>OX122884.1:40877004-42106257 GCA_944738645.1 Eristalinus sepulchralis
AAGCGCTTTCCACGGTATATGAGGTTTGTTAGAGTGATGCAAAAATATTTTGACTACGGATGTGCAATCAAAAGTTGTGCTTTGGTAAGGAAGAAAGACGTTGACACAATTGACAAACACACAAGGGCTCTGATCAGGTTTCAGATAATATTAATAATCAAGTGGCACTGCAACCCACAAGGGACCAGGGTCTAGCTTCTGCATCAACTTCTCGTGTTGTGCGTGCTTCTGTTCTTTGATGAGGAGAAGGGTCCTACAGTTTTTTGCCGACTCCGGACGGCGAGATTTAAGAAGCCTTTCATAGACAGTTAGTTCTCTTTGAGTGCTGTCTGCAACTAGAAGGAGGTAGTGCCGTGGAAAAATGCGAGGCGCACAGACTGAGGAATCGAATCTGAACCTTTGGCGTATGGGTGGACGCTCTTACCCACTACGACACGACGACCACTTAAATTGCAGAAACCCATTTAAGATTCTCTCCTTCCTTAACCAATTTCACGGCGGCGCCTTAAGAAGCGAATGTAGACGTATAGAAAGGCTGTCTTGTGATTTCTTTCCTGGAGGTCCCTTCATTCAAACCCTTCAAAATTTTCATTTTGCTGCTGGCTTAACCCTTCGTCATCTCACACACCACCCATGTATAGTCAGAGACTAAGGCGAACGACCCTGGACACGCTGTTCCAGTCACGGAGATGCTACTCCAGTCACTGAGATCAAGCTGTCTTGCATTCATGATGACAGATGATTTATAAACTGTTTAAGCTGAACTGTTGTTGGCTCTGCGCTCGGAGTGGACGGGCCATAAACTCAGGGTTGGGTGCTTTTCCAACTCAATTCGGAACTTCCAGCAGTTCGTAGAACCGCTAGTAATGTGTTCTTTCCATTCAACTTCCGCGCAGATGAAACCGTATGTCCGACGTAGAATCTTCCGTTTGAATGCACCAAGTGTGTGCTATGCTGCTATGCTTACCGCCCAGCATTTGTGAGGAATTTAATGCATTTCTCAGTAGTTTGGATTTCAGACGTCCTTCATCTACACTGTATGGTTTGTTGGTACAAGACTAAATCAACTTTCATGGAAACCGAAATTCAGCTATCGCATCAAAAAAATCCTCTGCGATGTATGCTTTCATATGCAACCTTGAAGTCGATAAGTACGAGGAGATCCTTCCTTCACCACATCAGACTATCAGCTGTCTACGATGACACTCTGTCCGAGTCGTTGACGTGGTGCGGCCTTCCTCGATAAGAGAATATACTTCGTTTTGCTCTTGGCCACCACTAAACCCAATTTGGTCCCCTTCGTTGCAACACCAGCAAATGCTTTATCGACCGTTCGCTGTGAACACCAAATTGCGTCAGTATCATCCGCGTATGCTAGCCACTGGACGGACTTTTGAAACCTCGATTTGAAAACCACCGAGATAAGCCTTCATGTGTCTAAGTGTCTTGTAGTCTTATCGTCCTGTCGAGAGTGGTTTTAGACGTGTATGTGATATGATCTCGAAAATCCAAAAGGACTTCTTCGTTTTTAAGAAAACATAAAGAGTTTATTTGACACTTGAATTTCCTTGTAACATCCTTTGGAATCTCTATCGGGATCAATTAGATGTGGAGCCTAGACGTCAAAGTGATCCCTTCAATGATCTCAGTCAAATTTTTGTTTGCACCTTACCTGAAGATTTCTTGGAGGTTTGTCGACACTCGGTACTTTTCGAAGAAATGTTTCGAAATAGATGAGATGGAGATTGTTGTTCTACTTGGAGGAGTCAACATCTTTACACGAGAGTGACTCTGAGAGACACAGGTCTAAGTTCGAATCACCTATTCACATAGCATGAAGACAAGACACACTTAAAACTCATTCCCCTAGACTATATCCTGTGTGGGAATTGACATTCTTGCAAACTCCAGAACCTCCTTGTTTTCAAGATCGCATGCAAGTCACCACCACTAGCTCCTGTTGAATCGATTCAGCCCACTCTGCCGCCCCAGTTATTTCCGAATACACTTCGCCGAAAGAAACTCTGTTTACTCAAAAGTCATCCCCTTCAAGCGAACTCCGACAAAGCCAAGAAACCAGTCTCAAATAAACACGTCAACTGCTCTCCTCCCAACGATGCAGACAATTTTCAAATAACAAGTTCTCGGAATTTTCGCCGTCTATTTCCATCCACCTAATTGACAAACGAAAGCTTTTCAGACTGAAATCGTCCCACTCCGAGCATGACTCCTCGACAACGCCTGCTCAACGCCGATCTCCTATACAATGTCAACACTGCAAATCAGTTTGATTTTAGTTTGATGAGCGATTTTCAATTATCCGCAAGTGCCTCGAAACGTCTGTGGACATGGCGCAACGGCGTTCATTATGATTTTCCATTCGACGCTCGATAATCCCGGGAAAGTATGTTTTCCCTTCAGTCCACCCGGCGCCCATACGGAGGGAGTTTCGGCCCAAATAAGGGTATTTCTGTGCCTAATTAACCGGAAGCGGATTCGGAAATTTTCGAAATCACAAATTCCTCATTAAATTCCGGAACGTAACGCGAGGATGGGTTGGCAGTACAATGGGCCAACAAAATGTTGTAGCGATGCGGGTTCGAAGAAAATAAAAATTCAGAACCTTCCACTTCAGCGAATCGAAGAATACACGCCCGGAACGGAATGCTTTTTATGTCTGCATTCACATACGCGTCCATGAACGACGACGACGACGACGATGACAGCCCACAGGCGCTGACGGACGCTGTGCAGACTCAGTCGAGAGGAATAAGTCAATAATTGCAGAATATTCACAAGAAGGAGGGACGGTCTCTGCGTGGCAGGGATAATATTGAAGAAATCCACCAGACAGACACATTCCACCGCCCCGAGGGCTGTGTCTTTGGATTCGGTGGGGTTGCCGACGGCGATGGCGTGGCACTTGGAAGAATCTGTGACTGGATATTGTTGAATACATTCGATATGCATGCATCCATGTGACCGGTTGGATGGGTTCGAGTGATGAGCAGACAGTCGACAGTCTGCTGGATGTCTTCATGCATCACAACAATCAATGACTTCATACGAACTCTGGGGGATGTCTCCCCAAATTGATTGATTGACTATAACGCCCTTTCTCCTCCAGAGCTAAAGACATTCCCTGTTATTCCCATCTCAGCTTTAAGCAAACCAAATTCGTCAAGCGCATCCGTTTCCTAAAAATGAATCAAAAAGCAATTCAACTTAACTAATGCATCCTACTGGAGTGCCCATTAGTGCATCAATGTGTTATCCTGTGGTGTCACCAGGCGCCGTGTGTGGACATTCAAAATTTACTGCCGCTGTGCTGTCCCACCAAAGCTTTGAATATCAGCGGTAGTTCCGGGGAATCGCCGCACCATTTGAGAGGGGTCGGCAAAAATAATCAATCGTCATTTAAATTTCCCAGTGAAACAGATTAGAATGGATTAGGGGCAAATGTTATTCGAAATGGATTCGGTGGCTGCACGCCAACGCGGGACTTGAATGAGCAACATCATTAAACACTTGGCCAACGTGCTGCTGCATGCGGGGGGACCGTCATTTGAGTGCGCTGAGCGGGGCGGGAGGCTTGCGGAATAATGGACTAAAATTTGGGCTCTCATATTTAAATTCCCACTGAGAGGTGATTAGCTTATGGTTTGGGGGATTGGGGATATTTTCGAAATGGTTTGCTTGTTTTGGTTGGGGGGATAGTGGTGTCCATATTAAAGTGCGGTGGGGGGAGTGGGATTCGGTTTTTTTGGCGGACTGTCTGACTTGTGATATTGGAGTTAATGTTTGCGAATAATTGTTGGAATTAATTCCGTCAAAGACTTCAGAAAAGGTTTTGGAGCTTAAAGCGCCACCAAGTAGTTCATTACTGTGTTCCTTAGCATTACGACATAAAAGGAAATAGAAGTAGAAGACAGTTGAAATGACAGGGACTAGTTCATGCTCAATTTAAGAATTGGCTGACAAAGTTGTCCATCCACCTATGGGCTGAGCAAAAGACTGTGTGAATAGGTATCTGTGTCAGTCAGTGAACAGTGGCAGCTCTACTCTCACTTGTGACTTAAGTGGGACCTCAACAGGACCGAATCCAAATAACTTACAACACGAATAATACACGAATTTTAAATGGTCACTCCTTACTTCAAACCTCCTAGGGAACGATTTCAAGAAGATTGTAGATTGTAGAGAAGAAGACGAAATAGAATAAGTGGGACACCCCTTTTGCTACCCTCTTTCAAGAACGGTGGCTCATTTATTTGAGAGAAAGGTTCATTCACGAGCTCTGCCAGCTGGGGGAGGATTTGATCCCTAACCTCAAAAAATATATTTTCAAGTCGGTTTTGTTTTGGCACACATGTGCTGCGTGAGTGATAGCCACTGCTCTGCATACGTTCTTATAGACAATGGGTCTTTAGAGTCTTCTTCATCTTCTTTTTCTTTAGATCCTAGCTTTCGTTGGAACTTAAAGCATATCTCACGCGAGAGTGAAGCCAATCTTGGCACAATGATGGAGTAAAAAGAAAATGGAGACATCATCTTCTGGTTCTTCTTTTTGTGGCGCTACAGTCCGGGGTGAACCTGGGCCTCAACCAACATGCCTCCCCAGCCAGCACGGTCTTTCGCCATCTGCCGCCAGTTGCGCACTCCAAGTTGATTGAGGTCCTTCTCCACTTGTGTGCGCCACCTTAGCCTGGACCGTCCTTAGTTGCGTTGTCCTAATGGCTCAGATTCGAAGACTTTTCAGGCCGGAGAAGTGGTGTCCATACGCTCTACATGGCCTAGCCTTCTTTAGCGCTATATCCGGAGACCGGTCTTTAGAGTTACTGGGTGTAAAAAAAACTTGTTTAGACGTGAATCCCTTTTACCCTAACCTCGCCTAGGGTAACGTGATGGGGAAGCAAGTAGTTGGAGTGACATTAAGTCCCACAAAATTTTTGCTGCACGTCCTGCGAAATAAATGACAACCGTTCAATAAGGAAAACCATGAGACGGGTAAATTTGTCCAATGCTTTGCAGGTGGTAGGGGACAAAGTCCTCTCAATGCTGATAATGGTGTAAGGTGTAAAGTTTATCAATCTTCATTTATTTGAAACACTCACGGCGGTTTCTGTGAGTATAGCATGCAGGGTTGTCTACGTTTCGCTTTTTTACTCTTCATTCAGTGCTTCATAAAAAGTGTTACAGTGATCGATAATCTGTGCCGTTTTGTTCGATAATCTGTTTCCATCTAGACGGCAACTTCATAATACCCCCTCGTAGAAGCCCCCCTCCCTATTTGCGAAGAACTCGGGCAGCCACTTTTCACAAGACCCTTTTGAGTTCAACTTCACACAACCAAGGGCGTTCGCCATAGACAGGAACAGGTGGTAATGACTTGGCGCTATATCCGGGCTATATGATGGATGCGATAAAACCTCCCATCCGAGCTCCCGTGGCTTCTGACGAGTCATCGACGAAGTGTGTGGTCTGACATTGTTCTTGTGGAACACTAAACCCTTCCTGTTGGCCAATTCTGGACGCATTGGTCGATCGCCTGCTTCAAGCGGTCCAGTTGTTCGCAGTAGATGGTAGAATTAAGCGTCCGGCCATATGGGAGCAGCTCATAGTGGATGATTCCCTTCCAAAACCTTCCTGGCTGTCAATCCCGGCATGGCCACTGTTTGGGGCGATTCACCGGCCTTCAACCACAACCGTTTTCGCTCGCTTGATGTTGTCGTATGTAATCCATTTTTCGTCGCCAGTCCCCATACGTTTCAGCAGCATATCGCAGGCGTTGATTCAGTTCAGAAGGTTTTTTTGCGTCAAATCATGCGTCATCCAAACATCAAGCTTTTCTTTGTATCCAGCCTTCTGCAGATGGTTTAAAATGGTTTGGTGACTAACTACCATCTCCTGGGCGATGTCACGAGATGCCACATACCGGTCTAACTCGATGATTTCCATGATTCGATCGGTATTCGTCGTCTTAGGTCTTCCGACGGCTGGCTTATCCATGGTGTTGTTTTCACCGGCTCTGAATCGTCGAAACCATTCCTTCGCGGTTTGAAGTGATAGAGTACCATCCCCCAAAACACCATTTATCACACAGAACGTTTCTCTAGCGGATTTGCCTTTAACGAAGGAAAACTTTTAAGTAGCGCTAGTTTCGGCGTTAGTGAACGCCATGTTTACACATCTATAACTGTTGAACGTAATATCCAAACTAATCATGCATAGCGTCGTTTTGTAGGTTATGTCAAGACCTTTCAAATGATATATAGTATTGCCAGATACGAGCTCTGTAGTACATGGCCCGAATATTCAAAAGACAGCAAGGCGAAAGGGAGATATTTAACAACTTTATATTTGTCATTACATCGCTTTGGAGTAATCAAAAAGCCACTGCGGCAGAGCTTAGCTCAGGGTTTCAGCGTTGAAATCTTGAAACCCCGATATAATGTTTAAATAAACAAGAGTTCCAAAAAATTTATGAAGGGTATGCCATCTTCCCAACTGAGTCTTCCACAGACCTATGAAAAAACCTGATCCACAGCCGATTTCCTTTTTAAATCTTTCACTTTTCTTAAACTTATGACGACCAGAGTGTGTTCCTTTCTTAAAAAATCCCCCAATCAAAGTGGGCTCAAAGTTGTGTGCATGAGGACGCAAACCACAAACGGAAAATATGCTTTAAGAAGCCCAGTGTTTGTCAATGAAGGATTGGCACCTGTCCCAAGTCGGAGATTACAGGAGTTACGCATCAGCTACTTCGGCATCAATCAGATCGCTTAGCCAATTGCTTAATTTCGAATATCCACAAAACTCCTTGTGTTCTCTCTTTTGTTCGCTCTTTTGCTGCCATGAAACAATCGCGTGCCTCCTGCTGCGTGGTTACATCTTTGGCATGGATCTTTCCACAGCAGAGAAGTGCTTTGGCCTTTAAATCGGGAATGTCATAGTTCTCGCTGATGAGCAGTGACAATCTCAATTTCCTTTGAGCTAACTTATCTTTTGTAAGGCTGCAATAAATTGACAATTACGGACTGGACTAAACTGAAAACAAAGAAGTGTGACTTTTACGAGAAGTAGGCGATTCTCATGAGCAGATAGAATTCACATTTGTTTCTAGGAAGTTCACCGGGCATCACAGTGGTTTGGACACTACTAAGGACTTGAAGAGCAACGTCGTTGTCCGTGCAGGCGATCATGTACTCGGCTTGCCGGAGATTAGCGTAACAAAAGAGATTTAAGTCGATTCCTATGCCAACTAGGTGAGAAAGCATTCAACCATGACGTGCAGAGTGGTGAAGAAGGGATACAACCTTCGAGGAAAGTCGAAACAGCTCTGTGCGCATAATCTACAGCTTTTCCATGACACAGCTTGGCGATATACTCCGCTTGTCAAAGCAGCAGCTGACAGAGTTGAACGCAACAGTTTTCTTGTAGGATATTACGGTCTTTCTCATTGGTGTACCAAAGTCTGCCTTTGCTCTCGGCAAGTGATCTGGACATTTGGAGGATCGCTTCGTCGACATCGACTCTGTCTAAATGTCAAGCTTTAGTCATCTGTGACGACTTTGCATACCCATCTCAGACAGGACAATTCCGTATTCAAAGCAAGTCCTAGCCACCATTTCGTCACCATTCCAACGTCCTCCGATCCTCAGGATGATCTTGTAGAGTTCCTTCACCACCCAGCGGTACGCGTCACCCTGAGCATGGATCATATGCACGGTTTGGATGAGAGACTTGAATGTCAACTCCCTGTTGCCGGTTGTGAGGTAGGTCAGTTCTGCAGATTTCATGTTGTCGATGGAAGCCATCAGGAGGCAGCGGGCATCATGAAAGCGCTTCTTGAACTTCAAGTCGGTTTGGATGAGTTAATTTTTCTTTGGATATGATGCAGTCAACAGTTGTGCAGCTCGATTCTATAAGGTTGTCAAGTATTTCGTCGTAGATCGGTCCTTGCGGTTCTAGGCAAGCGGCTAATATTCTTTCAGTGGCATTTTGAAGTTGGTTTGAAGAGTGGCGTATCGCTGTAGGAGGCTTTTAAATGACGGCTCTTGTGATCGTCGCATAATTTCACGCGGGGTGTACTGGAGGGTTAGCTTAAATTTGTTCCCTCTATTCACAAAACGTTGCGCAAAAATCCCCCCACCCGCTTTAAAGAATCATGGGTGCGAATGACCCGTCAAACAGTTTCCCATCAAACTGCGTCACTTCCCTACCCTTGGTCAATTTGCCCCCTCCCCACACCCAAAGGAAAGGGGCGCCGGCAAATGAATATTAAACATCGAGGCAGAAGCAAATTTCAAATTGGAAAATTTGTATTTGTTTAGGCTTAATCCATGAGCTTTTGCCGTCAGCCGGGGGGAGCGCAAACACGGCGGTTCACCGCTACCACGAGACATGAGCGCTGCCTACCACCAAATTGAGTGTGGGTCCGCGGGGGGGGGAGGGACAGCAAATTGATTTTTCATGATGTTTCAGCATGTTTTTCTATGCGCCTTTGTTCGCCCCGAGAGGCGTAAGAGGATACATTTTAATAATTCAGATGTTGTAATCAACGCAGCAAAAAACCGAAAAACGTGGCCCACGCATGGGCAAGGGATCTGATGATGTTCAAAGAGGGATTGAAATTGATAAGCTTTTGGGATTATCGCTTACAGGAGCTTAAATGTCATGTAAATTTGCCATTCTGTCCGAGGAGGGCGAGGCAGATGCACGACGGGGGGATGTTAAACATATTGGATTTAATTGGAGTTACCATTAGCTGTTCTTTGTCCCAGATGAAGGGTGGGGGGGGGGGGGGGGGTCAGATTGTTCTTTGAGGCTTGAAATTAATACTGCTCGGTGAGTGGAATAGGTATTTGGGTATAATTTGCAATCAATTTGAGAAGTAATTCATGAGGAAGGGATTTTCAGTGTAGTGCTAGAAATGCAGCAAATTTTGTGTATTAGTGAACGGTGGAGAAGTTTTGGAAACCATTCCCTTGAAGTTGTCTGTGACGTGGTTGCAAATGAAAGGAGGAAGAAGATGGGCATATTTTCTGGCAGTTATCTCACTCCATTACCTTCAAAAGGAAACACCTCCTTGTTTAGGGAGGCATGGAGAGATTTCTTTGAATGTCAAGTGTAGTGTGCAGTTTTCCAAGAAACTCTTTCCCCAGTCACGTCTTTTTCTCTCTCATATTCGGTATAGCACCGTATGTGATGACTTCTCAGAGAGAAGAGGAAGTCGAGGAGAGGGAGAGATTCTATGACAGGAATAAAGTGAAAACCGATGGGAATAAGCCTCAGACCAACAGCTGAGAACTTGAAGTTGAGTTTCATTCCTCCATCAATTTGTGCCAACAGTTCAACGGCGATGACGATTTTAATTCCGATGCTAGGCCGAATGTTTCACTAAACTTGGACAGTGATGGACAAAAATTGTATCCTCAGCTCGGCTTAAAGAAAAAGTTAAGATAGCAATATCAAAACTAAAGGCGAACAGAGCTGTTGAAACTGAGGTTCTATCCGCAGAACTCTTTAAGACAACTAGAATTGATCTGGCTAGGCGCATGCACCGGTTCGTCTGTAGGATTTACTCATGGAGGAAACCATGGCCCATGAATTGAGAAAGGAGACTCCTACGACAGCACCAACTACCCATGAATCAGACTCCTTAACAATCCGAATTCGTATGAACCCGTAATTGAGTGGCTCTACAGCCTACAAGGGACCAGAGCCGAGCTTCTACAACAACTAATCGTGATGTGCATGCTACTGTTCTCTGACGAGGAGAAGGGACCTACAGTTTTTTCGACTCCGAGCGGCCTTTCATAGACAAAAGATTCTTGAGTGTTGTCACTAACTCGAAAGAGGTGGTGCCGTGAAGAAATGCGAGGTGTCCCGTCCAAGAATCGAAACTAGACATTCGGTGTGTGGGTTGACGAACTCACCCACTGCTCTACGGCGCCCACTCGGCCCAGGAAAGCTCACCTTAAAACAGATTTGCACATGGCATTAGATCACGGAAAGGACTTAAAAAGTATAAAATGACACCCACACCTTATTTGTCGATTTAAAGCTCGCATGCGATACTGTACTGTGGTCGCCGTGGCGCAGTGGTAAGTGCATCGACTGCGGCGCAGAAAGTCTGGGTTCGATTCCCGGCGGGACACCTAGCATTTTTCACGGCACCACCTCTTTCGAGTTGCTGACAACACTCAAAGAGTATTAATTGTCTATGGAAAGCTTCTCAAATCTCGCCGTTCGGAATCGGCAAAAAACTGTAGGTCCCTTCTACTCGTGAAGAACAATAGCATGCACAACACGAGTAGTTGTTGTAGAAGCTAGGCCCTGGTCCGTTATGGGCTGTAGTGACAATCAATTATTATTAATTATTATGCGATACTGTACGATGCCACGTAATGGCGTTCCTACCAAACTCATCAAATTGTGAGAATTCTCGCAGTCCTGTAAAGTTCGGTAATGAAAAGACAGAACTACCAAGTCAATACCAGAGAAACAATCTTTGAAGAGTTTGTAAAGCAACAGACAAAAGTCTGTATAGCTACTAGCAGATGAGAATGATTTGACGTAGAGAAAAAGCGCTAGCAGTCATAATGCGTTTGCTTGAATTGAAGTGGCGGAAGTGGGTTAAAAATCGCCGGCAGTGAACGAGGTAAAAACACAGTGCTCTTCTACTTTTGCCAAGCGCTGTTTCTTTGAATTCAAGAGGTGATTGAGTAACAAAGCCCTGTCATGATTCCATGTGACAATACTGGCAGAACCTTAGCCCTTCAGACCACTTCAGTGAGAAAGTGTCGAGAACCGTTTTCATTTCACTTTTCACTAAAAAGTACACATTCGATAAGCCTCTAAGGAACTTCGTCAAGGTTTTAAACGACATTTGAGAGGTCGGATCCCAAGTTATGTTTAATAAATAATTTTCCAGCGCCTCTTGTTATCAGTTGTCAAGTGATTTCATTTCAACGACCGAAGAAGACAAAAGCCTGAACAACGCTTCGAATTGTGCAAATTTGGCCTAAAAAAAAAGTTGCCGCCGATCCTCATTTTCATAGGTGAATTTCTGTCTTTGTATTTGGAGTGATGATAATCCTCAAGAGTATGTTGAGACACCCATATTAATAATAATAATTGAATGGCACTACAGCCCACAAGGGACCAGGGCCGAGCTTCTACAACAAGAGAGAGACACCCTTAAATCCACTAAAAACCTAAAATTGACTGTTGATGTGATTAATGAATTTGTGAAATAATTGGTCCATACTTCTTTAAACACGTTTATGGCCAAAACCTCACAGACAATGGTGAATCCAATAGAGAAATAGTTACCGACTTTTTCGGTCATAAATTGAACAACCATGACGTGCAGAAGCTTCTGTTTTCATACAATGCCACAAGATGTCATAAAACTCTTGCAACAATTGATTTTTTAAAGGAAACCTTTGGTAACAGCATAGTTTCACTTTACATATCAATGAATTGGCCACTTAGATCGTGCGATTTAACGCGGCTTGACAATTTTTGTGTGAGGATGTGTGAAGTCGCTAGTCTGCATTGATAAGTTTAAAACAATTGACTACTTGAAAGACAACATTCGCCGCGGGTATCCCGCTATACTCCCACAAATGTGGGAAATAGTTAATGAAAACTGAATCTCCAGATCGGACTACGTCCGAGCCACTCCTGCCAGACATATGTCAGAAATCAGATTTTATACCAACAGACTGCCTCTCGTATAAAGTGAATTTTATTGGAAGTTAATTTTATTTGGCGTTTGGAGTCGACATAAAACTGTAGATTCCATCTGTTTGTGATAGAATCATGACCTGAACGAGGAGTTGCTGTAAATGGTAAGTCCTTGTCTATTGTAGGCTTTAGTGACACCCAAATATGTTAAGCAAAGCAAGTACGAGTGTTGCCTTTGCTGTTGTCGTTTAATAGACAGTGCTTGGCTAAAAGGCATAAGCTTAAATTTTTGAAGGTTCTTTTCAGGCTTGGCAACTCATGGTAGACCAAAGGCTTTCCAGTAACGCCAAAAGTATGAGTCTTGTGAAATATTTCTCTTTGGCATTTATTTAAAGACACGGCACGGTGTCAATATTGTTTTTTACCCTGAGTTTGTCCACCTATATAGCTTGTGTGCGCAAGAAAGCTTTGCCAATACACCACGCGTACCATCTGCCCCAACTTCACTTTAAATCGTTCTGTCATGATGGAAATAAAAGGTGATTGCGACGGACACATCATGTGGTCAGAATCGTTATTCTGTCATTTATAAAAATTAAGAGGAGCGAGTAAGCTTAGCAACTTCATGCAAACAGTCCACACAACAAGATGTGCCTATACTAGTATGTTCATGAAGGATCCCATTCTGCATCATCAGTCACAATCCAAGACACAAAGCAAGAAACCTCCTATGTTGTATTTTTGAGCACAAGTGAAGCTAGTTTTGGTCCTGTTTTTGTTTAACGATGAACTTCTTAGCCTGTACGGCGGGATGCGCATGGTCAGGCGTCTTCGGATACAACGCCTAAGATGGCTAGGTCAAGTTGAGCGTATGGACAATACCGTTCCGGTTCGAAAAGTCTTCAAATCTGAGACAACGCAACATATGAAGGCATAGGTTGAAATGGCGTACACAAGTGGAGAAAGACCCCATGCAACTTAGGCAACGGTAGGCAATTGAAGGTAGCTGCCGCGAGACCGTCCTAATTTAAGAGGCATGTTGGTTGAGGCCCAGGTCCACACCGGCCTATAGAGCCGCACGTAAAGTGAAAGAAGCAACTTGGTGTAAATAATACGCAACTAAATATTGTGCCCTCCAAATCGGTCATAAACCCCTCAATGTTCTCGGTCCTTGCGATCGCCAAACTTTTCCGATCGTTTTTGTCACTTTTTGTTTTCAAGTTTGATACATTTGGGACTCACACATCGCCTCAGCTAAAGGGCGAAATCTTCAAAACGAAACCTATGATCTATTAATCTACAGTCAGATATCTCTATTCCAACAGCCACAGTTTCATCTACTCACTTTTTTGAAGACCATCGACGAAACCAAAGCGAAAGCCCTAAAGGAGAGCAAGAAACTCCTCAAGTTTCGTACAAATACCTGAACACCGTCATCGTCGTTTCACTTTCAAAAGTTTTCAATTTTCGCAAAGAAGAAACAATCACTTTCTAAAATAATTCTCAGGCACCCACCCACCCATCACGAGTACCAAAGAAGTCACGAAAAGTCACGAGGACAAACAACATAAAACCGCGGTGAGGTGTTAACGGCAAACTCTCGTCCTCGTCCGCAGGAATGAACTCCGCACCCATTCAATATATTTCACATTGATTACCCCCACGAAATCCTTTCTGATTTATTTTCGCCGCTGCAGAGCAGCATTCAACCATTCATGGGACGAGCATGTCCTTCGGCAAGCATTCACGTCTTCTGGCGGTGCGCTCGCCCACTTCCAAGCCCAGGAATCATCGACCGAAAAAACCTCTTAATGGCTCTACTACAACAAACATTTAGAAAAATCAACACATCCTCGTGCAGACCGCAGAGACGGAAGGATGGAAGGATGGAAGGATGCAGGGACTGCTCCGGTTCCACAGCAAGCAGTTTCATGCATCAGTAGATAAAAGCTGAGTACACTGGACTTACGGCATCAGCAAGGGTCCATGATGCAGAACGCAAACGCTTTTAACTCTTTTTTGCTTCTCTCTCACTCTCTCTCCCTCCCACCCCGTCCGCCTGCACCACCCCGTGGGCGACCATTTAAGCGGTGAAAAGTTTCTGAATGACTTTATCCGGCTTTTCGGTTAGTGGCTGTGGTGTAAGAGGTGATCTCCTACTTCAGCAGGATACCAGCCAGAAAGTCATCTCTATTATGCGCTGCCACGGCGAATATCCTCCTCTTTGCTCACGGTTGTATTTAGGGTTCTGCCGAAAAGGTGGAGGCATTCATCTCGGCGCCGTCATCGTCCAGGAATGTATCCTCGAGCCATTTGATTCTGTTTGTGTGCGTACGCGTGTGTGCGGCGAATTCGTTATATTCCATTCAAACGCCAAAACGGATAGGTTAGCATTGGTCCTCCGCCGCCCGCCACAGGATGTCCACGAAGGATGCCGATAATGGAATACACACAAAGGTCCTTTTTGCTTCTCGGTGAAAGGGAATTTGCTGAGGGCTTCTCCTCGTCCTCATTGCAGGGGGTCTCTTGAGTGCACAAGGCATGCATTCTTTTGTTTCGTCGCCGCTCAACATCGACTCAAGGTGAGGCTGAGGCTTCTCCATCCACACCGGTATCTGGGTCATCAGCATCAGCAGCATCATCATCTATGGATGATGCCCTGCAAGGATGCTGATAAGATTGTGAAAACTATCCCGGCGGCATTGTGTTAACTTGTGCTCTTGAAGCATTCAATAGGGCTGCACGTTCACTGGTTCGGATGGGTGGGGGTATCACTCGGCCTCATGGACGCTTTGCTTGGCGGGTTGGAGTGGTTAATTTGGATTGTCCGGTAGAGTGGCGATTGCCGTCTTCCACAACGCGGCTGGTTTGTGGCAGATTGGGGATGTTTTCCTTGGCTGTTAGAACCGCACTCGGCCTCGATGGAGGGTGGGGACATTCGGAGCGCTGGCTGCGTTCGGTGCAATAAATCAGGCAGACTATTGGAATTACGTGGATCGGTTGGATGCTGCGGTGCCGCTGCAGAACCGCATTCTTGTTTGACTTTACGATGAGAGGGAAAGTCGCTGCTATGCGAAACGAATGCTGAATGAAGGACGACAGCTAAGGGAGGCATCGCCACTTTGCAGTGGAGGGTTAAATTCTTGGCAGGGCTTTAGGAAAACTGTATCTGCATTCGGGCGGTGCGATGCGTTAGCTAAGGAACTGGAATAGTGCCAGATGTAGTGGCACATGAAAGCGAGGAAATGCTACGTTCATGTTCATGTTCATGTTCATGTTCATGTTCATGTTCATGTTCATGTTCATGTTCATGTTCATGTTCATGTTCATGTTCATGTTCATGTTCATGTTCATGTTCATGTTCATGTTCATGTTCATGTTCATGTTCATGTTCATGTTCATGTTCATGTTCATGTTCATGTTCATGTTCATGTTCATGTTCATGTTCATGTTCATGTTCATGTTCATGTTCATGTTCATGTTCATGTTCATGTTCATGTTCATGTTCATGTTCATGTTCATGTTCATGTTCATGTTCATGTTCATGTTCATGTTCATGTTCATGTTCATGTTCATGTTCATGTTCATGTTCATGTTCATGTTCATGTTCATGTTCATGTTCATGTTCATGTTCATGTTCATGTTCATGTTCATGTTCATGTTCATGTTCATGTTCATGTTCATGTTCATGCTCATGCTCATGTTCATGTTCATGTTCATGTTCATGTTCATGTTCATGTTCATGTTCATGTTCATGTTCATGTTCATGTTCATGTTCATGTTCATGTTCATGTTCATGTTCATGTTCATGTTCATGTTCATGTTCATGTTCATGTTCATGTTCATGTTCATGTTCATGTTCATGTTCATGTTCATGTTCATGTTCATGTTCATGTTCATGTTCATGTTCATGTTCATGTTCATGTTCATGTTCATGTTCATGTTCATGTTCATGTTCATGTTCATGTTCATGTTCATGTTCATGTTCATGTTCATGCTCATGTTCATGTTCATGTTCATGTTCATGTTCATGTTCATGTTCATGTTCATGTTCAATTTTGTTCAAAATTCTCTACTTGTCATGTGAAAAACCGCTTTCATCGTCCTTCGCCTGATCTCCTCCACCAACCCTTTGACTCTTTGAAAGCCCCTAGCACAAAGCGCAATCATCCACTCAGGTAATTCGACCTGTCACTTCCCCTCGACGTGGGTCTCATTTAAATTGCAAAGCTGTAAATCCAGTTCGCGACGTCCACCCCACACATGGGTCCGCACTTTTGACATTTCATTTTCATAATTAAGTCGACGATATAAATAATCTGCGACTCACCCTCCTTCACATTCACGGCATCCTCGGCGCCAGTGCCAGTGCTCTCGGCTGACGTACTCGCAAACACACTTTCAGTGCGATCCTGTCATCCTGCCAATTAATCCTGCACATTAATTGTGTGTGCGGGGGCTGTGTGTGTGTGCACTCGTCTCCCACGCATGCAGCCAGCGAGAGAACGTAGCAACGCTGAAACCGGGTAAATAACGAAGCGCACTGCACCCTCTCGCTCCCCCCGAGTGCTAATTGACATTTTAAGCGTATTAAACAGTTAGAAAACAGAAACAAAAGCGGAGTACGTTGTCAGCTTCAACGGGGGCGCAACTTTTCCTCCTTTCACGTCAGCCCCCGGAATCTGTGCGCCCTGCTTAACGCTGGCACACCGCGGTATTGCATCACCGTGGATACGGAAACGCCTCCCTTTAGGACCACTTAATTAACGATGCAGGCGAAAATGATAAAGGATGGCGGTGGTGCAGTGGGACATCAGCGCCATGGAACTGAAGAGAACTGCCGTTTCTGTTTACAAAGAGCGACAGTGGCGCGCATAAAACAAAGAGGATCTGAATTCGTTAGTTTTTCCCTTTTTTTAACGGTCGGGTGAGGGCCAACTCCCTTTCCCCGCAGAGTGGTGTCTGCTGGGAGGGAGAATAGAGACAAACAGTCGTGTTGGGAGGAAGATAACATCCAGCTGGGTTGAGTTTAAGAGCTTCTTGCGCACTCACACGCTAATTACAAGCTGAGAAGTTGTTGAAAAGTTTTTAGTTTTGAGCGAAGGGTGAAGGAAGAAACTCGGTTAAAGCAGTACACTTTGACAAACTCCACAAGTTACTTCGATGAACACAAGAAAAAACTTATGTCCTGGACGTCCTGAAACAGATCAAAAGTTCACCCCTAAGCTGAAGACCACTCAAACTCATTAAAGTCATTTTAACATAATTTCCCTCTCCGACATGCACTTCAGTCACTCATTTCTCTTCACTCTCCCATCGCTGGGACAATCGACCAGGAAGCAGAAATCCACTCAAAGAGGATTATCAGCCAGCCGGGGAAAAAAACTCCCCCCACCATCAACACTCGCCCGCACAGAGCTAATTTCTCGTGGTGATCCTGAGAGGAGGAGGATGGCGACTGCAGTTTGCAAAAAAAGAATTATCCTTTTATCCTTTTTCATTCATCACATCGAGCAGGACAGACCCTCGGTCTACCTGTAGTCGTGGCGACTGCAATCAATGACCCCACTGGCACTCCACACACCACATCGATGTTCATATCGATTTTCAACAAAAAAGGATCATCGCCAAAAAAACACAGAACCAGGCAAGAGGACATCAGAAGCTAACGCCACGTTTACGTATTCATGTGGCATTGGGCTAGGGAGGGGGCTGATTTTATTTGCCTTTGATTATCCATTTTATTGAGGGCGATATGACGGTGGCGGTGTCGGTTGGTCGGACAGGACGTCTTTCTCGATAATGACATGTTACGCTGCGAAGGATATGTTCGTTGGGCGCCCGCCAAACGTGGGCACAAATTCTTTATGACATCTGCAATATGCAGAGACCATGTGTGTCATGTCCTTCTGTCCTTCAACTCTGCCGCCATTTCCTCACACAGCTGCTTGCGAGGCGGAGAAAAGCTCTCCGATTGGGGAATTTATTGGAAATCGCTGAAGCGATTCAAATTCCTCCACCGCCACCGAAGGGATGTGCTTTTATGTCGATTTGAGTGCAAATATGTCCTTAGGGTCGATAACAGGTTGACGGAGGGCAGTGGTGCACAAAGAGGCTCTTAAGTCGAGACATATTTGCCCTAAATCAGATTTCTGTGGTGTATACATCCACTCCCTCAAATTTGCCTGATAACCCCGTATGTTGACAAATTTATCAAATTGACGAATTCTCTCCCCCTCCCCATTAATCATCATCAGAGCACATTACGAGACAATCTGCAGGAACTTCGGCTGGGCGCCAAAGTTCGTGCAGCCAATCAATTTGCCTTGTTTTCCCGTTGCTAAGCACATCCGCCGCAGGCTCTTGCGTTGACGTGCATATGCACACATGGCAGATTGAATTTCCGTTAATGACATCACTTAACTCTGCTTCCAGGCTGAAGGATGTGCTCAGGCAGCCGAGAGGATGTGCACTCGTCGCAATTAGAAGAGCATCACTGCGTCCCAGGCCGGGGGTAAATATTTTAACCGCGCCTCAAGGATCCCTCCTGATTAGGAGTGTAATCAGCGGTATTTGAAATTAATTAAATGCAAGGATAGGTGCAGAGCTCCGTGGGTAAATGTTGGCCAAACACTCACAAGCGACGCACGGGCATGCATGCGATCACGTTTGCTGGGAATTTTAATCGATTTGGGTCGCAGTTGTGTCAGCCAACATGAACGCGATAATGATGTCGAGGCGAAAGCCAAGAGGTCGTTGATGAGGTGCAATGTACCCAGAAGTTGGTAAAGTGTATTTCACAACTAACGTGTGTGCCTCCGAAATGCGTCTGGTAGGCGGTGTGTTATTCAGTCATTAATTTAAATCAGCTTCGCGCATTTTTCTGAGAGGACAGAAGGACTCTTTACTTGATTTCAATATTGACCTTGATTCTTGAAAATACTCCCGACACTTTACGGATGAGATGATATTGGGTGGTACTACAACCCACATGGAACATGGCCAAGCTTCTTCAGCAACTTCTCTTGTTATGCTTGCTAGAGTTTCGTGAGAGAACTGAGAAGAACAGAAGTTTATTGCGGACTCCGAACGGTGATATAAGGAAGGCCTTTCAACTCTGATTGTTGGTAGCAACTTGGATGAAGTGGTGCTGTGAAAAATTTGGTATCAGCAGTCCAGGAGTCGAACCTATCACATTCGGCTTATTAGTTCACACACTCATCAACTAATCCAAACCAATACGTAAGTTTGTGTAAGTCAAATTCTGTCTAGCGAAAGCTTCTGTTTTGTTTTAACAACTTTCGCCTGCTAAATGGATTTCGAGTACAGTTGAGAGATCTGAATGAAGTCATATAAAGGGCCGAAGGAATAAAGAAAGCGAGGCTGAAGAGGTAACGATGCACTTATTCAAGTTAGAGGTATGTCTTTAATGCCTGTCCATTGTAATTGGGAAGGGGACGAAACATAGAGTTGGGACGAACACTCCATACTCGTATGGTATGACTAAAAAACGGAAACTTGTCTGTACGTCCGAAAGACTGCACAAATGTAAACTGACAGGCATTTCTAACGAGCCATGTATTGCCAAGAATAGAAAGTCTTTGGGTTTCAACGTCTCAAGTGCCACCCTCTTCTTCTCCTTCTTCTTATTGTTTTTGTGGCGCTACAGTCCGGGGTGGACCTGGGCCTCAACCAATCGGCCAGTACGATCTATCGCTAGCTGCCTCCAGCTGCACACGTGATTTCTTCACTTGTGTGCGCCACCTTAGCCTAGGCCATCCTCAGTTGCGTTCTTCCAATGGCTCAGATTCGAAGACTTTTCGGGTCAGAGCAATGGTGTACATGGCCTTGCCATCTTAAACGTTGTATTCGAAGATGCTTGACCAGGCGCATGTCGCTGTATATCCCATAGAGGTCGTAGTTAAATCTTCTTCTCCAGATGCCATCAACGCAAACAGGACCAAACGGCAACCCTTACTTCAAAGAAGAGCAGAGTCATCGAAGTCACATGCACTTGTTTCCAACAAGAGAGCTTGATAACACTTCTTTTTGCAAAATACAGAAGCTTTGTTTTAATACGTCCGACGTAAAAGGAGACACAAAAGGTGACACAAATTCCATCAAACAGTGGAGAGACCAAATATTTTTCACACATCCAATCTGGGGCCATAAGCGTGTGAGTCAACACATTAACACCACTGCAACTTATAGAGAGTAACAATTTCACAAGGAAGAATGGAAATTCTGATCACTTTGCGAAAGGAAGGTAGACGACGACCATTTCTTCTCGCCGGATCGGCATTGAGCGAAATCCCGGGAAATTAGTGGCTACTTTTATTTTTTTCCAGGAAGAAAGAACACGCTTGGGAGGGTGTAGTGTTGATGGCTAAGCCAAAGTTCTTATAAAATCCCCGAATTCAAAGTGAGAATTGGGGATATTGATTGCTTGATTGTCGCATTACTATGATAAGAAGTTCTTATTTTTCTTCTTCTTCTTTGTTTGGCCCCACAGCTTGTTATGTGAACATGGGTCTCAACCAACGATCCTCTGTAGCTAGGATGATATTCCGCCCGCTGATTCTAGTTGCTCACAATATGTTGGTTGAGGTCCTTTTCAACTTGTGTGTACCATTTTATTCGGGGACATCATCTGCTACGTTATACCAATGGTTTGGAATCAAAGTCTCTTTAGGCTGAAGCTGTGGTGTCCACTCGCCATCTTAAGCATTAATTTCGAAGGCGTTGAACTAGTGAACTAGGTGTATGCCACTGTATAGCCCACAGAGATCGTGGTTGGATGACCCAAATTGTGCCAAAGATCGCACTGACAGGTTTTCTCTCAAAGCAACCGAGGACTTCTTCCTCCACGATGCGTAGGGTCCAGGTCTCAGTGGAGACCTTTTTTTTTATTGCGTCAGGTTAGTACTTCAAGAGATGGCTCTGTTGCTCAATTGCCTCTTGAGCCCAAAGAAACAGCGACTGACAAGAACAGTTCTGCGCTTGATCTCGGTAATGGTATAATTGTTCCTGTTTACGAAATCCTTGACCACCTCAAAGATTCTGCTGCCTATTATGACGCTTTTGTCCAAGACGTCGATGTTGGGTATCATTCTGTGATTACAGCATTTATCTTTTTTTACTCGTTTTTACTATTCACCGCTGGACTGAATTTAACCACTTCCGCTCATATGCCAGCAAACGTCTCATTGACAGTTGCCTGTGATCATCCAATTAGGACAATGTAAAGCAAGCAGTTGAACGAATTTTCGGAAGATCGTGCCTCCGGTGTTGACGTTTGAGTTTCGCGCAAGAATTATGTTGAAGAAGTCACATGACATCGCGCCGTCATGTCTAAGACCTCTTTTGACATTGCAGGTTTCGGCGAGCTTGCTACCAACCTTATGGGAGCTGCTAGAGTGATAGATTTTGGTATTGAAAACAAAACAAGGCGTGGCACTGCATAGGTTGACTGGATGCAGCCTCGAAATATTGTGAATATTTTCCAGGATTTGTCTTAAAATGGAAATTCTGTTTGATAAAGGCTCTCATATACTACACCATATTTAAGTTAATCAGTAGAGCCGCAATAGCTTTTATCCGGATGCGACAATATTCCTTTCTGCTTTCTCATGGAATAAAGTTAGAAGTGACCTTACTCCGATGTGTGTTTGAAGTTCAACCCTTCTTCCTTCAAAATTTCTACGCATGGAGTGGGCAGGATTTTGTGTATACACATTTGGCATCGAATTCGAAACATATGTATATCGGGGTAGAAGGGATCTCTGATTTCTCAGGTGGTCGATGTACAATATAGATCACACCTTGTCAGTCACAGAAAACGATGAACTTCTTCTTAAAACCCGATAGAGCAGCTTCTTCACGTTCGTCGAGTAAAATCTTCCATTTTTGCCGTTCCTTTATCTCTGGTGTGTACAAGTGAAATGGTTACGGAACTTCGCAGAAATTAGTTCTGATTTTGCGTACATAGCGTCAAATACAGTGCTTACAAGTGGGCTTACGGCTGTCCTTAAAAGGTAAAGCGACATGCGTCCAATTATTACAATTTACTACAAGATAGATAATGACACACTGCTCTGATTCAACAAATGACATCTCTTCGTCTTCTTCGTCAGTTGGCCGTACATTCCGATGTGGGCAAGGCCTAAAACAACATGCTTCTCCTGAATGCCTGCTCCTTCGCCAACTGCGCCCAATTCAAATCGACCCCTTTCCTTCCCTATTCGACTGTAGACATTTGTGATACATCATCTGCGGGCACATGATAAGAGACAGATCTGATCCAACAGCACCAACGAAAAAAGCAGGAAAGGCTTAAAAGATTTGGGTTGATTGAGCCCTTACAAGGTCCTTAAAAACAGCGCAACGTATAGCGGACAACCCTCCAAACACATTCAAACGTTTATGTTGTGCAATCGGTTCTGCCGGCAAAAAAAGTTTCCACTGAAATGGTGTCCCAGACTCGGTTGTGTTCCTCTATAAAAACTCTCGATCACTACTTGTTTACAAGGGCTTCTCAAAGTAGAACTTCTCTTTCCCAAACACCAAAAGCGTTTCTCCACAACTTCCCAGACTCTGATCGTTCCTTGAGGAAATTCGTTTTCTCTGTGGCAGCAGTTTAGAGGAACACATTAAGCCAATAAGCGCATTAGCCAACTCATTACCACTGTTGTTCGGACTTTGTTTTCAACTGAATCCCGTTCCAGACATTGAATGCCTCGCGCCATCGACCTCCTTCCACAGAATTTCATTGTTTTGAGCGATACCAGAAGTTGCCCGAATCAATCGACCGGAGCTGCTGCTCTGTCCCGCAACGAAACGCTCTCTTTTCATCAGCATTTTCCGCCCCCATCGTCTGCTAATTCCATTCAATTACCCATTCAATACCAATCATGCTACGGACCGACCTCCGGGAAGGGTCCCTTAATTAATTAAACTCTCGCGGCGACGACATGTACCCACCATAAGCGAGTTTTGCTTCCCAAATTGAAAGAACGAAAAAAAAATTCCGCCCGTAGTCCTTTCTGACCGCGATGACGTTGTTGGCGAAAACTTTATTTTGCCACTTCAGCTGAAAACAACAACAACCACGCAAAAACAAATTCAATTTCATTAAGTGTAAGCTTGTCCTTCGGCCTTCGAATCAATCGACTCCCTCTCCAGGATGCGAACGAAAAAAAAATTCCCGGGAACAAAGTGTTTTCGCAGAGAAAATTAAGATATCCCATCAATGATTATCCTGCGATGGAATTTTGCCAACAAATTCAGTTCTCCTCCTGCCTCCAGGCCACAGGCTGACCGAGACAGGAGAAAATCAATAAAATATCCTTTTTTGTCAAAAACCCATCTCATTCCTCATCGATTCCCGCCCGCATTCCCCCTCACCACTCCCCACAGGAAACATAATTTCTTTCGATTGACTTTGAGGGATATGCGAAGAGGGAGTCCCTGGAGAGTCATCGGCTTTGACAAAGCCAGGACCCTGACTGACGGGAGGAAAAAAGAAAGTAAACACTCAAAATCCACGCATAACTTGATAAATCACTTGAGTGGAGAGAAATTCATCGGCAAACACACAAAAAGGACACTTCCGTAGCTGGGGATATACCTGTGCGATATCGGGACATGTGCCCTTTTGACTGTCGTCCTTCGATTGTGCGAGGTTCGACGCACGGTTTGGTTAAATTTGCATGCGCCCGTGACGCACTGAACTCACAAAGGACTGAAGCGTTGTGCTTTATGTAAATATGTACATCCTCTTCAGCGATTTGATAGTCCTTCCAAGGAAAATAATTAATGACAGCACACGGGAGATGGATGGAGAGGAGAAGAAAAACAAAAGGAAACGAGACGTCAAGAAAAGAAAGGTCACCGTGTCCTTGGCTTACATAATGAGGGGGAGCAGGAGAGGGCGCGCAAGGTACATAACAAATTGGTACCTGGTGGCGGCACATGTAAGAGTCCTTGTCGTACGATCAGAAGACGACGAATGGCTTGTGTGAAAAGGGGGGGGGGGTGAAATAGAGGCGCCACAGTTGGATTGACGTGCTTCATGAAAGAAATACGAGCTCCTCAGGACATTCCGCGCCAATAGGGAGCGGAATGTGTACGTGTGTGTGTGTCCCTGTCCTGTGGTTTGTATTTACTCAAGATGTTTAATTAAAGCCTCCCTGTCAAACTGGCCGGGCTCGAGCGAGAATGTGAACTGTCGTGTAAATAATTCGGAGACCAACACACGGCTGTCAGGTGGTGTGGTCGGGGCAGAAGAAAAACCCGTCTGGTACGGCTGGGGCGTATGCGTAACATTCTTGGGTCATTTGGAACTATCACGAAGGACCGGTGGCCCGGCCTGCATGTCAACCGTAGATATGGGTGTCCAGAGGTGGGCTGAGCGATTTAATTACTTCCATCAGGGCGGTGGCCTTTAATTGTTTCGGTCTGGAATTCACTGGATGGGGGCGGCCAAGCCAACAGGGTGATGTTGTTGCGGACAATGTGCACATTAAGCGCGGTCGACGTCTTGGTATTGGGTGCGACTTACAGTTGTTTGTGGAGAGTTATGTTTTGGAAGGTAGGCGAGCATATTTTGAGAGAAATTCCTAGTATTGGAGCACTTCCCCTTGCTGAATTTCAAGGACAACGCAAGTGTGATTTATTGATTCGTGAGGCAGGCCTAGGTGTTCCCACCACTCATTGAAATGGAAATGATTTATTCTGGTGATTTGTGGTCATCGCCAACACACGTTAATCAGAAGGGTTCTGTTGAATCTTGAGTTGCTTGGGTTGTCAAATGCCTTATAGTTAATTTTTTTGATACAAATTCATAAGAAATGTTCTTCTTGTTATTCTTTTTTAATTGCTTCCTGGGAATGAAAGGACATGTGTTAAAGTATGTGCTATTTCAGCTCATAGGTTCTCCTGACTTGTATGCGCCTTTCCAAATGAGGAAACCTTTTGTTACGATGTCCAATAATTTGAGGACGTGGCTAGCACACTTTAAGTGATGTGCACTATGTTACACCTAACACAAAGGCAAGCTTGCCACAGAAGATCTTGTGAACTATTGCGGTGTCTTTTTAAGACAGACTGTCATGGTGTTGCATAGGTCTGTTAACTTTCGAATCGGGGGTTAATTCGGTCTGTTTCTTTTCCGTCCAGTTCTTTTTATTGAAAATCATTGTCCATTGGAAGCAACTACTTTTAACCATCTCTCTGGCAACTTTACAATACCATCTCTAAAAAATTAGTCCTCTCTGGCATCGATCCAATCATTGAGCCAGACGGTAACTCCCCAGATCATCTTACATCCTTCGAAAAAGGCAGCAGTCGGAAAAAGCAAGGTCAAGGGAAAGCGGTAATACCTCCTATTTCAGCGCTTCCATGTAGTGTCTGACCGCTACAACCACGTGTTACTGAGCGTTGTCATGTTGCAAAATTAATCTTTGTTTTGCCTCGCGGTCGTTTTTCAAACAATGCACGAGTCAAACTCATTAGTGCTGGTCGATAACGTTTCCCGTGGATGGTTTTGCCTGATTTTAGGAACTCAAAGTACACCACACTCGTCTGGTCCCACAATATGTAGAGCATGACTACAGCGGATGGTTATCCTTGGCGCCGATGTAGACGATGATGGTACTGGTTCACGAGCTTTGCACATTATTTTTTCTTCTTGGAGTCATCGTAGTATACCCACTCTTCATCTACTGTCACGATTTGGTGCAAAAAGCGCTTCCTTTGATGCGCTTTCACGATCTCTTGCCAGCTGCTTCCAGTTGCGCACTCCAATTTGGTTGAGGTCCTTTTCCACTTGTGTGCGCCATCTCAATCTAGGACGTCCTCTGTTGCGTTGTCCCTGTGGTTCGGATTCGAAGACTCTTCGGGCCGGAGCAGTGCTGTCCATCCGCTCTACATGGCCTACCCACCACTTCCTTACTCACTTCTCATAATTCTGCAAGTTGACTTTGCCTTTAACACGGATCTTAGTCCCGAAAAGCCTCCATTTCTCATCTTAAGACTTTTTCGGCTAGCCGAAAGACTTTTAGGCTAGCGGCTGTCTTCTACGCAGCACTTTTGGAGCTTTGAAAGCATTCTCTGCATGATGTATCGATCGCAGGTCAAATTTTGACGAAAGATTTGCATCTTCAGGCATACAAAGTTCAGTTGACTCAGGAACTGAAGCCAGCTGACCATGCACAGCGAAGGGAGTTCGTTAATTGGGTGTTGGAGAGACAAAATGAAAATGCTGATTTTGACGATAAAATCATCCTTAGTGACGAGGCCCATTTCCATCTTGATGGCTTCGTCAATAGGCAGAATTGTTACATTTGGGGCGAGGAAAATTCCGAAGGATTCACGAGAAGCAAATGCATCCTCAGCGTGTCACTGTGTGGAGTGAATTTGAGTCAGGTCAAGCACAAACAGTCAATGGTGTTCGGTATCGTGAAATGCTAACCAATTTTTTCGTGCCTAGAATTGAAGAAATGAATGTGGAGGGGATGTGGTTTCAACAAGATGGCGCCACATCTCATACAGCCAGAGCAACAATTCAATTGCTGCATCAGTAATTTCCCGGTCGTGTGAAATAACACGTTTTGGAAACCAGAATTGCCCGCCTAGATCGTGCGATTTAACACCATTGAACTTTTTGTTTTTGGTTTTTTTTGAAGTCGATGGTTTATGCGAATAAACCGACGACGACTCAAGACTTAAAGGAGGAATTTGGACGTTGCATAAATGAAATACCTCAGCATTTAGGAAAAACGGTCATTAAAAATTTCATTAACCCCCAGTCCAAGAATAAACTGACAAAAGATCCAGATTTTTGGATGCGGCCCAGGCCCACCCTGAACTGTAGCACCATATGGAGAAAAAAAATAACTTCTGCCAATAATCAAATTCCACCTACTTTTTGGGCCAAAGTTGTTCCTAGTTCCAAATTCTCGTCACAAGAAGTGCCCCAGCGGATATTTGACCGAGCGTTAGGCCGAAGGATATCGCCGTGATGTTAAAAAGATACGAGTATTGTAGTCACTGATAGGACCCTTACACGAAAAAATTCGATTAAAATGAAAGACTAATCATTGAAGAAAATGGCCTTCCATCTTGTGAGGCGTTCCTGTCACCACCAAAGAGCCTGCCATGCTCCACATTCCCTCATACACTATTTTCTGTCATTCAAACCACATTCGCTATTACTTTATCCTTGAAACAGGTATCAAGTCTTCCTTTTCTAAATAAGCCTTTGAACCTCGATTTGAAGGTTCAAGTTGCTGAAACATGTGTCTATTCAGCAACTTGAGTGTAGTTGTTGGGTTTTAAAGATCTTGGACTTGAACCATAACTTGGTAAACCTCGCAGAGTTCGTTATTGTAGCATCACAATATTCATTCTCTCAAGTATCCAAACACTGGTTTGATCTCTCTTGTCTATCGCCTGAATTAGGTGTGTACATCAGAACTGGCAGGGTACATGTATTGCGGAGCATGCTTATGGCTTTTCAAATTTGGACTTTGTTACCTAAAATCGAAGTAGCAGTCGCTTCTAGTCTAGTCGTAGGGGATGACTAATGTTTCTTTGTTTGCTCACAACAGGCATATGGTTCTGTTCTTATTTGCTTGAACACTACCTTGGTTAAACTTTTCTTCCCTCTATCTCTTCTTCTCTCTCCCTTCTTTCCTGGAAAGGCCGAGAAAACGAAGCTTATCGCCTTGGGTAACTCCGAGTTCCATGCATGTTTCAAAAAGTACAGTGAATCTCTGTATTGATTGATCTGTATTGAGCATTAAAGCGCGTACTCTCTAGCGTTAGCGTTACCTTGGATCTGTTTAAGCAAGAGATAGAAGTAATAAGTGGAGTACTCTGCATTTAGGCTGATGGGAAAATATACAATGCTATCCACTAACAGGAGTTCATCCATCTGTTCTTTCCTTAAGAGATTTGGTTAAGGAACGTTTTTTGCAGCTCGCACCAGCATATGTATACAGTCAATTACGAAAGTGCTATGCAGGCCATAGAATATCCTTGAATTTAGTCGTAGTAAACACAAATAAGGGGACACATTTTAGGAGTCACATCTTAGCAGAGAGTATCTTTATGGTTGTCCCCACAAATTCAAATAAAAATTGATATTACTCCATATATTGCAATGACAAACCAAAAAATAAACATTGTCAGTTGCAATCTTAATTAGTTTCTTAATTCCCCACCCAGAGCAGTGGGGATGCCGAGTCCTTCATTCGGCACAATTGCTTCAAATCCATCTCGCCACGGAATCCTTTTGCGACCTTAATTGGTTTACGCATCCTTGAACGCAAACATCGCACAAAGTTTCATCCAAACAGTCTCTGTCCCATTTTGTGCATCACCTATTCGCAGCGATTTGCCACCAACCAGGTTGGTCTTGACACAAAACTACGCTTCAACAATCTATTAGCTGAAGTTTTTCCCATCTCCGTGCAACCCTCTTCGACACCCAAGGACATGGGGTCCTCGACAAATGAAGAAACCCCGAAAAGCAAAAGAACCACAACATCTGTTTGCATTTCAGTCACCTTTCACATTCTCTTCCTCCCCCCCCCCCTCCCCCCTCTGTCATGCTCTGACTCACTCTGTTCTCCCACTCACACTTCCACGCACACTCTGACGTCGACATTCAATGCCAGTGGATATTTACCCGTTGAATGAGCGAAACTTCAAAGAACTCTCCCAAGTAAGGCATAACAAAAACCTCGAACTTACCTCATTGCGGCAGCCTGTCAAAGGGCACACACCCACAAGCCATTCATCCTCCACCCCATTCACGGTACATTCCAGCCGCATGAGCAAGAAAAATACACCTCCTTCAAAATGCCGCCCCCCACCCCATCGGTACGCGATGAATTACGTTTTCAAATTTCAATTTTCCAAAACGACTCCGATTTCCATAACCCAGCGCCTCCATCATTTGCACTCCGAAGTCGGTGCGTCTATCATTGTCTTCCCCCCCACCACCCAGTCCGTAAAGAGAACAAAAAAAAAACAGCGAAAAGTTTGCACAAACAAATTTCACACTCCCCCGCCTCCGTCCGGTCCACACACACACACACCACACGGCCTCGGGGCCCGCACTCCAAGGCATATAATAATAACAATAATAATGCTCAGGTTTAAATGGGTTACGTAAATACAAAGCCGCCCCGTTCGCAGGGACAAAGAGACGACAGCGACTCAAACACACGTCTACATGACACGGACGGCAGCGGTGCTGACGGAGGCAATGGAGGTGACAGGCGGCTGACGGCAAGCAGGAAGTGAAAAATTGTCGACTTGTAGGAAGCAGATAGAGAAAAACCAGGAGCGCCAACAATGAGCATAAGCACGAGCACAACAAGGACGTTCGGCAAATGATGAATCCCCTAGTAAACCAGATGTAAACAAACCACTCTCGACGGAAGGATTCTAGTGGTTGTGTGGGTGGTGGGGGGGAGGGAGGGGGGTATCTGTGTGGCAGGCGGGCGTGCGATTAGGTTGCGAAGGAATTTCAATTCGAAATCAAAAATTTATGACAGTGTGGGGCGCAGCAAATGTGAAAGTCGACGCGATGGCCTCGGTCTAGTGGAGGCTTTGCCACAATGAAAAGGCAGAGCCTCATGAATTGCTTACAAGATGCCACTCTGTTGTATGCGGCGAGATCCGGCGGAATGGTCAGCTCATTTGCAATGCAATAGACGGGCTGGCCTAGCCAACTTGTCTAGGCATTAGGTTGAGGCTCAACCATACACTAGGGGCTGTATGCATATGAGGTACAACTAGCAGGATGTGTAACTCTCAACAGGATTAAATGAATTTTACAAAAGGAGTCATGTTTTTCAAGCAGGTGCGTGCTGCGGATGAACACGAAGCCCAGAGCATTGCCTGCTCTGTGGGATTAGGTCTACATCTCATCAAAAAGGACAACCGTTGTCAGCTAAAAAAGAGAATTGAAGTGCCACCTCATTGTCCTCACAACCGCCTTGAAATGAATGCACATACAGTACGCCGCAGGTCAATCGATGTACGCACCCTCGTCTTTCACAGTTGACATCTTCAGTATCCACCCTTACTTCACCTGACATCTTCTACAACGCGCAGTTTGCTGTTAAAATATTCCACATACCCGGCCCTCAATTAAAAGCAAAAAAATATCTCACACACGCTCCGCGGTGCGTTCATATTCAATTGAATATTAAATTGCTTCACAATGTACCCTCTAATGAGTGAATAAAACTTGCGCCACTCTGGCTGGTGCCCCGCTCCCTCGGCTAGACTGAAGAGGAACCCTTCCAATTGCCGGGTAATTTTGAAAAAAAAAGCCAGTCCCTCACAATTTGTGAAAACTGTAAGTACAGACCAACTACGTTACAACCACAAATTATCCTGAAGCTGGTGGAATAGGATCCGCCCCGAACCTATACCCGAACGCCCCTCCCTGCCGTACACACTGTCGCCCTCCGCACACACATACACACCAAGAGGGCACTCAAAAATTCCAATTATGTATCAAAGTGAGGGTTTGAAGTGGATCATCCACCTCCCTCCCCCTCCCCTTCGACGGCTTAGATGAGCGGCAACATGACCCGTCGCTGTCGAAATTGCGGTCATAAGGAACGAGAAAAAGGCAAAAAAAAAATTAAGCCCATCATCACATCGGCGTAATTCGTTTGGCTTAAGCCTCCTCCCCCGAGAAGGATTTATGTGTGCTGATCGGTTAGAGTCCATTTTCCATTTTGCTTTCTCCTCCTGCCAGTGCGCTCCCTTTTTTTTCATTTTTTTGAAAATTGCCTCTTGACGTTCTCACGCGAAAAAGTCACGTTCAACGGATGGCTTGTTCCGAAATGAGGTCTATGTACTTCACGGCCTTTTAAATATGGACTGTGTATGAGTGTGTGTGTGTGTGTGGGAGATGGGAGGTTGTTGTCGGAGTCATAACAACACATGCTTGTCAGCCTATCTACGTTCACATTCATCCCATTAGCCGATACCTTCTCCAGCCGCACCGCGTCTCGCGTCTGTGTGTTGCCTCGTGGACGAGGTTACATGAGACCTAGTTACTCATTATTTTTTCATTTTCACCACTCGCTTTTGCCTTCGTGGCCTCTGGTCGTCTTGGTGTCGTGTAACGAGATTTTGCTATCCTTGCTGTGGGGAAAGGCCCTCGTTGGTTGGTGGAAGAACTGAGCAGTCGAGCGCGCTCCATGCCGGCTTGTGGCGGCGTTGCAAGGCGGCACTGGTAGACTCAAGCCGGCGCAAGTCGTGAGCATAATTTATCTAATTTATGATAGTATCAAGTGTGTCAAAATTGTCGTTGTCCTAGTTGCCTCGCAGGCCTCGCTGCCTTTGCACTGAAGCTTCGCACATTCTTGCTCTGCATTGTCCTACATTTCGGCTGAGTCGCTGTCATTAACAAAAATCGATACGAGGTGAAACACAAGGCAGTGTGGGGGGTGAATTTATTGTGTTTGTCGGCGACGAGGGTGCTTAAGATGGCTTGCACGCAGCGGGGGAGGGGTGAAGGCAAACGTGATGGTTGGGGTAAATGTCTTTGTCGTGTAAAAGGCCGCTGGGACAGGCAATCGGATTAGGGATGATTTTAAGCTTTAAGTGATTGCTGGGCGCAAATTATGACGGCTTATCGAACATTAGACGTGATTTTGGGAAGGACACTTGAGCAGAAGCCGTTTTACTAAAATGGGAGAGGGGTGGGGAAGGAATCAGAATGAAACCGTTCTGCTAACAGCGGCTATACTGCGTGACACTCTTTCACAGACATCCATCCAGCTCGTCAGGAAAACATGAAATTTCATCCGAAAAAATCCTTTCAAAGGATACCCTTGTGAACTGGTGCATGCCATCAGATATTCCCAGAAGTCCATTAAGCTCCCAACTCCCACACAGGATCTCCTCAGGGGCGAATGCGTACGTACCAGCGCATCGCACTTATTTTGCAAAATTGAGTTCTAACCAGTTCATTGGTATCCCAGAAGAAACCCTACCAACGACCAACCTCTGTGCACCACAACAGAGCTAAAAGCGCACCTCGAGTCGTTGCCGTCCTTTCAGTCTCCCTCCCCCCTTCACGTCCCGAAATAGATCATAAAACGCATATATGCGACTACCAAGAGAGATCCTTCAGCCCTTGGTCGGAAGCGGACATAAATTCAAATTGTCTGCCCGCCTGGCGCAAAAGATAGACACAGACGTCAAATAAAAAAAAAACCCCAAAATGTCGACGGATTTATGGACACAGCCCGCGGCAACCAAAATTGCAATGAAAAGTGAATTTTTTGGCGTTTTCGGCTTCTTCCGCCTGGAGGCTTGTGCCCGCCGGCGGCGGCGTCATGAGACCGCCTCATACATATAGCCCGTGGAGACATCGGGAAATGTCATAATTTTAAGCACGCGAAGTAATCTTCGTATTTATTATCTGAAACGGAAGTGCCTTTGCGTGTCGGGGTGCCGCTGCTTTGTGTGATGTGGTTTAAGAGTGTCATTTACGAATTTGATTTGCCAGCATGTGTTAATACTAAAATTGCCACCAAACGGCATATTGGAACGCGTTGTTTTACGAGGCAAATACCGTTAGGACTGCAAATTGAAATCACAACCACAACGGTAAGCGTCGAGATTGAAGGAATTGTGTGGCATGGTACATTGATGTGTGGAGACCTTTTGGTAAAATGACGTTTTAGGGTGGGTTGTCGGTGAAACGTTTGATTGTATGTTGGTCGGGGAGGACTTAGCAGGGGAATCCGTTTGAAGAATGGATTCGATTGAGACTTTATTTGAATGGCCGAGCATGCACTCAGAGAGCTTGGAAGCATTAAAGGAATTGATACTCTGGACGTGTAATGTTTCAAAGTAAATCATATCATAGGCAATGGAACCTCATAAAAGGGGATTCAGTCTATCTTTTACGTACTCACTTTTCAGAAAGTCATGACGTAAACCTTTAATTCTCAACGGTCTCTCCCATACTAAAGGGTGGTCCAACGAAAACGATACTATGATATATTCAAATAACTCAAAAAGTTTTCAAAGAATTATCTCAACATTTTTTATTGTGGTAAAATGATCTATCTATGCGTAAAAGAATGTATAAGCCTAATGGCCTAATGCTCGCCATGGCTTCCGTGACCAGCGACGGCCCATATTTTCAATGACTCTGAGACATATGCAGTTGCGATTTAATGTCGTTGAAGTGCCGCGTTATCTCATTCCTAAGCTCTTAAATTTTTCTTGTCTTGCAATCGTATACTTGAATGTCTCGCGCGAAAGAGCCATTGTTGCGTAACTGTATAACAAATGGTACCATCGTGTTGGAAGAACATATTGTCCAGGTTTATATTCTCAATTTCTAGCCACAAGAAGTCTGTAATCATCTCTCGATAGCATACATTTTTCACGGCAACTGTTTGGCCGACCCCATTTTTGAAGAAGTATGACCCGATGACATCGCCAGCCCATCCACCGCAGGAAACAGTCATTGTGGATGCATCGGCTTTTTAGCAAGCATTTGTGAATTTTCATTTGTCTAACTGCTATAATTTTGCTAGTTAACGATTCTATTGAACTTAAAATTATGAAGTGCTTAGTTCTTAGTCTTAAACAATTTAAGTCGCCGCTGAATTCTGACTCCCCATTGTAGATTTTGTTAAACACTGAAACAAAGAAATTTTAAATTAAGTTTGAAATAATTTGTGAGTCACAACTAACATTCTGCATTACATCGTTACGCCTAGACTATGATAAAAAGGAGTGTATATCAACTCGTAAACCGCCAACATTCTCTATAATCGCCCGGACGAAACGCTCACTGGTATATATGAATGCACAGAGCCTTAGGACATTGAGCAGGAATGGGGCACAGGAACTTGCTGTAGACGACTCGAGCTCAGAAGAGATCTATATATGTACCTCCAGTGTTCAGTCAAGTGTTGAGTCCTCGTTTTTTGTTTTGTGTCAAGTATTTAGTTTCTTTTGCATATATTGAGCTGCATTTCCAGCATTCATAGATTCACGAACGAATTCTGTATGACAAGAAAAGACCAGCTCATGGAAATCCTTACTGCTGGCACATAGAATTTCAAATGTATAAGATCTGCCTTCGACATAAATTAACGAAACTAAGACTATTGTCGGGCGTAAACATCTCGTCATAATTGGGTTCATAATTGGGCAGCTAATAGCTAATAGTTTACTAAAATTGTTCGTGTTTCTGAACTAAAACTGTTTGAACAGTATACAAAAAAACCTCTGGTAGTAAATACCTATTTTTTGTCCTAGCCGAAAATGTTCCTCCTCGAGAACATATCGTGATCAATTTTCTGAGTGACTGTACCTTTTCACATTTGTATGTATTTATTTGTACAATCTAGAACGAAACCATACAAATGTGACTGAAAGCGGCGGTTGAGGAGACTAGTAAAAACGTTCTCCAATGAATTAATTAATTTTGTGAAAGCAATCTTCCATTGATCATCAGACTGTCGCTGTCAATTTATTCAATAAACTCAGCATCTTTATAATATTTATGCACACAAACGAGCAACGTGTGCAAATTTAAAAAAAATGTTCTTCTGAAATTCGGAATCGGTGACCGTAGTTTTAAGAACCTTAACTCCCTAAAGAGACAGGTAAAAACAAAGTTTAGAGCAAAAATTCGTTGTGTGATGCTGGTGAGGTAAGGAGTTGGTCAAAGTGTAAAAAATATCTTTACCGTTCAGGCATCCGTAGCAAAGGATGGCAAAAAAATATTGTCAAGTCATTGATGTGGCAAACGGAAGGGGTGATTGCTGATAGAAGAGTCTTATATCCCGCTGAGGTGCATCTAGATTAAATTCTGGGGACAAAAGCCTGCAGTTTCATATTATTTACCGATTGATGAATCACACTCGTTTGTTGGTGTACCATGAAATTTTCCTTCTTTTATTTTGTTTTGTGACCTGAATTGACGCCGACAGAACGCAACCTCTTAATTTAGAACATGCATCCACTTTGCATAGTTTTGAAGTCTCGTGTTAAATGCTTCATAAACCAGAGTAATATATGTAGTGCATAGTAGAGATAGACATACGCTCTTCAAAAGCGCAGAGTAATGGATCGCCAATCCCTAAACTTAATTTCTTCCCATCCGTCATTTTTTAAACACATTACCCTCCACTCTGTTCCAATGGCCACGTCTGGTAGTTGGAATTTGTTGTCCTAAACGAAAGTGTGTGATGTCATGTAGGGTTTTATTGAAATATAGTGGAAGAATTTCGCATTCATCAAAGTTTGCTGGAGCTTCGGGCGTATGTGGAATTTTTTTTTCACAATTTATGTTGACTTCCTTCTGAACGTCTACGAAAGATGATTAAGAGCTTTCCAAGGACTCCTAACTTGCATTGAAGGTATTTTTCAATCGCTGCATATTTCTCTTGAAAATACAGCAAATTCGAGTATTAGTGTGATTTATGGACTATGAGATACTTTCTTGAATCGCCATTTGTGCAATTTCATAACAGAATGTGTGAACAGAAATGATATTCACTAACCTATCTTTCAACTTGTTTACCAGCAAATTCTCTTCTAGCTCAAGTTCCTCTTTTTCGGTAGGATTAAGAGGAGGCTCATAGTACCCCTAGCCCCTCCAGGCAAGAAGATCCACTGTGCTCTCCTTAATCTTCCAGAATTCTGTGGTTAAGTGCTGGTGTTGGAGCTCGCTTCAAAAATCTCTTCGTCAAGTTGTGTGTACTCCGATGTAAATCCACTGCATTCTCCCTTGCTTACACTGCACACAGCGACCAAGAAGCAAACACACGGAGTAAGTCAAACAGAGGAGACTTCGTTGAATATGTTCTCTTCCTGGGGCAATATCCGCACATCTGCCTCGTGATTCCACTTCCTTCCACAGCACAAATACCCTAAGCACTTCTATTATCTGACATGGAGCAGGAGTTGTTAGAAGCAAATTGGAAGTGTTCTCCGCTGTGAGGGAGAACTGTCCGTCACTGAATGCTGCGTCCAACAACGATAAGCACCCTGCACAAGCGTACACCTTAAACAAGATGTTTTTATGACCATCGGCGTAGTCTGTCCTGGTGCTGGGATAGGCTATGGCCAACAACAGGTCCTGCAGGTGATCAAGTGTTACAGCGACTACCATCAGGACACACAACGTGTAAACACAGGACACGTCAACCGAAATGCCATTCACCGGAGGACCACGGTGCGAATGTCCCTCCTCGGCGTTGTTATCCTTATTCATAAAACGTCAGGGCAAACAATGAGTGCGATGGCATTGGCAGATAAAAAACAATGACTGCCCAACAAGGCCGTGAGCGACTTCCGAATAAATATCCCTCAGTTCCCGCACATAACAGCCAGACATACCAGCACGTGAACTTAATCCCACAGAACGGCCATCCCGGCAGCCGACGGGTCCGAGAGGGGCAGCGAACGGGAACAAATGCCAGGAGATACGTGTAAGTAAATTGCATGCTTAGTTAGGCTTAGTGTGCTAAATTACCCGGAATGGATGCGGGTAAGGAGTTCTGTCACATGCCATCTGCGGAGGAAGGAAAGGACCTCTTCGGTGCGAAGCGCAAAAACGTGGATAATTGAGGTGAATCGAGTGCGAGGACTCGCACTCTCCCTCCATCTCGCTAGCTGGCTGCGAACGACGCGAGGCGATATCCATTTGCGCGTCAGATTCATTCGAAGGATAATAGATACGTTCAATGGAATTGATTTCAATTCACTTTGAGGCTGATTGAGGAGATGCGTTGCTTTCGAGGCTGATGAGGGCCACATGAAGTGTGAAGTGGATTGATGATAATTGGTGGGAAGGTAGGGAAATCATTGATTGAAATGAGGAAAACTTCGAGGCGGGGTTGATGAACTGGCATTATGGTTGTGATGAGTGATGAATTGATTGAAGAGGTTATTGGTCCTGAAGATATGAACGTCTGACTTTAGGGCGCAACGTCAAATGTTTTAGGCGTCTAGTAAAAGTAGAGTTGCTCGGAGTTGCGTTGTTGTAGGATGCAACTGAAGAGGATGGTATTTGGAAGAGGAAAATCTACTCTTAAGGCGGTATAGTGTCTATGGAAAGAAAATTTAGAATAGCTAGACCAACTAGAAAACAATGCTTAACTAGCCCGTAGTGTTTTTAAATCAGTAAAGAAATAGTAAAGTTCGATTGCAGATAAGTTTCTAGCGATGAGGACAGAGATTCACAATTCTTTATGGTACCTATAAAATGTTCTCTCACGAGAACAGTAGCACGCACAACACGAGTAGTTGTTTTAGAAGCTAGGCCCTGGTCCCTTGTGGCCTGTAGTGCCACTCAGCTATTATTATTAGCACAAGTATGTGGATTATTTCAAAAACCTGTAGCTGAAACATTTTCCGATCCTCTTAGGGGAATAAAACTGTCAGTAGAAGACCCTGTTATGCGTGTTAATTTTATACGGCGACACTATAGCTTGTCAGAGAGGTGACATTTTACGCATAACTTTGTTGAAAGACATTGGTAAAACCGCTCGTTGTCGCTCGCTACGATCAGTGGTGAACTTGGGCATCAACCAACAAGCATCGGTAGCTAGCATAAAATCTTGTTAGCTGCCTCCAGTTTCACACGCATAGGAAGTTAAGGTCTCCTTTCACTTGAGCGAGCCATCAGAGTCGCGGTCTGTCTTCATAACGAAACGATCCGGGCTGCAGATTGCGTTTAAAAAATTTCGAATTTTGTCGTTTTTTTTTGATTTTCTATTACAGAAAGGGTTAGAATGCATTGCAAGCCACTGAAAAACGCCGTGTTTACTAAAAAGAGACTTTAAGTACGAAAACAACAGCAAAGTGGTTGTTTCTTTTCGATCTAATAGCATTGATGTTTAGAATAAATTTCGGTTTGGTACTTGAACAAGAACAACGATAATAATAATAATTGAAAGGCACTTCAGCCCATATGGAACCATGGCCTAGCTTCTACAGCAAGAACAATCAGCAGCGTGGCATTTGATCGCGATGTAGGCAATCATCACCACACACTTACCACCTTTCGAAACGTTAACACAGAAGCTCGGTGTTTGGGTGCCGCATGAGGTAACAGCGAAAATATATGTGAATGGACCGAATTTCCGTGAGTGCGTTCCGTCTAAGACAGAAGGGAAGCCAACATTTTTTGAAGCGAACAATTACAGGTGATAGACGGATCGCTTTCTAAAATAGAATAGACAACTCTGAAAGGGAAAAGCGATGTTTTTCAACAAATAGGAGCTACGATTGGTGCCAAGAAAAAGATATTACTACCAGATGCAATTAGTTTCATTTAAGAGCCATATACTGACAATATGCTACTGTTCTTCTTTGGAACTCTCCGTCCTTTCCTCGGACTGGCACTAGAACACGAATGGATCTCAGCCAACATGGATCTTCAGCATGCATGGTCTTGCCAGCTGCCTTCTTTGAAATCCTTCTCCATATCAGACGAGATTGTTCTCTGCTACATTGTCTATATGCCATTAATTCAAGGCACCTTTGGACGGAAGTTCCTCTGAGTGAACTAAGTTAATATAAACATTGTACCTGTAGGCGCTGGACAAGATGCATGCTATTATGCATCCCATCATGACATCGAGAAGAAAACGACCGAATTTGAATACAAAATTGTTTCACTCAAAAGGATAAACCTTCTCTCAACAGACTTCTCAAACCGTCTTTTGATAACATCCATATTTCTGCGCCATAGAGCAAGACAGGGATGATCACGGAGTTGTACAAAGCCAGCTTGGCCCTAAGTGACAGGACTACATTACTCATTTGTCTCTTCAGCCTAAAGAAACGGCGCCGTAATTCCACGCTTGATTTTGAAACTGTTGTTGTTTTCCTTATTTACTGCGAACTCAAAGTCGGCGATGTGTTTGTCTACCTCAACTTTGATGTTATGATGAATTACTAAAGGACAGCCTATTCTTTGGCTTACTGTCGTTTGCAGGCAGACCAATTCTAACCTCTGTCATTTCAGCACTAGGGAAATCGCGTAGGCTTGCTGTACTTGTACGGCTGTGTTTCAGAAGATCGCTTTAAGGAAAAATTCACAATAAATGTAAGTAGAAAGAGTACTTAATTTCTCCTTTCCTGTGCCCTTAAAGCGTCTACAAGTACTTGCTTCATACCGTTTCTATTGGAACTGACTTATGCTTATCTGGCGGTACTACTTCTTCTGGACGTAATGAATGGCGTGCATCAATTTTGTTAAGACGTCTGGTTTGAGAGATATCGATTGAAGGTAAGGTTAGGCCTACTGGGCTTCATCTAAAGTATTTATAAGCCCCTGGTACTGAAGGAGAAGCAACTGCCCAGAAAACCTCTTCGGAGGGCAACACAGTTCTTCAAATTATTTGATGATTTAGAAAAGTCTTTGAATAAATGTACATAGCTTCAAGTTTCTAAAGATGTGTCTCAATGCTTCAGAAGTCACATATTCACTGGCACATCTAATTGAAAAATCAAGTACACGACTAATTAGAGCTCAGAAACCTACCTTTTTTCCACTACAACCTTTGCGCTAAAACAAGTTAAGTACTTTTCAATACTCTACCTCAGTAAGGGCATAAAGCTTTCATTCAATGCATTCTTTATTCATCTTTAGCTCTCTACGTGAAATCAATTCCATTGCATGCATACAGTTCAAGCACATCCCTTGACATCAATTACGCACTCCCGTGTGCCCCTTAATCGCCCCTCAACGCACCTACTTTCAGTCTTTTGAAATCCCCATCCCCCACTCTGCAGCGAAAAAAAAACGTTCTTAACAAAAATGTCTTTAATTAACCGGCTTCCATTGAATTTAAAGGTGATGTTCTACAGAATCAACGCCAACGGTGCCTCCCCTCCCCTCCCCACCCAAAAGTCACTAGCTGCTGCGTCTATCGCATTCATAACCTCATAAAGCAATTAAAATCGTCGTCACAGTATTCCCCGTGGATATTCACCGCTGACGCCGTTAAACCGTCATTATCGCCATAATTCCGTTGCTGCTATAAAGTGCCACCATCTTTCACGCATACACTCAGAGTCGTGACACAAAGGAGCAGAACTTGGGGAGAAGTGGAAATGCCGTCTGCTCGGCAAGGGCGCGAGCGCGACGCAGCAATAAACTTGGGAACTGCCTAAGGGCATAATTAAGCGTGAAATAATTCGGCTTTTTCTCTTCTTAATCAAATTATCCCTTCTCGCTTATTATCCTTTCGCAAAAAACGAGGAGAAAACATGCCAAAGAAAAGCAATAATTGTAATTAACTCGTAATTAGTGGCGAGGACAATGCTCAGGAGTTGCCCCTTCGGGGTCTTCAGTCTTCCCAACCTTGTTCGTGATTTCTGTTCCACATTGCGGTGTGCCCTCCACTCACACAGAGTGACATGCACTTAGCCGGGATAATAGTGCTTCGCTCACAACAACCCCGCCCGCAACCGCACACCGACCATCATTCATCATCAACGCGCGTCAGTGTGAACGCAAAGCCCTGGATTATCCTTCAAAGGAGACCGTAATCAGATCAATGCCAACATTGCTTTCTGGGGATGTCGCTGCCCGCTAATGTATTCCACACATCATCTCAGCGTGAGAGCGCCGCCAAAATGCGGACATTTCAATTGACAACAGCGCTCAAGGGTGTCTGCTGCTGATGCTCCCACGTGTGCGCGTGTGTGTGTGTTCATGCGGCGGGCGTGATTATCATAGACAACGTGTTGACCTTTCCGAAGGCTTCGCACGAGGCGTGTGAAAATTTGTGTTTTTCCTTTGCCTTTCCTCGAAATCTGTGGGGTGTCCTTGAACTTTGAAAATGAAAATTGACACGCACTGTTGCACGGCAGGCGGCGACACGGAGCAGAAATGAAAGGACGAAAGACGATCCCTTTATCGATTGAAAATCAATTGAAGACGTCGCCATGTGGCGGCGCAGAAGGGCGGAGAGGACTGCTTGTCTGAATGGTTAATCGGGGGCTTAATTTTTGAGATGACTGCCTAACCCATCCCCGCTCGGTCCCCAGAGATTAGGGCGTGTTCGTTTGAGATATTTAAACGTCTTAGTGAGTCTTAAGGAGTGCTACCCATTTGGAAGATTTAAATCGCTTTTGAGAATCCCTGGGGTGCCCGCGTCTTGGAAGCGACCTGAAAAAGGTTGAGGGGATGTCATTTGGAACAATACATCCTGGGAGTGTTCCTTTTTCTGCAAATTTCCTCCCCCATGATTTGAAAGTCATCGATGCGCAAAAGAGATCAATTTGAGCGATTCATGAATAGCAAGCGATTAGGAAGGAGCTTTGAAGCTAGACAATGGGCTGCGTCCCTTTTTCGAGCGGGATGTGGGACACGCGTTTCTTGTCCTTTGGACTGATCTCCAGAATGGCTTGGAAATGATGGCTTTTGTGCACAACTCTGCATATTTCTTTGCTTATCCTTTTGCCTGTGATTAAGCAATAATGAAGAGGGAGGGAATTCGTTCTCAAACGTGTCTTAAAAAGGAACTCGTGCAAGGCTGTTGTTTCCGACTTTTTTAAATTTGAAATCAGTGTTTCTTTTTAAAAAAATTGTTTTTCCAACTCAAAGTCATTATTCACAGACATGTACAAGTCCCTTCTACCGTGGTTCAAGATCCAAAGACTTGTTTTTTTTTTACGCTGAAAATATTCCATGACAACTACGACGTTTCGGAAACAAATTGATGTCAGACTGCAGAAAAGGCGATAATCTGTTGGAGAAAATTATCACGAAAGGACAGTGGATGCGGGTGAATTTCAAATGCCAACAATAGCCTGTCAGGTATGGTGTCTGGACAACGAAGCCAAATTCCGTTTGTTGGAAAGTAAGCTTAGTCAGAATGTTTTTATTTAATCGGTCGGTGTTTAGTTATCCAGTTTCCTAATTAAAAAGTGTTAATTTTCCCAAGCTAGTAACTACAACTACCCTCAAGACAGTGACTCCTTTAATCAAACAAGTTTTCCATAAAACTTTAGAGTTTAACTCAAAATTTTTTGATTGTGTTTTACATAACATCTTTTTGCCATTTGACATTCGCATATGCAGATGATACGGCTATTGTGGTGCGGCACATATCATTGCAGATGACTCTTGATGATATGCAGGAAGAGTTCGACAACGCGGTACTGTCACGACCACGGTTCATCGATCAATGCATCTAAAACGAAATTGATGAAATCCTCAATTTTGCGCTGCACAATCACAAATCTCCTTCAGAAATTAACTATGTACGAAGTCCACGTGTAGTTCTATCGACACAGTAGAAAGGCAGTTACCATCGACAGCAACTTTCTGTGGGATGTTCACTACGAGTGAGCTTAAGACGATCATTGTATGCATTAAATCATCTACGGTATCATGCCACAACCGACGTCCTGCAACACGTATACTTTGCCATTGTTGAATCTAAGTTGAGGTATGGTATACTTGCTTGGGGCAATGCATATTTACAAGCTCCAAAAACTCAAAAATTCAGAACTGAAGAAGATAGACGTACGTGACCAGCACAACATTCAGGAACAATGGAGTCCCAAAGTGTTTACAGTAAAAGATGTCTTCAAGATAACACTAATAGCGGAGTCTTACGATGACACTGATTTAACATGAAGTCGACACAAAAAGGCGGACTCAAGGCATGCTGTATGAGCCCCGCTTCAATAACAACTACGAAAGACAACAGCTAAGATACAGTGTACCTCAAATCCTTGATACAATACCACAAGAACTCAAAATTATGAAAAATTTGAAAACAATGAAAAAAATGATAAGAAACCTTTTCTAAACGTTATGTAAATATTTAGTCAACTAAAATAGATTATGTGTGGTCGCCCTTGCGTAGTGGGTAAGTGCGGCGACTCACACGTAGAAGGTTTAGGTTCGTTTCCCAGACGGGACACCTCGCATTTTTTCATGGCACTACCTCTTGCGCGTTGCTTAGAACACCAAAGAGTACCAATTGTCTATGTAAAGCTTCTCAAATTTCGCCGTTCGGAGTCGGCAAAAAACTGTAGATCCCTTCTACTCGTGATCGAACAGTAGCACGCACGACACGAGCAGTTGTTGTAGAAGCTAGGCCCTGGTAACATATTATAGATGAAGACTAAGTTTCGGGTGTGCTTTGCGCTTTTAGCTTCACTGCCTAGACATTTAAGGACTATCAAAAAAACCTCTGTTTCTTACATACATACTTATACACAGTGTTCCACAGGTAACAAGGTGACTTAGTTCTTGGGCCTTGTTCTATTCGTGTCGAACTCACAGTACTCTTTCCATTAAGTTGTCGTATCGTCAGTAATTCCTCAATGCATCGCCCTGTATGCGCTAAAAGGTGATTCGTCGTGACGTTTGATACTCAATATGCTTCTTTTCACGGATCATGTGTAATTTCTACCGAACTGCTTTGCCATTTGTGTTCAGTACCGTCTGGCAAGTATCGTCTGTAACTTCCATCAAACTCTTTTGTCATGTCAGACGAACGTCTGTTATCGTCTGGCAAGTTTTTATGAAAAAACTCTCACCACAACAGCGTTTCCAAGTTGTTTAGCTGCATTACATTCCGTGAGGAATGTATTTCCTGCGATTCGGGGAACTTAAAGTGCGCATTATTGACCTTCTGAAACCACTATAGCTACACCCAATCACAAATTTGAGTCCTTATTAGTGGATGATACTCGACCGGTTAAACCACATCCAGCACCTAGTGAAGAGTCTATAAAAAGTGTTGTTGGGAGTGCACGCGAAGACTGAGATCCATGGATTTGTCGTCTTTCTCAGCAACTTGGCCACGTCAACGGACCAAGAGTTTCCAGAAATTCAAGCAACTGATCTCAGTAAGCCCTGGTTCCACGAAGATGACGCTATGGACCATACAAAGCGTGAAACAACTGACTTGCTGAGAAATGACTTTAGTAAGCACTTAAATTCACGTTGTGTCACTCTAAATTTCCCGCCTTAATCGTGGGACGTAAGACCTCTGACTTTTCTCTTTGTAAAATTTCAGGTTCTTAGAAATAAACTAGAGATTGACGCTTCCAACGCCACCATTACTCGTGTTATTCGTGAAATACCAATCGCTATGCTCAAACGAGTCGCCCAAATTTGGACTTTGCGAATGGGTCACCTTAGCCGTAGCCTAGGCCAAGATTTTTAATGATGTCATTATTAAAAAAATAAATGCCATGAACTGCAATTTTAATCGATGCTTATAATTTTAAGCTCACTTTCAAATTAACGTGCCTTACTTCAAATTTTACATCAAACCTCACAATGAATTTCACATTCGATTAATAATAATAATTTAGTGGCATTTGGTTCTTATCTTCTTCTTCTTCTTGTGGTGCTACAGTCCGGCTTGGACCAGGGCCTCAAGCAACATGCCTCTTCAGCCACACGATCTTTCCGAGCTACCTCCAGTTGCGCACTCCTAGTTGGTTGAGGTTCTTCTCCACTTGTGAGCGCCACCTTAGCCTAGGCCGTCCTCTGTTGCGTTGTCCCAATGGCTCAAATTCGAAGACTTTTCGGGCCGGAGCAGTGGTGTCCATACGCTCGACATGGCCTAGGCATCTTAAGCGGTGGCGTGTGTGGTTGCAACCAACAAAATTCATGAAAGGGATGCGAATTGATTATTGCTATCTTTTCTGTCTTCACAGAAATATCGGATGCATAGCCAAGAAAACCGCTCTCTCTGAAGGTCAGTCTCTTAAGACCACGCGACTTAAAGTTGCCTTGAAGCAGGGGTGTTTGAAATGCAGGGACTGCCACCATCGTGTGTAAATCAGTTTTCTTGTATATTGAGACTGTTTTTGTTTTTATTTAACCTCCCATTGGGTCTGAAAATATTCCACATACGCCCCGAGGCCAGAGCATTTTTGTATCAAAGGACTTGCTAACATCCTCGAAATTTCCACTTTGCTTTAAAAACGTCATAGTTCCCGTAGGCTGAATTAGTTGTGGCAACTCATCACAATCTTAAGAAGATGATTTATCGTCTACCAACAGTGTAGCTAGCCGAAACCACTTCCAATCGTCCATGCGACCATCAAGCTCAATCTCATCAAATTGCTAATAAATCCACCCCTCCATGGCTTCTGCCAACGACGATGAATGAATTTAATGCCTCCATCAAATATGAATCTTCTTCAAGTGGGCCCCCTTTCAGAGGGAATCCCCGTAGGGAATGCATGTCTATCAATTCAACCTCAAACTGTTTCCAAGCAATTCTCAAAAATCCCATAAAACAATACAGCGCATCCACTTTATTCCTTAAACCAGCCCATTCCCGCCGCATCCAGAAGCGACGGCATTTCAACTCCCATTGACGAACCCTTAAAAAGATGATTTGACGTTCATTTGAAAGGATGTATCAGGACATCACGCTTCTGGTAAGCGCTCGAATTCATTTGAAAGCCCGCAGGACCGGGCGTAAAAAGCAAACACTGCGAAACTGCACTTTGATGACAAGTCTTGCGGAGGACGCTCCGCCTAACTTTTCAAACCCCAGCACATATTCCCCCGTTCATAACTTCCTTGAGTGCCCTCGACATCGCCCATTGAGTGCTGATCCATAAATCGAACGAGCTTCCCTCCCTCCCCCCGTCCCACGTAGTGCTGTAAGGCGTTCAAACAAGTGTCATGGTTTCATCGGGTGACACAAGGCGGGAGGGAGCGGAAAAGTTTCCAATTGAAAGCCGGTCGTGAGTTTATTAAGCAATCAAGCGCCGTTAAAGACTAAACAGGATGGGAATTTATAAACAGTTACAGCCCGCACGCAGGCACGTCTCCGATGAGGGCCGATACTCTCTGCTGGCGCTTGACGATGCCACTAGCGGTGGCAATGACGCCAGCGACGGTGATGGTGTGCGCCGTCCTCAAAAGTTTTGTTATCCTTGTCGGTGTCGGTTGATTAAAAGCGGCAACTTGCCTCCTGCCTGCCTCTGCGATTTGTGTGTAAAACAAACTTTTACTGCTGTCCTCGGCAGCGAGATGAGGAGACAGATAACTTTTATGAAGCGCGCTCGCCGAAGTGCCCGATTTGAGGGAGTCCATCCGATGGGGGCTGACTGAAAAGTTATGTGGAGTCATTTGCGAGACGCTTTTCGCTCTTTTTTTTTTTTGTTTTTGCAATTTTGCACATTTTCCGCTGAGGCGCACACACAGGCAGCCGGCGGAGAGCGGCGGCAACTTTTAAGTTGTCATTTATGCCCGGCGAAAAGGACTTCGCTTTAAGGACTATCTGGGAATTTATGTGCGGCATTCGTTTTGTGGACTTTCATAAAAAGAACCGCCTTTACGGAGTTCGTAAAATTTAAACGTTGTTTTAGGACGGCGGTGAGTGCGCGCGCGGAAGAGATTTGCTTTATGCGAGGGAAATTTTGCGAAATGACAAGAGATTTACGAGTCACGAGGCCGACTGAATGGGCGCCTAATGGGCGGTTGAGTGGACAACTCGTTCGCTAATTAATCAAAAAGATGAACCATAAAGTGGGGAAATTTTGATGGAAATGTTTGCTTTGATACTACATAAATGAAATGGTGTTTGGGAAAATTACCAATGGAAGACATTTTCTTTTATCCCGAGGACTGGCACCAAGGGATAAGTTGTTGTAAGTTCAAATGAAGGTGGCCAGAGACGAATACTTTATGCTTGCGAAAACTAAGTAAATTAATTCCTGGCTGGTGGGCATTGCCAAAGACTGTTTATGCAACTGGTTTCGATTGAAGAGTTTTCACTGGATGTACATTAACCATGGATAGTGGGCATACCAGAAGCGGTAACTTTCTGAAACTGCACTGGAATGTAGTGACAATAGCTTCAGAACTTCTAACTCAGCTCGTCTTGACAGCACTGTGATGATAGTCTACAGGAGCTCTTCAAGACTGTGTTCAATTTTGAGCAAAGAATAACTTGTGTCGGCCATCTTAAGTGAATATGCTCACTCTAAAGTTACGAAACCACAGAAAAAGGGGAGGCCATAACTACAATGGCGCAACAAGGGCAACGCCTGGCCCAGCTTGAGCACAGTCAGGCACATGCAGACAAACAGGAAACCTCCAAAGGCATTGTTGTTCCGAATGACCAGAAATATTCATAATCCCGTCGAACAGAAAAGAGGGAAGATGAGAGAGAACCGGTTTCTCAGAAAGGAAATATGAAAACATGAAGAGCGAGCAGTCGACAACATTTCACGGAGTCATATTGTGAGGGAGGAGAACGGAGACCATTGAAGCGAAAGCAGCTAAAATGGGTCTGGTGGTAAATGAGGGCAAAACGAAATATATGCTGTCATCAGAGAAGGACACACAACATCGTCTCGGACATAGCGTCACACTAGACAGCAGAAACTTCGAGGTATCCAAGGACTTCGGCTACTTCGGCTCCGCGGTAAATAGGGACAACAACAGCAGTAGCGAAATCAAACGCAGTGGGTGGAGAGGCATGTTCCAAGGCCCAGGTCCACCCCGGACTTTAGCGCCACAAGAACAAGAAGAAGAGAACGGACACCTGGTTGGAAGATCACAGTCGAAAAATTATTTTATATTAAGGTCCAGTTAACAATTCTGACGCTGAAGTCGAATGTTTAGAACCGACTGGAGAGACCGTCCGTAGGAGGGACTGTCAGCAGGAGGGACTGTCAGCAGGAAGGACTGTCAGCACGAGAGACTGTCAGTAGAAAGACTGTCGAGGATACGTTGAAAACGCGCATGCAACAGTTGATAGAAATGCTTGCTGAGAAGTAGAGACTCAGTGGCAATTTACGTTCTCTCCACGAAAACCAACTTTAGATCAGCCGTCTTAAAATCACGTAACCTAAAAGAGCATTGGATACTGGAAAACAAAAATCAAGGAAGCTTCAGTTAAGTGAGGAGGGTGCGACGTAATGTCGTAATGCCACAGCATATAGGGACATTTGTATGACATTTCTACGCCAAGCTAAGGCCATACTCTAAGAAAAGTTAGAAATCAGAAAATCTTGTTCATTTCGCTAAATTTACCTTCATTTATAAAAATAGTTACAGTGGCCATCGTGACCCAGTGAGTAGTTGTGCCTCGACTCACACTTTGAAGATGCCAGGTTCGATTCTCGGTCAGAACACATTCCTCTACTCGTGAAAGAACGAACGCGCAACAAGAATAGTTACTAAAGAAGGTTCTCCTTCGTCCCTTGTTGGTTGTAGTGTCACTCAATTATTAATTACTAGCTGTACTCTGCCACGCTGGTTGCCGATCATACCATATCAGCGCCAAAAAGCCACCTGTTGCGAGCAAATTGTCAGACCTGAGTTGGTCTTCTATTCCTTAGACTGGATGGATGGATACTCCCATCTCAGCTCGAAGTTGCATTGAAAAAAGGCAAAGGGTGTACGAAAAGTCTCGCTTCCTTCCCTTAAGACAGGACTTTATTTGGCACTTAACTCTTTGTAAATGGCGCTATGGTATTAAGCCCTAAAGCAGGCAAATGAAGGCACAAAATTCTTCCAATCTTTGCTGTTTATGAGGTTAAGTTGTGCAGTTTAAAGACTCGTGACGTTTGCCTATTTATCGAAAGCATTCTGATTCCTGTCTGAATTTCAGAGTAGCTTTCATCTCGATTCTGATCAAATTTAATGGAACTACGAAGGAGGCAACTGCTTAAAGTTTCAGTATTGTCGTCGACTGCTTTAAATAATTGGAACGCAGATGGTGTCTGTCATATGAATTGCTTACCCCCTGCGTATGGGTTACTAACAGTGGTCTGGTTGAGCTTCAACCTTACCGAACTTCATTACGCACTTAATGGTTGCTGATTTAACCGCGTTGCCATGAGCCTTAAAAATCCGTATACCAATAACAATTTGATGAAAATACTTAAAGGGGCAGCCCACAATCAAAATCTGAAATCAAATCTAAATATATTTATTTAAGGATACCTTCCACTTTTATTCATTTCGAAGGACCCTTCGGCATTTCTCTATTGATTGAAGACTGCTCTATCCAAAAGCAAAATCAAGGATTTATAATGCCCGCCTTCGCGTCCACAGCATTAGAAAATATTTCGTAATTTATTTGTATCGCAGCAATGACTTGGCAATCGCAGACGTCCCTTCACTCGCAAAATGGATGGAAGATAGAATTCTCAGTGAAATCCCTTCAAAGTTATCAACTGACAAGCCGCCTTCTCCCACCTCCGCCGTCAACAAACAGCAGAAAGAAACGCAACTCATTTAATGAATTATTCCCCGCAAGAATCCCGGGAAATCCTCTTGAATGAGGGAAAAAATCCTCTAAAGGAAAGACCATCATCCCTTTACAAGGCCACCCGCAGAAAGTAAATCACAGAAATTCCACTCCACGGCCGACGCTGCTGTCTCCCTTCTATCACCAACGCCATCTGTGGCTCAAAGGCACACCAGTTGGAGAAGGGGGAACCCACCAAAAAGAAAAAAACAGAAAACTATAATAACACGCATACGCCACCGATACTCATATATCATTCGGCTGCCTGGAGGATTCCCTCCCCAGCGGCACATAAAAACGTCAACTTTACTCCCCCCCTCCCCCCATCACCAGAAAGGAACGCCCACGCACATATGCACACGCCAAAAACTATTACAAGCGCTTAACCTTTGTTTCCATCCTCGAGGACGCAATGCCGCAGTAACAGCAGCCACTGCTGCGGCATAGAGAGAAGCGCCCTCTGGTGCTGTATCTCCTCTCATCCCACATCTCCACCTCCGCAACCCAAGCAATGAAAATCATGTATATATGGGCTTTGCGGTAAGTGGGTGGAGGCCGACAAGAAGTCGGGGGTGGGGGCCACTAAGCAGACATCGCTTCAATTTGGGGAAGCAAACAATAAATTAATCTTCAGATGAATTTCACTCGTAACGGGATCATTATTTTTATTAGTACACTCCTCCACCCTCAGGATAAAGCCGGGTTGTGATATAAGACGACCCGTAATGGGCTGCCAAATGCGTGTGCTCGGGCGGGTTGCGGGGAAGCGGAGGATGTTTGCCGACAGTTTCAAATGAAATTTGTGGATATAACCGGATTACGACTAAGCTATTCCCAGTCGGATGTAGTTATGTCGGGACGAGTGAGCAGGAGGAGGACTAAAGCGGCGGCTGTTGCCTGTGTCCTAATTGGGTTTCTGTGAGTGGCAACTTTGGAAGTGCATTCACTGAGCAGTCAGAGAAGTTGATCAGTTTGTCACTCCTGGGATGCTGTTCGTTTGGCCTCTTCATCTTGGTCACGTTGCTCTGCAGTCGGTCGGCGCAACACCTCTGTCCGTGAGAGGTGCGGGAAGTGGTGGGAAAAGTGAAATATTTGAGTTGTTGTTTGCAGTTGCTGGAAACTTCTGGCAAACGAAACGATTGCAAAGTGAATAACATTCAGGGCGGATTTAAGGGGTTTTTCTGTGTGTGTGTGTGTTATAAGCGCTTGTCTAATTAATGTAATCCCCTTTGCACTAGAATCATGTTTGAGGTGACCACTGCCCTACTGGACTGTGACTGACGGATTGCTTAAGTGAATGAATTAACTAGTTTGGCTTCTGCATAGATTGTTTACAGGGCGGGGATTTGCAGCTTTGGTAACACCTTTGCCATTCGGTTACGTCTGGAGCTATGGACTCAATGTTGAGCCAGAATTTAAACAAGGCAGGTTTTGACGTTGAATGAAGTTTTCAGTCAAAGATGTAGTGTATTACACAGGGTTCAAGTATTCTTAATCTAATTTAGGAATGAGGGGCACTAAATGACGTAGGAGTGACAGGGATGTGTGGGATAAACATGACTTTGAAGTCGCAAAATAAATATCCATTAAGATCAAATGAAACTTTGAGAAAATTCAGCCTTAGGCACTGACTTATGAGTCTTGGGCAATCTTTTGACGACAGACGTTGAAAAGGTCACATGACAGCCCGTGGCCTTTATTTCGTTTTCGATTTGAATAAGCAATCAAAGTTCTGCATCGTTATCCTACGCAATCTGACGAGTTTTAGAGAAACACCAAAATGGGACATAGCTCTGTGTAGCTCGCCTCAAAATGTATAGCGTGGGTGGTGGGTGTCAATTTTTACTTTTCGAATCTTTTCCAGGATTCTGCTGCAGTTCAAAAATTCGATCTATTGTGGACTTTCTTGGCCTAAAGCTAGAGTTCACCAGACCAGGTTGTTTACGTTGCTGAGTAGGTAACACAGTCGTAGGCCATTCCCCACTTGTAGGAGAAGCGCGTGGTTCTGTGTACCCAGGAAAATGTCGTTGATCCCAGTGAACCCAGGGAGACACCAACATTAGAGAGAGAGATAACACAAATCATGTTGATTATAGCCTTCCTGTGTCGTTCCCTCGATAGGTATCACAAAAACCAATGCATTCTGAACCAATTAGTGCAGGGATCCTTTTCCAGAGGACTTAAGATATCTGCTTCTGAAAAACCGAAAACGTTGCAGAAGCCCCTCGGTGAGCAAGGACTATAGACAACTGTAATTTGTGGCAAATGATTCAAAGAGGCTCGTGAAAGTGTTAAAAAACGAACGATGTACGACCATCAAAATCAATTGATGACGAAGAACTAATTAAATGTGCAGAAAAGGACTCAGCACTGCAAAATATTTTGTGAAACTTGAGACATACAAGGTCTGTTAAAAAAATAAGATAAATTTAACCCATTAATGCCCATAGTTAAATTACAGTGATTTTTATTTTGAAAACTTTATTTTTTAGTTCATATACAACCTTTTAAGCAAGTAGGAAAAAAAAATAAGAAGAAAATGATTTCAATCCATGAGTTTTAGTGGTGTACTCGATTGAGTACAATGGGCACTTAAGTATGGTATTTTTCGAAACAAGGCCTTTCAATGCAAAGCGTTTTATCACACTTCTTGCACGCCCAACGTACTCTAGCATGGCAAATTACACACCTGAGCTGCTGAGACAATTTTTTCGCAAAATGCCCAATGTTGTCTGTTGACAAGCCAGGTATTGTTGATGATGATGGTCTGTTAGGAACAGTTTCCTTTTGACATTGGCGAAGTAAGTATCTTGTGATATTCCTTCTAAATTCCAATTGATCCTGTGGATTATCTGATGATATGACATGCAACCTCCATGCATTAGAGACTGTTAAATCCAACATATAAGTAAATATGGTCCACCACCATTTTTTTCCTCGTACTGCAATCCGATACAAAGATATGGACTGATCCATTTCGTCTACACCGCCCATTCCTCTATTATAGTTTTGAAATAATTTTGGGATATTCAGCTCAACTTTTGCTTTTTTTCCGGTACACCATCGCTTTACCTTGCCGAGTGGTTCAACGGTGTCGAAGTTTGTTCCCATAGTGCAAACACTGTTGTCTTTCCATCGAACGAAAAGAACTTCGTTACCACTGTCAAATCGATAGTCAAACTCTGCTCGGTTTTTCTTTTTCATATCCTTGACTGTGGTTAAAGGACACTTTTTTGTCCGGTTTTCACGAACAGTACCCGTAGCTCGATATCCTAAATCACGCAAATCCTTTAACAGTTGGTGGTTGGTGAAAAAATTGTCGAAATAAACAATATGTTCGGCTGGATTTGCTGGGATCTTTCCTAAAAGAGACTTTACTACTCTTGAACCTAACGGCTCTTTTATATTCGATCCAATCACTTTGCCACAGTAAATATCAAAATTGTAGCAGTATCCCGTGGAACTTGTTAGCGCCCAATTCTTGTATCCGAAGCGTACAGGTTTACCTTTTATGAACTGTTTGCATGGATGGTGGCCAAAGTACTTTATCATTGACTCATCTATCGACAAATCGGTATGAAAAGCATTCCACTGGTTAAATTTTTTGATAAGAAGATCAGCCAAGGACCTTACTTTAAACATTTTGTCATTGGATGTGCGTGCTTCGTTGTTGTCTACAAAGTGGATGTTTCGTTTTATTTCCGTGAACGCATTTCGAGACATGGTTCGCTGCACCAATGAAGACCTTACATCTTCATCTAAAGACCAATACAATCTCTCGCGTGGCAATTTGCGATATCCAGTCAGCAATAGTATTCCAATGAAACCTTTCAATTGGGATACATTTATATCGAATGCTTGTCTGTTGTTTTGGCAAGCATAGAGCTTCGTATTGCTTATTATAAGTTCTACAACCTCTTCATCAAACAGCTTTTCAAAAATTTGTACGGGACTTAGGTTTTTAAGCTCAGTTGCCAATTGATCCCTTCTTGACTGAACTGCTTCTGAACTTGAAAAACTAGCTGTGTATGAAGGGGAACACTTCTTCCAACTAAGAAGGCCTTGACTACTTCCCGCTATCTTACGTCTTTTAGAAGATAGTGCTTCATCATCACTGCTTTCCCAATCACTTTCTCCGGAGGCTTGCGTATGTGTGAAAACCTCTACTGTCCCTGGAACATCGTGAGGTAGGTTAGCTGGTTCGATGTCATCATCGGCACCTTCTTCCTCATCTGTAAGATAACTTGGCTCTGGCGGGATAAGTACCATATCATACTCCCCCTTTTCTTCATCCTCCAAAATGGAAGTTACAGCTTCCTCCAGTCCATTATAGTTTTTTGAAAACTTAAAAACTAGTTCATTCATCTTTTGCTGAAAAATTATAAAAAGATAATTTGTACAGTCATGTGCCCACTGTACTCAAATGAGTACACGTAAAAATAACTGAACATTGTTGACGACAGAACTTACCAATTTTGCATTTACTATTTTAGAACTTTGAAATGATTAATAGTTTTACTAGAAATCACAAAAAAACAATCAAATCTCACATATCAATATTATAATATTATAATAATTGAACTTACTCCCTTGAATATTTCACAGCTTTAGAACCGCTATACAAAAAATGCACAATGTCACACACGAATGGAAAAGTGCATTAATTTAAAACTGACACATAGTCGAGGCACTCTTAGTTTCTGAGAAATTCAAATTTTTCTCAGTTACATCTATTATCGTTCGCGTAACGGGGCTTCAAGCAGGTGTACTCAATTGAGTACAGTGGTCGTAAATGGGTTAAATTTTTCTCAATCAAAAATTTAATTATTCATCAATTTCTTATTTGTCCGTATTAAAGTAGTTCATCTCAGATATAAATTGTTAACTTGTTTCAGTGTTGTTTTCCATCCTCGAAGCAGATCTGATTTGTTTTGCACTTTTTGGGATGGTTTTAAGCTCGCTCAGCAGACTCCGTTTGTATCTCCTCAATCGTCGCGAAACGCCGTCCTTTCATGAGTTTCTTCAATCTAGAGACCAGAAAAAAGTCACAGGGGGCCAAATCGGATGAATACGGTGACTAAGGATTGCACGTCGTTCAACAATTCCAGAGCGATGCTCATGCGACATTAATTTTGGTCAAAATTCGATCGAACTTTCATGCCACACGTTTCATGTCCAAAATTGTCCGACAAAATTGTATGGCATGAGCCAACGCACATGCCGACATCTTCAGTTACTTCACTAACCGTTTAAGTGCTAAGCAGTTCTTATAAATTTGTATAATTATTATTTTTAAAAGTATAAGAATGCCCTCTTGTAACAAATTATGCGCGGAATACATTTACTCCCGCGCAGCACCAAAAACACACTGACGCGCGCAGCAGTTTTACGCCACACAGCAGTTTTCGAAACAAACTATCGGATCAGTTCTGCGCCACGTAGCATGGTAACGGCTTATAGTAATTCAATGATTCACCATAACAATTTTCCACACTTTCGCAACATTTTCATCGGTTGTTGATGTGCTGAGGTGTCTAGGACGAGCGTTGTTATTCACATCTTCCCGAATTTCTTTGAAAAGCTTTATCCACTTGTAAGCATTATTTGACTCAGAGTACACTCACCATATGCCACGGGCAAAATTTCAAGTGTTTTTTAAGCAGAAAGTGAAATTAACTTTTGACATGAATTCAAATTTTTTGACTCATTTTTCCGACAGCCAGAAATCGCTGAACAGGCAAAACACGTCAAGCTTGTATACCTCTCACATGCAAAATGAATATTCTACATTGCTGAAACTGTACACATATGTTTGGGACGAGTGTACCAACATAACAAAATGAAAAAAAATTGACAATCGAATGTACGTCGTCCGGGAAATGTGAAAATTCACCATATTGTTGTGAACAGACCTCGTATCTTGTCACGAGTGTACTGCTTCCTGTAGAACTTCTTCAAAGCCGGCGAAATGCTTTTAGAGGAAAAAAACAAACGAAATTAAACATACTTTGATCAATAAACAAATTCCTGATATTCTTTGCCCACAGTTATTCATCATATTCTTCAACCATGATCAAAAGCAGTCCGAAGGTAAGCATCTGCCAACTACGACACTCAACCATATCGAGCGTAGTGGCGTAGTGGAGGTACTCAGGTGAATTGATGTTGGCTTGTGTTTCTCGTATGAAGGATATAGAGAATAACATATCGCCCTCTCTAGAGAAAAATACGTTTTCCATGCGGCTAACAAAGTGTGGACAAGAGCAGTATGCAAGGATGTTACAAACATGTTGTTATAGAAAAATTGGACGGAAATAAAAAAGAAGGCTGTCGGACCAAAACGGACAACTGGTAACAGAGTCCCAATCGATGCTGAGAATCTGAAAAGATCATTTCAGCAGACTCTCAAACGGCGATGACGGCCCGAAACCCGCTGTTAGGCAGAATGTTCCACTCCATGATGAAGAAGAATTTCGTCACCCCGACTTAGATGAGGTCCAGATGGCAATATCGAGACTGAAGTCGAACAAAGTTGCTAGAACGGATAGACTGTAGAACTGTTTACAGCAGCTAGAGATGATCTGGTTGGGTGTTTGCACCACTCATCGGTAAGATATGGTCGGAGCAAAGCATCGCCGACGAGTGAAATCTGAGTAACATTGCGCGGTCACAAGGAAGGAGACCCCTTCGCCTGCTTCAACTACCGAGGGATCAGTCTCCCAGAGACCAGAGGCACAATCTTACAAAAGTTCGCCCAACTGCTTGCTTACATCAACGACATTGGCGTGATTGAAAGAACAAATCGAGCTGTTAATGAGGCGCTTTTTGGAAAAGAAGGGGAAGCGGCTAATGTGGGTTTGGCGATAAATGAGGACATGGCGCAGAATATGCTGCCATCAAGGACACACAACACCGACGTTTCGTACAGAGCGTACCACTAGGCAGCAGAAACTTGCAGGTAGACAAGGACTTCATTTACATCGGCTTCGCGGTAAATAAGGAAATCAGCATCAGTACCGAAATCCAGCGCAGAATCACTCCTGCCACTCGCTGTTTCTTTGGGCTCAAGAGGCAACTGACTAAAAGAGCCTTCCCTCAGAGGACTATACTGGCCTTGTACAACAGTCTGATATTCCCAGTCCTTCTCTGCGGTTCGGAGACTTGGACGTTACTAGAGTCGGATGAGGAAGTCCTTTGTTCGACAGAAAAGTTCTGCCTGTAGTTTTGGTCCATGGATGGCGTCTAGAGCAAAAGACTTAACGATGGACTGTATAGGCTGTACGGCGGAATGCGCCTAATCAAGCGTTTTCGGATACATCGCTTAAGACAGCTAAGCCACGTAGAGCATATGAAAACCACTGCTCCGGCCAGAAAAGTCTTGTCCATCAACAGAGGATGGCCTAGATTGAAATGGCGCACACAAATAAAGAAGGACCTCAGCCAACTTGAAATGAGCAATTGGAGGCAGCTGGCGACAGATCGTGCTAGATGAAGAGGTATGTTGGTTTGAACCCAGGGCCACCCCAGACTGTAGCTGAAGAAGAAGAAGGAAAAAAGAACTCTAATGCGCAGCAATACGTAACAATCACTTCAAGATGCATTTTCCTGAACTATCGTAGATTCGTATTTTAAATATAAAACTCGACAATGGTGCATACTGTGGGAATAGCAGAATGGGTAGTCAATTGGATTATTGGCATTTTCAATCATTTCCTGAATTTTCTGAGCGGATCCAAGAGGTGACAACTCGAAGAATAGAATGAAGCGATTCCCAAAATGCTTCAATCGCTCAATTGTTTCATTCTCTCTGCAATGAGTTCTCCCCCCGAATGAAATTCCTTCAATTTCCCGAGCCGTTCCTCTGCCATTCACCCACACACGATGCTCACACTGTGCGTGGATGTGTATGATTTATTTGAGGGCGAATGTTTTTTTTTGTACAATTCCTCTAACCACGTCCTTTGATGAATCACCCCATTCGCCTAGTTGGCCCATTATGTTGTCGCAGTATTCCTTCTCGGTGTTCAATCACAAAAGAAAACTACTCTCTCCGCACGGAGAAGGGAATTATGAACGGAAGACAGACCAAAGAGACCTTCGGCCGAGGGCAAGACGACAGCGGTGGAAGAAAAACAGGATATTGTGTGAAGAATAAAAGGCGAATGGCTGTAATATCTCCCCGAGGACTATGACTATGGGGAAGTGGTTGGAAGTTTTCTTCACAGTTTATGACTCCTTTGTGACGGCTCTGAATGTGACGGTGGCGCGCCTCTCCCCGCAGCCATAGTTGTCATCTGTGAAACTTTTTGCACTTGTAGAGCAGCTATAGCCATGGCGGGGCTTGTGCAATCTTCCGGGCTGTGGTTTGCAGTGAAATTAACCTCGGAACGAGTTCATTAGGAATCGTTGAGTAGTATTAAATGCAAGGCACCACGTTTACTGTGACTGCGGAGAAATTGATTAAAATTGACTGCAAGAGGGATCAGACGAGGATAGTAGAGAGGGAAATTGAATTTACCGAATGAGGAGTATGGAGGGAGAAGAGATTGCGGATAAAGTGAATCGGTGTTTGCTCTGAGTAAGTTTACTTTTCTGACAAGGACTTAATCTTGTGATGAAACAAGCAAATTATTCAAAAGAAAATTTAATATTTATGGGAAGTATATCCTTACAATGATCACTGAACAGGACGTTCTTTCAATTGTCACGGTAAACTATTCTGGAGAATCAGACAGCGCTCATTCAGGGTCACCGCTTTGAAATGGCATTGCTGCTGGGCACTGCTACAATTGAGGGCAGTATAAGATTGGCCCAGATACCAGGATATGGGATCGGCTAAGAAAACGATGATGGAGAAGCATAACGTGTGAGGCACAGACTCTACTCTCTCCTTGGCTTAATTTACGTTTCTGTATATGATCGATAAACTGAATCATGAGTCAATGTCGCGGGTTGACAGTGATTTCTGAGACTCAGCTGATTCAACTGATTCAATCCAATGCCAAGTTCAAACTCGTACCACAAGTTGGCCGATTTTCTCCTTCCTCCTACGCTTGAGGCTTTCGTCAATTTTAATTAAAGGCAATCTTCATATGAAGGACACCGTAATGACCGTTTCTTGATATTTACTAGAGATGACACCACCCTGTTTGTGTATGGCTGAGTTTTTTGGTATCAACTTTTTGGTCATCAACTTCCCTTGGAAAAGGCTCTAGTAGTGGTGTAAGCGAGATAGTCCACTCAGTATGAATTTGATGAAAAGCTGGAATTTTGAGTTGAAAGATCATCAAAAGAATATTCAGCGACTGAAATATTAAGACTTACTAATGCGAGGGTTGAGTAATAAATTTAATGGGGAAACTAGTGACCGAATGCTATGTTGCTTCTAATGCTCACTGCATGCGTCGATCGAATAAAGAGATACTGAAATGCTAGCCACAACCTAATAAGAGTAGCCTGCCAGGGTAGGGAAATACTAACAATAAAGATGTCGCATAATGTGCAGGAATCTTCTTCTCCTTTGAATGAACTGCTGGATATTGGACGCTGCATGCAAAGATGATATCGCAACCTGAAAAAAATTGTCACTACCTTGGAGATATATTTCAGTTCACCCTCAATGGGCTTACAACCTTATAGTAAAAATAGTCTGTTAGATCGCACAAACGCATCTTTTATGTGAAGCGGAACTGGGAACTATCACGTAAAGAGCTTCTGTTCTGTGGTGCTCTGTGGTGTTCTGTGATGGATTGAGGAGGCAAAGAAATTAAAAGATTCACTCTTTTAATCCTTTAACCTAACCCCATCTAAGGAATGTTAATTTTTTTGGCACATACAGAGCAGTAGCTAGCATAGGGTGATGGATAAATTCGTGCGCTCACCGAAGGTTTCATGATTGATTGTTCATGCCGAAATTCAAATTCAAATTCACCGAACCACCTTTTCAGAGTTCCTGAAAATACTAAAAAAATTGTCAATTTAAAGTTTCCCCAACCTTGTTGTTCGAAATCGAAAGTAAACCGTAAGTTTCTGTTACAATACTTATGGGAGAACAATGCAGGTTGTTTTGGTAGCAAATTTTTTGGGAGGTTCTTACTAAGATTTTAGTGACACTAATTTTGTTGTTCACTTGTCTAGTGTCAATTGTCATGGAGACTAACCCATAAAAGAACGCACCAAAAACGAGCTGAAACCATTGCATTACTTTGGTCAATTGGAAAACTACTTTCCTACTACAACATTTTGAACTTCAAGGGATACCTTTTGTGTCTCCCCATTGAATATCATAAGTGGAAAAAAAACAGCCTGCAGCATGAATAGACAGCAGCCGGATAAGGCTCAAATCACTTGGTACTGGACTGCACATAGAATACACCTGAAAGAGTTTTCTTACAATCAACAGGAGCTAAGGTTATAAGAGCATAACACTAGGATACCTTAACAGTTTCCCAGCTTAAAGAGCCTAGTCCCACATTTGTGGAAGGGATCATGTGCGTCTCAAAATTGGTCAACCAACCACCTTAATTTTGCATACACTAAGGCGGAGAGATTCACAATGTAGACGTATAAAAATATCTTTTAAAAGATGTCTCTAATTTGTCAAACTCTACTTAAGTCACCGCAGGAACACACATCAAATATTCCCATCAATCTGCTAAGCTCTCAGCTCACCGCAACGCTGCTCACCGGCCACCACAGCACCCTTCACAGAGCAACACCACATTGCGCACCTGATTACCGCAGCTCAGCAGCGGTGCTTACAGAAGTCTGGCAGGCAATCTACCATAAGCCCTCAACCGCACCTCGTTCACTTACTCGGTCGATTAGGCATTAGTAAAATGACCCCGACCAGCGCTGGCGAGTTCCTGCACCCTGCCAAGCGGAAAATCCATTCCCACTGTTGTCATGCCAATTGCAAACAATTGCCAGCGCATTAGTTTCACCGTGGGTGGCGCGCATGGATCTCATCATAACTCCTGCCCCATATGTGCTCCGCTCACCAGTGCTCGACAAATCAAACTTCATGCCCGACAGTCGGCTTAGCCTCGGATCTGCTGTTTTGCTTGTATTTCGCAGTCATCCTTCAGCGACAGCGGCATGGACGTTGTGGTGACTTCTGCTAAGCGATGTGAATCATTCGACCAGAGGAGGGGTGCAGGTGGCCGCAATTCAACTTCCCATCGCTGCTAGTTATTGCCTACGGTGTAGGAAAGCAGAGAAAACTGACCGAAAGGTGATTCCAAATCGACGGCCTCACGTACACACATTCCCGCTGCCTCCCCATCACTGAGTGGGGCATGGGAAGTGAGTTTAATAAGCATTTTCATTTCATTAGGGGTGGCCGAGAACCGACGGCAGTTGGGGGTATAATTAGTTTCTGCCTGAGCCCTTGGGGGTTGTTGATGGCTGTCGAATGGCTTGTGCGCCGTTTTCTTGTGTGTGTTTGGGTTTCTCTTCTTTATTGCTCCCTGCACTCGTAATCTAGTTCGGCGCTTTGTTGTGCTTCTTGATTGCTTTTCTGCATGAGCTGGAGCGGAAGTACCAAATAAACTGGTTGCCGATGGAGGCACAGGTTTGACCTTCTGTCGGAACATTTCTTCTTTTATTCTTGGGCGAGGCATGAAGACGAAAATTGGGGATGGGCAGGAGATTGTTGCTTGCCGGGGTATGTGTGCAACAAAGTCGGTTGAATGTGCAGAGTGGCGTGGTGACGTTTTATGTCGGTGGCGGTGACGTATACGCGACAAAATTTGTCGTTTTGTCTAAAGGTTTTAGTTTAGGAGCCACTTGGGAGCCTTCACTGACCAAATGTGGGTCTTTATTTTGAGACTTTGATGATGTCGGTTGAGTATATGTGACATTTCTTCTTTTTTCAAACAGCCAGACCTTCTTTCCTACAGTTGACTGAGTTGGCAGTTCTTCGCCAGCAACCTCCAATCGATCACTTCAAAAACTTGTGAACACCTGCGTGCGGTCCCTGACAAAGTCCTTCAGTGTCTCCATTCAGAGCCAACGCATCTACATACCAATTCCGAAACAAATCTTCGCCTCCGGCTGTCTAAGACGCAGCTGTTCCCGCTTGCCAAGTCAGCCCCAACCTGACTTGTCCTTTTAATTTCCCTCTACATCCTTTTTCCAGACAATCATTTGAATATCGTCGACAATGGCATTTTCAAGGAACCTGCCACATCTCTTCTCCTCTGCCACTTGTCCAGCAGAACATAGGAGACACGACCCGGCCAGCATTCAGTTATTGAAACGAAGCAACGTCACCGAGAATTGCCATCCTGGGAGCAGGCAGCAAGCGAGCAACAGTCGCACGTCCCCACCCCCTCAGGATGATAAAGATCGCTGACACATTTCCCGAAGAAAATTTAATTAAATTATTCCCCTACCCGACGAGAGCAAATCTTGTCTCATTTTTTCGCTCCTAACAATTCGACAGATATCCCTTCGCCCAAGGTGCGGATATTATCAGGAAGCCAAGGGAGGAGGAGAAGAAAAAACGAAATCTCCTTTAACATGCGTCAGCATCGGCAACGACAACAGCATCTGTTTACCCTCAGCGAGGACAGAGTGAAAAGGAAAAAATCCATTTTCCATAAGAAAGTCCTTCTCCACCACCCTTAAGCACACCTACACACACGTGCAGAAAAATTGATATGAATTGGGAACAGTTGCAACGGGTGTGTGTGTGTGTGCGGGTGCACTCACGGACCACGGACCGCATCCTTTCGCTTGACAAGACCGGGGATGAGATGACATGCAAATGCATTTCCATTCATCGGCAGCAGCATCATTTTTTGTGGGTCACCGGGTTAGTACATCGGAGCATATCGGTGATGTGCTCTGTGGTTTGCTGTGCAAACATCCTTTTCGAGTCCTCATGAGTTAATGGGACGACTGGATTTGCCATGCCAAGGGGGCTTGACTCTTCTAGTGAAAGTTAATGGTGTGTCCTTTTGTGAGGCATATCCCTGCATTGGGAATGTAACTGATATTTGGATTGGGGTTTGTGTTGTGTTGAATTTTCAATTAGCCTGCAGGACAAATGATTTGCGAGAGGATTTGCCTTTCTTGTGGTTGCTTTGAGCAGGCGGTTGATGTTGATGGGAATTGCTGCTTTGCGGAGTGTTGAAACAATTTCGACGCAACAGCAATCCGTTACAGTTGGATGGATGGTTTCGCAACTTTGATGACCTGGTCGAAGGAGTCGGGGCTGAGCCCTTAAGTCGATTTTAATGACTTTCCGCTGTTCGCTGGGCGGGCATTCAAAGGGCGTGGAATTTTCGAAAGGAATTATGGATGATTGATGGTGATGGTGAGTGGGCGTGGGAGGGGTGGAGATGGCAATAACCTGTCAGAGGTTATCTTGACGAGTTTCCGAAATGAAATGGATTAGGTATTGTGGATGGACTTGGTGGAGTGGAGCCATTCGAAGAGATCATGTGTGTGACGTGGTGGAGAATAGTTGGACGAGGACATGATTGATATGACCATCCGCACAAGGAGAGAGCAGTCGAAATGGGGTTAAATGATGTAAATGACGTGTGATGGAAGAGAAAATTGAAATGCCGACAGAGGCCACTGCCAGATGGAGAGTTCAGTTGTATTCGCCGCAAACCTGGATGAGATGTGAGACGGGAACTTCTTCACTTTGATTGATGTGCAGTCAATATTGCAAAAGAACTTCAAAATCCGTGCAAATCCTTTCCACTTAACAGCTCCCCCGACTTGAAGCCATTTCATCAGATTGCACTTTTTCAGCCATCAAACGGCTCTTTCCACCCGTTATCACATGCTGCTGGCTCCAAGTTTAGGCCAAAGAAAAAAGGCCACCTCCCCGCCCCTTTTTAAAAAAATTTGAAAATTTGCATTCAAACCACAGACACACTTAGTGCCATCGTACCACAGATATTTCGCGTCTGTTTATCAATCTAATGGCCAACTCGCTCGCGAACATCTGTGCCAGTCTGTAACCCCCTTCCCTCCATCCCATCCAACACGTGATATCAAATACCACTTAGAGTTGAAAATTTCACGAAGACCCCACTCCGTACAGAGCAAACAGCCAGCAGCGTATCCCTGCGTCTCAGCAATCAATAAAAGAGAACACCCTTCACGCGCTCCAATCGACTTTCGAACGATATCGATCCCTGGCCGCCCTCACGAACGCAAACACGCAAAACAAACAGAAGTCCCTTTGTCCATCTCGGTGCTGACTGTTTCGGTGGTTCCTGTCGGGCGAGCAGCTTGTGCTGGTCAAGCGAACCACTGTTGCGTCGTCGTAGCCGTCGTCGTCGTTGTCCTCGTTGCAATTTAATTTCATTAATGTCATCGTTTATTACCAAAGCAATTAACTTGTGGCCCAAACCGGTGTGAGAGTAATCGATATGTGAATCTGGTGGATGGGCGATGCGGGGGCGTGTGTTTGCTGCCAGCAGGCTCGTAAGTGAATAACGACCATGGGAAGTCGATTAACTATTAAATTACTGTGCGAACCATTTTCGGTGGCGAGCACGTCCCCACATGGACGGACGACGATGACGATGACGACGATGGTCTGGTGGGATTTACGATCGAACCGGTGCGGGGCTATGGCAAGGATTGATGCTGATGGCTGGGAGAGGGAGGCATTTAGAGCTACTAGGGCAAATTGGACTTGTGTACTCTGTTGTCTTAAGTGTGACAGATTTATTGCGGGAGTTTTGAAAATAGTGACCGGTCCAGGGGTCGTTGTCTTACGTTACTTTCCTCAGACGACTGAGACCTTGACGATGAACGAGGTATATGATGGATTTATAAGAGCCGGACCTGCTTACACTGGTCAGGGAACTGTTTACATATTTTTGTAGGTGTTGTGTTGGGGCTTTAAAAAATTCACAAACTTCGCACAATTTTGGACCTGTAAAGGCCACAAATCCAGAGTAGGAAAGCCCCTTTACACAAATTCGAATTCTTGTGAGGGGTCGTGTCAATATTGCCTTCTGCCATAGGGTGGCTTGTAACACCCTATGGCCGCAGAATTCAAATTTTCTTAGAATTGTTCTGTGATTTTTATTTCAAACTTTTGGCATTTCTGTCAGTGATTCAAAGGAAGAAGAAACGGTTAAGGATAGACAACTTTTTGTGGATAATCTAAGGAAGGCTGATACGAGTACGTTAGTTCTGTCCATACAATATGTGTCGCTTGGATGTACCTTGGATTTGATTGTCTCTAGATCCTAATCCGGCACTTCTGAATGTCACCTTTCATGGAGAATAGTTTCCTGACTGAAGAAGAAGATTCCATTTGTCTGGTAGACTTGTCACTTCACAAATTACAAAAAATTGGCTACACACGTAGAAAATGTTGTGCAGATGGGCAGAGAAGGCATGAGTCCGCCTTGCTTAGGTCAGGTGCGCGCAATTTGGTGCTAGATGAATCTAACGAAAACTATTCTTCAATTTCTTGATGTGAGATGTTGTCGGGCTGCAATGGTTGAGAAGAGTGCTTTGAAATATCGCACAGGTCATGGATATGTTCCCTTAGACCCTTTTATATCCCGGTTGAAATTGCAAAAGACTGTGGGTAATGTCGCGTGACCCATAGTAACTTTCCTTTGCCATTGTTGATAGATCTAATTGGTCGTTTTCAATGACAGCTTGGTGCAATCACAGGTCTTAAGAATATTATCGTGTGTGATTGCCATAATGTCTTTGGTCCTGTTAACATTGATGGCGTCTGGGGAAGATGATTCAATCTCAAAGGCATGCACATAGTTAAGTGTCTTTGTTTACAACGATTTAGATGGTTAGGTCATTACAAGCAAATGGATACCTCTCCTCTAGTCTTCGATTTCCAACCATTGGAGCAATAAAGCAGAAGACGACCTTGAATGGAACGGCACACACAAGTGGAGAAGGATCACAACTACATGGTGTGTACAACATAGACAGCTAGCGAAAAATCGTTCTGCCTGGAGAGACTATTTGGTTGAAGCTCAGGTCCACTTCAGACTATATCACCAAACAAAGAATGTGATTGCTTCATAAAAACACAGCCATTTATTGCACTACAACCCAGAGGAGACCAGGGACTAGCTTCTGCATTAACTACTCGTGTTGTGTGTGCTACTGTTCTGTCACAAGAAAAGTAGAAGGGACCTTTTGTTTTTGGCCTACGAGATTTGAGAAACTTTCCATAGACAATGGATACTCCTTGAGTGTTGTCAGCAACTCGAAAGATGTTCTGCCGTGAAAAAATGCAAGATGTTCAGTCCGGAAATGGAACCAGAACCCTCGGTATTAGTCGACGTACATACCCACTTTTCCACGATGACTACGCTGATTACTCAAATGCCTGAAAAATGCCACCCTACTTTTAACAAATTTGGAATTTAATACCAAATGTGAACATGTTTGGAATCTTTTTCCGGCTGAAGGTCATTAGTAATTATATTGTCGATGACCGATGTCCTATGACAAAGCACAAATCTTGTGCTGAGGTGTGAACCTATGAATCACTTGGCGTTAGCAAATTTAGCATCCTAAAGGCGAACATTTTCTTCGCTTTTTCTCGAATGTTATAAATGCATGGCTCAACTTTAATGATGTTTCTGTAAGAGTGGTGGACTGAGAAAATAATTACCTCCATTCAGGAAGGATACTTCGTGAGATCCTCTATGACCATGGCAACCTAGAGGCAATGAAAGATGGTAATGAAATAAAAGACCTGACTGACATGCGTGTAACAAAGATCGCTTAAGTCATCGAAGAAGTATATACTTCAATCGGCTTTTCTTGACCTGAAGAAGGCTTTCAAGGATCAAAGGAGTAAGAGGGAACCTTGCACTTCGTCTCCCTCTTTAAATTCACGAAAAATTTCTCATTGGAACAAAGTATTAAGTATTGAATATCTGCTAAATGGTTGCAAGGATTGACAGAGATACAATTAGATAGGGGGTCCATATCGCGAGCCAGAAAAAAAGGACAGTTTTTGCTAAACACTTTTACTGTTCCTATTTTTAACCGATTTCTTTATTTTGTCCAATGTGAACCAAGAAAAATTGACACAATCGAACAAGCTTTGAATAGACTTCACCATTTTTGGAAGTATTTGACCCATTTGTCAATAGAAATACTATCTTAAAATAAATCATCATTTAATTTGTTGGTTGGAAAATTTTGCAAATTACAAATCAGGTCAAAATGTTTTGAATCATCTAAATTTACCCCTTTTGAAGTAAGGTAGTTGACAGAAACATAAAGAGAACAAAAAAAAATCCAGATGAAAAAAGAAAATACATATAAAATCAACGCCAAAAAACGTCCTCTTTAAAAGAGATGCTCTGGAAACGCTACCTTATGATATTTGTCAGCATATAAGCCGCTTAATTTCACACCAATTTGCTTAGAAATTCAAGGCAACCTGAGGATACTTCCTGTTTCCAGTACGTTGGTTTAAATTTTCATGTAAACTTTCGTCACTTAAACATTTTAAACCAATTTCACTTGGCCAATTTCTCGCCTTTGCATCCACTTGCTTAATCTTTAGCATGCATAAATTTAAGACTCCTGTACTAGGAAAACCTTGTAAACTGAAGACAAACTAACCGCATAAATTAAATAGGAGAAATACATTCAACAGGTGAAAAGTTTCGAACGGCAAGGACTTGCAAAATAAAGAAACGCAAAAAAAGAAAGAATAAATGAATTAATTGGCGATAGCATAGCTTTTTCAACAACTACTGATGTTGTTGTGGTGACATTTTCTATCACGAGTAGAGGGCACGTACAAATGTGGGATTTAGTTTAACGTAGTCACTTGCGGAGTCCATTGATAATTCAAAACTTAATGCATAAGTTGCCCGAGTACAAACTAATTTCATGCTTGAGGAACAATCCCTCCACCTTGAAAGGGAACGAGGTCTTCCTAAAGTCGCTGCAGCTCTCCGAGTTGCAGAACCCGACTGAAAATTTAATTCCACACTGAGTCAGTCCCCTAATCGTCATTAGGTAGTAGAGTGAGCAGTCAGATTTAGACAATTTAGCAGAGTACACAAATCTCGGCTGTGTCAACGATATTTTTTTTTAGGCCACAGCCAATTTGAGACTCCCACACGGAGGCCAACTGCACGGTCGGGTTGTAACCGAAATTCTACCGGCTCCTGACCTCAAGTAAAGCTGTCACATTTAGTCAGGTTCCTTCAACAGCTGGGTTTTGTAGCCGCCATCGAATCAAATGCTCATTGGGTCCATGAATGATTCCGTTGACACAATAATAAGTGTTCCTCTTGTTCCTGTTTCACTGGCACTGCTATCCGGGGTGCAGCTGGGTGGCAGCCACCATGCCTTTCAATCTTGCATGATCTCTCCCCAGCTGCGTCCAGTTGCGCACTCCAAGTTGGTTGAGGTCATTCTCCTCTTGTGTGCACCATCTCAACCTTGACCGTCCTCTGTTGCGTTGTCTCAAAGGCTAGGATTCGAGAACTTTTCGGCCGGAGCAGTGATGCCCATACGCTCTAAATGGCCTTGCCATTTTAGGCATTGTACCCGAAGACTCTTGATCAGGCGCATGCCGCCGTACAGCCTCTAAATTTCATCGTTCTATCCCCAGAAGCCATCAAGTCACAATCACACAATGTGGAGAGGAAACCTACAGTTTGTTTCCGACTCCACGCGGTGAGATTGTACACTGTTTCCAATGACAATGAGTTCTCTTTAATTGTTGTCAACAAGGCGGGCGTCGTGAAAAAATGCGAGTTGAAGAGTCAGAAATGAGCTCGGGGGTGTCCGTACCCACTACGCCACGGTAGACTTGGAATAGAACTTCACAAGGTTCTTCCTTACGCAGAAAATGTTTTGTATTAATATATTTTTCATGGAGTCAAAGCTCTGACGACAATTTAGTGCTCATTTGAGATAGATTAATTAGGTTGGAAAAGGGTCATCCAAGTTCTCCCCTTTAGGTTCCTTCCTACAACTTACTTTCACGCATTTGTACATCCAACGCAATGTGAATCTATCTTCGAAGGCCGATTTTGAAAAGCTTCCGAGACTCTCTAAGAGTTGCTAGCACCCGTCCGTGGTATGAAAGATGCATTTCCAAAACGGAAATCGATCTTCTGACGGGAAGTGCATAGAAATCGACGTAACCACAAACCGCAGTAGATTAATATGGAGAATCCCACCAGTATCTCGATTGCTTTTCTTGACACCACAAGCGTACTATGTCTTATCATGTCATCGCTTAAAGCGGTCATCGTTGAAACAAATAGACTCACTTTTTCATTCAACCAAATCTGCATGATTGTGATCGACCTTGTTTTCCACCCCAAACTTAGGTTCTTTAAAACGTTCAGAGTCACTGCTTTGAAAATCGCAAAGTTACGGCGAATCACAAGTCATTTTTCGAACAAGTAAAATGGTTTGGTCACGGCAAATGACAAATAACTGCAAAGCCAATAACAAACCCCCAATCCAGCGTAGTCATGATCCCTGAAGACCCCGCAGCTATTATTTTCCAACAGAAATGATTGAGTGCCCTGTTCTTGGAATATCCAATCAGCCAAATGTTTTCCTTCCGCCTGACATAATCCAATTAATTCCGATTGCCCCCCACGACTCTGAGTCGCAACTCACCTCAAGGCCTGCTCGCTCGGCCTACTGCGCTCAATTGGCACATACAGACTCCTGTTCATGACGGATTACCGCTCACCCTCAACCCTACCCCCACTGAGTTGATAGGCAATCAGCCAGACTGTTGTGAAGGATGTTGCCTTCGACGCCAAGCAAACCGCATCGAAATGGTCGTTGTCCTCAATTAGCATCATTAGTCAGATATCCTTGAGATGTCATCGCTGTCTAGACTGGCTTTACTGTCACACACGACAGTTATTATCGTTCATCGGTGCGGCCTTGAGCAATTAAATTCGAGAACAAAGGCATTCCATCTTCTATCCCGTAAAGTCATCGCCTCCATTAATCAACTTGTTCACTGTGCGACGCATATTTACGATTTGCCAGCAGCCGACCTGATGTCGCCCACCTTGACCACCCACGTGGATCCTTTGATTGGTCCCCGCGGGCCAGTTGTTCCTTGGTCACGCGGTCGACTTTTTTTTATCGAAACTACCACCCGACCACCTCCACTCACCACACTCTCCGTTTGTCTCATTTCAGATTCCTTCGAAGCAACTCCACCTGAGAAGGACACGGTAAGTAGGACTGTTTGAGGAGTCAATCGACTTTTACAAGAGACGTGTAAAGTTTCGCTCCCTACCGCAGTTGCCGGGGTCTCAAAGGTCCCCCGCGAACAGCACAGCACACAACAACCGAAAGAGCAACACAGATGACGATGGGATTCCTTCGTCGCTGGGATCATCACTATCCGACGGCTATGGGGCGCGCAACTTTGACGACGACGACGATGATGGATCCAACGAAGAGTTCAATGAACACCAGCGGAAGTTCATCAACGATGCATCAGACCGGGAGAGGGACCAAGCAGATGAACCGAACACAGCTCCTGTGTACGGTGTCCTAAGGCGGGCAGAGGAGGACAAGGACTACGAGGAGGATGAGGTCTCCACGGTCCCGCCAAGTCCCACAGTACCCACGACAACTGCAACAGCTGCAGTGCACTGGAATGGGGGCGCTTCCGATGACGACGATGAAGATGTGGACGAGATTCTCCAACCGATGCTTCTGCCAACGGACATACGCCGCTATAAGACGCACAATGAGGAGCGTGTGGTGAAACCTGGTTCCAGTTATCCTCTGGAACGGCGCACAACCGATAGCGAGGCAGAGTCAAGGTCCAGTAGCTCGAAGGGATCCTTCGTAACGAACCACATGAAACCGGGTGAGCTTTGAGTTTGATTTCTATTTTTAACTTTGCACAGTGGGGCCAGGAAGAAATTTTGAAATTAAGTGTTTGAGTGGGATCATGGGGTGTATTTGGAGCACTTTCTAAGTAGAGACACTATTTCAATTATTTCTTGACAAATGTCCTTTTAAGAATTTTCCCTCCTTGTACCTGATTCCTTTCCTACAATGCATACTGTACGAACCCATAAAAAAATAAACCTTGAAATCAATGAGATTTTTTCTTTCATTCGCATGCCAAATTAAGGACCTTTTTTCATTTGCCTTCGATAAATGTAACCATAGAGCAGCTTGATGGCATTTGCTCTACAATTAGGTCCTCCTCAAAACAAGGGTAGAGTGGGTGACGCTACAAAGAGCAGAGAAACTCCTCCCTGGTGTATGAAGGAGCGACGTTTTTTTTCTAATCTGCTTGATGCTCGTTTACCCCTTTTGTTTGCAGTAGTCCATAGAAAATGTCCTGAAATGAGATAGCCTTCAATTAAGTATCAGAAAAAGAGCTCCTTTGTCTTTCCGCTGCTGGTCAAGGCACGTTGTTCAAGCTTCTTTCTTCCCGTAACAATGGATTGAAATAAACGTAAAAGAACATTCATCAACAAGTACTTTAGGAGCTTTGCACAAGGGATGAGTTTTTTCTTCTCCGGGGGTGATGTGCGTGTGTGGTGACTAGCATAGTGGGTGGGACTTTAAGCTTAGGTATTTTGGGAACATCAATTTTAGTATACTTTCAAAAGCATTCGAAAATCGAAACAAGAGAAGTGACCCAGAGTGCTTCAATCGGGAGATATCAAACAGAATTCATTGATTTGTGATATAAACTAAATACTCGTCTTGTGATGAAAAAAAATGCTCAGGCGTCATAGCACTGCCGAAGCCTTGGGAAAAGGCACAACAGTTTCAAGCCGCAAACCGACGCAAAAGGCAACATTTATGTTGAAAAAGTGTATAGCGCATAATCTGCTTCCGATACCTCAGCTTGACAGGCCAAAAAAGGAGAATGGACGTTGCTTCGTCAATGTTGACAAATTGTGTTATGTCAAGCTTTTCTCTCATACAAATCACTGCGCTGATGCAGTCGTATATAGCCCAGGTTCAAATTTGACGCCGGAATGTGCCACATACGCCTCCGAGTGTGAAAATACAAGATGTCGCTTGAAAATTTTACACACACGCCCTGAACTAATATCTCCTCTTCTTCTTGGCTTGTCGAGGGTGGGCGTTGGCCTGGAGTGGACCAATTTCCACCATCAGCAGGCAAGTTCTCTCGCAAGCTGTTTAAAATTACCTCAACCAACTTAATGTCCTCAAAGAGGTCCTCTGTTGTGTTGTCCCGATAAATCAGAATCGGTGACTCTCCCGACTTGTGCATACTCTGTACATGGTCTGCCTATCTCAAACGTTAACATTTGACTAGGGATATTCGGTCGTACATCCTTTAAGTTTGTTGTTGAATCTTTTTCTCCAAATGGCGTCAACACAATCAGGACCAAAAATCGCATGCAAAACATTAAAGGATTAAAGACGCTCCTTTTGGTAACGTCTCTAGGTATCATCGACATTGAGCAGGACGCAGATTGGTGGTCAATCTGGTTGCAGATGCTCAAAATGTTCTTAATACAATGCCAACTTGGATTCACGAATTGCCTATTGTGCCGAAAAAGATAGCGGTTGACAAGAGTGCTTCTACTCTTGATTTTTGAACTGATGTTTATTGCCCCTATATATTGCAGCGCCGACATAGATGACTCCCCAACGTTCCAGCTGCCCATAGTGACACTCTATTCGAAACGTTGTTCTTCCTTCCTTGCTGACAGCATTTATTTTATCCTCATTTGTCTTCAAGTCCTTTTTAATAATAATTTAGTGGCACTGCAGCTTACAAGGGACCAGGGCCGAGCTTCTACAACAACTAGTTTTGATGTGCATGCTACTGTTCTCTCACAAATAGAAGGGACCTGCGGTTTTTTGCCAACTCCAAACGGCGAGATTTGAGAAGACAATAAGCACCCTTTGAGTGTTGTCAGCAACTCGAAAGAGGTGGTGCCGTGAAGGAATGCGAGGTGTTCTGTCCGGGAATCGAACCTAGACCTTCTGCGTGTGGGTCGACGTACTTACCCACTACGCCACGGCGACCACACCCAAATCTATTATAACCACTTCTATTCAACACCAGCATACAGCGCATTGGCTGAATGGACTATTGGGAAATCATACCTTTGGTCTTGATTTCTGAGTTTCGCATGACGCTCTGTTGAAAGAGTCAAATGACACCGTTTTGCATTCTCCAAAACATTTTTTTGACTTTTGGGGCCTCGGTGAGTTCTTAACCAACCTGGAGCCACGAGAGTTCTCGTTTGGTATGAATGTCAAAATTGAACATTGCTCTGGTTACCTTGTCTCTATGCACACTGTCATAGGCAAACTTGAAATCGACAAATAGAGAGTTGATGTAAATTTTGCACTTTTTGGGAGTTTTTCGGTTCTTAACACGACACATTGAGGAATGGTTGTACTTCCACGTTCATAAATTGTTTCACATACGACTGCAAATGTGAATATCCCTTTGAAAAAAATATTCCACACACGCCCTAAACTATCCACTATCCCTCATTGCGACGGTACTCAATCAATAGCTTACATAAGCCTTGGTAACATGAAATAAAGTGTAAGGCGGAACAGTTCACAGGGCACTAGCGTACAGCTTCCTTTACAACTACTCGTGTTGTGCATGCTATTGTTCTTTGGGAGAGGACCAATAGCTCGATGCTGATTTTGAAAGGCGACATGTGAAGAGCTTTGTCAAATCTAACAAAAGCCTATTGCAGGATTTGAATCTGCACTGCAGGTGTAGGAATCGACGCAGGCAAATGCTCCAACCATGGTGGACTTTTTTATTGCTACAGTTGTCTTACCCCTGAATGTTAGAAGGGGTTCCCTGGTTGTACAATTGCTCTAAATGGGACAAAGACAATCCCTAACCTTTCTTCTCAAACAGTAATTATAGAAAATTGCACAAGAGCAGGCCTAACCCGATAAGCATGTTCTTTACAACAGAGCTTCAGTGTAGGCCTGTTTGTGAATGATCTATTATCACTCTTATCATTACTCTCGGTGACTCGCATATTCCACTAAGGGAGTTGCCGAGGCAATGCGAGCATGAGAGACCTTCAGACCGATCGATCCTCCGCCATCATTTCTAAATCATCAAGAGGCAGCTGGTCAAAGATCGTGCTGGCTGGAGAGGCAGGTTGATTGAGACCCAGGTTCACCCCGGACTGTAACGCCACAAGAAGTCTCTACAAAAGAAAAGTTTAACCTACGATTTGAGTACTGTTCACATTGACACTCGCTTCTCTGACGTGAATTCCTTTTGCTTGGGAATCTCCATGTGTGCTCTGTCTTAACCCATGCTTCCACGTTTCAGCCTGTCCTTCAAATTACCCAACCGGGAACGGGCATTTAAGCGAGAAAATGAATTTGCTTCGACTCTCAAAAAGTCCCCAACAATCTAGTCTCGTTTATGTCCCCACTACCAGTTCAGACAACAACATTGACATTTCAATTTATTTCCCATCGCGGAGCACTGCACACGATGTGTCTTCCTCCTCCGTCGGGTGGCACATCTGATATGATCCCCTTTGACATCTCATTCACCTCCCATTCGTCTTCCTCCGAAAATGACAAATTCCTAAACATTTCGTTTTGTTTTCCCTTTTCTTTCACAGTTTATACATCAGCGTTCGAGCAGCACAAGGCTTACATACGGAACAGCAGGCGCTACGGTCACAAGAGTCACAAGAAGAAGTACAAGGACTTCTTGCACTATAAGCCGCCCACACGCCCACCCCCACCATCGACCACAAACCTGACACCGCTGCAAAAGGGGTTGCTGGCCCGAGACAAAATATTTACCTCCGATGACATTCCACGGTACTACCAGGGCCAGGTCAACTACTACATGAGCAACGACGACTACAGCGCTGAGAAGAAGGATGTCAGTCGCACGGGCAACCGCCACAAGCACCACCACCAGCACCAGGGCACGGGCGGCCACCTACGCAGCGGCGGTCGCTACCGGCACATTGGATTGCAGCCGAAGACCCAACTCTCCTACAACCCCACGTACCCAGACTCCAACATCATGAACTACCACCACCTGGGCGCACTGGCCAAGCAGCAGCATCAGATGGACCTCGAGCGGCGGTTCAACGAGAAAGAGATCAACGAGTACTCGCAGCACTACCAAAAGTATCCGCACCTGACAGAACTCGAGGACCAGGTGCTGCAGTACGAGCAGGCGGACATGCTGTACCCCAAGGAAGACGGCGCCTTCTCCAATCAGGGAACCATAGTGCTCGCCGCCGACGAAAGTGACAACGCCTTCGACAAAGAGGAGTTGGATCCCAATCTCCCGCCGTACATCAAGAAATACCAGCGCCGCAACAAGCAGCTACTCGAGCTCCTCGAAGGCACCCAACCGCCGCCAACGCCTCTTCCACCAGCACAGTGGTCCACCTCGGTGCTGAAGCCTGGCCCGGTTGACGGAAACTCCCATCACAGAAGCTCGCCGCAGAGACATCACCTGCGCTCGCACAGAAAACACCACCATAACCACCAGCTCAGGAACCGCCAGCGGCTGCATCGACACAAGAGCCCCAAGTGGCAGATCGAGGACCTGTTCGAGGAACAACGAGCCAACCCCAACAACCCCAATCGGACCACAACTACCGACTCTGACATGATCCTCCCGGTACCGGCGGTCATCCTCGGCCCCAGCAGTCCCAGCAGCTCAACGACGACGACAACAACAACAACGACGACGACGCGGCCCTCCACCTCCACCCTGTCCCCGTTCGACGAGCTCCTGAAGCACGACAGCGAACACCTCGCCTTGTTGCAGAGCAATCAACTGCCAGCCGAGGATGTCAGCATTTCCGGGGAGCTCTACGACTGGGCGATAGAGGTGGGCGGCGACGACGACGGTGACGACAACGCTGACGGCTACATTGAGCACAGCCCCAGCGGCCTGAACACCTGGAACCCAAAACCGGCCATCACCAGCACAACCGTGCGCCCGGCTGCCTCGATGCGAAGACCCAGCGTCTATGGCTCCATCGTCAAATCGCCCACTTCCGCGGCAGTCACCAGCACTGCGAAGCCCATAACCTCGTTCGCCTACCATCGGGTAGTGGAGGCGCCGCGCGTTGTCGGCGCCGGGCAGACGGGCCGCAAGCAGCGGCTGCCATTTGTCGCCATCACCGACCGCCGCCTAGAGACCTCTAAGAAGGGCGCCTTCAATGCCGGCCCACTCGCCCGCAAGGACTCCGAACAGAATCACTTTCCGATGCCTTAAGAATAAAAATTAAAACAAATGGGTTTTCAGAAACAAAAAAGAAAACACAAAGCTAGCTAAACCCAAAATATAGAGATGGAGTGACGATGAATGCGAAGCACAGTTCAATCTGAGTTTTGTTTACAGGATAGACAAGATAGACAGGAATTCGTTCTGATTAGGATACAGAGGTGTAGACACAGAAGTGGGACTCATAGGGGGGAACTACGTGAAGGTTAGGTAAATGTTTTCAGATTTATTTTGAAAGGATGAGGGAACACTGTGGCAACTTTGTAAATTGGAGGAATCCTTAAAGCAGCTTACTTGAGTTTTACTGGTTAACGTTTGTCTTTTTTTTAATTTTAGACTGTTTTGATGAATATTTTAAGGTATTCTTGTTTTCTTTTCGGGGACGATTTTGGAGATTTCTCACCTCGGAGCAAATTGATTTTTATAAAGCAAAGGGTCATTCATTTTTCAATTTTGAAAGTAAAGCTGAAAACACAAACTGCGTTATATTTTCGACCGAAATTTTAGTCCTTTATAAAGTTCTAACTTTGCCATTCAAAGTTTGAAAGAACATAATTCAAATGGACTGGGAAGGACTTGTAGAATGCAATGCTTTTGATGTAAGTTTTAAACATTTTGTTCGCACGGCTGTATCTCGGCCATAACATACGTACATCCAGTGTTCATGGATTATTCGCGTTAACACAGTCTCTTCCTTGAAGACAAACATAATGGTGTCAAATCAGAAAATAAACTTATTTTGGTGGACAATTGACGTCTTCAAAACACAGCCAGAAAACATTCGCAATAAAACCTTAATTTGTAGAGTTGCATGACTTGTTGCTCTATCTTGTTGGACGCACATATTGTTCAAGTCACAACCTTCAAGGGACGGCCAAGAAAGCTTTTCACAACATCGCTGAGAATTAAATGCAACCAACCCCCATGATATATTCTAAGAAATGTCCACCAATGATGCCTTTCGACCGTAAAGCATACCAAACAGGCACTTTGTCCTGGTCAAACTGCCCATCACTCTAATCACTTGTAGCAATTTTGTTTCGTTCTCATAGCTGAAAAAAAATCATCATCTCTTCCTTAAACGCATTTTGCGTCTTAAGAGGTCGCGGAGGTAATGTACACACGAGCCATCAACTCTGACTCATCAGGAGCTCTTCCCAAGCGCAATCAGGTGAGTTTGAGTTTATGGACTTGATCCAACCACCTCGCCCTGTGTCTGCCGAGCCGTCGCCTGCTTGATGTAATCCCATCTTAGGCATGCGTCGAAAGTCGTAATGAAGGGGACATCCGTATCTCAAGGCAAAACTAACGATGCGTTGCTCTTTCCGTCCGAAGAAGTAGCTGCTTAACATTGAGTTCCCTCTGAACTGTCGCTTTTCTCAACCTATCCCGGCGAATGTGCAACGGCACGGAGAAATCTCATTTAAGCAGTCTGGTGATTTTTTTCTGTAATTACCCAAATTTCAAGACCATAGGTGAGAGTTGGAACATGCACTGAGGTAAAAGCCGATAACTTGGCTTTGACACCATGTTCTGCCTTCCTTATTACTGATCTAACAAGCTGCTTCGAAACTCATTCAGTCTGGCCAATTCTACAAGAAACTAAGTGTTGCCCCGTGAAAAGTACACCGAAATACTTTAACTTCTTCACCGGTTTCAATGGGACTCCACTCACATGTAGAGTGCATTAGACCGGGATTTTGGAAATGACCATTACTTGAGACTTGTTAATGTTCACCTTACGGCCACAAACCTATCGAGCGCGTATTGAAGTTCCGTCTGGGAGGATGTGAGGATCACTAAGTCATTTACGAAAAGAAGATAACTTACCCTCAAATCTCCCAATGTAAAGTAGTCCTCGCCTGGGCTGCGCTTGAACATGCAGTCATTATAAAAACATTATTAAATTAATGTTTTTAAAATGACTATAAAAACGAGAGGTGGCAAGACGCACAATTGGTGAAGCGCAGGAATATATTAACTGCCGTTCACCCGAACACAGTTGCTGCAGTTGGTGTAAAGAGATTAAATGGCGCTCAACAGGCAAATGGCTTGCCAGAACACGGCAAATCTGTGGTCAGCTTCCAATTTCTTCCAACTTCTTTCAATACTGTTATTCTAATACTTGCACAGACAATTTGCAAGTTCTTCACAGTTCAGTGTTCCGATCACGAGAAGCAAAAAAAAACAAAAAGCAAATCTGGATTTTATGAGCCGTGCATTACAAAGTTTGCGCGGGTCTTAGGACACCAGTATGTCTTTCACACCCCTCTTTATACCGCCATTCAATTATGGCAACCATTATCATCGTTGTAATGCGCTTCGAAGTAAGTTTTATTATATTTAAGGCACTATTCGTTTGTTAAGTGATCTGTTATCACAAATGACAAACATCGGGAATATGCTGTGGTACTTCAAGTGATAGCCGAGATTGGCAGGTGTCAAATGCCAGCGGTGCCAACATAAAACCACCAAATGAATGACCCTTTATACACCGAAAACATTCTTAAAAGAGATTGTCTGGATCGAACATAAACGTAGGATCATGTCATGTCTGAGTTAATTTTTGATGCTCATAACCCTACTTCTGGTGGTCACCGTGGGGTAGTGAGATCCAGAAGGTTTAGGTTCGATTCCCGGACGGGACACCTCGATTTTTCTCACCTCACCACCTCTTACGAGCTGCTGAGAATACTCAAAGAGTATCAAATGTCCATGAAAAAGCTTCTCAAATCTCAGTAGTCACTGCATTTCAAACATCCTTTAGTGGTGCGGTCTTAAAGATTGCCATTCGGGGAGACCGGTTTTCTTGGCTGTGCATCCGATATTTCTGTGAAGACAGGAAACAGAGCAATAATAAATTCGCATTCCTTTTCTGAATTTTGTTGGTTGCAACCACACACGCGGAAGGTCTAGCGTTGATTCCCAGACGGAACACCTCGATTTTTTCACGGCGCTATCTCTGTCTATGAAAACTTCCTCAAATCTCGCCGTTCGGAGTCAACAAAAAACTGTAGGTCCCTTCTTCTCGTGAGAGAACAGTAGCACGCACAACACGAGTAGTTGTTTTAGACTCAATTTTTATTAAACCCTTCGTCTGATAATCGGCATAGTAGAGATGGTACCGACTTTTCATTTTGAACATCAACCTTTGTGTCTCGTCAGACGAAATATAAAGACATGAAATATGTGCAAAGGTCTAATAAGACATGTTAAAAAGAGAAGTTGCATTGAAAGCAATCGTCAGAGTGATGTCTACTCGCCTTATGAGAATCTTTTCCATCTAAATTTAAAAACAGCCTTTCATCTGTACACTTAAAAAATGGAGAACTGATCAGCTATCTCTGCATCTAAAACACATGCCGTGCCAAATTTTCGTGAATATAGTCTGGCATTGCTTTGCATCCCCAACTGCACCTTAGGTCTCCTTCCTTCTCCATATAACTCTATTATCGATTGAACCAAGGGTACTCTTCACTTTAGACCCGAACTAAGTGTCGCCCCAAATTTGACTTCCTCTTTGATCTATTGGAAGCCCCTTCAAATGAAGCACCTCTTCACGCACTTAAGTCTTACCTTGTGGACATTTTCTTTGTCGATAGAGAAGTGCATTCATTGGTTGAAAAAATCAAATAACTGGGTTACTGAAAGACTCACACACCTCCAAGTGCCACGAGTACTTCTCGCCGTCTGCTCTAGTTACCCGCCTACCTCCGCAATTCAACGTCCTCGCACTAAGCCAAGAAACTGCCTGCAAATTCAAAGAGCTCACACACTCCCATCAAGACCCATTCAAAAGACCGCTCCATTGTGCTCGACGCAGCCCCGACAGAGGAACAACAGTCTCTGCATCTAAATATACACGCTCCCACTTCAGTCGTTCATAATCCAATCGAAGACAATGGCATACGGCCTCGCTGCTCAGTTCAGGGTACTCTCGCAGAGAGCACACACGCCATTCATTCGCTGCAAAAGGAAACCTTTTGTCCCTCAAACACCTCAGCCGTGGGCTGGGCTGGGAGTAATAACTTTATGAATAGGCGCCGCCGGGACTAAGGAGAAAACGATAAGGTCTCACGATCCGATTGAATGCGAGTAGTGCGGGGCTGTATGTTCTCCGAGAGGATGATAGACGGCTCAACGATGACGAGATGATAGGGTTTCTGACGAAAGTGATTACTTTTCATTCGTGTGTCGACGACGGCGCGGCATTGTATTCGTTCTCATTGCAGTCCCAGTGAGTTCGATTTCAAAGGATGGCGGATGGAGTGTCAGACGATAACACTGAAAAGCCATTCACGAGGCACATCATCTTCATCAGAGAACGGAGAACTGCAGCAAAAGGCAGAATGGAGGCAACGTTACGTATCCGCCCGGTGTGCCGGGAAGCTCGGATGTGTGACTGTTCGAGTGGCAGTTTGATTGATTCTGATTTTTCTTTTGTTGACACTTCACTGTCAACTCTCTGCATTCGCATCTACCCTCCAACGGTCCCATCGGCGAACGAACTTGCCGGATGAGAGACCAATTTTCAATGCATTTGTTTGACTTTGCTTTCAGCCACGATGGTGTCGACGAACTGAAAGAGAAACGGGGGAAAAATGTCATTTAGTTCGCTGGATATACACTCAGGGAAGGAGCTCATTATTCTGTGAGAAGCTTCGAACTGCATCCTCTCCGTGCTGCCGCAACTATGTGGTCAGACTGAATAAACTGCAATTTGGTTGAAAAGTTGGCACAAAACATCTAAAGTTTGTTGAGAATCGCACAGGAGTTGGCCCCTGCCAATGAGGCCGTAATGAATGGCGGAGAAGTGATGAGGCATACGCTTGGAGTTCGTTAACTTTTCTCAATTTTATGTCACGGACCAGATTTCAATGGGGAACTAGTTGATGTCAAGTCTGAATGAGCAGCTGCGAGGGAATTTGATGTGAGCCGCTGTCCGGCAGGGAACTTTGCACAAGTAAATGGATTCCCATACACAAATGCTGCAATGCATGCCTGCTTGAAGAGCTTGAATTATTCACTCAGTGAGTCCTTGCAGGATTTGGTCATTTAAGCAGCTCTAAATGGAGGTATCCATGTCGCCTCTTTGCGCAGTTTTGTTGACGTCCTCCATTGCAAACTGAATCGAAGACAATTTGAAAGGCTTTCTGAAGAATCGTAGACCAAGAATCTGCTTGTCTTACATTGTCCATGTTCCGTGTCGTTTATGGTAGGGACTATCAAGGACTTATAAGCCAATAAGTTATTTTTTTGAGATGGAATTTCGTTAGCTAGCGAATCGGAGACAATGCAAGGGGCAGGTGTAATTGATCGCTTCATCTTTGCTAGTGGTCGAGTTACATCTGAAAATAGCGAGGAGCTCCTTTACTGACTTAAGAATTCCTCTTTCTACAGCATCAACTTTTCCCTCGTGCTGTTTCTTATTTTCATGTGAAATTCGTTCTGCGCTCCTCAACCGAAAGAACCATTACAGCCAATAAGTTTGCGACGCTCACAAATATGCCGCTAAGAAGACGCTGTGTCTCCAGTCCTCGTAGGTCTATTAAGATAGGCGGAGTGGCGACACTTATATTCCCACTCGGGCAAATGTATATATATCAGAATCTGCATCGTATGTGGACCCTTTCCGACTGTGAGGCGAATGTAAAGAATATGCTGGCACTAGGACGTGTAAGGAACATTCTCGAAATCTTGTGAGACTCTCTTAGAATATACGATGCACGTGAAACTCGGGCGTATGCGGAACATTTTCGAGCTGAACGTTCGATTATCCTCAGAATCTGTGTCGGATGTTGAATTTTTAAAGACTCTGGGGCGTATGTGGTATATTTCCAAATTCTAGAGTGCGTGGGGACCATATCTGAAGCTTGGGAAGAGACAGCTTAATAGAGAACATCCTAGTTTACTGATCCCTGGCCAGTGCAGCTTATTTCACATCAGTAGCCAGGACGAGAATTTCTCACAATCTTTGATGATCTAACAGCGCTCAAAGATTACTAAATGTTTGTCAAGAACTACTCGCATTTCGTCGTTGGGAGTCTGAAAGAACCATAGGTCCCCTAAACATCTTAAGGAACAATATCACGCAAGACGTGAATAATTGAAGATGCTAGATCTTTGTTTCTTGTGGGCTATGTGTTAGCTGCTGCTCTCACAAGACAACAGACGGTAATTGAAATTCGTCTTCTCCTGTTGTCATTCGAGTTAAAAGAGGAGGACTTCTTTAAGAATGTGTTACTTAAGCGATTACCTTCCCATGCGGCTTAGTATCAAGAAATCCAAATAGTTGCCTTGATCTACCAAATAAGATCCATCTTAACAAATAATCAGTCATCTACTGATCATAGCGCCACAGTTACCGGTTGAAATGCAATCCCAAACTGAGTATCAGCCTTAAAAAATATGCCGTAGATAGCCTGCATTAACGAAGAATAGGATGAGCTTAAAGGGACGGGACAAGATATTGTACCTTTGAGGTTACTTCGCAGTTCACACGATGGTTTCACAAGCTAAGTCAATACATGGTCAGATTGAAAATATAGGCTTCAGGGTCCAGCGACTACACGTGGCTCTAGACTGTAACCTGTGGGGAAGCTATTGCTAGGTTTCTTAAAGCTCAGAGCTGGTAGCTTCCCCCTGCAACAGTATGGTTTTTGTCTGCGATAGGGGTAAGCCCATCAACGGCTGTGTTTGTGATTTGAATCAAGTTCATATCCTGCGTACAGATCCCACCTTTCTCGCATTCACTCCACCTGACAAATTTCACAAAACATTTCCTGTAAGCGATTTGCCAATAAGCTAGGACGGCCATTTTCCCATATCTTCGTCATCGACTCAGAAGATGTAAATTCTGACACTAATCGGCAACTCATCAGCCATTATGCAAGTGACATGTTGTTCCTAGTTTGGTAAAATTATGGGCAACAATGTTCTTGGAGAAGCGAAACCAGGATTTGATTGCAACGTTATAAAATACATGTCATGGGCAATGACAAAATAGCCCACAAGGAACCTGATCCTAACTTCTTCAGACACTACTCACATTGTGCGTGCTACTGTTTTTTAGCGAATAAAGTGTGCCTATAGTTTTGATTTAAGATTTGAGGCGTTTTTCAGAGACATTTTGTACTCTCTGAGTATTTTCAGCAATTCGAAAAAAATGCTGTGAAAAAAGCTAGGTATTCAGTCCACGAATAGAGCCTGTGACCTTCGGCGTGGAGTCGATGCACTTCCCTACTACGCCATGCGACAACAATACTTGAATTGAAATGAGTCCTCATTATCGTTATAACTCTAGTTAAAATTTTTCTTGAATTTAACATTTTTCTCTGCAACCTTATTGAAGCCCTCCGAAGACTTTAAGCAGCCTTAAGACCATCCAAAACAATTGAAGTAATCAGAAAATCAATGTTTATGATCAAAATGTAACGAACGAGCTGAAAGGCTTTAATTTAAAATCCTTGCCACAGGCCACAGTACCCATTCATTCAATGAATCTGTTAACAACTCACCACACCATTCAATTTGATTCCCAAAAATGTTCCCTCCCCTAGTTGGTTTCCACTTCAAACCAGACATAACAATCCAAACACTTCACCATATACTTCAATTTATCAACTTCACCCCACAGAAAAATAATAGAGCCACATAAGTATTTATTATATGAATTAGACAAAAACAAACGAAGGCATATAGAGTAAAAAAATAAAAACTAAAATTTAAATTTAATTAAATACATCAAGTAGAACGAAATAATTTACGCTAAAAATGTGCAACCACACCACATACAGTGCTTAGCTGAGTGCAATGCTTGTTCAATAAAACAAAAAAAACACACAAAAAAGCTGAAAAAAAAACACAAAAGTAATTGTTACGAACATATCACTTTATGGAAAAAAATATAAGTTTAATGTAAAACCACAGCAGTATCTGTAGTCTAGAAAAAAGAAAAAGAAAACATAAAGCATATGAAGTAGTATTAAATCTAAGAGCAGTAAAGAGCAAACAAGAAGATAACTAAGAATTCATGAGAATTATGAAAATAAAATATAAGTAAAATTAAAATGATAAAAATTAAAAAAAAAACGTAAAATGTTGACTGTTTTGTAAATTGAATGAAGTAAATATAAATAAAATAAAAAAATGATGAAATTACTGAAAACATGGAAGGGAAGTTTTTTTGGTGGGTGAGGGACCTTTTAACTAAGTCCCAGCGATGATTTTCGGGCGATGTTAAAGTGTGTTAACTTGGTCGCCATTTTGAAGTTATAAGGAAGCCTCAGTGGCAAGTAATTAGGTAAGTGACTTTCCTACAGCCGCCTTGACAAGCGATTCTTAAAAACTGACATGATTAAAAGCTGAGCTCAGATAAAGTGAGTAAGTGAGGAGCACCGTAAATTTTTGTCAGTACAAGGACTGTATACTAATAAATTTTTATCACTTTTGTGCCATCTATTGAAGAGCATCGGACAACCTCTAAACTGAAAGTGAGCCGTCTGTCGCCGAGATCTTTCGCCTTTTGCCAGATAAAGAATATAAAGAAGAAGATCGTAATTTTAATAAAACAGGAGAGTCGTTAATGGTGAGGTTTAATTTTCAATTAGCACAAATCACGTCTGACTCCTATCTAACTGCTTCATAATTTTTGCTGAGTATCGTCTGGCGAATCGTTACGGAAAGACTCTCACCACAACCACGTCTCTAAACTGTTTAGCTGTATTACGAAAATCTGCGTTCTGTGAGAAAGGTTTTTCGTACGATTCGAGGAATTTACGGTGCGCATTATCGATCTACTGGACCACTATTGCCAGCACCAATCTCAAATTTGAGTCCGAAATAGGCAACATTAATGTATAACTCTCGACCAGGACAGTATCCAGCACCTAGTGAGGAAACTATAGCAGATGTACTAAGGACCAAAATGAAGCAACCGTCTATGGTTACCGCGCCATCAGACGGAGTATGGGCTTTCTGATACGTGATATCGGTGAACTCTGTGAGTTAAGACAAAAACACTTTGTTGTTTTTTTCTCAATGTTTATTCATCTTAGTCCGATTATGACAATGTTTCAGTTGAGAATGCCCAAAAAACATTCGGACGGTATCGGAATTGATCTCACTGACATTTTTACGATTTCACTTCTCTTAAGTTGCTTTGAAAAGAAGAAAAATTTTCGAAAATGCCTTCTTCGATAGCGTAAAGAGTTTTTGCTGAAGACTCCAGGCGCTGTCCTTGTTGACCGTCGTGTCATGTAAAGAATCTAAAACAATAGTAAAACCATAACTTGTATCTTTGGTTATTTTGTGGCAATGGCATTTAGCAAGAAAATCATATAAGGGTTCAAATAATTACATGAGTCGCTAAAAGTAAAATTTCATCAGCAAAAGAAGTAAAATCAAAGAAGAGGAATCTCAAAAAAACTGTTTTCTATTTTTCTTTCCTGAACATGTTGAAACTCAAAATGTTCTTTTCGTCTTTTCGTTGTGTTCAAGACATGAACCCTTTTCCACCAGTGGCCTACATCCTTAGATGTTCCTTATCAAGCCGTTTTCCCATTTTAAATGGTCCAGATCTTTAACCCCGATGAGCTAACAAATCCTTAGATGCAAATAACGAAGAAGCTCTGTGGGCGGATCGGTCCTGGGCGCGTGTTTTGTCACAAGCATGGGCTATAAATTGATGTAAGGTTGAAAAAAATGTTTAAAGTTGCACCCCCATGACTGAGCCAGGCGAATGAAGTATTCAGAACGTCTTTCTAAGCACATTAGGACAGCGCCAATTACCGAAGAATGAATCTCCTAAGCATCACCTTGAAAGGTCTGAAGCAAACTAGCATGTTGTTATAAGTGTTGTCAGTAGAATGCATGTCAAGTCTTCACACTGTTGAAAATCTTAGGAAAGAGCTAAGAAGTCCTGAACAAAACCAATGTCAACAGCGTACGAGATGAGATTGATTGCTTATAATGACAATTGAAGAACTCTTCGTCATAGTTAGTAGCAAACTTACAGAGATTGTCAATATGAAGCGAGCCCTTAAGCTTGAGAGGTTTGCGCCAAACTCATTGTTCCACGCAAATGGCACAGCCTTCCAAAAATCCTTTAACCTGCTGAATTAATCGGATAATGTTGACATTAGTGAAATTAGAGTCCGCTCTCGAGATTCAGCACAGGAAATGATGAAAAAAATGTTGCACTAGCTTCATGTGGGAATTCGTAGGTGGGTTTGAAGTTTACAGATTGGACTGCTACGCAAAGCTTTGACAAACAAGGAGAGCTTTAAGATTGAATTGAACCTACTTCTTTCTAATCCAAAATATTTGAGAACTACTCTCTTAATCATTATGAGATCTGCATTGAACGAGGCTTTCATGGCGTAGACAAACGAAAATAATCGAGACGCGCAAATAACTAAAATGTGTTCTTTGCGCGTCCCTTTTATTGTTTACGCCACGAAATCCTCATTTGGTCCTTTCGCTTTCATCAAAAGTCACTTTCATAACACTTGCCTCCATTGAGGTAAACAAATGATTTGTGTGGTCAGGATGCACTCAATTTGGAGCATCTTGGGGCCTACTTCATAAGCCCACAAGAGTCCATTGCGAACCTTCACCCACCAATGCATTTCTTCATTCAATGAAAATTCCACAGGCTTTCCATATGGCCCGAACATCCTTCAGTCAAACATCAAAGCTTAAGGTCAATTACAGCACACCATCACCGCCGCAGCGGTGGCACATCAACGAGTTGTCCTTCGCCATTTCATTTCGCCACGGACGACCATCTGACCGGTTTCAATTATTTCGGGTTTCATTGTCCTGCCGCACATTCGGCGTCTACCAACTCTGAAGAATCTCAACAATGCAATATCGAATCACTTCCATCCCAGGGATAAGCTCGAACGAATTCCACACCCCTGCCGTGACCACTTAACGTCACCCATTTATTTTTGCTCGTTCCATGGTTTGGCGAATGTGTGCTTGTAGGAAATGGATGTAGATTCGTTTTAGTTTTCAAGGCAAAAAAAAATCTCTCTCTCTACCTCTCTCTCTTGCTCTCTCTCCCTGTGTATGATCTGAAGGAAACGAATGACGCTGTAATTGACTTTAATGGCCGCTCATGGAGGCCGCTTGTTGTTGTGTTTACGTTGAAAATCATTTGTGGACCATTTCGTTCCTTCAAAGGCTCTTCAGGCCGGGTCGAGTGTGGGATTGCTTTCGCTGAGTGGGCGTTGAAACGATGTAAACAACAAAGGAAACAATATTAAGGATACTTGCTGATCTAATGGCTTGGGGGATGGGAGAGTTCCTAAAATGTTGAGAGACGATGGGAGGAGGATGCCGCGAGAGCAAATGGATGAGATGGGATGAGTATTTAGAAGAAATGTGGGTACAGCGGAGGGAGGATATCGGGCAAGGCCCCTTGTTTTGACGGATATTAGAGTCTGGTTAAACTGTTTCTTAGTTTGGGCACTTTTCTTTGTCTACACGGAAGCTTCAGTTTCTGTATTCGACTGTTGGAAACGTAGGGCTTGCTACTTCAGAACATCGTAAGGAGTAGACATTTGTCTAATATTGGAGTCGACGAGTCAACTTCTTACTAAGGGCCAACAGAAGGCCGACATTTTGCGCTCTAGTTCTAGGAACTTCTTTATAAAAGCAACATTTCTCAAAAACCGTGAATTGCATGGAAGACATGTGTCAAAGGTTGGAACTTATACCGCGATGGCCGTACATAGGCTTGTGCAAAACGTTCATGGCCCGATATGCTAAAAAACAACACTTTTGGTCCCCGCCATCGTACGGAGTTCACGGATGAGAATGTCGCTGCTGTGACCGAGAGTGTAAACGTCAAATCGGCACCCATGTCAACAGCTTAACATTTCCCCACTAGCCTGAGGAAAATCCTGCACAAAACTCTTGGATTAATCCCTTACAAGGCCTTATTGGCTCAGCCTATGAATGCCCGCAACCATTTGTTTCACTGTCGCTTCCCAGCTTGGAGTTTTGAGCAGCAGTGACAGTATAGCCATTTCGAAAAGAAAAACATTCGTCCTTATCAGAACCTCCAAAAAATTTTAACTTAACGATATTCCTCGCTTCTTCCTCTTCTTCTTCTTCTTTTTGTGGCTCTACAGTCCGAGGTGGACCTGGGCCTCAACCAACATGCCTCTCCGGTTAGCACGATCTTTCGCAGGCTGCCGCCATTTGCGCAGTCCAAGTTGGTTTGGGTCCTTCTCCACTTCTATGCGTCACCTTAGTTTAGGCCGTCCTCTGTTGCGTTTTCCCAATGGCTCAGATTCGAAGACTTTTCGGGCCGGAGCAGTGGTGTCCATACGCTCTGCATGGCCTAGCCATCTTAAGCGTTGTATCCGAAGACGCTTGACTAGGCGCATAAAGCCCATAGAGTTCCTCGTTAAATCTTCTTCTTCAGATGACATCAACGCAAACAGGACCAAAAATCGCACGCAAAACTTTTCTCTCGAAAAGACTAAGGGCTTCCTCATCCGCTTTTAGTAGCGTCTAGGTTTCCGCGCCATAAAGTAGGATTGGGATGATCAAGGTGTTACATAAATGAAGCTTAATCCTTTCTCGCTTACAGCAGCATATTAGTCCTTGCAAGGATACAGGAGATACTTTTAATCATTCTGTTTCATCTATTCCCTTACAAACTCAATTTCTTCATCTTCCACGTCGGAGTTCGTTTCGAAATCCTCAGTTGCATCTGCGCGAAATCCATCCTGATTCCAGTCGAAGAAAAACCAAAACAAGGTCCTCTGATCGCCATTATAAAATATTTGCCGTATCTGAAAGCTAAAACCAAATCTCATTTCCGCTCCTGCCAGCCGCACTCTGAAACCCGTTCCCTGCGCCACGTTGCCACCCGGCCAATCGAGCAACATTGCTAATCAGCTCATAAATATTTTAATTGCCATCAAATATTAGATTACTGGTCTGGCAGCAATCACTGCCGTCGACCACAGGTCGGGTAGTGCCTGACAGAGTCAGTGGAACTCGGTCCGTGCGGCCGTGGTTTTTCGCCAGTCTTCTGGCCATCCCTTCGACCATCAATCTGATTACTTCAATAAATGCTGTTCGGCCTCCAGTCCGGACTCGGGTCATCCTTGCTATTTGCTTATGACTAATTTCGTTCGCCCTCTGTCCCTCGCCCAATATTTGCGCAGCCCGGACGAATGAAGAAGTAGCCAGCTACTGCCAAAGGTAATCGCTGAATGATTGACGGCAGATCCACCATCAAGTGCCGGTGCTGGGGAGGAAATGATTTTGAAATTGTTCGGAAGGCAGAGAGGAGATTGCCAACCTCCTCTTTGCTGCCGACGTTGGCGCCAAAGTCATCGGGCATGGGGTGTACGGCAATTATGTTAAAATAGGTTTGCAGTAGGCAGAGTGTTACTGCGACTGAAATCCGGGCGAGTCCTGTCTGTTTGCTCGACGAGAAGATTGACATTGCTTATCATTAGCAGCCGATTGGCTGTGCCTGGCGAGGACTGTGTGCGGGAGTGTGTGTAATTGTAATTGAAAGATTGTAATTCATTCGAATGCGTCAAATGCAATTTGGACCATTTCACCAAATCCAATTCAGATACAAATCAATATTGATGATCCCGTAATTACATTGTGTTTTCATTACCAGCCAAATTTGATCGGACTGGAGATGGGGATGGCTGCAGAAATCGTTGGCTTAATGCGATGGGATGTGGGTGGATGGAGGGTGTTCGTCGGTTGGTTATCTTGAAAGAAGTAGAAGCACTTTGATACCAAGGAGTCAAGGAGAACTTTAAGACCTGCTGTTCACCCTGAACACGTTAGCGGTGATGAGAAAATGGACTGAATGTTAATCACTTTTAACAGAGCAGAATTGAGATGAAGCACAGATTTTTTTGTCTGTTCTCTAGCATTGACGCCTATGTGCCCGTCGTGAGAAAATCACAATAACTGCTTAGCTGGGATACATCTTTGCTCAAATGTCTAACAAGTCATATCGGGACTTTTAGCATTAAGGGATTGCAATTTATGCTGATTTTTACTTCATTCATACTTATACATTTTGGGACTTTGGTTTTCTAAAATTTAGGTCTTTGGACATTATAAGCTTTTTAGCGATTTGTGATATTTATTGTTTTGAAATTTTGGAACTTTATGATTTTCGATATTTGGTATTATAGATTTGTATTACGTTGTGCTTTCAGATTTTAGGTATTTCGGAATTTTGGAAATTTGACTTTTTGGAGCTTTTGATTTTCATTTTTTTTTAGCAATTTGGTTTTCGAAATTATAACCTTTTGGCATTTCGAATTTTCGAGGTTTTGTGTTTTTCGAAAACTTGTCTCTACTGAATTTTGAACATTTGAGGATTTTAGCCACATCGATAATTTTGACTTTTTGGGGATTGTGATGCTTGTGCTTTGGGATATCCTAGAATGAACATCATTGTAAGAGCTGCCCTCATTATTAATTTCAAATTTTGGGCTTTTGGGCTTAAGGCATGTCTGAATTCTTGTCATTTCGCTATTTCGACTCTTGGAATTGTTTGATTTTGGAAATGTTAAGATTTTTAAGATCTCAGCTTTCGACGTTTTAGGCACTTTGAGTTTTCGGATCAATTCTTGAAAATTGTTAAAATTTAGGAATTTTGATCATTCTGAGATTTGGACTTTTAACTATTTGCAGATTTAGGGGCCGGGGCTTTTCGTATATATGGTCTTTGGGAAATATTTGTATTTTGGAATTGGGCCTTTTCAGGATTTCCGACTTCTAGCCTTTTGTCCGTTCGGGATTTTTAGTATATTAAGGTTTCGGACCCATTTTTGAATTTCTTTCCTTATGGCATATTTTAAATTTTCAGTTGGTTTGGTCAAATGTAATATATTTTAGGAATTTAGGTCTTTTGGACATTGTCCATTTCCATTCGAGTCCATTTTTAAGATTTTGACTTTAGGAAATTAGTGATTTCAAGAGTTTTGTTCCGTTCATTTGTTCAGTTTTTAATTTTGATTTTTTTCTGAATTCAGAAATTTCGCGGTTTTTTTCTTATTGAATTTTTGACTATTCTTGAGTTTTTGTCATTTTACGATTTTTTCTATCAAAGATATTGCCTTTTCCGGATTTCAACCTTCTCCGAGTTTAGGCTTTTCGTTGTTCTAGATTTTCTAAACTTATGGCTTTCAGTATTTTCTGGATTTTAGATTTTTAAAATTTTTGATTTCGGTACATTGCGTTCTTACGATCTTAAGTTTTCGATTTCTGGACTTTGTTTTCAACTCATCTTCCTTCCGTGAGTCCTACTTACCGGTCATATGAATCTGAAAAAGATTATATTTTTGGGCCCTCAAATGAAATAAGTCCATAACTGACTTAAATTCCTCACCGTTAGGGAAAAAGTCTCTACGAACTTTAAGATGAGATATATATGTTCATATAAGACTATTTATCTCTTTCGCTTTTACGGTCCGCGAAGAATGATTTCGTACGTTCCTGTGTACAGGATGGTAAAAAAAACTTGTAGAAAAACCTATAAGATTGAGATTTAAACAAGATTTTGGAACGAAAAAAGATGGCAACTTCTTCTTCCCTTTCGTCAAGAGATAGAATATTGTTTCACAGAATCCACTCAGGTGGTCGTTGTGGCGCAGTGGTAAGTGCGTCCACCGCCGCGCAGAAAGTCTAAAGAAGGTCCCTTCTACTCTTTAGAGAACAGTAGCACGCACAACACGAGTAGTTGTTGAGAAGCTAGGTCCTGGTCCCTTGTGGGCTGTAGTGCCACTCAATTATTAGAATCCACTCAGTCTTAAGACATTTTCAACAGGGGCTCTGTTATTCACAATTTGTTGTCCAAGAATTTAGTTAACGAACCTATGCGTCTTTTTTAAACAAAGATTCGTAAATACTAAGGCTTTACATGGGCTGTCACATCATAAGATGAAAACAATTCGAAGACTGGATCCTAGACAGTAATAGAAGGGAAATGACATATTTATGATAAGCAACTTTTCTAAATTCAGAAAGAATCATTTTAAATAGCCGCAATTGTGCATCTCCCTACAGTTACCGTTGACACACATTGTTTCAATTTTTGAAGATTTACCAAACTACACCCACCCCACCGAACATACATGTGCCATCTGCGACAAGACTGAAAATACAAGCAACATGTTATGTTCCGAGAGATATAATCTCACTTCAGCTCCTCCTCAACCAGCAACCACTGAAACTATTTGCCGAACATTGCACAAATTGCAAGTTCTCCCTCTCGTAAAGTGGTATTTAAACAAATTTACAAACTTTCTAAACAATAACCACACACTCTGCACGTCAAACTTTTATGGAATACACAACGACCCTGCACACAGTAGTCGCAGCGCAGAAAGGATAACAACATCCTGTTCATTTGAGCGTAATCCTGTAACGCCACTCAATCCAAGCTCTCAGCCTTCAGAGCGACGAGCCAAAGCGAACGACAAAAAGCATTGAAAATGCAGAAAATAAAACGAATGAAAAATTAAATAATAAGCTGCACTCACTCGCACGTCCACTTGATGGGAGAAAGAAAGCGAATGAGCGGTGTGTGTGATTGTGTGTGCGCTCCACTCATCGACGTCTCCCATTCGAAGTGCACAGAGGTTGTGCTGATGAGTGGGTGATAATGACAATAAATCCTTGGCCTACTATACGTTAAGTATCGCAGCACACTTGCTTAGAAACTATGTTTCGCACACAGCCACAATTGATATGCACGCACACACGCAGCTCGAGAGACGCGTGCTTCTGCTGAGTGCCATCCGCACGCACAACTGGCTCTAAATGCATTCAATTGCGGTTAGAAATGGCACTGAATTGCCATCGGACGCAGTGGGCCAGCGAAAGGTATTCGCAATGCACGCAAGACGCACTCGTGGCGATGAGCTAATGAATTCCGAAACTCAAAACGACACTCGTCCCATCAGGTGAAGGTGTCTTGTGATCAAAGCGCATACTTGATTTCGCGAGAGTGCGCGTCACGTGCACCTGCATGAAGATGACGGGAGTACCCGAAAAGGATGTCGACGCCATTGTGGACGGCTTGTTTGGAGCTCCTCCGGCAACCTTGACAGAAATGCAAATCAGCAGAGAAACGACGTGAATGAATTCTGTCACATGCCGTCAACGCTCTCGTGAAATAAACACGAAACACTGCAGAGCTGAGTCAAAGTGACTGAGTGGGGCTTTGAGGAGTAGTCCTAGACTGGTGAGATTGCTTTTGAGGCGAAATTGATTTTTTTCTAATTTTCAGCAGTCTTTAGGGTAAAGATGATGATGGCGAGTGTGTGGGTCGCGACAAGTTGAGTCATTTATTTTTTTTTCTGGTGAAAACCTAGAAATTTGAATGGATAAGATTCTGACGACAAAGACGGGTAGATGGGACAGTTGTTAGTTACAGGTGTTTCCTATTCTGATAACAAATTAACTTCACTTGAAATTGGCAAGCTCAGGTCTGACTTTTTAAACTTAGTTCAAGTTTCAAATATAAAGTCTAGAATTATGATCTTTGAGATCTACAGAATAGAAAAATAGTCTGAGCAAGATTTAAAGCTTTTGGTCATGCTTGATGCTCCCGCCCCAACCCCCTTCTATAATCCAAACTAAGTTTTAATAAATCTGTGATTATTTTATCTTCTTTTTCTTTTTCTTCTTCTTCTTTTATTTGCGCAACAGTCCGGGGTGGAGGCCTCAGGTGCTTCCAATTGTGCACTCCAAGTGGCTTCTCCACTGCTACTGTCGCACTCGTTGCCACTGTTGTCCCGTTTGCTACTCCCAGTATTGCTTCGGATACTCTTAGGGCGCGCGTGTCCAATAAAGCCACCGATTTCGAACTTACCGCTCTGTAGCACCAGATAAATATATTTAAAAAGAAACAAGAACTCCTCTTAAAGAACTCACGTTTTGCCTGATGAGCAATTTTATGATGCATCTTTGCCGTTCAATGACTTTAATTTTTCATCTTCAATCTCTTCCTCTTCGTCTTCCTTCACATATTTATCACTTCATAATTTTGCAAACAACCTTATCAACTTTTGACAACAGTGCAACCAACGTTTGATACTCCCTTCTAAAGCTTTTACCACAATGCTACATTTATGCTTATCTGGATGGAATCATAATAATAAGTTAACCTTGGTCAGTTTTTAAAAAGGGCACCTTGGGGGGAAAGAGAACTTAGTAATTTCGTTCGCTACAAGTCTGCTTAAGTAACACCTTTAAGTAACAGTCGTTGGCTATTGAACTGAAACAAGAATTAAACTTAGACCAAAACCATATTCGCAAATATACATCAGTTTCTATACTGATTGAGTCGCTTACTGACTCAATTTCAACTTGTTGCACATTCAATGTTCCTCTCCCAATGAAACCTGAAAGAATTTTGAAATGTCCGAGACTTTCATTTTCAATTTTGACTTTCTGCTACCACAGAAAGATGTTTCAGCTATTGTGTCTTAACCTACTCTGAGAAATTCTAAAATTCAGACCCTTGATCCTCAAAAGAGATTACCGCCACAGCGACCACTCGAGTCAGCAAGTTCTTAGTGCGCATCGTAAGAAAAACCCTAAAAAGTCAAAATCATGACTTTTAAGGTGAGGTAGACCTCATACGCTAAAATAAGGTGAATTTTCCTTTTTCTCAAAAAATATTTATTTATTTACCCCTTCTATTTTGTCTCCTCAAAGTAGTCCCCCTCAGACATTCACTTGTGCCAGCGTTTTTTTTTCAGGAAAAAGACGCATGGGTCCAAGTCTGGTGAATAAGGTGGATGAAGCATGATTACGCTGTTGTTTTTGGCTAAAAACAGGAATGGTGGTCAATGTTTACAATTCAGGAATTTTTTAACGAATTTTGTTGCCACGCGATTTGTACCCAAAATTTCAAGATAAAAATTGCATGGCATGAGCCAACAGATATGCCGACAACTTCAGCAAATTTTCCAAAAGTGATTCGTAGATTCTCCTCTCACTTCCGAAACATTTCCATCGGTTGTTGATTTGCTTAGGCATCCAAGTCGAGCGTCGTTATTCACATCTTCTGGACCTTCTTTGAAAAGCTTGTGCCACTTTTAATAAATGTATTGTTTTGACACAGAATACACTCACCGTATGCCACTGTCAACATTCAAAGTGTTTTTGAGCAGTTAATTCCACTTGTAAAGATGTTTGTACCCTCAAAAGAACATCCTCAAAATCACGCCGAAATTTAAAAAAACGCAACCGTCCGTTTCAAATTCTCTTCCTTTCTAGATTTTATTTATATTTTTTATTTTCACAGTCTGACAGTTGAATCATTTCTCTGGGGCGCTGTTCGTATGATGACATATTTTTCACACAAAATTGAATACACATTCTTTGGTTAATTTTTTCGACAACCGGAAATCGCCAAACACGCATACCATGTCTAACTTTTATGCTTCTCACAAGCAAAATAAATATGCTTTATAGCTGAAACTGTACACATGTTTTTGGAACAAGTACCAACATAAAAAAAATAAGAAAATCGAAAATCGAGTGCACGTCACCCGCGAAATTTAAAAACTCACCCTTTTTTTTATACAGATCTCGTATACCACCATCAGAAACAAATAAGGAAAAATTGGAATATTACTCTAAGGACTTCGATTTATCTTTCGGCACTATGACATTTTTGCTAAATTTCACAAAAAAATATGCATTAGTGTTTCAGATATGTGTCCTTTTGTACACAGGCACAGATTTTTTTCTGACCTAAAAATGTTCAAAAATTCAGTTCCAAAAGAGGTATTTTCAGCGTATTTTGAAAACTGGTGGAAACGATTTTACAAATGTATTGCTACCACTTGAGGGCGATGGAATGAGTTCAGTAGAAACAATAGAGACATTTCGATTTATGAACAGCTTCCCGGTATTTTCTGCCTATAGCAAGAGTGCAGATATCATTCAGGCATTGTGATTTTTTCACACATAAGATTTGTTTTTTTTTTTTCGAGATTCAACGGAATTGTCTTGATCTTCGAAACGACCAAGAATAACTTTATAGAGCAGCTGAGCTGTGGTATTACGATGTTCTGGTGCAAAATAGGTTTCTCTACTTGTAATCTTCCACACTCACTTTTTCTAATGAGTCAGAAAGTTAAAGTCAGATTGGAGGGGCGGTTAATTGCTAATAAAGAAACAACCTCCAGCAGAAGGACCAGTACAGTGATACGTACGTATTTCGATTGGAAAGAAATGCCTCGAACAACTTTAAGGAACAGCAGCCATCAATTCCTTTTGGCGCAGAGAGAAAAGCAAAGTCACTGTAATTTGAACTCTTTTGAAATCTTCTGCACACAGGATAGCTACAAAGGAGGCCACTCAAAGAGTGAACACAGTTTTGACTTTCCTGACTTCCCTTTTGCATCCTTTTGTGCTTCCTATCGCCTAAACGGTGCCAGGTTAGGCTATAACATGGAAACGGTTTCCACAATAGACCTTAATGAAAGAATGATGTAGCTTTAGAGATACAAACGCAGTTGAAAGCGCCTCCTAACAGCATTATCAATCCAATTAAGCAACAGCCAAACTGCCCCCACTGCAGCAGCCAGCGAATCTATCCCACTTGGCATCCAATTAAGGCACTCAGCGATTACAAATGATTACATCCGTCCGCCTCCGTGAAGACAGGCATCACAAACTAGACAACTCTCAGCCGAAACGGCCCATTTCCACTGACATCCGCCTTTTAAAACGTCGTCCATCTCTCCTCGTTTGCCGAGCAAATCCTGTTTACGGCAATCGCGTCTAAGATAGAACAGTCAACAGAGTAAACCCTCAAGGACGCTCACATTTATTAATAAGCTGAAAAAAAAAGATGAACTGCTCCTCGCCGTTCGTTTTCTTTCTTCCGTCACTCACCCATTGAGTGTGAGTGGCCCGTCGCGTGAGCCAAGGGCGCCGCGCGCCGCAACCTCATCCCAGCAGCCGCCAAAGTAAGATTAATATCGCAGTAATTTACTTAATTTGGCCCAGCACAGCGTCACCATGGACGCTAGCGCACACCAAATACCAAGTACGAAAAAGAGAGCGAATTTATTGCGGTGTACGGGTGTTATCCTTGGAAGCGTGCCCGAGGGTGGTGACGCAAATGGACGCGCAAAAGAGTGAATACGTGCCATTTAGTTTTGAAATTTATATTAGCCCCGGAGTGCGGGTGGGTGACAGGAAACACGCAGGATTTGAAAATATACTTCTCTCGCGCGAGCAGTTATTTCTCGAAAGCACACGAAAATTAAGGACAAGACTATCTGGCGTCTGCTGAAATACCAAAGTTTGTCGTCGTCGTCGTCGTCGTCGCCGTCGCCGCCGTTGCCTTCGTCTCTGCTGCTCTCTTTTGGGCGGTAATTGATTTCTCGTGTTGGACATAAATTTGAATTTCTTTTCGCTCCTTTGTCTTTAGCTGCGTTGGCTTGTCTGTAAGGAAGGACGCGTGCGGAGATGGCGGCAGTATGCGGCGGATGGGCCTGGAGTGTTGTAATCAATCAATGCTGGCGTGCGGGTGCGAGGCGCCTTGTGGCGGAAGCGTATATGAAGGTCGGAAGCGTGCAGGTTAATTTCGTGACAAGGCGAATTGATTTTTGGTCGAGTGAAAATGGAATTTTCGGAGGTTAGGCATTTGTCACATGAACAAAGGCGACAAGAGTGAACAGTGCCGTTGGTTTCTGACTGCTGAAGGTCACGACTCCGTAACAGGAAAGTGACAATTCCTTTACGTTTTATTGCTGAAATTTCCCAAGGTCAATTAAGAAACGATTTTTTTCCAAATTGAGACCCACAGTCAAAATGTTTGGATCACGCTAAGGATTTGGGTAAGATGCAGGTAAAACGAAACCCCTTTATCGATTAGCAGAACATTTCATTAGGAATTGAACGACAATCTTCTTCGGAGCGTTTTCCGATGAGGGCTTGACACTTTTGGAGCCGAATTTTAGTAGTTTTGCTTTAACCACCTGTGAAAGCGGGCATGTCTGCGAATTAAATAAAAAAGGAAAACGGGCAATATTGGTTGGGGAATTGATTGTTGTTTCTGGAGGCGAGACCACGCTGCAAATTTAAAGGCTCCTGAGCATATTGAACCTTTTTCTACAATGGCAACTCTAAACAATTCATTGAAGGACTTTTAACGTGCTGCAACGGCTAGATGCTTCGAAAATAGGCCAAGAAGGATAACGCAACAAAAATCCATGACCTCGTACTGGCATTGAAGGTACGTGAGATAAATGAAACAGTAGGCCTTCTAAGAGAGAGTCTGGTTCACACCCAGCTCAAAATACTGGGCATGAGAAAGTTGTTTGCGCAATAAGTGCTGCGCTTGCTAATTCGGTTATCAAGAGCAACCATGAGATCACTTTCGAACAGAACGGTGCTGATTTATTGCAATAAGAAGGAATTTCTTCCTTATTTCGTGACCGTCGACGAAACATGAAACCAATGGTGTACAGAGAGCAAGGAATGGTCGAAATAATGAACTTTACCCGGCGAACATTCTTTAAAAAAAAAAGGAAAAATCGTCCCATTAACAGCTTTCGGGAATTCGAAAGATGTGGTCTACATCAGAGGACAAAACGGTCACAAGAAAACCCACCCACTGAGCGAAGACAAATGTGGTTCTTTTTTTTAAATAAAACTCAAACCATATGAGGTATTTCAAAAACTTTATTATCGGCTTGAAGGACAATCATTTATGAATGGAACTCGACTACGTTCATATGGTTACTATGGGCACGTTTGTAGCAGCCGATTCATTAAACCCAATTTTCAACGACTCAATCACATACTTCTGCCGAAAGGGCCGCAATTTCGAGCAAAATGGCTCTGAGCTCTTCCAACGAAGTCGGCGCATCCGCATAAGCCAATGACTAAACGTAGCCCCACAAAAAATAGTCAAGCGACGTGAAACCAAACAAATAAAGCGGTCAATCGACTGGCCTATTTCTTGAGGTAACACGCTCACCATCTGGCTTGAAGCACCATCCTCTAGGAACCTTATGTCGTGCAACTGCATGTCATCCTCTTCTGCATGGCACGATAACGCTGACCATTGACAATAACATGACGATTGTTATTGTCGATGGCCCAATAACTCAGTTATTATTTGTGGATAAAGTTTCGACTCATGAAGAGCATGTGGAGGCTTATTTTGCTTATTGACAAATTCATTGAAATTACATTCGAAACTGAAGATGACTTTGCGTTAAAATTCATCATCTTAGCGCATCTTCTTCAGACAACAATCTGAGAACGCACGTTGTTTAAAATAGACAACCGGCTTCAATTCTTAAGTCAGCTTAATCTTGTATGGGTGCACGCAAAGATCCTTGCGCAAAATACACCATTATGTGATCTAAGCCCAATTCTGCCCAATTCTTGAGAACGCCATGAAATTGGCCAATTTTGATCCTTTGCTACGGATGACTGAACGGCAGAAATATTTTTTACACTTCAACCAACTCGTTGTCTCAGAAAATTTTTATAATTTGCAGACATTGCTCGCTCGTATATATCAAGATGCTGAAAATGTTAAGTTTACTAAATAAATTGGCTGTGACAGTTTGATGATTAGTAAAAGAGTTCCATTACAAAAAGTTGACAAGTCCCTATTGGAATTCCCCCTACAATGAGCCAAAGGAAGACATGCAGAATATTAATATGCCTCAGGGAAAATATGAAAGAGGCGTTATTCGACATATAGTGTGGCTGAGACAGTACATAATTATGAAAGCGTTTTTAACAGCTAAGGCAATCTTATCAAAAGCCATGTCCTAAAGTGCTCTGCTCCATTGAACAATGCGACTGTTTACAACCTGAAGGAGTTTCCTCGTCGTTTCGTAATCGTCGATAAAACACGGATCCACTGGTGTACAGCTGAGAGCAAGGACAGAACAGAAACAATGGCCTTCACACGACGAACGTGCTATGAAGAAGGGGATGTCCTATTAACCGTTTTCTGGTATTCAAAGCAACCACAGGCATCTCCGATACCGAGTTACAAAAAAACACGATTCACGGCGAAGAAAGCTGTGCTTTTATATATTACCAGTGCGCCAGCTCCAAACTTCTCTGCATTGGTCGAATAGGGCTACAGGCTGCTTCTCAATTTGAATAAGTCTGTTTATTGGCAAAAATGTTAGTCAAACCAGAGGGTTATATAGCCGCGTTATCCTCCTTTGCAAGCCCACAAAAGAATGAAAGAAGTTGAAATATCACTGAGTCAAGTTTAATGGTCTAAAATTCTGTTCAGATATAAATTGTCACTTTTCCAAAATGTTCGTTTCTCTTTTGTATGTTACGGACTTATGGGACCGCCGTTTTCAGTTCATATATCCTTTAACATTACCTTTCATGAAAAAATCATGGCGATCGACACTGACGTGGTTAGTCTGAAACATAATATCCGGTCGAGATATTTGCATCTTCATGACCTTCGAATCTCTAACTTTGGTCTCCTCAAATGAAAGAATAGTGGTCGACTGACAGCCAACGTGACATAGTAGGTAACTGCGTGAACTTCTACACGAGACGTTAAGGACATTCCTTTTAGTAATTGAGTGACAATTATGACCCACACGTACCGGAGCCTAGCTTCTTCAGTTTTCAGTTGTGAGTGGTACCGTCGTCTCATGAATAGGGGAGACCTTCAGTTCTTTGTCGGTTCCAAACGGCGAGATTTGAAAAGAGTTTTACAGACAATTAGTTATTTTTCAGTGTTGTCAGCAACGTGAACGAGGTGTTCAATCCGGGAGTCAAACCCGAGGCCTTCGGCGTGTAAAACGACGCACTGGACCACTATGCCAAGACATTCCTCCAACTTGCTTTCTTCTACGGATTTTCATCTGTCAATCTATTGATAACACTCAGAGAATATTCGTTGTCTATTAAAAGCGTTTCTAATTTTGACATACGAACTTGGTATTAAACTATAGTTCCTATCCACTCGGGAAAGAATAATAACACGCACATTATAAATTTATGTGTTGTATTAGACCAAGTGCCTTTTAATTTAATAATATTATTTTATTAATTTAATAATATTATTTTATTAATTTAATAATAATAATAATAAACTACAGCCCACAAGAGACCAGGGCTAGCTTCTACAATAACTACTCGTGTCGGGTGTGCTGTTGATCTATCACGAGTAGAAGGGACCTACAGTTTTTTTGCCGACTCCGAACGGCTAGATTCTTGGGAAACTTTTACATAGACATAGAGTATTTATTCTCTTTGAGTGTTGTCAGCAACTTGAAAGAGGTGGTGTCGTGAAAAATTCGAGGTGTCCCGTACGGGAATCAAACCTAGACTTTCTGCGCGGCGGTCGACGCACTTACCACTACTCCACGGCGACCACAACTTTTAATTTAACAGTTTTTTTATTGGACTGTCTCTCGGTCTCGAATTTTATCTCCGATGAGAAATTCAATCAGTTCAGTATTCACCACACGTTGGATGCTGAGGACGCAGACAGATGAATTTTACCGAGCTTCCCACATGCCCAGGAAGTCCACTCGCAAGACACTGCTTAAGTACTCGCCTGTAATGCGGACTTTCGGTCATACTTAAAAACAAAATTTGGCAATCAGTGATTCAGAAAGATCAAAAGCTTGGATCTCTCTAAATAGGTCTGAAATCAGTGTTGTAGTAGTTGGTAACACAGTCCACTGTAGGGGTAGGGACACATTCCAAAAGACCTCACTTCCAATAACTTAGCCTTATGATGGAGATACACATGACAGTGCATAAGTGCAGAAGAAGAGTTTTGGTAACACAGCCACGGTCGTACGTAAACTGTCCTGTCTTGCAAATAATTCAGAATGTCTGCGCTTAACTATTTGTTCACCCTATAGGACTATACATTGGGTCAATACTGGTCTAATCACCTTCGAAATAGACACCTCTACCATCACCCACAAGAGTGCCAAACAGACTATTTGGGAATAGCATCTGAAATGTTGGCCACATTTCACCCAAAACAGCCCTGAAGGATAAATATCATCTAAACAAATATCACCCAGTCGGGTGATACTTTAATCTACTTGTTGATTCTAGCAAATATTGAACCGGGCACATTCATGACAAAGTCGAAATCATTCTCCATGTCATTGATTTTAGAATCCACAGACTCACAAACATGCACCCTTTGTCTGCTCCCACCGAACCACATTTACATACAAGAACACAGAGTTATCCGTAAAAGCCACTTATGGATGGAAATTACCCCCACTCGGGTACACAATCATCGATCCTTAAAGCAAACCATTGTGAAGGCACGTAGTTGCACTACATTCATCAATTGCTGACACAGCTAGAGAGCAAGCTCATCCCAAATTAACATGAAATGCGGTCTGGTAGGCTCTCGAGCCGGATCAGGTATCCGCACTTGCACGCACGCACTCTGACCTGTATCGGTGCCCCCCGATCAGGGACTCAACTGAAATGATTATCCTCCCATTGAAATGCACATAATTAAAGCGTTCCTTTGGGCGCCTTACCATCTCGTCTTCCGTCCGTCCTTCGCACCATCCGTGCCCTGGTGTGTCGGAATTAATGAACCACCTACTGTAAGACATCTGAACGCCAGGCTAATTGCATTTACCTGCCGGTGCTGCCCGGGCACCTACTATCGTATTCGAGTATGCATACTCCCATTAACGGTAATTAAGTGCCCGGCAGAAAGACATCTTCTCCGGCATTCACAGACAACAGAGTTGTCAGAGCTCCGTGTCAGGCGTTGCTCTGTTTGCAGATGACAGGCGACTTCGATGATGGGCGTCGGTTGGGTACAAAATTGGATTGGGGACGTAATCTCAGTTTCAGTTCCAGCTCGAGGACCTTAAGTCTTCTCCATATTTTTTCAGAAAAGGATTTATTCGAAATTTTTACATGTACCCCTTCGATGAAAGTGGATGACATTACTTATTTGCGACACTGTGACAAAGGGGAGTTTTCGAGAACTCTTTCTTTTGTCCGCACGATGTATTGACGTTTGACGTCCAATGAAGGCATTGGCGTCCAGGGATGGACGAACAGCGTGGGAAAGCTTTGTTCAAGAGAAATTTACTTACGATGCGTGATGGAGGGAAAAGGGATTTACGAGGGCCTTTACAATAAGGACTCCTTTCAGCATTGTCATGTGTATCGATGCTTTACAATTTCCCTCTACATGTCGAAAGCGTTCCTTGGACACTTCAGTGTCCAGACCAGAGAGACACAGAGAGAGAACGTACGTGCACTGAAGTGTGTGGAATTTCGAGTAATTTGCACAAACTGAATTTTTGACTTTGCGTCTGATAAATAAATTCCAATCTCTCTCTCAATAAATCGTTTTGAAGTGAACTTGGTTTCATTTTCATCGAGTTTTTGATAATCTCGGTAAGGGGAGCAGGAGCAGGATCTCACCATGTCCCCAAAGTATTGAAATGGGGGAAGCATGAAATGCTCAAAATAAATTCCGCAATCTATAGCTACCTTCATGCCTGCAACATGGTGTCTCAAAGCTTACTGTGACTTGTTTGGAAATACTAACATTCAGACAGGCGAACATTGACTCTTCCCGCGGTGGGGTTGGGAGTAAATCCGTCATGACTCAGGTTCGATTCTGGGACTGAGCATTTGACAATTTCTTTCACGGCAACATCTCTTTCAAGTTTTTGACAACATTCAGAGAGTGTCAATTTTCTATGAATGGCTTCTCAAATCTCACTGTTCGGAGTCGGCAAAAAATGTAGGTCCTCTCTGCTTGTGATAGACCAAAAACATGCACAATAGTTGATGAGGAAGCTAGGGACTGGTGGCTTGTGAGCTGTAGTGTCCCCCAAACCTGTCATTTTCTTGTTGTAGCACCCTTCAAAGATGAAAATAAAAATTTAAGCGCCAACAATCTGTTGATGTAAGGCTCTTTTTCCCCTTAGGACCTACGCATTGCCTCATTAGCTTATCGACCCCCACACGAAACTCTTGATATGATGACGAGACAAAAAAGAAAAATTATGCCACCGACGAGGCAAGCAGAAAAACTGACAGTAACAGAAAAAGCATTTGTTTTTGAAGAAAAACCCCTCGCGCCCTAAATTTGCCGGGATCTTAAAGACCTTAGGGACAGGTACAAAATCAAACCCTTTTTAAAAAGTTAAAGGTATTGTGGTCGTGTTTAAGTATTCGCAGATAATGATGCAGAGAAGTAGTATGTCCGCCTATCATTGAAGAAGTTGACAAGCAATCAGAAAGCTAAAGAGCGAAAAAATCCCAGGTGACTTGCCGTCAAAACTCTTTGCGGGTGGCAGTTTTGTTCTAGTAAGGATTATTCAGTTGGCCATGCATATATTTTGAAGGGTCGAAAGCATGCCCGATGTTGAAAACACTGTCCGCCGGAACGAGTGCGTAACATCGTTTGCCATATTCTGCATTCTATATTAAATTCCGTCATCTTACGGAGTACTTATTGGCACTGCAACTTTTTGCTTTCAACATCGACAATAAATAACATATTCACACTAATGCAGGAAACACTAGCGAGTTCCACATCCATTCATGGGCCCAAGCAACATACATCAGCGTGCTGCACAAGGCAGGAGCGAAGGCTGAATTCAAAATTCCTCCAACAGCTGGGATCGAAAAATCTGATGTCAATCATCCTCTACAGGTTTCATTATTGCTGGAACCAAATCCTTAACAATAAATGAAAGGACAGAGTGAGTTCTGTTCTTGTCTGCTTGAGTCAAGGAATAAAATTTAAAAACCACTTATCAGAAACGATTGCTACGAACGCCGTCGTTTTACTACAAACGGAAAATTAATCTATATTTAAGTCTGAATTTATTTCTCAACATAGTATCCCTCAGAGCTCAACATAGTACTTCTTAAACCCGGCTAAAAGATTAGTCTGGAGGTCTGCAAGGTAGACCTCCATGGCGGTGATAACCTCCTGATTCGTTCGAAATTCTTGTCACGCGATTAAGCATTTTAAAGTTTGGAAACAGAAAGGAAGGAAGGCAGGTTTAGGGAATACGGTAATTTGGTCACCAGTTCGTACCCTAATTTGGTAATTTCAATGCTCTAGATATGAGCCGGTGAGTCATCAGGATAGAAAAGTACGTTCTCTTGCGCCAATCGGGACGGTGTTTTCTGCAATTTAGAGTCAAATCGGTCCAATGATTCGCAGAATAGAAAATCTCTCCATTAATTCGATTTAGATCAGATCCTTTGAGTCCCAGAAAATCGTGGCAATCAACTTTTCGGCCGATGGAACAGTTTCTGCGAGGGAAATCCACCCTTCTTTGGTTTCCGGCTTATAGCAATGTGCCCATATTTCCTCTACGGTCACGAAAGAAACGCAGAGACTCCATAGGATTGTGCTTAAATAGCTCCAAACAGTGTTCTTTAGTGATCTTACGGTTGCGATTGTTATTCGGAGTGAGAAAACGTGACACCCATGCTCAGTAATTCATATTTTCGAGCACGCTGTTTGTCCCTGGCCTTTAATCTTATAAATACGAAATCATGGGTAATTCTCAGTTATCCTTCATAGTAGCCGTTTTCGAAGCATTTGAGCCAGGCACCACGTTAAAACTTGTTAAATCAATCTTATGACAGTCGCCATCGAAGTCGAAGAATCATCTTTTACAGCATCCAAGTGGTTTTTGAATTTGTTGCTCGATTTCCCTTCAAAATGCAAGAATTGGATCACTAACTCATATTGGCCCTTTTTGTAATCCTCAGACATGCCTTCTGCCAAACACTATCACAAAATACCTGCTAGAGTCGTCTACAAGAATACAGTTCAAGTTATGAAATTTCGCTTATAATAGTCAGGCGGCCATCGGTCCTCGAAACATATATCGGTACTCCTCATTCAACTTTGTATTTCCTGTCATATGCCTCGATTAAGCATTGTCTTCAACTGGAGACGATTGACACGTCAAAGATGATTTGACTACGCAACCTGTCATATAAGCAATTTGATCAAGCCCAAACTGAAATGTTGGCGCTCACATTGCTTGCTTAATGTGAATTAAATAGATCAAAGTTTTGAAAACTCGCTGGTGTCAGTACTGCTATTGGCACACTAGCAAGCACACAAGGTCCTAGCCACAGGACGCAGTTATAGAGGGATAGGGAGGAAAAAGAATGAGCAATTTTCTCTGCTCTTGTAAATTCCTCTAGATGCAGGAGGTTCCTTCTAAAAGCGACCTTCTCCGACCACCTTAGTGAACTAAACATTGATTTAAGGGCAAAGAAAAGTGTGTAGAGTTTTGATTCCTGCAGCATCGCATTAAGCTTCACTTGTCATAAGTGTATTTACCACTGCACAGGCCGCTAAATCTTCTCTATTTTCTACCCTAAGGAAGAAACGCTTCTAGACTATCTCCCAGGCAAATAAATTGTTTCACATATGCCTCGTACATGAACCAGTCTTTGAAGAGGAGGGCTCCAGTGATCTGCGTTTGTAGCTCCATATGCAATTTCATTATAATTTGTAATTTTTTTAACATTAGATGCTTCTCTTAAGGATGCATAAACAATCGTTAAGACAAACAAGTGAATCAATGTAACTTCCGTCCTACTGGTAACCTAGATTCTTTAAAAATATGAGAATGGCAGGCAGTCAAGAACTATCTCAATGTAAACTGCATCACTGACCAATCTTATCTGACACCCATTCATCTGAAGAGCAAAATAAACACAAAATCCGCAAAAGATAACAGCAGTGTAAGCTCTGTCTTCACTTGCATCTAAGAGATACCAAAAAGAATCCAAATCCAATCCCATGAATCGATTTGAAACTATACACCATTAATCACTCAGAGAGTCCCTTGAAAGTTGTTCCCCAATTCAAATTGCGGTCGATCAGAGCTGGTACAGGCCTGCCACCATCCACGACGTCCAATCATCGAACCCATCTGCTGGTTGGAATCGAGAAACAGCCCACAGACATTTTATCTGAAATCTTAATCCGTCTTTTGTTAACCAGCCAGTTGTTATCCAAGTGGCCGGATGATACATAAAACGAGAAGCAACCAAACCCGTCAGTAGTGCGGGACACTTGTGTGCCCGTGGCTTCCCTCCGCACAGTCCGCAAAGCGGTCTCTCTCCATTTGTCACGCACACACAACTCACTATCTCTACCTCAGCCCTTCGGATTGCGGCCTGAAATCAGACCTTAGCATCCCCATCAGCATTGTGATTTATCTTGCATTTCATTTTAAAGAACAAACGGTATCCCAAACGGCAAAGTCTTCTTTTAAAGACCTGCCCAAACTGCCCTCCAACCGGCGCTCTCATAGCCCAAAAATGGAAGGATTAAATTTATGTGTGCGACTTTCGGCGGAGGGAAGCCATCCCCGGTTGTTGTGTTGACTGAATAGCCCCAAGGATAATCCGGAGAACAATACCGCGAGAGACAGTGCGACAAGCTGGAAAGGGGGGGGGGGGGGGGGGGGGCAGGGTAAAAGTTGAAAGACATATTCCGCGCATTGTTGGCCGCCCAGCCGTCGTGGTCGCCGTCAAGTCGTCCCGTCTGGAATGACTTAATTAGAGGGGAAGTGTTGAAAAACGAATCCTTGTACTAGAACCGCTGTGGCTGAAGGACATTTGTTTTTCTTATTTTTCTCTCGACTCGCCTCAAATGGCGCTCCCGCAAGTGGTTGACGGAGAATGATTAATTAAATTAATTAAAATCGCAGCGTTTCAGGGCCCGTCCTCGTCGTCCCTGCGGTGGCGGGGCAGGAACAAAGGAAGCGGGTCTTTATATCTCTTTTATGTGATTTTCCATTTTTTTTCATTGAATTAATTTCTGCACTGGTGGCGGTTGCGGACGAGTGGGTTGTGTTGTGTCTTGTGGTTCTGCTGTGGATGGTATTTCGACTTGTCAGTGGTTAGATGAAAACATGTTTCAATCTGACAGCAGACTGAGCGACAGCGTCATTAAGGCGACAGACAGTGTGAAGGCTGGTCGCAGAACTTGGGACATAATAAAGAGCTTTGAAAAGTGAAAATCTGGCACGATTTCTTGAGCAAACGAAATAAATGTGTGTGAATGAAGATTTGTTTTTCAGGCAAAAATTCGGAGATTAATGTAATTGCAAACATTTGGTCTGTGCTCAGGGAAAACAGAGCAGTGGTTGAGGTTCCCTTTGTGTCAGGAATTAATGAGACTCTCGGGATGCTGAAACGAAGTTAAATCAAAATTATCCAGCACTTAGCACAGTCCGAAAGGTCATGATGTCTGAAGGTTATGACGAATTGTATTTTTTATGAAGTGTAATGAGGGTGATGAAGGTGGAGCCGTACCATTACAAATAAAATGACTAAAACACTGATTTTTACAGTTTTCCGTACTAATAACCTATAATAGCAACGATTTCTTGAAGGTGGGTCTTCACTTTAGACGCCTCGTTTTGTTGGAGCTTTAGGGTGGGGGTCAAGTGTGATCTCAAGGAAAAATTCATCTGCTCCTGGATCCCAGTGCAATCATAAAACTAAAGTTGTTGGTTCATTGATGATACGGTTTGACGTAGACATGTCATCAGTCAGATGCGTAATGACTTGTTGTTAGTTGGAATACTATTTCCTGTATCGAAAGTGGCCCGCCCCTTGTCCACATTTGTAGTTAACAATATAGCCTCAGAAACAGTGTCGCAGCTGGCCAAGAAGTCGTCGACGTAAAACGAGTTCAATATCGTCGCACGCACAGCGGCGGCCTGCTCTTCAGAAACCACTTTGCCACAGTCATCAACTGCACATTGAATAAGCGACCGTATAGCCATTCCATGTGTTATTGTTGTCAATTGAGTCAGTTGACTGTTCTCGCCAAATAATTCGCTGATAGTTGCGGTGTTGTGGAGTCACTAGAACTTTCCGGAATATTTTTTCGACATCGGCAGTGGGCGCAATTCGAAAAGGATGGAATCTAAGAAGTATGTTGAGCAATCGGATTGTGAAACCGACCAACTGGATGTCGTTTAATGCAACACCGGTGCTCGTGTTTGTCGAAGCATTAAGGAATGTAGTAGCTTGCTTGGTCACTTGCGTGATCAACTTTCTCCATATGAGAGGTACATACTTTTCCCGAAGCTCCGGGTCACCCGCCAATTGTCGCTCCAAACAATAAAATTGGCATCATGCTAATTTGTGAGAATCTCCAAGTGCTGGAGCATCTCGCCGAAACGGTATGTGAACGGCCATCCATAGTCCAGGAGTGCGTGGCGGTATACACGCTCTCACACTCACTATCAACAAATTGCTGAGTAGGAACTTCCATTCAACCTAAAAGCCCACTAAACTCGATATAAAAGGCCGATTCGTCATTCTTTCAGACCTGTTTAAGCTTACTCACAATCTTAAGTACTAAGGCCTTAAAGATAAAGATTGGGAGTGCCAAAGGTTTCAACGAAAACTTCAGAAGTCCCAAAAGCTTCAACTGAATGACAGCAATTTCAAGTGAATGGTGAAGACTTCAAAGTGACTCCTGTGAATGCAATGTCAGATTGATTTCAAATCAAAGAATTGGTTGCAAAGATTGATTCAGTCAAGACTTCAAAAAGAATGAAAGATTTCAAGGCTGGAGTCTAGGTCATCAAGAAAAGTCAATTGAATGAATTATAGCTTAGGATATACTTTCCAAGAATTCTGGGGTCTTTTTATGAATCAGCTAATAAATATTTTGGCGGCAAATTTGGCACAGATATCAGTGACATTGTCACTAACTAAAAGTCTCGAAAAACTGAATGCAGTTTTTTCGGTATTTTTATATGTAACACGTTAATTTTAAATCGGTAGAGTGTATCCTTGACATTCCTTATACACGGCCAGAGTGATTGGGAAAATTGAGGATCTAAATACACAATTTCATATCCTGCAGTAAGTAAGTTACGCCAGCTTACCCGCCAGCTCGTACTCTTCTTTGAAGCTGCTTTGAATATGGTCGGGTAACAGACAACAGATTTTGTGAAAACAATTTTAAAAGCATGTGTTTGTACCTAAACTTAGAGTTTAGGACAAAGTTAAGAAGAGCCAAAATAAAAAAACACCTACGCATCCGCATCCGCATTTGTATCCGCATCTGCATCCGCATCCGCATCCCCATCCGCATCCGCATCCGCATCCGCATCCGCATTCGTATCCGCATCTGCATCCGCAATAATGCCGATTTCCACTTCCTTACTTATCAGGCCAAAGAAGCCTTAAGAATCCGAGTTGGAGTTACAACTGCCTTGCATTCTCCACTGTCCTGCGCACGCTGCCTCCTGTTGCCTTTAAGGTCTTCAATCTCTGGGTCTCCTTACCTTACGGTCTTCTTCTCCTTTTCAATCCCGGAGGCTGACATTCGCAGACGCTCTTAGCTGAAGAGCTGCCAATTTTAGTATTCGGTTTTTTGCCTTCCGGATTACCTCCACATCTTGGTACAGCATGCGTAAGGTTCGCGGTTGTACCTTCTGATTCAGTCGCCTTCCTCGCAGATAGAACCACATGTTCGTAGAATTTTTCTTTTAAAGGTACCTAGAATCTGCTCTGTCCTTTTGGTTATTGTAAAGCGCTCGGCTCTGTATGGAAATACGGGTAGATTGTAAAGCACTATCTTGGTCCTTCGAATCAAGAGTTTCGACTCTAAATGTTTCAACTCACCGAAATAACAAACAACGGTTGTCAAGGGTGATTCTGCGGCGAATCTCCATCAAGGTGTCGTTTGAGAACAAGCTGCGAAATATGGCTGAGCAGGCGAATGATGATGTTGACAAGCAAACAAATATTTGTGACGAAATCCGACGTGTATGTTATTTGTAAAACCGGTAACTGGGGAAAAGTTTTAAGAAGACATTTTGATGATCGCAAATTCTGAAAATGACGTTACCAGTATCGAAATGCCATTTTCCCAATAGGTATGACCGAAGGGCATCTAGAATCAAGGACATTAGGTTTCGTCAGAAAGTCATGCTTGTAGAATGACTTTAAAGAACGACTTGGTTAGATTTGTTGCGTGAAGCCGAGAGTCAGTAAATACAAGAATATCGTTACATTACAGGTAAAAAGGAAATCACTTCCTTACTGCACTAAAAAGAGAGTGAAGAGAGTTTAAACGGCGCAGTGTTCATCAAGATGAAGATCTTTTCCACACCAGGAGGCAGTGTTCAGTGAACAATTTCTTAGGAAAGTGAATTCTAATTCATGAACCTCTGCATAGTCGGATTGAACTGGAGGAGGTGGAGATATAACTTTTTAATAATTAAGTAAAATGCTCCCATTTTCAACTTTACCTTTACATGAGATCATTGTTTAAAACTCTTCTTATATATGTCCTTAAACATCCGTACCTCTATCCGCATCCGCATCCACAGTTGTCATCTTCTAAAAATTCTAATCCGCTGATGTGAAAAAATCGGGAAAATCCCTAGTACAAACTTCCACAATAATCCTTCAGCTGGCGTTAGTGTTTTTGCCGATTGGGATTTTACTTTCGTCCTTTTTTACTGAATGTGCCATCATACTGGTTTGTGCATCAGAAATCTGAAAATTCATCCCTAAACTTGAGGAATGAAAACATGGACAACATATCCAGAAAAGTCTTTTAATTAGTTTGCCTACCTTACAGTGCAACAATTCAGAGGACTGCAGAGCAATTATTCACTCTCAGTCAAAACATCTTAAAGCTCGTTGAGGCATGCTAAGAAAACAACTAAGAATGAGATTGAAAATCCTCCTTGAATGTGTCAACTTTCCGTTGCAATGATTACCGGAAATAATTCACATAAGCTTTCACCTGCCTTGTGAATTTAATTACGTAGACTCTTGTCTAGACATTTCCTCTTAATCAAACTTGTGTCGTAGACAAATCTCCCCTAAAATTATCCTTCAATTTCCTAACGTCTTCGTAAAAGGATTTGCGTCAATCAACTATACAAGTATTTCGAACATTTGTTCTTATTGTTCTAATACTCGGGAAAAGCATACCTTCTGAACCAGAGGACATTGTAAATGTCTCAACTCATGTCACGTCAATCAGCAACATTTGTTTAATTTTCTTCAGTCTTGTTCAGCTTCCACTTATCGCCGGAGTTTCTGCACCTGTTTGAGTTGAGCCATGACACATTGTTGGTCCATGTCGGTCACTTCCCGTTGCATCTGGTGTCACCATCCATTCCACTCGATTTGCTTTTATCACAATTGCCTGTCGCATCTTGACTTGTAACTGGCCTTGTCCTCTATCGATCGTCCCCTGTCACCTGTTGTTTTATCTCTGTCCTCCTTTGTCTTCTCTGAGGCTTCTACGAGCTGATGTCAAGTCAAGTGCCACCTAAGTGTATCACACACCTCTCTACTAATAATTCTCTGAAGGCCCTGAATGCCCATCACATCACGACGTATTATAGCTCTGCGAAATCCTTCAATCCCTCCTCGCCTGACAGTCCACAGCATCACAAGTCCAGTCCCCCGAGCGATGATTGAATTGCATTTCACAGGTCAACACTCCCGGATGCAATTCATCCTCTATAGTGATCTCAATCAATATCTTCTCATCGCACCCAGACACTCAGACACGTCCCGTTGCTGCAAGTATAATTAAGCAATCAGACGACTTGTCCGAGGGAACGGCTTCGAAGGAAAAGGAAGAAGCCATGACATCCCCAATGGGGCTTATTAGATGTATGTTCCATCGGATTACCTCGTTATTGCCGCCAACGGCGCTGCATCGCAAGGATCAGTCAATTCAACCCCGCTTGCTCCCTCCCACCCGACGTCTTGTCTAATCAAATAAAACACGCAAACTAACTCCCGCCGTCCCTGGACTCCCTCGATGGTGCAGCAGTTTACTGGATTATTAGTCGTGCATACCGACCCCAAGGATATGCAAACATCTTCCGGAGACTCGTGCTTCTACAGGGCACCTACAAAAGTTTCCTCGGCAGCAGCACTATTCGCAACCGGGTCTGGCGGAGGAGGATGACGACGCGGCGGCGGCGGTGGCGTCCCGTTCCAATGGCCATTCGTTGTGGGCTGGGAAAAGTTTTCGAGAACAAACTCCGAAAGGGACATACGCTGCTGCAGCAGGAATAACGACAAGGCAACTATTACATTAGTTTCACCCGCATAAGGCTGCCCTAATTGGCCATTAGGAGCAGGAGCGAGCGCCAACAGTACACAACTGACACTGTGAAGGGTGGCGACGATAATACTGAAGGAAACGCAAACTTTTCTGCCGTTCTGCTAAATGGGATAAATGTGAATGCTTTCGCTCCTCTGAGATGTCCGTTCCCTTGTCGGACGGCAGATGTGGACATATGCTCGCCCGTTATGAGAGAATGCGATGGACGATGGACAGCGGGCGAATCCATTCACAGATGACGCACTGGACGCCATTAGGGATTTCTTCATTCCCTCGATCTCGTTTTCTGCCGGTTCATTTGATTAAGTGCTGATGGTCATGGACACAATTCACACTTGACCAAATTGACAATTTCGGAGATCATTTCACGCTTAACTGGGCATTGCGTTCGATTTTTTTTAAGGAAGTTCGAATTTTTTTTCTGGAGGCTGTTGTGTTTAAATGAATTTACTTTTGTTATTTGTTCTGTTTTGTCCTTTGAAGAGAACAGAAGACTTGAGGTGGGATATACAAAAAGGGAGATAAAAATGTAGTCCTGTCGCATTTGTGTATTCAGTTTCGTTTGGATGAACTAAACTTCGAAAACAAACTGCATGGAAATATGGAACAGATGACGACGTAAACGGAGAGCCACCAATATCAATACGGGACATTGAACACAACATGGTAGTATCCCCACTGAAAATCAGTTTCAATTTCAATTGGGAATAGTAAAAATAAATTAAATTGAACAAGAATTGAACGAGGCTCAGACTCAAACCAGATCCCAAACCTCACATGTAACCGTGTAAAAGCTGCTACAATTGGGATTCGAAATTTTTTCACATCCAGCACAGTCTCCTGATATCCTGATTCTCCAACGGTTTATCACCCTTTCCCGCAGTTTGGTGTGAATCGGCAAAAGAGTGATTGATCGCCAGATTCCCTTATGGGTGCTGAAGTGTGGGAACCGCTCACTACTCCACCGTTCGTTCCGCCCAGCGGCGAAATTCACCAGGCTGAGTTCGTTACCGGATTTGGTTTCGTGCAGGCCAATGAAACCAACAAAGATACCTTCTTTTTCCAGCGGCGCGTTGGAGTCTCCTGGAACGATCTTGGTCTCGTAGCTGGGGCATCGATCGTACTCGTATGTTCTTTCTAGGAGATGACAGAACTTATTCTTGCTGTTGTCATCCTTCTCCTCTGTAGGGATTGTAGGCTGATGTAGGCTAAGGTTCCCGAATTCAGCCTTAATGCGGATTGTGATGAGGTGTTCACTTACGGGATAGCAGCTTAAGATTTTTGCCTAAGTCTGCTTCGAAAAACTAATCAGCACCCGAATAAGCGCTACTTTCTCTCTCTGTCTATCTCTCTCTGTCTCTTTCTCGTTCTCTCTCTCTATCCCTATCTCTCTCTGTAGCAATCGCTGTAGTGAATGTCACAGTTCTTCATTTTTCGTTTGCTCAGCCCATACCACCGCACATCCTGCATGGCAATGATACCTGCTTTGTAGCAGTCTAGGGGCACCGCAAGTTCTTCGGCCGCACGTGGTCTGTTAAGGGTCCTCACATTCCACGTGCAGAACCGAAAATCGTTGCCCTTTAGTGGTTTGCTGGGGTCGTCAACAGTAGATCCGTCTATATCCGAGGCATGTAGTTGTCTGTCTGAACTAAGAATCTTTACGTGGTGAGGGAGTTAGCCATGTAGAGCGTATGGACTCCACTGCTCGGGCCCGAAAAGTCTTCGAATCTGAGCCATTGGCACAACGCAACAGAGGACGACGGCCCAGGATAAGGTGGCGCACACAAGTGGAGAAGGACCTCAACCAAGTTGGAGTGCGCAACTGGCCGCATTTGGCGAAAGACCGTGCTGGTTGGAGAGGCATGTTGTTTGAGGCCCAGGTCCACCCCGGACTGTAGCGCCACAAGAAGAAGAAGAAGAAGAGGGAGTTAGCCTCATGCGTGACCCACAGACTGGTGAGCCAGGCCCATTATTTAACCCTCGGGCAAAGGTGTTCGCTGCATGCATTGGTTCACCACACAACGAATGTTGTGATGACTATTCAGGGGCGCCACAAGGACGCTGTGTGTGAACTTGACTTGTGCACAAGCGAGGATAGTGCTGGCAGCTCACCATATTGAGCGCTATCAGCTATCCTCGTGCGCACATGGGGTTATAGCTGGCCAAAAAGTTTCCGATCCCTACCACTCGCCGATCTATTGTGGACAAGAATGAGATCTCACTGACTTACGTTTGCTATATCGCTTTCGTAGAGCAGCCTCTTGTGCACAGTATTCCTTACCAACTTAAAAAAACAGCATATTTTTCCCAGTCCACATTATCACGTCTAAAAGAAGTAGGCGTCCCTCCTTATCTTGAATCAGTCCAATCCGGTTAAGACATCAGAAAGCTTCCGGTGTAATGAACCCACTTCGACGCACACTCTATTGGTATGCATCATTGGAGTAGTAGGCTCCAAATATAAGTCATCCGCTACCAACCCTATTCGGTTTGGCTTCGTACAATTTACAAAACCTCATTGCGATTGAATTTCTCGTACACAGGTTCGGGTGTTCAGTATTGTTTGGGACAAGCACGAAGACATTGGCTCTCGAAAATCCTTGTCTTTTTCATCTGGGAAGGACTCACGTTTGACCTCACGGGGCAGCCATATGCCATGACTGACCGGAAAAGTGTCGTGCAGTAGATCATCTCAACTTTTCAAGTGCTTGCCATACCGAAGGTCTCTTTGTAATCATCCAGTCGCCGTGGCGTGTTGGGCAAGTGTGTCGACCCACACGCAGAAGGTCTAGGTTCGATTCCCGGACGGGACACTTAGCATTTGTTCACTGCAACACCTCTTTCAAGTTGATGACAATACTCAAAGAGTTCTGATTTGGCAAAAAACTGAAGGTCTCTTCTACTCGTGAGAGAATAGAAGCACGCACAACACGAGTAGTCGTTGCAGAAGCTAGGCCCTGGTCCCTTGTGAGCTGTTGTGCCACGTCATCAACAAACTCCTGTATTTTACAGGAACGATGTTTTCGACAGATTAGGAAAAGAACAGAGAATGGGAACGTCAGAGATAGACGCAGCATGAGCTTTGTCCCTTATCCTTTCTGGTCTTCTGACCGGATAAGTGAGTAAACAAATCGGGCCTTATATGTATGTATTTCTCAGTTCCTCTTCCCCTAGCCTAAACACCTAAAATCGTTCTAAGGCTCATGACTAATTATATCTGTTGAGAGAAAGCGAATTTTTTGACATGTTTGGGATTTTGTTTTCTGTATTCACTTGACGTGTGTAAATTGTACAAATTTGCTCCTTTTTCTAATTTGTCTGAATTTTCTCTACAGTTGAGCATTTAGTTCTTGATCAGACCTTCTTTATGTACCTCACCTATTTTTCTCTCTTTTACCTCGGTGAGCTATGAATTTTGAAACCTTTTGAATGAGGGTGTGACGTTAGTTAGGCCCAAGATCGGGGAAAATTTTTCTGTCAAATTCTCCCCTTAATAAGCTGTTTGAATAATTCCTTAAATCAAATTCTCATTTCGCATTCACGCATCAAGTAACAAGACACAGTTCCAAAACCGCTCATCCCTTCAACCACTAGGAACCTTTCCACCAGTCAAACGCACAAAAACTAGTTCCCAAAAAACCCACACAAGCTTCTACCGTAAAAATCATGTCCGTGGCTTAAGTGTCACATGCCCAATGCCAACTGGGTGGAAAGCAACTGATGTTGCAATCGAATTTCCAGGAGAATCCAATACTTCCATCGTGCACACGACAATACAGCCTGTTTCAACGCTTAACTTTCTAAATTCCTATTGACGTCGTACACAGCCACCGGTGCCTTTGTTCAAAATGAACTGCTCTGTTTGCAGAACTGCAATTCGGAGTTGAAAAGTTTACCCAAAGTCAGCAATTTTGTGGGGAAGTCAATTTTTGGGGGCTAGGACATCTGCCGTTGAAGTGAAAGTGGGGTTTTCTTTGAAACTAATCCTTAGAGAGAAGGATTTATAATTTTGAACAGAATCACCGGTATACAGTGTTTGTTACGTGATACTGATTGGAAGGGGCTTTTCTGATTCTGATTGATTTGGATCCTTTGGTGTGGTAGCTCACTGACTAACTTTGAATGTAATCACAGTGAGATCATTTCTGGGCAAATGGCGATGACGCAACCATTTTTGTACCGTTAGGAAAGATGATATTTTTTTCCTCAGCACTGAGAATAGGTAACCACGTTTACCATGATTGACAGCCGCCCATCCTTCTCCCACAAAGAAATATTTTTTGTTGAAATTCAACTTATTGTGTCCTTGAAATTTCAAAGGACGAATGAAATACAGACATTTTTTTCATATTCTACTCAACCGCATACATTTTCAAAGTGAAAATTCTTTTGGCACGGTCCAAATTGGACTTCATGAAACGAAAAGGTGAGTGATTGAATTTTGGTTCAGGGTATGATGGGGTTTAAGATTAAGTGGCGGTGAGGTGGCCCATGATGTTTGTTGGGCACCATATTCTTCTTCTTGAATAAGCACTTCAGCTCGAGGGGACCTGAGCCTCAACCAATTTCCACCCCAAATTTGCACTTTCTTTCCTCTGCTGAGTGCCATTTTACACAGCACGTTGGTTAAGGTTCTCTTCCATTTGAGTGTGTGACTATTGAGAGGGATGTCTTCTGAGGCGTTGTCCCAACTGCTGTGTTGTCATAGCTCTTCTTACGATTGCATTTCTAAATGCTTGGCTAGGCGTATGCCACCATGCAGCCTGTAGAGTTCATCGTTGATTTTTCTTCTCCAGATACGATTAACACAAGCTGAACCAAAATTCGCAGACAGAACTTTTCCCAATAAAAGACGTTGGCTCCTCATCCGTCATGTCTTTATCATCTTCTTTAATTAATGTCCGATCGCCATAAAGAAGGGTGGGGATGATCAAGGCCTTGCAAAAAGTTAGTTTCTTGTTACAAGAAAGGACTCGATTCCCCAATAACCCCTTGAGCGAAAGAAACAACCGCCCACTTTCGGTATTGACTTTGTTCTCCCTGTCTACTGGAGAGGAAGGACAACTTTGAAATAGTCAAAAACTGGAAGTAAACACATTTCTTGACTATTTCAAAGTTGTTGCTGCTCATTGTGACGCTCTGTTCGGGTCGTCGATCTTGTTCGTTCTTCATTGATGACAGCATAAACTTAATTTTTCCCTAGTTTACCACCAGGTCCATTGAAGACACTTTTATTTCGATGCCAAAGTCTTATTGGCGACTCCCAGGATTCACCCAATATCGTCAACTTCGTCCACGGAAGCCAGCAGCAGGCAGTCTTGACCTCTTAATTTCGCACTATCTTCTCAAGGATGATGTTGAAAAATCACATGACAACGAGTCACCTTGTCTAAATACATGAACACATTGGCTCTGAGAGTCTAGGCGAGTTCGGTTACGATTTTGACAGAGGAACGAGAGTTATTCATCTGACGAGCTTAGAAGAAATTTCAAGTTTCACTACTGCATATCCTGTATCCATAAACACTTTCATATGCAACCTTGAGATTGGACAACAGGTGGTAGATGCTAATTTGCAGCTCTTGGCTCTTATTGAAGAATCTGCGTAGTTTTCAAATCTTATCTCTAAGCTACATCCTTAGAGCAAATCCCTTTGTTAAGGACGACGGGGAGGTTTTTATACGTCTTATCACAAGTGTCGAATGATTTCCCAGCCTTCAGGCTTTAAACCATTTGTCCAGTATTCTGACCAAACATCATTGGGGACATGGATTTATTGGGAATGACAAGAAATTATCCAATTGCGATACAAATTAAAAGCCGCAAATTGAAATGGATCTTACACACCATTAGAAACTAGCCAAAAGCATGACCAGATTGGCATCAAGACAAATGAGCCAGAGGTCGTCAAAAGAGAGATCAACAGTCCTTGAACTAGGAAAATTTAATCCTCACTATGAATAGTACAAAAATAATTCCATTTCAGACGCTTTTGTGATAAAAAGCTTAAGTTTTCAGCTCCCACCACATCAGCGCCAAACAGCCGCCACCTGATACGAGAAAAGGCAGGACATTGACTGAGAAAGTTCTCTGAAGTGTCTTCACCTACTCCACAGGCATCGCAAAGGGTGCCATCACTAAGCCCAAGCAGACTTAGGTTCTTAGCGAAGGTGAAATGTCCCGTCAAGTTTTCTGCACTCTTTTCTGTCAAGAGTAGCAGCAGAGGTTTTTTTCTGACGTTCGAGAGCATGCACTTGGTCAGCCTGCATTCCGGAGAGTCATGTCATCTCTGGTTGTCCTGTTAGGAGATCACGGATCTTAGTAAAACCACAACTTACATGGAAAAATATTTCAGATCACTTGGAGATCACTTGGGGGAATTATGTAAATTAGTCGGGTATTCCCCAAAATGATTCCTACAAGCCACTGAGTCTTAAAATGTTCCACATACGCCCCAGTATATGAAAAACTTTCACTTACGTCCAACAGTTTAAAAATGTTCCACATACGCCCCGTAGGCGATTCTATAGCAGCAGTCTGGAAATATTCCACATGCAGAGTTTTGAATTATTTTCCGTCTACTGTGGATCCACGGCCTGTATCATTATGCTTCAGAAAGTTCGTCTTGCATAAAAGCAAAAGCATAGCAAATCGCTAATAAATAGTTAATGGTTAGACACAAGGACCAGGACCTGTACGTTAGTCCAGACTGTGAAAATCCCCATTCAACTGCAAATGAATCCTTAAAGCCACAAAACGAACACCACAAAATACAAGACCTTTCAAGTGCAAACTGAACAACGTTTCGGTTACTTAAGCGCGCGTTCATTAGCTTCCATCTGAGTCGCTTTACAAGCCTTTCATCAGCCACTTCATTAATGAATATTTTTTAAAAACCCCGATTATGTTCCATGGGAAAACCGACAGAACAAAGACCACGTTCTCCATTGCCCAGGGAGGAAATCTCGACGCGCCAGCATTCCTCCCAACGTTTGCACACCTTCATTATCGTGCTCCGCAATGCACAGCCAAGTGAGTGACGACGGCCGTACACTTTCCAGGCCAAGCTCATTTCAGCACCGCTCCACCGCTAGGCATCCATCACAATAACCACCCCCGTGGCGGGGCGGATATAAATACCCACTCGGTTCCCTTCTGTATCCGATTTAATTAAATGCTCATCACGACCGCAGCCGCAACGATGTCCGCCGCCCGGATTCAGCGTGCGCGTAAATAAAACAACACCCGGTCCGTGCATCCTTGTGCGGTTGGTCCACACTCGGCGGTCGTCGCATTTCATTTAAATTAAACAAACCCATTCATCCGGTCGTCGTCGTCCTTCGTGACCAACGCCAAAGCCATCCTTGCAAGTCATTGAATCATTGAGACTGTCCCACTGTCGGCGGGCGCGGTCTTGCAGTGTCTTCGGACAGCGGCTTATCCTTAAACCGATTTTTGTGCGGTTTTAATTTTTAATTACACTCCGACCAGCGGCAGATGGTTGCCATTAAATTCGCGTCAGATTTGAAAGCATCTACCGCCGCCGTCCTCAACTCGGTAGGGAATTTAAACGCAATTCCAATATTATTCGAGCGCTTAATCCGGCATGTGTGGTTGGCGGGATTCGGCGAAAATTCAATTTTCACTTGGCCCTGTGTGCACCTGCTGGGGATTTTGATTCTAAATGGGCGCCCTGAGTACCTCTGGGCCGAGGAGTCCCAAGCGATTCAGGTGTCGGTGGTGTTTCATTTTGGCGTTAACGATGTTAGCCGTGCTGTGCGTTAGTGGATTGCGAGCAAAACAACTCGACGCTCATCGGGGCATCGCGCGCCAAATTCGGAGGAAAAACTTGTTTATTATCGGACGTCAATGATTATGGGCTATTGCTCGTTGAACAGTTGCAATGTGGTTTGAGGGGAGATCGGCTTTTGATTCGGGAGATATTGAAATTAAATTTTTGGTGTTGAAAAAATAGCAGCGCCTTGGCCAATCTTACCGGAAATCCCTTCAAATTCAGGGAAAAGTAAAGCATGGAGAATGGTCGAATTTTTTTTGGAGCATAATGCACAATTTCTGATTGACTTGGAAAGGAACGGATGATTGTATACAAGAGAGGAATGTATCTCAGATCCTGTTTTTAAACAAATGATTCTGAGACAACAAAGCTTGAGTATTTTCACAAATTTTCGTCTCCAAGACCTTGATCCTTTAGGGGGACCGGTTTTTTGTATCAAATATTTGCGTCCTTGGTGATCGCCGTGGCGTAGTGGAAAGTGCGCCGACCGCCACGCAGAAAGTCTAGGTTCGATTCCCGGGATGGGAAACTTCTAATTTTTTTCACGGAACCAACTCTTCCGAATTGCTGACAATACTTAGTGGGTATGAATTGCCTATAAGAAACTTTCAAATCTCAGCCCCATTCGTCGTCTTTTTCAACCCAAGCAAGGCAACGATATTTTCACTCTCTAACAGTGTAACGGTGGTTTGTGATGTACACACCAGGCTTGAAATGGCACCCAAATGAATACCCAAAGGCGTTCAATTTAAGCGCGGCTTCTGAATAGCCTCTTAATAATAAGTTCTACGATGATCCAAATGAGCCTTTGTGAAGAAGTGAACATTAGATAGGTTGTACAACTGCATGCGCCTGGTCAAGTGTCTTCGGATACAACGCTAATGATGGCTAAGCCATGTAGAGCCTATAGACAGCACTGCTCCGGCCTGACAAATCTTAGAATCCGAGCCATTGGGGCAACGCAACAGAAAAGAAAGGCTTAGACAAGTGGAAAAGGAGAGGCATGTTGGTTGACGTCTTTTCTAGAGAAAAGTTTTGCGTGCGATTTTTGGTCCTGTTTGCGTTGATGGCATCTGGAGAAGAAGATTTAACGCCGAACTCTATAAGCTGTACAGCGACATGCGCCTAGTCAAGCGTCTTCGGATACAACGCTTAAGGTGGCTAGGCCATATAGAGCGTATGGACACCACTGCTCCGGCCCGAAAAGTCTTCGAATCTAAGCCATTGGGACAAGGCAACAGAGGACGGTCTAGGCTAAGGTGGCGCACACAAGTGAAGAAAGACCTCAACCAACTTGGAGTGCGCAACTGACGGCGGCTGGGAAAAGATCGTTCTGGCTGGACAGGCTTGTTGGTTGAGGCCCAGGTCCACCCCGGACTGAAGCGCGACTAGAAGAAGAAGAAGACTATTCAATTTAGGAGTGACTATAATTTTCAGACTCTTTAGCATAGGTGGACATTTCTAGGGCGTATGTGGAATATTTGAAGGCATGTTTATAAAAGTTCATGTCTCTTGAGGTGTATTAGTTAAGTGAACCAAACTTTGGTTTATCTCGCATTAGTTTTGACTCCATTTCTCGCAACTGGTTCATAAAACTCAGAAAGTCAATAAACTTTGCTGCTCTGAGTAAACTTAAAAATGCAGGACCTCTTCTCTACTTTTCAAAGAAAGACGACAGAATGAGTGATTGTAAAAAAGGCTTAGCCTCAGTGCTTTTGTAGATAGTACCGCTCAGTTTATTTTTTTGCTATTTTCAGTAAAGACTTCATACGCATAAGCACACGCACTAATGCAGACAGCATATGAGAGATGTCGCCAGATAGATCGATAGGAGTCTATAATCTCTGTTTTACTTTATAGGTGTAGTTAGTGGAAAGTTGAAGTACTGCATTGATAAGGGAATGCGTGGTTTTCAATTATCAATTTCCTGCTTAAAACGCATTTCGATTGTCTATCATCAATTTTGTTAATAAAATGAAAGTTAGCAACTACAGCAACTATTTTGTGCATGTTCTCAATTCATTCGAGGAAAAGCTTTCTGAAACAAAGCATTTTTAGGTGTCATCAAAACTTAAACTTGCTGCAACTCTGAAATTCTTTGTTGATGGTAGCTTACAGAAGAATGTAGGAAATGGTTTTCTTTTAGGTTTAACCCAACCGACGGTAATTAAGATGTTGAATGAAGTTATTGTCGCGATGGAGACTTTCATTTGTCCGCAATGGAATTTAATCAAGGGAAAGTAGGATTCTATTAAAAACCTGGGGTTTCAGGAATTATTGGATGTGTCGACGGTACTAATGAAGGGATTTTGGCTTCAAGAAAAAACAGAACAGCTTAGGTACTACAATAATAATAATAATTGAGTAGCACTACAGCCCACAACGGACCAGGGCCTAGCTTCTACAACAACTACTTGTGTTGTGCGTGCTACTGTTCTTCACGAGTAAAAGGGACCTACAGTTTTTTGCCGACTCCGAACGGCGAGATTTGAGAAGTTTATAGACTCATAGACTATTGATACTCTTTGAGTGTTGTCAGCAACTCGAAAGAGGTGGTGCCGTGAAAAAATGCTAGGTGTCCCGTCCGGGAATCGAACCCAGACTTTATGCGCGGCGGCCGACGCACTTACCACTACGCCACGGCGACCAACAAGGACGCCAATATTTGATACAGAAAACCGGTCCACATAAAGAATCACCGACAAAAATAAGCGGTTATGTAGGCGTTTTGTCGCACGAAGACGACAGCCAGAATACCGATAAAATTACGTTCCACAAATAAAAACGCTATCTCTCGTCAAAAAATTGTCCTAATTCTAGTAATTGCGTTTTCGTTCAGGTGTTTCGAAAAGGCGTTCAGCGCCAGCCATAATAAGGGTGATAGTTTCTTGCTTATATATAACTTTGCGCGCAACTTGTCGTTTTTTATCGGTTTCCTGCAATATGCGGTGAATAGTTTGTTTTGATGGCGGAGTTGCATTCTTAGTTTGCAAAATAACTCTGTTTTTAGAATTAAGGGAGAGGGATCGTTGATATTAATAATTCTATTGATAGTTTTATCCTGCCGCTCAAACTACAAATTGGAAATTGAAAAGGAAATCTGCTAAACGTATTATGTGTACACAATGCAGATTCAGGCAGTTTATGTTGAATGAAGTCTTAAAAAAATACACTCGTTTAGTCTAATCGGGAAAAACATTTCAACCAGAATTTGTTCTCTCTTTTCGTAAACGACTTGGATAATGGAAAAAAAAACATTTTCCCTGAAGAAAAGTAGGTATCGGCAATTAATTTTCCAGGGGAAAAATAATCAAATTTCCCCTTAAAAGTGTCTCGTATATTCGATTGGAAGATTTCCTTTGTTTTGGTTGTGTTTGAGAGAAATTTCAAAATTAAAGTTTGTTTTTGATTTTTTTGCATTTAAATTTCACGATTGATATTCATAATTAGGTCCACTACATCTAACAACCAGCAAATAAATAAAATAGTAGAAGTTATAGAAAATAGTCCCGACGTAGCAAGGGGATACCACAGAAGATTAGAGATTGAACTCAATTCTTTAGGGCTGCATATAAAATTTGTTGTTGACTGGAAAAATATAAATTTATTTAAACAATCTCTTAAATATCTGTACATTGATTTTTGCGTTGATTGAATCTTCTGCGATTTGTGGAATTTCACAAAGAAAAACCTCTCACAATAATTCGAAATTCGTCGGAAATTAATTCCGAGGGAAACTTTTTTCTCGGAAGATTGCCGTTAGAAGAATTTAATTCCCGAGGGATTGGATTTCCCTCGGAATTGCCGATAAGGCTGATTGTCGGGCGGATAACTCAAGCAACTTAGCTCTTAAATACAATCAGCCTTATTCTGATATTCGAACGATTCGAATAATCGTTCGAATGTATCTATTCATTCCAATGAATTTTTCGTATTCTGACTTTCGAATGAAAAGTATTCATTATCGAATGAATACTTCAATGAATTTGACATTTTCCATATCAGCTATTTGAAATTTCTAAACAATTCGAAAAATATCGTAACCACAGTAAAATGCAATGGCAATTGTTTTATTTATTAATAATGAAAACGATTGCGATTGCCACCTACATACCGTAATAAAGTCACGATACAATTCATAAAATTTAAAGATGCAACAAAATATCTCTACTTACATGTTTAGCGAAGGTAAACGTAAGGAAAATAACGAACGAAAGAAACGTGACGTTTCATTCGAATGTCAGAATAGTCTGAAAAATGAACTTTCGAATCGTTCGAATCTCAGAATACAATCTGTTCGAATTCGATTAACTTTGGAATGATTACTCGAATCGTTCGAATGTCAGAATAAGGCTGACTGTAATAAAAAAGATTTTCGCAAAAAATTCCCTTAACTAATACACACTTTTGCACACAACTGTTCTCAGTCCCTCTCTCGCCTAACTCGCCTTAAACCTGATCATTGAACTTCAAGCGATACGAGATTCAAGACCAGCACAATTGTAGTTCCAAGCACCATAGAGATAACTTCAAATGAGCACATAAACAAACGGCTTATAGTAATTTTTTGTTGTTAGATTATATTTTCCATTCACAAATATGTTCTAAAATATTTCTGTTTTCTTTCTCCACTCTCTGTTCATCGCCTTAACGTGTAAGCTTCTTCGTGTGTGTGTGTGCTAAAGAATAAAAACAAATTTATTTATAATATATTCATGGGTATGTTATTCTCTTGTCTTACGTTATAGCATAACATTTAAAATTAATAATACATTTTGTTTCTTGTTCGTCTGTTTTACACATTTTGAAAATTACAAGTACACTGATGCTGGGAAGAGGGAAATATTGAATTTAAAGAATTTTCTTTTTTTTTATTACTTCTTTTATATTTATTTAATTTGTTTGTTTGTAGAATATATGTGTTTATGTATAAATAGCTAATAGGGTTTTCAAAAAATACTCGATATTCTTCGTCTTCTTCGGTCTCTTTTTCAGCTAGTGAAGCGCTCCGCCACTTTGACCCTGTACTTCACCTCTGACTGATGGTGGAGCCTAAGGGATCCTGAAGAGATCTCCTTTTCTATTCTTTAAATGTATAGATGATGTACTTCTCACTTAACACAGCTAGTAAGTTAAATATGTTTTAAATAGTAAAAGTGTATAGGTATCCTTTTCAGTTTGGTGGTTATGTTTTCATTTTTTTTTTTTTTTTTGTGTGTATGCAATGTAAATGTACGCGTGTCTTGCTTGTTATCTTCTCTTGGTTGACAGTGGGTGCTTATCGCTCAAGCCCGCTAATCGCTCCTCTAAATGTCTTTCATGTTTTGTCATCTGTTTGCCATTGAGAGCTGCCTCTGCCGCTGCTCACAGCTGTGTGTTTACGATGATAAGAGGAAATGTTTTGGTTTTTTTTTAAGGGGGAGACATACGGGCAAAACAGATAATTTATACAAAGGTATTTACACACAAACAAGTGAGAACATTCTAAGCGATGCCGATTGTTTACAGTTTGATTGTTTACGTGCGCTTGCGCTCGAGAATGAAAACATCGAGAAGAAGATGAAATATTACAAGGGGCGAAGCACATTAGCCGAAGTGCTTTCGCTATTTTCTAAACATTTTCTTTGTTTTTTTGTTTTTTTTTTTTTTTTGGAAATATCACATTTATGCATTCTCTGTGTCGAGAGAAATTTTATTCGCAATGCAATGCATTAGCTTTGTTTTTAAAATTTTTTATGTACAAAAAGAATGGCAATGATGGTCGCCCTCTAGAACGCTATCCCTTTCAACTTTTTGAGATCGATCCGCCTTCGCTATTGGACCGCTATCGCTATTGAGTGCCAATCTGCTCTTTTGACCTTCTACATGGATGGTATGTGTGTGAGTCGGTTTTGTTTTTGGTTATTTGTCAGAACATGACATGCTCTGTGGCAGTTTATCGGTTACTTGTAGCTAGAGATAATCAGTTATTCCGTCATATGCACATGCCTTTCCTCTTTCGCTTTCGCTTGATTACAAACGCAGCTCCGTCTTGGATTCCTCAATTCCTTTCCAGTCTCTGGTTAACGCTGCTCTATTCCCTAAAGATCACACATTTCCATTGTTTGTTTTTTTCGTGTCCCTGCACTTTCTTTCTCGTCCACCCAATCCCAGCGTGTATCTCTCCTCAAACGACATCTGCTACATAACGGTGTTTGGTTAAATTTAAAGCCGAATAGTTGTCGATTTCAAACAGGGAAACAAGGGCTACACCTTGAGTATAGGAAGAGGAACAACGCGATGAGACGACACATATATATCTAGAAACATGTGTTTGGTGTTGGTGTATGTGTAAATGTGTGCAGATGCGCGACAAGGAAGTATCTTTCATTCTCTTCGCCTCCTCACTTCGATTATATATACTTTTCTAACTAGTTGCAGCTAATCGCCTAAATGAACGATGGATTCTGTTGTTGATGTTGATGATGTTGTAGGTAGTTGTTGATGCTTTTGTTTTTCGTTGATGTTTGTTGATTGATTTTGGTGGAATAGCTCCGTAAATATGTGTCAACAAGCTCAAGCTTCATGTATATGTATATAATTTCATTTTTTTGCTTCATTTGCAAACAAATCGTCGTCTTCGTCGATTTCCAAATACTTTTATTTTGTTTTGATAATTTCTTGTTGCTGTTGGATTTTGTTGTGGTTTGTTGGTCCGAGAGAGAATTACAAATACAATAAATTTTTAATTGCGTTTAAAAATATTTTGTTATGAAATCCTCGCCGAATCAATCCCAGCCGTTCTCTTTGATCATGTGTGCCAGTTCGATTATGTATTTGCCCTCTTTGTATTTTTGACTAGACTCGAATGCATGCTCGTACTTCCAGCCGAGTGGAGTTTTACAGCATTCACAGTAGATGTCGGCAACTGCGTGCAGACCGGTGAGAAGGATGCGCTCTTCAGTTTGTCCGCAAGCGACATTTACAACGGAATTAAAAAGATATGCCGGTCCTTGGCTGCCTTGAAATGATTTCGATATGAGCTCATCGTGACTGGCCAAATGAGCGCGGCAGTGAACACATGAATACGTTCGATTCGTGGACGGGAGGTAGGCTTGAAATGTCTTCACCATGTTTGTAATTGTGAAAGGTTTTTTGTTTGAACTGTTTTTTGGGGGAAAACACTTAACAGTGTGCGCCGCTGGAGTTGATTGTTGAAAGGTCGTGTCTGAAAAGGAGAAAACAGAAAAAGTTTAATTTATACTTGGATATATGATTTAATGAAGTGGTTGGTGGCAATCCAAGGAATTTTTAATAAGAAGAGTTCAATCTCTCTTTTTTTTATTTGATTGGCGCTACTACTCAGGGACCAGGGCCTAGCTTCTACAATAACTACTCGTGTTGTGCGTGCTCTCTTACGAGTAGAAGGGACCTTCAGATATTTGCCGACTCCGAACGGCGAGATTTGAGAAGCTTTTCATAGACAATTGATACTCTTTGAGTGTTGTCAGCAACTCAAAAAAAGTGGTGTTGTGAAAAATGCAAAGTGTCCCGTTCGGGAATCCAACCTAGACCTTCTGCGTGGTGGTCGACGCACTTACCCACTACGCTACGGCGCCCACTGCAAGAGTTCAATCAAAAATAACTTTTTGAAAGCTAATCTTTCGACCAAAGTGTCATCACAGTCAGGACTCAGAGGACTTTGACAAAAAACTGTAGGTACCTGCTTTAGACCATGTCTCGAGTTACTTTAACCTTCCTTTTTATATACATCGCCTTTGAAATCGTGGGCATGTACAAAATCAGAGGACACTTCCGAGCTATGTTTTGGGAGTTAGTTACAATAATGGGATGTGCTGTGTAGCCATCAACATAAGATGTTTAAATGAACGAGCCCCCCCCCCCCCCCCCCCTATTCTCCACTTCAAGAATTCACCTGTAATACATGCTTCTCTCGGAATTTGATCAGTTTACCCTTGAGCCCATTTTTGGACGTACAGTTTGGTTTTGATAATACGGACTGTTCTTCGAAACTACAGTCCACAGGCATTGTGCGTCGGTATCTCCACTCTCTCTCTCTTTCTCTATCCCATCCGCCCTTGCGAGATCACTCAAGATGCCTTAATCACGCGCAAATTATTAAAACGAAGTAGTTGGCCTCTATGCACAGACCACAATTAATCTATGTCAACCTATGATCCATCACGATCCAGTGTGTATTTTGTCACAAACAAATGCGCGATCTGACCCAAAGTAATAAGAGTTGAAGGCTTTCAATGATAGAGGAGTAAACAAGAATGTTGCGAAAGCCAGACGGAGGCAGACGATGCGTTGAAACTTATTGTTGTCGCCTCCTGTTTGGTCTATAGCCTGCTAAGTAAACAAAATAGAGATGTTGGTCATGTTGATATCTGCTTGCAAACTGTCAAGAGGCAAACTAACAAAGAGGTAACGGCGATGTCTTCATCATTTCAAAAGAAATATCGTCCCATCCACCTTATTATATTAATCTCAATGTCAGTTACGAACTCATTGTGTTCCCAGTCCTTATATCAGATTGAGGTTCTGTCGTAAAAGGCAGAACGATTTCCCGATGTTGGCTGTAAGAATCTGAATCTACCAATGGATGTCATATCAAGATTTCTGTCCCCCTAAGCAAAAAAAATCTTTCTCCTAGCACATCCTCAATAGGAATTCCGTTCTCAGTCACATTCACAGACAGAGTTACACTCTTAACCTCAATCTCAATTTCAGTCCTTATTTCATTCTCAATCTCATGTCCATTCCCTGCCCCGGTGTTAGTCCCAGATTCAGTGTCAGCGTCAGCAGCCTCCGTCTCAGTCTTAGAGTCAGTTCTATCCCATTCCCACAATTTGAAGACTCATCAATTACTTAAGCGTTGGCATAACCTGCTTCCCATTAGTCAAATTTACCCTCGGCATTAGGAATTCAAACAAAACCCAACACCAACTGCCAACTAAGCACAAAATTCCTCGCCAAACAGCTGCGGCTGTGCAAGAGATAAGCAGACCGCCTCAAGTAAGCAACTAATACCGTGGGAGAATAACAGAATAACGATTCGGCAAGACAGCTGTCAACAACTTTGGCAAAGTTAGTAATCTTTACACACCCCACTGCAAGGGGGCTTACGTCTGCACACAAACAGAACACAATCAGATCACGATGTTCGCACTTCGCTTCTGATTGATTTTCACTAATTGGAAATGCTCACAATTTTCATCGACTTCATTCACGAGAAATATGGAAAACAGGAGCCCAGTCACGTACCATCCGCAAATAATGAAGTTCTTGATGTTGCGCCCATCCATCACACGTCCCGACTCGTCTGCTATTTGGACACGGCAAACACCACACCAACAAAAAATATTTGGAACCATGAACTTGATTCATATCTGCCTCGCTATCAAGTACGATAACTACGCGCAACCCAATCTCAGTAGTTCATCAATATTTGTCAAAAATACGCCTGTCTTTTTTTTCTGTGGTTTCTTTCCGGCTTTAGGTGAACCCATTAACAGATAACACCGCCCGCCGCTTGTGATAGCATTTGTGTATTTACCCGGCTGATGGCTGAGTAAATAAACAGAACTTTGTAGACGCGATATCGCGGGTCATGTGTGTGCGTGTGCATGCACACCTTTATCAGTCAGCCGCATACATATTGATGACTGCAGGCTATGGGTTGTTGTTATAAAATGGAACAACATCTGGGAAGTGATCGCGGTTTATTCTCTTTCTCGGATATCAAATGACGCTGTGATCGTGGAATTATGAAATTATTCGAAATCGAGATGAGTTCTGTTGCGGCTGCTCGTTGACTGGTTTCTGACTCACAAATGCATTTCTTTTTGAGTGTGATTGGGACTGGTGAGCTGGTGTGACCGAATTGTGAATGAAATTGTGTTAATCACCACCTTCCAGTATCACCGATCAGTAGTAATGACCTTCGTCCATCCCGGAAGCTATCTAAAGTTTAAATTTAACATCTCGAAATTGGAAATTGTGTTGGAAGGTTGTTGTGGTATACAGAGCATAAGCGTTGGACTCAATTGTTTACCTTCTGAGTATGAGAGTGAATGTATCACCAACTCGTATGTGAAATACTCTTGCACAGCACTTGTTACGAAGTATGTCACACAGTGTTCCCATTTTGGAAAGACGTGAAGTGAAATACTTTTTTGCGTCCAACTGGTTTGGGTTTTTCGATTCTGCAAATATAGAAACCTAGAAAGAAAGTAAACAGCTTGTTTACTTCTCAGGATTGTTAGCTCAAAGTTGGAACTTTGAAATGAAGAAAACAATACGCACTTGGGTTCGGTGGATTCCACATTCATTTAGTACTTAATTAGAATTATCAGCTAATATTAAGGCGTGATTCATTGTGACGTTTGGTTTCCCATAGGGATTTTGACACAACCACACGTAACCCCTATCAAAAAGCTTCGTAATTTTTGTTTAGAATCGTTTGGCAAATCATCATTTAAAGACTCCCCCACAACAGCTTCTCCAAATTTTTCAATTGCCCTACGAAAATCAGCGTTTTGTGAGAAAAGTTTTCCGGCAGGAGTCTAAGAAACTAATCGACCAACTGTCAATATTTTTCGCAAATTTGAGACCCAGTTCACATAAGTGGATGCTACACGACCAGCTACACAACTGTAAGTAGGGAAGAAACTATAGTAGCTGCAGCTGAGAATGTACGTGAAGACCATGACGAAGCCATTTGTTGTCGATCTCAGCAGCATGGCTTGGTGTAGTTTTTAGGGGGATCTCTTTCGAAAAGCGTTCGAAATTCAACCTGTGCAAAAATATAAGCCAGACGACTTGAATTTAAATGAGTGGCACTGCAGTCCACAAGGGACTAGATAATAGCGTCTTCGGCAACTATTCGTGTTGTCAGTGCTATTGTTCTCTTTTGAGTAGAGGGGACATACGGTTCTTGGCCGACTCTGGAATTGCGAGATTTGAGAAGCTTTTCATAAACAATTGATATTCTTCGAGTGTTGTCAGCAACTCGAAAGAGGTGGTGCCGTGAAAAAATGCGAGGTGTTCCGTCCGGGAATTGAAAAAAACTTTCTGCGCGGCGGTAGACGCACTTACCACTACGCCACGGCGACCACTGAGTTGACCTTAGAGACGTATTAATATCCGAAGTTGAAAAAAATTGTTCTAATCATTTAAGACATACTTGTACACTGTTGCCTTAGGGCGGATCGTATTAAGTACTTAAGGCGGGTTACCTACATATTTTGTAGCCTTATCTTAAGTATATCTGTATATATTTGTAAAAAAAAACGGAAGTTTAACTCGAACTTGCCCAGTTTTTTTTTCAATAGGAATCGATGTTTGTTCAAAATTCAATCATATTTGAATAAAGAATTACATGAGTACAAGGATAATAAAGGGTGATTTTTTAGCTATTACCTTTTTGGCAACACTGGTTTAAACAGCTGACGCAAGTTTCGTGTTTTGTTTCATTGTCAAACATCTTCAGTTTGGTCTATAATTTAACCATGAATCATCTTACAAACGAACAACGCTTGGAAATTATTGAAAGCTTGCTCTGTTAAGAAAGTTCATAGCGCGCTTCTTCCATTTATGGTCAGTTTAATCGATTGTGACTGAATTTGGAGTGAATATCAGCCAGAAGCACTGCAAGAGCTAAAAATGCATCCATAAAATGTCACAGTTCGGTACGGTTTATGAGCTGGTGGCATCATTGGACCGTACAAATTCAAAGATGATGCGAATCGTAAATGTGAATGGTGAGTGCTACCGTGAGATGATATCCAACTTTTTTTTTGCCCAAAATGCAAGAGCTTGACTTGCATGACATGTGGTTTCAACAAGACGGTGCAACATGCCACACAGCGCGCGCAACAATAGACTTATTGAGAGGCGAGTTCGTTAAACATTTTATTTCACGTTCGGGACCGGTCAGTTGGCCGCCTAGTTCGTGCGATTTAACGCCTTTAGACTATCTTTTGTTGGGCTTTGTTAAAGCTCATGTCTATACAGACAAGCGCGCTTTAATTGACGCATTGGAAGACAACATTGAAGCATTTAATCGTGAGATACCGACCGACATGTTGGAAAGAGTATGCCAAAATTGGACTAAGGACCATTTGAGGCGCAGTCAAGGTCAACATTTTCATGAAATAATCTTCAAACATTAAATTATGTGGACCGTACTATCGATCCAAATAAATATTTCATGCATTTTTCTGAATTCGATGTTTTATTTTAACTTTCCTATAGCTTTTAAAAAAATCACCCTTTACAAAAGGGGCCATTTCTTCCGCCTTCAAATCTCTGCTTCTACGGAAGTCACTTTGTCTTCAAATATTTCCCCCTCAAACTGTGCAAGTTGACACAATCCGGAATCACTTGGATAGAATGCTTACATTTGTCTAGTTTTTTCTGTTTAAAATTTTTCATGAGACACTGGATAACACACGGCAGAAGTTTTCGAGAAGAAAATAAATCACCATTAGTCACCAGTGTTGTTCCATTAAAGCGTCCAACGACCAGATGATGAACAGTGATGCACTTGTTTAAATGCACAAATAATACAATGGAACGATTGAATCATAACATTAGCATCAAGTCATGCGATATCAAAAATTCATACATCCCACATGCCGATTCTTTGTTTTGTTTGTCGACAAGTCAGCAGAGCAGGCGATTTGTTTTTGTCATGGGAATTTTCAGGGAAATTCTTCTGACAGTTTGTATTGACTTTGACTTGCTCTCAAGTACATTGTTCCCATTTGTACAAAAACAAAAGCAATGCAAAGTAACATTTGTACACAATGATCACACAATGATCATCATAAATCTTCTCTTAGAAGCAGGGTAAGAAAATTAAGAAGCGTAAGAAAATCATCAGGTACGTATCGTAAGAATCCAGAGCATGTAGAAGAACTTTATAGAGTTACTGGGACCGAAACTCTTGGGTGCTAGGAAACTGGGTCGTGACGTCTGGATCCCTTGAGGGCAACAGGCAGCATTAGCTCGACTCTCTGAGCTTTTTGAAGGGCTGCCGGCGATATTTGTAAGGTACTTACTTAATGGGTGGATTTCCAACAGGCACACATTTAAAGGAATGTGTGAACAAACCTAGAAAGGCTTTAAACAGGTGAGAGCCCATATCCCAATCACCAGAACGGTGATTCAGACCGTTTAAATTTGCAGTCTTCCTAAATGTAATACCATGCGGTGGAGGAAGGAATAAATAATAAATTTCGTTGCCACTTTGTCACGACAGGGCACATCTAAAGAGGCACAAACACCATCAACTTGTCAAAATCTGGAGTAAAGTTTCGCTATCAGGACGGCTGAGGCAACTGCTGGAAAATATGAGACTGTCTATTTGAACACCCCTCAAAAGTGTTGTTCCAAAAGTCGACAAAAAAATATCAAACAACTGCCCACCTTGTGCCACACTCAAAAAAAAACCCTTGAAGGGTTGACACCGGAAGTGGATACACTTTTGTCAAATAAACCCTTTGTTGCATTACGTGACTAAGAATTTCATTCTGTCCCACTCCACCTCGATTATTTTGCATTGTCTTCCCTCTCCCACCGGTGTGCTAGCCGACCGCGCATGAATGACAATGAAAAACATGCCGTCTGACCGGCAAATGAATATCGCGGGTTAAATTTATGGGATCATTGATCACATCTAATGTGTGCTCTGAATGGAAAAACCGGCATTTGAGACCCGCCTCTCTAAGGTCGCCATAAATGATTAAAAACAGATTCGTCGAGACAAAGAAAATCAGTTTCATGGACAAACAAGAAGCAAGGTATTTTTCCACGTCTTGCTCGGCAACGTTTTCACGAACCTCTGGCCACTGATCATAACCCAATTACGTTCGCGTGACGGAAACAGAAAAAAAACAGCTTCAAAAGACGGAGGCGCACACGTCAACTAACAGCACAAATATGTACCGCCTATTGGCTCATTTACTCTAAACACACACCGCCTCTCACATAATTATGTAGTACAGACGTCTGCGGGTACAATTAAAACAGTCTTTACCACCACCTTTCACTCATCCAAAAACCAAGTCACTTAAATCGAGGCTAACCCGCAGCTTCACTTCGCTCCATCGAATGTGTGTAGCCTACGCTGGGACAGAATCACACGTCTTTCATTTTTTGGAACACCACCACCACACATCATAATATCGATTCTCTATCGACTCACCTGAAAATAGGCACAGACACAGGCCCGGCTAGATGATAATGTGAAACGGTAACGCTGACAACCAGTGCTTCAAGAAAAGACAGCGAACACGAAGTGGAATTCGTTTTCCTTTTCTGAAGTCAGCTTTGCCACCTTCGGCTAAACTAATCCGGCTCGACTGCAGTGTGCTGCAACTCCTTTTTTTGAGCTCCTCCTCCTAGGACAAAGAAACACCATTAAATTCGAAACACATGCGGAGTGCGCCGGGAAAAATGTACAAAAATGAACAGAAAAGACACAAGAGACCGCGAAGGCACTGGCAGACAACAAAGAACCCGCTCTAGAGCTTAGAAATTCGTTCGTTTGCTTTTTTTCGGCTGTTTAGACCATGGACAAACCTGTTTCCACCACACGTTGCTACTCAGTTGATACTGTGCTCTGTACTCGATATTCTGTAGTCAATGCCTTGCCCAGAGCTGGCTGAGTTGTGCTTTGTTTTGCCTTCTGCTATGGTGCTGTGTCGCGCGCTGCTGATAGCAAACGAATCAGCTGCTGATTTTGTTGTTTCTTTTGTACTCCTTCCCTCTTGTTCGCTCCCGCGGTGGGTGACTGTTGCTTCCTCATCTGTTCAATTTGATATCTCTCACCTGGCTGTTGCTGGTGCGTGTAGTGATGGTAAGTTCTTCGCCACCCAAACGACCTTCACTCCAGCCGGGAGTTCACTGAACCACAAGACATGAGCCAGTAAATGCTATTCGCCTTTGCGGGGCAGACAATGGAAGAGGACGGATGGTCCCGAATTTCCGTTTCATAGACAATTAATCTTCTCTACCGCGGCGACATTTGCTTGGTGTCCTTGAGGGGTTGCCATGTACATAACTCACTCCCACACTTGCAGTGTATCTAGGACAAGCGGAAAAAAAGGAAGCAAATGAATCCACAGCAAAGGGGACAAATGCGTGGAAGACGGGACAACTGGAATTTTCTAACAGCACTCACGCTTACTCTCGTCCCACGGTCTCATCGTCTCCAGCTGCAGTTAGTTCTCCCTTTCCCAATTTACCAATTATTTATCATTCACTCTGCGAACTCTTTTATTTGTCATTCCTCCAGCCCAGCTTCTCGACGACCGAGTTGTGCTACCACTTCCCCATCAAAGCGGAATACATACGGGGAAGTGCACAGCAAATGCAAAACACAAAAGGAAAACAAGAAAACAACTGTAAACTGAGTAATACCCGAAATTATGTGTGCGATTGCAGAAAGAACCGTTCTGTTTTCTTTCACACTTTCTCTCTACATCATTTTCGCCTCTTTCTCATCTTCTGGCTCTTCTCGATCATTGCTCACTGGCAAGGGGCTTGTGTCTGTGTGAGTTTAGCTAGTGCAATCCTCTCACTTCAAGGAGAACAAAGAAATCCATCGCAGCGCACAAAACACAAGGCAGAAGAAAACAAGAAAATGTACTGAGAACAAAACAAAGTTCAAATAGAGAACACAGAGCACACACCAAACGTGTAACAAGAATCCGAGGGGGCCAAGGCAAACAAACGTCGAAGAAAAAAAAAAACTCACAACTCAAGGGGGGAAAAGTGCGTCTCAAGAAAAAATAAACTCTCAGCAGGGGGTGGGTTGGAGCGGACTGGTGGCAGCACATACACTCACAGGGTTTTCCTTTGTTTTTCACTATTCCTCGCCAATGTTCCGTGTTTCATCCGTGATTCCCGATAATCGTTTTGCGTATAATTTAATTAGCACAAATTCAGCACTCACATCCACTGCTTGAGATTTTCAAAACTTCGTTTTTGCGTGGACTTGCTGAATTTCTTGAAACTTCTCTCTGCGTCTGTGGTGCTTTTGTCGATTGCACTGAAGAACGACGAGCAGCTAATTTTGACAGTTCCCACTTTGTCGAACTTAACTGTGAATTGTGAATATTAAAACGACACACACGAAGCAAAAGTAAAAAAAACGAGAACAACTTTGACAAGAATCCACAGACGTTTTATGTTTTTCTTCTGTTTCTTTGAGTTTTTTCTCTTTGGTTTTGTTGCGTATTTTGCTGTCCCACCTCTACACACAGTGCCAACTTCTTGAGTTCTGCTGTTTCTTCGTGTTTTTTGAGCACTTTTCTCGCTTCTCGTTGTGTTCCTGAACCAAGGAGAGGAGAGACGGTCAATAAAAAAATAGTGTGTATATATTTCTGCATATACACAAGAACCAGTTGAGTTGACAGCTGGAAATCATATGGGAAGCGAGGTTTGTTTATTGTGATCACAAATTGTGATGGAGTTCATTTCGTGTGGAATATGCGCACTGGTTGCGAGCAGATGATATGAGTGGGTTTGTCCGTGTGCGGGTGACGGCTTGACGGGGGAGGGCGTGTGTTTACAAACAAACCAATAAAAACAACAACAGAGAGCAAGGAGGCCATTTTGAATTTCGACTTTGTAATGCATTTATTGTTTCTTTGCTTGTGGATGTTGTTGGGTGTTGATAGATGAATTTTGTGCAATTTCTTCTAGACATTAATTTCGTTTGCAGTTTGCGAAAATTATATATTTTTCGAGAAATTTCCAAATTCATTGGAACGCGAATTACTTTCCAGTGAATGCGTTCAGCGGAGAAGAGTGAATGTCTAGAACAGATATCAATCAGAAACCAATAATTGGTCTCTGACACCAATAAGGAAGGACATGGTGGACTTCTTCTATTGGTCCCTGGTTTAGAAATCCTAAAGTATACATATATGCGTGCTTCAACTGAACGTTCTTCTCGATGCCCCGTGTGTGAAATACCCGAAATTGGATAATTTGCTTCAGAGAGCACCTCTCTAAGAGAAGACGACAGTCCTTGCTAATTTGAATTCATATTTTTCAGAAGAAAATGTTTTGTTATATTCTATGCTGTGTGGATTCAGTGTATAATTTCCTGGCATTGAGCTGTCAAATTAAAGAATGCAATTTGTAATACTTAAAACCTTCGCACAAACTGATCCCAAGAGTCAACTATTTGAATTGAAGCAAATCGTGACGTCTGTCCGCGTCCAAGGAATGACAGACTCCCCCAGATTAATTCTTATTTACACGTTTCTTCTTCTTCTTCTTCTTGTGGCGCTACAGTCCGGGGTGGACCTGGGCCTCAACCAACATGCCTCACCAGCCAGCACGATCTTTCGCCAGCTGCCGCCAGTTGCGCACTCCAAGTTGGTTGAAGGCCTTCTCCACTTGTGTGCGCCATCTCAGTCTAGGACGTCCTCTGTTGCGTTGTCCCAATGGCTCAGATTCGAAGACTTTTCGGGCCGGAGCAGTGCTGTCCATCCGCTCTACATGACCTAGCCACCTTAAGCGTTGTATCCGAAGACGCTTGATTAGGTGCATGTCGCTGTACAGCCCATGCAGTTCATGGTTAATCTTCTCCTCCAGATGCCATCAACGCAAACAGGACCAAAAATCGCACGCAAAACTTTTCTCTCAAAGGGACCAAGGGCATCCTCATCCGCTTTTAGTACCGCCCAGGTTTCCGCGCCATAAGGTAGGACTGGGATGATCAAGGTTTATTAATCAATTGCCTCTTGAGCCCAAAGAAACAGTGATTGGCTAGAGTGGTTCTGCGTTTGATTTCGGTACTGGTGTTGTTGTCCCTATTTACCGCGGAGCCGAGGTAGACGAAGTTCTTGACAACCTCGAAGTTTCTGCTGCCTAATGTGACCCTCTGTCCGAGATGTCGATGTTGTGCGTCCTTCTCTGATGACAGCATGTACTTCGTTTTGTCCTCATTAACCAACAAACCCATTTTAGCCGCTTCCGCTTCAATGCCAAAAAACGCGTCATTGACGGCTCGCTGTGTTCGTCCAATCACGTCAATGTCGTCGGCGTAAGCCAGCAATTGAGCTGATTTTTGGAAGATTGTGCCTCTGGCGTTGACCTGTGAGTTACGCACGATCTTCTTAAGGATGATGTTTAAGAAGTCACATGACAGTGCGTCGCCTTGTCTAAAACCTTTTTTGACATTGAAGGTCTCGGTGAGTTCGTTCCCGACCTTGACGGAGCAGCAAAAGTTCTCCATCGTCCTTCTACACAATCTGACGACTTTGGTAGGAATGCAAAAACTAGACATGGCACTGAATAGCTCGTCTCTATGCACACTGTCATATGCGGCCTTGAAATCGACGAATAGGTGGTGAGTGTCGATTTTCATTTCTTGGGTCACGTTTCATTTTGATTATATCTTCCGATGAGTAGTGGGATAAGTGAGACACGAAAAGTGCAGCTGTGTGGAAGAAAATCGAATGGCATATAAGTGCACTGTTAGAAAGTGGGGCTACAATGCTCTCAAAAAGTGCGTAAATAGGGACAATTTTTCAAGAAGACAAGAATAACTTTTGACAGTAATTAGAATTTCAACAAGACATAACAGTATAGTGCCAACAAAATTTACAAAACAAAACATGTCAGTCTTATTGCGTAAAAACGTGTTCTAAAAGGAGAACAAAATGAAACCACCCTGTTTATGATTTGTACGATTTGTATCAAAATTTAAAGCAACCTCAATTGTGGCTGCCAATGGGTTGAAGATACGTGAGACAAATGAATATAAAGGATCAAAACCAGATACTAATACGGACTTTCTGATCTAAACCATAGACCAATAAGGAGACAGTCGACTGCCTCGTCTCCCGCCCTTGAATTCATTTTGACAGCGTTTTTTATAGCCATACTTGATTACCTGATTCGAGGCAGATTCACAGACAGGGCTTTTTTGACTTCCTTATTGGTTTCTAAACAAAATTGTATGCGACACTTCAGATTTGACGTTTTACATCATTTGCCAACTTTGTTGAAATGGTTTCCGGTGATTTTGGCATTTTCTGAATCATATTTTCCGTGAGATAGCGTCAAACAACGTAAGGCCAAATTTCTTCTCTAACTGTCAAAATAAACTGTTGATGTTGTGCGACCTAAAATCCTTCAACAAAACATACTTGTAATAAGTTATTGGTGCGACTCAGCGCTTAAGCGGAATTAATGTGAGGAAACTGCCTTCAATTCGTGAGGTTTTTGACATTTTGATTTCCGGATTATGATTGTTGTGGCATAAAAAAAAATTTTGTAAAAAATTTGTCAGAAAGATTCCAAACAAGATAATAAGATTTATTTTGATCAATTCTTCTTCAACAATAGTCCCATTTTATTTTTTGCTTCTTCTCGCATTTCCTTAAAATATTAAAATATATAAAACTGTTCAAAATGTTAAGTAGTTAAACCGTTTTACATTCAAATATCTCTACTGCACACTAAAATATATTCCATTAAATGCCCGCCTGAAAAGCTAGATGTCGCCACAACCCATTCCCATCAATTCCAATATACACAAATTACCTTCCACTCTTCCACCAACGACAACCCTGTAAGAGTAAACTGTCACAGAAATTCCATTCCAATGAAAAATTATTGCGTATCTACCGGAAAAATCAAAAAATAAATAAAATCACTTGCACTTCAGGCGAAAACAACATCCAGCTGATTAAAGAAAGAAGTGCAAACAAACAAAATATTGTGTAGATTTTCATGTGAATAGAATACTCGGAATTTTCAATCTTCAATGTGGTGGTTGTTCTAACAGTGGAGGATTCAGCTCGAGAAAACGACTTGAAAGCGAACACAGCTACTCATTTGCGAATTCATTGCCTGCAAATGGAAGATGAGCAGTCAAAGTCATCATAAAATGTCCGGTCATACCCCTAAGAAGCAGCGAACTGATGAAGTTGAACTAACTGGTAAGTTCTGGAAGATGATGTGCCCGCTGTTCGTTCGCTGACACTGAACTTGTATATTTTGTAGAACGTTTCTCTGAACAAATGGCTCAGTTGTGCATGTCTGACGACTACTCCGATGTTGCGTTCATCGTTGAGGATCAGCGCTTGCCAGCGCATCGTGTTATCTTAGCTGCCAGGAGTGAGTACTTCCGTGCGATGCTCTATGGCGGACTCTCGGAGACGAATCAACGGGAAATCAAATTGAAAATTCCACTAGAGGCATTCAAAGCGCTCCTTAAGTACATTTATTCAGGTGAGCACAGGCATATTTCACACGAGAACTTTGGGGCATTGTAATCGCCTGTTCCATCCTCAGGACACATGCCACTCTCACAGATGGGGGACAACAACATTCTCGACACACTGGGCTTGGCAAATCAGTACGGTTTCACAGAACTGGAACTGGCTATATCTGAATACCTGAGGCAGTATCTGTCGCTGACTAATGTCTGCGCGATTCTGGACGCAGCACGCCTATACAACTTGGATCAACTGGCGAATGTGTGTCTCACGTTTATGGACCGAAACGCTGTAGAAATCCTGCAGCATGAAACATTTCGAGGCTTGTCCAAGGTAGGGTCACAAGAATTCATTTTCCAATCTACCCGTAACAGGAGAGTGCTTCGTTTTTTTAGGAATCCCTCCAGGAAGTCCTCAGGCGGGACTCGTTCTTTGCTCCGGAAGTGGAAATCTTCATCGCTGTGAACGACTGGTGCAAGCATAATACACATATCGACGTTGAGGTAAGTGGGACAACGTGCGTTCGGTCGTCCAACATGTCTTTCATAAAATTCCTTTCAGTCGGTTGTGTCCTACGTGCGGCTTCCCCTGATGCAGCTGGAGCACCTTCTGCAGGTTGTCCGGCAATCGGGTATTCTCGACCCGGATAAGTTGCTCGACGCCATCGAGGAGCAGACCACTTCGAAGTCGCTGCCGTATCGAGGATCAATCTGGCCGGAGCAAAACGTTGCCATGGAGAGTTTTGGTGCTTGCACGATTCTGGGGGAGTGCCGGACGGCTCTGCTCGACGGCGACACCACGACGTACGACATGGAGAGGGGCTACACTCGGCACTGCATCGCCGAGAGCAACACCAGCGGCATCACCGTGGAACTCGGAAACAACTGTATCATAAACCACATCAAGATCCTGCTGTGGGACCGCGACAACAGGGCATATTCGTACTTCATCGAAGTATCAGTTAATCATACCCACTGGGACCGAGTGATCGACTACACCAAGTACCACTGCCGGTCGTGGCAGTATCTGTACTTTCCGCCACGAGCCGTGCGCTACATCAAGCTGGTCGGGACGCACAACACCGTCAACAAGGTGTTCCACGTGGTCTGTCTGGAGGCCATGTACACGGTGAACATGCCGAAGGTGGTAGATGGCTTCGTAGCACCGACGTCCAACATCGCGACCATTGAGATGAGCGCCATGGTCGTGGAGGGCGTCAGTCGGTCGCGGAACGCGCTCCTGAATGGGGACTACGTGAATTATGACTGGGACTCCGGCTACACATGCCACCAATTAGGAAGCGGCGAAATTCTTGTAAGACTGGGTAGGTATTGCTGGCACCGGTGTGTTGAGCATTTGAAGGTTATGGTCTCTTGTCTACAGGCCAGCCGTACTACATCGGGTCGATGCGCCTCCTGCTGTGGGACTGTGACGAGCGGACATACAACTTCTACATTGAGACATCAACGAACCAAAAGGATTGGCAAATCGTCGTCGACAAGCGTTCGGAACCCGCCAAGTCGTGGCAGAACTTCTCGTTCCCACCCAGACCGATGGTATTCATTCGAATCGTGGGCACCAGAAACACAGCCAACGAGGTAAACAGCTTCCGTATCTCCCACAAATGTCTGTTCAACTCTGTGCCTTGCAGATCTTCCACTGCGTCCACTTGGAGTGTCCCTCGCAGGATCCCGCCTACGTGCAAGCAGAGAAGGAACGTCTGCGGGTGAACTCGAAGACTCCCGAGGATGAGAATCTCATTCAATTGATAGACATAGGCAAGCAGCAGTCATCCGCTTCCGAAGGAAGCGTATCAGCAGCATCCACCGCCAGATACGACAGTGACACCGCGTAGGGAGCGAAAACTACAATCAAAGAACACGTACCAAATGTATTGATGTCATAAGCAGAACTTGAACACTTGGAGTTCCCCGTCCCTTGATATCCAAGCCAATACTATGCCGCAGGATTGCTGCCCAATCGACCTGCCCCAACTTTAGTGATATTCGCCACGATAATTAAAATAATCGAAAACCGGTGCCACATCTTTCCACTCCCCCGGAAAGCTCTACCTACCATAAGAACCATTGGATTAAGCCTCTTCTCCCTCTCAACAATTTACACCCACAACCCACCCCGACAATTTCCTGAGCAGCCTTCAGCAAGTCACAGCTGACTTGATTCTACAACGTTCCCTTAGGATTTATGTAAAAACCAATACTTTCCAAATCGATTTCATAGAATAGCGCGTAGTTTAGTGTCGTAGAACAGCTTTTGCGTCTGGTTCCTGACGCGGATGCGCAAACCGCATTCAGTTTTCTACAAGATTTTATTTTGAATCAGGAGTTGGCTCACGCATGCAGGGACCCACTGCGGGAGGAGTGAATGTTGTGTTTTAAACAAAGAAACAAATAATTTTGAATCTACAGACTTTTTTCTTTTGTACCTCTTGAGAGTTTTATTTTATGAATATTTCGAAGTAATATATTGAAGATATTTATTAAATATTTATTGGCGGTGTTTTATTTGATTGTGATGAGTTGTGGGAGGGGGGGATTGTCCTCTTGCTGTTGTCACACTAGGGGATTTGAATTTTCTATATGAAGTCGACAATGTCACTCACCACCATCGACACTCACCACCTATTCGTCGATTTCAATGCCGCGTATGACAGCGTGCATAGAGACGAGCTATTCAGTGCCATGTCTAGTTTTGGCATTCCTACCAAACTCGTCAGATTGTGTAGGATGACAATGGAGAACTCTCGCTGCTCCGTCAAGGTCGGGAACGAACTCACCGAGACCTTCAATGTCAAAAAAGGTTTAAGACAAGGCGTCGCACTGTCATGTGACTTCTTAAACACCATCCTTGAGAAGATCGTGCGTAACTCACAGACCAACACCAGAGGCACGATCTTCCAAAAGTCAGCTCAATTGCTAGCTTACGCCGACAACATTGAAGTGATTGAATCAACACAGCGAGCCGCCAATGAGGCGTTTGCCGGTATTGAAGCAAAAGCGGCTAAAATGAGTCTGGTGGTTAATGAGGGCAAAACGAAGTACAAGCTGTCATCAGGGAAGGACGCACAACATCGACATCTCGGACAGAGCGTCACTATGGGCAGCAGACGTTTCGAGGTAGTTCAAGGACTTCGTCTACCTCGGCTCCGTGGTAAATAGGGACAGAAACACCAGTACCGAAATCAAACGCAGAATCACTCTTGCCAATCGCTGTTTCTTTGGGCTCAAGAGGCAATTGATTAATAAAGCCCTCTCTCGAAAGACTAAGCTTGCTTTATATAACACCTTAATCATCCCAGTCCTACTTTATGGCGCGGAAACTTGGACACTACTAAAAGCGGATGAGGATGTCCTTGGTCTATTCGAGAGAAAAGTTCTGCGTGCGATTTTTGGTCCTGTTTGCGTTGATGGCATCTGGAGGAGAAGATTCAACAACGAACTGTATGGGCTGTACAGCGACATGAGCCTAGTCAAGCGTTTTCGGATACAACGCTTAAGATGGCTAGAGTATGAGCGTATGGACACCACTGCTCCGGCCCGAAAAGTCTTCGAATCTGAGCCATTGGGATAACGCAACAGAGGACGGCCGAGGATAAGGTGGCGCACACAAGTGGAGAAGGACCTCAACCAACTTGGAGTGCGCAACTGGCGGCAGCTGGCGAAAGATCGTGCTGGCTGGAGAGGCATGTTGGTTGAGGCCCAGGTCCACCCCGGACTGTAGCGCCATAAGAAGAAGAAGATATGAAGTTGACAATGTGCTTTCGGATATCGAAACTACTGCTTATGTTATGCCTCCGCATGCCGTGTTCGCGGTATACGACAATAAATACGAATTTTGCCTACGTGGCACTTCTTCGGGATCGCTTCCACTGAAGTTTATCTGATCGCTCGGTATTCTCATTCGCATACAGGGACTATTTTTCATAAACAAAGGATGCAAGTGGAGCATCGATCGTCACCATCACCCCTATTCCGGCAGTCGTTTAGTGACATGTCACTTTATGAGTGTGAGAAATCGGTATTCCCATAGTCATTTAAGAATTCATAAAATGACACTAGTCATTTTGCTCCTGTCAGCTCCTGTGGAACGCATTTACCACTCGACATGTCTCATTTTTTCGTATTCCCGGAGTCACTAAACGACAGGAAAAGTGACAAAAACAGTCGATTTGAAATTAGTACACGACATAAAACTAAAAATGTCTAAAGCGTAAGTTTCTTTTGTTTTTTTCTTATTTTTGTGTTTCTTGATATATATTTGCTTATTATTTATGGTTTTCAAAGGTTAAAGGTATCAACACCTTCGCAAATCATTCGCTTGGTGGGACTCATGGAAGAGAACGTGACTCTTGCCAAAAATTTCAAAAGAGGCGTTACTCAAAGTGAGGACATGAGAATTGGCTGGAAGGAGGTTGCGGCAATATTAAACAGATTAGCACCACCTGTGTGTAATGAGAAAGAATGGCACAAGGTATGTGCAATTGACTATACATATGTATATGTACATACGAACATTTAAATTATTTGCTTTGAAATACTTCATAGGTTTGGTTCGGTTTAAAGTCAAAATTTAAAAAAAAATGACACACAACAAAAGGCAGCCTGAGGCAACCGGAGGAGGACCCTTTAAACAAAAATTTTTAACCGCGCTGGACGAAACGGTGGCCAAACGTCTATCAATGCATGAGACAGTGGACCCATCTGGAAGAGTTTTCGGCTTTAAAGAAACTCACCAACGTGGAGTCATGCATTATTAGACAATCCGTCCACATCAGGTCTGGTTCAAACACCAAAGAAGTCTACCTTCCAAGTTGAGGATATGCTTTCTACGGAGGAGGGAAATCGCCGCACACCAACAGAAACGTTGTTGAGATCAGTGAGATCTACTGGATCCCAAAACGCTAGAGACGAAATGAAATCGTTATTAAGAAAACAAATGGACGTTTTCACAAAGATGTGAAGGAGTCTCTCAGAAATATTGAGATGACTTTAAAAGACGGTTTAAAATACCTCCTTTCCTCAAGTTTATTAAAGTTATTATTCTCATTTCTTCATCTTCAATTTTGTTCTCTATATTTACAAACAGAGCTATGCTGTCCATGTTTTCAAATAAAACACTTAAAGATTATTTAAAAGTTATTTTATGGAAGCATTCAAAATACATATAAAGAAAGTGTGAACATATATCATTTTGCATTTGATAGTCAGCTTTTGTTGTGGAATATATTCCACAAGTCATTTTAGTTCCGGAATACCGATGAAAAATGAGATGACTTTCAAAATGACACAAGTCACCAAAATGAGATGACTGCCGGAATAGGGGTGCATAACTCGACCTCCAACGCCAAGAGTGAATGTATAGCACAGATCTCTTCATAGATGGCTATCGACAGCCAGGGAGTCGCGTCCAATCCGTCTAGTAATAAAATTCACACCTGGGAAAAGAAGTCTGTTTCGATTTTTCGCATATCACTAACCTTATTGGCAACATAGAAAAAGATAGACGATCTGACGCTCGCGTAAGTTTACAGAGCAAGAGAACTGAATTATAGTCAGAAAAGTGAAGCAGAATCCTAAAATAAGTGCTCCGGAGGAGATAAATAATGAGACGGGTGAGTCGTGCAATCCCCAAATGGTTCGTCGAGTGCTTCATGATGCAGGGTTTCACGGCCGAAACATTCGAAAGAAACCTTATATAAACAAAATCAACCGTCTAAAGCGACTTCAGTTCGCCAAACAGCATGAACAGACTTCTGGAACACTGTGATATTTCCCGATGAGAGCAAATTCAATATTCGCGGGTCAGATGGACGTGAACAAGTTTGGCGAAAAAAAAACAGAGCTCGATCCTATCAACATGTCAGGGACAGTAAAACATGGCGGTAGATGGTTGTCAGCATTTGGATTCGGCAACTTAGTGCTAATAGAATCTATAATGTATAGGTATGATTATTTAAACATTTTTAAGAATAATCTGCCACAAAGTGGCAGAAAGTTGGGTGTAGATCGATCATTTGTCTTTCAACAAGATAATAACCCGAAGCATACTTCCCGCATTGTCCAAGAATGGCTCTTGTATAATGTTCGCACTCAGCTTAAAACGCCGCCACAATCACCGGACTTGAATGCTAACGAACATTTATGGGACCATCTTGACCGCAAAATCAGAAAGTTTGAAATAAAAACCAAAGACGATTCAAAACGTGCTCTCCCAGAGGAATGGTCCAAAATTGACCAAAGTGTCACAAAAAAGCTAGTGGATTCCATGCCTTCGCGAATGAAAGCAGTTATAAAGTTATTATTCTATTAAGTGAGGGGTGCTAACTTACTTTTGTGACTAACTGTATACTTTACTTGCGAGTATTCATTGGACGGATCGTTTAAAGTCATGTGACCTTGGACCTTTATTTTCATATTTTTAATGAAATTTTAAATAATTGGGCGCTTTGCAATTACGAGGTCCGTTCAAAAAATAAGTCGAATTTTCATTTTTCTCAAAAAATATTTTGTCCCCTTTAAAGTAGTCGCCCCCCAGATATAATACACTTATGCCAGCGTTTCTGTTCTGATATTCACTTTTTGGTATGCCCTTTAACTCCCTCAGAGATTCGGTTTGTATCTCCCCAATCGTCGCAAAATGCCTTCCATTCATGGGTCTCATTCATGGGAGACTTAAAAAAGTCGCAAGGGGGTCAAATCTGTCGAATACGGTGGCTGAGGATCGCCATTGACGTCATTCAACAACTCCTGAGCGATGCTCATGTGACATTTTGTCAAAACTTAGCAATTTTGGAAAAAGTTCGCTCGCCACACGCTTCATGCCCAAAATTTCCCAAAAATTGCATTAAGTGAGCCAACCGATATGCAACTTATCCAATACTGATGCGACGAATCTCCATAACAATTTGCTTCACTTTCTCAACATTTTCGTCGGTTTTAAATGTACAAGGGCGTCCAGAGCAATAGTCGCCATTTGAATCTTCTCGACATTCTTTGAAAAGCTTGTTCCATTTGTAAACATTTCGTTTGATTCAGAGTACGCTCTGTCAACATTTTTAGGGTTCCTTCCTTTCTCAATCTCTGCCGAGCAAAGACGTAATGGCTGCCCACAAGTTTTTCAGAACTAAACAAAAATTAGTTTAAAAGCTAAAAAATAGATGAATACCTCAATGGGTCCGTCTACGTGTTGGAAACACAATCCGATGCAACGCTAAGAGAAGTCGCTGGAAGCGTACCAAGTTGAAGTTGTAAGAGTTCCAAATTGGTTGACATGTGCTTCACAAAATTCCATACGCTTGATGTATTTTTATATATGGATTAGCTACTGAATAAAGAAAGATAACGATACTACTGTTTTCGAGCACTTAATTCCAGTTTTCACACAAAATCGAATGCAAATTCCTTGATCCATTATTTCCGACAGCCGAAAATCGCTGAACACGCAAAACACGTCTAACTTCTAACACGTCTTAAATCACCTTATTTTTTGAACAGACCTCGTATACATATGTCAGTTCATCTTTCCGTTATTTGCAAAGTTTTGTCTTGCAGAGTAAGGACAAAAATCAATCATTGATCATACAAAACATATTTTTGTTATCGTTACAAAGGAAAATTCGAATTCAAATGAAATTATTTTTGTTTTTCAACATAAACTTCTGTTACATCAATACACATCAAGCTCAAGACATAATGCGCTTACCTATACCCTCAAAAAAATACTTTTCTGCAAAACATCCGATTATTGCCTCAGAAAATCGCTTTCTACAAAGATTTATTTCTCAAATCAGGGAACAATAAATAATCACAAGAGGCATGTTCTCGCCTATGGAATGGGTGTAGAATTTCTTTGAAACGGCAATCTCACATTAAAGACTTGGAAACTCACACCGTATGAACGGCAGTGTTGTCGTGAATAAGGAACACACTTGTTGACAGTTTATTCCGTTTTTCTTTCATAATTTCCTCCAAAAGGCAATAAATGATGATGTGGTGTTTGTGGTTTCACCTTTTTCTTTATGCTCAATTAAGAATGCCCCCTTTCATTCCAAAAACTCTGTGGCGTAGAGCTTTTCTGCAGGCGGAGTCGTCTGAAGGTTTGTACCTTTTTGGTGCCATTGCATGAACTCTTCCTTGTTTTGTAAACCTATGTTTCGGGCCCAGTAACATTTCCTTAAAAAAATAAAATTGGGTTTTTTCTACACAATTCCACTTTCACGCATTTTTCTGATGCTCTGTGAGTATTCGGGGCACCCACTGCCACTTGACTGACTTTGAAAGGTTTAGGTTGTCATAAAGAGTGGTGTGTATGGTCCGATTTGTGTTAACAGTTTCACTAAGCTCTTAATACCCGGGTACCCGGGTAATGTGGTGAATAAAAACAAATGGATATTAGCCGGGTAAAATCAAAAGTCTTTATTTTCACCTTCATTTAGGCATTCTCGGGTACGACTTTCACAGGCTCCTGTTATTTTTTCATCTGTCCAGGCAGTAGCCGCTCAGCCTGCCTGAGTTTCGTCTTCAAAGATCTCTCTGCCTCTTTTTAACTTACTTGACAACTTTTGAATGGTTGTTAAAAAAGATGGAGAACTTTGGAAAACAGTCGTCATCTCTTAATTTGTTGACTAGTTTTGTAGGAAATTTAATCACAACGTGCGGCTCAATTTTATCCTTCATCGTCTCATCATGATTGTGTTTATCTAGATGGTCGCCGTGGCGCAGTGGTAAGTGCATCGACTGCGGCGCAGAAAGTCTGGGCTCGATTCCCGGATGGGACACCTAGCATTTTTCACGACACCACCTCTTTCGAGTTGCTGACAACACTCAAAGAGTATTAATTGTCTATGGAATGCTTCTCAAATCTCGCCGTTCGGAGTCGGCAAAAAACTGTAGGTCCCTTCTACTCGTGAAGAACAATAGCATGCACGACACGAGTAGTTGTTGTAGAAGCTAGGCTCTGGTCCGTTATGGGCTGTAGTGCCACTCAATTATTATTATCTAGATCAAAAGCGATCAACGCACTTAAAAATTGTATTACTGAATTAGTAAGACAATGTATTTTATTTACCAAAATTTCACCTCAATTCTGTGAATATTTTGAACTTCCCTCTTAGGAAATGCAAACTTGGTTCATTTTATGGCAAAAAAAAAACAAAGATCGGTCCCGCTAGTAATAGTTGAGCTGATGTTTACGAGATGTTTTCTTTGTTTATCCCTCTTGATGCCATCGCTTTACATGTGCTGTCTCTTAGCACTAAGGCATCCCGTGATGCATGTGTCTCTAACCCAAGCGTTGTGCTTTGTTCGTTTAGAGGACGGAATCTGATGGTGAGATGTGCGCTAATCAATCGCACTTAGTACCGTTGGTTGCGCTGCGGACCAGATGCCACAGATGATTCAAACTAGAGATGAAGGAATGCTTATGTCTGAACCAAACAACAGTTTGATCTATACAAAGCTTATGCAATTAAATGTTAAAATAAAAATCTGAGAAAATCTGCTTACAAGAAATTAACTCACCTTTCGCACAGAAACAATCGAAACACAGCCGAATTTTCTGAATTTTCCATCGCCAGTGCGGTGGGCAGACGTCTGTTCGGTGACAGGCAACTGCATAGAAATCACACAGTTTTTTTTTAATCAAATTCGACGGAGGTTCAAATTGATTAGTGAGGCAATCAGTGGAAAAAAAAACACTGAAATTTTTGAAATTCACTCATGCGAAGTGAATCAATTCTTCAAAGCGGTTTATTTGGGAAAGTGCGAGTTACACTCGAACACAATGGGTTTCGTTTTATGTATGATCAAGCGATCCAAATATGTAGTTATTTTAATTAATTCATTTATCTTGATCAAAGAAAATATTTGGAATCATTTGTAACTAATTATTATTTGTAACTAATTATTATTATGAAAACTTGGCATCACTGAGACCAACCACTGTACTGTACTTTTCTGTACTTTTACATTGGTATTAAAGTCGTGTATAATTTACTGCCTTATGACATCGCCGAAACCTCTGTTAAGCCTGACATACATATCTAGTACAAGACATTCACCCAAAAACTGTTCGGACAAATACTAAAAACACGTTGACCAATACAAAATAAAAGCCGAGTTGTCTCCTAGCCATGTTGCATAGAATTAAAATGTCCTTACCTCTTCATTCATTTGGGCTAAAGCAAGGCCTTGAATGTGACAATTCCTGGGAAGATATAGGCTTACTTCGATCTTTTAGATTCTTCAATCCTTATCGTATGTTCCAAGGTGCAGTTATGACCATTCATGGAGCACTGTCATGACTAAAGTGGAGTAGTGTGTCTCGGAGTAGATTTTTATCCTCAAGAATAGTCAGGCAGCACTCAAGACGTTTGAATCTGTTTCACCAAACTGCAGTGCATCATTAGATGAAATAGCTGATCAATTTTGTCCATGTGGATGCCAGCGCATAGAGACATACCAAGGTAATTGAATAGGCTAGGTATGCATTAAAAGATGCCTTTACCTTAGGAACACGAACACCTAGGTATACCCGTGTACCACTTGTCAATTGGCCCCACTGCATGTGGGGCATTCATCATTATCCAAAAAATATATTCCTTTCTTGACATTAATTGTTTTAGACAACTCAAGAGATCGAACAAAAGCCTAGGCGTGGGAGCAAATGATTGGCCACCACACGTACTTTCGAACGAGTCCTGTTAAAGCTACATGGAAAAGGAGGTACAAGAAGCTGTCTTAGAGCTGCGCGGCATTAGCGCTTTCCAGAAACATATAAAGGGGTGATTCATCGTGAGGTTTAATTTGTAATACAAAACGGAGACAGACATTTTTAAGTGAACTTAACATTTTTATCAGATCAGTCAAAAGAACAGTTAACGGCATTCACATTTTCAAAATAATAGTATCTAAAAGTTTTCTATTAACTACGTCTAAGGTGGTTCGTTTGGAAGGTCTAACACTAGCAATCTTGACTTCAAAAGTGTCAATCATAACTGGTTTATCCCTGTAGACCGGAGACTCACCAAAGAAAGTATTCTGACAGCATCATATCGCACGATTTTGGCGGACAATTTAGTGTAGCAAAACCTGAAATTAAGTGCAACCGCAGTGCCGTATGAATTATAATGCAGTTTTGTTGAAACCAGAGCTTACTGAAACCATGTGCTTGAATTTCAGGAAGCACATAGTCCGATAACATGGTCACACTCTTGAGTATTTCTCACACTCTCTCAGCTACAGCTGCTATAAAATATTTCTCACAAAAAGCTGATTTTCTCAATACAGTTGAACAATTTGGAGACGCTATGTGGGTGTGAATCTTTCCATGATGACTTGCCAGTCGATAGTGAACAAAATGAGAAAGTATTTTCATAGGAGTTACGCGTCATCTGTCAAAAAAAGCCTTTTGAAAATCAAACCTCACGATGTATCACCCGATAGAATAACACCCTCCCAGCCGATCTTTTGAATTTCCTCATCGGTTTTGATTGGTTACACGTCCTCTGCATCCCATAGTGGCATCCCAAAGGTTTTGTATGGGCTTAAGTGTACACCCCAACCCACCTTCCCTGCATCCATGATGATCCATTCACGTCCATTCTGCATGTCACGCAGAAACAAGGAATCAACTGCTGAACAAAGAAAAACCGCAGTTGAGTCAGATATCCTCCTCAGTCAACCTGATTCTTATTAACTTAATGCAATTACGGCAATCCGTTCTTTTCAATTAAGGGAAGTTTCATTGTGGCCAATCCACTCAAGGACATCTCTGTGCAGAAGTTTTGCGCACAAAAATCTCTCCTCCCCCACGTGCACGCATGGTATCACAGAAACAAGACCTCATTCCGTCCAGGTTTGTAATCACTTTATCCCTTGTTAAGAACCCTCTACCTGTAACAGGATAAACTCATTTAATTGCACGAAAAGCTTTTAATCGACAAACTTGCCATCGTCATCGTTATCGCCGTCCTCTCCTCCGTCGTCAACTGGCGTGGTGCAGCCGACAGATAGCGGGCGAGGAGGATATTGTCATGTAGCCTCATTCCTCGTCTCGGAAATCCTTGAAATATCCCGCTAAGTAGATTATTCTGCACAGCCACAAGTTGTATCTTTGGGACGGTAGTGTGCGGCTCGAAGGAGTTGCAATGCTGTTCGGTGTGCTGCGCGTCGTGTGTTGGTTATCCGGAGAGATTTTGCGAAGCAGAAGGCGGTGAAGATATGCTCGGGTTGAGATAATTAAAACACAACACAGTTGCAGTGGCTTGCCGAGTAGTGCCCCAGGGTCACGGTGATGTGTCAGGATGTTAAAGGAATTTCATTTCCTTTTGACCGGTTTCTCTTTACGGCTGCCTTCAATTCATTGCGTCGTTGGACGCACAAACTCGAAGTCGGAGTGGTCACACGGTTAGTCTTTGGGATGTTTGATGTACTTGCGGGATCAGAAATTGCAGCTCCTCCGCGAGATTTTATTCGCAACTTTGTGGCAGCGCTAATTACGAAACTGACTTCGATGAACTTTGTTGCGCCACCCAAGCGTGGGATGGAAAATTCGCACCAAGAAGGATTTCCAGGCAACTGAGGATGCCCCCAGAAACGAATGCACTTTGCATTCTGCACGTCGCAACCCGACATCGATGCGATAGAGGCATTTGTCTTGCGTGGTGATGGATCACCTGGAGCCCGGAGAAGAAGATTGAGACGCAGGAATGCGGATCAAAGTACGGAATGATTTATTGGGCCGCGAGGAGCTATGTCAGCAACGTAGCAGATACTTCGTAATGTATACAGGATAAGACGACGGACGCGAAACTTTTCACGGTTCCGTGTAATGCTTCGAACCGGTTGTAGCGCGATGATGTCAATCATCACTGATACCGGCGGGCCAGTGCAGGGGGAAGAGAGTGATTGCAAGGAGTGTGCATTGTGGAGGGGCTCTCAAAGACGAGAAATGCGATTTCCCCGCGGATGTATTTGATTGAAGAGGCTCTTGGGACTTTTTAGCGATTCTCCTCCTTAGTGCAATTTGTTTGCTCCCGAAAACAGTTTTGGTTCCCTCGTAGGGTAAATGTTCACTTATAGGGTAAATGTTACGCGAAAAGTTATCGTCAGTTGAAGGACTTTACTTTCTTTTCAGACATAAAATCGAAGTTCTGAATTTTTTGTATTTCGATTGTCTGACATTTTAAGGCTAAACTACGAAATGTGAAATATGATGGAAACATAAAATGGGAAAGATATGGAACTGAAGCACCAACAATTTCTTTATTTTATAGAAGTCAAGTCTTAGACCGTACCGCGAGAACATTTTTAGACAGGACTTCTTATGCAGTTCTTTTGACATAAAAACATTGATTGATGCTGACTGACCTTCATATTTGTAATGTCTGAACTTTATTTATGAAATCAAATTCGGGAAAATAAAAGATATCCTTCAATTTATTAACTGGAAAAGGCTGAGATAGCTAAGAGCAAATATTGCGAGTTCAAATTAATTCGTTCCGTGCTGTGTGTTAAATGTTTGTTTTACTGAAAAAACTGAAAAAATTCACACTCAAAGTATCATCCGTCATTAGTGGTCGCCGTGGCGTAGTGGGTAAGTGCGTCGACCCACACGCAGAAGGTCTAGGTTCGATTTCCAAACGGGACACCACCTCTTTCGAACCAATTGTCTATCAAGGGCTTCTCAAATCTCTTCGTTCGGGGTCGGCAAAAAACTGTTAGTCCCTACTACTCGTAAGAGAACAGAAGCATGCACAACACGAGTAGTTTTTGTAGAAACTCGGCCCTGGTCTCTTGCGGACTCCAGTGTCACTCAATAAGTTATTATTTTTATCATTCATTGGAAGTAACTCTTTTTTCCAACAGCTCTGGTAATTTTCGAATACCATCCCAAAAAACTGATTACTCTCTGGAATCGATTTAATCATTCAGCCATTCTTAAAATTCTTCAAAAGACCCGAATCGGTGACTTTTCAAATCGTTTTGGATCCGTCGAAAAAGCCAGCAGACGGAAGAAAAAAAGGAACAAAATCTGAAGACAACAGCGGGTGGGTTAAATCCTTCCATTTCAGCGTAATATTTGATAGCTACAGCCACGTTGGGCCGAGCGTTATCATGTTGCAAAATCATATCGTCATACCTTTCGGTCGTTTCTGGCTCTTTTTCTCGCAATGCACGGCTCCACTTCTTAAGTTGTAGTCGATAACGTCTTCCATCAATGTTTTCGTCTGATTTTAGCAGCTCATGGTACACCATACGTGTCTGGTCCCACCATATTCAGAGTGGATGTTTTAATTTGGTGTCGATGTAGAAAATGATGGAACAGGTTTACCAGCCCGTGCATAGTATTTTTTCTTTTTGGAGTTGTCGTGGTATATTCACTTTTTATCTCGTCATCCAGTGAAAGAATTTCGTCCCTTGATGTCTTTCAAGAAGCAGTTTCGAGGTGAAAAATAGCCTTCCGACACCCCTCGGTTTCAACTCTTAAGGCACCCAATTTCCTTGCTTTTGAAAAAATCGAAAATTTCTCTAACCGAACAGAAGTTTTTTGCTTTGCGCCTGACACAGAACTTGATTCAGTTAAGACTTTAATTCCTTATTTTCAAACTTTTTGGGCTGACCAAGGCACTTTTTGTCTTTCAAAGAGAGATCAACACTTTTGAAGCGTCGAATTCACTCTCTGCATGATTCGTTGGTTGGAACAGATTCACCATACAAGCTTTCGGTGGGCTTCAGCTGCTTACTTCCCAATAAAAAATAAAATCCAACCTTCTCGCAAGTGCCGTTTATTAAGGACAAATCCGGACATTTTCGAAGATGGAAAAAGCATCGTAATCGCTTAAAACATACACTGCGGGACACTCACTATTTCTAGCAAATGTCACAGCTTTCCAATGAAGTAGGTAATCGCTTCCAAGGTAAGCCACAGATTGCAGGTGGCGTCATCTTTTGAAAAAGGAATTGGTTTCTACCCTAGTTTGTCTGTTTTTGTTTCAATGTTGGATAAATTCGACCGTGAGAGGTACATGACTAAGCAGAGCATTAAGATTGTTGGAGCCTTTTGCGAAAAAAATGAAAATCAAAATGCATTTCGCGCAATTCTCGATTCAGCGACAAGGCACACCTACACCTCAGTAGATTCGTTAACCAACAGAATTGCGGTATTTGGGCGAATGGAAGAGAATTCATCCATAAAGAGTGACCGTTTGGTGCGTTATATGGGCTGGTGGCGTCATCGGGGCATATTCTTCAAAAAAGGTGTCCTCCAAAGAATTGCCGTGAATGGTGTTAGGTATCGTGAGATAATGACAAAATTTCATGAATTCTAAAAACTCCATCGAAAAAGGTAACAGGATGTTTGATTGATCTGAAAAGTGCTTAGACGAATTCTTCTTCTTATTCATGTGGCACTGCAGTTTGGCTTGGACCTGACCCTCAACCAACATGCCTCTCCAGCCAACGCATTCGTTGGCTGTCGCTAGTTGCGCCCTCCAAGTTGGTTGAGGTCCTTCTCCACTTGTGTGCGCCACCTTACCCTAGGCCGTCATCTGTTGCGTTGTCCCAATGGCTCAAATTTGAAGACTATTCGGGCCGGAGCAGTGGTGTCCATGCGCTCTACATGCCCTACTCATCTTAGGGGTTGCATCCGAAGACGCTTGACTAAGTGCATGCTGCTGTACAGCCCATAGAGTTCGTCGTTAAATCTTCCATCAACGCAAACAGGACCAAAAATCGCACGCAAAATTTTTTTCTCGAAAAGACTAAGGGCTTCCTCATCCGCTTTCAGAAACGTCCATGTTTCCGTGCCATGAGGTATCACTGAAATTATAAAGCTGTTGTACAAAGCAAGCTTTGGCCTTCAAGAGAGGGCTCTATTACTCAATTGCCTCTTGAGCCCAAATAAAACGGCGATTGGCAAGTGTGATTCTGCATTTGATTTCGGTACTGTTGTAATTGTTCCTATTTACCGCGAAGCCGAGATAGACGAAGTCCTTGACTACCTCGAAGTTACTGCTACCTTGTGTGACGCTCTGTCCGAGACGTCGATGTTGTGCGTCGTAGCTCGTTTTGCCCTCATTAACCACCAGACCCATTTAAGCCGCTTCTGCTTTAATGCTAGCAAACGCTTCACAGACGGCTCGCTGTGTTCGTGCAATCACGTCAATGTCGTCGGCGTAAGCTAGCAATTGAACTGACTTTTGGAAAATCGTGGCTCTGGTGTTGACCTGTGAGTTACGTACGATCTTCTCAAGGATGATGTTAAAGAAGTCGCATGATGACGTCGCCGATTAATTTATTCGTCAAGTGCAGGTTGTTACCAAGTGTCAGTGGCGGTGTTCGCTTGCTAGCAACGTTATTTGCCTACTATAGAGATCAGTCTTAAGTTCTAGGATGCAAAATTTGAGAATTGTCAGAGCTCTTAAATGTAAACCACCCTCCAGTAACGCCATTTATTGTATCTTTCACTTCCGCATAAAATCACACCACAACACACCTGATGGGTTCTTGTTAAATGTACAGCACATATTTTGGAAGAAAGAAAAAGGAAGCAAACCACAAAATTTTCTCAAGTCTTTTATTCGTTCGTCACATTGACTGCAAGCCAAACAGATGCCAGCGGTATTTACACATACGACATATTTCACATCGCCTTTACGATATTGGCTGCCATCATTTATAACCGTTAATGTCACGTTCCATTTCCCAATGAATTACCGCTCTTATTGACATCTTCGAGCGCGCTCTTCTCCTCCGAGCCGAAATTATATTACTCTCATAAACTGCAAGGACACATACGCGGGTGGCTTCATTCAAGCGGTTCACGTCGAGGCGCGCCAGCGGTAGGGGGAAAAGTATAACGCTGTCGGTATCCATTTTGCTTCGTATTTATTCATTTTTCTATTTTTTTTTTTGGAAATTTTATTACCCAATGCCAGTGAAGTGTGCTGCGTACAATGACTCCAATGGCTTCATCCACGAATGACGGCGAAGTGAAAGTGACGATTATTGCTACGCACGACGGAATTGATGCGGCGTTTGAGGCGTAACCGCGCTTCTCACGGGGATTTAAGTGTCAAAGACCTTGTTATTTGTTTTGGCCTGTGACTGGTGATGTTTTAACCTTTAATTTATGATCTAGAGCCGTCACTGGGGAGGGCTGGTTGTGTTGAAATGAGTTCAGACACATTCGAGTCTCGTTTGGTGTGCAGCGATGGAAGACGATGTTTCGTGGCGTTTTTCTGTTTTTGAAAATTTAATGAAGGTTGGCGTTGCAACTGTGTTGCGGTTAAGGACATTTGTGGTGCGGTTGAGAGTGGTTTATGTGCCCACTGCGGAACGCGCATAATAACTGTCAATTGACGATGAGCACTTGGAATACCCCAAAGCATCACGTTACGATTTTTTTGGTTTCCATTCAACTCAATGCCAATTAGGAGTTTCCATCTAGAATTCACCTAAACAACGGAGATATTCATGGATTGCCAAAGTTTCTCCCACTGTCTGCACACAGACGAAGTTGTATCCTTACACAGACAGTAATCGGATAAATTTCAGCTTCACATTCGCATCACATTCCCGCTCGCACGAATTTCGAAACTAATTTGCAATAATTTTGCTTTAATCCCTTGCAGCAGCTGCTGCTGTCGATTGACTCAATTCGAGATACACGTCTGCCGTTCATTTCCGTCCTCATTATCCCGTGGAAAGCAAAACACACCAGCTGTGCACGGGGGGATGAATTCAAGTCGAATTTGAAAAAGTGATAATTATCTATGGGACTCGGAGCGAACGTCTTTCTGTCTCGGTCTGTAAGCGCAAGCTCCATTTGGGCTTGGGAAGTAATGGGCGAAGAATAGAACGCACTGCATTTCCCCCTCGCCAGTGAGATTTTGGAAAAAGTTTGCCTTCCCCCACACGCCACCAGCGGGAGCTTTTCATAACGATGTTTCTCATTGATGGGTGTTTGCTGTGGAATAGCTCGGGGAGGAAGTTTGTGGCTTTATCGTTCGCTTCTCAAAAACAGTCGAATGCATTGAGTTGTGCAAATGCGAAAAGTTTATTTTCAATTCTAAGTTGAGAGAGCGGTTGGAGGCGCAGATAAATTTAATTGAATAGTTGTTAAAGGAGTCTCTTCGGAGGAAGATTGTCTTGATGGTTTCGTTTTCATTATCGATACCACTATAATTATGTTTGGTAATGTAGTAACTGTACGTCATACATGTATGAAGTGATTTGAATGCAATTTTTAAAATTAAAAAAATATGGTCAGGGGACATTTAGGAGTGGTTCTCAAATTTAGAAGGTGGGGTGCTTTATCACCTGATTGTGCTATTTATCGACTTCAGTAAAGCATTGACACATGAATAGTTTGTAGAAAATATCAGCAGAAACGGGTTGAGAGGATTCCTTGCAAACTGGCTCCAAAGTTATCTGACTGACAGAACTATCCAAGTCAAGGTAGGTGATACATTGAGTACTGAAAAAAAAAATTCACATACGGTGTGCCACAAGGCTCAAAATTAAGCCCCATCTTGTTCAAACTTTTCACGAACGAGCTACTGAAGTTACTGAAAAAATCTACTACGTATGCGTATGCCGACGACAAAGCAATCGTGGTGAAACACCAGAACTTGCAATCAGCTGTACAGATAATGCAGGACGAATTCAACGCTGCATCCGAATGGTGCCGTGATAATGGCCTAGTCATAAATGCTAAGAAAACAAAGGTGATGCACATTCGGACTCCATCAACACCTGCAGAAGTCTTCCAGATCTTTCATCGCTGCCTGCTATCAACCAACAACAACGAAATCGAAGTTTTCCGAAGTATCAAATACTTAGGAATCACAACCGAACACCTCAACGTCCTGCGTTTACAACTTAAGAGCACAGTCTTCGCAATGACGTATCTTAAGCGTTACACAAATGCTGAAATACTAAAGCAGATGTATTACTCACTAGCAGAATCCCGCATCAGATACGGCATTCTGGCTTGGGGAAACGCAGCAAAATCCCATCTGGATAAGATACCTAGCATACAACATCGTCTTCTAAATATTGTTAGACACTTTAAAACGTCTTTTCAAATTCTAGATGTCAAAACGATTTTCCAAATGACAACATTGTTGCAATACATGAAAGACCCACGGTTCCAGCAACCATTAATTCACACGCTTAATACCAGGAGACGTGCCCAAAGAGTTCCGAGAGCATACAACTTATATGGAGACCGAGAACTACGTTGCACCATCCCCAAACTTATGAATTCGCTCGAAAAAACATCACTCCATAAGTCCGGGGCTTACCAATAAAAACGCATTTTCTAGACAAAATTCGACTTTATTCATCGACATAATTTCCTCCAACAGTGATGCAATCAGTTCAACGCCGCTCTTACATTTTGAAACCTTTTTTAAAGAACGATTTATTTTTGGTCTCAAAATAGGCTTCAGTTTCGGCTATCACCCCCTCTTTCGAGCCATATTTTTTTCCGGTGAGCATCTTGTTGAGCTCTGAAAAGAGGTAGAAGTAGCTGTGGGCGGGATCTGGAGAACACGGTGGGTGCGGAAGCAATTCAAAGCAGAATTCGTGCAATTTGGGCATGGTAGCCAACGACTTCTGTCTCCGTGCTTTATCTTAGTGGAAGAGATTGTTTTTCTTTTTCATATCGGATCGTTTTTTTGTAATTTTTTCATTCCAATATGCATCAATAATTCCATGTAGAATTTGCTGTTGGCCCTTTTGCCTTTCTCAAGGTGAATGAGAATGGATCAAATTCCGTGCACATTTCAAAATACGGATTCCATAACATTGCCAACCGGCCTTGAGTTTTTGGACGCTTTGGCGTGGTTCAGCGGTTGCTGTCCACTCCGCTGACTGGACTGTAGTGGTGGATCCATGTTTCATCCATTGTGACATACCGATGCAAAAAGTTCTGTTTATTCTGGCGAAACAGCTCCAAACAGCTCTCAGAGTCATCGATACGATGAATCATCGATACGTTGTGGTGAGCAAATGCGGCACCCATTTCGAAAACAGCTTTCTCATGGACATATGTTCATGCGAATGGTGTACAAACTGCCTTTCTTAAAGGTGTCAGCTATCTCACGCAGTTTCACTTTGCGGTTTTCCAGAACGATTTTGTGAACTTTTTTGACGTTTTTTAAGTCCGACCACCTCAATTGGCCTTCCAGAGTGTTCATCATCGTTAGTGTCTGTACGGCTACATTTAAAGTGAGCATACCACCACGATGGTCGCCGTGGCGTAGGGTTAAGTACTTCGACCGCCACACAGGAGGTGTAGGTTCGATTCCCGGATTTAAGGCGTCTCGATTTTTTTTTCACGACACCACCTCTTTCGAGTTGCTGACAACACTCAAAGAGAATCAATTGTCTACGAAAAGCTTCCCAAATCTTGCCGTTCGGAGTCGGCAAAAAACTGTAGGTCCCTTCTACTCGTGAGAGAACAGTAGCACGCACAACACGAGTAGTTGTTGTACAAGCTAGGCTCTGGTCCCTCGTGGGCTGTAGTGCCAGTCAATTATTAATATTATACCACCGACAAATATTTGTTTTTAATGGAACAGAGTCCCTATAACACATTTCAAGCCATTGCTGAGCTTGTACCGTATTTATTTCCATCAATATGCACAACACACAAAATTCTGTTTCTTCTATTGCTTTAAAAATCGCAAAAGTAGTGCGCTTGAAGCACTGTAACTTGTAACCTAATAATCAGATTGTCATGAAAATTTGACAGTTACCAATTGAATGCTTGTACTTTCTTAAAATGATGAATTTTTTGTTAGTGGCGCCCCCTATATATGTTATTGAGTGATGTGTAATTTGGGTAAACATTAAGACATTCGCTTGAATTGGTTACAAATGTGAAAACGGAACCATCTTCATGTGAGTGTGAAGTTAATTTATTTTGTTTTCTCTGGAAATTCGAATGGAGTTCAAGGAAAACTTGAAGAGATCTTAAATGAATCCTGTTTTCACGAATTTGTTTGAAATTTTCAAGGAATTTAAAAGAGCTGCTTTCAGAGTTGAGTGCATGTCCCAGCTAGTTTTAATTTTAGCTCACTGCTTGGAAAAGGGTTTCCAATAACTCTGTGGGAGTAAATCTCATCGAAATGTGAGCTATTCCGGATAACTTGCAAGGTTATGTAAGGATCGATTAAAAGGGCTGTAAATCTAAACTAGGAATGACACCCACTGTGTATGCCTCATAAGAATGCTGAAGAACCGTTTTTGCTAATTCAGCATTTGATTACCGAGACCACCCCGGTTCAGATGCAAAATTTCTTGAGGTGAAGAATCCGAACCTTCGTCGTGTCGCTGAGCTCATGACAGGATCTTGTGTTTAAATGAACAAACCTGAAGAAGTGGGCAAGTGTTAAAGGAGTTGATCCACTCTTCCATCCCCCAGAAGTCATTCCTCGAAAGGTGTCATCTCCCTTTGAATTCCACTAATCGCGTAGTGACCAGTAAGAGCACATGCTTAAATGCGTACGAATTCCCTGTTGTTTATTTTAAGGCATTTGGATCTTTTAGGTCGCACTTAGGGCATGAGCAATAGTGCATGAAGCAGTCAGAGTGGAGCTGCAACTGCTTGAGCATTGCCGCCATATTCTTTTAAATTACGGCGCGGAGCCACTAAGTTTTGATAAAGTTGTGTCATTTAGCAGATGTCCACCATCATTCTCCATGAGACCAGCTGATACGCTGCAGAAGCTCTCCTCGCGGATGATTCACATTGCAATTCCATTTCTGATCGCCATTTCGCCCAATCAATGAAAGCACTTGTGGATTGATTTCTAAAAACAACCCACACTCTTCAACCCCATCCCAAGTAAATAGTTTCCTCAAATTGAAAGAAAACTGAACCGCCCCCAGCGTAGCCGTCGCCAGTTAGATTCCATCAAACCCTTCACGTTCCATTATAAGGACGAGCAGAAGTTATTCTTGAGTAAACAAAGATCCGAGACATCCTCCACTGACTCAGAAGAATTGAAACAAACACAACAAGGTATCCCCTTGCGTGTGGAATTCACAGAATTTCCACTTGGTATCCTAACTAATGTCTCTCAAGCATATAAACATGACACAGCTGATTGGGGAGCCTTTCCGCTGTTGAATAACAAAACGGGGGAATCCTACTCCAAGGCAGTCCTTTCTCCTTGTGGTTCGTTTTCGGAGAACGCCCGAATCCCTTTTTTGATTTATTCACACCTCATATTCGTTGGTTTTTCCTAATATTTCATTCCGTACGTTAGACGTGCTGCGTCGCATTTCGATTTCAAATTTTCTGCTTCGCTAAGTTTTTTTCCTTTTGCTTCTTCCACTTGCCTTGTGTTGTCCCATTAATGTCGTCGTTGTTGTTTCGCGTCGAGCCTGTCCGGAGACTGGATGAGGGCAAGATAGATTTTCTTGGTTGGGTTGTCGCCCTTGACGTGCCTAAAGTTGAGACGATAAAATTGTTACCCAAGTTTAATTTTCGAATTTAAACGTTTATCTGGTGAGATAGGGGTAAGGTTGGTTTTTCAAGGAAATTCGGGCAATAGGTGGAGGAGATGGCAGGTGTTTTGGTCTATTTTTAGCTGCGGGTTTTTTTTTTGATGATTGGGGTTTGAGGGTTGGGTGGTGCGGTGTTTTTTTTTCAAACAGGGAAGTATTCTTCAGACAGAATGACAGGTGATAAATATTGTTTAAACTGAGCACTGGTGTTCAGTGCTCCCTGCAAAGATAGCTGAATTGTTAAATATCTCTTCTGAACTCGGAAAGGAAAATTCAAAACAAGATACAGAGCACATGTTTCAAGCTGTTACGATTTTTGAAAGGCAAGATTGTTAACTTCAAAGAAATGTACGCATTTTTTTAGAAACAATGTCGATTCACAAATATAAATTATAAATTTAAAAAAACGAATAGTAGGCTTATTAACTTTCCCACGCCCCTGTGTATGCTCCCCTGTATATGGACAACGGATCGATTTGAACGATCTTGGGCCTACTTCGAGTCAGCTTCTGGATTATTGTCGTGACATTCATAATGGACCCTCCCAATCCGATTTCATTTTTGGACACATACGAATTTTGCGATTCGGATTGTGGAACCATACGAACTATCCAACCTGTAAGCGGGAATAAACCATCTACGTTTGACGTTGCAATGGGAATGTGTTAATTAGTTCTATTTGGTCAAAATTTCGATTTTGGTAATCTTCTATCATTTCTGGCGTTTGATCTAAATGTTGTTTGCATTAAATTTTTGTTTTCCCCAGGGTTGAGCTTTTGGGTCAGACTCAAGTATATGGTATAATTATGGCATTCATTTTAATTCTGACATTTGGGTAATTTTTAACATTTTCTGGCTTTTGGCTTTTCGAACATTTGGTTAGACGAAATTTAACTTTTTATCCAGAATTATGCTCATATTCTGGCTTTTGATCTGATTTTGGATTCTAGACCTAATTTTCATTTTTCGGTTCTGGATCTGGCTTTCGATTAGATTTCTACTTTTGATCAGATTCGGGAATTTGTTCGTATTTTAAAACGAATTTCATTTATTAGTGAGATTTAAGCTTTTTGTGGAATTCTTGCGTTGTACCAAAGTTAAATTTTGGTATTATATCAAATTGTCAAATTCAGTCATTAGGTGACATTCTGACTTATGTTCTCCCATTTGAAAACGTTGATTACATGAAGGCTGTGTTTGTGAATAATTCCCCGTCCACGCAATGAGCGGCAGAGTGGCTGAGCGGCAAGTTTAAGCGGCAGCTGACCTTTTAATGAGCGGCAGTTTCTGAGGGAGTTAGCGGGTAATTGTGAAAACGCCATTCTCAAGGGCGGTTCACAAAAGCGTTTTAAGTGAAAGTCGGCTTATAATTTCAGATAGAATTTTACGTTTGATAAAAAAAGACCCGTTCATCCAATTAACAGAAAAAGGGGAAGTTATGGTGAATTTCACCATTTATAAGGTAATAGAACAGATTTGAAAACTGAGCGGCACCGCTCTACCGATCAGAATTGACGCTTGCCGCTCAACCACCGCATGGCCACTAACATATAGCTACATGTACTTTAATTTTATTTTTGCCGCTTTGCCGCATGCCGGTTGCCGCTCATTGCGTGGCCAGGGCCTATGTTGCTCAGTTAAAAAAGAGACACATAAATCAGACTCAGTAATTCGGCTTTAGGCATCTATGGTAGGAGTTTGGCATCTTTGAATCACTCCATCTGCATCGACGTGTGGATGGATATTTGCATTTTTTCAGAGTTCACTCTACTCCCATCAATTCCTTCATCCCCAACATATAAATGTTAGGAAAGCTAATTGAAAAAAAAGCCAATTCTCTTTTTACTCAATTCCAGCAAATTCCTTTCCGAAAATAATTCGCTTGGGTCCGTAAAGGTGAACAAATGTATTTCCAATTCAATGTCTTAAGTGAAACAAGCTATTTCCACTAATTAACCTGAACCATCCCTTCGCGCTGCCGAAATAAGAAATCCAAGGCACTTTTTTTTTCATCCCCCACCTTTGACTGTGAGCACATGGCTCCATCAAGAAGAGTTCCTTTAAAAAGCAAAAAAACGCCAAACCATGACCAATTGGAATGAACCGAGTTTAAATGTATCTCTCGCCTTGATCTGTGCCTCTGTCGGGCAGTGTGGAATGCGGGGGGGGGGGGGGGGGGGAACACTCAATTTATTCTCGACATCAGGAAAAGTGTCATTAATTTATGAGTTCCCTTTGGCCAGTGCGTCAGTGAATCTCGTTTATTCCGCTTCAGGGACAGAAAGCAGGTGTGTTATCCTTTAAGAAAATGACATCCGAGCAACCTTGAAAATTTCTGACCTTTTCACTCAGCCTCAGCCTTCGCCTGGCTGTGTGTGTGAAGGTGTGAAAACGCATTAAGAAAATTATGAAAACGCCTGGGAAACAACCTTTTGTCGGCTGTTGGCTTTCCCGCACACGTAATCTCTTTTGAATAGTTTAGCAACACTTCCGAAAAGCGAAAGGATTTAGGTTGTGGTCGGGCGTCGGAAGGGTGGGGAGGGGGGATGTGTGGGATGTGTGTTCTTTCGATTTAATGGAATTAAATTTGCTTTGACGGCAGTATAGTTTTGAGTGGACGGCGCTGTTGTGGGAATTATTTATGTTGCATGCGATGTGATTGACTTTGGACTACATGGGTAGGGTTCTTCTTGAAATAAGTGTCTTCTACTTGTGTCTTCTGCTGGTTCTTCGAGGATGGACTCAAAGATATACAAAAAGAATGTTTCGAGGGGCATATGATAGAGTTTTCGGCTTTGAATCGATATGGAACATTAAAAGATTGCAGAAAATTCCAAGGTATGGACAATATGTTCTCTCTGGCTCATTGTGCATAAACTCATGTCGAAGTACAAGCCATTAGCCTCTGTTTGGTGTGGTACATGGAATGGTGACATTATCGAACCTTATTTCTCGTCATTGAATTGATTGGACGATCACAGTGACCTGTCAATGAGGCGTTTAAGCGATAAGCAAAGCAAAGAAGATGTTATCATCATTCAGGGACACACAACATCGACATCTCGGACTGAGGATTGTAACGCACAGCAGGAACTTTGAGGTTGTAAAGGAATTGGTCTACCTCGGCTGTGGATTAAACAGGGCCACCAACGCCAGTACCGGAATTAAGCGCAGAATTTCTTTTGTCAATTGCTGATTTTTTGGGCTCAAGACTGTAGCTGACTTTATATCTACGTGCAGTCCTATAGCGCAGAAACATGGACTCTGTTGTAAGTGGAAAAAGATGAAAAGGGGAAAGTTTGTCAATATCTGCGCAAGATGTTAGATTGATCCCTGACGGGAATTTTCAATCATCTTCATACCTTTCATGGTTTCAGCGATCACGTTTCTTGCTGATCCTATCGCTCAATTCCCTGTAGTGCCACCGTCTTTGGGTCCATATTAATTGTTTTTTTTCTGTACTGAATAGACCTTTGCTGTTAAGGGTTAAGGACTTACGTGCAGCAATTCCACAGTGGAATACACTTCTAGCTGGCGTAAAAATAAATTCAAAAATAAATTCAAACATTTGAAATAAAGAGTGGTCCAACCATAATACACAACGTTAATTTTGAGTCATACCTTAAGATTAAGTTTTCTTGCGAACTTTGTTTCACATTTCTTTGTTTCAGTGTTTGAAAAATTCAGCAATGGAAGGGTACACAATTGAGCAGCATGTTAAGTTTGTTGAAGCCTTTTGCGAAAATGGCCGTTCAAGTCAAAATGGATTTCGTGCACCTCTCGATGCAGCGGCAAAGCAAACTTTTGCGTCAGTGGATTCGTAAGCAATCAGAATTGCCGCTTTATTGCGAATGGGATCCACGAGTGATTGTTGAAAGGCCAATGCATCCGCAAAGAGTGACCGTTTGGTGTGGTTTATGGGCTATTGACATCATCAGGGTACACCACTTTGAAAACGAGGTCTTCCAAAGGTCTTGAATGATGTTCGCTATCGCGAGATGCAAACGTAATTCTTGTGGCTAGAAGTAGAAGGACATGGACCTGGCCGATATGTGTTTCCAACAGAATGGTGCCACATGCCACACAGTTGACAAAACATTGACCCTTTTGTTTGAGAAATTCAATGGATGTGTTATCTCACATCGTGGCGAAGTAAACTTGCCGCCACAAGTATGTGATTTGACACCATTGAACTTCTTTCTTTGGGGATATTTAAAAGAAAAGGCGTACGTCAATAAACTAAGGACAATTAAAGAGCTGTAGGATGAGATAAGTGGGCACATCAATGACATTGAACTTCAACTATGTAGCAGAGTCATTGAAAATATCGACTATGGGATGGAGGTAAGCCACCGGAGCCATGGCGAGCATTCGGCCGATATTTTGATTTGCACAGACTTACCATAGATCCTTCTATCACAATAAAAAATTATCAAGATAGTTATCTGAAAAATGTCACCATCTCTGGGCTTTCGATGGGCCACCATTTACATCAACCAAAGTAAATTGTGATATGATTTGAGACATTTTATTGCATTATGTGTTCCCATTTCGATGACAACGCATTTTTGTTTCTCGTAGAAGTCCTGGCGAACAAGTGTCGTTCTTATAAGCCTCTTTTGTGGCTTCATGGGAAGTATCATATACCTCCATAATAAGAGTTTTGACATATGAGAGCAGATGAATTTCAGTCAATGCTTCTAATGTAAACAAGTAGCTAGGTAATGATGGATAAGAGTCTTAAAAAAGTGGTCCAAATTCATGTCTTTGATTGCAGGAGAAATAAAATTCCGTTAACATGGCTCAGTGCACCCAACTTTTCTTTGCTTAAGGTTTTTGCCTACAAGTAGGCAATGTTTTACAGAACTCAAGAGTGGCGACCATAGGAAGAGTCTCCTTGACGCAAAGAATTTTTCGAGTGAGGGGGTGGCGTAAGTGGATGGCGATCGTCCTTAGAATCGATGGTCATGGGTTCTACTCTCCATACGGAGTCGGAGGATGTCAAACGCAAATTGTATTTTTCTTTTTCTGTGTCATTGGGTGTTTTCGTGGAACATGTTTCGGGCCTAGTTGGATAGTTGATTGACGGGAAAACTTTAACTGCCTTACATAGGGCAACGAGGTAAGCGAGTCTCGCCAATACTCAGCCAGAGTTAAGATAATTAATAAATGAAGTGAGAATAAAATGAGGGCAAAACGAAGTACATGCTGTCATCAAGAAGGTACACACAACATCGGCGTCTCGGACAGAGCGTCACACTAGGCAGCAGAAACTTCGAGGTAGTCAAGAACTTCGTCTACCTCGGCTCCGCAGTAAACAGGGACAACAACACCAGTACCGAAAAAAACGCAGAATCACTCTTGCCAATCGCTGTTTCTTTGGGCTTAAGAGGCAATTGAGTAATAAACCTTGATCATCTCAGTCCTACTTTATGGCGCGGACACCTAGACGCTACTAAAAGCGGCTGAGGATGCCCTAGATCTCTTCGAGAGAAAAGTTCTGCGTGCGATTTTTGGTCCTGTTTGCGTTGATGGCATCTGGAGGAGAAGATTCAACAACGAACTGTATGGGCTGTACAGCGACATGAGCCTAGTCAAGCGTCTACAGATACAACGCTTAAGATGGCTAGGCCATGTAAAGCGTAGGGACACCACTGCCCCGGCCCGAAAAGTCTCGAATCTGAGCCATTGGGACAACGCAACAGAGGACGGCCCAGGATAAGGTGGCGCACACAAGTGAAGAAGGACCTCAACCAACTTGGAGTGCGCAACTGGCGGCAGCTGGCGAAAGATCGTGCTGGCTAGAGAGGCACGTTGGTTGAGGCCCAGGTCCACCCCGGACTGTAGCGCCACAAGACGAAGAAGAAGCGAGAATAACACCGCGTACTTTATCAATCGCTACAATAGGTCTCCGGGAATGAATCTACACGTGGTTTTGGGTGCGAAAACCGCGACCTTTCTCCAAGCTGGTGGGCAAAACCCCCTCTTTCTAGGAGTATATTAACGAAGATGAGAGGTACGAAGTGGGCTAATGATGCCAACACTCTACAATCCACAACAAATTGTCACCCGGTTCTTCCAGCCCCAAGTTGTGGGTAGTTTGTTTGTTGCCATAGATGGCGGGACGTAAACATACCTCGTCAAAAAAGATGACTTATCACTCAAGAATTTTGACAAATTCGAGCCTCTCTAAGGACCGCGAGCCTTCAATTGCGAAATTAGTTGGCAAGCAAATAACTCGAGATCGTTGTACAGAATTCTTCTCACGATAGCGTGTGAATTGTTGAGCTTGTGGGATCGATGGGGACTTCAAGCTTGAGAAATGAGTTTCAGACTCTAGGTCACAACAACGGAGACCATGAAAGTTGTTCACAAGCATGTCAATCTCTCAGTCCTTAAGCATGCCAATGGGTGCTTCTTTTTGGAATATCCCTCTTGTCAAATTCAAAAAAAAAAAAATTGCTGGTGGTGCACAGCACTGAGTTTGACAATAAGTTTGCAACGTTGTTACTTATTTCGTTCCGCAGATAAATACACTTTTTCAGTGCCAAAATATCATTCAAAAATGTTTGTAAATTCCCTTCTTATCCTACAGTTACTCAAGAACTATTGAAACCCTTGACCAGCATGGGTAGTTCAATCATAGAAAGAAAAAGATTAAGTGCAACCTTTCGCACATTTTTTCTCAAGATCTTGAGTTGTATTTCATGGATTTTAATCCACAGTTCTTCAAATCCCTTTCCGCTGTGTTGGAGGATGGAAACAAAGTTAACCCACTGGAGACCACGGTACTTTCTGCTTCAGATTCTACCAATTGGATTTTCGACATTTTCCTTGCTCCTTTTACTCCCTACTCAGTTCAGTGACAATTCATTGTGAATTCATCAGCGAAGTGAGCCTGAAGGACTCTCTTAGACATGCATCTTTCACCGAAACCTTAGTACTGCTCTCTGCACTCATTCATTCATCAAAGAGTTCTCCATCAGGTCAAGTACGTTTGTCCTGACTACCTCCATGATGAACTTAACTATGTTTTCTTACATTCCCGACATCAACCAGACCAAACGACATCTGCCCCTTCTTCAGGTGAACGCAATGCCTCTGCCAACTCTTACACGCACGTCGAGCACATTCATTTGCCCTCGAGTTGGGGATTTCCCCCGGAAGTTAATGCCCCCATTTGTCATAGACCCCGGAACACTGTCACGAAACAAAAACATAACGCATACCGGATATACATCTCATAATCCCGTCACAGCCGGCACGCGCTGCTATTCAGATGTCAAGGTAAATAGATCCCCTAGGTCCTGCAACACCGCCGACTAAAATCACGTTTATCAAACACGCCCATCATACTCGCATTCAATTTGACAAATTTTCCATTCTGTCAAACAATTTTCAGCAGGACAACGGTACGGTGGCATTCCTCGGCATTTGGAATCATTATCCCAGGGCGTGCACACACTATCGCCGTGCATAAATCAAAATGACGGGCATCATGGTAGCCGTTATCCCTCGTGAAATATTTACTGCACGGATTGTGGTGCGCACACATTTACTGCCCGATCACGTGGTGAATAAATTAGAAATAACTCACTGCGGTCAGCTTTAAGCACGTCCACCACGAATGCCTACCATGTGGTTGCTTACTTTTCTGACCTCTGGCCAGCTGTTAGATTTGACGTAGCTGTCATGCTGGAGGAAGAATGAAAGAAATCCGAAAACAGCGTTAGACAGCTTCGCATTGTCTTGGCATGGCTGCAGCAGGCTAGCCTCCACAGTCAACCCCCCTTCCAATGAGCCAGCCATTCATTCTGAAAGATATTTTCTCTCGTTCAAGGATCAGGCAAACGTTTTCCCTTTACTTACGCATTATTCCACACAATCCCTCTAAGCCCTTAAGGGCCAATAAAGCTTTTCCTTCATCAGCAACGGCCTCATTAACACCCACCAACCCCCTGCAGCAGCTCATCCAAACGAATGGTTCCCGTTTCGAATCAAGATGACCGACCATCTCTAATGTCGAATCTTTTATTGCTGTTTCTTCCGCCATTCAGGGCATCGTTTCCTTGCACGCACACACCCACCCATGAGCCACTTGACCCACAACCGCTGCCCGGGACTGCCTTAAAGTGTGCGGCCAATTCCAAAGAGAGTCGTCACCACTGTCATTGGTTTCATCCTTTCAGTCGTATGTTGCCACTTTGGCCCACTCGCACTGAGTATCGCATAAATTCGTCCCCACCCCCCAGCCACACCCCGTTCGAGTGGTGTGGCAACAGCACAAAAAAAAAAGAAGCGAAAACAAAGGGATCCGAATTTATTATTTCGTCTGCGTCTCATTGAATTGTTATGGCCTTCTACCGTTCAGTTCGGCACTCGGCGACAACTGCGGTCGCATGGCTGTCGACAACATAATGAACTGTTAATGACTGCACTTCGCGGAGGGACACCGCGTCGCAGTTTCGACAGAGAGAGAGGAAATCACCCATAAAGCAATTTTCCACCTGACATTTATTGGTCGCAATAAAAACTTCCCTGCCGTCATCTGGTCGCACTTGTTGTCTCACTTTCTCATTTATAGTTTACCCCGGCGATAATTGAAAACAAAAAAAAAATCAATTATTCGCAATTAACGAACCACCCTGCGACGGCAGGGAATGTGGAGTGGAATATGTTTAAAACTGTGTCACAGCCACTGAACACATCCTCAGGCACTCAGGCAATTGAGTGTCGACGGAGTTGATTTCAAATTGTCACCACATCTGTGGCAAATAACTGTTTTGATGTCAAATTCAAATCTTATTGGTGGGGAGTAGTTTTTTTTCACTTTTTTCGAATGTCGGCAATACAGTGAGGTGGGAAGTTAGTGTTTAAAAAAATTTTTAATTCACGCTCCGTGTGAGTGGATCGGGTCTTAAGGTTTCTACCAACTTGGCTTTCCTGTTAAAAACCAAGGACGTGGCTGAAATAATTCTTTCGTGTGAGGCGTTGTAAATATTGGGTTTTCCACATGAAGTGTCACATTTTTGACTTAGTTTTGAGGAGGAAGCTGTCCAGGGAGCTTCAGTAGAATTCAATGAATTTTGTCTTTTCTCTGATAAAGTGGTATCAGTGTTGAATGACTTTAAGGGACCTTTGTACGTCCAGGTATTTTCTTCTGGAATCTGTGTATTACACTGTCGACGTTTCAATATGGTATTCCTTTGCTTTAGGTGTTCTGATTAGTTCCCTGTGCCACTAAGAACGGATGTGGGATCTGGTTTTACATACGTGATCACCTGTCGTAGCGGCTTGTATCATGTTATCCATTTTCCCAAAAGACATAGATAACGCAGAACTAGACGTCTTAGTTATCCAAGTACCAAATGAGATCATGAATGAGAGACGATCACCCCACTTTAGTATGGAGCGAGGCGTTTCTTAAACCTCTGCCGATCTATGGGTCGCAGCACCAGCTTGAGAATGCAACTCCACACTGAGCAGGGAAAGTTTCCCAACCGCCTGGCCTGAATCAGTAGGGTAAAAAACCTGATTCAGACCAGTCAGCAGGGTAGACTAACATTGACTGTGCCCGCGATGAAGGCTGTCTACCGCACGCTCAGTTTGAAATCAAAGTTTCTGGGACTCCTGAGCTCTCGTGGCACCAGAATATAGCCTCTGGTCAAGGCGTTACTACCAGTCAGGATCTCTCAACACCTGGGCCTGTTACAAATAGCAGCCACTCCGTAGAATGCACATTGTCAACCATTAACATTTTAAGCGTTTAGAAGGAAAGAAAGAAAGGAAAGAAAGGTGGTATCTTTATTTTTTTTCTTAACTTTCTTCTTTTTAACTATGCTTATCCACAACTTCAATTTCTGTCTTTGTAAATGAGTTTACCTGTTTAAAGCGTTCATTACTGAAAACTACAAAAATGTCTCTAAGTCTCTACTCATTCTAAGCACTGCTTTACCAACCGAATGAGTTTAGCAGCCATTGTTTTAAACTTTCAATTTAAATCATGAATCCCATCTACAGCAGAACAACACATCAAAATAGTGGCACTGAAGATTGGAGAATTCGTTTAAGACTTAACATGTATGTAGTATTGGTCCTGATCATTCAGTAACATTCTAAAGGGTCTGATGGAGGTGGTAGGAGAGGGAGTTGCCGACTGGTTTCTAGGAAAATGAAGGAAAAGACTTAACAATGAACTTTACGAGCTATTTAGTGTTGTCGGCACAGCCAGAAAGCGAATGATATTACGAATAAGCTTACAAGGTCATATAGAGCGGCCGAAAGAAGTCTTCGAATCCACTCTAGAGAGATGGAGCAGTATATAAGGACCGCGACTTAGGTGTGACACGCAAGTGGATAAGAATCTCAATCAGCTAAACGTGTGAAACTGAAATAAGTCCAGTGGAGAAACTTTGTTGGTTGAGGCCCAGGTCCACCTCGAACTGTAGCACCACCTTTAATAAGCTCACGTTGGGTTTGACCGAAGAATTGATCTTAGAGGCAGCTGTTTAATTTTTATTATTTCTTCTTTTTCTCAAGAAAGTTATATTTTTAATAAGTACTTTGTTAAACTTCCTCTTGATTTTGTTACACACCGGTCAGATATTGACTCGGATAGGTTTCTTTATATGGAAGCAGGAATAGCGTCCGGGTAAGTGAACCTTTTAGGTCTTCATTTAATGAAGGCATCTTCGCAAGTTTGAGTTACATTATCGACCAGATATTTTCAATTGGATTGAGGTCGTAGGAAGTCTAACATAGTATGTCGACACTTCTTCTTCTTGTGGCGCTACAGTCCGGGGTGGACCTGGGCCTCAACCAACATGCCTCTCCAGCCAGCGCGATCTTTCGCCAGCTGCCGCCAGTTGCGCACTCCAAGTTGGTTGAGGTCCTTCTCCACTTGTGTGCGCCACCTTATCCTGGGCCGTCCTCTGTTGCGTTGTCCCAATGGCTCAGATTCGAAGACTTTTCGGGCCGGAGCAGTGGTGTCCATACGCTCTACATGGCCTAGCCATCTTAAGCGTTGTATCCGTAGACGCTTGACTAGGCTCATGCCGCTGTACAGCCCATACAGTTCGTGGTTGATTCTTCTCCTCCAGATGCCATCAACGCAAACAGGACCAAAAATCGCGCGCAGAACTTTTCTCTCGAAGAGACCAAGGGCATCCTCATCCGCTTTAAGTAGTGTCCAAGTTTCTGCGCCATAAAGTAGGACTGGGATGATTAAGGTGTTATATAAAGCAAGCTTAGTCTTTCGAGAGAGGGCTTTATTACTCAATTGCCTCTTGAGCCCAAAGAAACAGCGATTGGCAAGAGTGATTCTGCGTTTGATTTCGGTACTGGTGTTATTGTCCCTGTTTACTGCGGAGCCGAGGTAGACGAAGTCCTTGACTACCTCGAAGTTTCTGCTGCCTAGTGTGACGCTCTGTCCGAGACGCCGATGTTGTGTGTCCTTCCTTGATGACAGCATGTACTTCGTTTTGCCCTCATTTACCACCAGACCCATTTTAGCCGCTTCCGCTTCAATGCCAGCAAACGCATCATTGACGGCTCGCTGTGTTCGACCAATCACGTCAATGTCGTCGGCGTAAGCTAGCAATTGAGCTGACTTTTGGAAGATCGTACCTCTGGTGTTGACCTGTGAGTTACGCACGATCTTCTCCAGGATGATGTTAAAAAAGTCACATGACAGCGCGTCGCCTTGTCTAAAACCTTTTTTGACATTGAAGGTCTCGGTGAGTTCGTTCCCGACCTTGACGGAGCAGCGAGAGTTCTCCATCGTCATCCTACACAATCTGACGAGTTTGGTAGGAATGTCAAAACTAGACATGGCACTGTATAGCTCGTCTCTATGCACACTGTCATACGCGGCCTTGAAATCGACGAATAGGTGGTGAGTGTCGATTTGCATTTCTTGGGTCTTTTCCAGGATCTGCCGTAGTGTGAAGATTTGGTCGATGGTGGACTTCCCTGGCCTGAAACCACACTGATAAGGACCAATCAGGTTGTTGACAAACGGTTTCAGGCGTTCACACAATACGGCAGAGAGGATCTTGTATGCGATGTTAAGGAGACTTATCCCTCGATAGTTGGCGCAGTCGAAGGGGTCTCCTTTCTTGTGGACCGGACAGACGACACTGAGATTCCACTCATCGGGCATGCTTTCCTCCGACCATATCTTACAGATGAGCTGGTGCATGCGCCCAACCAGGTCATCCCCAGCCGCTTTGAACAGTTCTGCGGACAGTCCATCCGCTCCAGCAGCTTTATTTGACTTCAGTCTCGATATTGCTATCTTGACCTCGTCTAAGTCGGGGGGACGGAATTCTTGTCTATCATCGTCCAAATTAAGTGGAACATTCTGCCTAACAGCGGGATTTGGGTCGTCATCGCCGTTTAAGAGTCTGCAGAAATGATCTTTCCAGATTCTCAGAATCGATTGCGACTCTACTACTAGGTTTCCGTTTTGGTCCCGGCAGGCTTCGGTCCGAACCCTGTATCCACCGGATAGCTGTTTCACCTTTCGGTAAAACTTTCGGACTTCATTCCTGCCATAACATCTCTCCATCTCTTCGACCGCGCGCTTCTCATGCTCTCTCTTTTTCCTTCTGAGAAGCCGGTTCTCTTCCCTTCTTTTCTGTTCGTAGAGCTCACGAACAGCTCTCGTTGTCCGATGCAGCGTTGCCTGGTAGGCCTCCTGTTTGGCTGCATGTGCCTGCCTGCACTCGTCGTCAAACCATGGGTTCCTCCTAGGTGGTGGCGTGAAACCCAGCACATCAGTGGCAGCTTCTTTGATGGCTTTTTGACAACGTTTCCATTCTTCTTCTATTGTTAGTGCAGGCAGCGTCGAACTTTGGGAGAGTTTTAGGGAGACTCGGTCGGCAAAGATCCCAGCGACCTGTTGCGATTGTAGCTTTCCGACGTCAAACCGTTTCGGCCTATCTCGACTCCGTTGTTCTCTCGATATCCGGGTTCTTACCTTGGCTACAACAAGGTGATGATCCGAGTCGATGTTAGCGCCTCGGAATGTTCGGACATCGAGAATGTTGGAGGAGTGTCTGACGTCGATCGCAACGTGATCAATCTGGTTGACGGTTGATTGATCAGGGGATCGCCAGGTTCCTTTATGGATGTTGCGATGTGGGAACCGCGTACTGCTCATAGAGAGGTTCCGCCCCGCGGCGAAGTCCAGCAGCCTGAGTCCGTTTCCGGAAGTCGTGTCGTGCAGGCTGTGTTTCCCGATGACGCCAGCAAAGATGTCCTCTTTCCCCAGCTGAGCATTGAAATCTCCTAGAACGATCTTGGTGTCATAGCTGGGGCATCGATCGTATGTTCTTTCTAGGAGATCATAGAACTCATCCTTGCTGTTGTCATCCTTTTCTTCTGTCGGGGCGTGAGCGCATATCAGGCTGATGTTCCCGAATTTAGCCTTAATGCGGATTGTCATGAGGCGTTCGCTTACAGGATCGTAGCTTATGACTTTTTGCCTAAGTCTGCCTCGAACAACAAATCCGCATCCGAATAGGCGCTGCCTTCTCTCCCTGTAGCAGTCGCTGTAGTATATGTCGCAGTTCTTCATCTTCTTTCTGCCCGGCCCATCCCATCGCACTTCCTGGATGGCGGTGATATCTGCTTTGTAGCAGTCAAGGGCCTCCGCAAGTTGTTCGGCTGCACGTGGTCTGTTAAGGGACCTCACATTCCACGTGCAGAACCGAAAATCGTTGTCCTTTGTTCGTTTTCCGGGGTCGTCGACACTACTAAAAGAAAAAGAACGAGTTCTTGCTTACAATTTAATTAGGGGTACAAATTCGGTCCGTTTTCGAAAGATGACGCCACCTGCAAGTTGTGGCAAGTCTTGGAAGCGATTAACCACTTCAATGGAAATGTGTACCAACAGTAATTAGTGTGCATCAGCGTTTGTCAATAACAATAACTTTGTTTTTTGTCTCTTCGAAAATTTTCGGTGATGGTGATGGCGAGTTTTTTGCGACCGACAAATCGAAGCGTCAAAAGTGGTAATCTTGGTGCCGAAGACAAAGAATGCCTTGGCCAGAACAAAAAGGTTGAAGATGAGGAATTTAAGGCTTTAATGGATCAAATTCTGTGTCAATTTCTGTTCGGCTAAAGAAATTGAATTTATTTAAAAGCAAAGATATTGGGTGCCGTGAGAGTTTAAACTAAAAGAGAGAGAGAGAGAGAGAGAGAGAGAGATGTCGAAAGATGATTTTTTACCTCGAAACTGCTTCTTAAAAGACATCAAAGGAAGGGATTTTTGCACCGGATCGTGACTGAAGATGAAAAGTGGATATACAAAATATACAAAAGGAAAAAAATATTACGAAAGTCCTGGTGAGAATGTTCCACATCGACACCAAAGGAATACATACACTCTGCATATGATGGGTCCAGACGGGTGTGGTGTAATATAATCTGCTGAAACCGGGCGAAAACGTTAATGGAAGACATAATCGACTACAACTAAAGGGTTTGAGTCGTGCATTGCGAGAAAAATAGCCAGAAATGATCGAGAAGCATGACAAGGTGATTGTGCAATATAATTACGCTCGTCTTCACGTAACTCTAGTGATTTGGATGCTCTTAGTCTTGGCCTTGGCTTACTTTCTCCTGTAGCTCGACACAGATCGTTTTTTAAGATTCAGTGCAGTCGTGAGCTAAGTTCGAAGAGTGTATGCCACGAAATAACGATCGTGTACTGAGTTCGGGCCCACTGAGCCCTTCCTTCTTCTGGTAATTTCAATTTCACTATAGTTTCTTAAATTCCATGCCATAGTTCCTTCAAAAACATTTAATCTTTTAGTATTTTTACGTGTATGTGTGAAATTGTAATGCATTCCGAACAAAATTTTAAGAGGCTTTTTATTGGCAATTAGCTGTCTGTGAGTCTTGTCAGCAACTTGAAAGAACTGGTGACTTGAACACACTTTACAGCTCAATTCAAGGACCTTCGGTGTCTGATGCGACACACTTTTTCACTTTACCCCTACCACCACATCTGGCTTTTGCCTACTACCACTAAAAAAGAAGCTGAGGTGTGTCTTTTATTCTTACCTCCTCAAAACTCTACACACTTCTGATTTACTTCACCTCACTGAATTGCAGTCGATATCGAAGTACAAAATTAAAACATACGACCAACAAATCGTGAAGTGAAGTCTTAAGCAAACACTAGTCACAACGGCCGTCTCACCCTGCTCCTCCGCACTTCATCCCAAGTACGTATGCAAATGAAATTCGATGAAAAATCTAAAATGTCATCTCAAATGCAAATCACTTAAAGAAGCACGATGACATGACGGGCCACAATCCCATGAGCCGGAGGGCAGCGACTGAAACTAGTTTCGTAGCCTCCAGCTCCTACGGCCATGTGTGCGGTTAAAGTGTATTAGAGTAGAATAGGGGTGGATGGATGATAGATGTGGGTGGGGCGGACGGATTAAATCGTTAGTCCTTATGGCTCACAGAGTATGACATTGCAAAGTGGGAGCAGCAGCAGTTGAGGATGATGATGATATTTTGGAAGCGTTTCAATGGGGTGCTCCTGAAATTCCATGCAACGTTGTCATTTTGGAGCACTTTGCTGGCGAAATTATATCGCAATGGGTGGAGATTTGGATAAACACTTGCAACGAGTTGCATATCAGCGCTGGTAGACGTTTTTAAGGGACTCAACACGAGAGCTGGATGATAAGGAGTGATTTGGATGGAGTCGGAAATTGTTGCAATTCATTGAAAGTTTTGATGATGAGTCTTTCTAAAGTCCTGTTGACATTTTGCTCTTGGTACGAAGGGTGCGTGGGTTAGGTTTGAAATCTTTTGAGTGCACAAGAGAGTTGTAGAGCTTAGACCGATTTTTTCCGGTTACCTTAAAGAATTTCAATTTGAGTTTTTAAATGAATGCTCAGTAAAGGAATGGAACATTTTCATGCTTGGTTCCTTTACTACCTTGAAACCTGCCTAGCTCGTGCAAAAATATGATCGAAAACTATATCCTACAACCACCTTGATAATCTAGCTCAGAGTAGCGCAGAAAAGACTAAGAGGTTCCTTAAGAAAACACTCTGGGGAAGCCAGCAGGAGTGAGAGGAATAGGTTGGGAAAACAACAATCGTCCGCCTAAGTGGCATCACACTGGTCCCACTCGTGGCTTGTAACCTACTTAACCGAACGTTAAGTGCTTGGATAGTGGGTGGAGTGTCGTAAAGATCGTCGTTGTTTTTGATCTCGGTAGGCAGCAACATTTGCAAATATGATGTGAAGCAGTGGTCCATGCCAGTACTATTCAAGAGTTCTATGTAGGTGAACATCGATGAGCATGTAGCCGAAAAGACGATATTCGATTGCTTTGTCCTACACACTGAACAACGAGATTAAATGATTCATCGAATGGTTTATCGAAAAAGTTGCTAAACATAAGCTAAACCATTGTATGGATGAGTCCGGAAAGATATGATTAAGGCCTGGAATGGCCTGGAAATGTGGCGAAAGCTATTTACTCTATTCTCTATTTATTTACTCTAAGAAAGATTTGGGAGTATGTCGAACCGATCTTCAGTTATTTTATAGACTTGGAAAAAGCATACGAGTGCTTCGAGAGAAACTCTAGAGTGTTCAAAGAAATTTAGGATTCAAGGTCCCTATTTAGTACCATTCAATCTCTATACACCAACTGAAGCAGCTGCGTTTGGGTAACCGGTAGTAAATCAATTGCTAGCACCGTGGGTGTGGGCTTCGCCAAGAGAGCGTCTTGTCACCTCTTCTGTTCATTATACTTGTACGTACGTACGTACGTATAATATTTGAATTGGATGTTGAAACGCAGAAGAGACTGGGAATGATTACATTGGTAGATTTGCGGGAAAGTCGTCTTCCTTTCGCAGATGACTTAGTTGTCGTCCCATTTTCCCAAACGGTGCGTGCACTAAATAAGTTTGTGGCCATGTTTGCTGATGCTCAAATGAAGGTGAATACGGACAAATGCTAAGCAATTTACAAGACACCCATCTAGTGCTTTCTATAAGACTCCAATTGAATTAAGTGGAAAAGTTAAAGTATCTCGGCGACTTTTACTGGAGTGACGAAAGGGGCGACACTGAGCTTTCTTGTACGATTGGTCAAGATGGATCAAATTTGTAGCAGCATGGAAGATCAGTAATGAGGAAGCTTGGTGTCACAGCCAAGTTATTACTTTTTGATTTAGTGTTTGGTCTCTTACAATGCAATTTGGGTAATGACCGAAAGAATAAGATTTCGGATTACAGGCTGCTGCGATGATACTTCTCAGGGGAGTTGTGGGAGTTACTAGCCATAAAAGGGTGAGAAAATCAATACTGTGAGGGAACTTAATTTTGATGAGCTACTTCTTTGGATGGAAAGGCCTATGCTTCGATGTTGTGATCACGTGCTACGAATGCCCCTTTATTACGACTTCCATGGCATGCCCCTGATGCATGCACGTTTCTTTTTCATGAACCGGAAAGATGAGTGCTATTGAAAGGTTTGAAGAAGCTCTTGGTTATTTTGAGAGAAATTTACTGCCTGGGATTTTCCACCTTTTTACGTTAATGGTGTCTAAAGGAGAAGATTTAATTGCATCCGCCTTATCAAATATCTACGGCCACCGTGTTAGTGCGTCGACTCACGTAACAGAGTTCAAATTTCGACGCTGGAGCCGACTCTTATATATTGTATTTTTCATATTTTTTGAAGCTAGGCCCTGATCCCTTGTGGGCTGTAGTGCCCATAACATTTTTTGAATTGTTGAAAATACTTAAAGGGCAATTGAAGAGAAGCTTCTTAGATTTTGCCATCGGCTTTAAGCTGGAAGCCCCTCAACTCATTGATTTAAAGGAGGTCCCTCGAGGATAGGCTTTGGGCTGATGAGAACAGTAGAGCCACGCAGCTTATTCGTTTAATTTATATACTGGCTTAGGTCTAACTCAAAGATTCTTGACGATGAGCCAATTGAGGTGAGATGTGAGAGAGAGAGAGAGAAATAAAGAAAGAGAGAGCGAGAGAGAGAGAGAAAAGATGCACAGAAGTGAAGAAAAATTTTAAGCAACTTGCTGTGCACATGGAGAAAGCTAGTTGGAGATGGATATTGAGAAGGATTGAGACCCCACTCATGATTGTTGTACCTCTCCAAGAAGAAGGACCAATGCTTTGCAAAATAAACCATCGACAGACATACCGAAACTGAAACCAAACTGAAAAAAGGGTTCGTCTCTAAAAAAAATAATCCTTAAATACTTGTTGATGATCAACTGAATATTTTTCGTACTCAACAGTTTACTAAGAGATGATAGATTATAACAAATCGGAAAATATCAGCAGACTCTGGGAATGTAGCAGCTTTTAGCATGAAATTTCGATTTAAGTGAACTTAGCGAGCTCATCATATTTAAATCGTAAATAAAAAAAACGCTTCTTAACTACTCGATGGTTGCGCACAGAATCCACTTTATTTCTTACACCTTTACATGAGTTACTCTTGCAGCTAGAAAAGGCAACAACAACGTACGAGAGATTTATCGGTTAAGCAAGTGTAATTTGTCGTTGCTCCCTTTACATTGTGACGAAAAAAACTAAAGACTGTAGAAAAACACAAAATAAATGTGTCTGTGATAGTATGTGTATGCACAGCCACTGCTACAATATTGTAAAATTAAACCAAAAACTGGGTTACACATTCCAAATGTCTGACTTCTTGTGATCTTTTGTTATAACCGAACACAATGCTTTTTCTAAATTTTTGCACTCATTCGCTTAAGGTCAGAAATTAAGAAGAGACGTCTACTGTTGTTAGCGAAGATGGTCACACTGTATTACTTGTCCAACAAAGGCTCCTCAAGCTCGCAGTTTAAGGGGCTTACAAATTTAGGTCATCCACAAAATAATTAACTGCACAACAGGGTTGCTAATGAAGCTGGGTCCTGTCCCTCGACATTCTTTTCTCATAAAAAAAGGCTAAGAAATTTGACCGAACTGCAATTGTGATGTCAACTCAAATGAGGAAGTGTAACTATCCCTTTCCATTGCTGGGAAAGAACACCGCAGCCGATAAGATGGCGACACGAGAGAAAACCAGAAAACTTTCCCCGAAAATTCCATCAATTTCACACAATCTTCACGCAGTTGCTTCGCAAAGAGACTCATCTCTTGAGAAAACTTTCCAAAATTACAGATGTTATTTCGACATTCCAAGAACTTGCCACTACTACTTTCGCACGTCCACCGTCCACAAGCCCACAAATCAATTCAACCAAATCAAAGCGGATTCTGCGGCAAACTATCACCAACTGACCACCGATTCGAATGACCGTGTCCCCAATTCAGACTTGATTCCAAAGTTTAAACTTTTCTCCGCAGAGCCGTCCCAAGCACTTCCCTTCAGATTTGTCGTCTCAATTTGTCCCGAAAACTTTTTCCCTAAAATCTGTGAAACCGGACAAATGAGTTAACTTTTCTCCTTTTCCATTCGATTTGTCGCCTTCTTTGGAAGTGTCATGTGGGTGGTGGGTGGAGCAGCAGTCCTGCAAGTGTGAACGAAAAGTGAAAATGTTGAGTGTATCAAAGTGCGGGGACGATGTCGCCAGCACAAAAACTGACAGCTTTGACAGCACTTCTGCATTTCACACAACAATCCAACTCAAAAGAAGCCGAGAAACTTCTTCGAAATGAATTCGTTTTCCATTCATAGACGCGTCACAAAAGGGTTCAACTGTCCTCAGAGATCCTCAACAATTACAAAACTATCACACCCATCAGCGCCATCATCGTGCGCCGTCATCGCCTTGATAGTTGTCACTAGCATCTTCGTGGTCATTGTTGTCACCGTCTTAGACGAGGCAACCGACCCCACTTCTCCTTCGCCATCTTATCCTGGCAAGCAGTCATTGTTGCAGATCCACAGGAGCAAACTCCTGCACCGCACAAGAAATGAAAATTTAAAGTCTCCTAGTGTGTCTGGGACGCGACTGGGACCCCACAGAGCCACCCAACAAGACAAATGTGAAGGAACCAAAGCAGATGCGAGAACAAAGAACGAACCATGTCAACATTGCCAACATCATCGTAACCGTCGTCCTTTTGAGCAATGACTCCGTTTAAGCGCAACAATGCCGTCACACCACAATGATGACAACGTTGGCGAGGATGATGATGCTCTTACCATCGCAAGGCTTTAAGGATAATTGTGTGTTTATTTGCTAACACATCCCCGGCGCACACAACGCCTGCAAACACTCCGACATGCATAATGAATCGAGGCAATGACGCGAGTAACGCGCACGCACAGCCTACCCAGCGACGCCGGCACCGTTCTCACGGAGCATGATTTCGATTTCGAGTCGTTCCTCTCAACACATAGCCTGGCTTCCTTTTGCGCTTAATTGTTACGATAATGCTCATCGTGAGCAATGAGCGGTGTAATTCGAAGTGATGCCACTCAATGAGAGGCGGCAGCCGGCGATACCCTCTGGCGTCGACTGACGTTAATAATGATTGCATTGGACTCCTTGTCGGCTCCTGCTGATGCAAAGCAAGGGCGAACGGGTTCAGTGTGGGCAGATTAAGTTCCTGGAAGCAAAGCAAGCCCAGGGTCACTACTGTAACTCAATATTTGATTAGCTCCATCGATGGAAACTCATGTGCATATGTGAGGTGACCTTTTCCAACTTTTACGCACACGTCCTCGTGTCCGTGGGTGTATCTTCCTGCAAACAAGTCTCCTTGAAGCGGTCAGCTCAGTTGTGCACTCCAATTACAAGCGAAGTGTAAAAAGCACATCGGATGTGGACTGCATCGAAGCATACGCTGTTCGGAACTTGGCCGATTATAAAGTGTCTGCTCCCAGCAAACGGGGTTGCTTAATGAGGCGAAAGACGAGGAGGCGAGAGAAGTTTGCGGAGTTTGTTCTTCAGAAAGTATGTTCTCCACTTAATGCGAATGCACACAGTTCAGCAACAGTTTTGGTTGGCAGAAATTTCATGATATTCGATTGAGAAGAGTGGTGGGGTGAGCAGTAGTGGGTGGGAAATATGCACAAGATGAGGAATGAGGAGTATACGGTCAACGAATCTCGTAGGCGGACGACTTGGAGAACAGAGCCTTGCGTAACTATTTCTTCCTTCGAAATGAAATGCAACAATGGCGTTCTGAGAATCCTAGTTTTACCAGATTCAATAACAAAAATAAATCAGAAACCCGTCGCCCAAGATGACTCTAGTGCCATTTTCATTTCTAAGGCAGCTCTCGAAGATAGTTTTAACTGTCTGACGAGCAGAAAGACCACCGGAATAGACGGAATACCGAATATTGTGTTGCGTCATCTCCCCGAAGAGGAGGTAGAGATAGACACAATCCTGTTCAACAATGCTCTGAGTAATTATAAGACGGCGGTAGTGCAACCCATCCCCAAAAGGGACAAAAATTTCTCGCTTCCGAAAAATCTTCGGTCGATAAGGTCTAGAGTCCTGATGCTGCCGAATGAGGACAAAAAGATAATACCGAACAACAATTTGGATTAACGGCGATGCATGATGGCGCGTCGAAATTGGTTTCGGACATTCAATGGAATAAAAATAAGACCCAGTGCACCGGGGCCTGCCTTTTTGACTGAGAAAAGGCATTCGACACTGTCTTGTTAGAAAGTCTCTTCCTTGAGTTGACGAGGTTGGGTACAAGCAAAGAACTGCTTTACACGATCTTCAATATGGTCACAAGTAGAAGGTTTGTTGTTAAGAGTGGCAACAAGGTTTCTACTAATGTCTTTTACATTAAAAATGGGCTCCAGCAGGGTGCAGTGAATTCACCAATTCTTTTCACTATTTTCACCAGTGAATTGGCTCCATGCGACATATGATGGCGTTCGCTGACGACTTGGCCGTGTACAGAACAGCGCGAGAGACGTCATTACCGTGGTTATGCAACGTGACTTCTAAAAGATCCAGCGATTTTGCGACGACTTGAAGTTAAAAAATTAACTACAAGGAGTGTGAAACCATCATTTTCCGGACACCGTTATGCAGAGCCTAATTAAAAAAAATTGTAACTAGTTGAAATAGTTTTACTTCTAGACTTAAGGAATTAGAAAAAGATGAATAATAAAAAAATACATGTTTAAGTGAAAAAAAAAAATGAAATGGGGAATGAGGAGTAAATACGATTCTCTTGCTGAATCAGTTTAATCTGCAAGAAAAGTAGAAGAAAAATAAATTTCCTTTGGTGTGAAAAAGTGTCTGTAATCCATGTTCAACCAGTGGTGGTATACAGCCCCAAAAATATGAAAAAGAAATATTAGTTCACAAAAGCTGTTCTTCTGCAGTCGTTTACAAGGATGTCGTTTATGAAAACTACACTTCTCGAAGTCTCAAGTCAATACTAACCACAAAGAACATTGTCATTGCTGGACACATTCAACATGTTGTTCCTTTCAACTCAAACTCAATTGCAGCAAGTCGAGTTTAATCTAGATTTCTGGAAGTCTTTCACTTTTTGTTTCTATTTTTTAGGGCCTTTGAGTTTCACAAAGGACCAAAATTTCCGATCACGCCCAATATCTTGAAAAGATAAAAATTCAAAATGCCTAAAATCCCGCAAGGCCAGTATTGTAAAGTGCCTAAAGTCCCGACAACGTTATCCTGTGTAAGTATGAGTTCTGTCCTTTTGCGATTCCTCTGTTTGCCGTTGCTGCCGAATTTGGAATTGGTGCCAAATTTGGATAGTTACGACTTCATTCAGTTAAATTTTTGACAGAATTTTAAAATTTTGTGATCTTGCCACTTTGGTCTTTGCCTCTTATTGGCTTTTTTTCAAACCTTGTTTTTTTTCATTTCATTGGCTTTTCATAACTTTGGGCCTTTGAGAATTTGTATTTCGGACTTATCCGTTTGCCAGTTTCGCAGACATCTTTTTTATAGCAATGTGACATGCAGCAACCTTCACTAACATTGGTCGCTCGGCGAATCTCAGCAAGCGCTTCTGCGAAAAGAATCTTCGTCATCCCCTCCAATCCACTCATTAGCTCCAAATATCTGTCACCTAGTCCCAGCAACAATGGGACAGTAGCAAACTAGCAAAGCACGTGTTTTGCAGTGTCATCTACGTGGAGAATTGCATCGCTTGGGCTATTTTACATTATGCTGCCAGCCTAGGTTGACTTTGGAGATTTTCTTTCTCAAAATGGAGAAAGGTAGGATAAACAAAAACGAACTCCGCTTTCTCAGTTCGCCAGTCTTGTAAGATTGCATGACTGAAATGGCGCTAGGAGCAGGGGTGTGTTCAGAGTGCAGAGTCAAAGTCAAATTTTCCTTGTTTCCACAGGTTTTCTTTTTTTGACCTCTCCTCTTTCTTTTTCTGTGCACATGTAACATTGAGTGGACAAGGATTTTATAATGGGTGTCGACAGTGTTTTATGGAACGACTGTCGCTCCATGCCCTCAGATGGTAATTGAGGATACAACACAATTAGTAGCAGTAGTATTTCAAGGCATTCACCGAAAACGGATTTTTGTATCTATTTCTGTCCCACGCAATATAGATAAAGACGCTCTCTTGTGAAAGGACCCTTAGGCCCTGGCCATGCAATGGCAAAGGTAAGGCGGCAAAATACTGAGCGGCAAAAACAAAATCTAAGCAGAGTCACCTATAGGTTGCCGGCCACACAGTGGTTGAGCGGCAAGTATCATTTCAGCTCCACCCCGGACTGTTGCGTCACAAAAAGAAAAAGAAGAAGTTGCATTCGTTCCAACGTCGTCCTGAGCTCACGTGCCATTTTTCTGACACTTCGACGCAGACTTCGCTAAATTGAAGCCTTCACTTTCCCAACCATAACTGCCAAGGTTGCTTGTTTTTGTTTTGACCACCTCCATGGCATCTTGAAACGCTGCCTTGCCGAGTATCAGGGCAATAAGCTATGGTTCGTGACACAAATGATTTACTTACGTTGAAGGGGTCTCTGATGGAAGCTGCTTGCGGTTTTCTAGCCACAATTCCATTGTGGGCACAAGGTTCTTCAACACAACTGAGATACAAGTCGTTTAAGAGGCTTTTAAAAAATAAGATTATCCGACCGGAGTCAAAATTTGAGTTCACTGTTATGAACCGCTCAGACATCATAGCAGTCTGAAGTTGGTTGCTGTTCGAGTCAGTCAAGGTGTATATTGAATTTTGTTTACCCCGAACCTGCCCCTTACAAGGGCCACTGTAGTTCCATCAAATCAAGACTATCTAGGTTCCTAACACACTCATTGACTTGACATTTCTTTGCATCGATAGTCAGGAAACAAATTTTTACCTTCTTAAAAGATTGAAAAACGAAATCTTCGGTACTCATCCTCTAAGCCAATGAAAACATCTTCACGTCAAGCATGAATTGAGAAAACTTTTGTGTCATTTTCTATTCTTATCTCTGCACTGAATGGGATTTTTATAGGAGAATGGCTCCCTGCTCGGTGCACTGCACATTTTCCCCATTAAAGCACACACAACGTTGTTGACAATAATGCAGTCGCGACAAAAGACAGTAACCCACTTTATTAGGATTTCATTAAGGATCTTAAAGTTGGTAATTACCCAAGTTTGTGAAAGGAGGACGTCCCCATATACTTTGTCAGTGTACGTACGTACTGCCGCGAAACGATTATGTCCTTCAAAGTGGCTTCATCAAAGATAGGGTTGATTATGGTGGCATAAGGACTTCTAATCGATTTTCTGGTGAAGTTCCTTGAATTCCCTTTCCCGAAAATGTGTCCCAAAGTCGTTGCAACCGAACAAGCAAAAGTTTTCCTCGTCGCGGTGAGCCGGTGGTGGTGTGACTTTCATTTCTTTTCATTTCATCAGGTAATTCTCCATTCTGAACAGCAATTTGCGGTTTGGTGCAAGTGCCAGCTGGTTTTCGTCCTAAAGGCCACGGTGAGCAGTTGGTGTTTGCGCGCTAGATTAATTAAAACAAATAAATTGCAAGGCGCTGCTTAGAACGTGATTATTGTTTTCTTCCTGCAATGTTGTCCTTCTCCTTTGTGTCCTCTTTGTTGTTCGTGAGGATGAATGTGTGTTCTGCGACTAGGTGGAGGCCTGCTTGGAAAGGTGTTTGGCAAGGCCATGCATTGCTGCATCGGTTGAATGCATGGGCGGTTACGGCAATAATTCACTGCTGGTTGTGTGCACTGCAGTTGCGACGAAAGTTCGTCGAAATCGTACACAGATTGGGCGGGCCAGCTCATAACCGGCCGCCAAAATTCAATGGAACTCCTGCTGAGTGTCATCTTGAACTTTGACTAAAATCGCACCGTCGCCGGGGGATGAATCTTGTGATTTATGAGCGTCCATAAAGACGGCCTCTGGCACTTTACGTCCTCCATCGATAAATCCGACCGCCCATCGAATGGGGAAGTCACACTGAATAGGCTTCTGGTAACAAATTTGTGCACGCAATCGGATGCAATAAATTTGTTTCCGAAAAAGGCGTGCAAACAAGGCGGACGAGATAAAGACTGGTGCGGCACACAAATTACTGTCACCCCGATGCCGATGAGGTGGTGATGTTAAATAAATTTATTTATTGCTCTCTTGGGGAGGTGTAGGCAAATACACATGAGGTCACGGTGACTATTTTTATGGGCAATGAAGAGGGTGAAGAAGAGGGAAAGGAGTGCATCGCAATTGGTTATCATAAGGGCATGGGTGTACAATTTTTTATATTTGGTTACTTCAATGGTGCTTGGAGGTTGAGAGTGTATACACGATCAGAAGTTTTTGGCTTGGAGTATATTTTTTGGTCATCAGACCCAAGTCATCACTGAGAAAATTTTGAAGTTTTTTTCGGTTGGCTTCCCCTGTAAAACGCTTTATTTGGACGATGCCAAGGTATACTGTAACTTTAGGAATAAAAAAAAGAAACAATAGAGAAGGTATATTTCTTTAAGAGGTATCCTCAGACTCAGATCCCATCTAGACTGAATTGAGCAAGAATATGGACACATTGCCTATTGTGATGGATTTTGGTTTTAGGTCATGCCCTTAGGATCTACTTTGGAGACATGGAAAACTGTGCATTCTTAATTGGCTTGGGAAATTAACAGACGCGAATATGCCTCTAGAAGGCATGTGCCTGTAAACGAAAGGAACATGGGAATCTCATTGTGCGTAATTCACGCTCTGCACTGTGTAATTCAGTGTGTGGTTTCAAGTTGGTAGCGCTGGCATAAGAAACTTGTCAAGTTTAACTTTCATTTGAAGTGTCACTGTATTGGCTGAAAATTTGCCATTTACCAAAATGAATCGCTAAACAATCTAACATAGCCTTACAATTATTGAAACATTTTACCAAATTGGTGACTTAAACGGAGCCACTTTTGGCATATTGTGCGAATTTTGTAGTTATCACAATCGATCGACTAAGCAATTGGGAAAATTTGAAAGAAATTTTAAAAGAGTGGAAGCTTCGCCTTTTTCCATCATCGTAATGCATGGTCAGTCGTTGTCAGTACTGCCAATTTGCTAAGTATTCAAATTTCCCGCCGTGCGTAGAAATCAAAGAAGAAGGTTTAACGAACTCTATAGGTTGTACGGTGACATGCGCCTGGTGGAGCACCTTCGGATACAACGCCTAGGATGGCTAGGCCATGTAGGGCCTATGGACACCACTGCTCCGGTTCGAAAAGTCTTGGAATCCGAGCCGTTGGGACAACGCAACAGAGAACGGCTTAGGTTGAGCTGGCGCACACATGTGGAGAAGGACCTCAACCAACTTGTAGTGCGCAACTGGAGGCTGCTGGCTAGAGGTCGTGCTAGCTGGAGAGGCATGTCTGTTGAAGCCCAGGTTCATCTTGGACTGTATGCGTGTGTACTTGTATCAGACGTGCAACCCATGAAGGGTCTGAGCCTGAGCTATAGCTGCTATTCTTGACGGTCCCCCGACACGCTGTTTTCAGTTGTCAAGACCAAACCCCCTAGCGTCCGCAAACAATTGGCTTCTATACAGAAGGATTAGCCTTCCTCTCTTTTTCGAACCCGAAGGCTGGGATTCGAAGACCCTCTTAGCTGGAGCGTTGTTGTCCATTCGATCGTTGTGGCCAAGCCACTGTAGTTGACGTAATCTTGCCTTTCGAAGTACGTCCACATTTTGGTGCAGCACATAGAGTTCGTGCCTTCTCCTCCATTTGACTTCCCCGTTTTTTTTTTCAAAGGACCCAAGAATCTGCTCTGCCATTTTGCTTATCGTCCAATCGTCCAGCACTCGACTCTGTATAAGAGTACGGGTGGATAAGCATCTTGTAGAGCATTATCTTATTTCTTCGAATCAAGAGTTTGCATCCTTGCTGTCTTGATAAACCGAAACAACACTGGTTGCCAAGGGTGATTCTGCGCCGAACCTCCACTAGAGTTCATTTTTTGAGTTCACGTTTGCGCCGAGTTAGATAAACTCCTTTACTACTTCAAAGTTGAAGCTGTCAGTTGTCACCCCGGACTGTAGCGCCAGTAAAAGAAGAAGAAAAAGTTGAAGACTATTAACAGCCCTGATCGTCCACAGTGGATTCCCTATCTACAGGGTTTAAAGGGTTCGATGAGGGAATTTTATTCACTCTGTAGCCACCAGAACAATTTTTGCTGATTTGCAACGTATCCCATTTAGAAACCGCTGTACTGAACTGGGGGCAATTGTCCTCAGCTCTACGGTACCCTGCTTATCAAAATAGACAAACGCTTCTGGCGGAACAAAACGATTATGGCGTATCCTTTCATTGTATTGTGTGTTGGTACGGTAAGCTCACGAAATAAGATTGTTATCGGAGTCAATTTCAGTATGCAGTATGTCTCCAAATCAGCTTCAGTGTGAAATTATCTATTCTAACCATTTTCGTTCTTTTGTACAAGATTTCATTAGAAAAGAATTTCTTGTACTCGGACTGAGGAGTTCGGTAAAGTCGAAGACAGGCCCGAAGGCATGTCCTCTCCAACAACCGCATACTTTCCATCAGACTAGCTCCTACATTGAACCACACGGGACAGCCACAGGTGAGCATTGGCCTGAATAGGGCCATCTAGTAGATTACCTTTACCCTCGCATCGAGTTGGCTGTTGTTAAACAGTCTTTTTGCAAGAGCAAAGGCGCGTCAAGCCCTGACCAGATATGTTTATTAAAATACAAATTCTGATCTAATCAGATCCCAAGGTATCTGAGTACAGTCCTCTGTGCCAGTGGTTCCCCGTTTTGTCCAATGATAACGAACTTACGCCAATCCCCTGTTTGTATCCGCCAAAGCCTTATGCAGCGGCGTCCTCGTCCGGTTGTTTTTAGCTTGCGATTGAAGGTTGAAAATAGAGGATATGTGGTTCCAACAAGATGGCGCGAAATGCTTAACAAGACGACAAAGTATGACGTTATTGTGTGAAACGTTGCCTGGTTGCGTAACTCACGTTTCGGCGACTTCGATTATTTTTTATTATTTACCTACAAGTCTCAAACTCTAGACGCACTTAAAGGCATCTTTATTCTAGAAATAGATGAGAAACCACTAAAAATCTTCGAAAAACTGGTTTATAATGACACATCCTTTGAATCATTCTAAAGTGGCTAGTTAAATGATATTGTTCTTTTAAACTAAATGGCAAGGTCCAGACAATTTAAAAACTGCAAATTTTCATCAAAAATTAATGACTGTATGTGCTCTCATAAGCCTAAGTTTTGAAACCGAAAATTGACTAAGAGTGAGTGAGTGAGTGAAGTAGACACATCTTTAATCTGCTTTAAGTCTCAATCTTTAGGAAAAATGAATCAATCATGCCCTGTGTCTGGTAGCACTTCTTGAAGAGACTCTTTTGCTGTGTCTGGGCGTGACCAAGGAGAAAGGGAAACTAACCTAAAATGAATTTTCTCACCGATGTTGGGAAAGTTTTTTTTTTTAAATCAAGTCATGCCTTCGACTGACTGCCTGTTATGGTAGCTAACTGCCTGTTAAGGACATAGATCTAGAACATTCTTCCTTTTTGTCCTGCCCCTTATTCTTTCCTTCCATAGATGTCCGTCCGTATTGAAGTTAAAGTATAAGGCCTTTTTTTTCTTCACAAAAATTTCTTCCTTTTCTCTTCTATCTTCAGTTAGCTAGCTTGGGCATGATTTTATTTTTTATGTGGGGGGACAAGGACCATTCCGTCCGTCGAGCTAAGCCGAGCAGCCATAAGCACGCCGCCGTCCTCCCCATCGCTGCTCCATGTTACCTTCTCCTTCTTCTTCTTTTTGTGGCGCTACAGTCCGGGGTGGACCTGGGCCTCAACCAACATGCCTCTCCAGGCAGCACGATCTTTCGCCAGCTGCCGCCAGATACGCACTACAAGTTGGTTGAGTTTCTTCTCCACTTGTGTGCGCCACCTTTTCCTGGGCCGTCCTCTATTGCGTTGTCCCAATGACTCAGATTCGAAGACTTTTCGGGCCGGATCAGTGGTGTCCATACGCTCTACATAGCCTAGCCATCTCAAGCGTTGTATCCGTAGGCACTTGACTAGGCTCATGCCGCTGTGCAGACCATACAGTTCGTTGTTGAATCTTCTCCTCCAGATGCCATCAACGCAAACAGGACCAAAAATCGCACGCAGAACCAGACCAAGGGCATCCTCATCCGTTTTTAGTAGCGTCCAGGTTTCCGCGCCATAAAGTAGGACTGGGATGATCAAGGTGTTGTATAAAGCAAGCTTAGTCTTTCGAGAGAGGGCTTTATTACTCAATTGCCTCTTGAGCCGAAAGAAACAGCGATTGGCAAGAGTGATTCTGCGTTTGATTTCGGTAATGGTGTAATTGTCCCTGTTTACTGCGGAGCCGAGGTAGACGAAGTCCTTGACTACCTCGAAGTTTCTGCTGCCTAGTGTGACGCTCTGTCCGAGACGCCGATGTTGTGCGTCCTTCCTTGATGACAGCATGTACTTCGTTTTGCCCTTATTTACCACCAGACCCATTCTAGCCGCTTCCGCTTCAATGCCAGCAAACGCGTCATTGACGGCTCGCTGTGTTCGTCCAATCACGTCAATGTCGTCGGCGTTAGCTAGGAATTGAGCTGACTTTTGGAAGATCGTGCCTCTGGTGTTGACCTGTGAGTTACGCACGATCTTCTCAAGGATGATGTTAACCTATGTTACCTTACCCGCTATATTATCATTATCAGTAGCCACCATCGAACTTCAAGAACTTGAAAAAACAAAATGATGAATGAACATCTCCATCCGTCCGAAAATTCCTATCATGTCCCATCATCTGTTAAGCAGCAAAATGTCAGTACTTTGCCTTCATAGGAATTAACAGTTTGTTTACAGCTTTGCCACAGTCGATGAAATCGCGGACCATCTTAAATTTACAGCAACAGTGTCCACCAATTCTTGTTACAAACCCCTGTCGTTCGAATCAGTTTTCAGTGAGCTGAGCATCATTTTCGTTAAGCCATCAAGCATGTTAGTTCCCCCCTCCTCCACTAGCACACATCATGTGAGGCACATTCACCATGAAATATCCATTATTCCCTCCCCGCAGCCCTCGCAAAAAGCCCACCCCTCATCTATGTCCGGAAAAATATTCTGCGCACCGTGCAGATATGCAGCACTGCTGTTCCGGCTACAACCAGCCTAGGAAGTCCGAGGCAATAAATTACTTACGCCCGCCGAAGCCGCAGCTGAAAGACAGAGGCATTCATAATTCTGTGTTCCGCCTATGACAGGTCTATCTGGCAATTAGGATTTATTACGCACCGAGTGCTGGTGGCGCGTGTGAGGGGGCGTGAGCCAGAATTTGATATCAAAACGCAATAAATCTCCCACGCATTCAATTAAACTCAGTCGTTTGATTCAATTAGGCTCCAAATCGAGCTGCGGAGTCCTCTCCGCGTGGGCTTTAATTACAGCACATGTGTGCCCCAGTGATGGATGGCTTAAAGTTGCTGAAATTTAGATTCCTGTCGCAGCTTGAAGGGGTGATCTTATCGAAATCTGTGTGACATGTTGATTCCAGATAATCCTTCGTCCCCGCTTGCACTTCAGTTGGGAATCCTGGCATTTGCATATTTGCCTTGATGTCCCTACGTGTCGCACCCATCATCGCCCTGACGATGTCAACGTTGACAAGTGAGAGGGTTGATGTGTTAATGGACTTCTGTGCTAAAGAATCGACAAACGTGGCTCTGTCTCATTAGACTTGTGGCTTGCTCCTTGAAGCACGCACTCTGCAAAATGGACGTTGGCGATGGCAGATGCTTGTTCAAGCGTTCGATTGGAAATTGATTTGACCCATTTGTCCTGCCTTCAGATGGGGATGCATGTCGGCGGCTAATATCTGCCCACTGAACAAGGAATGGAATCTTTCAAGGCAAACTTCTGACTTGTGGACATGGCCGACGTGAGGGAATCCATATCGAGCCAACAATTCAAATTGTCAAGTGCGATCGAGAATTCGAAGATTCCTCGAATGGATATGCCGGGATGGTTTCCTTTCGTGATTGATTGGAGGAGATGTGTGCGCTTCCCATCGATCCAGAGAGGAGTTCAGTGTTCACCGACTGTGGGCAGGAAATTCTTCACTGTGGTCATGGTCAGAATCATTCGGTTAATGGAGGCTTCGTATGGGATTTCATGTTTGATGTTGAATGCTTCCACGAAACACAACCTCCTCGACAAATTCATCCGAACACCCTCCTTCCACAAATCACCACAAAATTCGTGCCGACCTCAATGTGCGGTCTAACCAACTGCAACTACAGTCAAAACAAATCCAGAATGAGGAATGTCCTCGTTTATCACTTTCACTGCACGAACGTGTGCTGGGCGTCATGCATCTCCGCGAATGTGACACTTCAACTGATGACTGTGGCGTGGCAGTCGGGACCCGAAGGTAATCTGTAAAACGTCAGACGAAATGCTGCAACTTGCAGATGTCCCATGACAGGATATTAATCGGATTTGAGAAGTTATTGCTGGTGTTCGTGTTTGTGTGTGGATGGGTATGAACACAACGCCGTAGGTGTATGGGATGAGGGATTTCGGCCGTGGTTGGCAACACCTTTGAGGCACGTGAATGCACAGTTTGACGGAATATCGAGACTTGACTGGCATGCAATTGCTTCGGGCGCAGGTTGTGTTTTGCGGAGGAGGAGAGCCTGTTTCAAATTTTGGTGGCAGGTCTAGTTCTTACTTTTTTGAGCCAAATTTTGTCACGATGTTAGTTTTGGTGTCACTTTCCTCGCTTCCGTGGTTTAGGGTCACCCATTGGGCGCCCATGACAACCGGGTAGGAGTGTGGAGGAGCACCGATTCACATACCAGGGTCTGTGGTATGATTCCTGGAGTGTTCTTTTCACAATTTATCATGACACCACTTCTTTAGACCTCCTGATCACAGTGAAAGGAAGCGGAAAGCTCGTAAGTGTCTGCTGTTCCAGAAGGCGTGAGTCCCCTTTGTAATAGAACTGCACTGCAGACGAGTAGTTTCTGATTAAGCTAGGCTTTGCTCCATAGGGCTGTAGGAGACACTGTGGCGTATACGCAATTTTTCATATTTTGTGTGGTCGTTCAAGTAAGGACTTCCATGTCCCCCTTCAGTTTCCATTTCACTTGGAGTGAGGGCGAAAGTACATTCACCGTCTCCTTGAGGGCCAAACGTTGCTTCTTTGAGCTCTAGAGGCAATTGAGTAATAAAGCCCTCTCTCGAAAGACTAAGCTTGCTTTATATAACACCTTAATCATCCCAGTCCTACTTTATGGCGCGGAAACTTGGACACTACTAAAAGCGGATGAGGATGACCTTAGTCTCTTCGAGAGAAAAGTTCTGCGTGCGATTTTTGGTCCTGTTTGCGTTGATGGCATCTGAAGGAGAAGATTTAACGTAGAACTTTATAAGCTAAACGGTTGCATGCGTCCAGTCAATCGTCTCCGGATGCAACGTTTAATATGGCCAAGGCATGTAGAGCGTATGGAGACTACTGCTGCGAAAGAAAAGTTTTCGAATTTGTGTCATTGGAACAACGCAGCACAGGACGGCCTAAGCTAAAGTGGCGTACGCAACTTAGGTAAGACCTCAACCAACTTGGAGAGCGCAATTGGATCGCTAGCTGGAGAGGCACGTTGGTTGAGACCCAGGTCCTCCCCGCACTGTAGCGCTACAAGAAGCTGAAGAAGAAGTCTACTCAAATAATAACTTCTGTTCAAACAAAAATTCGTCCGATATCGATTAAATCACCATCTTGTCGCGCCCATGAACGCCCTCCTCGCCCTCCTCACCAACCAAAACCAAACTTCAGCCTTCCAATGCAACCACTCCACCTTTGTGCAGCGTCACCTGAGTCATCGCTGCAGTTCGTCCTTCACTTTATTGACCAAAGTGCTCTCCGTCTACCATTTCACACCGGTCATGTTAAATAAAAACATATTCCCACCCTGGGTGGGCACTCCCTCGTCCCCCAAGCCATTCGCGTGGATTTATCTGCTTCACCCAGTACGCAGTCCTGAATAATCCAAGCAGAATGGCGTGAAAATTGATTCTCAAGCGCGCGAGACTGCACACAACGGGAATACAATGCGAACAACTGTTCACCGGCCATCGGTGGCGATGCACTGGCCCTGGCATCCGGCCAACTCATAGTGTGAAATGCACTGCTCCTCCCTCGACACAATTTGCTCACCGATCCGAAGGATTAACATTCAATCGACTTCGATTTCAGCCGTGCAGTCGTGTGTCCTTGCACAGGCTTACTTGATTGCCTGATGGTGATTCGATTACACGACACTAAGAGTCACTAATTGAGAGCGAGGCGTGTGTGCAAACACGGTTGACGGGGGAGACAGCCTATAGAACTGTGGTTGCCGGTAGATGGGCGAAACAAAGCAGAAAACTCCCGAGCACATAATGAGACACAGATCCTTACAACTTTCCGAATAGAATCGCAGGAACGTGTCCTCAAGTTGAAATTAGTGGAATTATGAGCGCAGAACGATGTTTGTGCAAGTGCAGTGTCGCGCCAGCGAGGAGGGAGGGCGGGCTGATGGGACGAAATTAATTTCATTATACCCACTGAAGGACGACTGTGCAACTGGGACTGTCGTGCAGCAGACTGTTTTTGTGTGCAGAGAAGAAGGGAGAAGTTCGCGCCGCTTGGGGTGCAGTCTGATTAAAAGCTAATGGGGCTTATTCGCATGGCTTCATGAAAACAAGTTGATGAGTGGATGATGGGGCGGAATTAATAGAACAAAAGCGGTGGATGTGAAGTGTGGCAGGGGGTCAGGGGTGAGTGCAATCGTGTGGGTGCTTGTGTGTGCTAAGTGGCGTTTGGGTTTTCTGGAGTATGAGATTAGCTTGAACTGAGTTGTGGATTGACGTGTCAGGGATGTGATCTGTTAGTGACTTGATGTGTTCTCTAACTGAAACAAGGCGCACATGTTTGAATTTACCCTAACAAAAATGTTTCTCCTGAACCGGCGACTAAATAAAGAAGATGGCGCACCACAGCTATAAAGGGAACCGCTGTCTAGCTGTCTCAGCAACTTTTCGTGTTGTGCGTGATGGTTTTTTCTGACGATTAGAGCGACCTGCCTACCTGAACGATGACGAGTAGGCGGGTCCGGCTTACCCGAATGATGTGATTTTTGAACCCTTGTATGGACAATTGGTGCCCTCTGGGTGTTGTCAGCAACTCGAGATAGATGGTGACGTAAAAAGAATGCTAGGTGGCTTTTCAACCTCAGCTTAGGAACCTCAGTGCAACAGCTATCTACCACTTGAGGCAACATACCTTAAGTTTGAAGCAAAGTTTCTTGTTGTTGTTGTCTGCACTAGGACATTCCTTTGGCGGTAAATCAATGCACCATTCGGGAGAACTAAGCGACCAAAAACGAACTGCGTGAAAGCCTGAAAACATACGACATCAGTTTTTGGGGAAGTGTAAATGCTGACTCAACAAAAACGCTGCGAGGCTTTTCCCAGCACATCAGATCAAGTTCCATGATTATGGGTCGACATATATCTCAAATAGGAAAAGTGAAAGGAATTGATAAGTTGAATGAATTGAACGAGATCCTTAAGAAACCTGTTCACTCTCTCTGAGTCTATGTCACATGATACAAAGATATGGATATGGACGACAGATGGATATTGTAAGGCAATCGTAAAAGATCTGGACAGTGGTTGGATGCAGAAGAACAACCAAAGCACACCCTCAAACTTGGTCGTCACCCAGAAAACGTTATGAAGGACGATGGGGCAATGATGGGTGGACATTGAAATGACTCATCCACTTTTAAATTCTGAATTTTGAAACAGGGGAAGAGATAACGAAGAATAACAAAATTTACTAAAGAGCAGCCTGTGGTCACTGTATCGTATTGGGTAAGTGTATCGACTCACACGGCCAGATCTCAGGTTCGAATCAAGGACGGTACACATGACACTTGTCATGGTACAGGCTCCTTCGAGATGGTATACTAATAAATTCATGTGCACCTGTGCCTTTTCTATAAAAAGCCTCTCAAATCTCATCGTTCGGAGTCGGCAATAAACTTTGGTACCCCTCTACCTACGAGTGCACAAGTAACGTTGACAATTTAAGTGACTATTTTCTTGGCAAACGAACCGCCTGTATTAAACCAAGCTTTTACTCAACCAAGCAGATAGTTTTGACTTTCATACCGTAGTTTCCACACGTAAGCGATGTTCCATTCACTTTCTGTTAAAGTGGATGGAACACCGCTCTCAATTCGTTATTAAACAGTCTACTCATACTGCTTGCGACTGTTGCCCACCTAGTATAATACCATGTCTATCGAAAGTAAACATAATCGTCTTTTCTCGAAGCATTTGCAAGCAGGTTTTCAATCCAATCGTAGCTCCTCTATATCTATTGTAAATCGGATGAAGGATATGATATTGAGCTTTGACAAGGATAAACAAATAACACTTTGCTCGCCCGATTTCTGGAAGACACTTACTTCAGTAATCTATGAAATTTTATGCAAGAAAGTGAGACATTTTTTAACTTAAGTCATAGTACGGTGAAACTTAACCCTAGAATGCGTATTGATTTGTGAATAACTTTTACACATATGGGGTCGTGAGGTTGAGGTTGAAAACGCTTGTGTAACTTTTACCAAACTCTTTTAAAATATATTTATCTTATTTTAAAAAAATCATAAATTAAATAAACAAAAATGGCAAAGAATGGCACTTAATTCACAGCCTAAGTAATTAAACAAAAATAAAAAAGGACTATTTTACAAGTTAAGATAAGTGTGACAGTATGGTGGTTCCACTTAGTAAATGGTGTCCCAACAAGAACGCAAGATTTAAATTTATTTAAAACGCAGATATTTAAAAAAACATCGTGAATTCTTTATTATATTGTAAAGTAGACAGTAGAGTAGTAAATGGCCGCCCCGGCTTTGCTGGCACATACGCGATCTTTTAATGAAATTTTCAATGACCGTTTTGCATAAATGCTGCGGTATTTCATTAATGCAGTGTCCAATTTCCTCTTTTAAGACTTGAGTCGTCGTCGGCTTATTCGCATAAACCGACGACTTCGAAAAACCCCAAAGAAAAAAGTCCAATGGTGTTAAATTGCACGATCTAGGCGGCCAATTCTGGTCTCCAAAACGCAAAATATCGCGACTGGAAAATGACTGATGCAGCAATTGAATTGTTTCTCTGGCTGTATGAGATGTGGTGCCGTCCTGTTGAAACCACATCCCCTCCACATTCATTTCTTCAATTCTAGGCACGAAAAAATTGGTTATCATTTAACGATACCGAACACAAGAGACTGTTTGCGCTTGACCTGACTCATTTTCATAAAAAAAGGTTTGATTCCTCCAGCCCAAAATCCACACCACACAGTGACACGTTGAGGATGCATTTGCTTCTCGTGAATCACTCGAGGATTTTCCTCGCTTCAAATAAGACATTCTGCCTACTGACGCAACCATAAAGATATAAATGGGCCTCGTCACTAAAGATGATTTTATCAGCAAAAACAGGATTTTCATGTTGTCTCTCCAATACCCAATTAACGAACTCCCTTCGCTCTGCATGGTCAGCTGGCTTCAGTTTCTGAGTTAATTGAACTTTGTATGCATGAAGATGCAAATCTTTCGTCGAAAGTTGCTGCATAGTGGATTTGGAAACACTTGTTTGCTGAGCTCGGTGTCGAATTAAGGTGGATGGAGTTTGAGCGACATCATCATGTACTGCTGCAATATTTTCGGCCGATCGACCTGGTTGAAGGCGCGTTGTTGTCTTTACATCAGTTACAGACCCAGTTTTAGCAAATTTTTCCATTAATTGCTTTACACTTGACTCTTTTGGAGCATCATTGTAACCCCAAATTGATCGCAATGTGCGAAATATAGCCGCCAAACTTTCACCATTTTGGTAAAACAATTTCCCAATGAGAATGCGTCGTTCATTCGTGTAGCGGTCCATTTTTATTAACCTTATACCTTCTACTAACAAACAGTAATCATTGTTCAAATGTCAAACAATGACAATTCGAATGGCGCGAAATCTTGCGTTCTTGTTGGGACACCCTCTTTATTTGTTCATAATAACATGAAATTAAATAGAAAACGGTGTTCCAAAACTGAGCACAGATCATAAGAGCTTTGGAAACTTCTTCTTCTTGTTCTTCTTCTTGTGGCGCTACACTCCGGGGTGGACCTGGGCCTCAACCACTTTGCCTTTCCAGCCAGCACGATCTTTCGCCAGTTGCGTGCGGGCGTGATCGCAAATCAGGCTGATGTTCCCGTGTCATGAGGCGTTCGCTTACAGGATCGTAGCTTAAAACTTTTTGCCTAAGTCTGCATCGAACAACAAATCCGCATCCAAATAAGAGCTGCCTTCTCTCCCTGTATCAGTCGCTGTAGTAGATGTCGCAGTTCTTCATCTTCTTTTAGCCCGGCCCATCCCACAGCACTTCCCGGATGGCGGTGATTTCTGCTTTGTAGCAGTGACGGGCCTCCGCAAGTTGTTCGGCTGCAAGTGGTCTGTTAAGGGACCTTAGATTCCCCGTGCAGAATCGAAAATCGTTGTCCTTTATTCGTTTGCTGGGGTCGTCAACATTAGATCTGTCCACATCCGAGGCATGTTGCTGTCTCTGAACTCCTTGCTTTTTATGTGGTGAGGGAGTTAGCCTCACGCACAACCTACAGACTGGTAGGCCAGGCCCATTGTTTAACCCTTGGGCAGAGGGGTTTCACCAGACAACGGATGTTGTGATGGCTACCCATAGGGCGTCACAAGGAGGCTGTATGTCAACTTGACCTGTGCAGGGACGAGGATAGTGTTGGCAGCTCGCCATGTTAAGTGCGATTAACGACGTTGCCTTATGTGCATCGGTCTATGGCCCCTTTGAAAACTTCCTAGCTCCAACAAATCAAACCTTCTATAGAATCGTTCTGAAATAAGGTACTTTATTGATTTATAAAAATAAATATTGACCTAAGTTTTTGGTCTTCCTGTGGTTTTCCTTTTCGAAAGAAGGCTAGTGTCCTCCTTCGCATCTACCAAGTCCCTTGGTAACCATTACAGCGATGAAATGAGTAAACAATTCGCTGTCAAAGCAGACAACCGTCAAGAACCCTGCCGCTACCAGACACGCTCAGTTCTATCCCACAGCTCCGCTCGTACTAGACACATCGCAGTTCCTCGCAATCAATCACGTCCGCAGAAAATAAATAAATTGAAGCGTGTTAACCAGTGTTACCTCACCCGACGCTCCGGCCCCAGCTGTCGGAATAGATAAATCTCGTTTTTAACTGAACGCAACATGACAGACTGCCACACGCCCACTGCCGACTGACATCTTCGCATTAATCACCCAAACACCAACCGCCCACCGTCGGCACTGCTGCCCCCGGTATGCACACTCGTCGGGCCACCTTGCATGGCCATACTCGTATGCATTCCGAAGCGGAGATGATGCCCGTCGATATGCGAGCGCGCAAATTGAAGGGCGAAGCATGTGCGCGCAAAACCTTCTAGTGAACTTCCTGTCCTCCTGTTTCGCAGCCCAGTGAGAAGCGACGTGCGACTATTTCCTTGTGCACTCAATCACGGCTCTATCATCGTCACGTCTCGTCCGGGCAGACTGCGCCCTTTACACACACGGAGGGCTTAAGGAAACAGTTAGGGTTCGCGTTTTTCTCCCGGCCTAGAGTGTGTGGGTTCGATAAAAACCGGTGTGCAGGGCGCACATCATGCATTCGGAGCAAGCCGCAGCGTGATGCATTATTTATGGAACAGGAACTGCACCATCAGACTGCGGACGACGAGAGTGATGGCTTTTTAATACGCGAATTTGTATCGGGGCGCGAATGTTCACGACGAATGGCCTGGGAGATGTTGGATGTACGTGCAACAGCTAAAGGTGCAGTGTCCTTCTACAGCTCCGCGTCAACCTGGACCTCGACCACGGAGCTCTCCCATCTGGCAGCATCCCTCGCGCCGTCCGCATGATGGACGTCAAGCCTCCCAAACCCAGATTTTCTGAGGTAAAACGAGGCAATTTTGTTGCGTATACGCCACCGTGGCCCTCCCCCTCTCAGAAAACAAAAAAAAATAGATTTTTCCTGCCATATCGTGACGACTTTTCCTCTTCCCCACAGATGATGGGGATGATGACCGAGAGAGCAAGAGAGAGAGGGAGAGTCAAATATTACTACTCTCCCAGAGCGAGAGCATAGAAGCGCAAAAGCTTCGCTGAAGCTCTTTTTTTGCTCAATTTCCCCTTCGAAGCGTTGAGGGAAATTCTCTCTCGCCACGGGTGGGCAATTCCCTCGTAAGCCAGACAATCTCTTCAATTCCTGGCTGCACCCCCCGCTTGGGGTGGGCGCGCTGCAATTAAGCCCCCATAAAGAGCGGATCAGGAGAAATCAGAGTTAATTGAAAAATTCTCCTTACGCGCTGTGCTCCTAATTAACCACATTCAGCTGCGCGGCACGACACAAGCCCTCGCTCGCCGTGCATACGCCCGCACTCGTCTTCCCAGCCGGCGGGATGCAATCAAAAGGGATTTCATTTCTTTTCAGGATACCTTGCTTAAACCAGTGCGAGGGGATGAAATCACCCTGTGCCTGTGTGTGTGTGTGTGTGCTTACAAGGGAACCGTATTAATTTCCTCTCTGTTCCACTGGAGCCGAGGTTAAGCGACCGACGGGATACAGCCGTCGTCACCCTGCTGAGGAGCGTCAGCAGACGCGATATCGGTAATTTATGGGGCAATTTTTGTTTTTTACTAATGAATACGTAATTTTAAGCGGAAACGGAACCTAGGAGTGGAAAATTATGGTTTCCGTTTGTGGTGCTGATTCCGGGGGAGACGGCAGTCCTGCAGAGAGGTACTCATCATCCATGGGCGCTGACGGCGGCGATGCGAATGTAATTACCGGCACGGTGACGGTAATGGCTGCAAGATGAAGGACGCAGCAGCAGGGTATACGCAGGTGGAAGATGGGGCGGAGATGATCTTTCCGTCTCATGTATTTCTGTTATTGGCAACACCTGGTTGCGTTTTGTTATGAATAAAAGATGCTTCCTAGTGGAGTGCTTGGAATTTCTCGCTATGTGGGCTTTAATTGAATTTTGCCCCGACTTCAAGGACGTTTGGCGTTCGCATTAACAGTCACCCAGCACATTTGACGTTGTAAGATGTCCTGTTTTTCGGGATAATTTGATTTATTCCTGTACTGTAGGGGAGGGGTGTGTTGTTATAAATTGTGTGATGTTTTGATAGGGACATGTTTTCTTGGCTGGGGTAATTGAGTATCCTGTTCCGTGGAGGGACCATTTGTGAACAAGATGAAGAGAGACGGATCTTTTGGTGGGTAAATAGTTTTTGTATTTAGTCCCCACTAAATAAGGAGCTTCCAATTATACAGCACAAAGAAAACAAAAATTTGGATCACTGTTTCGCTCTGCAAGTGATTTCCATTTTGTTTCTCATTTGACGTCAAGCTCAAACGGTTTGCTGGCCTGGTTTTGGTTGTAACTTTGCATTGGTGGTTGACTGTAAGTTGGAAAGGGTTGGGGACAAAATTTCGAAAACTTTAAAATCTGAAAAGCTACAATCTTGAGAAACAATGTTAAATGTTGAAAAATATATGAAAAGACTGATACTGCAATGATGCAGTGCAACGAAAGTGATGGCCATTTGCAAAACGCCTGTCCAATGCACTCTACACGTTACAGGAGTCCCATTGAAACACGTGGAGAAGTTGTAGTTTCTCAGATTCTTTTTCACTAGTGATGGGAGGAGCAACACTAATCTTTCTTGTAGAATTGGCCGGGCTGGATCCATTTGGAAGCAGTTTGGTACATCAGTTATACGGAAGGCCAGGTTATCGGTTTTTAACTCAGTGTTTGTTCCTAATCTCAATTATGGTCATGAAATCGTTTCAATGAGGGAAAGAATAAGATCGCGTTGCTGGGAAGAGACTTTTCTGTGCTGTTGCGGGAGTTACTTGTCAGGATAGGCTGAGAAATGCGACGGTTTGATGGGAGCTCAATATTGAGCAGATACTTCTTTGAACGAAATAGGCTTTAGTTCGTTAATTTGGCCACGTGGTACATACGGATGTCTTCTTCATCACTGCTTCCCACGCCTGCCTTATATGCAATTGTCTTCGGGAAATAAGTGCACATTTTTGATGTCAAAGGAAACCGTAAATTCAATTTCCAAACGAACTGGCTTCATTCTAAAATTCTTTCTTAAGACTGTGTTTTTCGGAACTCACACGCTGAATGTTCGGGTTGGATTCCCGGACTGAACACCTCAAATTTTTTATGGTACGAGCCGTTGTTCGGAGCCGGCAAAAAACTGTAGGTTTCTTCAACTCGTTCAAGAAGAGTAGAAGAACAACACACGAGTAGTTGGTGCAGAAGCTAGATCAATTATTATTATTATTAGAAATTCCGGAATTTTGGATTTTAAGACCTTGTGCCCAAAATGTAAGCTCATTCTGCTCTTTATCTATACGTTTATATTTATATAAAGGGTGTCCCAACAAGAACGCAAGATTTAAATTTGGCGCCATTCGGATTGTCATTGTTTGGCATTTGAACAATTATTATTGTTTGTTGGTGGAAGGTATAAGGTTAATAAAAATGAACCGCTGCACGAATGAACAACGCATTCTCATTGCGAAATTGTTTTACCGAAATGGTGAAAGTTTAGCGGCTACAGTTCGCAAATTGCGATTAATTTGGGGTTACAATAATGATCCAAAAAAGTCAACTGTAAAGCGATTAATGGAAAAATTTGCTGAAACTGGGTCTGCAGCTGATTTAAATACAACAACGCGCCTTCGACCAGGTCGATCGACGAAAAATATTGCAGCAGTACGTGATGATGTCGCTCAAACTCCATCCACCTCAATTCGACACCGAGCTTAGCAAATTGGTGTTTCCAAATCCACTTGGCAGCGAATTTCGACGAAAAATTTGCATCTTCATGCATACAAAGTTCAATTGACTCAGGAACTGAAGCCAGGTGACCATGCACAGTGAAGGGAGTTCGTTAATTGGGTATTCGAGAGACAACATGAAAATGCAGATTTTGCCAATAAAATCATCTTTAGTGACGAGGCCCATTTCCATCTTGATGGCTTCGTCAATAGGCAGAATTGTCGCATTTGGGGCAAGGAAAATCCTCGAGTTATTCACGAGAAGCGAATGCATTCTCAACGTGTCGCTGTGTGGTGTGGGTTTTGGGCTGGAGGAATCATTGGATCTTTTTCTATGAAAGTGAGTCAGGTCAAGCGCAAACAGTCAATGGTGTTCGGTATCGTGAAATGATAACCGATTTTTTCGTGCTTAGAATTGAAAAAATTAATGATGGGATGTGGTCTTAACAAGACGGCGCCACATCTCATACAGCCAGAGAAACAATTCAATTGCTGCATCAGTCAATTCCCGGTCGTGTTATTTCGCGTTTTGGAGACCAGAATTGGCTGCTTAGATTGTGCAATTTAGCACCATTGGACTCTTTTCTTTGGTTTTTTTTTACGGCAAAGGCTTATGCGTATAAGGCGACGACGACTCAAGTCTTAAAAGAGGAAATTGGACGCTGCGTTAATGAAATACCGCAGCATTATTGCAAAACGGTCATTGAAAATTTCATTAAAAGATCGCATATGTGCCAGCAAAGCCTCGGCAGCTATCTGGCCGATGTGTTATTCCACACATAACCTCATCTTGTCTACTTTACGATATAATAAAGAATTTTAAATATCTGCGTTTTATTTAAAATTTAAATCTTGTGTTCTTTTTGGGACACCCTTTATTACTGTGTCTGGTAATGGCTATGAGTCTGGTTTCTTTCATTATCTTTGTCCAGCACTGCCTGTAAATCTTTTTTTTTAATGCGTCTTGAAGCTGACACAAGCAACTTCGGGCCTTAACTTTGACTTTAGTGCATGTTTGCCTTCCAAGTTTGTAAATTTTAGTCTTAACTCTAAATTTTCTAATTGGGCCGGGAAGAGCATTCCATATTAATGTGGTGCGGCTAAAGAACGAGTCTCTAAACTTAACTGTACGTCCAAAGGCGGGCCTAGGATCGAACGGGTGGGGATTCCTAGCGGGTAAATTTTTGAAGGGGAGAAATGCAACTGGCGCACTCACCAGACCATTTTTGGATGAAATAACTATAAAAGAGTGATAAAGATGTTTGTGTCATCAATGTCATCAATGTTCTAGCGAGCTGATTGACTTTGTCCCTTTATTATCACCAATAAGTGTTATCACTCTATCTAGTAGCTCTCGGGAGCTCGGGACCAAATGGGAGCGCTATACTAATGCTTTGGGGGAATGTACACCGTATATTCTGTTGCCAAATCAAAAGGGGTGAAATATTTCTTGCATCGCTATAAGAAACCTAGACATTTCCCTGTATTTTGTGCGTTCTCGAATATGTGATCGTTCCAACTAAGTGTTCAGTTGATTCACATACCACGGATGGAATGTCGTTCGGTTTCAACAACCCTAGAACCATTCCTGGATAACGGCTGGTTTGTTTTTTTTTCAAGTCTTTGACTTCAAGTCTTCCCTTAGCTTGGGCTCTTACTAAGGTTCCTTTGGAGAGTTAATGCTTTTGTTAGATCCTTAAAAAAAGTTTGAGTCCACATTTAAACCCAGCATGCGCGCTACTAATGTGCCTTCAGTTTCCCATATCTATTCTAAGGCTGACATCAACGATGTCTAAACCATCAGATCAAGTATGTTATGTATGTTACTGACATACCTTGAGATCTTCAATGTTCTGAGCACATCTTATGAGTTTGCAAAGTCATTCTTACCGTAGGAAGAAAATACTCAACTTACTTACCTTTAAAATACAGACAATCATCCTGTAAAACTCCTCCGCGGGCATTCAATTATTCCACTCTCGCGGGCCAAAATAAACATCGACTAGGCGGAAAAACAATCTTTTTCAAACTCGCACAAAAAAAGAACCCAATTTGCCTTCACGAACCAATACGCAGATGCCCCAAACGGTCGACGGTTAATTCCGATACGCCCGCCAGCCGGGGATTCACTGCCCCACAAAACAAATGCAAAACGAAAACCAAATTATTCCCCAAACATTTGAAGTCGTCATCTCAATTTAATTCATCTCGACAGCCGAACGGTCTATTTGGCTCAAAGGACCTGAAAAATTGAGGCAAAAGCATAATCTCTCCCTTAGCACCCATCCCATCCCAGGCGAAGCCGGAGAGCCACTTCCAGAAGTTGGCGGAAGATGACGGGGATAAATGAACGGTCTTTTGCATTTTTGTTTCGCGAAGCGGAGAAGGGGAAGAAAATGAATGAAGTGTATGATAAGGAGTTCGACGTGATCTTTGAAAGCGGATGAATGCGTCCCTTTCCTCGTTTGAGGAGCGAAACTTGTGCTCTCGCATGCCCAACTGTGGAGCGACTGCACCAAATGAAGCATAAATAACGCCGACGGGATACTACACATTATTCTTCCGTCGAACATCATCGATTAACGTCCTTTGTTCGCCCTCAAAGGATGCAGTCGAGTGTTGGGAGGAGATGGCGCTGCGATCGATACGAGGCTGTTATGACTACAACCCGTGGGGTGTTGTATAAATTTTGAAACAGTGTCAGGCTATAAATCCACTAGACAAACGGTCAGTGGTGGGCTGTTGGTCCGTTTTTTTCGCAGTTTTTCCAATGGATGCCGGTGGCCCTGGAATGACTGAAATGGGTTGTTAATTGATTTGTTTTTGTTTTTATTTTCAACGGGAGTGCCCGAGTGACCCTGGGAACATTTTGAAACAATGGAATGCAGTTGAAGTTGGAGGGGAGGGAGAGTATGGCGCGTAATTAATCATGTGGCAACAGTCTCAGTAGGGCACGGCTGGGAACATAAATCAAAGACTGCGCAAAAAATGGGGCATTGCCTGTTGAAGTGGCTGCACGAGGAAACAAGTTTCATGCGAGAGATTGGTCGAGTTGGAGGGTTTTCTTTCGAAAAAGGGAACCACAAGCCAGTGGGCGAGGAACGCACTGAAGATGCTTGTCCGTTGTCCCGATGAGATGGGTCTGCGTGTTGTAATAAATCAAGGGAAAGCGGAGACCACGCTCTTTGTCTCTAACGCTAAGTAATGGATAAGGCGATATGCTCGTTCAAATGTAAGCGAAATCGAGTTGAATGTGAACGCAACCATGATGGATGAGCAGCTTGCTGGGGGAGTGTGTAAACAGATGCACCTTTGACGTGGTGCAAGATATTTCAAAGTCAACGAAAGGATGACGCTACTCCTTCCACGATGACGTTGGAGTTAAATTCACTGTGAAATAAGCATTTAGGGCAGAACATTGAAGTTGTCTATGCATGAGCGCAGGCCTCGAATTGCAATGGACTCCAACGTAGTCCCTCGTCATTCAGTCAGAAAGTTTCAGGAGCTTCCATTTTCATGACTATCGTCTGGCTTGTACCCACGTATCCTGCAAATCAATTTAAATGCCACTTAAACTCCGCCCTCATCTCATCTCACCCTACTTTCCTTCCTCGCACCATTCCCTCGTCGACATCCGCCTCACCCTCAACGCCTCTTCCAACAACTGACAGTCGTCTGCATTCCCCGAGGAAAGACAATCGCAATGAAAAATAGACACAAACCCATAGACTTCCACTGAATATCCTCTTACTTGAGAATTACTTCCGTTTATTAAATAAATGCTAATACCAGCGTCAGGAGAGGAGACCTTCTGTCTGTTCGCAGTGCAACTTGACAGTTCCCCACAGCCGGGGCGTCGTGTCGTTTCGTCCGCTCTGTTGCCGTTGCTGTCGCCGGCCGTCGTCGGAAGTTATATCTTTCGACTGGAAGGAGAGTTGATTTCATCGTTTTCTGCATTGAATGCATTTCCCTTTGTGCATCCGTGCGGAGTCTTTGTGTTTAGATAATTCCTTTCAAGGATATCATTATTATTGCATTCCCCCCCCATCCCTCACCATGTCTGTGTTCCCCCGTTATAATTGCTTTCCCCTGCCCCACCCTTCCGTTGCTTTGAAACACACGCAGACATACTTGTTAGCCTTCGTAAAGGCAAACAAACAGATTATCCCTCGACTATATAAGTTGTCGGCTTGCATCGGGTTTTTACAGATAACACACATTCACTGGCGACTTATCCGCTCCTGCAGCTGCTCGAACGATGAAAACTTCAAATCAAAGGATGTGCCCTTGTGCGACGGACGGATGCAGGGAATCGTAAGAAAATATGATCGTGTAGTCGAAGACGGATTGGACGAAGGGGGCGGGAAGTAGTCGAAGAATGCTTTTGCGGTCGAATGGGTTTTCAATTAAATTTCTTGTGGGAAGTATTTTTCATATTTTTGTGATTTGCCTGCGTAATTTTTGCGGTCCTTTGCATTTGAATGGAATATTAGTTGGTGCTGTGAAAGGGTTCTGGGATTTGGTCGATTCGATTGCTGGAGATGTTCAGCGGAGCAGTTCATAAGCTTGCTGAAATGAAGAAGGTTGTGGCGGTGCGTTTTTGTTGCGTTGCGTTGGGTATCGGTGGCGTATACGTAACATTTCTTTTTTTCGATGCGAATGAATTTTTGTGGGTCTGGTCTGGAGTGGACTTACATTTTAGTTGAACAAGTGAAATCGACCAGAAGGAACAAATGATGAAGATACACGGCGTTTTGAGGCAATAATTATGCATCTCGATATGTAACCTTTTAGTTCTGATCAGACATTAGAAGCACGTATCGTTGAAAAATTCGAAAAGGTGCTACTGCTTGATTTTGAGAGCCAGAAGAAATATGCAATTGCATGGACAAGGGCAGTCATCAATTGATGAGGTACCCGCAGGATACCATCCTCTCCTCATATCCTGTGACTCTACTGTTGATGATTTGAGAAAAGGAACGCTATGTGGTCTGTCTTAGCAGGGTCTTTTTTATCTTTCATTTGGAAGGTTGGGAATGTAACACTGTGCGGTGATAGTGTCGGGCCCCCACTGACCTTCAGTTTACTGTTGGTATTTTCCAGAGACAATAAGTAACTCTTGAGTGTTAACAGCTTGGCTTCAAAATATTCAAGATCAATATTCAGACCAGAAGTGGAACCTCGCTCTCCGGCGTGTGAGTTCAATAAATCACCCATTATGCCACGGAAATCATTTGAAGACAGTAGACATCATTCTTTTTCCCACTCTTAGGACGGAAATGATAGCATTCTTCTCCTCGGCTCATTTCCATATGAGGCGGAATTTGTAATCCTTAAAAGATTGGTGTACCTTCCTGCTTGGTTCAAAGATGTTAAACCTTTCTAAAAGTTGCACTCGGTCTTGGTGGAGATACGCTGTTCTACAGTTTCTTTAAGCTTTTACTGGAGAAGATCGTTAAGGGGGTACATGTCAACGGGGGTGAATACACTTTGCCAAACACGAACGTATAAGTCATACATAGGAGTCGAATGTTGCATTTTCAACTTCCTTTCTTCCGTCTGCTCATTTTATAAGATGCTCATCAATGTGCTTGGCGTTTGAGCTCCAGAATTCTTAGAATACGTTTTCGTCAGCATTGGTTTGTCCTTTTTCTTCCACCTATAAGTTAAGTTAGGTTGGAGCAGAAAATCGGCAATAGGTAACCAAACTTAGACTGCTCTTATCACATTGGTAATGATACGCGGATTGTCTTCCTTAATAGGCTCAGAAACAGTGTGAGGTAGCTTAAGTGTCCCACACAAATTAAGCTGACTCCTTTGTTCCCGAATAAGTACTTCCCAAAGCGTTTTTTCCTTATTTTTGCAAGAGCTTGACAGTAGTAGGGAATGCGAGTAATAGTTTCAGCCTCTTTTTCGTACCTGGAGCTTATGTGAATGTTATATAGGAATGCTGTAGTACAAGCTTAAGCCCGTAGATGAGGTTTGTTCAAGTCGACGAGACAGAGAGACTGTTTGAAATTTAATTGTGATTGCTTTGGTAGAAAGACAAGTGGGAGTCTTTGACCAACAACTCCTTAATTCGCTGAATGTGTCTGTTTTAACAGACAGATTAAGGATTTGGCGCCATGTCTGGCAAGTTCATCGGTGTTCCAATTCCCCTAGACATCACATTTTCCTGGTGGATATTGATGTACTTGGCCATCTCTCTCTTTCTTGGCGTCCTTTGTCCGGTCCACATGAATGGAGACTTCTTCGACTGCGGCAACCATCTAAGGATCAGTCTCCTTAACATCGCATACAAGATCGTCTCTGCCATATTGAGCGAAATCTTGAACTTGATAGGTCCTAATCAGAGTGGTTTCAAGCCATAGAAGTACACCATCGACCAAATTTTTACATTACGGCAGATCCTGGAGAAGACTCAAGAAGTGCAAATCGACACGCACTAGAAATTCATCGATTTTAATTGCAACGTGTATAGAGACGAACTATATAGTGTCATGTCTAGTTTTGGCATTCCTACCAAACTTGGCAGATTGTGTAGAATGACGATGGAGAACTCTCGCTGCTCCGTCAAGGTCGGTAGCGAACTGACCGAAACCTTCAATGTCAGAAAAGGTTTTAGACAAGGCAACGCGCTGTCATGAGACTTCTTCAACATCTTGAGAAGGTCGTGCGGAACTCTGAAGTCAACACCAGAAGTCCGTTCAATTAGCTAGCTTACGCCGACGACATTGCCGTGATTGGGCGAACCCAACAATATGTTAATGATGCGTTTGCTGGCATTGAAGCGGAAGAGGCTAAAACGTTTCTGGTGGTTAATAATGCTGTCTTCGAGGAAGGAGACACAACACCGATGACTAGGACAGGTGATATCATTAGGCAATAGGAACTTCGAGGCAGTCAAGGAAATCAATAGGGACAACAAGTACCGAAAAAAACGCATAATCACTTTACCTGGCGCTGTTTTTTAGGGATCAAGAAGCAATTGAGTAATAGAGCCCACTTTGGAAGTACCAACCTGGCTTTGTACCCAGCTTGATCATCTCAGTCCTACACTATGACACGGAAACCTGGACTTACTAAAAGCGGATGAGAAATCCATTAATCTTCTCGAAAGAAAATTTCTGCTTACGATTTTGGGTCCGGCTTTCGTTCAAAGACGAACTTTATAGGCTGTACGGCGGCATGCGCCTGGTCAAGAAAGATGGCTAGGCCACGTATTGTATATGAACATCACTGGTCCGGCCCGAAAAGTCCTCGAATCTGAGCCATTGGGAGAACGCAGCAGAGGACAGCGTAGGTTGAGATGGCGCACACAAGTGGAGAAGGACCTCAACTAAGTGGGAGTGCGCATTTGGAGGCAGCCGGCGACAGATCTTGCTAGCTGGAAAGGCCCATGTACACCCCGGATTGTAGCGCCAGTAAATGAGGAAGAAGAAGATCACATCTTTTGAGAGATAGGTGGGAGGTGTTTGAACGGAAGATGTGGTCTCCAAGGCATCTGATTGCAGCCTGAATGTCTGAGCAGATGATAATAAATTTGTTTGGATATAGCATTGCTCCCTAGCCATAACAGTACCTCTTTGACTGCCAAGCTCTTTGTCTGAAAGTTGCTACAGTATGTGGGTGAATTGACGGAGAGGCGAAACTTTAGTCTCTAAGGCAGACGACAGCTTCGTCCTCGTTGTTCATATTTGACGCATCTGCAAATATACAGAGTGGGATAGGGACGTGGAAGGAATAGAGCCGCAGTCTATCCCTTCCTTGGTGTGGTGGTTAAGAACTCTCAAGATGAGTTGGGAGATGAGTTGGGAGATGAGTTGGGAGATGAGTTGCGAAATGAGTTTTGTAAGAGGAAGTTAAACTATCTCAGGATAAGCGATGGACCGCATGTTAATTCTGATCATAGCACAGTAGGCTTGCGTCTGATTGCGTAATTGGAAATGACCGTTCGATTGGTTCAGACTATATTAGATTTACTCCTGATTACCGAACGACCAGCAAATTCCTTTTCTAGCAGGTCTGTTGGATTAAGGTAGAAGGAATATACTTGAAGCCATGGAGAGAGGAGAATACATCTAAGGGCTTCACATGTATATAAGCTGTCCAACCTTTTCACTCGACTGAACAGTGAGTCTTAACTACTTAAATTATAGTCCACCTATAACTTTTGCCTTCCGTCTTATGGAAACATTGACAGTTGCACAGTGCCACTGCCTTTTCTGCAGCACTTTAAAATATAGTTCAGACCTAGCATCACATTGTGTTACTGTGACTTCTCCTCATTTCTCCATCCTCACTCAACACTCTCCACCTAACCAACAACTTCCACTACCATCTGCATCCTCCAACGAGTCTCCATTGAGCATCCATCATCCAAGCAAGGTCATCCGCGACCTCAAGTTGCACCCAGCAAGCATGCAAACCAACTCTCTAATTCAAACTCATGAAATCAGACATTCCCAAGATCTCCCCACACAATCAGTATTCATGCACCGTCCCACTTGGCGTACAATGGCGCTTCAAGTGCTACCATCGTCACACTTATGACTCTTCGGTGCTCAACGCTACAAATCAGCAATTCCTTGGAACTGCGCTTTTTGCCAGCGAAAATGCTAAGTGAGTGCAAGTGCATCTGCAAACTCAACAATGCCCCGACGTTCGTACAAGGATCTTACGCTTCACGGCACAACCGTGCTGTGCACGCACTCGCCTCTCACTTGGGCTGTTTAGCGAATCAATGCCGTCACTTTCAGCCGGTGCACAGTTCCGTGAAAATACTGTTTGTGCTCGGCATACGCCCACCCATGCGTTCGCGGCATATTCGTGTGCGGCACGTGCTAATCAAGAACATTTCACTTCCCAATTCGGATCGGGATTATTCGGGCAGATTTTTGGCATCATTCAAACTGCGGCTGCGGCGGTAGAAACGTGCAAAATTTTTGGAGGGAATTTTCTCACATCAACACGCGGAAGAATTGGAGAGTGAAACAAATTCGCGGGCATTGCTGCGTGGAAGCGGATTAAATTCAAACTATTTGCGAATGCCCGCATTGATCCCTTTATCCACGTGATGGTCTACACCAGCTTGGGCAGCAGTCGTGGCGGGGGTTTACTTAATCCCTTAATTTGTTCATTTTACGGTCGTAATGAAATACAAAAACGAACAAGGGGGGAGAGTGGGAAAAATCGGTATTTTGTGCGCCGGTTCCAAGGACTACGCTCCACCATCTGTTCGACCAGTCGAATCCCTTCATCGCATCAAAATTAGCCCAGATCCCTTACAATCCATGTACCGACGGTACGAAACAGTTTAAGGACATTTCAAATCCTAAACAGATGAAGAATGAAACTCAACCGCAATCATAACCGTAAAAGAATGCATTCAATCTCAAAGATAAACCGAGACGATTCCATTTCTCGATAGAGCAAACATAACCTCTGCCGCTTCATAAATCAGTTCCTTGCATCGGGCATCAAACCGAGTCCTGTCACATAAACATAAAAATTGTGGGGAGCCAGGAGAAGGGACTGTAACCCTTCGGCCGTCATAAAGGACTCCTTTCAACTGACATTTGAATACTCGATTTAGTCCCCCATTTTGGGATTGAATGTCATCCTTTGCGATTGCGGCATTTCACTCGGACTCCTTTCCAGGATGCCAAGCGATTCTCGTTTTATATTTCTCCTGACTTCCGGCACAATCAAACTGGGAACCTTTGCTCGTTCCGGTTCTGCCGCCCCACTTGTCTTATTCGCCCAACAAACCCCCTCCCCGAGGGAGCAGTTTGCTGGATAACATACGAGTAACAATGTTGTCAGATGTTTTCTTAAAGGACTTCATCAGCTGTAAGGGCAGAAGTAAATTATGTCCTGCTCGAGAGTAAATTTTACGGAACATATTCTCTCTACAGGTCATTACGGTTGGAAAAGGACTGCTAGGGGCTAGCCTTATACCAGATGGGTATATGTGTGTGTCAATATGCGTGTGTGTGGGTGTTATGGACTAGTATTGTTAATTGAAATTTGGTTGACGATTCTGTTCAGTGAAGGAAAATGATTTCAAAATCGATGAGGGATTGGGAATCAAAATGTTCTGTCAGGACATTTGTTAAGAGCAAAGTTGAAGAATAACCCATTTAGACTGTAGTACTGGAACATGTTTGAATGTGCGTCTAATAAGACTGACAAAAGTAATTTGTTAAACAAGCGGAGTATTGAAAAATAGTGAAAGAGAGAGAATAGAGAAATGAAGCGGCACCTTGGCTCAAGTGACAACATTGTTGGGGGTTCAATATCGAGGAAGACGGATTTAGATCATATTGTGGGGGAATCGGGGACTTAGTCGCATGCTGAAACCCGAAGATAGGCAACTAAATCTGTTTTGTTGAGAAATTTTAAAAGAAGAAAACGAGTAATTTTTGTTTAGGAAAATAACTAACGACAGGAGATGTCCTAGTTTGTCCCTGACTCAAGCCTGATGGTCATTACTTTGACGTCTTGGATAAGGGTTGTGGCTGAGTTCCATGCGTAATTTCGAATTCAGTGTCAGAGAGCGATAGGGGTCAGGTCAGGCAAGAACCATACTGAGGTAACGCTGGAGCAATATTTTTAAATACAACATTTGAAACTGTGCGATGTAGTCAGGTCACATTAGTTTGGGTTTTGATGACAGATGTCAATAAATTCAACTTGGTCGTATGTAGAGCGATAGAGAAGTAGCTCCGAAAGAATTGTTTTTTTTTCTCTCAATCACCGTACGGCTTACTAACAGTTTTTTTGAGATATATAGAAATCTATGTTGGCGGTTTCAGTTTTTTCTCTGACGACCACTTTGTCGGCTATTAGTTTGGTTCGACATTTCAAGATGAAACGACTAAGGCGTGAACTAAGCTTCCAAATGGTGCAAAATTTGACTCGAAACAAAATTGCCATTGATCCGAAAATTCAATTGTGAATTTCGTTTAGCAATAAAGCTTATTTTTGGTTGAATGGATACGTCAATTAACGCCATCAAGAACGTTTTCATGAAGAAGTGATGATAATTCTCAAGTGAATGTTAAGCCACATTTACATCCACAAAAACTGACTGTTAGGCAGGCTTTATAGGTTTGTGGAATTATTGGTACGTACTTTCTTAAGAATGATGCTGGCCAGAACGTTACAGTCAACGGCATCCACTATAAAAACATGCTAACTGACTTTCTCGCTTATCAATTGAACAATCATTATGTAGAGGAGCTATCGTTTCCATTCCTGGTCACGCAGTTTATGCCACAATTGATTTATTAAAGGACACGGTTGACAGAAGCGTAGTTTCGCGTTACGGACCAGTGAATTAACCCCCAAGATCGTGCGATTTAACGCCGTTTGCCCATTTTTTGCGAGAATATGTGAAGTCCTCGCTGACAAGCTTGAAAGGATTGACCACAAAAACAATGGATGTATTTTGTGGCGTCGTGCATAGTGCACAGACTCAATAGTATGTTAAGACACTTCAAACTTTCAAGTAGTTGCACTAAAGTGGAACTTATGCTCCAGGTGGACGAGAAGTAGTTAAAGAATGGGATTTATCGGTAATTAGTGCATTGTGTGCAACTGACACGGATGATGACGTGTCCGAGATGATTAGTGAGAAGCAACTAGGCGAGGAGATAGCGACCCATCAACGTCTGTGCAAGAAAAAGATGGATTAAACAACGAGAAATGCGTGTCGATTTTTTTTTTTTACTTATACTTACTACTCTAACTTACCTATTATTTATTGTTATAAACATGTACTTGGCTATGCAAACACTATTTTTAATTTTTATAAGGCCCTACGCTTCTTATCAGATAAAATCCTGAATAAAATGAAAATGAAATGAAGTGAATCAAAGTCAATCAATGCCCACTTACAATTTCTAACACATCGAAGACTCACTACCATCCTTCGAGTTCGAGGAACACGTACATTTTCGGTAAGAGCCGGTGAGCTTTTACTGGGACAGCTCGCCTCTGTGCCAGGTTTGAAACACTTCGCAGCTGGTCTCAATTAAAACTTGCATGAATAAATTAATTTTTGACGAAAGTGGCGCTACAGTCCGGGGTGGATGTGGGCCTCAACCAACATGCCTCTCCAGTCAGAACAATCTTTCGCCATCTGCCGCCAGTTGCGCACTCCAAGTTGGTTGAGGTCCTTCTCCACTTGTGTGCGCCACCTTAGCCTAGGCCGTCTTCTGTTGCATTGTCTCAATGGCTCAGATTCGAAAACTTTCAGGGCGGGAGCAGTGGTATACATACGCTCCTTAAGGGTTGTATCCGAAGACGCTCGACTAGGCGCATGCCGGGCTACCGCCTATAGAGTTCGGCGTTAAATCTTCTCCTCCAGATGCCATCAACGCAACCAGGACCAAAAATCGCACGAAGAACTTTTCTCTCAAAAAGACTAAGGGCTTCCTCATCCTCTTTTAGTAACGTCCAGATTTCCGCGCCGTAAAATAGGACTGGGATGATCAAGGTGTTATATAAAGCAAGCTTAGTCCTTCGAGAGAGGGCTTTATTACTCAATTGTCTCTTGGGCTCAAAGAAACAGCGATTGACAAGAGTGATTCTGCGTTTGATTTCGGTACTGGTGTTGTTGTCTTTATTTACCGCGGAGCCGAGGTAGACGAAGTCCTACAAGTTTCTGCTGCCTAGCGTCTTTCTTTGTTGACAGCATGTGCTTCGTTTTGCCCTCATTGACCACCAGACCCATTTTAGCCGCTTCCGCTTCAGTGTCAGCAAACGCATCATTGACGGCTCGCTGTGTTCGACGAATCACGTCAATATCGTCGGCGTAAGCTAGCAATTGAGCTGACTTTGGAAGATCGTGCCTCTGGTGTTGACCTGTGAGTTACGCACGATCTTCTCAAGGATGATGTTAAAGAAGTCTTATGACAGCGCGTTGCCTTGTCTAAAACCTTTTTTGACATTAGAGGTCTCGGTGAGTTCGTTCCCGAACTTGACGGAGCAGCGAGAGTTCTCCATCGTCATCCTACACAATGTGACGAGTTTGGTAGGAATGTCAAAACTAGACATGGCACTGTATAGGTCGTCTCGAATAGGTGGTGAGTGTCGATTTGCATTTCTTGGGTCTTTTCTAGGATCTGCCGTAGTGTGAAGATTTGGTCGATGGTGGACTTCCCTGGCCTGAAACCACACTGATAAGGACCTCTCAGGTTGTCGACGAACGGTTTCAGGCGTTGACACAATACAGCAGAGAGGATCTTGTACGTGATGTTAAGGAGACTAATCCCTCGATAGTTGGAGCAGTCAAAGGGATCTCATCTCTTGTGAACCAGACAGACGACGCTGAGATTCCGCTCATCGGGCATGGATTGGAAAATTCAATTAAAGACGGACCTGTCTTCCCACAACCACTTTCAAAAACTTGAAGTGGCTTTCCGTTGAAATCTTCCAACAACGCCGCCTTTGGCTACATATCCAGACCACGCCACAAATCAACTTCAGCCACAAGCCACCAATCAACTTCTCAGATTAATGATACAAAGGTATGCGGAGCACCACAATTACTTCGCAACACCGCACTGCAGCATGTTGTGTTCAAATCCCGTGCACAAAGAGCAAGGATTTGCGGTGAGATATCCCACTACCGCATCTCACACCCCTGCCGCACCCGCAACAGCCCACACCTAATGATCTGCTCAGCCACATAATGCAAAGCCCTCATTTAACCTCACGATACGAGCTGATTTCAGGTGGGTGTAAGGTTGAAATAATTACGCGCCAAAGACAAGACTGCGCACGGTGTGTGGGAAGACAGAGAAAAAATCAAACAAATTAATAATTCAGAACAAGGACGCAGCAAAAACTCAACGCCGAACCTCTTGATTCCACTTAGCGCACGAATAGCGGGAATTTAACTTTATCCACTTATGATGGCTCCATGAGACAGGGGGAGAAAGGGGGGGGGAGGAAGAGAGGGAGACCCCGTCCCGTCTTCTTATCTCTCGGAAAGGGGAGGAAATTTCGAAAATTCTTCAAATTATTGTTTCGAGGATCCACTGATAGCGCCTTCGTATCCCCACACGATGCCGACACAAGGTAAGACTCTCCCCAGATCCACATCCACATTGACGGCGTTCTCCACGCTAAACGCACCCGTTTGTCTTTTTTACTTTTATTGTCGGCTCGAGAGGGATAATGCCGACGCGGTTTCCGTGAGCGGTAGCAGTAGCGCGCTGAGGAGGTAAATGTTCTGGGGTTTGCAACCAAATCGATGAGGAAAGTGGTTGATGGGGGGACGTAAGACAACATTCAAGCCAATCGATGGCGATGGATGACTTTGCCGTGAAGCGACGTGGAAAAAAAGATAACGAGCGAAAATTTATCCGCCGCTCTTGAATTTTTGAACGGAGCCGTCTTCATTTTTGGGAAACCAGAGGGAAGGTGGAGGCGCACGACTTGGAGCAGAAAGATATTTTGAATCCAACTGCCGCAGGCGACATTGAATAATACGGATCGCGGTAGTTCCAGGGAAATCGAATTAAATTGTAATTCATCTTGTTACCACAACGGTGAGGAGTGGGGAAGAGGGGTGGTCACCAGGCACGATTGGGTTGGCATGCAGCAAATAATCCTTGTTTGCTTTAGTGCTTAAATTGGAATTGACGACGATGATAATTAAATTACTGCGAGAGTCCTTAGGGGTTGAAGGGGTCCGTCTGTAATCCAAAGAGAGTGGGTGGCAAATTTAAACAAGAGCCCCTCTTATCCTTACAAAATATCAAAACATCGGCTCATCCACCAAGTCTCTCCTGCACTTCCAGTCGCACCGTTATCCAACATTTACCATCCAAATGAAGTGCTTCTGCGTGGGAATCTCCGGAGTCTCATTTCGCGTATTATCTCGTGAATTAGCGGCGGACACCAGCGCAAACAAACCCAAATGCCCAACCGATCTGCACTGCTGAACACCTCCCTGTCACTCGTACCACCACACGCATTCGTGTCGCTTGTCAGCTGCCAGGCGACTGACTGACAAAAGAGCCGGGGAAACGAAACGGAAGGCTTCCTTCAGATAAAACGCTGAAACATTCCTCCTGACGGCTGATTGCGAATACACGACGGCATACCATTATCCTTTCTCCAATACAAGTGTATAAAAGTTTAATAGGCTTTCGTTAAGAGGCTTTTCTAACACGGCGCGCACAAGGCGGCTGACGGCGGCTGATGGTTGCCGCTGGCTGCCTGGCTGCTCGACTGCGGGGGGTGTAGAAGACCACCTTCCACCTCATCGTATCCCTGGCACGTCACTCTGGTGGATTGGAAAATTTCACGTGAAGTGACACTCTCTGTTCGTTCATCATACGGTGAGCACCTGACAGGAGTGTGCCACTGTTTGCAGAGGTAGATGGTGGGTAGGCCTTCGGTGTAGTCGGTGAGGTTCCTCTGATAGCGAGGGGATGCTACACCGTTCTTGACGTGTCAGTGTACTCAGGCATCGATTTTCGCTTATCGATTGAGTGGCAGATAATTCTGATGCCGCTGGAGTCGACGTTTTGTGTTAGTCATGGTCAGGAAGATACAATATCATCCAGCTGGATAGAGATTTTGTTAATCCGGAGAGGGGGCTGCAAGTGGAAAAGATGAGACTGGAGATGGAGATAATTCCTGTTAATTTGTCTTAAAGATCTTAAAGTCGTTTTTGACTAAATATCAGGTGTCCAGATAATGAGGATGGGCAGAGGAGTCATTGCAACTGTAGTTTGACTTCGTAGTTTGAAAGACTGAGGCAAATTAAAATATTCGCCATCACTGAATTATGCAAGCCCCGTGGTCACACAATAATATTTGTCTCGTCGTTATAGAATGGACAATTCTCGGCAGATGAGAAATTGCGGAAATTAGGACAAAATTGCAGCCAAAATGGACCTAGGAAGAATAATGGCTACTTTGTTTTTGCTATCAGTGTAATTATTCAAAATTTGCCACCAGCAGATCCCGAAAATGTTTTTATATCGTTACCACACACAACTGAAAGAAAATTGTGAATTTTTAAATATAACCCTTTATCTTCTGATTATTCCACTCATGCGCTACAATCTGAAAAAACTCCACATACACCAAGGAGTCTTGAAAGTTTAACATACTCAACAGAATCCACATACGCCACAGAGTTTGAAAATGTTCCACATACGCCACAGGGTCTGAAAATGTTCCACACACCCCACAGAGTCTGAAAATGTTCCACACACCCCACAGAGTCTGAAAATGTTCCACACACCCCACAGATATTTTTATTAAAATATTTATTTTAATGTTAAAAATAAATTAATAATGATATAATTAGTATATTAAAATTGTATAATTATAATTAAAAATGAAAAGTTTATGTAAAGAATTCGGCAAAAATAATGTTCGCCTGTTTAACAAAAACATGTCTTTTAGTATTTAATTTAAAGTCTGACCTGCCCACTGAATTTTTTTAAATGGCCGCAGTATATTAACTGTGCAAAGGTAGCATAATCATTAGTCTTTTAATTGAAGGCTGGAATGAATGGTTGGACGAAATATTAACTGTTTCATTTGAATTTATAATAGAATTTTATTTTTTAGTTAAAAAGCTAAAATATATTTAAAAGACGAGAAGACCCTATGAATCTTTATATATATAATATTTTAATTTTGTAGATTTTTTAAATTATAATATTATTAATATATTTTATTGGGGTGATATTAAAATTTAAAAAACTTTTAAAATTTAAATCATTGATTTATGAATAAATGATCCATTTTTAATGATTAAAAATTTAAGTTACTCTAGGGATAACAGCGTAATTTTTTTGGAGAGTTCCACAGAGTCTGAAAATGTTCCACACACCCCACAGAGTCTGAAAAAGTTCCGCACACGCTACAGAGTCTGAAAATGTTCCCCATATACGCCACAGAGTCTGAAAAAGTTCCACATACGCCACAGAGTCTGAAAATGTTCCACATACTGCAGCTGCAGTTTGACTTCGTAGTCGCTTTTGTAACTTCCAGTAGATGCCCCTTTGAAAACGTAATTTTTTGGTGCGATTGTAAAGGATGCGGACGATGAAAAAGGTGGTTCAACTACGATGCACGATGTTAATTGTGAATCACATCTTAACGTCAAGATTTTTTGCCCAACTTAATTTGACATTTCTGTTCTTCAGTGTTTCACAAATTCATCCGTGCAGAGACACAGAACTGAGCAGCGCGTTAGGTTTGCTGAAGACTTTTACCAAAATGGGCGCTCAAATCAATATAACTTCCGTGGAGTTCTTGGTATTTTTGGTCAGCGAAATCAATTCAACGTGTTCACAATCGGAAGAATTGTACATAAATTTTGGCAGACCGGATCTGTCTCTCTACACGGGAAACATTATTTTTGTGAGATTATTATATTTGTTGGCCCCAACGTGATCTACTCTTGCAGTGGTTCATTACATTATATCGTACTTCTGCATGGTGATGATTCGAGATGGTTTCCTCCCCCTAGATGTAGTCGCTTCTTCTCCTTTTTCCATCTTACTCTGGACGAATATTTTTTAACGTGTTCTCGGAATGTGTGTTATAGGTGTTCGTTCTGCTGTTGTTTGCTGTTGTTCGCGATGGTGTGGTGGAAGAGCCGTTCACTTCGACTCGTCGTCCTGCCGAACAATTGAACATCACTGATGCAAAGTTTGGAGAAGGATTTGAACATGCCAAGCTAACAAGGCTCACTTCACTGAAGAGTTGAAGTCTACTCACCATCGGCAAACATCGGTAACACACCGAATGGTTAGTGGAACAGAGAGCAGTGAATGGTGACTTTACAAGGAAAATCATATTTAGCAACGAGGCACACTGTCACCTCCGTGGATTCATCAACAATGTCAATAGCCGCAAGTAAGACGTCCTGAGTGATTGTTGAAAAACTGCTACATTCACAAAGAGTGACTCTTTGGTGTGGCTTATGGGCTGGCGGCGTCTTTGTGCCTTACTTTTTCGAACATAAGGTCCGCCAAGCAATTACTGTGTGCAATACGTGTGCCGTGCTCGCTGTCGAGATGGTTACAGATATTTTGTGGTCAGAAATTGAGGATATGGGCCTGGAAGATGCCACTTGCTGAACAACCAATGAAACATTGCCCCTTCCTAGCGTGTAAACTCACGTCGTGGCGAAGTTAATTGGCCGCCACAATCTAAACAAACGTTGTACTTCTTTCATGTGAACATCGATAAGCCAAGAGCAATTCGATAGCTAAAGAATGAAAAACTTTTTGGAATATCACGCCATTCCCGAACATAGACTGAGCGAATATTAGGATTCCTAGGATACTTACAAATACAAACGAAAGAATTGAAGGAATAAGTGCTGGGAAGAGTCATCACAATAACGAAGAGAATAGGTACTGGGCTGAAAAATACCCGAACAACCAAATCATTTTGCTTGAAAGAAGTTTTTGCCATTCTCAAGATATGTTCGACAAGGCAGATTCTTTCAGTGCCAGACATCATACGACACAAGCTTCTTCAGAAACAAGTACTTTAGCTTTGTAACAATTGGAGAGCACGGGAACATTGCAATGGCAAATGACGAAGTTTTCTATTTCCTGAGGGGTTAATCATCGACTAAGAAAACTTAGCTTGAAAAAAGGCTTCATAACATTTCTGACTCTAGATCGGGCTGATTTTAGAGAAGAAAGCAGCAATGTCGACTGCATACGTAATTAACTTATTTCTGTACTTATCGGGATTCGTTTAGTTGAAAGTTATCCAGCTGAGTTTCTCAGAGATCTTTAAATCGATCTGTATGCTGTAGGAGTGTTTTGCGACATAGTCATTTTGGGGGACAGGTTGGTCGATATAAATGTGATGCGTGTCGACTTTATATTTGCCAATCTTTCGACAGATAAGCCGACTTGTGGAAGTCTTGAAGCTGCCTTGTTTTGTGTTCACTAGTAAGAGAATAATGGACTAGGGCATTTATACAGTGTCCACTATTGTCCCAGCCCTTAGTCAAGTATGGCCTAATTTTAAAATTCATCCTCTCTTAAACGGGCTAAGGAAGTCACTGCGATAATTTTGACCTTCTGGAGAGTTTACGTAAATTGGCGTGTAGCAGGACAGATCGGATACTGACCAATTTGTGGTCAACCACTTGCTCAGAGAGTTCTTCGCTTCTTCTCGATCAACTGCCTGTGAAGTAAGCCCATGATCACAATCCAGCTCATGACGTATATGAAACATTTTCAGAGTCTGTGGCGTATGTGGAACTTTTTCAGACTCTGTGGCGTATGTGGAACATTTTCAGACCCTGTGGCGTATGTGGAATTTTTTTCAGACTCTGTGGCGTATGTGGAACATTTTCAGTCTCTGTGGCGTATGTGGAACATTTTCAGACTCTGTGGCGTATGCGGAACTTTTTCAGACTATGTGGCGTATATGGAATTTTTCAAGAGTCTTTCGTGTATGTTGTAGCGCATAAGTGGAATAATCAGAAGTTAAATGGTTAAATTTGAAAAATTCGCAATTTTCTTTTAGTTGGCTGGTGCCAAATTTTGAATAATTACACTGATAGCAACATAACAGCTGTTAAAACAAAGTAGCCATCATTCTACAGAGTTCCATTTTGGTTGCAATTTTGTCCTCATTTCCGCAATTTTTCATCTGCCGAGAATTGTCCATTCTATAACCACGAGACAAATATTATTCTGTGACCACGGGGCTTGCAAAATTCAGTGACGGCGAATATTTTAATTTGCCGCGTACTCGCTTGTGTGACTCAAATTCACCCGAAAATATTGTGACAGGTTTCTCCCCACAAAGCAAGCATCACATGCAACCGCTCTGGCCATGAATATCGTCGCATCAATTGCCATCGCTTTCATAGATGCCCCTGCTGTTCCTCCACTGTCCTCTGTCTTATTTATGCTGGGTAAAACGTTTCGAAAACTGCCACAATGCCACACAGTGAGTTGCGTTTACCCTTGAAGCGAACACATGCCGCTGCCTCGCGTGTTGTCAGTTCTCGTTGAGGGCGGCGGTGGAAGTGAAAACATTGACACAACTCTATACAGCGCTGTTGTCAGTGCTGCAGGAAGTTCGCTTATTCCGGGGAAACAAGTAATTTTCCGCATAAACAAAGTTTTCCAACATTCCCCACCGGCACTGGTGGTGGCAATGGCGACGGCAATGGTGGACGTAGTGGTGGCAGCATCTGCCAATACAAATGTGGCATCCCGAAATTGCATTCCAACCGCTGGCGCAAAATTTGTCCATCGGAGAATATTTGAAACTTGCTAAGACGTGCCGTTAAAGTGAATGCGTTTGTGCAGCTAAGTCGATGGATTACAACCGCCAGCGACAGATGCGATTCCGGATACGGAATTCATTCGGGCAGAACATGACAATGAAATGGATTGACGTTGAACGTAGAGGAGAGAATGAGTTCATTTTGGGAGTAAGATTTGCTCGGTAAAATTGAAACGTTCGCAGAAATAAAATCATTACCATTAACTGTCAGACAGAGTGGTTCTTTGTGGGACGTCTTGTTTCAACGCGAATTAAGTTTACCGAATTGGAATTGCGTGGGCAAGGACCTTTTTACATTGAATCGAGTGGGTCATGCGACTCCCTTTCATAACATTAATAATTCCTCATCCATCGAACCTTGAAAACAATCCAATATTTTCATCCACAAGATCGGATGACTTCGGGACGGTAAGACCACATCACAGCCTCTCTGGGGAGAATGTTCGTCACCACCCAATACCCCCTAATACCTCCTCATAAGAGCATGCAACGCAGTGTCCCTTTGACCGGTAAATTGTCATCAAAAAGTCATGAAATCATAAATATGGTGGGGAGGTGGTCAATATCTCATCACACACTAGATGTCCACCATGGGTGCGTGCTTGCCAGTGCATACGGAATAAGCACGGTACGCATGGGGACAACAAGGAAATCCTGTTCATCCCTAATTAAGGATCCACGCATGATTGGCCCAAAAATGTGATCACCGAAGTGAATGCATGACCATTTCAACTCCGCTCAATAATTCACCCGTCCCGATGGGAGATAGATGGGACTGGCACCAGTCCTAGAAATTTCTGCCCACCCGGAGCGACACGACCGACCGGATATGGCAAAGGTGTGCGTGCGAGGAATCTTTGTTTGAAAGGATCCAATATTTACTTGGTGCCAGCCAGTTGGGAGTACGGGGCGCTGTCATCTATGAGTCTGCTGGTCCCCGGGTTTTCATGTAATTCATTTGAGATGGGAGTGAGCGGGTTTTCGACGACTTTTCCAGGTTCGTTCGTCCTTTGTGCTGGTGGTGCTGCGTTCCCCTGGGAATGCGGTGTTTTATTAACTCTGTCAGGGGTGATTTTTTGTGGGTGGCAAAAAGGGGGTCTTCGCGTAACAACCGGTCCATGGGCAACGGGCTTGATGTTTGCTCTTGTGGTACAGTTGCTCATGTAGTTGGTGGCCGGGTGGGTGGGTGTGCGAATCATTGCTTGGCGATAAAGTTTTATGAGACACGTTTCGGGGATGCCCGTGCTGGATACGCGCATGGTCTGCGGCATGGAATCAATTGAGTTACAAGAAAGATGGGAGATTTATCGGAAATTGATTTGGAACTTCGAAGCAATTTGCTCATTTCGATCACATTTTATGACCGTTGTCACATGGCGTAGTCGTTCATTAGGAGTGCTGAGCGGTGTGTGTGTGTGTGGGGGGGTGAAGATTTAAGGGCGGTTTTAGTGCTTCTTTTGCTTGAATTTAGGTGCTCAAACTGGTTGAATTGTGGACGGTCAGTAGTATTTGAAGTGGAACTTGAATTTTGTGGCTTCCCAACTCTGAATATGCTAGACTATTCTTGTGGAAACAACTTCATCACTCGCTCCTTCTCTTCGGAGAGAAGAGAATTGGAGAGAAAGCATGTTCAACTCTTTTTTGACCTTCTTCCGGATATGAAGCTATTCATCCTTACTTCGTCGATGGTTTCAGAGAGGGAAAGGATTAAGTAATCTCCTGCCAGGACGTAAAGAAAGTCGTTTTACAGTCCACGCCCTTGCAAAGAACCCTCATTGGCTTCAATTAAAAAACGTCCCATCCGCCAGAATCAAAAAAAAAATCCCTTTGTCTTCACATCACATCACAAACAGATTCCGACACGTCATCCGCTTAAAGCGAACGTCGCTTCAATTTGAGGCGCCACAATTGTTCGCCTTCCACGAACATCATTAATCACATTTGCGGCTAATTGCTAGCTCTCCACGGCGCCTAATTAAAATTTTCAATTCCACATAATCCCTTTATCGCCGTGTACATCCTCACAAGTACACCTCGCCCACGTCCGAAGCACGGATAACGAGAAGGGGAAAAGAAGCGAACGCCTTGCAAATGATTCCCCCTCTTAATGAGACCATAAAGTCATTAACGCCCCCACTTCCGCTCCCTGCACACAGCAGCCCCAGCATTGGCAGGTCTTGCAGTAATTACCGCAAACAAACACTTCCTTTGCGCACACACGAATCCGTAGGCCGACCAGGAGCAAGGGCGGATTGTTGCGGGACACTTTGAAGTCATGAAACCCTATACCCAATGTAATGGACTCCTTCGTGGAGATCTAGTCGCTGCCCCAAGGCCAACGTAAGTCCGCAAGCAGTTATTAATTGCCAACCACCAAGCTGGCCATTACTCAAAGCCAACCCCTTGCAGCAAGGACGATCGTGAGCTGCGACCGAAGTCTTCGACGGCGTGGATGGCGTGATTGGTGTTGTTTTTCATTTTAATTTCCACTCTTTCAGTTTCTTCATTAACCACCGTCACCGTCATCCCAGTAGCAGCAGCAGCTGCAGCGCAACCCTTTGGCTGTTTGCGCTGTGGGCTGATGACCGCAAGCTGGCGGCGACAACGTGTCGACTGCGTAAACGATGGCTTCAACGGCGACCGGGCCATCATTGATGCGGCCTTAGCGGGGGTAAATAAATTAAGCTACACGTTGTCGGCGACGATATCGGCCCACTGGACACTCGGCTCGGGTCTCCCCGGACCGATGCACGACATGTGTACGTGTGTAAGCGACTGCCTGGGGCACGATGCGGTTTGACATGTTCGATGATTAATGACCGGCACCATGTGCCGACGACGAGTGGCAATGGGAGAATCTGAGAAATCACTTTGCTGCCGGATTAGGGTTGCACGCCGAGAGGGGGGGGGAGTGTCTTAATTGAGGCAAGGCCAACATAAATCGTTCACGACTTGATGCTCGAGGTCGAGGATGTGGCGAGTTGGTGGATAGATGCTCCACATACGTCCGATTCGAAGCAACTCACCACAATTCAAATCCCTGCCGTGTCTGTCTTCATGTTTCCCCCGAACCTCGTAATAAATCCGTAACCACGAGGCACTCCTAATTTATTGCGTCGGGCACCCGTAAGGCTGCTTGAAGGTGATAACCAGACAACCCCCATTAGGGGACGCATTTCCAAGAAAGTCTCATAAAACGACGATACGGACGAACGTCGTCCTCGTTACAGCCTCCGACCATTAAGTCACCACCACAACGTCGTCTCGACCGTAACAGAGCTCACAAATCAGCAATTGACCTGATTGGTGGTTCCCGGCTGAACGGCCACCATCCCACCACCTGTACCCCTCGCACATGATGTCCACCCACAAAGAATTACTCAAATTAAAATAAATAATATCAATTCCCGGGAAAAATCCAATTTCCCCCCTCCCCCATCCACCTTCCAGCTCCCCCGCTCGATGTCCCCACCCCCCAGGCGGATGATAAATAAATGTAATTACACCCGAGCCGACGCAAACACAAACACAACAACAGGCCAGTCGACCAGTGGGGAGGGGGCGGGGGGATGCGAATGTCCTCCAGGATGGCAGAGTAACTTCCACACAACTCCGGCTGGCCGCAAATGAGGGCACATGTCCGGCAGAAAGGATCAGTGGGCAACTAACTTCCGTTGTTCGGTGTGATTTATGGACACGCGCTGGAGTATAACTATGGACGATGGCCGTGGCTGGGGCGTATAATAATTTTCGGCATTAAATGCAGACTGAATGTCCTTGAAGGGAGGGAATCTCTCCTGTCATCCTGACAAATTACATTAACTGCGTGCGAGGCGTAGAGATTTCTCAAGTCATCCTCTCCCGTCTTTATCATTGTTTGCTTCATTAAATTACTCAAAACTCGGTTACATTAACCGAGGGGTGGTGTCACTCCGGCTGGTGATGGGGTGAAAGTTGTGTATCCCATCTGATGACATTACTTGCAGTTTCTGAACACACTCTTGGCATTTCATGTCATGCGTAGGAGTGCTTGTCAGTTGAACCTCCACAAAAGTGCCACACACCAATACAGCGACATGCCAGCGCACCCCCGCACACCTCCGCCAACAGCCAACTGGCGAAATGTACGATTTATTCACTCGAATGTCCTCGCCCGCTGACTGAAGGACATTCGCACTGGCTGCAGCAGCGGCAGCCGCATGTAGTTATAATGTTCGTCTTGATTTATGAATTCAATTCGCCGGGGCATAAATCTTTCATCGATTCGATTGAGCGGGCGGAAGGGCGGGGTCGGCTTATGACTGAGTGGACATATTGCCGAATGACCTCGACTATCAGAAATGCTTGTAAGGGGTCCGACATCCCCCCCCTCCCCCGGAAATCGCGCACAGCTAATGGAGTGCCCCCGAGCCATGGTTGACTTTCAATCAGGATGAAAGTATTGTTGTTCAATTGATTTATTCAGAAAACGAGTGTAACGAGGCGCCACCCTAATGGGTGCACCCCATAATTCCATCACATTCGTCTACCCCCCCGAAATTCCACCCGATGATTCGATGCTCCAACCCCGCTGCTTTGGGGGCGAATTCGGACTCACTTCCAATTGATTGATCGGATCGAAGCATTTGTTTGGGCACTTTGGTGGCCAAATGGCGAAAAATACTGCCCCCAGAGTGCGGCAGTCATTGCGGACCGTGTGGGGCGTAAAATCGGTTTTAGGTGAGAATGATTTGAGTAATTTCGTGTTCGTCGACGGAAGGGGGATGAGAGGGGATAGCAGAAAGGGATTCTGATGAAGTGCTAGGGTAATCGTAAGGGTAAAGTGCTCTTCAAGGGAACGTTTTATGGGTGGACCATGCTTAAGAGCCTTGATTCCGGTTCATTCAAGGCGAACATCTTTCGGACGGATGATAGAAAAGAGGCTTTAGCTGCCTCAAGATGAATCACGTCATGGATGAGGGTTTTGTGGGATTGCTTTGAGAATCGTTCACTTGCCGCAGCAAGGCGTTTGAAGGGATCTTCATGTTAATTTGAAGGCATTTCCATTGTCAACTGCAAGGATTCCACGCATTTGAACTCTATTGGTGTCAAGTGTGTTTTGGGAAATATGCCACCGCTGGAGGGGAAAGTCACTCGTCAGATTTTTCACTTCACGCAGGAAATTTTTTGTGCAAATTTTTAGGCCCATTGCAAGCAAGGTTCGTGTTCTATTGTCTTACTGCCGATGGTTCAAATTAGTTGTCTTTTCTTCAATAAGTTTGACTGTGGGTCTCTGTCAAACGAAAAAAATGAAATATGAAGGACGCATTTGACGCAATATAGCGCTGAAGGAAAGCGCTATTCGGTGATAGTCTTGGGTCGACATCGAATCTCGTGTTAAGCCGACAACGCTGGATAAAGACACTCTTTTGCAAGAAACAATAAATGCAGACCCAGAATTGCACTGTATAGAACCTGAAAGTAAGTCTCGTGGCAATAAGTCAAGACCGGTCTCAAATGGGAAAAGTGAAAGGATTCGACATCTGGGAACCCCCCATGAGTTGGAAGCCTGGAAAACTACGCTGTGTATAAGCCTGTACATCGCTGAGTCAAAATAAATGAATAAATAGAGTGGCACTTCAGTGCATATAAGATCAAGGCCGAGCTGCTTTCGCATTTGCCAGTGCTACGGCTGCTCTTAGTCTGTCACAAGACAAAGGACCGATTTACCAACTCCGAATGGGAAAATTTGAGGAGCCTTTAATAGAAAAGTTCAGTTTTTTGGCAACTCCCACCAGGTGGTATCTTGTCCAGATACAGAGAACCTGAATCGAACCTGACATCTTCTGCGTGTGGTTCGAAACACTTAGCCACTACGCTAAGACGGCCACATCGGTGCTGTGCATCGAACTGCACAATTTTTTCACTATGAACGAAAAGGGAATTTTGTAAAGAGTGTCCCAACAAGAACGCAAGATTTAAATTTGGCACCATTCGAATTGTCATTGTTTGACATTTGAACAATTATTACTGTTTGTTAGAAGAAGGTATAAGGTATAAAATGGACCGCTGCACGAATGAACAAAGGCATTCTCATTGTGAAATTATTTTACCCAAATGGTGAAAGTTTTGGGGCTACAGTTCGCAAATTGCGATCAATTTGGGGTTACAATAATGCTCCAAAAGAGTCAAGTGTAGAGCGATTAATGGAAAAATTTGCTGAAACTGGGTCTGCAACTGATTTAAAGACGACAACGCGCCTTCGACCAGGTCGATCGAGCGAAAATATCGCAGCAGTACGTGATGATGTCGCTCAAACTCCATCCACCTTAATTCGACACCGAGCTCAGCAAACAAGTGTTTCCAAATCCACTATGCAGCAACTTTCGACGAAAGATTTGCATCTTCATGCATACAAAGTTCAATTAACTCAGAAACTGAAGCCAGCTGACCATGCAGAGCGAAGGGAGTTCGTTAATTGGGTATTGGAGAGACAACATGAAAATGCTGATTTTGCGGATCAAATCGTCTTTAATGGCGAGGCCCATTTCCATCTGGATGGCTTCGTCAATAGGCAGAGTTGTCGCATTTGGGGCGAGGAAAATCCTCGAGTGAAGCTAATGCATCCTCAGCGTATCACTGTGTGGAGTGGATTTGAGTCAGGTCAAGCCCAAACAGTCAATGGTGTTCGGTATCGTGAAATGATAACCAATTTTTTCGTGCCTAGAATTGAAGAAATGAATGTGGAGGGGATGTGGTTTCAACAAGTTGGCGCCACATCTCACCGAAGAAGATGTGCCCAGTAGTATAAGGTACCCCTAACATAGATTTCATCCAGAGTAATGGCAAAAATCTGGAGGACAGCATCATCCACTTTCCATTTCGTTAACCAGGAAAAAGACAAATATTGAGAAATTATTGCGAGAAATACTGGAAAGCAGACTGGCATAGTCCGAGCCTTTTGCTTGACAACTCTAGAACCTGTAACTCAGACGCAACGGCTGCTTCGAAATTCTTCCGTATCCTCCGTACTTTCCTGATATATCTCCAACGGATCATCGGCTTTTCTGCAGTTCATGCATGCAGCACATAAAGGTGCCCCTATGCATGGTTCAAGCACCACGACTGTCTCGATAAAAATTCATATTTCTTGACACACATCTAGGTTTTGTCTATTATTCTGTTTGGTTAGCACGTTCTAAAGTTCTTATCGAAGGCCAATGCAGGACAGCCTATTACCCCCTGCTGCAGTTGTCGTTGCATGATAATGGAATGAAGCATGTCTACCGATTGCGAAAGTTCTTATGATGTCCAATTAGATCATTCAAATTCTTTTTGGATATTCTTAGGATTGCCGCAGTTCGCTGAAATTGCAATTCTAGTTGGCCTTGCGTATGAGCTAACATTTAGAAATTTATAAAAAGTTCTGAGATTTTATTTTAACGTCATCAGAGTTAGCAATTGCTATCTTCTGGCTACCCCACTATCCAGAAGCCTAGCATCACATCACAATCTCAGACACAAAGTAAAACTATTTGAATTCCAACGCCCCTTTAAATTCGTCAGCAGCCATGTCGTATTATCAAGATAGCCACTCTCGACTACTCTCAACATCTAAGATCTCTGCTTGATCTTGATCTTGATCAGGCAGATCTGAGCCTAAACCAAAGAGTCTGTTTGGCCAGGACGCTCAATCTCATGCTAGCTGTCTGCAGTCAATCCAAATTTTTCTGTTGCGGTGTCTCCATGTGTGGAATTCCATGTGTATTTGTACAGGAGCTGTTTTGTTCATATGCTCTATGCTCTAGTTCAGCCCTTATAAGCATTGTATATGTTGACACTTGACTATGTCCTCCGCTTATAGATTTAGTCGTTTTCGTCCCCAGATGCCATTCATTAGCTCAGTCACCGCATATAGAAGCAGCTGAAGGATTAAACGTAATACCTGCCTATATGGCTTATATCACGAGGTCCATTTTCACATTAGTCATAGATAGCGCTATACTAAACTCTTAAGTAACCCATGTACAAAATAAGATCATTCTTGACGGACAATATTGGCTTGGAGCGAAGACTTTATAAGACCTCTGCCATTTCCTGGGTTGCAGCATTCGATTGAAAATGTAACTCCACACTGAGCTGGGAAAATCCCCTAACTACCTCACCTAGTTAAACAATAGACCCGTCAGCACAGTACACTAACCTCGACTGTGCCCGGGATATCGGCTTTTAAATTATAGCTCCTACGAATAACAGCCCCACAAGGGGCTCTACCTCACAGTGAGGCTGGATCCGAAGTTTTAGGTGCTTTTAACCTCCGTGGTACCAGAATATTGCCTCTGGTCAAGCTATCACTACCAGTCAAGTTCCCTTAATACCTGGGTCTGGTGGCCACTATTACGCCGGAAATGGACTTTGGTTCCATCAGTCATTCCGTTTACACTTATAATTGTGTTACGGATGTAATTTTGAATCAAGTGATTCATAGATCCAATCACACCATCTAAAGTGGAAGTGGCTGTACTTCTGGGGTTGACTTATGAGCTTGGCACGATCTTCATGTGTAACATGACTGTTTGTGGCCTTATCCTCTTTGACTTTCAAGCATTTGATTCGTTTGTTTTCGACGTTGAAGGATAAAGGAGTGCTCTCCATTTTCGGTCCACACAATCTGCACCATTTGACGAGTTTGGAAGTAAGGCAGTGAGTAGACGTAGACGTAAACGTGTCGTGTGCTTCCTTAAAATCAACGAATTAGTGGCAATAGTCAATCGACATTTATTGAATCTTTTCTAGGATCTATCGCAGTGTGAATATCCGATCCCAGATTTTGTTGGCCTAAAACAACGCTCATAATGAGCTTTCAAATTGTTTACGGTCGTAGGGTCAAAACAACAAACAGAATTCACTGAGGGATGTTAAGGAGACTGGTCCGTCTGTAGGAAGCGCATTTAAAGGGGTCTTCACCTTTGTCGGCTAAGGAAACGACATCAAGATTCCACACCATATTTTCCGTCAATTATATTTGGCACATGAGCTGATGGATTCGACCAACAACTTCATCTTCAGATGATGTTCGGCAGGTCATAGTTTGGTTGACTTCAGCCTCGATAAACCTATTTTCATCTAAGTTGGGAGCTACGAAATTGTTCGAATGGAAAAGAAAATTCGGCCAGACAGCAGCATTTGGTTCGCCATCAACCATCTTTTCGTCTGCGGAACTGACTTTTACAAAAACTGCGACTCTCCTCAAAGTCGTCAATATTCACCCCGAAAGAAGAGCTGGTGCCATTGTTTTAAATTTTGAGAAAGTGCCTACGCATACTTGCCTGACGATGAGTGTCTAGAGCGGCCAGAAACTGCGACTAACAGCCCTAGGGTTACATTGTTTGCACCATCAGTAGAGATGAAGCTTCTCAGGCTGAATGATTCAATTGAAAGTTTTCGACTTAATATTCCAGACTCCATTCCATCTATGTTTGAGTTTTGAAACAGTTCAACATCAATTCGTCTAGCCAGTAGTACCACCTGGAGTATTCCATACTATTTAGTGCCCATACATAAAAATCAAAGCCCCCCATCCTCTCCAATTCGATATTTTTAATTTTAAATGATCACAAGATCATCATGAATAATTCTGATCCCATCACATGTGTGAAACAACGCAGCTTAGTGTCGGAAACTAATTTTGACCGCGAATACATCTGGAAATCCACCCGCCTTCTGCCCCACAGAACATCGGCGCTCAGGCCATTTGTTGAAAGCTCTTGTTCATTAATTAGTCACCACCTAATTCGGCATGTAATTACGGCCGGCAGCAAGGGCCTAAACTCCATCTGGTCGCCGCCGCTCTGTGAAGCATTTCTCATTTCGACTGTGTGCAGCGTTCGATAAATTCTCACCCCCGCCCACACCCAACACACACGAAATCGTAATTAATGCGTTCAAACGTTTTGTAGATCGAAATGTGTTCCATTAATTAAATCCGCATAACTGTTTCCAATTAAAAAGCCAATCAACTCACCACTTCATTGCAACAACATCCCCGTCTGCACCGCAATAAATTCCATTGTCCTGCGATGTGGATTCTGGTCGATCGGCGAGGGCTGCGAATTAATCTTAGCCCCCTGGCCACTCACACGCGCGCAAAATAATTAAAATCTATAAAACGGCAAAAAACTCTTCAGCCGGGCGAGGTGGGAGTGTGTATTGGGGGAGTGGAAAATCGATTAGTGAAATCATTTTCGACTGGCGCGACATAATCGGGCACTTAATGCCGTGCAGCCGGAGCGTGGGGGGTGCATGTAAAGCAAACCAAACCACGGCCGCCACCACTGGCCAGTGTGAATGAAAACATAAACCCGATCGAGGCAGGGGGGGGGGGGGGGAGCAGCCTTAATCGAATCAAAGCCCCTCAGCTGGAATGTGCAAATTAATTTAATTCATTTGGCCGCCACTCGACATACAGGAAGCTGATGTCCTTCCGCTTGATCGCCTGTCAGCGATTGGACGGCACGAGCACAGGAGTCGCGCCAGATCGCAAAAAAACACCGAACAGCCGATTTCGAGTGACAATAGATTACAGCCGCACGAGCGGAAGTCGCCTGTGTTTGTGCAACAAATCAAATCAGCCGGAAACGGGGCAGTGTGAAACGCAGTGTGAATCGCGAATTCACTTATCAACCTTTGTCCTGCGCGGGGACTCTGAAATCGATTAGAGCACTCAATCCGTTCGAGGATTTGCATAGAGTCGACATTTTGATGGATGTGGATATGAGGGATAAATGGATTGGAATGAACGGGCGATTCGCGATAGTGCAATGCAATCCTTTTACGGTCCATTAGAGGGACGATTTGAAAGGATTCCGATGTGTGCTTGATGGAGGGAGGCGATGAGAGAGTGACTGATAAAGTTGTTTGTTCGGAGCGGTGGGTCTGCAGTGATTTTGAATGAATGATGAGCGTGGACATTGCAATCTCACGGGAAGGTGGGTCGTTGTTCTATGTTCGAATAGAGGAGAGACAGCGGTTGTTGTCGACAATGAGCGATTCAAGCCTCAAATGAGGACTGCGTTTGCTGAGCTTTTTTTGCTGGAGGTTGGGATACGCTGCATCTGAGCATAGTTTGCGGAGAAAATCCAGATGTTGGCGATCATCAGTGGTTCAAAATGGATTTGGCACTGAAATGATGGATAAGGACCTGGAAACCAGTGTTGAGGTCTTTGCGATCCAATTCAGCTCAGATTTGGAGTCATGCCTGAATGTCTGAACCGAATGACAGAAAGGAATGAGACACAGAAGTCTTCAACAGATGGGGTTTGTGCTTGCGAGAGAATGTAAGAATTCAATCCTCATGCATGACAAATATTGGCAACGACTGTCGGTAAGTTTTTGCACGAAACGTAGGTTCCTGTGATGATCTATGCGCAAATAACGACATCGAGAAGCTAGACGGATGGATATGCATAGAAACTGAATTCAGAGCCGTATTTCTTTTTGGCAACACTGGTTTAAATAGCTGAAGCACGTTCGTGTTTTGTTTCACTGTCAAACATCTTCAGTTTGGTTTATAATTTAACCATGAATCGTCTTATAAACGAACAACGCTTGCAAATTATTGAATTTAATTATCAAAATGCGCGCTCTTTTAAGAAAGTTCATCGCGCGCTTCTTCCATTTTATGGTCAGTTAATTTTTGGCTCAATGGCTCGATATTGTAGTGAATATCAGCCAGAAGCATTGCGAGAGCTAGCAATGCATCCAGAAAAAGTCACAGTTTGTTGCGGTTTATGGGCCGGTGGCATCATTGGACCGTACTCCTTCAAAGATGATGCGAATCGTAACGTAACTGTGAATGGTGAGCGCTACCGTGAGATGATATCCAACTTTCTTTTGCCCAAAATGCTAGAGCTTGACTTGCATGACATGTGGTTTCAACAGACGGTGCTACATGCCACACAGCACGCGCAACAATGAACTTATTGAGAGGCGAGTTCGGTGAAGGTTTTATTACCCGTTCGGGACCGGTGAATTGGCCGCCTAGATCGTGCGATTTAACTCCTTTAGACTATTTTTTTGGGACTATGTTATAGCTTATGTCTAAACAGGCAAGCCTGCTTCAATTGACGCATTGGAAGACAACATTGAAGCATTTATACGTGAGATACCGGCCGAAATGTTGGAAAGAGTGTGCCAAAGTTGGACTAAGCGGATGGACCATTTGAGGCTCAGTCAAGGTCAACATTTGCATGAAATAATCTTCAAACATTAAATTTTATGAACCGTACTATTGATTCAAATAAAAATTTCATGCATTTTTCTGAATTTTATGTGTTTTTTTTTTTTTTAAAAAACTTTCCTATAGCTCTTAAAAAATCAACCTTTACAAGCTGGCGTGTGAACGATTAGTGAGCGAGCCTCTAGCTGAACTTTTACGTAATCAAGCTGTTTTGGGAAGAAAGATTTTTGCTTTCGTAGGGTTACAACAGACTTGATCGGTAACAGCAGTGGCAGAGACTTTTGCCCCAGAGTTGTGCAGAACAATAGACACAGAGGTCCTGACGGATAGAGTAACACCCATATCTTCCGTCTCCCTATATATGGCGACGCTGCTTACAACAATTTGAGAATCGTGTGACAAACTTCATTCTGCTTGTGCGTATGTAAGTTGTATCAAAGGCTGAATGAAGTTTATAACCAAATTGCACCAAAATATGATATGTTATGATAATGTGTTGGGATTCAGAAGAAGTAGTACAGCTAGTATGTGTATACAAGTTTGAAAGGCACTGAAATAATCAGTAAGAGGTTAAGCATTATTTATTCCCAGTGAAGTGTGAAACTTTTAAATTTTTCCTCAAATGAAACTACTCGCATTGATCTTCCTGCCATTGAAATCACCTTTTGCACAGACAGCTGAGAGTCAGGTACTGAAATCCCATCTTAGTAACCCCAACTCTAGCAAAAGGTGCATACAGAGCCTAAGTAGTGCAAACAAATTGTCCTCTGCTGAGTTTCTGAACATTTCGCCATTAGCGGAAATAGACAAATAGCAGATAAAGTGACACAGACTAGTTTAAGATCAAGCATAGAATCAGCTGACAATGCTACCCCCATTAAATAAGTCGAAAGACTCAATGAATAGGGTTATGTGTCAGCAGAGCTATATCGTCTTTGTCTGCTGTACATATCATAGCCCTCAGAGCTACTGCACGATTGGCTCAGTGGCGAGGAGATGACGTCTTCTGGTCACGATTTCTTTCTTCTTTATACGCAGTAATGACAATGGCGGAATAGAATTAGTAAATTTCGTTCTCTGGGCAGCTCTTCAAGATCGATGGCTTGTTCATTTGAAAATTACCTCAGGATTCTAGCGACGGAGTAGATTCCTGATCTAAAGATATCCCAACGATTTTCCAGAACTACTGAAAATATGGCAATTTTCGACATTAAAGTTTTCAAAACAAATTTTTGGTTACAAAATCAAATTAAGCCCTTAGCACCAGTCTGGTCTTAAGTTGTCATTTGATAAACGTAAAAGAATGTATACGGCGCATGCTAGATGCGTGCCATCATTAAACCTTCGAGTCAAATAACAAAGCCATTCATTTTGCTGTTACAAATGGGTACCCTTTGGCATTCGACACTTGCCAATCTTCTCCTCCACTTGTAGTATTAATTCCATGCTTGTCATTGATGTTATTGAAACTTACCACAAAAGTGGTAATTGAAATGTAGCCAATTTCCGCACTCTACGCGATGCTTATCGTCCAACTATGTAAGCAATGGATAAAGATGTAAACAAAATGTGAAGAGGCTGGGAGCGTTATTGATGTCCTTAGGCATTATCGTAATGCTTGGTAAGTTAAAAAATTAACGTGTTAACGTTAGGTCTAGTTTGGTATTTCAACAACCGTCTGAAGCCTGGACAATGCTTCTAAATTGTGCAAATTGTGTGCTCAAAACAAGACCGCCAATGATATCACCACTTAAAGAAGAATTTTGCTTGGCGAGGATGCTCACTTTTGGTTGAATGGATAAACAAAGAAACTACTACTACAAACCTATCTTGAGAAGATAGTGGCTATCTCACAAGTCAACACCAGAGGCACGATCGTCCAAAAGTCAGTTCAATTGCTAGCTTACGCCGACGATATTGACGTGATTGGACGAACACAGCGAGCCGTCAATGAGGCGTTGTCTGGCATTGAAGCGGAAGCGGCTAAAATGGGTCTGGTGGTTATTGAAGGCAAAACGAAGTACATGCTGACATCAAGCAAGGACGAACAGCATCGACGTCTCGGTCACAGCGTCACACTAGGTAGCAGAAACTTCAAGGTAGTCAAGGACTTCGTCTATATATCGTAAATATGGATAACACCAGTACCGAAATCAAACGCAGAATCAGTCAAATCGCAGTGTCTGAAATGTCGTCGGAAATGTGTCAAAAACGGAATGTCCTCCCATGGCCACCAATTGAAAGATATTGTTTCAGACACTAAATGGCAAAGCTTAAACTTTATGATGTGATACAATTTGCATCACAACTGCACCGACGTATGTGTTTTATTAAGCTATACTTTCAAAACCGAAAACAGAATATCCCTCTGCACCTTCCAAAACAGCTGACACTAACGAGTATCTTCTCTTATTGCACTGAAGGTTTCTGTCCATCTTAATCCTAAGTGTCGCAGCAGCCATTCTCTCAGATCCACCTCAAGTCCAATGCAGCACCCGATTAATATTAATTAAAACTGCTCTCCCATCATCTGCAGCTGTGCTGGGCCCCACATTTTCTGCGGTAATTTTCCGGAAAATCCCATTATTTTCTTTCAATAGTTTCTTCGTTTCCATTTTGGTCATCCACCTGAGAGCCGTGTCCCGACTGCCTCCATTTTTTGCCCAGCTCCCGCCGCTGCCGTGGTTGCAGTGGCTGAGGTGTCACCAGTCCAACCCACACCCCGCAGAAGCACTGCAATGGGTGGCGGGTCAAAAAAAGGGGCAGTGGCGTCAATCTTCTTTCTGGATCTCTCCAACGCCCAGAAGTCATGGTCACACCAAGCGACCATTCATCTCCGGAGCGTATTCCGTTTAATGGATTCTAATGGACCGGCATGTGGAACGGAATTTATTGCCTCGCCAGATCTGCATTGATTGTGTCCGGCAATCGGTGGAAAGGGCTGAGTGGGATGGGGAGACACACGTAATCACCGCTTGAGTCTGTCGATTATCCCCCGTTCAGCGGACTGAACATGGGACTGGGTCTGCGTGAGGAGAAGCCGTATCCTGGGATCACAATTATTATCACTAGAAGTAATTTATTTCCATTCATACGATGTGTGCATGTGCTGGGGGAGTGTGTGCACCCTTAAAGCCCTGAGGTTCTTCACATGCTTCCTGTTTGTGGTTCCAGCATAAATTTTCCATGGAATCCTCTGTGTTTTTGGGAGACCTTCAAAGGATGTCAAGGGAATTTGTGTCGCAGGAGGACATGACAAGGACTCTCTGCACGTATATAGTTAAAAATAAATTACTCCTCCTGTGAGTCGCTTCCTCTCTTCCTCACCATGTCTCCTATGACGACAGCATCAATCGTTGTGGCTTCCAGGTGATGGGTGTGGTCTCTGGCGCAGTGGCGAGGGGTGCTCTTCTTAATTGTGAAACGAAGTAATTCCCAGCGAAGAAGAATACTTCATTAGTCCAGATGGCGATGACGTTTATTGAACGGAGGGGATGAGAGCTGTTCGTCTGACTGACGACGCAATAAACTCTTTCGGATGCGATGGCAAACATTTTCCCAATAGACTAGGGCAGGGCGTGTGTTTATGGAGGGCACGGCGAAGTGCGTTTAGACGACTGAAAAGCATTCAAATTTGACAGCTAAAGTTTGTTTTTATCACAACGCCGTGTGGTTCGAGGTGGTGGGGAGCAAATGCGATTTTCAGGTTTTACGAGGTTCTATTCTCTTCTTTGATATTCTTTGGGAAGTAGTTTGTGTGAACTAACGGCTGGGATATATCCCAGAGATGTACTTTTGACTAAGGAGGGGCTAAGAGGTCTGTTGTTAAATAAGAACTCTCGTTAACTTTATTGTTACGTTTTGTGTCTCTCTTCCTCTCCAGCACCTGATTGCAACTATTCCACTTGGTCTGCAAGGGAAGTCCTTGGAATTCATCGCGCAAGTCATATCCGAATAAAGCAAAAAAACAATTGGGACTCCTAGGAATAGATTTGAAAATGGCAGAGTGACATACAGTTTCCTTCGCGATGTGTCACTTGTTAAGTCGAGTCGGGGTCTTAATTTGAGTATTCATTTGAGCTACTTGCTTACCGGACACGGTTCCTTGAATTCATTCTTGTTCAAGCGGTCCATAAGCGACTCAGAGGCTGGCTTGTGCGGGTATAATTCCGAGGATTGGCTGCACATGTGGTGCCAATGTTCTCTGTATGATGACATACAGGACCTTGGAGGTATGAACATATCTTGCACTTACGACGTCAGCCTGGTTCTCCAGACAAGAGAGAGTAAATTCACCATCAGGGGCTGTGCTTGGGAAATTTTCAGCAGACGACGAGTTATATTGGCAGCTCTCACTGAAGCGCATAGTTAGGTTAGGGTAGGACTATAGGCCATCGGTCCTGGACGCTGAGGAATCCTACCGAGACCAACAGAGTTGCGAAGCTCTACCGGAAGCTATATTCTGGCACCACGGTAGGTCAGAAGGTCCCTGAAACTTTGTTTCAGACTGACCATGCGGTTGGCCCCCCCCCCCCTGAAGGCAGCTGGAGAGGCTTGTTAATTGAAACGCAGGTCCACCCTGGACTTTAGTGCTAAACAAAAGTGGAAGTTCAGTCCGGAATTCGAGCCTGAGAACTTTGGCGTGTAAGTCGAACTTACCCTCTCACGTACCCATTCACAGTTGGTATTCACTACTAAGAGCGATTCGAACCTCGAAGAAAGAGATAAAAGTGAAACCAGAAGTAGCAGTTGTCGAACGGCTAAAATGCCTTCATACTTCAAAAATTATCCACCGCAAAAATTATCGTCCATTCATCATGCCCCACCAACTGTGTTCCTTCCGCTATTTTCAAATCCCCAGAAGTCCCATTACGTCCGGCGGACAGACATCTCAGAACATGTGCAATCAAATAAACTGAGCACACACGAAGTCCACCCATCCAGACACTTTGGTGGTTTCCATTTATCATTCAAATCTCCTCATCTGTGCACCAAGTGATCGACGACGACATGAATTGAGATAAATTGCTGATCACTTGCGCAGTGCAGCCGATTGCGCAAAATTACTACTGACAGGCGAAATGTTTGTTTAAACGGAAATCATCTAAATTTATCCACCGCCCGACCCCCTCCCCCTCGCAGCAGACTTTGAAAAATTACTCAGCGAATCACGTCCCGTCTGCGGGCAGGCGGACTGCCGGGAGATTCCTTTCCCATTAAGTAGATTATCTCGTCGGATGCATGCGTCTGGGGAATGGCCAAGTTGATCTTAATCAAATTTACTCAGTTTAACTCCCAATAGAGGCCACTTATCCGTCCGGATGAGCGGCAGCCAAGCCAACGTGCCTCCTTCCCGTCATAATCGAGTCATTAATATTCAAGTTGCCCTCAGGAATCATTCGGCCTGCGGACGTGAGGGACAACAAATTAACTCACTCCCAAGTCCGAGTCCGAGAGTGTGTGTGTGGTCAGCCGAGAGGGGACAACGGCAAGCTCTCAAGATTACGCGCGTGGGAGTGTGGGCAGCATCTGGATCCAAATGAAATGGTTACTGGCCGTCACGTTGGCTTAATCGCTTCCCAAAAGCAAATCGAAGCACAGACGAGAACATGCAGCGAATGCCATCATCTCGACCACTTTGCAGTTTGTTTGTTTGGTGGTGGAGTGAGGCCGACAGTTCCGTACTGATTGCCGCCGTCTGTCGATTGCCGACTTCCCAGTTTCGTGCTTAGCCGCTGTTCGTGACAATTGCCGACGAGCAGGGCACTCTTTTGGCTCTCGTATGTGGCTCTTGATTGGACGCCCCAGTGGAGGATGGACGCAATCAGTCGTGCGGATAACTAGGATGCGTTGTCCGGCTAGTGGATGGGCACTCTTGATGATTGGTGGGCGCACAGCTGAAGTTCAGAATTGGGTGCAGATAATGGCAAATGTTTGCACTGGCTGAAGTAGGTTCCAGTCTCTTCGTACATTGAGATACTCTGTGGGGTATTCGTATCCGCGGAGTCAGTGATTTCATGGCATGGAATCGGTGAAGGGTTGGATTCAGTGCTTTCGTCGATTTCATGTCCTTGCTTAGGACTTTCAGGCTTCTGCGGCTTTAGTGCATTCATGGCTTCAGTAGCTGCGTGCCTTCAGTGATTCGTTTGCCTTTGCAACTCCAGTGCCCTCTGTGGCGTCAGACACATGTTAGGTCACTGCCTCTTTGGCTCACGTGGTTTTGCGACGCCAGCTGTTTCTATGAATTCTGATGCTCCCGCGCCTTTTTGGCTCCCGTGCATTTGTGCCGACGGTGTCTCTGTGGCTTTAGTCCACTGCTTAACGCGTCTGTCTGTTAATTCAAACCTTCGTTGATTATGTTTCTCTCTGCAAATTTCGATCATCGGTGGCATTAATATCTTCGTGGCCTCAGAGACTCTGTGGCTCCCGTGCCTTCGTGACTTCAGTTCTTCTGTGGCTTCACAACCTTTGCGGCTTCGGTACCTCTGTAGCCTCAGTATCGTCATGCCTCCACGTCTCTTAGACTCTTTGGCTTAAGAGCCTCTGTGGCTTCAGTGCTTCTGTGGCTTCACTACCATCGTGGCTTCGGTACGTCACTGTCTTCAGCGCCTTTGGGGATCCCGTGCCTTTACTAACTTACTTATCAGGCCGGCGACCCATGCGGGGTCAGAGCTTGAGCAATTGCTGCCTTCCATCGCTGACGGTCCTGGGCACGCTGCTTCCAGTCATCAAGGCCAAGCTGTCTTACGTCCGCGATGACTTGACCTCTCTATCGGAGGCTCGGTCGTCCTCTTCTTCTCGAACCAGGAGGCTCGGATTCGAAGACCCTCTTCGCTGGAGCGTTGCTGTCCATGCGATCGATGTGGCCGAGCCAGTGTAGTCGACGGATTTTTGTCTTCCGGACTACATCCACATCCTGGTACAGCTCGTAGAGTTCGCGGTTATGTCTTCTCCTGCATTGACCTTCCTCGCAAACGGGATCATATATCTGACGTAGAATTTTTCTTTCGAAGGCACCAAGAATCAGCTCTGCAGATTTGCTTATCGTCCAGCTTTGAGCTCCATAAAGCAGGACTGGCAGTATAAGGGTCTTGTAGAGCATGAATTTGGTCCTTCGAGTCAGGAGCCCAGTTGTTTCGACAAACCGAAGTAGCATCGGTTGATAAGGGTGGTTCTACGTCGGATCTCCACTGTGATGTCATTTGTGGAGTTAACGTTTGCCCCGAGGTAGACAAACTCCTTTACTACCTCAAAACTATAGTTGTCGATTCTTGCATTTTGTCCTAGGTGTCCTGTGTGACGGAACGTTTCTTAGTCGACAGCATATACTTTGTTTTCCCCTCGTTGATCTTATGACCAGCTCGCTTCGCCTCTTTTTCAATTGCCGCAAAAGCCTCTGCTACGGCACGTTGGGAACGCGCGACGATATCGATTGCGTCCGCATATCCCAACAGCTGGACTGTTTTGCAGAAGATAGTGCCTTCCGTGTTTACCTTGGCTCTCCAGTACCTAATTGAAAAAGTTAAAAGACAACGCATTTCCTTGCTGAAATCCGGTGCAGGTTTCAATGTTGATTTCAATTCAGATGTCTTTATAACTCTGGTATGTCATCTGTCTGATGGGTCGGTGTGTCTTTTGATGAAGTGACTCTACGACTTCTGTTCTTCTGGGGCTTCAGTGCGTCTGTAGCTTCATGGCTCCATGTCTCTGTGACTACAGTCGTTACTGGCCTCAGTACCTCCGTTGCTTCTGTATCTCCATGGCTTCATGGCTTCAATTAGTCTTTGGCTAAAGGGCTTCTCCTACTTCCGTAACTTTGTTGCTTTTGGCTCTTTGTGACTGTGGGGTCTCTGGTGCTCCAGTACTTTCGTGGCCTCAATATCTGTGTGGCTTCAGCGCCCTTACGAATTCGGTGCCTTTGCGACTTCAGTGTCTCATCTGTCTGATGGGACAGTGCTCCTTGGATGAAGTGATCCTACAACTTCTGTGTTTCTGGGGCTAAAATGCCCCTGTAGCTTCATGGTGTCTGAAGCTTCAATACATTCATCGCTTCAGTGTCTTCTAGTCTCCAGTGTCTGTGGAGCTTCAATGTTTTCAAGTTTCAGTGGTTCCAGTACCACTTTTGAACCTAGGACCTCCATGGCTCACACGACTCTAGTACTTCAATCGCGTCTACGTACATAGTTTCAGTGAAATTATGAATAAGGTGTCCTTAAAAATTTAGTTCGCTGGTTGCTGTAACTTCAGTGCTTCCATTACTTCAGAACCTCAGTAGCCTCGACTCGAATCGTTTCATGGCTCTCCAACATTTGTGGCTTCATGGCTACCTTAACTTCTAACGCTGTCGTGCCCCTTTGAATTCTGGAGGGGGCTATCACGTCATCAGTCACTTGTAAAGGAGAGTCTCATAAAAAGAACCCAAAATTTCAAAATCAACCGCAAGCTGACGACGGATCTTTCTCAAATATCTTCTTGAATGCAAAAATTCCTGCAGCCTCCTTCTTTCGATTTTAAGTTTAGGATCTTTACCCCTCCCCCACCCAACTAACTCTTCAAATTTAAGTTCCAGTGCACCCTGTACCCCCCAAAAAACATCAAATTTCTTAAGAATTCAAAAAAAAGATGCCCGCAAATAAATCGAGTGCTCGAATCTAGAACAATCATTCGCGCCACACACGAATGCACCCAGCAGTGGTTGAGCCGGAGAAATACGAGCAGAGTTCAAAAAATCCCCTCCACCCCTCCACCACGACCTCAGCACATTGTCGAAAATACACCCCAACTCACCGTTTGGTTATTTCAAAAGCGCTTATGTCTTGTTTGTCTTACACCCATGCACGGGCGGCGGTGGCGGCAGACAGACAAACAAAAGTCGACAACGCACAAAGAACACGAAAAAATTCATCGAATTTTTCCGAATCCGTTTACGTATTCCTGCCCGTTCGCTTTGCGGTACGCGGCCGTGACTCGCTGCGCTTGCTTGTCATCGGGCGGTCGTCGGTGCGTTGGTTTTTCAACCGATCAGTGTCATCTGAGAGAGTTTGCGGTCCGCGGAACAACTCAATACAGGGGTTTTCGGGTGTTTTTGAACAGTTTTCCGAGTCACTATCGCGCCGTGTGTCATTTTGCTGCGCTCGTTCGGGTGAAACGCTCGTGTGCTGAACACACCGCTCGCACATCTTTAAAGTGTTCTCTCTTTTTACGATCGCTCGTGATTATTTTCGTTTCGCTTTTGATTTTGAAATTTTATTTGTTTTCGGCTGTCGGTGGCACGAGGTGGTTGTTATTGTTTGCCGTTCGGTGCTTTTGTTTTCCCCATCATCGAAAGATAAAATATCTGCAAGGAGAGTTGAATTCTTGTGTTGAGTGGATTCCGGGCTGTGCGCTTGTTTGTTTTTCAACATTCACAGAAGTTCGGCGATTGTTCGCTGGGTGATTCGGGCAGAAACTTTGTAATACTTGACAGTGGCGCCAATTCCAGCAATCATTTTGATTTCATAATCGCTGCATTTGTGTATCCGGTTGCGCACGATTGATGGACATTTAATTGATCCCGAAAATATTGCCGTGTGCGCGAGGTGTCCGACTTGACGTAAACGTCTAATTTTGTCCGAATATCTGGTGAGTTTGTTTTTTTTTTTGCAGGGAAAGATTTTTTTGTGCGCGGTGGCTTTGTGTACGGCACATATTTTTGTGTGTTGGGTGAAGGCGGTTTTGTGATTTATCCGCAGGCGAGAGATGGATTCCGAATCATTAATTTCACTCATTTTGCTGGATAGATTAATTATTGGGGCGGGTGTGTTTGTTTGGACGTGACGTTGGGAGCATTAATTGTAGGGATGGCGTAGGTGGTCGATCGAAGGTAGTGAAACGTTAATTTGTCTTTGGGTGGAGTGCGGGTGTGGGGGGGGAATGATTTGAGTTTCCTGTGGGCAAGATAGTCCAACAACATGTTGCATCGAACTGAATGAGGACATGTGTCGTGCTCAACTTTGACAGTCACACCGGATGTGGGCCTGATTGCTTTGACATTCGTGAACTGCCTGCGCGAAGTCACGTAAACAGTCCTGATTTGAGTGAATAAAAGTGGATGAGTGGAGAGCAATGACGTGGTCTTTGAGAAAAACAGGAAACGCGTCTAATCCGTGCATCAGATGCCTGTGGTGAAACTTAAAGGTGAAATATAATAATAATATTGACAGTGTTGCCGGTTGTTGATGTGGTTTGCTTAGAAATGGCGTAACTTGTAATGTTCCACTGTCATTATTCTATTGGAATATGCGTTGGGAAGCTACTGTCATTGTACGTCATTCTAGTATGTGTCATTCATTTGAAAATAAAACAACAACGATTTTGTTTTGACTCAAATGTGTCGAACTTTTTATCTGAAAGAGTGTTTGTGCGGAGAGTTCTTCTTCATTACTTTAAAACGGCTGCCGAAAGTCAACGTATTCTGATGGAAGTTTATGTTAAACATAAGATAGCTGAGCGAAGGTTCCAGAAGTGGTCTGCATGATTGAAAAGTGGGCCCGGGCAGCTAAAAAAATTTGAAGAACTCGAAGCATTGCTCTAATAAGATTGTTGCAAAACTCAAGACGAGCTCGCAGAATCCTTGGGTGTAAGTCAAGTCAAAAAGCAAGGATTTTGGGTTCCAAATGAACTCAAGCCGAGAAACCTAGAAAGGTCGGTTTTGCATGTCCGAAAGGCAGCTGGAACACCAAAAAAGGAAGTCATTTTTACGACAACCTCAAGCGCAAAAGATCATATGTATGTTAAACTTGTCTAACCAGCAAAATATACCGCAAAGCCGAGGATCCATGGTGCAAAGGTACTGCTCTGTATTAGGTGGGATCAGAAGGGTGTGCTGTATTGTGAGCTGCTTAAACCGGGTGGAACCATCGATGGACAAGGCTACTGAACACAATTAATCCGTTGCTGAAAAATACCTTGAATATGCCAACGAGGCAATCATTTTCCATCATTATAACGCTCGGTCCCCGGTTGCTAATCCGGGAAAGAACTATTTGGAAAACAGTGGATGGGAAGTTTGACTCCACCCGCCTTATAGCCATGACTTTGCTCCGTTTGACTACCATTTGCTCTGGTCGATGCAAAACACCCTCTCTGAAATATGGTTTACATCAGAGCTGAAGTGAAAATTTGGCTTGATTCATTCTTGGCTGCCCAACTGATGCAGTTCTTTTTGGATCGGATCCACAAGTTTTCTGAAAGGAAAAACTCATAGCTTCAGATGGGCAATGCGTTGAATAATACTATTGTCCAATAGTAATAATTGAGTGGTACTACAGCCAAAAGGGACCATGGCCTAGCTTCTACAAACAACTACTCGTGTTGTGCGTGCTACTGTTCTCTCACGACTAGAAGGAATCTACAATTTTTTGCCGACTCCGAACGGCGAGATTTGAGAAGCACATCATAGAAAATGCGTACCCTTTGAGTGTTGTCAGCAACTAGAAGGAGGTGGTGCCAGGAATTGAACCTTCTTCTGTGTGGGTCGAAGCACTTACCCACTACGCCACCGCGACCACACTAATGTACAGGTTTTTCTTAAATAAATGTTCAAATTCTGAAAGAAGAATGAAGTTATATAATCCAATACATTGTTACATCGACAGTTGACATACTTTTCGGCGCTATTTGAAAAAATAAATAATAGGCGATTCATCATGAGGTTTCATTTTAAAATTACTTTTTTCGACAATTCACACGTGAATTCTATCAAACTGCTTGGTTTTTTTTGGGTACCGGTTGGCATATCATCATGGAAATACTCACGCCACAACAGAGTCGACAAATTGTTCAGCTGCATCACGAAAATCAGCGTTGTGTGAGAAATCGTAGATCGTACGATATCACACATTGGGATAACTTTCTCTGGGGTTATGTAAAATCTCAGGTTTTCCGGAATAAGGCAGATGATTGACGCTTTAGAAGCCAACATTACTCGTGCTATCCTCCAGCGACCAACTCGAATGAGTCGCCAAAAATTTAACCTTTCAAAAGAACCACTCGTTAACGACACCTGATTCATTGTAGCCTGAAAAGTTGAAGAGATCGCTGTCTTATATTTTTCTTTCAATGGACAGCTTTAATTTTTTTTTAATTCCTTAATTTCGTGTTGACCCTGATTGTCATAACCTGATAGTACTCTGGAGGGTTAGGTGAGGTGGAATATGAAATGAAATATTCTGTCACCGTAACATGTATGACTATGGTGGAATCAAATTTTGTTGAAACGAATGCGTCTTAAGTGCCGATTCGGGGAAATAAGAACTCCTTCAATGAATCCGGTTGAGGGTCGATTATTTTCTACAAAAAATGTTATCCTTCAATCCTGGTGAAACTGCGAACCGAGCGATGACGCATTTTTGATGTAATTCTGCATATCCATGGAATGTGTATGAATCAGATTAGCTCCACATATGGCAACTCTGCTTCAGATCATCAGTGAAAAGATTGTAGCATCTGTAGTTGAGACTGTTCGCGAAGACCGCTACAATTCTATTCGCCGTCGTACTCAATAGCTTGGCAATTTTAACGGACTATGGTCTTGAGGAAAGTCGATCTTGATGAACTCTGGTTTTAAGATGACGGCGCTACGAGCGCCTTTTTGATGAACTTGTTCAGAAATCATTTTGGTGCCCACTTAATTTCACGTTTTGCTAAAGTTGCCGTCACGACTGTGCGATATCAACATTCTGGACTATTTCTTCTGGAGATAAGCCAGCTACGATTGACGCTTTAGAAGTCAACATTACGCGTGTTGACAGCGAAATGCCATGATGTCATGGCTATACTCGAAGGAGTGGCCCTAGAATTTTCATGGATGGGTGTGGTCTCCGTGGCGTAGTGGTAAGTGCGTCGACTCACATGCAGAAAGTCCTGGTCCGATTCCCGGACAGGCCACCTCGAATTTTTTCACGGCACCACCTCTTTGAGTTACTGGCAACACTCAAAGGTTACTCATTGTCTATGCAAAGCTTCTTAGAATCTCGCCGTTTGGAGTTGGCAAAGAAATGTAGGTGCCTTCTACCCGTGAGAGTAGTTGTTGTTGAAGCTAGGCCCTGGTCCCTTGTGGGCTGTAGTGCCACCCAATTATTAATTAATTAAATACCAAGAGTTGTTGTTTTAAGCAAGAACAAACATTTCTATTTTGCTATCAAATGTATGTATGCCCTTTACAACAGGAGGTTTACATCCTGAATTACTCAAACTGTAATCAATTTCGAACCGTCCATAACAATGATCTTAAATATTGGCACATGACAGATCATTTTGTTGCTTACAGGACTTTAAAAGGGTTTGCTTCTCAGTTGTGTTGAGAAATGTTTACCTGTGATGGAATTCAAGCGTAAAAGTGGTTGCCTTATATTTGGCTGGAAGCAATTTGGCAGCACCTCAACGTATATAAATCATTTGTACCTCGAACCATAGCCCGTTACAAAAAAAGACAACTGGCAGCGTTGCAAACCGCCACGTCCTCCTTGCCTTAACAAAAATAGCAACATCGGCAGAAATGGTTCGGAAAAGGAAGGCTCAAATTGAGCATAATCCGCGTTGAAGTGGAAGAAAAATTGATTTTGATCTCAACATACTCCTTGAAACGGATGAAACCCATACTCAAAATTGAGAGTGGGCCCAAGCCATTTAAGTTGGTGGTGGTGAGTTGTTGAATTTGTTCTTTTTCCGATGAGTCACCATTTGTTATAAATGACGGAATTTGACAGAGAGGTCCTTCCTAGGCTCACACAAGTGGAGAAGGAGCACAACCAACTTGGAGTGCGCAACTGGCGGCAGCTGGCTGGAAAGGCATGTTGGTTGAGGCCCAGGTCCACCCCGGACTGTAGCGCCACAAGAAGAAGGCAGAAAAGGCAAACACAGGTTGAGGTAGTCGGATCAAGTCCATAAACTCGCCTGGTTGAGCCTGAGATTAGAGTCACCTAATAAGTTAGAGTCGATGGCGGAAGATCGAGCGGCTTGTACGTCTCTCATGCGGGCATTTCCTTTGCGAATCCTTTCGTGGCGGATTAACAAAAACGATGGTTAAGTCGAAACCCTTGAACTTACCTGAATTGACGGTGCTACAACCGCAATTAAGTCTTGAACCCTCCTAAGTTGAGGTTCAGTCCTGTCCCCTCTTTTGTTGGAGTTCAAGATAAATCTCGATTAAAGAGTCTTTGGGAAACATGTTTATCAACCTCATAGGGGTCCATTTACTCCGAGGGGTGACACCACTCTTCAGACGAAATTTTTCTTAGACAGAAATTAAGGACTGCATAGCATGGTTCCGTTGCCCTATTCAGATCTTTTATGGGGATACCATTTTTAAAAACTTTTAGTGCAGTCTTTTTCTTAGTGTCTTTCGAGTGGCGTTGTTAAGTTCTCAATGTTAGCACACTTTCAACTCTGTAATACTCCTGATGATGAACACTGTCATCTGACCTATCCGAAAAAACGACACTCTAGCCCCAAATCAAAAAAAGTCGTTAATAACCGCGGCACGTCGAAGTCAAAAAATATCAAATTTAGTCCCAAAAACCACTTTGAATGGTTGGCCACTGCAACGGCCGCCACAAGTGAGGAAACTGACGCAGGCGCCTTGACAGACAATTTTCTCATGGCCCACGAGAAAATGCACGTCAATCAGCCCTGAAAGCCATACACTCTCTGAATGTCACGGTGACAGCGAGACAAGAATTCCGAAACGAACAGAGCCAGCGGCATTTCGCGTATTCCGATCTATTTTCGGAAAGTCCAAGAAAATATTTTTAGAAATTCAGTTCCGAAACGTTGTCCTGTCACGATGCGTAGATTCTCTCGTCTCTGGCGGAATGAAATCTGTCGATCTCTCTCTCTCTCTTTGTCTCTCTTTTTGGACTTTCTAAAAGAGAATTTTGACTTGATAGTCTCTCGTTTTTGAATGCAAGAGAATGTTCATTAGTGAGACTCTGAAGAAAACAAACTCTGTTATGAGTCTGGAGAGGTCGGCAACGGTATATTCTCAGCTACGTGCCTCTGCCACTCACCAGAGCATCACTGCGCGAACCAAATCGATGCGGCAGCGTGTAGCGCGTTTGACATGTCCCATCAGATACATTCGGTTGATCATAGATCGAGCACACGGCAGTCTTTCGTTTCGTTCACGAAAATTTCGGATATTTTTTTTCTGGTGCGTTTTCTCGACGTGTATGAGAGAGTTAGTGACGCGGCGGTGTGGTGTGATTGACAGTGTCCAAAAATTGAAGTGAAATATTGACAACTATGGGCTCGATTGATGATATTACGGACTTTAGTAAGTTGAAGGGGGACGTGTGCGGGCTTCTGGGGCACGGTGTGCTGTTTCGAAAGGGAGAGGTAACACTCTCCAGTGGTGTAGCGAGTGATTTAGGGGAGGAAAAGGAAGAGCCAGTCTGTTTACTTGCCGCACTGTTTGTGTTTTCCTCATCGCGTAGCTGCTCATTTATTGTTATGGTTCTGGAAGGCGCGGGCATAATGTTTGCCCAGAGTAAACACGGGGCTAGGCGGTGTTGTTTGTTGGTGATCAGAGAGGTTTGGCCTGGTGTTTCTTTTGATTTTTTGCTGGTAATTGGTGTTGATACATGAGGTGCGTTTCGGTTTTTGAGGCCATTGGAGTATTTTTAGTCTTTTTTTCGGTTTTTGGGGAAGCGATTGGATTTATGCGATGCACTGGTGAATGCCGCTGCTGCACGAATTGAAATAAATTGTGAAAAGTGGGTTAAATAGTTTAGTGAATGATTTGGTGCTTTGGAAGCAGTAGTAGTGCGATGTGTTAGGATGGGGCATTGAAATGATGCGATGGAAGGCGAGAGATTTGCTCAAATTTGAAACCTTTTTGAAATAAGATTTCTATCAAGGGAATTAAGGTTTGACGTTTTGAAGTTGTATCCGGAAGAGGAAGAGTATTTTTCTGACCTGCAGCGAATAGGAAGGAAAATTGGTTTTTTGGGATAAGTTGTTTTAAAATGAGGTTAAACTTGTCTACTTCGAACAAATTTTCATGGTTCTAGGGAAGGGTAAATGAAATGAAGGTAATTGCGAAAGATGCCTTGTTGATCCAAGTTGTTGTTTCTTAGACTATATCTTTATCGGCTTATTTAAGGTCAGAACTTGCTGCTGAGTCTTTCTATAGGCACTGGGCAAACATAAGACTGTGTGCAGGAAGGGATATTAGAAGCTGAGTGTGTACTTGTTGGGCGCCAATTAAAACTCATAACTCTAGAAACCCAGGGATCGCTTTCCAGCTTAGGAAGTTCTGCAGGGGTTAGGATAGCAAGAAGTAAAAGGTTCTTCAACATAATTTGTCGATCAATGGAGTGCCATTCTTGAAACTTTTCGGCTTTTGAATTTGAATTTTGGGCTAAAACTTCGAATAAGCGTAATGTTGCGTCAGAAATTAAAGTTTTGACTGTGAGTTGGATATTTATCTGTCGGATGTCAATAACTCCATGCTTTTTTCGATGTTTTGAGTTTAGAAAGTTGGACTAAATGAAGCGTTTTTCGGGGGGAGTCGAACTAGATGTGTCGTTTATCCAGTGGTCACTAAGCTTTATTTTGACAATTCGATTTCGAAAAAGATTGGTAAGAAGTGCTGTATGAATTCGTAGGCTTTGTCGAGTCATTGGAAAAGCGTTGGACTCAAATGCATGTCCGCTAGTCGTCAATTGTGTTTTTTTTTTATTTTCAGTTCGCTTTAGAATCTGTTTTTGATCTTTCTAGGTTGCAGTTAGTAAATTTCAGCTCATCTGCTGACTCTTCTTTTCAAGAATCAACCCAGTTAAATAATTCCAAGAATCGTGTGTGTCTACTACTGGATTGTGCTGTGATTCACACAAAGGATATTTGAGACGCTTTGAAGCTCAAGTCAGTCATTTGCCTAAATTACGAGTACAAAACGATAATGTTTTGTAAAATTTGGTGATGTACCGTTGGGCGCCAATCGAGTGGTTTTGAGATTGGTCGTCACTGTGCAATTCTGTTACTGGTCTTACCCGTCCCTTCACTTCGTCCTATGATAACAATCTATAGTCTTCAGCAATTTACCTTCTTTTGCCAACCGCTTTGTAGTCTTCTGCTTGGTTTAAAGATTCACCAGCAACTCCTTTGTAATTAAATTCCACTGTAACTAACTGCCTTTACACGTCGTCTCCTACTTTTTAGCCTTTTTAGCATTTGTCTCGGAGCCTGATGTATATCGAACTTGCTTACGGCGTCTTTTGGTTATACCGAAGCTTCATCAGCAACTGCAGTACGTTCAGCTGCAAACTTGTGTAGAAGAATATTCGAAAAAAAAATTTTTACAAACAGTGCCATCACACTTGTGTTCCACCCTTCGAATTCTACTAATTAATATCTGTGTAAAAGATAATGATAATTAATCGAAGACCGAGTCTCATAATCGTCTGATCCTCCCATTAGCATAATCTATAGATTAGGCGATGCTATATATACCGCCCACAACGCATGAGCACCTTTCTCTCTTTTAACAATACACTGTCACTTAACGTGGTACTTGTTGTTTTTTTATCGTTCGTCCAAAGTTCACCCACGCCCCACACTTGTGTTCTGGACCTACAGTTTTCTGCCGACTCCGAACGGCGAGATTTATGGAGCTTTTCTCGAAAGAGGTGGTGCCGTGAAAAAAATACAATGTGCCCCGTCCGGGAATCGAACCTAGACTTTCCGCGTGGGCATCGATGCACTTACTACTATGTCACGGCGACGTATAGAAGCCTTGTCGCATGGTCCCACTTTAGCTTCTGTAGCAACCACTTTGTCGTTTGTGTTCACTCCAGTTTTCTCAGAAACGATTTTGTTGTCTTATCGCAATCATGTTCTATCAGCACGCCTTTCGTCCTCTGTTTCCCCAACATAATAGTCTGCAGGTCAGGTCAAAGAAGTTACATTTTCTTCCACAGTCATACATCGACTCCCTCTATGTGCTCTTTAAATGTCAGTTACTCCATTATTACAAATCGAAAATGCACTCGCTTCACATGTTACTTTCCGACCAACCCCACTCCTGTTCCAAATAATTTTCCGCCAAATTTCCCACAGAACTACACACGAATTTAGAGGCACCCAAAAATATCCAAAGAATTCCACGCAACAACGCACCTCTCTCCACACTCCACACCGGACGCCATTCAATTCTAGTCGAGTTTGGCGTGGTGTCAAAAATTTTCTAACCTTTCGGTCCTTTCCCCAGCGCTTAGTCATCGAATGTTTTCTTGGACTTCAAATTTACAGTCGTACGTAGCTTCTGCGGGGAGCATGTGATGGCGTGGGATAGAAATCGCATCTGTTTCACGTCGTGCTCCGCGTTGACAGATAAATACGATTGGGCCCTAACACGATTTACGGTCGATGGCGCATGCAAATGTCCAGGAGTCTCATCCTTTATTTGCAAGCAAGCAGACTCGTGGCGCCAAGATCGTACAGTCGGATGCTTTGCAGCGCGTCACATACGCGGTGACGTCAGTCATCAATCACGGGATCAGAGAAAATCATCTGGAAAGTGGGAGTGTCGGTCTTTGAAGAACGGCGTCCGCCTCACTGACGGCTGGTGATTTTTTGGCCGCACCCGCACCACCGCTCTCGATGCGAAACGGAGGACAACACTTGACAAACGAGTGAAGACAGATGGGCACAGGCCGTAATAGTCCGTCAACGGTTTAGATAATTTTTGAAGTGATATTGGAATCACTGCCAAGATGTTGTTGAGAGGGGGACGTGATTTCGGTTTCGTTTTTGTCTTCCCATGGCCGTGCGCTGAAGGTGAGTAGTTGGCCGGGGTCCAGAGCAAACGCTGTTCGTGAATGCCACTTTATTCGGGTGACGCTCTGCCAACAGTGTTTTGACCAAACTTGTCCTTCTTGCGAACTTCTGTCGTTTGTCAATGGGGAGTTGGTCGAAGGGAGCGGAGCTTCTTTCTCCCTTTTCGGTGGTTAAACAAATGGTTTATCGATGAACACGTCGGAAGACTGTCTCGGGGGAAAATTAAAGTTTGTTTTCGGATGCATTCAGCTTCCTGGTGGATTGGATTGGATTTTCTTTGTTGCCGGATACTATGCTTTACAACTCCAGAAGGGATGCAGCGAGGAATGAGTTTTTATTGTCGGGATGAGCTATTTGATGGGCTATAAATTAAATGGTACTCCAATGGATAAGGAACGATTAAAGGAAGTAGGACAAGGGTATTTGGGACCAAGACAAAGTACTCAGAACCTGTGGGCAAAGGTACCAACATCGTCCAATCGGAAGTCTAAGCTATAGAAAAATGTTTTCAAATCAGTCATGGCAGAAACAACTCCGAGGTAGCAATTATGTCAGATTATCAGTCGGGCTGCTAAAATACCTCTAAACTCCAACATTCCCAGATTAAAACTCTTCTGGGAAGGCTTGAACAATGTTGAGGATCTGAGAGGGAAAAAACAGAGTAAGACTTTACTGGATTCCCTTCAATACGGGGATAGAGGGCATAAAGATGGTCATCCTCCGGACCCGAAAAAGTTGTAGCATAACCTTTCATAGGTCCTGATGAATACAAGAAGGCAGAAAGAAGGAGCATAGGACAGATAATGAATGAAGCTCATGACTTAGATAGGCTTGAGACTGGTAGATCGTTAAACAATCCTTGTATACTAACGAACTTCCTAACAGGGCCTCATCTCACTGCTTTCAGGTATATAGAGCCATGCCAATATCGTCATATCCTCTTCCACCTAACTCCGATCTCTTGACCTCGATGAATGATCTGCTGTTCTGCTGTTTTGTCTTTTTCCAGGTAGGTATCAGGCGTCCTCTTCCAGTCTCGTTGCTTCCACTTAATAGCCTGCTTTGTGAAATTACAGGGAGGTGTCCTATTTCCATTTTCGCCTACAAATAGGTATAGTTATTTGTAAAGGAATAGCTGCATGTCATATAGGAATAGTCGTTTATTTCTTGTTTGTTAAAGACTATAGCCGTGTGGTGGACATCGTTTGTGATTGAAGGCTTTTGAAATACGTTACGACGTCAGATTTAGGAGAAGAGGGACTTTGTTAATTCTGTAGTGTGGAATATTGTATAAAACTTCCAAATAAATACTGCAGTCTGTTTAGACTATTAACTTAAGAAATACTGCCGCTGGAACCTCAGCTCGTGGTTAAAAAGGTCTACTCTTGTACGGATCTGTAATCTGAAGGATTACTTCAATACCACCACCAATATAGGAGCTCTGAATCTAGCAATTTAACAGTAGTTGCTACTGTGCAATATACCATAAAAACAAAAAGATAAACAGCTTGCTAATGAGCCAACAAGTAAACAGGCCATCGTGCTCACATCTCTTCTCGTGGGCTCGATTGACCTGTGTGCCCTTTTATCATCTCCACTCTACCGTCTTTAGTTTACACAGCAAACGAACAAAGCCACATGGAGTGAACTCTGTACTTCTTTAAGAAATCAAATGTAAGAGTTCGACTATTAGGCCATTCTTAGAAGCAAATGGTACAAACCCGCGATTCAATTGAAATCTTTTGGAAGTAGTAGTAGTTTTGGTTTGGATAAACGACTTGTCGAAAAGGATGCCGTTGATTAAGTAAACGGACAAGAGCCTGGACAAGCCCTTATTAAGATCCTTGTCCAGGTCTCACCCCTTGTGCAATGTTTTGTAAAACTCTCTCTGGCTGACATGAATGCAGTTTTTTTTCTACCACGTGTGAACTCACACTCAATCGCGTTTAATGTTTGCAGACACTACAAGGATGTATTGATAGGCGTAGCAAGAATATGAACATGTGCGTCAAGTATTCATAAATCATATCAGTTATATATACCCTTAAGTCGGGTGCTTTGTAGCCTGAAAAAATTTGCAATAAAAATATTTCATCAATATTTTTAAAATGGCTGCCCAATGCACTCTAACAGCTGGTGGAGTCCACGTTTTGTCTTTTTAGAAAAAAAAAAACGAATCCAAATTAGAAAAAAAAAAAAATAAACCAAATAAAAAAATATATTTGAAAACAAACAATTTTAGGCATAAGACAATTACTGAACGGAACGTAAGCTGCGTAAAGTCCAACGTCGTACGAATATTATAACTCACAGTCTCACTTTAGTTAGCAGCTCTAGGTTATCCGACGGTAGCAAACCTTAAAGTGGAAAAAGCCGGTCTCGGATATGTTGATAATGTGTATATAGATGAATGATTTCAGTTTTCTTCTCTTGAACATGAGATTTGCTGTAAGTCAAGAGTGCGTGTTTGATAGTTCTTAGCAACATTTTTTTAAAGAGTATTTTTTTTCAAATATACGATAGGCTTTCTAGGTGAGATTAATTCTTCTTCTGGTTTAGAGAACCTTGAAATCAAAAACATGCTTCATTAATATTCATTCGGACCTTAACACTCCGTAAAGTATTGTCTGTGAATGTCGCATTCTGGTGGTACACCAGTATGGTGGTAGTTGTGCAGTATTGTCCCCAAGAGACATTTTTGTTTGGTTGGCCATGTAGACCGTATGTACACCATTGCTCTGGCCCGAAAGTCTTTAAAACCGAGCCATTGGGATACCGCAACAGAGAGCGACCTCGGGTGAGATGGCGCACACAAGCGAAGATGGACCTCAACCAACTTAGAGTGCGCAATTTAAAGGAAGCTGGCCAGAGATTGTGCTAGCTGGAAAGGAACGTTGTTTGAGTTCCAGGTCCACCAGAGGTAGAGCAAGAAAGAAGAATTTGATGTGTCATCATTATTATTTTCGGAGAAATTACTTTTTGTGATGGAGTTTCGGCGCAGACTACAAATTCTGCTGTTGGAGGCGCAGAACTGATGCAAATCATGGTGAAGGGCTTTTACGACCTAAAGTGAAAACATCTAGTTCAAGACCAAGGTTGTCTTAAGGTCTATTGAAATTTTGATGTTTGCTCCACTTTTGTAGTAGTGGATGATATCTGTAGAAGACGATTTGATGGTCTGAAATTATATTACTTTGGTCGATTGTAGGTGGGCATGAATAAGTTTGTTTTGCAAATTCTTAACACAATATGAACAGAAGTAAAAATTCATCTATAGGATGCAGGTCTTCCTGCTTCTTCTTACCTCAATCGGGGGTAGCTGCCATATGCGCCAATCTTCTAGACTTTGGAGAAGAACTGTAGTCTGACTATAGCACAAAAGAAATGTTGTTTTTGTCTTAAGTTTCAGTTTTTGTTGATTTTTGTTGATTCTACGTTTTCAATTATTTACTAACAGTCTGCATTTTGGTCGTAAGACTGCTCAGGTTGTTATTCTTTCTCTTCTTGTGAAGCTACAATACGTTGCGGACTTTCACCACAACATACAAGTCTTACCAGTTGGCATGAAACTTTGCCAGGAGCCTTCTCCGCTGTAGCTGGAGTATTTTTCGCACAAGTGGGCGACCGTGAACGTCCACTATCTTAGATTGGAAGGCTCTCCTACTGGATCTGTGTTTTCCATAAGCTCAAGGGCGTATAGCCATACATAAAATTCGTCGTTGAATCTTCTCCTCTAAAAGCCATCAATGCGGACCATCAACCGCTTTTGATATTGTCCATGCTCCGTTGTGTGCAGTGCAGGACAATGTTGGTCCTTTGAGAGAAAGCTCTACCACCCAATTGTCTGTTAAGACACAGTGGTTTGCACGAGTTATTGTGCGTTTGTTCTGTTCTATTTATATCGGCGGCAGACTGTCACTTTTATCGTTACTTTAGAAAGACTAAACCTTGTGTCCAGTTTTTGAGCCAAAATCCCAGCCATCTACCGACACTTGGCATTGAAATATTTTGAAGGTGACCAAAGTCCTTCCTGCAGCCTAAATAGAATAAACTGCGAAAATTGTCCACGTCCATTCAGAAAAAAGGCCCCAAATTGATGAGTAAGGTCCACTGCATTTATGGCGCACATAAAATCGCTGCCTGTCTCGCAAATTCATCGGACACAACGCCCACAACCATTTTCTCATTTCTTTCACCACAGCGCACCGCATATCGCTTGCTCCGCTCACTGCATCGCTGTCTGCACTTCATTTATGAGCACCCCCCTCCCTCCACCGCGCTGCGTACAGCACGCCCCAGCACGTGTGAGAACGGACATCTGTTCGCAGTTTGGTTATGCATGCCATCACGGATCACAAGCACAAAACCTCAATTATTTTCAATTCCACCATTCCACCCGTCCGCTAGAGCGTTCAGCCACCACCGCGCCGCCCCGTCAGCCAGCAAACCAAGCCACAGCCCGTCCGTCAATCAATTTCACGCTTGCATCGCCATAATATGCGGCCACAGACACGGCGAAAACATTTAAAATCCATTCCCGCATATTTACCACCCACCGAGTGACCAAATATTAACTTAACATGATTTAGCATTCGCCCGAGATTTGAGCGATTGTGTTTGCAGCCGAACGAGACTTTTGATTGGCACCGCTCCAATAAATAATCCATTCCCTCAGCCGACTGGTGCTGAGGGTGACGGGCGGCCGGCGGCGGCTGGCGGGACGCGACCCGACGTAGGCTGTCTTCTTGCATCGTAAACAAAGCCGCGTCAAATTTTGAGTAGCGTTCGCTACTCGCCCTCGGACTCGAGGACGGCGGAGCAATTTTCGAGTGATTATGGGGAATGCCCCTATCCGGCCCGCGGCATCCCCGGGGAGTCGGGAACGATGTGCGAAGACGACGCTCCATGTCGTAGGCGGCACTTCATTAGGACGGTAATAGACTTTCAAATTAGACGTGTCAACGAGCTGGCTGCATGAGACGACATGTTGGACGAGGGCTGGCGTCTGTTGTGATTGTCATCTGCGATCGATTTGGGAATTCATTTTGACGTGACTGTGAGTGGCGCCTCGACTTAATGCTGTTTCTTGTTTCTTTCAGACGCGACAACGATCTCCTTCGACCCGGAAATTATAACAAATTTTGTGGTGCGTCACGATCGAAGGAAGTCCTCCACTGTTGTGACTCATACTGCGCCCCGTGTTGAGGAGGGACGGTTCTCGTGTTTGCTAAGGATTCGGGAAGGATTTAACAAACGTAAGTGTTACTGAGTTCTTCTTGGGTGAATGAGACTCCATTAATCTGCTTGTCTTTTGTTGCAGTTGTCAGCAAGATCATGGGCAGCAACGGAACCCCCAGCGAGGAGGACAGATATGACTACTATGACTGTAAGTAGTTGGATTAGATTGCTAAGTGGATTTTTTTTCTAGGCAGGAAATGTTTCTATTGGAGTGGGCCACTACGGGGTATAAGCCAGCGAATGTCTTATGCATGTCATGTTAAGGAGCAATTCCTTTTCTCAACTTTGGTCAATTTGGGGTATGAGGAGGAAGGTCTTACGTATGGAGGAGATTTTTTTTTCCTGTTGGGCCCTTGATCCCTTTTTTTTGATTAACTTCGACTTATCGTAGCGACTAAGGAAAATTTAAGGCTTACAGCAAGTGATGGCATCACTGAACTTGCTTTGATGATTGGTGGCCTTGAACTTTCGATGGAGACCTGCTTAAAAAACATCCATCGTTTTATCTCGTGTCACGGTTGACAAGCAACCTTCATAAAGCCACAAGTTAGTTGTTAATAACGGTAACCAACAATTGACATTGACGGCATTAAATTGGATCAATCAGTCGGATTTTGTGGACGCAATGGAGCATTGTCCAACACTTATCTGAAAACATGTTTAGAAAATGGGCCGTATGTTGGACATTGCTTGACATCTTGACGTATGACGCAAGGTTCACATTGCTCTTTCTCCAGGTTAGATCAGTCATAAAGGATGCGATATAGAAACTTTACACCTTACCAATTGTTTCGCTATTTAAATGTTTTTGAAGAGCTTGTTGACTAAACAAAATAATTTTCAAAACTGACGGATCTAGGTTGACCAAGTGTCGATTTATGTCATTTGCGAGAAATATTCGGGGTAGTAGTGGTGAACGTTTAATCCTCGAAGTAATTGACACTCTCACACGGTTACATTATTGGACGGGATTAAAGTTATGGGCAGTAAAATGGGTTCAGTATGTATCAGGTCGGAATTGCGAAAAGGCATTGGTACGCCGTCAATGGAAGCCTGACGAGTGTAATAATTCTAGAGACGAACATGTGATGGCCTTAGAAATAAAGTGAAAAGAACCAGTGCATATAAGTCTTTTTCAGCTGTAGCACAACTATGGAAGCCTGGTATCGAATGGAGATCCTCATCCGAAAAAGAAGTACTTTTGCCCATTTTAAAAGAAATCGCCCCAGCTGTTAGCAAGGCTAAAACCAACAAAGTCACAGGTTCCGACGGCTTACCATTAGAGCCTTTCAAATGTAGAGAGCAGTTTGTTGTAGTGAATCATGTACCAAATCATCCATAAAATTTGGGAGGATGAAAGTATGCTCGAAGATAGAAATACCGGCTCCATATGATCCGCTTACGAAAATAGTGTGCCTATCTTAAGTTTGAACAATCGAGGAATACTGTGTAAACGTTTAAACCGATTGTGCTGCATTAATTAGTAAAGAGTAGAGCACCTTTTGGCACGATAAATCGATGATGTATCAAATATGTATACAAAGTCCTAGAGAAGACCAGTGAGGCAGCATTCATCATCATCACATTTATCACTGATTTAAAGCGAAGGCTTGGGAAAAGCTGATCCGATCGTGGCGCACCACGCTATCACAAACGCAATGTACCACGGAAACTTTTTTTAGCTTGCATCGTATTTAGGCAAAAAGATGAACTGTCGGTTGATTTGTAAGAGAGAAGCGGCAGGCGCTAACCCACAAGGTACTACATTTACATGTCAAAACAACTGCTGCACTACGCTTATGACATCGACATAGTTGCTCATTCTCCGAGTGCTGTTCTTCTTTTACGGTGGTTGGAAAATTGTTGAAAAGAACTGGTTTTAAAGTGGACGATCACAGAGCCAACGAGATATATGGTGTAAACTTAAAATCTATTCTTCGAACACCACATAAGATATAATTTAACAATCGACGTAAACACTTATCTCCTAGAGTCAGCCTTGACAATAGATGCTGCTTAGGTCAGTCGAAACAATTAATGTCTAAGCTTCCTTTTCGAAGGACAAAAGTTTAGTTCTCAAAAATCGTCATTCCTATCCGGAGCTAGAAGCTGGACAGTACTCAATGCGAAGGAAATGTTTCTTCGTTTCTACGAGGAAAAATTCTGGGTTCTGTCTGCTTGGTAATTGATTCGAGAACGTATCGTATTTTGCCACATTTAGAAAGATGTAGGCACATTACTGTTGACTACATTATCTCATTCACATCGAGCAAATAGGAAACAATACTATAGCTAAAACCTTAAGACCCTAAGACAAAACTCAGTTTCTAGGTTCAAGAAAGACGGAAAACTCCAGTATGTTTATACTAAAAAGTCATAAAGGATGTATAACTACGTGGCCTTGATGGAGAGGAACGTGCTCAACGATAGAGATCTGCCTCTTCATGGTTCTCTGGTCTGAGTAAAATAGACAATTGGACAATAATGGGAAAAAAGCAATGGACAATATCGAAGAGAGTTTTTAAAAGGATGCGATTCTCCAAATTACGGTTGTTAGGTTGTTCAAGCCTGACAAGAGCTTAAGTTTACGTAACACGTAAGATGTATAGAATAAACGAATAAACCAGTTTTATAACGAATTATCCTTGAATTTGTGCGTTTGGAACCTCTTCAGAAAAATCGTCATTGAATGGAATGCGTCCCACATGTAGAAGGACCTCCATTACCTACTTCATATCAGATAAAATTTAAGATAGCGCTAACTAAAATTTTCCCCTTTTCACTATTCCTCATGCGTCGTGTCGCATATCAACCCTTTCGGAACTCACAAACGTAATATCTCATCCCTTTTACACTTTACGAGGTTTTCCAGACAAGGATCCACATGATTTCTCTCCATGTTCAAAATGGCATCGAGTGACATATGTGTATCCAATTCAATGACAAGAGGTACAAGCACATTACTTTAGAGCAGCCCTTACTAACGACTAGATAACAAACAAAAAGTCTACTTCCGTAAGGCTGAACCACTGTCGGTGTTTCCGTCTTGCGAATTAATGTGGATAAAATTTTCTTACTTCGTAGGTAATGCTTAGATCTTGTTATGCAGCAAATCATTGGAAAGCAGTCTTCCTTGTGATTGCCGTGGCATATTGGGTAATTGCCTCGACTCCCAGGCTGAAAGTCCAGGTTCGATTCTCGGATTAAACACCTCGGATTTTTTTCAGTGAACCACTTCTTTCGTGTTGCTAACAACACTCAAAGAGCTTCCCAAATTCAATCGCTGAGTCTTCAAAAAATTGTAGGTCCCTTCTATTCGTGAGAGAACAGAAGCACGCACAACACGAGTAGTTGCTCTGGTCCCTTGTGGGCTGTAGTGTCATTCATTTATTTTTAGTGTTTCTATTCAATCAAGATCATAGCCGCAATTGGACAAACTGTACATCGGACCAGATGAATTTATTCCGAATGTCATGCTATAGAAGAAGCTCAAAATCGGACTTGGCAATAGCCTGCACTCCAAATTGGTTGCGATACTTTTCCGCTTGTGTGCCCCACCTCAACCTAGATCGTCCTTTTTTGCGTTGTCCCAATGGCTCGGGTTCAAATACCTCTGGCCGGAGCAGTAGTGTTTAAGCGCTCCATCTTAAGCATTGGATCAAAAGACACTTGAGAGGCCGCCGTACAGCCAATAAAGATCGCCGTTGAGTTTCCTCCTCCAGACGCCATCAACGTGAACATGAACAAAATTTGCACGCAGAACTTTTCTTTCAAAAAGATTAAGGGCTTCCTTACCCACTTTCAGTAGCGTCCAAGTTTTTGCGCCGTAAATGAGGGCTGGGATGATAAAGCTGTTGTACAAAGCCAGTTTAGTCCTTCCAGAGAGGGCTCTATTAATTGCCTCAAATGCCTCTTGAGCACCTATTGGCAAGAATGATTCTGCATTTGATTTTGGTACTGATGTCGTTGTCCCTGTTTACCGAGGCAGACGAAGTCCTTGTCTACTTTAAAGTTTCTGCTGCAGTGTGTGATGCTCTGTCTGAGACGTCGATGTTGTGTGTCCTTTCTTGAAGACAGCATGTTTGTTTTGCCCTCAATAACCACCAGACCCATTATAGCCGCTTCCACTTCAATGCCAGCAAACGCGTCATTGATGGCTCGCTGTGTTCGTCCAATCACGTCAATGTCGTCGGCTTAAGCTAGAAGTTGAACGGACTTTTGGAAGATCGTGCCTTTGGTGTTGACTTGTGAGTTATGCAAGATTTTCTCAAGATGATCTTGAAGAGGTCACATGACAGCGCCTCGTCTTGTCTAAAAACTTTGTTGACATTATAGGTCTCGGCTCGTTCGTTACCGACCTTGACGAAGCAGCGAGAATTTTCCATTGTCGTCGTCTACAATCTGACGAGTTTGGTAAGAATGCAAAAACTAGACATGGCGCTGTATAGCTTGTCTCTCATATGCGGCCTTAAAGTCGACGAATAGGTGGTGCGTGCCAATGTTGTTCGAGTCTAAATCGACTCATATTCTTCCGCGTAGGTATCATACTGGCTTTCAGTCAAGACTTTGAGTGGTAGACTGTCTCAGTATCAAAATAACCACAAGATCGTCCATTCTGTACATCGACGTACTTTTAGATCTGAAAAACTCGCATAACATTCGTCGCGATGAGACATTTCTCCTTTCTTCCCCCTTATTTACTAAAAACCATCTTAAGGTAAGGACTTAATTTGGATATTGAGATCAACCATTCCACTACTACTTTCCCTACTTACGATAGAATAGGAGTGTATAGGAGTCGACCTTCATTTACTTAATGCTTTCATTTGAAGAGTGCTCCTTGTCCTGCTTCGTGAATAATGTCTCAGGTTTGGAGGTCATCACACAGAACTATCCGGTGGAGCTTAAATTTCTCCATTTAATGGGAATTTATTGAATTTTCTTAAAATCGAAAAGAAATTTAAATTTTACTCGACAAAAAAGGGCAATTTAAGGACCAAGTGTGTTGCAGTTAGCTCATCCTTTCTAAATTAAATTTTTTCAATAGACCACCAATAAAGGAACTCAAAAAGACAATCTCCTAATAGCATAAACAATCACCGCCATTCAACCGCATCCTGCGTCAATTTAAATTCCTTCCTGCAAACTCATTCCGCAAAATTTAAGCAGAAGGCGAAAACGTTTTTCGTCCTGTCGGCAGGAAAAACTCGCATTGACATCCTTTCAACTCATATTTATCTAATTATCCCCAATCACAAAGGACTCTGTAAACTTGCTCAACCCTCCTCCTCTTCCTCCACCTCCGCCTTACAAAAAGATGAAAAATCTGCCGAAAACATCACCCCCCCCCCCCAACCAACAAAAAAAAAACTCCTCGAAAAACATACACACACCCACCCGGAGATTCGAGATATCACATCATCTCATCGATTTTATGAGTTTCGCACAAGTCATCCCCCATATCCTGAGAACAAATCTCCCACCACCCAGAGGAGCAGATGAGCAGACACACACACATCGGAAACGTCTTCTTGTACTGTTGCTAAGCAACAAGTAGCAGCCAACCTCCCACAGGCAGAACCGACTGAGAGGGAGAGCCAGGGAAATTTCCCTCGCACCGGGAGAACTGAGCTACAAGCGAAAGCTTTCCGAGCGTCAACCATTTCACCACAATGAGGTGAAGAGACAATCTCTCTCTCTGTGCAACCCCTAGAGCCGGTGGAACCGATGGGGAGCAGCAGCTTCTCGAGAAGCTCATTGTGGCTGCTAGGAGATGCGTTTTTTTTCGAAAATTTTCCCAACACAGTTTTCGTGCAGCTTTTTCCTCGGAATGACGCGTCGTCTCGCGTGTCTCTGTACCGTTGTTGCCGTTGATTGAATTTTGTGTTTTTTCGTTTTTTCTTCTGTTGGCTGTGTTTTGGTTCCTTGCTGGGTTTTGTTTTCTGCCCTCTTGTCTTCCATTCCTCGTTCTTTCTGAGTCCGCAAAACGGTTGAAAAGTGTGCGCTCAAGCTGAGCTGAACTGCCTGGCTTAGCTGGCTGGCTGACGGTAGCTGGCTGTTGTGTGTGTGTGCGGGTGCAAGTGTGTGTTTTGCTGGAATAACATTATTTGATTTCGATCCTCTTTAACGGTATACACAGGCAGAAGAAAAAAAAAAGTGAAATTCGGGAGTTGGTGCGTGTGTGCGTGCGTTTCTTTTTTCTCTCGCATATGCTACCCAGACGGTTAACGTTGGTCGAAACAGTTGTTTAAGGATACTGCCCAGATTGTGCGAAAGCCAAACAACAAAACAGAGCGGAATCCATTTACGCCATCAGGACGGCCGGGGTCCCTTGGGCCAAGACAGCATGCAGTCCCCAACGGACCACCTCTAGACATACATACGCACACGCGAAAAAGGACGAAACAAGAAATATAATATTCTTCGTCCCCTGACAAGTCCTGATGGCGTGTTTAGATTTTTCGCTCCTCTCTCATTCTCTCACGCGCTCTCACACCTCCCCCCACCCCCACCAAGGGCCCCTTAAATATTTGATAAAGTTTTGAAAAGAAACAAAAATTCGCCACTTGTGAGTGTCGCCGAGCACTTCGCCGAATTAACCGACAACGCGGCCTAAACGCGAATGACTGCGAAATTTCCGCGAAAAACCAAAAAAAAAAGGACATTCCTCAGTCATTGTGTCAATGTGTCATGCAAGTGCGCGTGGAAAGGGGTGTGTTCAAGTAATTTATTATCATTTTCTTCTTTTTTTTTCTTTTTCATTTGCTTCATTGTTGTTGTGCGGCGGGTAGCGACGGCGGTGGGGATGATGGAGATATTTATTCAACGACGACGACGTGAATATGCGTAGTTTAACGAGTAACTGTGCACCGCTCTTATCAGATACTAAATAAATTATATGTTTACATGCTTTGGACTAACAACAACAACAACAGCAACCACAAAAACAGAACAGACACAGTGAGACAGAGACCGTGTGATGTGGGGGTGGGGAGGGGTGCAGCTGAAAGTGAATAAATGAAATTCCTTTGGTCAGGACGAGTGAAAATGATTGACGTCTCTGTGCCGTGGTGTTGTCGTCGTCGTCGTTCGTCTATTGTTAGCTTGTGACTTTCCTAACAAACCCTCCCCCGCCCCTCCCCCCTTCAAACCAACAATCGAGGCTCCATCTGTCATTATTGTGCCGCCCTCCTGCAAATTCCCCGCACATATTGTGTTCGGTATGAGTGTACGTTTAATGTTCGCTGGCAGCGGTGGAGAGTTGGGGTTGGGGGTGATGGGTGGTAGTTTTCTTGCTAAATGTAATTGCATGACCACCCCTATTGTTTGGCTCGAGATATTTAACTAAAAACGTCGCGAGGGGTGGGGCTTGTTAGCGGTGCTCGTGCCTTGGGTGACATGATGAGGGACCTTTTTTTTCATTGCAAATTTTTTTTGTTTTTGTTTTTGCTTTCCTCAAACAAACACACCCTTGCTTGGCTGAAATGTCTAATCGTTCCTCATCTTCAGATACTTGCAGAGATAACGGGTCGACTCCATTTAATTTAATTTAGTTTTTGTGAACAAAAATAAAATTAAAATTCAAAAAGAAAATTTTAAAACAAATCAGTGCTAGTTTAAAAAAAAAATCCAAAAAAAACCTCAAAGAGAGCGAAGGAAAAATCGAAAATACAAAAATTCAAAATAATTACAAATTCACCTGCAACCGAGTGATGACAGAGGATTGAAACGTCTAACATTTTGTGGGTTCAATTAACACGATCGCGTAGCGACCTACTACTAGGTGAGAGATGTTTTGCGCATATTTGAAATATTTCGTCTAAGGCATGCGAGTGCACGTGTGAATGTGAGCGAATGGAATGCACTTCCGCAGAGATGGCAGCTGAGTGCGATTTGATTTTTTTTTGTTTGTTTAACGAAGACATGCTGTGTCATGGGATTTGCTCGATCTATTCTTGGATTCAATGCGGGGAATGTGAACGGTGGTCGTGGAGGGAATTTGTCAGCTGTCGATTGTTTGTTTTGTTTCTGGTCTTTTGAAGGAAGTGCTTTAGGGGCCCTCCAATGGAAAAAGGACAATTCATGCTATTAGGTGTCGTTTTAGGCTCTGCAACGAAATCACTTTCATCGAAATGTATGGCATTTTGATTGTGACTTGAACTGGAACTAGCTGCGAAACTTTATATATGCTTGTTTCATACCATGGACTTGTTTTGTTTCATACCATGAGATTAGCGGTAAGAAATGAAAAAAAGTAAATTGTGGCTGCCGGTTCACCATAGTGTTTGCTGGAGCTCCCTTGAGCGGAGTCACATTTGCGCTTATCCTCATTGGTCCTCTTTCGATTGCTGATCTTGCACAGAAAGTATATTTCATAGTTTTCGAGGCTACAACTCACCTCTGTGTTGATAGTGCTCTAGAAGTACTTAAAGGTGATTTTTTGAAAGCTATAGGAATGCTTAAAAAAAAAACACATACAGTTCAGAAAAATGCATGAAATCTTTATTTGACTCGATAGTACGGTCCATATAATTTAATGTTTGAAGATTATTTCTTGCAAATGTTGACCTTGACTGCGCCTCAACTGGTCCATCCGCTTAATCCAATTTTGGTATATTCGCTCCAACATTTCGGCCCTCTGTATCACGCTTCAATGTTGTCTTTCAATGCGTCAATTGAAGCGGGCTTTTCTGTATAGACATGAGCTTTAACCCCAAAAAATAGTCTAAAAGCCTTAAATCGCACGATCTAGGCGGCCAATTGACCGGTCCCGAAGGTGAAATAAAATGTTCACCGAACTCGCTTCTCAAAAAGTTTATTGTTGCGCGTGCTGTGTGGCATGTGACACCGTCTTTTTGAAACCACATGTCATGCAAGTCAAGCTCTAGCATTTTGGGCAAAAAAAAGTTGGTTATCATCTCACGATAGCGCTCACCATTCACAGTTACGTTACGATTCGCATCATCTTTAAAGAAGCACAGTCCAGTCATGCCACCAGTCAACTGTGACTTTTTCTGGATTTATTGGTAGATCTTGCAATGCTTCTGGCTGATATTCACTCCAAAATCGACAATTCTGCTTATTTACGTACCGATTGAGCCAAAAAATGAACTGACCATAAAATGGAAGAAGCGCGCGATGAACTTTCTTAACAGAGCACGCATTTTGCAAGCCTTGTTCGTTTGTAAGACGATTCATGGTTAAATTATAGACCAAACTGAAGATGTTTGACAGTGAAACAAAACACGAAACGTGCGTCAGCTGTTCAAACCAGTGTTGCCAAAAAGATAACAGCTAAAAAATCACCCTTAAATTGTCCTTGAAGGAGTTGTTAAACTCACCATTCGGCATTTATGCTAGTCTGTTGTTTCCTTCACTGTCGAGAGCTTAATAGTATAAGTGGTGTGGCTGCTATAGAAGTAAGGCTTTGGATTCTCATCATCTAAAGATGCACTCCTTGTTTTCGTACTGTAACTTAGTCCGACTTAAAAATGGTCTTAGGGAATTCGACATTTTATAGAATTTCGGTAGGACATCCTAATAATATTTTCTACACAATTTTCATTGAATTAAACACTCTATGACCGTGGTTGCCACAGTTGCTTAGTGGGTTAATGCGTCGATGTGTACGCCGACGGTCTCCACGTTGGATTTACAGTTTTTTTTTCATGGCATCACTTCCTTCGAGTTACTGACAACCCTCTTACAACACAAATTATCTATGAAAATCTTCTCAAATTTTGACATTCGGTGTTAGGAAAGCCCGTCTACTTGTAATGGCTCGCACCGCACGAGTAGTTTCTGAAGAAGTTAGGCCTTGTTCGCTTGTGGGCTGTAGTGATAACCAATTTTGTCTCTAACTTTCGTCGATTCACGTCGTCGTGTAGATTGTCCACGAAAAGCTTCTCAAGTCTCGCCATACGAAGCTGACAATGATCTGTAGGCCCACTATAATGGACAGAGAAACACACGAGTACTCGCTAAATGCTCTACACCCTAGTTGTTCTCTTACGCACATGTGAAGTGTTATTTGTTCTATTTTTCTCTCTATGATCAAATTCTTTAACTAATCATCTCCAAGTCTCAAAAGTTGTCTCAAATCAGTGTCTACCCTAAACTTGCACACTGTAGAAGCTGTGTAGACAGTCTGCTCTGAACATTAATCCCTGCAACCATTTCTTCTAGAAATAATGCGACGGGGAGGGTCTAACTCTGTAATACCGACTATACTAGAGGGACAGAATTCCGAAACTTTCTTTTCCAAAATAAAGAGAAACATAATTTCGAAAACGTGGTCGCCGTGGCGTTGTAAATAAGAGCGTCGATCCACACGCAGAAGGTCTTGGTTCGATTCCCGGAGGGGACAACTCGCATTTTTTCACGGCATCACCTCTTACGATTTGCTGCCAACACTTGTCTATGAAGAGTTTCTCAAATCTCGCCGTTCAGAGTCGGCAAAAAAGTGTAGGTTCCTTCTAATCGTGAGGGAACAGTAGCACGCACACCACGAGTAGTTGTTATAGAAGCTAGGCCCTGGTCCCTTTTGGTTGTAGTGCCACTTAATTATTAATATTCATTTCAAAAACAAAGTTTTTAAGAACCTCAGAGGAGACTGTTTGAAAGAATGATTTTTCCTTGATTGGGTTCTTTGTAGAGTGTGGAGTGTGTGCCAATTTCATAAAATGTTAAGTTCAATTATACCAATTTTCTGCAGATTGGTAAAATTATCATTCATTTCGAATTAAGGTCTTTCAGAGTTCTGGCCTCAGTGAACTTAGGACCCTTTGGATTTTGACTTTCGGAACTTAGTCTGTCTGCTTTTTACACATTGTTCTGGTTTTGCTATGGAAATAGAAAAGATTTTGATTTTCTTGAGATCAGAACATTAACTGCACATGAAAAGTCTGTCCCAACAAGAACGTAAGATTTAAATTTGGCGCCATTCGAATTCTCATTGTTTGACATTTAAACAATTATTATTGTGTACTAATACACAAGGTACAAGGTATAAGGTTTATAAAAATGGAGTGCTACACGAATGACCAACGCCATCTCATTGTGAAATTGTTTTACCAAAATGGTGAAGGATTTGCGGCTACAGTTCCCAAATTGCGATCAGTTTGGGATTTCAATAATGCTCCAAAAGAGTCAACTGTAAAGCGATTAATGGAAAATTTTGCTGAAACTGGGTCTGTAACTGATGTAATGACAACAACGCGCCATCGACCAGGTCGATCGACCGAAAATATCGCAACAGTACGTGATGATGTCGCTCAAACTCCATACACCTCAATTCGAAACCGAGCTCAGCAAATTGGTGTTTCCAAATCCACTATGCAGCGAATTTCGACGAAAGATTTGCATCTTCATGCATAGAAAGTTCAATTGACTCAGGAACTGAAGCTAGCTGACCACGCACAGCGAAGGGAGTTCATTAATTGGATATTGGAGAGACAACATGAAAATCCTGTTTTTGCCGATAAAATCATCTTTAGTGACGAGGCCCATTTGCATCTTGATGGCTTCGTTAATGAGCAGAATTGTCGCATTTGGGGCGAGGAAAATCGAGTGATTCACGAGAAGCAAGTGCATCCTCAACGTGTCACTGTGTGGTGTGGATTTTGGGTTGGAGGAATCAAACCTTTTTTTATGAAAATGAGTCAGGTCAAGCGCAAACAGTGTGTTCGGTATCGTTAAATGATAACCAATTTTTCGTGCCTACAATTGAAGAAATGAATGTGGAGGAGATGTGGTTTCAACAAGATGGCGCCACATCTCGTACAGCCAGAGAAACATTTCCATTGCTGCATCAGTCATTTCCCGGTCGTGTTTTTTCGCGTTTTGGAAACCAGAATCAATGGTTTATGCGAATAAGCCGACGACGACTCAAGCCTTAAAAATGGAAATTGTACTCTGTACGCCGTCCTTAGAGCAACTCTGAATCGTTTGAGAGCCAAATTCTTAAAATACATACCGATGAAGTCGGTTATGCCGATTGGAGCCTCATCGTTGCTCGTTTATATTCCGATCTACTGCTTAAAACAGAGACTTGTCGTCGTGGAAGAGACCGTTCAACCTGCTCAAACGCTGAAAACGCCAATTTCCCCAACACAAAATCCCATTTTCCCCTTCAAAGGTGTACAAAACTTTCGCTTTACCATAGGAATAGTTAACCACTACTATGTACACCCGGCAAATGTCAACCGATAACTCTAATCTAAATTGAAAAGCACTTTGTGTATTTTCGCAATCTCTGGTAGATAGCATGTCGTATCAAATTTTAACGGGCGATAAAATGACGGCCATTATTCTGCCGTCGCTGACATGAACTCTTGACGGAACTTTTTCCAACTGTACACAGACATGAATTTTGCCTCACTTCCACGTAGCATAAATTATTGAGATGGGTGTTAGGTAGTGCTGGGGAAACTTTGTCCTCAAGCCAAACTTCCCGATTGAAATTCGAAGTTGCTCTCGATTACTAATTGACGTGAACATTTTCGTTCGTTTCCAGTCCAATGAATTGCACGTCTGTCGGCTCTTCTATGGTTAGGATGGCTGTAGAAGATGAAATGGAAACGGCGTTGACGTGGAAATGTGTCAGGATCTGCAGAAAAGTGGCTCTCCTTGAGTTTGGAGTTAGAAGAACACTGACATAAATCCACACCTTCAAGTCTGTACCTCGAAACATGACAATGAGCTGTGGGGCGTCCTTAAAGCTTTTCTATGTCAAACATTTTTTTAAAATTAAACAAAGTTGACCGGAGAATGCTCTGAGGGGCACTAGGAGAACAAAGACGTTCACACAAAATTGAAGGTAAATTCTTTGATCCATTTTCTTTAACGGCAGGAAATCGCCGAATTTTTTCAATGAAGCTACAGGCCCGGTTGGACATGGGCCTCAACCAAAATGTCTCTTCAGGCAGGAGGTGCAACTACAACCTTCTCAAAATCTCGCTTAATAGCCCAAAGATCTGCAGACACTTTGACCAGCCTTGCCTCATCTGCCCTAGCCTTGCCAAAAAGAGGCTCATACCAATTACCCAAACAAGAGCATGAGAGACTGACTTTAGAGACATCCACTTCAGGAAGGTTGTCGAAATAAATGCAGATAGGGGTAAGACAGGGCCAAACCAGGTGCAGATGGGACGTAGGACTGGAAACGAAATCCACTTGTCAGGTGAAACGTTCGCACGAGACGAATCGATTGTTCTCCTCATCCGAACAGCAATCACTTAAAGGTCAAGGTCTTCAGGGCACATTTATGCTGCCGCTCGTGTTGTGCGTGTCAAGCACCTCGCAGGTGGAACGGTGAGACCTTCACTCGCACTCAATTGCGGGATGTCCTTAATGAGGGGGGAACTCGCATGTTTCACCAACATTCCGATAAGCGACGAAAGTTTTACGAACTCAGTTCTAAATTTACTTTTAAGGGCTTCATTTGCCGTGGCACACATGTTGTTGTCGCTTCCGTTTCTTGTAAAAGAGTCGGTTTGGATGTCGATTTGAATGATGTTGATCTGGAGGAGGGAAGTTTTCAAATGGACTTCACCATTTGGTTCATGATTTGCGATTTCTTGGTGCCTTGTAGGAAGATACTGGTTTGTACGACTTTGTAGCAATCAAATGGAGCCAAGTTTGGCGTCCATCGATTGCTGAGATAACGCCAAAATTGTGAAAGTTATGTGAGGTTGGAATAAGGGAGTTGAAAGGTTTTAAAAAATGACTTCTCTGTCAGAGCTCACAGCACAAGGACCCCAAATTCGTTGGGTTAGGTTAGGTAATGGATGGTTGCTGAGCCTCACATTCACGGCATTAGTCAATTCTGAAAAAACACATATTTGAGTAAAATTTCTATGATTTGTGGGCCTTTACAAATTTATGGAGACGACGTGGTCTTAAAGCCGCCAATCTTCATGTGAGCTGGGGAAGTAGTTACCAAACGTGGTATCCTAGCGTTAGCCTCACATTGACAGAGTGGATGTTCAATCGTTTCAGTGATCCCTGTCATCTTATAATACCTGCCATTGTGTCCAAGTATCTAATTAAATTTTTTACAGCCAAACTAACTAACCATGTGATCGGAGTAGCAAATTGTTCGACTCTATCGGCAATCGTGTGGTGAGTGGCTATGAAATTGTTGCAGAAAAATGCGTCACAATGTTTCGTGTGTACATTGAAAAGGCTTAGTAGGAGCGAAAGAGAGAAAGATCTCATTCCCACTTCCAACTTGCTGCTGTAGCTTCTAAAATGTAAATTTTTGTTATGAACTTGGTCTCTTTGCATTCCTTTAGAGAATAAACCACACAACAGTTGCTTGAAGCCAAATTTCCACAACTTCACTGAGGGATCACCTGTCGCCTTAACTGAGCAGGCCTGGCGTTTGCAACTTAAAACTGTCGTCGTAGGGCTGTTTGAGTGGGAAGCTGTAGAGGATGAAGAAGAACGTGAGAGAAGCCAATTCTAATGAAGTCACAACCATTTTCAAACACTTCAGTGACACAGTTTTGCGTTCGAGAACACAGTTTACTGTTTAAGATTAATTTCCAGTTCGCTTTTATATTCTATTCAAATAATTCAGCTTATCCATTAATTCTATCCGTCCGTCCAGAACAAAATATTTGCAGATTAAGGTAAATGGCTGTTCGTCTTCAGCTTCTTCGTCCATGCATCTGCTGCAGATGTCGCTGTAAAGTAACCCTAGTCTTGTGGAATTTCTAGCCAAGGCACAATATTGTTTTGGTTCTTTGATTCCTTTCTCCTAAGCTGCGGATGATTTTTATTTGACTGCGAAGTGACCACGCAACCGTGGTCTAAGAATTGACCGAATCAGAAGTGAAGGCGTTTTTCTGATGCAAATGCTTTTCGAACATAAGGTCATCTGATGGAGTGGCTGACCGATTTTTAGAACACCTAAAGCAATAGTAGTGTGTGCCGTGGCGTAGTGGGTAAGTTCGTCGACCCGTACGAAGAAGACTAGTTTCGATTCCCGGACGGAACACCTCGCATTTCTTCACGACATCACATCTTTCGAGTTGCTGACAACACTCAAAGAGTTCCTATGAAAAGCTTTTCGAATCCCCCTGTTCGGAGTGGGCAAAAAAGAGAGAACAGTAGCACACACAACACAAGTTGTTGTAGAAGCTAGGCCCTGGACCCTTGCGGGCTGTAGTGCCACTCAATTATTATAAGGTTGTCAAATAACCCTTCCGCTTTTTTGCTCTTCATTCAATGCTTCATAAAATGTGTTACAGTGATCGGATTTAGTTCAAATATGCGCCGTTTTGTTCGATAATCTGTTTCCACCTAGACGGCAACTTCATAATACCCTCTCGTAAAAGCCCCCTCCTTATTTGCGAAGAACTCGGACAGCCACTTTTCACAAGCCTCTTTTGAGTTCAACTTCGCCCTACCAAGTATGGAGCCATGGACAGGAACAGGCGGTAAGCACTTGACTTGGCGGTAAGCACCGGGCTACATGGCGGATGCGATAAAACCTCCCATACGAGCCACCGGAGCTTCTGACGAGTCATCAACGAAGTGTGTGGTCTGCAGTTGTCCTGGTGGAACACTACACCCTTTCTTGGCCAATTCTGGACGCTTCTAGTCAATCACCGGCTTCTTGCGGTCCAGTAGTTCGCATTAAATGGTAGAATTAAGCGTTTGGCCATATGGGATCAGCTCATGGTGGATGAATCCCTTCCAATCCCACCAAACACACAGCAAAACCTTCCTGGCCGCCAAGCCGGGCCACTGTTTGGAATGATTCACCGGCCTTCAACCACGACCGTTTTCGCTTGACATTGTCGTATGTGATCCATTTTTCGTCGTTTGTCACCATGCGCTTCCAAAATGGGTCGAGTGCAACCAAACATCAAGCCTTCTGCAGATGGTTTAAAATGGTTTGGTGACTAACTCCCATCTCCTGAGCGATGTAACGAGATGCCACATGCCGGTCTAACTCGATGATTTCCATGATTCGATCGGTATTCGTCGACACAGGTCTTCCGCCGGCTGGCTTATTCATGGTGTCATTTTCACCGGCTCTGAATTGCCGCAATCATTCCTCCGCGGTTCGAAGTGATAGAGTATCATCCATCATTTTAACGAAGGAAAACTTTAATATAGCGCTAATTTCGGCGTTAGTCAACTCCATGTTTACACGTCTATAACTGTTTAACGCAATATCCAAACTAATCATGCATAGCGTCATATTTTAGGTTAAGTCAAATGATGTATAGTATTGCCAGATACAAGTTCTGTAGCGCTTTGTTCATAGCCGGAAAATTCAAAAGACAAAAAGGCGGAAGGGAGATATTTGACAACGTTATATTATTTTTAAGGAAAAGTTCAAATATTCATAAATGACTAAGATTTGCCCACACAAACATAAAACTGTTTAAAATATGCGATGCAATGGGCACACCTGTCAATTCATCGGAAACATTGTGGGACTGAAATCTCTCGAATTGCGGCGGCATACCTTGTTAACAAACCCACATCCATTTCCGCAAGTTAAAAGCGAATCAATTCGATCTAAACATAGGCCTAGAATCTCTGCCTTTCCAACGAGATCTAGAAAATCTGAAACTATGTCGATGAGGACGCTGGCACGAACAGCCTGTGCCCACCTTCACATTAGCAAGTGTTTGTTTATCTCAGATAAACAGTGCGGCGGAACGAAAACAAACACTTGAGCATTAAACTGCGTGAAGATGAAGCCGAAAAGGGGGCGATTGGCCATTAAACAATTGGGTCTACGACATGGAAAAGCTGCTCAATGGCTTCTAATGAAAGCTGATGGCGTCATGCTTTCTCGTTTACTTGGATTTTTCACAATTTCTATTCAGAGGACAGACTCACTACAAAGAGTAAGACAATTCACCGAGTTAGCGGCGTTTTTGAGTAAGTGGTAACACATTTCTGTGAAATCTATGAAGGTTTTGACAGGACTTAAGGACAATGAGTTTTAGGCTACCAACTGCTGATATTTAATTTGTTTCAGAGCAGCTGTCTGTTGCCCTTTAATTCCCACACGCATCGATTATTACATGATGTGACGGATGGGGCTAAAGTCTTAGGGCGGGATAAACGTTTAATTTTTAAAAATGTAGCAAGCTGAAGAGAATCTCATATGTCAGTGGCAAATACGTCCAAAACAAATGCTTCGGCTGGCTTCCCGGGAGGCTTTTCCGTCACCCCTAGGCTTCAACGAATTTGGTCCACGGGTTGTTTGACTTTAAGGGCTTTGATCCTTTCTGTATTGTTGGCATAACATCGGCTCTTCATGGAGCTGGTCATTGCAGTTCCGAGCTGGTCAAACTGCAAACTCCTCTTCTCTACATCTGGTACACAGTCAGCCCACAAATAGCCTTTTGATCCTAAGCGCAGAAGTCTGAACTCTTGCAACGAAGTCTATCACGCCACATAACAATAGAAAGGATACAAATTATCAGCACATCAGAGGCATTGGTGCCGATCAGAGTGAAGTCTCTCTCAACTACTAGGAATCGACTGTCCCGGTTCGCCATCAGAATGCTCTTTCAACAAGCTCGTGGTCTCGGTTACCCCGGGTACCCGAGTAGCATAATTTTCACACAATATTGCCCAACATTGTTCCGCAGACAAGGCACACACCATTCCTTGCACTCGACGGAATCTTCGTGATCTCTGTCCGTTTGAACAAAAACAGGTGTAGGCCCCTCTACTTCTGATAGAACAATAACTCGTCCAACGAGCAGTTGCAGAAGGAGCTATGCCTTGGCCCCTTGTGGGCTGTGGTGTCACCCAACTACTCAGGTGGCATCCTACCATCAAAGGTAAGCATTGCGGCCACCAAACGCAATTTGGTCCGAGTACAAGTACGTTCCGCGATCTGAAAATGTTCCACATACGCCCCGTAGCCTCCCGCATATGCCTCCGTTTCTGACTGTCCACATACTTGAAATGATCGCCATTAGTGAGTCTTATCTTTATTCTCTCTGCTGCCAGCAGTTGGCCTTTGATACACGAAAGATTACGAAACTCGTTCTAATCCCCCAGGGAAACGTGTGCTTCACAGTGGTCAACAACAAGGTGTTTCAGGTGGTCCCATTTCGACCGAACTCACACATCCCATCACCCAGTGGATGCTCCCAAACAATTGAACACAAAAAAAATTCTCCAAGGCAGATAAAGAAAAGCACACAAAGACCATTTAAAAGAAAAAAAATTGATTTTCCCTCACGTGGAAAGGTGGGCTGAAGGCACAACAACACGTTCTGCGTCCCTGCCCGAAAACCCACGCACGTAAGCCATCGTTTTAAATTCTCATCCCGTGTTTGCATAAGCTTTCAATTTATCGATACACCGAAGCACTCCCCCTGTCATCCAGGCGACTCGCCCACTTGATGGGTTTGAAAAATTTCCAAAGGACTCAGCAGATTTCAATCCTCTTTTCCAACAAAAAAACGTTATCCCCTAATCCCAAAGAATACCAAAATCCCTTCTCACCGCACCACCCCCCCACACCCACTCTAACCCGACGCGACTATGTGAAGTCAGTGTGGGACGTGGTGCGTCGTTCGACTCAATCCAATATCGATATCTAGGTAACGGAAGATACACAAGAAAGAAAAACGTGAGTCATTAAATGATGAAATCCCCCCCGTCCCCTACCGCTGTGCCAACCTGTTTGCGACACAGGCCTACCAATATCCCGAAATCCCCGATAGAGATGCAAAGTGTATCCCGTCAGACGCACACACCCGCCGATAATCCCCCGACGGAGTGGGGAAAGCGCTCGAATCAATCACTGAGCCGAAGATCCCTCACTTTCATGTCCTCGATGCTCCGTCTTTGACTAGGAAACTATTCTGAGCCTAATCGCCGACCCGAATTCTGGACGTGCAACAGGCCCCTTTGACCTCATCCCCCCCCCACCTCTTCGCATCATAAACCGCAGGAAGGATTCGAAAGACAATCAAACTTGAGTCCGCAAACAAAGAGCCGAAATCATTTTTCATTAGCACTCAGCTTAAGATTCTCGCTCTCTCTCTGTTTTATTTGATGTCCCCCCCCCCCCCACTTTGTCCACACCCGCCTGACCACCACCCAGTCAGCTGGTAATCCCGTTCATAAAAAAGTCACACGGAACCACCACCCACAGGCGGGCGGGGAATGGTGCGAACAAGAAAATAGACGATAATGTCGTCAAAAGTGGCGACAACGTGTCGCTTGCGTTATGGCCGAGGAATGCCACCGAGGATACCCCCGGCTTAGTCTGGTCTGTGCAGAGTCGTAAAAATCCAAGCCCAGCAACCGCCAATGGCCGTAGCTCAAACGATTTCAAGTCATAACTGGAGCAGGGGGGAGGGCACTTCCAACCAGCCGTTCACTGTATCGCTGGTGAAATGAAGTGCGGCACTCCCTACGCACACCATCACGATGACACTGTCGGTCGCCCCGAAAGGACACAACAAAAGCGAACCGAAATGAAGAACGAAAAAGCAAATGCCCACAAAAAGAGAAACTTTGTCAAGAATATCAATGGAATTGGGGGGATATTCGCTTTCATGGCCCTTAATTTTTTTTCGTTTTCCCATCCTTGCGGAGGTAAAGGATACCGCTTCCTTTGATTTCCTTGGCCTCTGGCTGGCGGATGAGACGAAAATAATGTTGGCTTCCATTCGGGGTTGTTTATATCCCCTCAAAGCGAGCGGGGCTGTGTGTGTGTGGAAATTCAATCATCATTGGTCCACAAATGTAAACCCAGCTGAGGACATGGGAGAATGTGAGTGATGTTTGCAGAGGACATGAATAAGTCATCCGATGTCGGAGCACACGTTGACGTCGTCGTCGAGATCGATTCGAAGGTGAAACCTGCATGTAATCAAGGCTGGGAAATGATGATGACCGTGTGTGGGTGTGTGTGTGTGTGTGTGGGAAGGACGTCAGTTAATCAAAGCTGCAGAGGCATTTCCTGCATGGAAGCAGGGACATATCTCAGATGATTGTGTTGGGCTTTGTGGGGGGCATCTTTTTGATTATATGTTTGAGTTGTTTTGAGGACTAATTAAATGTTGGCAACGGGAGCTGGTAGGGTTTGTTGAGGGATGTCTAAAAAAAAGTGTTCCTTCGATGACTGAGGTAACTTATAAATCAATTACGTTACGCTTCCAGTCCCTTCGGAAGTCACAGTTTTGAAAGATGTTCTCAGTGACTGACTTGTGTGGCGACTTCCGGTGAATATGCGATGAAGAGTATCCTGGATACTCAACAGGAACAGAGGATGATAATTTGACTATACTAAAGGACACTCAGGAATGGAAGCAAATAGTAAAGTGAGATGCGCTGTAACAAGTATTACCGTCGAATAGTCGGAGATGAGGTTTCGTCGACCTTCTTGCCTCACTGCTTAAGTCCCTTGTAGTCTTCATGGGGTTGATCTTTCAACAGTCCACTCCGGCTAAAGGCAAACGAAGCAAAATCAGGGACCCTAAGTGAATTTCTCTTTTTTCTGTCTGTGACTAGTCTGCGAGATGTAAAAATGGCCATGTTAGTGCTCGTTGCGACCACATGCACCCTAAAGCTATCCATCGCTTAAAGATACCGTGTGCTTTGACCTCATAACTGATATTCTTGTTATTAGGACTGCGTTGTCCCTTTTAAGTTCCGATATGTTCGTCGGTTTTCGAAGTGCTGCTCTATGCGTATGTACAGAGTCATTCGTTTCAAGGTTCAAGTTGGAAGCGCTGGCATTTGGCTCATGCCCAACCCAGCTGTTTTTTTAAGTGTTCCGATATAAGCTAAATGTTTGCCATTTACCAAAATGGTTCGAACAGCGTGTCAACATAATTAAACTTTACCGCAAAAGTGGTGCATGATTTTGTAGTTTGGTCGATCGACAACGCAAGCAGTCGGTAAAATTGTGAAAAAATGTGAACTGTGAAAATTTTAATTTGAAAAGTGTGGAAGCCTTACTGATGTCTTAAGATCTGCGCATCATCTGATGTCCTTCCTTGATGACAGACTGACATCTGAATGAATGCGTACTCGAAAATATTGCTGCTGTGGGTGCAGGTGTTTCTAAGGACTCAAAATAGACGATTTCCGGGCGTTTGCATACAAACAAAGTAACAAACAACTGACAAAGTGACTGTTTGGTGTGCTCTAGGGTTGAAAGTTGCTAAAGGCACCGCTTTAGTTCGGGATGATTAGCGATTTTTTTGGCTAGCTATTTAAAGACTGTGGTCGCCGTGGTGTAGCGTGGGTAAGTGCTTCGACCGCCTTGCAGAAAACCTAGGTTCGATTCCCGGACGGGACACCTAGCATATTTTCAACTCTTTCGAGTTGCTGACAACACTCAAAAAATATCAACTGTCTATGAAAAGCTTCTCAAATCTCGCCGTTCGGAGTCCGCAAAAAACTGTAGGTCCCTTCTACGATGCGATGCGATTTCCGAACTTAGGATGTTGTACACAAGTTATGACTGAGACTCCACCAGAAATGCTAAAAAAGTGGTTTAAAATTACCTCTTAGGATTTGCGAGTTTTGCCTAGGCGGAAATTTAAGTAATATGGTAGGACTCGTTGAAATGATCTGATCTTTACAATGGATTGAGACTTATTACGGACCACTGCTCTTAGACACAGGTGCGTAGTCCTTGGTAAAGTTCGAACCATATTCTTTTAGGGAAGGAAAAACCTCGTGAATTTGGACTGAATCGGCATCATCTAAAAATTACTAAATGTGCTTATTTCGAAAGCTTTTAATATCTGGCCAGGTCTGTTAGCCCAAATAGCAGCCCTTTTCAAGCACATATGTTGAGACGAGGCAGCGAATAGACCGTTTTGTTCAATAGTAAATATTGGTAATAATAATAAATTAGTTTCACTACAGTCCACAAACGCCGGGGCCTAGCTTCTTTAGCAACTATTCGTGTTGTGTTATTTTTCTATTTTTCTCTCACAAGTAGTGGGGACCTACAGGTTTTCACCGACTCTAAGCAGCGAGATTGGAGGAAGACAATTGAGTATTGTCAGCAATTCGAAAGAGGTGGTTGTCGCGAGGTCTTCAGTTCGGGAATCGAAGCTGAATTTTTGGCGTGTGAGTCATCGCATTTTCTCACTACGCCATTGCGGCCACATTCTTATGTTCACAAACAATTACTTGAGCTAAGAAAGATAAAATAAGAAACATCGAGTTGTTAACAAGCTAAGCTGAACATTTATCCTTTAAAAACAAGGCGAGAGAAAGCGATGTAGCTATAGTAGCATACACCTATAATGCACATACCCCTCAAGGTCTAAAATTGAGTGCTGAAGGCGCTTTCTAGATCTACAGCCGCTTTTAGTTTGGGAAAGCATTAGAGCATCTTTTATCCCTGTAGATGAGCAGTCAATTCGATTTTCATTTACAGAATGACACTCGAGTAGGCTCAAAACTATGTCAAACCCTTATTGTTACTCTATGGATTTGAAAAAGACTGAGTTTTTCGGTGGACTGCTCTTCACTGGTGTGGGATTTAAAGCTATTCAGCATTTCAGTAAGAGCGAATGAATAGTAGTAAGCCAACAGCTTTCACAGATTGTGGTAGATTAAAATAAGGATACATCTTGTCACCTGTCCAATTAAAAATTAATAAAGTTCATATCCTTATGCACATCCACTTAACGACGGAGAAATGACAAAACACAATTTCCTCCAAAGTGGCTGCGGTGAAAAAGTTTGTGCTCTGTGTCCTCCTCGGAGTTTGGGCATTATAGACACAGCGGCGAGTTGTAGAGCCAAAACTTTTCCAGATATTTTCGGTAGCCGCCGTGTCCAGAAAAGTCCAGGTGGCTGCACTTCCTGCGGATCGTGGTATTCAGGTCTCGGTGACGGAAAAGAGGACGTGCGTTCATCTTCCCTTTGTGAAGTCATCCCATCTGGCTTGCCACATTGTTATAGATGCTGCAATGTCTTCTTCTTTTATAATTTTGGCTTGGTGCCTGTCCGGGGAATGACGAACGTCGCCTCATCGAAAATAGTCTTGAAACGCCTGATAGTCCGTATTGCGCATATTCTGTACGCTGACGTTGGCATCCCTTTCAGTCGCCCTGAAGTAGGTGCTGCAGTAAAAATTTGAGCTGCATACAGGAGAACTAAACTGACTTCTAGTGAGAGGTAGGATTCTGCGTGCATACCCGTGTCCACCAATATTTGGAAGGTTTAGAGACAGTTCTACTTGTACAAGTGATGCCTTCTTACTGGCATACTTGACGTGTTTAAAGCAAAGGGTACAATTGGTGGAAAGTTTGTAAAATTTCGCCCTTCGGGGTCGGATATAAACCTTCTAGTGAGACAATGGTAGCACGCACGACACCAGTAGTTGTTGTAGAAGCTAGGCCCTGGTCCCTTGTAAGCTGTTGTCCCAATTATAGGTCTCACTTCAAAAACTTACGAATCGTGCTACCCGATATGCCTATGCCTAGACACCTACTTATGTCTGTTGAACTATGTTGTGACACAGGTTTCTACACGTTCACCAACGATCTGAATGTTTTCGATCAGTCGTCCAAATTTGGCTTTACATGGACGCCTCCAATCGACATTGCCTTACATCCTACTTTGCTAAAATGTTGCCATGTCTGACCGAATATCTGCACATTGCTAAGCTTTTTGAACTCCACAGAATTGCCGGTATGTCCGTTGACTATAAGTTCTTGCCCATCCTGAACATGGCAATGGTGGAAGGGAGGAAATAATTTCAAATTTTTTATGGAACCCAGGCGAAACTCAGCCGCTGTTAGAGAAGTGTGACTTCGTTTTTCCATCTTGTTGGAAAGAGTTCGCGAAACCAGACCATATTGAGGTCGCTTATCATCTTAAGACCTCAATATCCCAAAGGTTCTCTGACTCCAGCGCTTTTCCAAATTTATTCCCGGCACACAAATCTGATCTCACCTCCACGTACACTCCGAACTCCACGGACGAAAAATACAAAATGTCGTTGAACTGCACTACACGGGCGTGTGTTCTCCTGTTTCGCACACGAACCGTCTTCAACACGAAATCCCACTCGAAACGAGCAAACAAATGGACGTTCTTCATCAAAACCGTGCGTGCCAGAATTGACTTTAAGCACATCAGTGCGGCGGGGAAGGGGTGGGAGAACAGCTTTTCGGCTTAACTCCACACGCCCCCGGCTGACAGTGGAGGCGGATGGAAATGTGTTTTGTTAGCCTTTTCCTGTGAAATCTGTCAAATGTCATCTATCATCTATCATCTGTCGGACTCGGTGTCATCTATCATGCGACAATGCTGGGCGTGTCATTTTTTATCCATAACTAGTGGTGGTAGGACATGGCAGATGTTTCCTGATTTTTTTTTTCTGGTTGGGGGAGTGGGTAACTTGGGGAAAGTTTGAAGGTCTTTGACAAGATTATTACGGCAGCAGAGTGACGGGCGTGTTAGGAGATGGTGAGATGGCGTCAAAAGTTCCGAACGTCATAATAATTGACGGGATTGAAAGAGACCACCCGGTTGTCCTCTGTCAATAAAGTCATTCTTTGGAGTGGAGAGTGGCTGCCGAGCAAGCAGTACAAAATTTCGATTAATTTGCAAAAATTTGTAATATTTTGAATTTTTGAATAGAGGGGTTTCTGACCATCGAAATATTGAGCTTTTGGGATTAGGATCTCTGAATTAAGGACATCGAAAATTCGAGGACGTTTCTTTCAAAAATCGTCCTTGTTTTGACAGCTGAAAAATATTCTCTTCAAGACGAACCACCTTTCAGAGGAAATCTTGGAAACAGTGCTCTCGATCCTGCAAGTCTTTGTCTCTTTTCTGGCACAGATCCCACTTTTAATTCAAAACGTCCTCATCGGAGACTTACGCTGTCTGGTGACTCACAAGTCTTCACCGAATGTTTCACGCCCACTTTGATGGATTCTCAATAATCCACACTGACAGATCTTCATTTGTTTACCGACACTGACAAGATGAGCACAGTCACCGAGGCGCTCAGGCACTTCAAAACTGCTCCCCAGGCGACACTCGAAAATCCGTCAGAGAGACTTACCCTAATCCCACTTTCGTTCCAATCCAATGATCTTCAACATCCCCGCCAACCTGGATCAGGGTGGATTAAGCAAATGTGCTCGTCTGCCGACACCGTCGTCGGCAATGTGTCAGAAGTTGTAAAGACAAGTCGCCAGCCAGCCGAAGTTCACGCACATTGGAATTCTTTAATTATCCCCCGTCGTCAGGCGCTGTCTGTGCACAAGTGAATGAAATTCCCATTTAATTGTGTCACGGTGAGCAGCCAAAACAATTCACAAACTCGTTTCATTCCGAGCACGCCAACTCATGTGAGCTCACATTATTTCCACCTGCTTAGGCTAAAGTTGTGACGTTTGTCGGGCGCCCCCCCCCCCCATACCTTTGCAACAATGTACCTGGCAGACGATCCCCATCCAGTTGGAGCACCTCACGCTCTTGCAACAGACTGTGAATCGCATTCAGCAGCGCACGGCAGTAATTGCACAAGGGATAATTTAGTACCCAAGGGGGTAGATAAACATCGCTCCTGCTCCCGGCATCCGGCAGACACGGCAATGGCTTCGAATAATTATTTCTGTGATTTTTCCACGCCACACCGAGCCTTCTTTATTCTTCTAATTATTCACGCTGACAGCGCTTGGGGCGGCAGGAGGAAGGGTGGCTAAAGGGTTGAGATGGCAAATACTGAATATCACAAACGAACAGCAGTGAGTTCCCGCTGGTGTTCCCTGTTTGAGCACACAGACGAGGGTAGCAGAGAGGATGTCCTTCTCTTGCACAAACACTGTCAACAAAATTCAGCCTCGTTTAGCATCCGCTTGAGTCTCCTAGTACTCTCATGCCGCCTCCTCCGCTTCCTTTGATGCGAGTTATAAAAATAACATTTTCCTTTTATTTGATCCTCTTTCTGCAGCGCACCCATCGCAAGCGGGCTGTGTTTGCGGATGAAATGGTTTCCATGTCGTTTCGTTTCTGTTCACGGAAATTGTCGGACAGTTTAATGTGTCATCCTAGGATCCTCCTCTTTGGATGCGGTTCCTTGCATCAACGTCGAGGTGGATTCATCAGCAATTAAGTGGTCTCCTGGCATTGATCGACGGGCAATAGCCCAGAATGTGGTACATGTCACTGTGTTTGTCGGAAATAATCGGTGAGTCGAGTAGGCTCTTGTTCACTCTTAATTGAACGACGTTGCCAAGAGTTGCGTGACACCGGGACGGCTCGCAAGGGTTGATGTGTGCCAACAATAATTTCGACGGACTACACTTGTTGCCGCTCAGATTGGCGGATGCGGTGGTTTTTGCGTTTTGATGAGCTGCTGAGATTCAGAAACGAATCTAAGTGTCTGGGGAGTCTAGGCCCGGGACAGATGATGCGAGAGATTGCAGGAAGTGGACTGTGGGGTGGTATAAATAGAGGCAGGCGACATCGCTGCCGTGGGTATTGACAGGGCCACTGACAGTGGATGTGTGCAGGGGGAAAAATTGTGACTGTGGGGATCAAAGTCATGCCTTTTGTTCTAAAAAGGTATGAAAACACAATTCACAGACACTGGACAGTGGTAAGGAGTTTAAGTAGGCAGGGAGAGAGAAAAAACTAGGCAGGCTCACGACACATGGTCGCGAGGCTCAATTAGAGAACTTTCGTCATCTCTTGATAAATTTTTTCTTCCCTTGTGTGCAGTTGCTTGTTTGACACGTATTTCAACTTTTTGGTTGAGTATATCGATCGAGTGCTGACAGAGACAAACTTTGCTAACGTCCTCCTATTGATAGGGCTTGGGGCGAATGTACAGTCCACCTGTCAGGCAGTCCTTCTCCCCGCACTAGCTCTTGATCAGGCACTTAAGGCAAATTGCTTATTCGCACAGGTTCTTAAAACGCGCTGAAAATGAAGAACAGGCGTAGTTTAAGAATAAAAGTTTTCGATCCAAGCTGACAATTGACATTTGAATAGAGCGATCAGGAAACTCGAGAGTTATACGTACTTCTTGTAGCGCTATAGTACGGAGTGGACCAAGGGCTCAATCAGAACGCCTCTCCAGTCAGCCCAATCTTTCACTAGCTGCCTCCAGTTGCGCACCCCAAGTTGGTTGAGGTCCTTTTCCTGTTGTGTGCGTCCTCTGTTGCGTTGTTCCAATGGCTCAGATTCGAAGACTTTTCGGACCGGAGTAGTGGTGCCTATACGCTCTACTTGAACTAGCCATCTTAGGCGTTGTATCCGGAGACGCTTGACCAGTCGCAATTCCCTGTACCTTACTTAGAGTTCGTCCTTAAATTTTATCGTCCAGATGCCATCGATGCAAACGGGACCAAAAATCGCACGCAAAACTTTTCTTTCAAAAAGACTAAGGGCTTCCTCAGCCGCTTTTAGAAACGTCCACGATTCCGCGCCATAAAGTAGGACTGGGATGATCAAGCTATCCTTCAAGCTTAGTCCTTCGAGAGTAGGCTTTATTGATCAGTTGCCTCTTGAGCCCAAAGAAGCAGCTATTGGGAAGTGTGATTTTCTGTTTGGGTTCAGTACTTGAGTTATGCATGCTGCGATGGTCTTAAGCCAGCATAGACGGTTAGTCGACTTCTGTGTGGATGGTTCATCATCAGATTTGGGCATTTCCAGCTCGCCTTTAAAGATTCAAGTGTTATCCTGCATATTACAAATTGCTTAATCAAACTCATTTTTTAGCGCACTCATAATGGAGACTGACCTCAAGCCGAAATTTGTTAGTGTCTTTCGTAAAGCAGATCACAGGTGAAACATGCACAGGCCCTGGGGCGTATGTGCAATATTTTAAAACTCCCTGGCTTATGTGCATCATTTCCACACTCCCTGGCATATGTGGAACACTTTCAGATTTGGTGGCGTATTTACAACAAGATCGTTGGCTAGAAGCTCCGCAGTCTAAACGAGGTCACCGAGTTGGTTTTGTCACCACACTTTTCAAGTAACAATACTGTATAGAGGACGAATATCATTGTCCTCCCTCGCTGTAAATGGTAGAATTTTCACAAGCATACTTGAGTGGCACTACCGCCCGCAAGGCACCAGTCTAGCTTCTACAAAAAACTACTCGTGTTGTGCGTGCTACTGTTCTCTCACGAGTAGATGGGACCTACAGTTTTTTGCCGACTCCGAATGGCGAGATTTGAGAAGCTCTTCATAGACCATTGAGTTTTGTCAGCAACTCGAAAGAGGTGGTGCCGTGAAAAAAATGTGAGGAGTTCCGTCTGGAAATCGAACCTAGACCTTCTGGGTGTGAGTCGACACACTTACCGACTACGCTACGGTGCTCACACAGAATTTTCATAATTACAATAAAAATGTTGAACTCTCACATGTCTAGTTAACATGTCACACAAAGGGATTTCTGAACTCAGGGGATGAGTCTCGAACCCAGAGTTACAATGCAAACGTAGATGCCTTGAGCTACGCGAAGTCCTAAGTGTGATTTTGTCATTCCATCTTGGCAAGGAGAGTGGTCTTATAGGCCCCTGTCCTGCTCCTGCTCACATTGCACGTTCGCCCACAATCAAAACTGTCTTTCTACTAAACCTTTAATATCATTTTTGGGAGGATTCACAAGTAAAATTGTTTTTTTATGAAAATACTCCAATCCACGCGTGGTCTACCTTGTGTCGATAAGTCTGCCAAAAGTTAATGATTGACTGTGATCTTGAGCCAGTGAGGATAATCATTCACGAGCAGAAATACAGATATCACGTTTAGTATGGGTAGGTTGTTTGCTGTATCCCGAGAGTCTTAGAATCAGAGCCATTGGGACATTGCAACGGAGAACATCCTCTTCTATGTTGTTGCAAAGAAATCTCAACCCCAACCTCAATCGCCGGTCGGTGTGCGAAATTGGAGGCAGTCATGTATGACTGAATTGCAATGAAATTTCCGTTCTTTGCTAACCTTTTGAGCTTCCAGCCAGCTATGGCCAAACAGCACAGTAAGAAACAGGAAACTCAAAATACTCATAGACTCTGACAAAAAATTCATTCAAGCCATGTGATTTAAGACTAGGATGAATGGTGAGGGAAGAGATGTGGCATCCTAGAATAGGAAATACTTTATCACTTGCAGCTATGTTACAAGTGGTACAGAGGAGTCCACAACCTGTACAACAACCCGATTGATCTTCACCAAAGGAGCGTCCTTAAGTTCAAATGAAATTGAAGGCAGTTCAATAAATTAGCCTAAAGCCTTTTATCGATATGATCATGGAGAGACGTTTCATAACTCAGACGATGTAAAAATAGTAAAGTGGTGTAAACTGTGTTTAAAGAAACGAACCGGATTTTGAGTTTCCACATTTTTTGGCCAGCAGGCTTTCTGCACAACAGAACGTTGTTCGTTACTCCCAGCGTTTCACCTCTGATTTTGATGCAAGAGGGCAGTTTTCAATCGCCTCCCAGTCCTCGGATGGTCGTTACTCTGTTGAAGCCCTCCTGGTTCGTCTCCGATTTCATCGATTTCTATTTGGTTTGGCTACTTAGATGGGGCCATGCATGATGAGCGTGTTATTTTCATCGACTGCACTTGTGTGAAGGGTCTGAACCGCGAGCTATAGCTGTCTTCCATTCTTGACGGTTCTGGGCACTCTGCTCCTAGTTGTCAAGACCAAGCTCTTTAGTGTCCGCAATCACTTAGTCTCTATACCGGAGGTTCAGCCTGTCTCTCCATCTTTAACCCGGACGCTGGGATTTAAAGTCCCTCTAAGCTGAAGGGTTCTTGTCCATTCGCTCGATGTGCCCGCTGTAGTTGACGGATTTTTGCCTTTCGAACTACATCCACATCTTGGTACAGCACATAGAGTTCGTGACTTCTCTTACATGTGTCTTCCTCCTTGCAGATAGGTCCATATAATCGATGTAGAATTCTTCTTTCAAAGGAACCGAAAATCTGCTCTTATATTTTGCTTCGTTTATCAATCGGTTGCGTATAGAATTACTGGTGGGATAAGCGTCTTAAAGAGCATTCAGTCAGGAGTTTCTACCCTGTCTGTTTTGACAAACCGGTTGCCAAGAGTGACTCTGCGCCGAATATCCACTAAGGTATCGTTTGTGGAGTTCACGTTTGCCGCGGGGTAGACAATCCCCCTTACTACCTCAAAGTTGAAGCTGTCACTTGTTACATTCCGAACGAGGTGTTGTTCGACGAATCAATTCTTTGTCGACAGCATTTTTTTGTTTTTTTGTTTTTATTTAAGACCAGCTCGTTTCGCCTGCTCTTCAATAACTATCCTCTCAATACAGCACAATATTGAAGAAGTCACACGACAGCGCATCTCCCTGCTGAAATCCGGTGCATGTTTGGAATGGTTCAGAGGGTCTAAACCCAAACTGCACTGTGCATCGAGTTTTTGTTAGCGTTTTGCGACACAACCGGATCAATTTTCCTGGGATCCCGAAGTCGGCCATCGCGCCAAAATGTTCTTTGCGATGTATGCTGCCGTATGTGGCTTTAAAATCGATAAAAGGATGATGGGAAACGGGGCGTTTGCCTAATTTGGCCCTTTGTCAGTTCCGCACCGAGTTTAACTACCGTATCTCAACTAAACCTGTTTTTGGCCTTCTGTTGATGACAAATACTCATCCAAAGGCGGATCCTTCCTTTCCCTTCTAGACATGGAAATATCAACTTTTGGATTAAAATGTTTCGTTTGCATCACTCTTATATTCAAAAATCTCCTGCAGGTCTGTCAATTTTCCAGAATCTATTCACAGTGCAAGAACTTTTGCGGTATTTGTTGAATTTTTCTTAATTTTGATCACTTAAGGGACACCTTAGCTGTTCCTGCCGAGCAATCAACCATTCCTCGCCTAAGTGCTTCTCTACACTCAACTCAACCTTGAAACAGCTCCTTTTGCTGTGAACTGCGTTCCCAATTCTCTGCTGGTCATTGTTCAGTCCCACTCAGACATCAGTCAACCAAACCATCTTCATCCAACTGTCCAACCTTCTAATCTCACCTGCACATCCTTTGCTTACTCATTCCCGCCACCCTCAACTCCGTCCTCGCTGTGGCCACATCTCAGGAATCACCTTAACCTCGTCTCGTTCCGAAGCGTACACCTCTCAAGCCTTAAGCGTCCCAGCACAAGTTTAATTTAGGTGATTGACTTCAGAAGCGTGAACTCTCCTGACCCAGTTCATTAATTTTTCAAACCCCCAGCCTGCCGGTACTTCTGCTTCCCGGTTTTCTTTTCACTCAACATAATGGAAGTCAGCATCTCCCATGAAGCACCGACTTCTGTCCAGATGGATTTCCACTTCTTTTTATAGATCACGCCCAGCCCTTCATCCCACCCCCACCGCCCAACACGTCGCACTCTCATTTGGCACGGCATTCTATTGCGAGGCAACCATCCTTGACGAGCGTTACTGCGGCTGGCTCCAGCAACACGGATTGATTCCACTGCTTGAACTTGAGGAGCATAGATGTGCGGTGGTATTGATTTTTAATGGCATCACACGTTGTTGTTCCTAGATTTTCCCACTTGGCGGAGGGGGGGGGGGGGGGTGATCCTTCAGCAGCAGGAAATGTCTGGACATGTTGATGCTGACGCTGCCACTGCTGCCGCAGATGATGATGATGATGATGATGATGATGACGGGGACGTGGCCGCTGCCACTGGAATACCAATTTATTTCTTCCGCTGGCCAGGCACGCTCACAACTCACCCCCATCCATCGCTTTAATTACAAGCAAACTGGGTCAATTAGTCGGATCAGCTTGCTGCCACTGACGACGACGACCACGTCGACGCAGCCATTGAATCATTCCGATCACTGGCATGCGATATCGATTGTTTACTGTGCGACTGCCGACGGGGCTCCCTCTGGGGGATATATTTTTTAATTAGGAGCAAGAGATTGTGCGATTGAGGAGGTTCTGGCGGCGTTATTGGATTTCAGGCTCCGGTCTTCGTGTGCGGTGCTCTTGAGCGTCCTCAGCGCAGTTTATTCAAGGGGAGCGCAAGCAGTTATCGCTTTATGCAGTTGACTTGCAGTTTGATACTTGCTTCCCTCTCGGGGATTCGATTTAGATTCTAATCTCTGCTTGTGCGGGATGATGTTCGCAGTTGTCTGCGGCGAGGCCATGGCAGCGACATTGTGAGCTTAGGGAGCAACCGAAATAATGTGGTATTTGTTTCGATGTGGCATACCCATCAAGGAAGTTCTTTCAAAATAAGCTGGGAATGCATCTTCTGTAGCTGGACTTAATTACGGTGCCAGAAAGGTGTTCAGGACATGCTGACATGATCCGATGTTCGCTTATTGGCCACTGGCTCGTGGAGGTTTCTAAAATTCTATCGAGACCATTAACCTAGCAAACGATAGTATGGCACAGCTTTTATGATCTGCTAGGAAGTGGCTCCTGAATTCTGAACAAGGCGCGCAACTACTTCCAAGCTCTTTTGGTGTTTCAGATTTTGGTATGGTCTGGTACACTACGGCGTATGAGGAATATTTGGGTTTTAGACAAAATCACCAAGTGCCCAAAATCTTTAAGTACGTGGAATCCCAAAAGGCCAAAATTCTGACAGAGACATCCGAATGGAATATTGAAGAGGAGATAATGTGGGGATCATGCTGTTCCTGACAAGGTCCCTGCTTGGTGTCGTTGTATGAGAGAGAGAGAGGGAGAAAGAGAGAGAGAGAGATAGAGAGAAGGTTCTAAATTCTAGCAATGAAAACTGGTCTCATTTTATTATATCACAAGGTTGCCGGGATTTAGTATTTCGGTATATTTGTCTTTTCGAGCCTTTGAACATCTAGGGACTTTGGGCATTTCAGGGTTTTGGCCCTGGGGGATCGAGAGCACTTCGGAATTTTTACTTTTTGGTTTTTTGGCGTTTCGGGATTTCGATGTATCGGTGTCTTGACGTTTCTTTTCGAGATTGTGGTCATTTCAGAATTTTCGCATTTTGGAATAATGGTTCGTGGGGTTTTCGTAGTTTTGTGATTCTGTATTTTGTTCGAGCATTTGGATAATTGAGGATTTTAGCTCTTTGGAATTTTTCTATTTAAGGAAATTGGAGCATTTTTCTTGATCGTAGCCTTACGAGATTTTTGAATTTTCGAAATGTTGGGTACTTTGGGATCTTGAACGTTTCGGCAGTTTGAAATTTACGGGTCAATTTCAGTATGTCCAGCATTTTGGAATTTTGGGCATTTTAAGGCTTTCGTATTTTCAGGATTTTCTGCATCTCGCGGCTTTTGGCTCTTCTGAATTTCGGGATGTTGATTATTTTACGATTTTGGGTTCTTCAGGATTTTGGTCTTTTGAGATTTTGGTCATTTGAGAATTTTTTGCATTTCGGAATATTGGTTTCTAGGGATTTTCCAATTCTTGGGATTCTGTTTTTTTTCGATTTTGGGAAATTCGTGATTTAAACTTTTCGGAATTTTTGATCTTTTAGGAATTTTGATCATTTCGGAATTTTGGCTTTTTAGAATTTTCGCCATTTCGAGTGTTTTCTGATTTTTGGCATTTCTGGATGTTGGTTTTTTAAAATCTTAGTCTTTTTGGGGTTTCGCGCATTTTGGAGTTTTTTGCATTTCGGTCCTTTGGATATCCAGGATGTGGGACACTTCGGCATTTTATGTTTGTACGATTTCGTTCATCATGCGGTTTTTTCTCTCTGGGATATTATCGTCTTGCGATTTCTGGTATTTCACGATTTTAAGAGATCTGTTTTGTTTGTTTTTCCGAGTTTTTTCTTTATTTCCGGGATTTCGTTACTCGCATTTCGGAAATTTGCCTCTTGTAGGATTTTGGTCTTTGCTTGATTTTGACTTTTTCGAAAAATTTAACTTTTTGATTTTGAACATTTCTTGATCTTGACCATTTGGGAGCATTAAGCATTTTGGTTTCTTGGTGTAAAGGTTATGTTGAAGTTTCGTTCATTTTCAGATTTTGTTTCTTTTCAAGATTTTGGCCTTTCTGGACTTTTGGTCATATCAGGATAAAGGATAAAGGTTAAGGTTTGTCTCTCAGAATCCGGGAATGTTCCAACTACGGTGAATCGCTTATCCACACATTTTGGTTGAACTCAAAACGTTTTAGTGGGTAAGCGTCATGTTTTCGGTTATGATGTGAATGCCTGGAGACGATGCGACATGCACTATAGTTGTTCCGTCTCCTTGCCTTTGATACATAGACTACTTTGGAATTCAGACACAGAATATGTCGTCTGCTATGCAAATAAGTTAGGCAGAATCTTCTTGACATAATATTTCCTATTACGATTTTGTGTGCGTTGTACCCCATTCTGTCCTTCATTCCCTGTAGATCGCTCTCTTCATGAAAACATCGAAACTCACCACAATCAAACAGAAAACGAATTCCTCCCTCGAAATGAGGGTCTTAATTGCCATGCAAGTTTTCCTCCTCCAACTGAATATGAATGCTTCACAATTATTCAGGCAGTTGAACCCCTCGGCTTAATTGCAGTGAAACGAGATACGTTCTGTACCATCACTCACTTGCAGATAAACGCTTTAATTCGGTTATGAATTCTTTCAGAGTTAACCCCTTTCAGAGCACGACCACCACATTCTCCAGTCGTGCGTAGGAAACTCCATCAAAAGTCAAAAGCAAAAAAAAAAATTAATTTTTGCCCATTAACCGATTCACGGTCCATCAAAAGTCGTAGCACGTGGGCGAATCTTCCTGAACCTGAAATGAAAAATCAACAAAATAAGTGCATTCGACCGCTCACTGATTACCAAACCATTCCACTTCCCCACATCCCCAATCCTGCCCCAAGGCAGAAAAGAGGAAACTTCCAAATGCCACACACCCCGCCTCCCTCCTTCCGGACAAACAGGAATCCAATAAATTTCCGGCCATAAAATCCTTCTACCACCAGCGGAATTTTAAAAATGTCACCCATAACTTAGAGCACCCCTTGCGCCGCTCGTCCTGCGCTCACCTCTCAGTCTTACCCGATAGATGGTGTATTTTTCAATAGGCACACCGGTGGCATTTTTAAACGCCTGTCGCTCGTCTATCGCCTGCCACCGGCAGCGGGGTTCCTCGATATCCGCTTTGACACGGGACAATGCATTTCCAAGTGACACAGAGCACACGTTGCCTACCGTCCTTACAAGCTGGCATTTGTCATGCGCGTATTTGTCAGAGACGTGTGCCGTCGGGTGCCTCCACTCATTTGTTTTTTTCCCCGTTTTCAGGTTTTGTAAATTCAGGCGCTTGAATATTTAATGCAAACCGATTGCGAGGCGGGGGAATTCGTATTTACTCGAAGGACTTTCAATCAAAACATGCCCCTGAAGCGGTTTGTTTTGCATATTGCACAGTTTTTCGGTGGCGTTGTGTGGGCTGTGGTTAAATAAGGTTTTCTTCCAAAACATCCATCGAGACGCAGACCCTTCAGTGGCACACTGGCGAATGGACTGAGTTTCATTCGATTTTGCGCTGAATGCACGATGTCTGACAGGGAAAGGGGGTGGGTTTTTGCTTGACCTGGAACTCTGTTGAGAACTCACTGAACTGTGTCTCAAGAGTACCACTTGAATATTTGAAATCCATTAGTGAAACTCTTTTCAACTGATCGCATGAAGTGGCGCCCCTCAACGGCAGGCGCAATCCATTGAACGATGCTGTTGGTGTTCGTTGCTGGGCAGGGAAGGATGGCAAACAACTCTGAGAGAGTTTGACATTGCAAGCGACTCTGAGGGGGGAGCACTTTTAAATTCCATGTACACAATGCTGGGGACGAAAACTTTACAGTCTGTTGCATTGGCTCCCAGGGTGGCAGAGAGTTCAAATTTTATTTTCATGTTGTCTGCATGCCTTCAGGAGCATTCAGAAGTTACTGTTCAATGCAAGGACGAGGAATTCCTCATCTCCTCCTTGAATGCTAAGCAATTACAATAAAGGCGAAAACCTATAAAGTCTTTTATGACGATCTAGAAGATCTGTGTGGAATATCTCCTATTGGTTTCAGACTAATTCAAGGTGTTGTGTATACATGGTCCAACAGTGGTCTGAAAGTGGTTGTCCGGAAGACCATTTGTCACACCGATGTCCCTTCATCTAACTCACATGATTCGCCGAATGAACAGGAGTTACGAAAGATGCCCAAGAATCATTGTATTTGGTCCTCCAAGGTTCAGACTGCGTGAAAGGGCAGCCTCCCCAGACATCAGAATAGTTTTTCGTTGACGAATGCAGTCATCTCTCCGCAGGCCATATAAAATACAAGCTCACAGTATTACTGGCTTTGGTTCCGTATTCAACACTGTGGCGTATACGTAATTTTATTTTTAACGTTTTAAGGGTTTCGTTTCGTTTAAGGTACTGTCTGGTTAAATTTTCTATTTCTCCTCAACTTACAAAGAAAATTTTGTGAAATTACGAATGAGGATGCATATAGTCTAGTAATGATTGCTGGTGGATGAGAATTTAATTTTTGGCATAATCAGGAGTGGCTCCCGTATACGTGAAGTAATGTACCCGAATTCATATTTTTCGAAGAACTCTCTGATTACCAAGTTTTTGTCTTGTGGAACTGTTACAGAAGTAGAAGGCGTAAGAGCTAGAGTAGGTCCATCTTCACCCTCTCAAATTTCTATACCAATGTACTTGAGGTACATGTGGAAAGAAACTTCAAAATATTGCAATCAGCGGGTAATTTCAATGGTAACTGATTCCACTTCATTGATGGCCTATTGTGTTCAAAATTGTGTCCAGTCACATCAATGTCATGTATTTGGGACGGCAGATGAATATCGTTTTAGAATATAGGGCCTCGGGCATTGACATAGATGTCTCGCACCATCTTCTTAAAAATAATATTGAAACCGTTTTGGAAGCATAAATTAATTCCGCCGGTTTTTTTGTTTTCCAAAAAATGTGCTTATTAAACAACTGCAACAAAGACATTGCTCAGAATATCGTCCTTGGAAAGTGACTAGTTTGTCCCATCTCGTGGATGATTTTCGAAAACCATCTCAAAAAAATTTGTCGCCTCTGGCATCGATCCAATCATTCTGTTATTCTTCGATTTCGACAATAGACTGGAAACGTTGATCTCCGCCCAAAAGTCCTTTTGCATCTCTCAAAAAAGCAATTCCTCCGAAGAAGCAAGGTCTAGGGAATACAGCAGGGGAGGTAAGTCCTTCTATTTCAGCGTTTTTTGGGTGGTTTTAGACTGTTGTAGCCATGTGGGTTCGACCTTACTCATGTTTCCAAATCACCTTGTCATGCCTTCTTGGTCGTTTCTGGCCGTTTTTCATGCAACACACAACTCAAACGAATTAGTTATAATCGACAATGTCCCCTATCAATTGTTTTGTCTGGTTTTTGTTGCTCAAAGTACACCACAGGCGTCTGGTCCCACCATGTGTAGGGCAAGGATTGGTGATGGTGGTGAATGATGAGTAAATGGAGATATTCAAGACCTTTAAAACGTGCACGTTTTCCTTTAGCCGATGTAGATGGTGATGGAACGGGTTTACCAAGCCTTGAATAGTTATTTTCCTTCTTAAGCTTACATCCACTTCTCTTCTTCAGTCAAGATCTGGTGGAAAAATCTCTTCCTTTGATGTCTCCCAAGAAGCAGTTCTGAGCTGAAAAAGCGACTTTCGAAAACACTTGGTCTCAATTTGTTCCGCACCCAATGTCGTTGCCCTACAATAAATCAAAATTTCTTTAGCGGAACGGAAGCTTTATGCTGACATACTCGCAATGATTCCAAGACTTCAATTTGCCTTTAACGCGGATCACGATCCAGCAAAGCCTCCAATTCCTCATCTTTAAGTTTTCATGCCTGTCCAAGACGCTATTTGTCTTCGATGCTGAAATCGCCACTTTTTCAGTGTCGGAAGCGCTCTCTGCATGATTTATCGGTCGGAGCAGATTCATTTGACTTTTTTAACATCATTCTCGAAAAGATCGTGCGTAACTCACAAGACAACACCAGAGACACGATGTGCAAAAAGTCGGTTCAATCGCTAGCTCACATCGATGACATTGACGTGATTGGACGAAGACAGCGAGAATCACTCTTGCCAATCGCTGTTTCTTTGGGCTCAAGAGGCAATTGAGTAATAAAGCCCTCTCGCGAAGGACTAAACTGACTTTGTACAACAGCTTGATCATCAGAATTCTTTTCTACGGCGCAGAAACTTGGACGCTACTGTAAGCGGATGAGCTAGCATTTAGTCTTTTTGAGAGAAAAGTTCTGGCTGGGATTTTTGGTCCTGTTTATATAGACCATGCGCCAATTCAAGCGTCTTCGGATACAATGCTAGAGATGGCTATTCCATGTACAGCGCATGGACACCACTGCTCCGGCCCCAAGAACTCTTCGAATCTGAGCCATTCGGACAACGCAACAGAGGGCGGCTAAGGTGGCGCACACAAGTGGAGAAGGACCTCAACCAACTTGGAGTGCGCAACTGGAGGCAGCTGGCGAGAGATCGTGTTGGCTGGAGAGGCATGTTGGTTGAGGCCCAGGACCACCCCAGACTGCAGCGCCACAAGAAGAAGAAGAAGAAGCAGATTCTCTACAATTTTCAACAAGCATTCGATGGCTGTCAACTGCACTTTTCTTCCAATCAAAAAAGAAAATCAGAACTTCCCTCAAATGGTGTATATGTAAGACGAATCCGAATATTTTCTAAGAGGCAGCAAACAATGATGTTGTCTAAAAGAGACGCTGCTGCACACCAATTTTTGCCGACAAATGTCACACCTTTCCAATGAATAAGGTAATCCCTTTCAAGATCAGCCACATCCTGCAGGTGGCTTAGTGTCGATCCACTCAGGTGAAAGTCAATGTTTTGTTATATGGAAGAGTGCGAATGTCTTAAGGGAGACTCATTCCTCGAAAGGAGTCTCCTTCGTTGACGATCCACGATCCACCTATGGACAAGCTCACCCCGAGCATCAATCATCCAATCCCTTCTGGCCACCACTCCTCCCAACAATTAATAAGCGTGAAATGGAATCAAATTGATTACCAATCACGTTGAGCCCTCCACGAATGCCTAAAGGGAACCAAACCCAGATTGTTTTCGCCCACTACAAGTCCATTTTCGGGCAACTCTCAGGTTCACTATCAACGCCGTTGGCTCCCACATTCCATTTCAACATCCACTGAACTATTAAAATTTGCAGCTTTATTTCATTCGCGCATCTGCGTGTCACGGCCCACGGGAGTTTCCGGAGATCTGGCTTTTATGCGATGCAGGACAATAAAACATTTATGAGCGCCGTTGGTTTTCTTGCAATCTATAAGAGCCTCCAGCAGTCCATTGTGTGCCCCAGGGTCGACCATCTTGTCTGTAGGCTGAAGGATGAGATGGTTGAGTGATGAAATGATAGGGAGTTCTTCAATGTTATGTGGGTGGTAGGTGATTGTAATGATGATGGATGGATGGGGATGAGAAATGGGCTTACATGAGGCAACGCAGAGGTCGTTCAGCTTTTTCAGTTTCATGCCAGAAAGGAACAAATATTGGGATGACCTAGTTTAAGTGCAGGAATATTCGAAACTTTTCTCTACAAGGTGGAAGTTAGCTTAAGAAAGTGACAAAGTGTATAACGTCACGGATTTCTTCGAGGAAGGAGGGATGAAGTTCCCAAAAAAAACTGACAAATTCATATGACGGATAAATCAGTTGGATAAACGTACACTTCTAAAGATTTAAATTCGGTGTCACAGGATCTTCATTTGATTGCCGACTGGCCTCTTTGGACCCGAAATTATGATCACAAATACGCCACAGTGTCCGCCTGCTATCAGGAAGGATGTGGTAAGCCAAGGCCACTGAGCTCATATTTTAAGACGAGCATTATGTTAAACTGAACGCCTTAGTGGTCATTTATCTGACGCTGACAGTTTAGTTGAGCATACTCCGCGGCGTCGACTAGTGGGCAAGGGCTTTGAATAACACGATGAAAGTCTCAGGTTTGATTCCTAAGCATTCTGTCACAGTACGAGCTCCGTCAAACTACTGACAAGCTGACAAGCAAGCTTACCGTCCGAAGTCGACAATAAACTGCAGGTCTCCTGCACCCTTAAGAGAGCAATAGCAGCCACAACACGTGTCGTTGGTGATGAAGTTAGACCCTGGGTTTGTTTGCACTCTACTGCCACTCAACGCCACATTGTCTACCGTCGAAGTTTGAAACTCGGTACTTGAGTTACGTATACGCCCCAGTATGTCCAGATTTCAGAAGAATTTGTTGTTTCTCAACGGCTCCCCTTCTAAGTGAATTTATCCAGTCTTCCGTCTCCCACACCATTCACGTAAAATCAATCGCCATCCGTCACGTTCGTCACTAGCGGGAAAGTTTCAAACAAAGATTTCAATTCGAAAGCAATTGACCATCTGTGGTGTACATCCAAGTAGTTGACGTAAACAATCGATCCCGTGACAAGTTCATCGCCAGCTGGCTCTATCATTTCTCATTTGCCTACGCGACCCAATTTGAATCTCAAGAGTCTCCTGACCTCCAATCGAACCGTCGACTCACGGAGCTTGCTCCTGTCTGCCGCCACTGCTGCTGGTGATGTTGCTGTTGTTGTTTTTCTTGTCTCCGCTGCTGGGTAAACAACCATCCCCGGCATCTGTACACATTGTATCGTTTCATCAAGAGATCAAAGTACGCTCGGTGGAGAAAAATTTCCTGTCCGCCCCCTTCGTGTGCGCGTGACGGCATTCATGCAGCAGACGTGGACGAGGGGCTGTGTAAACAGAAAAATACGAAAAAAAAATGTGTCTTAAGAATTTAATCGATCGATTTGTTGACAGGTTCGCAGATAATGCTGTGCGGGTATGCTTTTACGATTAAGGAGCACACTCTCGACTGGAATCCTTTCTCAGGGGATGATGGAATGCTTGATGGACAGATGAAGTTCTGAGATTTTATCCCGATGCTTGAGGAGGTCGAGATGTTGGATTTTGTTTTCGTGTGCCCCATATGAAGGCCTGTGAGGTTGTCACTCATTGTAAGGGCTTGGTGATGGTGGTGAATGACGAGTGAATGGAGATATTCAAGGTCTTCCAATAATTTCGTGTGGGAGACACTGAAGCAAAATGATTGCTCTCGGTCTGGTCATGAGCAGAAATGCATGCATCATGACCGCAATGCCCACGTAGAGATAATTCAATAGACTGCCTGCTTGGACACTTATCATAAGCGCAAACTTAAGCATTCGTTGCTTTCTGTTCGGCTGAAGTACGTCAAGTGTTGATTGAGGCGAATGTACTTTATTGTTCTTCAGGGCGTGCGTCACGTTTTTGTGATGACGAAGCATTTGGAAAGCTTCCGCAGCAATCCTCGTCTGAGTAGCGACCTTGAAAACTGAATTTGTTCACCTTCCCGACACACATATTACGTCACAGAAGAAAACACGCAATCTTCAAATCAGCTTTAAGGTGTGACGATCGCATTTCAAAGCTCTTCGTAGAACTGAATTTAATTGATGGACTTTGAGTATGTCAAAGGAAGACAGTACCGGGCCAAAAAGTGGGCACTCGTACAGAGTCCTCAAAGACGATTCAAGTGAATTTTACAGCAGCCTGTGAGAGTACCATTCTGGAAGTTTTCCTCTAACACAGTTGGTTCATTGGAGAAAAATTAAGGTTTCCAAGAACGACTTGTGAAGTCTGTCGTTACATGTTTCATTATTTCTTTTGCCTAGTTTTAGCCCAACAAGCTTCTGCCTGTGCCTGTTTTTACCTTGGGCCTGAATGCAACCCCCGTATTCTGTAAGGCCACTACATTGCATTCTTAGGCTGGTTTATTTTCTCGGGAGCTTTGTACCTTTTTATATTGCAGAATGGTTCGATGGATTTTTTTGAGTGCTTAATACCGTCTGTGTATCTCATCGAGACCTTCAAAATCAAAAAAGGTTTGTCATGTGACTTTTTCAAAACATTCTTGAAAAGATCGTCCTTAACGCACAAGTCAACGCCAGAGACAAGTTTTCCAAAAGTCCGTTCAACTGCTAGCTTAAGCCGATGACATTGACGTGATTGGACGAACACAGTGAGCCATTAGGAAGGCATTTGTTCGCAATGAAGAGGAAGCGGCGTAAATGGGTCTGACGATAAATGAAGGCAAAACGAAGTACATGGTGTCATTAAAGAAGGACGTTACAAAATCAACGTCTCGGACAGAGCGTCACACTAGGCAGCAAACAATTGGAGATAGTCAAGGACTTCGTCTACATCGACTCCGCGGTAAATAGGCTCAGCAACGTCAGTAACGAAATTAAACGCAGATTCGCTCTTGCCAATCCCTTCTTTGGACTCAAGAGGCAAGTAAATAATAGAGCCCTCTCTCGATGAACTAAACTGTCGAATTTAATGGATTGATCATCCCAGTCCATCCCAAAGCGGATGAGGAAGTCGTTTTGAGAGAAAAGTTCTGCTTGCGATTTTTGGTCCTGTTTGAACTGATGGCATCTGAAGGAGAAGATTTCACGACGACCTCTACGGGCTCGAGAGCGACATGCGTTTTCGGACACAACGCTTAAGATGGCATACCAGTTTCAAGAACCTTTTCCTCAAACTTTTGGCTGGTGGTGGTGGCTGCTTCATTTCAATTTTAAAAAACGCATTGTTTCGCCTTTTTTGAACTTTCCCGGCTCAGCGTGAAGTCGCATTCTCAACCGGGTGCTGCGACCCAGAGAGAGGCAGAGATTTTGGAAAAGCCTCGCTTCAAACCAAGGTGGAGTGATTGTCCCTCAAACATGATCTCATTTGGAACTTGGTAATGGACCTCGAAACATAAGCTGTAACTCCATGTGATCATGTAAAACCAAATTCCATATCTGTTCAAGTGTAAATCGAGTCAAGATATCTATCAAAACTTCAAGCGGAAAACAGGTGTCAGTGTCAAAATAACGTTTGATTTAAGAAGCAAAAGCACTATTCGGCTTGCCTCGTGCAAACATCTCCTATAAGGGGTGATTCATGGTGTGGTGTTATTTCCAAAAGGCTTTTTTTTTAGATCACACGTGACTCCAATAAATTACTTCCTCATTTTTGTTCAGTATCGCTTGGCAAGTTGTCATCATTGAAAGACTCACACCACAACAGCGTCTCCAAATTGCCCAGCTGTATTTCAAAAATCTGTGTTCTGTGAGAGGAATCTCTAGTGTGATTCGAGGAACTTACAGTGTCACCACTATTGCCGACACCATTAAGCAAATTTGATTCTCAGTTAACATAAGTGGATGAATGCTACTCGACCGCTTGGACCAAATCTAGAACGCAGAAGAGACAGCTCAAAGTGATAGTGCAGGTGATCCGCGATAGCAGCTTCGCTGGGCGTATTTTACGTGAGGGTTCTAAAAGTCTGAAAGCATTCATGGTTCAATTTGTGCAAGAATCCAAACCAAACGACTTGCGTTGCGCCATATTTTAGCTACGAAGAGTATCTTTACATCCATTAAAAACAACGGTATGGTATGGTTAATGAGCTGGAGGAATCATTTGTTGTCCTCCTTTAGGGCGCAGAAACTTGGTGAATTTTTGAGAGAAGAGTTCTGCGTGTGGTTTTTGGTCCTGTTTGCTTTGATGGCACCTGGACGATTGCATGCGTCCGGTCAAGCTTCTTCGGATACAACACAGAAGACGCTTAGGCCCTGTACAGTGTGTGAACACCACTGCTCCGGCCGCAAAGTCTTTGAATCCGAGCCAATCGGCGAATGCAATAGAGGGCAACCTAGGCTGAGATGGCGTACAGCATATGCTGTCCAACCGGTCGACTATCATCCGCAATTGTAAACTAGGACTAAAATTTTCGAACTGAATTGACAATAGGGGTCTTAATAAGTCGATTATGCTCACTGTAAGTTTTCTCGAATTGGGTGAAAAACATTTCTAACAAAACGCATATTTCCTTATTACATTTGAACGCGTAGTAGTGAACGTCATTTTTTATGATTCGCCAAACGACATTGAACAGAAATGTCCAAGCTGTCTGATGGAAACCACGCGTGATCTGCCAGAAGAAACCTATTAGAAATCAATTCGCCCGTTGAATCACTCGTTAGCTATGCCCTACGATGACAAGTGCATGACATGAGACTAAATGAGTACAGGGTCACCTGCAATTCCCGTAGCAGGTAAATTTGTGGTTACAAGTTACCGTTGTGCGTAGATTAGCAAATATTTTAAAGGTTCATGCATCCAATGGAATACTTTCGGTTTCGTAAGCCAAAGCAAGCAAAAACTTGATTTCTGGGTCTCAAAGTCGATTGCAACACCTCCGTCCTCATGTATTCCTGTATTTTAGTGGATTGGGTGTAAGGCTAGCTTATAGGACCCGCGACACATCATGCTTAGTTGAGAGGAAATAGGTTTCTCAGTGGATTACTGTGAATACTGAGTTAGGACAATAAAGTAAATCAATCAGCGACATAAATTTCATGCTTCGCCATTTAAGTTGTACCGATCAATGTGCAAAAGTTGGTGTAATATAGTCGTAAGCTTGCTACCAAGTTCAGCCTTCGGAAATCTATGTGAAGTGCGCCAGAACAACAGATGATGCGATGCGACGTGACAGAGAAACTTTCCACCCCTCCCTTCTGCACATCGTGTTCAAAGTTGCGGAGAAGTTTTCCAGCAGCCTTGACTCCTTGTATCCGACTTAATGACAAACAATCTCTCGTGACGATGCCATTTCTCACATGTCACATTCAAGCGGCGACCTCAATATGTCGCCTCCTTCTTGCAACTCAAACTTTCATTCCTTCGCAAAGTTTTCTTTTTCTTCGTAATTACTGGCCCAACAGTCAGAAATCATTCATTCTCCTTCGCAGCAGCAGCCCCTTCTCCATTCCACGAGCACTTGGAAGTATCTGCAAATGAGAATATATCGAACCACAGGAATGATAAATCGATTTGGTGAAACTTTTATTTCACTCGGCCTCGCCCCGCGTTGGCGGCGATACCGCCGCCGTTCAAAAATGCGCTGCATCGTTGCAACTTAGTAATTAATCCAAACACTCTGCCGCAAGAAATCCTTGCAATTCCCAACACCAGCGCCACCTGCCTGGATTGTATTTGGGATCGGAAGGGGGGGGTGGTTGGAGGCAACATGTGTAAGACTAAGAAAAGTAGAAAACCATTTTCACCTAATTTCGTGGAACATGTTCTATATCCGTTCGCGTTCGTCGCTTTGAAATACTATTTCTGGAAGTGAGGGTACACCCAGTGGGCTGCGTTCGCAGACTGTGCGGAAGTTGGTTTCGCTGCCATGTGCTGCCTTTAGATTCGCACACACAACATCGCGGCCCCACTGCGCCGCCAGTTGACAGGCGATCCTATAAATAATCAATTCAACTTGCGAATAACTCGCGCGTACTCAGCCAGCGCGCACACACACTCGAGGCTTTCATAAATTATTCACTAGGAGTCGCACAGAAATAGAGTTTCGCTCGCAAAGGGCGGAGACGCGGGTGGTGGCGGAGTGTATCCCCTTTCAGGGGAGGGGGCGGGGGTCGCTGTGTTCGAAGGAAATTTGACATTTTTTTTTCTTGATTCCTGCTGGAATTGAATTACTGACGTGTGAATTGTTCGTGTGCTACGAGCAGACATTTGCCTTGGATTAATTTATGGATCCACAGGGGGGGCAATCTTGGGGTTGTGTGGGATCTGCGGAATCTGTGGGATCCACGGTAAGGTCGTGGTTGGGACTCTTTTGCCGTGCCGCTGCTCTGCGGTGCGTTGATGGCGTTTCCGAGTAAATCATTCTGTTGGGTCGCGTTTTGCCGTCGCATTTCCCTCGGTTTAATTGGCAGCTTAGGAATACGATTTTTGAGGAAGTTCGCGGTTGGCTGAGCTCGATTGGGATGCACAGATGCGCGTAAATGTGAGTTGTGAGACGATACCAAAGGAATCGGGACTTCAAATGAGAAGTGGTGGAGTGGGTGGGGAGTTCTTTTGAGTTGCCAGAGAAACTGAGAATGTGGAAAGCTCACGCATGCCGTCAATTAGGGTCGGCCTGTTGGTGGAATGAGTTTCAGGAAATCGTGTGTGAGATGCTGGGTTTGCTTTGATATATGTCAAGCGTGTAAGTGTGGTGATCTGATAATCATGAGAAGAAGGACTCTTCATACAACTTTAAAGTACGCATCTGTTTGATGAAACTATTGGCAAAATGCAGATTTTCTTTTTGATTTGCAAATTAGACTAGACTTCATTCCACCAACAGTCTCCGTTTGGGGATATTTCAACATTCAACATTTCGGTGGAAAGCGCAATGTGCCACTGGAACAGACTTAGAATGGTAGTTCAATCAGGAGTAGTGGCCAAAGTTTCAACCAACAGCGGCTATAACAAATCTAGGGATGACAAGAAATGATCCCAAGGAAATCTTTAGCACGGATCTGAACTTGCGAGAGCAGTTTGTGCGGATGTCTACTAGGGACAAAGGCAAATGAAGCACTCCTGGTTAAACCCCAAGCCATTGAGGCACATTTTAAATGAAAAGCTTGTCTTTGTGTCAGATCATTGATTGGTTGCTGATGGGAATGGTATCAAAAAGGGGCATTAACACAGTGGAACGTCCTTAACGTCTAACCAGCTAAACTCCAACCAAGTTGGCTGAGTTGCTTTTCTACTTGTGTGATCCACCTCAGATGACGACTCCTTCTGTTGCGTTGTGACAAATTCATAGACTTTTCAGGCCCCATTGATGGAACAGTTGACAACGTCAATAAGCTCCTACACTCGTTTTCCTTTGCGATGTTTAGCAGCAGCGATAAGAGCAGAACCTCTGTCGTGCGAAGAGTTGAATTTCAAAACAATCACATGTGGCATAGTGACTGCCGATTTTGTGCTCTTAACACTGCACCCTTTTGTACGAAAAGCATGTACAAGCTGTGGCGGACGGCGATTTTTGGACTAGCAGAGCTTCTTCATTTCGAAGAACGGGTACACCAGATAGTATAGCATCACCTCACTTCGTTTCATGACTCTTATTTGTTGCCTCAAAGTAATAACCTCTGCATTAAGTTTACATACTGAGAGGATGTTCTCTTCAAGTTTGCTTATCCGATCGTCCGGGTTTGAAATTGTGATGTTAACCATATCCAAGTGCTTGTGCCAGTTTTTTTTAATTCATCCTCATTGTAGTGACGCGTTTTTTGAGTGATAAAGGGTGTCCCAACAAGAACGCAAGATTTAAATTTTAAATTAAGCAGATATTTAAAAAAAAAATCGTGAAGTCTTTCTTATATCGTAAAGTAGGACAGGATGAGGTTATCTATGTAATAACACATCTTCCAAATGGCCGCCGTGGCTTTGCTAGCACATACGTGATGTTTGAATGAAATTTTTAATGACTATTTCGCATAAATGCTTCGGTATTTCATTAATGCAGCGTCAAATTTCATCTTTTAAGGCTTGAGTCGGCGTTGGCTCATTCGCATAAACCATCGACTTCAAAAAACCCAAAAGAAAAAAGTCCAATGGTGTTAAGTCGCACGATCTAGGCGGCCAATTCTGGTCTCCAAAATGCGAAATAACACGATCGGAAAATGATTGATGCAGCAATTGAATTGTTTCTCTGGCTGTTCGAGATGTGGCGCCATCTTGTAAAAACCACATCCCCTCCAGAATTATTTCTTCAATTCTAGGCACGAACAAATTGGTTATTATTTCACGATACCGAACCCCATTGACTGTTTGCGCTTGACCTGACTCAATTTCATGAAAAAAGGTTCAATGATTCCTTCAGCCCAAAATTCACACCACACAGTGACATGTTGAGGATGCATTTGCTTCTCGTCTATCACTCAAGGATTTTTTGAGTCGGCAAATGCGACAATTCTGCCTATTGACGAAGCCATCAAGATGGAAATGGGCCTCGTCACTAAAGATGCTTTTATTGGCAAAATCAGCATTTTCATGTTGTCTCTCTAATATCCAATTAACGAACCCCCTCCGCTGTGCATGGTCAGCTGGCTTCAGTTCCTGAGTCAATTTTCGTCAAAATTCGCTGCATAGGGGATTTGGAAACAGCATTTTGCTGAGCTCAGTGTCGAATTGAGGTGGATCGAGTTTGAACGACATCATCACGTACTGTTGCGATATTTTCGGTCGATTGACCTGGTCGAAGGCGCGTTGTTGTCTTAACATTAGTTACAGACCCAGTTTCAGGAAAATTTTCCATTTATCGCATTACAGTTGACTCTTTTGGAGCATTATTGTAATCCCAAATTGATCGCAATTTGCGAACTGTAGCCGCAATGTGGCTTTGTTCAGAGAAGAATGCTTTGTTCATTCGTGTAGCGCTCCATTTTAATTAACCTTATACCTTCTACTAACAAACAGTAATAATTGTTCAAATGTCAAGAAATGACAATTCGAATGGCGCCATTTTTTTCGAATGGCGCCATTTTTTTCGAATGGCGCCAAATATTTCCTTTGTCTGTCCGGCTGTAAATTTTGGTGCCGGAGAGAGCGAGGAGAGCTGCTCTTTTTGAATTTTGTTAGTTAAAGGCAGTGTTAATAGAATATTTAGAAAAACGGCAGCTTAGCACAGGATTTAGGGGTTAGTCGTCGCTTATTTCACACAACTCAAACGCACTTTAAAAAAAAATACTAAAAATAATTATATGAAGGGGTTTGAAGCCGTTACTAACTGAAGCAAAACACGTCTATTTACTCACTCGTCACTTCCACTAACCGACAATAAGCTTGTCGCCGTGCTACTTACAGAGATATACGCTGAACTTTGACCAACAGATTTATCAACGAAAACGAGATCAAACGATCTCGAAAATGGCCGAATTTTTAGACGCCTGACGAAGCTTATGTCACTGTACGTTTAGCGATTTAAGCTTCATCTCCAAGGGTCATCAACGCAATCAAGATCGCATGCCTATTTTTCTTCTCGAAAAGACCAAGCAAGGGTTTCTTCATTTGATCTTGAGTCTGTCCATGCTCCTGCACTATAGAATATGCAAGTGTTAAGCTAGGAGTTAGCTTGGTACTTCTAAAGAGATCTCAACCACGCAATTGACTCGAGCTCAAAAATGATAACACTGCGTTAAGTCTCGGTACTGACGTTGTTCATACTGTTGTTCATTGTGTTTCTTGGGCTGAAGGGCTTCTCAGATTTTGAAAAATTGACATGACAACTGGTCGCCTTGTTTTAAACCGTTTTGTCATTAAAATTCTCAGTAAATCGGGGACCGAACTTGACAAAACATCTAAGTAAACCTGTGTTGATATCGTTGCTAAATAAATAGTGTTTGTGGGTTCCTTTTTCAAAAAGCGAATTTTGTTTTTGTGCCCGCTCAGCTATCCTGTCACTCTCCATATCTCCTTAGCTTATCAAACGATTTTGTCAAATTTTCGGATGCCTAGAGATAATTGCTGGTGACCCGTATGTAAAGTTGGGTTTAAATTGTAGATTAAAGTCCTCCCCCGGTATTCCATGTATCAATTGACAGATTTTTGTAAATCAAATTGAGGTTTGGTGAACAACTTTTCAGCTTTTCTGACTTAAAGTTACGTCAAATTGGCAAAATTCTGTACCACACCCGCTCCAGTTTCTACACCAAAGTCTGAAGCAATCAAAACATATTGCAGTCGAGTTATAATTCCTTGTGCCATTTTAACATATACAGTTTACCTTTAATTGGCCTATGTCCGTAAAACATCAACGACGAAAAGTTTCGAAAGTCTGAAAACGCAGTTTTGAAAATCCTAATGAGAGCACTCGGTTTCGGTATCCGTTCTCCTGCAAGCCTGCCCACTCTTCTAACGCCAAAGACCAAAAATATCTGACTCATGGAAGATGTATCCCAAGTCATGTTTCATTAATAGGCAGCGATGAGATCATCTTCCATAATATCTGAAAATTTTCCTCAACACCATCTCAACCACAAAACAAAAAATCACTTGTCCATTCCAACATTCTCCCCGCCGGCCGCCACTAAAGCCATTCCCACAGTCATTCGATGCCGCCTGCCGTCGGAACCCTCATTCATCCAAGGCTACGACACAATCTACTATCGAACAGAAAAGTAATTGTAGCCCGAGACTTTATTACATGTTTGTGCGGAGTCACAAATTGTAACTCCCCAGTGGGTGGGCCGCGCCGCCAGCATACCTCCGCCCCAGTGATGATTCCGTGCACAACTCGTTGGCTAAATCCATTCGAAACATAAGTCAAGCGAGAAGCAAACAGAGCAGCCGAAGAAAGTTCACCCGGCACTTCATTGTGTTCGCAGCGCGCCCGCAGACACGAAGGTGAAGACAAAGCGCCGGGCGGGCCACCCAGCGAGCACACAGCGAGCACACGGAAGGAGTGTTCGAAGAAGGAACAGCAATTTCCTGTATAAATTTATCTAGGGAATGTCCTCATCGCGTGACTTTAAATAAGCGCACGTTCACTTTAGTTTTCTTTCACTGCGGAGTGGTGGCGCGCTCTCTTTGCAAAAAGGACACCGACTTTAAATAAGTGTTTGCTCGTGGAATTGCTGGAAAAGGTGGCAGGGACGACGGCGGCGAGTGCTTGAGATCCTTGCCGATATTGGTCGTGGAATAATTGTGATGAATTCGTTCTCAAACACCGCGGCGCGTCCTCGTATGGATGGCGGTGGTAATTAAGTGTCCGATGGAATTTTCGTCTGCACGCAAGTCCTTCAGAGACGACGGTGGAATTTGAGACAGCAAACCACGACTTCTGCTTGTGTTGGTTGGAATAGAGCAAACACAGGTAATTGGTATCCTTTTCGTTTGACGCATGATTGAATTACGAGTTGGCGGGCTCTTGACAAAAGTGGCGTCTCCTTGCACGAGGTGCACGAGTTTCGCATGCCGAGGAGGACGTGCTGTCCTTGTGAGCGTTCGGCATGGTGTTGGACTGGGTCACTGTTGCGGTGACGGCCAACACTTTGAGTGTGTGCGATGTTCACAGTGGAAGAGGGGGTGTCAAGGACAGTGTGAGATGAGAAGGAAGACCATGTGGCCAGTTGTAAGTTATGCACGCGTTCGCATACGTGCGTCAAGTGTGCGCGAAACAAAGTGGAATCGCATGTGAAGCGTGCTGAGGACGTGGGCTTAATCAGAAGCGCAGTTCGTGTCAAGGAGAAAGTGAAGGCGCTTCTGCTGTTTGCTTGTGCGTTGAAGTGACGAACCCGTACGCGGAGTGTTATTAAAGGAGAGTGGGTGTAAGTTGGCACTTTCAAGTGTGGAAATTTGTTTTTGAATTGAGTAAGGCTGTGATTTTGAAAAAAATTTGCAATAATGTCGAATTGAAATTGTTTGTTCTGTTTGGTGATAAAGGACAACAGAGATCCGGGTCAACATTTTCAAGAAACACTTTTTCAACTTTTCGGAACTAAGATTGAGTGTAGAAGAACTACTCAGTTTTATTTTTTGAATTAAAAAATCGGTGGGCTTGATGTACTCCTTGTTTTTAAAATGCGGTTCTTTTACCCAGCTTCGGCTGTCCTGTATTTGTTGAGACAAGCACGAAGGCATTGCCTCTTGAACATCGTTTTTTTTCCACCTGGGAAGGAACCACACTGGACAGCTATACACCATGACTGGCTGGACTAGGGTCGTAGAGCAGATCACCTTATTTCTAGAGTTCTGCCTGATTGTACAATGAACCAGCTTTTGAGCCTGAGTGCTCAAGTGCAGTGTAACGCAACTTCCAAGAAAAAAAAAAAAAACTTTGGAGTCAAGTTGGATGCTGTAAAACAACTTACTTGCCATAGCGAAGGCTTTCTTGGCTCTGGTCAGAGCTGTAGTTGAATGGACATTACCATACAGAAACTGGTCCAACATTATGCCTATATATCACACTACACTACTACATGGATGTGTTACTAAGATGCCGAACTTACGTCAGTTTCTCTTTCAATCCCTAGAGGCTCTGCTAGCGGTGTCCGGAAAAGGATGGTTTCACACTTGACGTACTCTCCTGTATTTCCCATAATCAGGAGCTTAATAATTTCTTTGAATTCAAGTTGGTGCCTCTACTTTCAGTAAGTTTCACTGAAATCAATTGTGTTACTCGCGCACTGAGGGTTTCTTTCTCTTTACAAAGTTTAAAAAGTCATAGGAACTCTTTAAATTGTGACTTTTCAACCTTATGGAAACGCCTTAGTGCACTTACAAATATGTTATCATGCAGGCTTTGTTTTCCAATGACTCAAGCCAAGGTCCGTATCTTTCACTGTCGCATCTAGAAATATTTTTGAGTCATATCTAGGGCATTGTTCATGTGTTGTTCAAAGGCGATAATAAAATACCCTAAAATTGGGTAGACATAAAGCCTACAAGGGACTAAGTCCTAGCTTCTTCTGCAATTACTAGTGTTATGCAATCTGCTGTTCTGTCAGAAGTAAAGAGGACCCAGAGTTTTCTGCCATCGATCTCCGAATGGTGAGACTTAGGAAGCTTTCCATTGACAATTCGAATCTGTCAAAATTCGTTTGCGACTCCATGTCATGAAGAAGAAGGAAGATATTCTGTCCCGGAATCGAACCTGGGAACTTCAGCGTATGAGGCAGCCAAATTACCCATCGTGGACATTGTGGCCACTCATTTACGGCACGAAAGACAGTTTTAGGTCAGAAAAGACCACATATCGCGGAAACGTATGAATCTGCTACAGTTGACGACTGCTGCATAAGGTTGAAAAATGTTTGATTAGACGAAAAACTGCGACATTTGCTAAGAAGACTGCTACAGAGAGGTTAGGCAACTCTTATTCGGATGTGGATTTCGTGTTCGCGACAGCTTTAGCCAAGTCCTATATTACACTCCTGGAAACACACCTCTCACTCACTACAATCCGCATCGAGACTTAATTCGGAAAGATCAGCCTGATGTGCTACAACCTTCCGACGAAAGATAAGGACGACAATGGCAAGGACGACAAGGCCAAGGATGACAATGGCAAGACCGGCAACATTAAGGATAACTTCTATGATCTCCTAGATAGAGCCTGCAATAAATGACCCAGCTAAGTTACCAGGATCGTTCAAGAAGAGGACACGGTCCAGCTTACAAACGCTTTGTTAATTATAATTATAATTGAGTGGCACTACAGCCCACAAGGGACTAGGTCTAAGCTTCTGCAAAAACTACTCGCGTTGCTCGTGCTACTGTTATCTAACGAGTAGAAGGGACCTTCAGTTTTTTGCCGACTCAGAAAGGCGAGATTCTTAGAATTTGAGTGTTGCCAGCAACTCAAAGGAGGTGGTGCCGTGAAAAAGCGCGAGGTGTCCCGTACGGTAGTCGAACCTAGACCTCCGGTATGTGGGTCGACGCACTTATCCACAACGCCATGGCGACCAAATGCTTTGTTATAGTCAGAGGAAAATACAGCCTGCACGACTACAGATCCGCATGTAGTCCATAATAAAATCTTTTATTAAATCCCATATTTGTTGTCAGACTGCATGTAATTGCTCGCTCTGTCTATATCTTCTTGGGCCATCTCATCGTATGATTCATCTGAAATCTCTCCAAATTAGCTAACAGCTGGAATCTTAGTACTAAACATAAATAAAGCAGAGAATCTACAGTTGGGCCCTCTAAACAAAGTCGAAACACCAACAGATCTTCCGTCTTTTATTTTTCCCCTCATCCGCTTATCTCATTCGCTTGAGACTCCTTCACTCATAAGCTCTCAAGCTGACGGCCGTCGCCTAGGTGTGAATCCTTTCTGTAATTGGCATGCTTGTCCCAAACCTCTACATCCCCAAAAGGACTTGGTGGTCTCTTGATCAATTGATTAACAACCCAACTGTTTACGTTGCCGTCAACGTCTGACAGGCAAAGTGTTTGACTCCGAGCCTTTGTTGCAATGAAACAGAGCACATCCTTGTCTGGGATGAGTCATACAAGTTGAGAAGGACCCCAATCAACTTGGGGTGAGAGATAGGTGGCACCTGGCAAAGAGGTATCTTGTCTAAGGTCCATCTCGAACTGTAATTTAAACCGATGAAGTTAGCCTCAATTTGCTGGGATCGAGTAGGCTTTTGTTTTTTTTACCTTTCTTGTTGAGGTTCATTTGAACGTTGACGCTAACGTAATTGCTGAACAATACCTTTGGTAAATCCAAATCTCCAGCTAGCACATTCAGCGAGCAAATGAGGACACATGCCATCCCCACGTCCTTTCATTCCATCTGTTCATTTGAAGTGTAGTCTCAAACTTAACCATAAAATAATCGCGGTGTGGCAGCTGGCACTCCAGAGGTTCTCCAGCCATCCCAGAATTCTCGTTAAAAGCTACAGCCCCAGCAGCTCTGACTTCTTAAAATTTGTTAAGTCATTAACTTGGATGACACTCATTAAGAAACTTATCCGCGCTTTGCAGTGAAAGTTCCCGACCACAGAGCGGGAGGATTGGATAGGCTGCGTACGTGGAACACTTTCAAGCTCTACTGCAAGAGAGGAACATTTTTGAATGCTGTACATATGTAGGAACACTTTTTAGAAGTAATAAAAGCCGTGCTCGTGGTTGAAGTGCTGGCGGACTGAAAGGAAACGGCTAAAGTCTCCCTCCCACCCTTTCCTCAGAAATCCACTCCATCTCCCCTTCCACAAATTATAAGATAACTGAATTCGAATATAAGGCGCTTACCCTCTTAACCTCATTCACTGGCCCACAGCACCCAGCCCCGAAGACCTCGAACAGCACTTGAATTCAAATCAAGTGAAGATGTCATTCGCACACTCGATCCCATCAGCACGTGCCGCGCCTCCCTCGAAGGAGTTCGACTTTTAAGTCGATGATATCGTCACGTAAGTGGACCGCTCGTAACACGCTCCACTCGAGTGTCTCCCCACATCCGACGTCACATTTCGCAAGGAACATCTGCCAACTCTAAACAGCACAACATCGCCATCAGTGCTCGTCATGACGCCTTTTGCCGTTCTATAAATAGAATCCACTCCGGTTACGTCATCAATGGAGGACACCTCTCTCATTATTAATCAGTGCGAGCGGGAGCCCCTCAGACGACCGGTACGCACACATTGGGCACCTGCGGGACGTCCTCGTGATGCCATCCTTTTCTGGAAGAGCTGAAAATAGTCCATCGGGGTGTAGTATTCGCATGTCATGCGGTGACACGCGTTGCAGGCACAACCCAGTGGCGCACAAGTGTGTCATCAGCACACGGGTTGGGGTGCGAGTTGGGCACCACCGAATCTAGACCATGACGACCGGAGAAGCTTCGCGGTGAATTAGTGATGCGACCTTAGACACACGTCGACTGGGGCGGTCTCTGGCGGGTGATTGTGCCACAAGTTCGGGCGCAGTTGACCGCTGAATAAAGGTGGCTTCATGAGTTCAAGTGTGCGACCGAGACCGGAGAGGGACACATCTGGACGGAAGGACGAAGGATTCGTTTGCATAAGGAAAAAGGTTGAAGCATTCAATTTGAATGAGGGTTCATTGAGTCGAGGAAGATCCGGCTGGGGTGGTGGGGAAGGGGGAGGGTTCAGATAATTGGGTGTACTTGTGGTCCTCTGAATTAGAAATAGGCGCCGGGGATGTGCAAACGACAGGCTGAGCTCGAGCTCGCATTCATTCGGCTTGCAAAGGACACTGAATGATGACATTCTTGGATTGTTTGAGAAAGAGCTCATCAGCAATGAGTGGCCTTCCTTTTGAGCCGAAAAATGTTTCAATTTGCAGGAGTCCTTGCTGGTTGCCCACAAGGGTGAGGACTGAAAATCGTGTTTTCCTGCAGCATGAACCAGCATCAGCGCTCTTCAACGGACAATTATGTACATAGCCAGCATTTGCCCTCAAGGGTTCTGGTTGTCCTCCTGCTTCTGCCTTGATCTCCTAATCAATTCCCACTTCTCTAAGTCCCGGTACCTGTTCCCATCCAGCCTGCCAACTGCCTGGCAGAATGTGCCGCATTCAGCTACATGGAGTGTCGACTCGTGGCACGAATGCTCTCATCGTGGAGGTCCCTAGTGTGCCCTGCACTTAAGTTTCACAATTGCCGCCCTTCGCCCCCCCGTCATCCACCGCTCGCTCGTGGTGATGTTTTATTATTCATGCACAGAGGCGGCGCACTGGCGGACGGGCGAGCAATGATTATCATAACAAGAGGCCAGGATCAGCGTTTCGTGAGCCGCCTGCTCCGTCTCAAATTGACCCACGTACTGTGATTATTGTTATAATTCGAGGGCTCTCGAGGCGAGCAGAGGCTGGCGGTGCCGAAGGCAAATGTTAAGTGCTCCTGGCGAATATTCTCTTTGAGGCGGCGTTTAACTGGGGGCGTTGGCACTGAGTGGCTTTTTATTGAAACCGTTTATGGTGTCATTGTGTGTGCGCGGGGTGGGCGCTAGTGAAAAGTTTCGTCTGTTTGAAAACTTCCGTGTTTGACGGAGAGATAAAAGTTTCGATGTGGAAACTTCTAATCTGCCTCGAGATGGGTCTTGTAAAATTCATAGAACTGTAAACGGGGAAAACAAAAGTTGTCCTTGCGGTGGCTTTAAACTTACTGCAAGCATAATGGAATAGCTGGTCAAGGTCCGCGCAACAAGAAGATGCGGTTTCTGAGATTTTCTTGTGTTTGGTGACTTTAAAGTAGGCTTATACGCGTTCTATTCCTGAAGTTGTACGTTTTTGTTGTGCTGCACTTGCGCACATCTGTATGCAATGATGCAATCTGGGAACAACTCAAGATTGCCGCTTCACTTTCCACTAGTTGCGGGAATTCCGAAATGGACTGCTGTACGACTGCACCCTTAACAGCAATCCAGAGTTAAAGAGAAGATTCACATTTTGTTACGTATACGCCAGAGTGACCCCCTCCCGTGGATGGTTCAACTCAGTTTCAGTCCAATCCTTTGATTGATCAAAGATCACGCATAGCTTCTGGATACGTTTAGAAGAGGGTGTAAATTGGTTAAGTCAAGTTGTCTGAGATTCTCCCTCAGGTTTCGTTGATTTCGCAGACCAAGTCGAGGTACTTTTCTACTTGTGTGTGCACGAAGCAGTGACGTCCATATGCATTTGATGCGTAGGCCAGGCCCTTGTATTGTCCCTCGTTGGTTCAGAATGTCAAAAGCAGGCAACAATGTCTTCTCCCACTGAGTCTGGTCGCAATGACGTCGGAATATGTTCACATGTCAGCAACGGCACATGCTTCAGGCACGGCATGTCTGTACTGACGTCTGTTTCGTGCACAACCTTACGTTGAATCTGTCTGAAAAATTCGTATGACGCATGTCGAACATGGTAGGGGGCATCTTCCTGCTACAGACAGTGTGTGGGCCATTGGTTGCCAATAGCTTAGGAGTGGCAATGTTTGACGGAAGCGGTCCGACATTCTAAACGTCACATCAATAAGTCCCAGGACTAACTAACAAAAACAAATTTTCTAGACAAAATTCAACTTTATCCTTCAAACATAGTTTCTTTCAAGACTGATACAATCTGTCTAACGCCGCTCTAACATTTTTTATAGAACCATTTAGCTTTGGTCTCAAAAGAGGCTTTAATTTCGGCTATCACGTCCTCACACGAAGCAAATTTTTTCGGGCGACTATCCTTTTGATGTCTGAAAAGAGGGAGAAATCGCCGAGGGCCAGATCTGGAGAACACGGTGGGTGCGGTAGCAATTCAAAGCCCAGTTCGTGCAGTTTGGGCATGGGAACCAGCGCCTTGTGACACGGTGCATTGTTCTGGTGGAAGAGAATTTTTTTCTTCTTATTTCAATTGCTCCATGTGGTATTCGCTGTTGATCCTTTTGCCCTTCACAAGATAGTTCAGTCGATAAATACAATTGCGTGCCCATCCCAAAATACGGATGCCAGGGCCTTGCCAGCCAACCTTTTGTTGCTGGACGCTTTGGAGTGGTTTGCCGGCTGCTGTCCATTTCGTTGACTATCGATTTGAGTCTAGATTATAGGGGTGGATCCATGTTTCATCCATTGTGACATACCGATGCAAAAAATCTTGTTTATTCTTGCGACACAGCTCCAAACAGCTCTCAGAATCATTGATACTTTGTTGTGTCTGTCCATTTTGAACAAACGCGGCACCCATTTCAGAAACAGCTTCCTCAAAACGATTCTCTGTACATTTTTGGACGTCTGGTGTGACCACCTCAAATTCATGTTCCAGAGCGTTCAGCATTGTGTGTCCGTACGGCCACCTTTAAAGTCAACATACCACCAACAAGTGGTTGGTTTTGATGGAGCAGAGGCCCTGTTACACTTTTCAAGCCATTGCTGAGCTTGCACGGTATTTTTTTCCAATCAAGAGGCAGTGTTTAACCAACACACGGAATTCAGTTTTTTCCATTGTTTTAAAAGTCACAAAGTAGCGTCATTTCAAGCACTGTGGCATGTAACCTACTGATCAGATTGCCATGAAAATTGGACAGTTGTCATTCGAATGCCTGTACTTCTTAAAAATAAAATTAATTTTCTATTTGTGGCGCCCTCTATAAGTCAGTCCCGGGAGCTATTACGTGATGTGTTAGGAGTGGCTGTTGGCTTTTAGTTTACAGTTGATGCATACAAGGTGGACATTTGGTCATTTTAACCTTTTGACGGGATCCGTCCTTCAGGTTGACGACACTCTACTTAAGGAAGTTTAAGTGTGTATTCCAGAAACTTTCTTAATTTGACCGCTCACAGCTGATAATAGGTGTTAGATCCACTTCGCTTACGGGCTGGTAATAGAATGGAAAACAAGAGTGGTTGTAGAAGAACCTGGGCTCTGGCTCCTTTTGGTCTGTGGCGCCCAACACTTTGCTTAAGCCCTACACCTATCCCTCTCTGTTTCAACGGCATATGTGAATGATAGTCGGCCAACAGAAAGTGGACACTGTCTTACGGACTGCTTCTGAGGTATTTCAGGGACCTACACAAACGACCAGAGATACTAAGAAGGCTGAGGCTTCTGCAGCTATAGTTTCCCAACGAGCCTCCTTATTTTTCCACGATTCAGTAACCGTCTGTAAGCAATTGTACACCAGTATGATCTTCGAGTCAAAAAGCTTATGCTTCGCGCCAATAAACCTCTGCCTGGATTGAATTGTTGGAGAGCCCATTTCCAACCGGGACCTTATTGTACTTCAGCTTGACAATAATCATCTTCATAATTTTCAGTGACCCGCATGTTCCACTAAAGGAATCGCGAGGACAAGCACGTGAGACCTCTTGGCCGCTCGATCTCCCGCCTTGAGGTCAGCTCATATCAAGTGCAACCAATCGAGTTTATGAACTTGACCCAACCAGCTCTTGGACTACCGAACGGTCGCCTACCTGATGGAATCCCATCTTAGGCACGCCCCGGAAGTCATGCTAAAAGGGACTTCCATATCACAGATTGATGATCGTGGCTAAAACTTCACTCTAGGAAAGCTTCCGCGTCTGCTATCTGCGTGCGTGACGTTTTTGCGTGCGATTTTTGGTCCTGTTTGCATTGATGGCATCTGGAGGCAAAGATTTAAGGACGAACTCTATGGGCTGTACAGCGACATGCGCCTTGTCAAGCGCCTTCGGATGACACCACTGCTCTGGCCCATAAAAGTCTTCGAATCTGAGTCATTGTGCCAACGCAACAGAGGACAGCCTATGATTAGGTGGCGCAGATAATGGATAAGTGCCTCAACCAACTTGGAATGCGCAACTGGCGACAGATCGTGCTGGCTGGAGGTGCATGTTGGTTAAAGCCCAGATCCACTCCGGACTGTAGAACCACAAGAAGAAGAAGATCTGCCTCTGTTGAAACTGTGTGCACTCAAAACTGGCAACACTTCTTCTTAAGGCTCTTTGCTGGCAGCGCTTACATTCTTAACCCACTCTCGCTCTTTCTTAAAATGCAGTTTGAGTGAAGAGTCGTGTGGCTTCTCTCAACCTTCACCTAAGTTGCTTACCACCACAGTCTTGATTCCCATCATGCTGGCCATCTTGCCGCTGCCACGTGCCTCCCAGCCCCTCCAAACAATCGCAAGCATTCACTTCCGGTAAGGCAAATTGTAATTCTCACCTCATTTCCCATCCCATCCCGTCTCGTTCCTCAATTTCCGTGCATGCCGCGCAATCATTTGTCAAAAACTACCAGCAGTCACCGGCTTTTGAATTAAGTGATCACACCCAACCTTACCCGACTCCGACTTCCGGTAGCCGCTGGCTCTACATCCGTCTCAAGCAGCCAGTGCGACACCACACTGACACTAATCGTGGCACATTTAGGAGCAATTAACTCATAAGTCGCTCGTTTAGCGGCGACCTCACATGGTCACCCTGCACAATTTCACCCGCCACCGACCACATTAGTTCATTAGGAGCGGCCAGGATGCCGGCACAACTGCTGGCTACCGCTCCCTCAAAACTATACAGCCACAGCAACGACCCCCCAGCCCCCATTTACAAGAATAAGAGTGTTGTGCTAAAAACCTGCAGCTCACTTGCTTCAAGTCCCAGAACAGTAGTTTGCGTCAATTAAAACCGCACAGGACCACATGAATGGGGAAGGGCCCAGCGGAGCAAAGAAAAAAACGTTAATTGCACCAACGACCCAACTTTCAAGGACGCCGAAGCAACGTGTAGTTTTAGTGCCGAACCCACCTCGGCATACAGGGCCAAGCACTGGTTACACGTGTGGACACGGTGTTGCTGCGGTTGGCTGTGTAATCACCGGACGTCATGCCAGGATTCGGGCACGAATGGGGGAGAGTTCGCCTGGGGTGGGGGTCAAGAAAAAGAGTTACCACCCACCATCACCACTCAACAGGTTTGCGAGCAGTGAGCTCAGGAGATCGTAAATGTAATGTTCCATCCGACTCCCGCCCCACCCCTCATGCCAAAATGCAGGACACCCCCAGGTGATGTACGAGACTCCGCAGCTGAAGCCCAATAAAATATTCACAAGTGCGTCCCATGTGTTGTTCTACGATGCCACGGGAGAGATTTATCGATTCGTAGCTGGGAACACCGAGGAGGGCGGTGGCAAGGAACTAGTCCTTTGGCAGCAATTAGGATATTGCCGGGGCATCCGGTGCGGTGCGACATACAGGAAATAATGAATTCTTTTGACAAATTCATTAATTTACGATCAAAGGGGGCAGCAGGTTGTAAATAGAACTCTCAAGGGCGGTGGGGTGGGGGGAATTGACTTTCGACTTTCACTACAACCATAGTCAGTCCCCCAAAAGCCGCCCTCCAACCGCCCCCCCCCCCCCCAGCGACGGGATGAAGAAGAATTAATTTCCTGCAAAACATCTTAAGAGGGCTTTATGAAGCTTTACGGTGCCTCTTGTACAGTCCTTCGTAGAATTGAACTTACATTTTATACCCTCATTAGTCCTACATACACACACCCATCCCCATGCGCGCATACACTCCCACGGCGACTTGACTCCCACATCGTCACGTGTCGGAATTTCCACTTCGCCTCCATCGTCGTCATCGTCGTTGACGTTGTCATTATCATCCTTGTCGCAAGGCCCCCCATGTGTGTGTGTGTGTTAGTGTCTGAAGACTGATCTCATTTGTATTTGAGCAGCGCCACGCATACACGCCACGCGTGTCGTTAAACTAAAATGAAGTCACAACACACAAGCCACACAGCTGCTGGTGCTGACACCAGTGGCGGTGGTGGTTTCTTCGCTTGCCTGGACATGGACAACAAGTAGGCCAAAAGGATAATGACTACATGAACCGAAAATAAGGCGGAGCGGGAACAAATTAATTAAACTGCATTCCCGGGGGGATTGTTTGCCTGTGCAGGGCAGCGGATGGTTTTTAATTAAACGAAAATATTTAACCGCAGAGTAGTCTACAACTTCCACCAGCCCCTCCCCTACGTCATCAGCGAGGCACAGCAAGTGGCCTTTGTGGCAGACGTTGAGCGCTTTTTAATGGGGAATTAAGTGCGCAATGTAAAGCGAGCTCATTAGCCTTCTGTCGCAACCGCCATCTCAACTGAATCCTTGCTCCTCGGCTCACAATCAATTCATTGAGCCATCGCTGCGCCTAATGCCTTTCGTTTGTCACAATCATGCAGGATTCCCATTCCAAATGCGTACACATGCAAAGAGTTCTCTGTTCGTCTCACCCTCCGGGACGCACCGCTCTTGGCATTGTCTTCTGTCGCCAGGGCTCAGCGCAAGGAAAAAGTGTAAAACTCGGATGCAAAGACAATGCAATCCCTCCGCTCTTGTCTCGCGTATAATTGCTCTGGCAGTGACTTGTGTTCTTGTTTACGGTTACAAGGATTGGTTACACATCCTTCTCCCAGCAAGCAGTGCACAAAAAACACACCAGTTTACTCATCATCCCTAACAGTGCATCACTCGTCGACGAATGGATTGAAGGAACAAAGTCACAATTATTTAGGAGGATGATGCATGTGCATGCACTCACTCGCAGGGGGAGGGGAGGGGGACTGGGGAGTGTATCAGAGGGTGGGGCACTGGAGGAGGATGCTATGTTTGTATTGTGCTTTTCTTGAATGTCAAGGACGTCCTTGAACTAAACGGAGGAAGTTCTCGTCTTTCGCACAGATTCGGCTGCTGGAGGACGGTGTGTTTAGATGTGACGAGGGTGTCTCTCGTAAAGGATACACTTGGCGATGATAACTGAAGGGAAATCGCAAACTGTTGGCGTTGCTATCTCGGAGGTGGATTGATTGAGAAAGTTTTGGCTTCCTTGCCGAGTGGCGTTGTAATCTTGGAACAGAGTAGGGCTTTTAGTTGGGTGATATCTTCTTGAATGAATCTTGGGTTTGTTAAGGAAAACGTTGTTGTGGGTCTTGAGCACGGTTGCATGGTTGTTCAACATTTTGCGAAATGTTTTAAAGCTTATAGAATTGAACTAATTGCCTCTTAGTTTAAGCAGGGTAGGTTAAAGTGGCCAACTCAAGAGAGACTATCAACTCCTCTTAGGGTACGGGCAGGCAAGTTGTGATGCCAAGTGGATCCGTGATCCTCTGTGACCATAGATACCAAGACACCATTGTGAACTGTTGATGAGGTTCCCGAGTTATTATTTCATACAGATAGCTCAAGTTAGCGAAGAAATATGTCCCAAGAAGATTTTTCATCTCCTAGAGAGGCTTCGCAGTAACAGAAGTAATGGGAGCCACATTTAACTCCTTCATCTCTTACATCTTCGATAGAAGTCATTGCGGGAAAGTCCCATTTTGTTGACATGTTCCAGAGTGAGCTGTTTTGAGAATAGGAAATTCTTTCATCGCCGATCTACCCAAAAGGATAAAGCTCTCTGAGCTGTCCTAATTAAGTTGCGCTCAGCCATGTTTAGCGATACAGTCTGTTGGGTTCTGGGGACATTTTCCGTTCGTGCTTTCAATAGTGTCCAGCTCAAGAAGGAGTCTTGCTGAGGAGTGTGGCGTGAAGGAAAGTGCAATTTGAGGAGGTAGCAGAGGGTGGTAGTGTTTCCTGAGAACTCATCTGATTATAGTGCACATTCACTTAAAAAGACGAGTTTATGTCTGCTTTGCGGTGTTGGCAGACAGGGTCTCTACAAACCCTTTAAAACAGGGTCAAGTTTATTTAAGAAGAAGTAGTCTTGTGGACTTTATTGATCTCTAGCAAGCATATGGACACTTCAGTTTACTTATGACTCAAAAAGTGACAATTGAGATGTTTTGCCTAGACATCTCAATTTCACTTTCACCTCGTCCTTGGTCTGCCCAGAAGTTGCTTTCTGAGTGAATTACATCCTAGGCACGGCATGGAGATCGCCATGAAGGGGACATCCGTACCAAGTGGCCAAACCAACGAAATAAAGTCCTTTCCGACCAAGAAGTAGGTGCTCAACCCCCGCACCGTTGCGTTTCTCAGTCTATCACGGCGAGTTCTCCTCGCAACGGCAAGGTGAAATCCCATCTCGTCAGCCTGTGTTCGCGATCTTATTCTTTCGGCCATTACCCAAATTCCATGACCATGGGCGAGAGTTGGAACAAACACTGAGTTAAAAACCGATAACTTGGCACAGACACCAAGCTCAGCCTTATTACTCTTCTACCAAGCTGCTTGAAAATTGATCAAGTGTGACCAATCGGCAAAGAAAGCTCAGTGGTGGTCCTCCCATCACTCCTGAAAAGACCCCGAGGTGCTTAAACGTCTCCACCTGTTTCAATGGGACTCCAATACCATGAAGATTGCATTGCACAAGCGTTTGGGAAATTACCATTAGTTCGCGCTTACCTTCATTCTGGCATCCGTACGCACGGCCACAAATCTATCGAGCGGGATCTCATTCTTAAAAGATGTGTGGGCAACTAAGTCGTTAGCAAAAAAAAGATGACGTTCCCTTAAATCTCCCAATGTCGCACATTCCTGGCCTCGCCTGCGCGGCAACGTCTATTCCCTATATTAAATGAAAGGCGAGGTAGCAAGACGCACTCTTGGCGAAGTCCAATGTCCACTGTGAAAGGTATTGAATTACTACCGCTTACCCGAACACATCTGCTACAGGTCGTGTATATATTTAAGAGCATATCGGGTCGCAAATCAATTAAGCTTACAATAAAATTCTGTTTGAGAGTCAGACTTACCCTCAAGCCTTTTAACAAAAAAAAAAATTCTTACCCTTCACTGCTCTGCAACATGCAGCCCATATATATGTAAAATGAGAACAAGAGGTTCCATCCATTGCCACAACGCAACAGAGAGCGACTTAGTTTGAGAGGAGAAGGACTCCAACCAACTTGGGGTGCGAAATTTGAGGCAAATGGCACGTGACCGTGTTAGTCGGACAGGCATGTTGGCTACGACTCAGATCCACCCGGACTGTAATGCTAATCAAAAAGGAGACAAAAAAACCAATTAAGTCTTCCCTTGGTTCATTGTCCTGCAGGCATGGTGTGTTCAGTCGCTCACACTAGTTCTGCTAAGATGGTATTGCTGCTGGACAATTCTTTGATTTTCTGTGAGCCAAAAACAAGTAGTAATGGAAGTCTGATATAAAGACATCGTACCCTGCCACCGATATGCACCAGTTTAGTGCATTTTTCGCTTCAAATCGAACCTATCTGAGTAAACTCACCGAAGTACAGGAAACTTAGGTGCCGAAACCTTGAGTAGAAGCAACGAATCGGTAAGTCTACAGTCCGGAGTGGACCTGGGCCTCAACCAGCATGTCTCTCCAGCCAGCACGATCTCTCGCTATCTGCCTACAATCGCGCTCTCCAAGTTGGTTAAGGCCTTTCTCCATTTGTGTGCGCTTGTGTGCGCCGCCTTAGCTTAGACCGTCCTCTGTTACGTTGTGCCAATAGCTCAGATTCGAAGACTTTTCGGGCCGGAGCAGTGGTGTCCATTCGCTCTACATGGCCGAGCCATCTTAAGCGTTGTATTCGAAGACGCTTGACTAGGCGCATGTCGCTGTACTGCCCATAGAGTTCGTCGTTAAATCTTCTCCTCCAGATGCCATCAACACAAACAGGACCAAAAATCGCACGCAGAACTTTTCTGTCAAAAAGACTGGAGATTCTACCCTCAGCCGCAATTTTTCAACATGTTTCTAGGAGCCTTTAAAGAGAGCATTTCCTGATGCAACAGCACTAATCGAAGATGCAAACTTACCAGACGACCTAAAAGAGCACATTGATCACCACAAAGGAGATAATCACACGACTTCAAAAATTCAATCGTCTCTCGCAAAAGATTCACAGTCGTCTAATGTCTAAGAACATTTCCGAAGAAAGGATTAGCCGGTCAGCTCATTAAATTTTCGTCATGAAATTTGAGAAATGACTGAAAGAATATGATATAGCCTGCGGAGATGAGATTTTTCCGTACCGTTTCGGGAGATACTCAGCTGGATAGACTGAGAAACACCACAGTGCAGAGGCAACTTAATGTTGAGTAGCTTCTTCTTCGGACGTGAAGGGCTTGATTTCGTTGGTTTGACCACTTGGTACGGATGCCACCCTTTAACACAACTTCGAGACGTGCCTTAGATGTAGTTCCATCAGGTAGGTGACCTATCGGCAGACAAAGGATGAGGTGGAACATACGGGTTAAAGAAGAAGAATATGACGATGATGCTCTTCTTATGACGCCATCCGTACTGCCAAGTTTAAGCCACTTTCCAAAATAAGCATTCCACGTCCGTTCTCCATCAGAACCAATTTAATTCCGAATGGACTGTCCACCATCCCACATTGTATACAAAACCAATTAAACTCCTCATACCCTTGCAACGAATCAAAGCTTAAATGCGGCGCACTTAATCGCGCAACCTGTTCGTGATGCATCCCCTAAAGTTAAAATTTGCACGACACGCTTCCATTTCACTTATCTCGCGGATTGAAATACACGCGCCCGTATACGTTTCAATTAATTATTGTTGCGACTGCCTGCAGAAATCGATCAACTTTTCCATTGTCCGGGGGATGGAACAAAAAGTTGGGGATTTGAGTAATCTCATTGATTAACCCTGGGAGTGCTCGTAAACTGCAATTACGTGGCTTTTTGTTCAACGTCGATATTCAATCGCCTGTGGCATCGGTTTTCGAGCGAATTTCCTTGTGAATCGATGGGATTTCGATATTTTTGTTGTCTATCCATGATGACCCTGTTTGCTGAATGGAGGAGGTGGAGTCACCTCGGCAGCCTCCTCGACGCACTCAGTCCTTTTAAATCACACAGCTCTCTGTCGCCTAATTGAATTTCTTCATCGTCCCCTATTGCATCGCAAATCTTCGGGAAAACTTTTTCAATTCACTGCGGCCAGCCAGCGTGTGTTTGTGTGTCCACGTGTGTGTTTACACACAACCGCCTGTCTGGCCCCAAGAAGAAGGAAAACTGTTATCAATTTAAGTGGGACGGTGTATCATTCGATTTCCCGCAGGACATACAAGCCATTATCCGACCTAGAACGAATTTCACAAAAATGCCCACCTCCGACCCTGCCACATCCCCACAGTATATCGATCTTGAGTGGACAGGTGTAGATGGTGTGGGAAAGTAATGACACCCAGGAGCTCTGTAAGTAAGTCGGTCACTCTTCAGTCCTTCACACCACCCACTCCTCCTGGCGCCAGCTGTCAGACCATCTGTCAGTTTGCTTACTTTGGAGCCTTAATGCGTAAGAACTGTCCTCTTCCAGGGTCACACTGCAAATATTTGCTCGTCCCTCTGCTCGTCAAAGCCAAAGGACCGCCAGCCATGGACCGTGATTTTCAGCCCCCCTTCTCGTCAGGAATTTAATTTAATTAACGTTATAATTAACAAGTAAAAACTTGCATGTGTACCAGCGGGTACGCGGTTCAGCGTAGCATGAGCTTTTATTATCCACTGTCGCAAAACGGAGTGACCGAAGGTCACACACACATCGGTGGAGGTGGTAATTATGTGCTTTGAAGAACTGGCAGAGCGAGTGGCAAAAATAAAACTCACCAGTGCATCCCATGGATGGATGAAGTTTTTGTGCTTTCGCCCCCCCCCCCCCCCCTCCCCGGCATGCACACCCCCACGTTCGCGTACAATTTTTCAGCGAAAAGGACGACTGTGGATGGGCGGCTGCCGCAGGGGTGGCTACAAACTGTTTCAAAATGAACCACTGGACGAGTAATTACCAGAACGAGAGACGGAGAGAACAAGGGCATCTGCGGACGATAACAGAGTTCTCGTCCCGTGATAAAGAAGACATTGGCGCCCGACACTGGACTGCTTCTCTGGAAGTGGAGTAATTTCATTTTATTTCCTTTAAAGCGTGGCTGTGATACCCCTCATTGTTGGCAGTAAGGCAACAGCCTGACGTCCGATGGCGGACGACCGATGATGGGCAGTGAGTCCGGCGACTAATTTTTATGAAAACGAGGTGCTTGTTAATTATCTGTGTCCTTGGTGGTGGCGGTGGGGTTCCTTGTCAGTGCCGGATCTGTGAAGGCCTTTTCGAGCTGCGCACACAGACGAGAGATGCTGCGGAGTTGGGTGGAGTGGTGGTTTGCATTCGAGCACGAGAAGAGAACTAGTTGCATGTTCTTCGGTGGAGGTATGAGGGGGAGAACTGTGTCAAGGGTGGGCTGTGAGAACGTGAGTCCGGCGAACTTGTGTCGGTACTGCAAATCATTATGTGTGGGAATTCTTTGGAATTTTTTGGGGTTTGTTTAGTTTTGGGGGACGGTTAGCGAGGCGATTTGGAGGCGACAATCATGGCGAAGATTTGATTGGCTTCAAACTCAGATGACATAATTTCCATTCTCTTTGTCAACTTAGTTCGAAAGGAGAATATTTCGAATTTGACTGTGTGTGGAACAAAGGCGTACAGTAATGCTTTGGTAGCCGGGCCGGATAGTGTCAGAGAGCCGCCATGACTCCTTACGCAGTATACTTTCTTTTTGGGATTACTCAATTAGGGCTTTTTAATGTTTAAGTATAGACGTATTTCTGTATTGGGTATAAATACATTTTCTCCAGTAACCTCCTATGACATGTGGTGAGGAAGGACGAACCTAAGGAGGTTACTGCCGATGAGTACATCTATCTGAAAAGGTGAAATTTCCGCTAAAGCTGTTTGAACTGTCCTTCAAACATTTGAACGATCCATGTGAATGTAAACACTGCTGCTATGGGGAATTGGACGATATGTTGAAGCACCTGCAGTTTAATAGACCCTGCAGTTTGAGTATGCCTGAACCCTTCTGGTTAATGAAGGCCTTTAGCTCACAGCGTAAGTATAGTTTTGATTGCTCGTGTACTTTTGGTCTCGCCTCGATCGCTTAGCTACTACAACTCAGTCAGTTCGTGTACGACCTTAGCACCTATACAGTTCGACATGTTCTGAAACCGTGTAGCTCTTTGGCTCTTCTTTCTGCTTAGCTCCATATGGATTTTTTTTTAATCTGAAGCTCCTTTTCATTAGCAGTTTTATAAGTAATAACTTCTTGAAGCTATGTAGAACCTGTCACTTTAAAGAGCTTTTTACCTCTAAACTACCCATAAATTTAATTTTCTGATCCTGGTCGCCGTAGTGTAGTGGATAAGTGCATCGATCCACGCGCAAAAGGTCTAAATTCGATTCCTGGACGGGGACACCTCGCATTTTTTCACACATAAAAATAATATTCTCAAATATCGCCGTTTGGAGTCGCCAAAAAATTGTCCCTTCTACATGTTAAAGAACAGAAGTAGCATAACATGAGTAGAAGCTAGGGCCTGATCCGTTGTGGGCTGTAGTGCCACTCAATTATTATTAACTTCTGATCCATTTGAGATCTTTAAATCCTATGACCTTGATGATTCCTTAACTTGATTGGTTCTTCCGTTAGCTCCACATCGCCTGCTATTTTAGGTTTAGGCGGATTTTAGCTCTTCTGAATGCATGAATTTGAACCTTGAAGCTCCCGTAGCCAGGAGTTGCACAGCTAAAACCTGATCCCTTCTAACTCTCTGTATCATTGCAGTTTCAAAACTCTTTTGATGTCGGTATATATTAGTTCCTGTCCCCGTTTGTTCTATGGAGACTGTAGTCGTGTAGCTCTGTACCTTTGGCCCTCAAGTGGCTCTGCAGCTCCTAAAATGTGTAACTTTGAAGCTTTTTTTGTAGGTTGGGATACACTGCACTGGACCACGCAGATTCAAAAGCTGGTCCATTGCTTTTGACGACGGCAGTAACCTTAAGGCCTTTAGCACACCTTGGCTGTCACTGCAGACGTAGGTACTTTGCCCCGTCCACCTGTTCTTCACAATATAATTGGATCGCAAAAGTTTCTTAACGTGTAACTTTGAAGCTCATGTAGTTTTGTGGATTCTACAAAGCGACGGGTCGTATGAAGATCTGTCACCTTGTAGAATCCGCAACATTGTGGCTGGGAAGGTCTTCAGTTTTCGTTGCTCCTTAGACCCTGTTATCGTAAAGCTCTACATTGGCTGCAGCCTTATAGGTCTTGCCACCAATAAGCTCTGGAGCGTCTATAAGTGGTGAGATGGTACCCATTTCGCCTGTCAAACTCATAACCTTTTTAGATTGCGTATGAATAGCTTTGACAGGTTGCACACAAGTATTTCGAGAACACCAAAAATCCCACGAAGACACCACATGGAAGTATCATGGAACAACGTCACGGCTGTAAGCGAGGATACCTTAAGATGTTAGAGTCTGAGCTACAGTCACCACTAAGTGCTGCACCTAGCGATGACCCTCCACCCAGCGATGTTCCCCTCCTCACCACAAACGACGAAACAAACGCAAAAGTGCTTCGGCCTGGCCATGCGCCTGGCTTACACGCCTTAAGCGCCCTTTTGTCGAAAACAGCAAGTAATGGAAATTACATTAAAATTAATTTTTTTTGACTCAGATCTCTGCTCACGTCGACTAGTATCGCTCAACAGTGGATATAACCTGCGAACACCATCATACAGAATTTCACAAGTTCTAATCCATCGGAGGGAAATGTTTGAGTTGTTGTTCTTTTTCCGCAATCTTGATTCATCCTGCTCCCACTGCTGGAGGTTGCACTAGCTGCGAAAACCTGCTTGAACAAAAACTAGTCTCTGTCACTGACTGCATCCTACTCCATTCACTGAGGAGACTCCACATCATCGCCCTGCTGCACTCTTAATCCGTTATTTTAAAAGAATTATCTGTACAATCGCAAGCTCTATGTGCGTGTAATAAATCCGAATTTCCTACCTCTGTGTAGATTCGAGATTTTGACTCTCTAGGCCTTGTAACCCCCGTTCATGCTGTTGCCACTGATCTGACAGTTCTTACAATTCCCTCACTCAACACATGTAAAACCTGTGCATCAATCGAAGTTCATCTTGTCATCTTCAGCCGTCAGATAGGCAGTTCTGGATCGAACATCCAAGACATCTGTGATCTACATTCCCAAGCCATGACTGCACACAGATGGCAGAAGTATTCAAGCAGTCTGCGCTTTAGTTTGCTTTTTGACACTTTATGCCCCTCCCCCTCCCCTTCATAACAAAACTTATCTAAGCAGTTGGCACCCTTTCATTTCCACCACCCCCCACGAAGAGAGAGAGGCAGAGAGAGAGAGAGAGAGATAAGGGATGCTCTTCAAAATAATTCCACAACATCATAAAATCCGAAAAGAAGCACTCCATTCAGCCTCACAAGCCTGCTGCTCCTCGCGTCGCTGCGAAGATGATTCTAAATCCATCCACGATTCAAGGACTTGATTAACTTTCATGTCATCCCCTCCAGCTGCAGCCAGCCACAGCACACAGCCGCCTCCCGGCCAAGTCATTATCATTCAAACGAACGTAAACAGTGATACACGAAGTGATGTTTAATATCCTCCCGTGCGGCCATAAAACACACGACAAGCCAGCGATGAGAGCGCGGCCGGGGAAAATGAAGAAAAATACTTTGCCTGCGAGTTTAACTTTTATTGAGATACTTTTCAGCGAACGCAAATCTTTTGTGTTGCATACAACCATCCAGGGGCGGCGGGGGCGCAGCGGTGGCAGGGGGACTCTGCTCGAAACAAATAAATCGAGCGAACCGGGGTGCCGGAGTCAAAGGAGAGCGCGCGCTTGCATTCCCGGTCGCCTCGCAATCCGCAACCTCAATTTATGTGATGAAAATCCAATTTCCCATTTATTCCTTTGGTTTCTCTCCACCGCCACCAAGCCCCCGGCCGCCGTGCCGCTCCCACGGAGGAGATTTGTCTCTGGCGTCCTGTTTTATGGCGGAATTACTTTCCTTGCCCGATGTAATATGGTTTGGTTCCGTTTTCGCTCACTCGTCCTTATGAGGGATTCCCTTTTTGTGTATTTATTTGGTTGCGTCCTTCGTTGTCCTCCGGTGGTCTGTGATTACCTGTGACGGGGCGTCCTTCGGTGCGCAATGGAATTTATTTGCCGAGCAGGATGTTGGCTCGCTGGAACTTCTTTCGTTTCCTTCGGATGTTTGCAATCAGACGTGTTCAAAGGAAGCTCCGCTGGGATGGCCCGAGGGGCGACGACGGCTCCCAAGTGGATAATCGGAATCATTTACATTTGAGTCTTCTTTAAGTCTTAAATCCTGTCACAGAAATTGATGTTCGCCTGTCGTGTGGGATGAGCACTGCTCTCCCTCAGCTAACAAGTTTCGGGGGCACATTGACACAGCTGCGGTTGAGTGAGTTGAGCGGGAGGTCGTGCCTCTTGAATTGCTTGCCTCGGGCAAGGATGTAACAGAGTGGAGGCGCATCACTTGAGATGTCAGTTTCACTGCCGGCACCGACGGCAGATACCACTACTTGGGCTTGGCTACGGTCGGCGTGTGGGAGGTGCCAACAATGAAGACATTGTCCGCATTGCCGCTCACTTCAACTCCAAGCGAAGAGTCTCTGTTTGGGCTTGGGTTTAGTTGAAGAAGAAGGATGGCACGGTCTAATGAATTTCCAAATATGCTGCTGCCAACCAGGCCCCCCAGAGAACGAAAATGTTTCAGAAATGCCCCGTGGGCTTTTAGCGTATTTAGGAGTCCAGCGCTTTGTTCAATGTTTTGGGATTCTTCGGTGTATCTACACGCACGCAGATGTGGCTAACTTCAAACGTGAGGAAGTGTTATTTTGGTAACGGGAAGATTTAAATGGCTAAGAGTTGCTGCAGAACCGTGTTGAGAGCTGGAGGATGGTTTTCTTTATTTTTCTAAGATGGGGCCTCAATCCGAGGTGAACTTGGGAATCAATCAATACACTGCACCCTCAAGATGGCGCATCCTCCCGCCTGCAGTGGCACGCTACCAAGTCTTTAAGATCCTTATCCAATTGTGTGCGCCGTCTCAAGCCTTCTTGTTCATCTTCATGAGGCAAATCCGAAACTTTTCAAAGACAGAAAATCTCTCTAATATAAGTATTATTATCTACTTCATTGAATAGGTGTGACATTTGTCGGCAAAATGTGCATCAGCATTTGTTTTGTTCAACAACATTGTTTTCTGTATCTTTGCAAATGTCCGCATTTGCCTTAAATAAACAGCATTTGCGGGAAGTTTTGATTTTCTTTTTTTAATTGGAGGCGAAGCACAGCTGAAGCCCATCAAATCTTTGTAGAATTTCATGGTGAATCCGTTCAGACCGATAAATCATGCAGAGAGTGGTTTCGACGCTTCAAAAGTGGTGACCTGAGAGTCGAAGACAAAGAGCGTCTTGGCCAAGTAAGAAAGTTTGAAGACAAGGAATTGGCGGCTTTACTGCATCAAGGTACATTCCAAGAGCAACTTGAACTCTTAGAATCATTGGGAATGACTCAGCAAACTATTTTCCTTCGGTTAGAGAAATGCGAATTCATTGCAGTACGGTTGGGTGCCGAACGAGTTGTAACTGAGAGATGCCGAAAGGCGATTTTTCACCTCGGAACTGCTTCTTGAAAGACATCAGAGGAAGAGATTTTTGCACCAGATCTTGATTCAAGATGAAAAGTGGATAAGCCTAAGAAGGAAAATTACTTTGCAAGTCGTGGTAAACCCGTTCCATCATCGTCTAAATTGACGCCACAGAAAAACATCCGTACATTGTGGTGTACTGTGAACTCCTAAAACTAGCCGAGACCATTTATGGGAAACGTTATCGATAACAAACTAATGAGTTTGAGCCGTACATTCCATGAAAAACTACCAGGGTATGACAAGGTAGTTTTGCAACATGATATCGCTCGGCTCCATGTAGCTGCAGCGGTCAAAAACTACCCGGAAATGCCGAAATGGGAGATCTTACTAGCACTCGCCGTATTTTCTAGACCTTACTTCTTCCGAATACTGGCTTTTTCGACGGATGCAAAGCGATTTGGATTTGAAAGCTACCAGAGGCAAGTGGTGGGGTATTTCGACGGACAATACGATGACGATGTCCTTTTTACATATTTTCAATAACTGAACGAACTGAATTAATAACATGAAAACCTCTCTAATTCGAAATTAATGCCCTTGTAATGCTTCTTTTCTTTAAGAGCTACTCAAAATACGTACGTATTGAATTGACTCATGAAAGAAACTGCTTAAGAGAATAATTCGCTCTGTATTGTGTGCACCCAACAGAGCTGCATTTTTGTTTTCATTCTAAAAAACGGAATTGGGATACTGGAAAATTGAAAGAAGCCCCTTTGTGCAAAGACACCTACATAAGAAGCAGGAAACTTGCTTGCAAAAAATATTTTCTTTTCAACCACGCGTCTTCTGCCATCCCGATCTCCTATTTATTTAAATTTAATTTAACATGTCATCTCTTGCGCACGTCATAGTGTTCTTCTTCTTCTTTAATGGCGCCAAAGTTCGAGGTGGACCTAGGCCTTGTGTGCGCCATCTCAGCCTAGGCCATCCTCTGTTGCGATGTTTTAATGGCTCGGATTCAAAGACTTTTCGGGCCGGAGCAGTGGTGTCCATACGCTCTACATGGCCTAGCCATCTTAAGCGTTGTATCCGAAGACGCTTGACTAGACGTATGCCGCCATGCAGCCTACAGAATTCGTCGTTGAATCTTCTGCTCCAGACGCCATAAACGCAAACATCAAGAACTCTAATTGTAAATAATTACGTTTGGCGGTTTGGCGGAGAAATACTGCAATTTCAAACATGGAAATGACTCTTAACTTTTAGTTGTTTTGACAGCGCGGCGTAGAGTTTGTTATTCCATCTATTTGGACCAAAATGGTCAACATGAAAGACGTAAAATGAACTTTCCCGAAGGGATACAAAGCAATATCCATTCTACGAGTAGTCAATGAAGTTAAGACGTTTTGAAATAGAGTCTTTTATTTTCTTAGTTCTTTTTTTCTAGTTGTGGTAAGTGCGTCGACCTTCACGCAGAAAGGTTCGATTCCCGGACGGGATACCGTGCATTTTTTCATGGTACCACCTCCGTTCGGAGTCGGCAAAAAACTGTAGGTCCCTTCTTCTCATTAGAGAAGAGTGGCACGCAAAACACAAGTAGTTGTTGTAGAACCTAGGCCCTGGTCCCTTGGGGGCTGTAGTGCCTTCTACTGCCCTTCAAATTTAGCATTTGGAGCTGGAGAATTCCATTCTTTTTGGCGATCTGTCAGTCTGACTCTACCACCAAGTTTTTCCGGACTAAATACAATTTTTGACATGACGCGCATATTTTGTATTTCGTGCGATTTTGATCGAAACTATAGGGGTCGGCCACAACTTTGTCTGACTTCCTCCAGCGGAGTAAGTTCTTTATCTTCCGTCGATGGACTAGCTAGGACAGGTTCAAAAGAGGCATTTGTAGGGACCGAATCCATCTTGGAACTACTCGCTTCCTTGGTTAGGCCTTCCGTCAACGGTTGGGTCTCCCAGCAGCACAACCAGAGACGGCATGACTCTCCTCAATGCAGATTGACCACGTGCATGCTCCAGAAGGTCGTCAAAAAATTCGTGCAGAAAACTTTTCTGTGTACAAACGGGATACTTCACTTTCGCTAAGAACCTAAATCTGCTTGGTCTTAGTGATGGCACCCTTTGCGACGCCTGTGGAGGAGGTGAAGACATTTCAGAGCACTTTCTTTCTTTCCGCCTTTGCTCGTATCGCGTGGCGGCGATTTGGCGCTGATGTGGTGGAAGCTGAAAACTTAGGATCTTTGTCACAGAAGCGCCTTCTGGTCTTTCTTCGAAAAACCAGAAAACTACAGTAAATTAAGTTTACTGCCTGGTAGTACAATGGACCAGTTTTTGAGTCTGAGCGCAGTGTATCCCAATCAACCAAAAATCAACCAACGAAAAAAGGTTCTTCATCTTGGAATAAAGCCGAAAATCATCTTCTCAGTACAAGTCACACCTGCATTCGGATTTCTACTTTTGACAAACTTTCATGTGTCATCACTCAGACCAAAAGGGTTTCAAATTTTCGAATTTCGCTCCACGAGCTTATCGTTTGGCCACATTTGAACAGACAACCGAAAGGTGTCACTTTTACAGCGCCATTTGTGACTTTGTGGCAAACTGCCTGCTTAAATCGACGAAATGACAATTGCACAGAGACATTTCGACTCGGATATAATCCCTCCTTCGAATACCTCCTTAAACTGTCAACCATTTTAAATGCGAAGACTGAAGAGCACCTTCTAGTCGCAGAGAACCATTCAGCACCAAATGGAAAATCACCCCTTCGTCAGACAATGCCATGCTCAAGGGAAATTATGAGACATTTATGCGAAAAGCATGTCACAAAGTATGACACCTAATTCAACTGAATCGCTCATAAATCCACCCCTCCCCCCATCCCTCCCATTCACCCGTAACACACATCACGCAATGCGCCATCACTTGAGGAGCGCCCTAAAATGGAATCCAAATTAAGATCGTTTACGCCGAATTGCTAAAAATAAAAATTCCGACACAACGAAATTAAATTAAGCATAAATAAACGAGCCCGCCAATTGCACCGGCGAACAATACGCGCGACGAGGAGTGCCCGTCTCGCCGGGAACTCGCGAAATCGCCTTTTTAACGCCACAATCGGGCAAGCAGGGCGAACAAAAAATGCCGAGCAATTTTATGTTGAGCGCCGCCACGGCCGCCTTCTGCCGAACTCGTCTCGACGCGCTGTGAATTTATTTCGCTCCACATCAAGGCCTACTCGTAAAAAGCGCAGCGCCGAGGGAAGTGGGCGCTCCTCCGGTGTCGCATCACACAAGCCGTGTAGCTCGTCGTCGTCATCGTTCTGCCGGCGTTGTCCTCGATGCCGTCGACGACTGCGGTGACGGTGTCGGTGATTGCCATGAATTTCAGATGAGCTTGCCGCTACCCCTTCTTTTATTTGCATTGAATAGCAAAATAAACAACAGATGGGTGTCCCGTTTATGGGAACAGCATGTGAGCAAACAGATACTTTCGTGAGTGCCACCTAGAGCCGGGAACGAGCACTAGCAGCATCGGCAACAGATCGTTTACACACAGAGCACATCTCGTCATCGTCGTCGCCGTCATCCGACAAGCGGTAGCGGTTGGATTGAGCAGAGCACGGTTGCTGTAGGAACCCGAGAATGCAAATTGGCGAAAACGAGACCTATCAACTTGCCAAGTCTGCGCTAGGAACGGCGCAGTCTTGGGAGGAAACTTTTTAACAATTTAGCATTTTCTCGTTTAAATATAGCGCTCGGGCTACGTTGTGCATCGCGGCCGCCGGCTAGACAGACATGTAGCGAGAGACCTGCTTGCCGGATCTGAGAGTGATGCCGACAATGGAGCATGCAAATAAGCGTCATTTCACCGGCGCACAGGCGACAAATAGAAGCGACACGCTGCGAGGAAAATGAATTAATGAGGCTGCTGAGCTACTGGGAGGTCAATGAATGCTACTGCGTGCGATTTTGTGCGGAATTCTGATGCCGGCGGCGCGTATGGAATTTGATGGAAAGGAATTTTTACCAATTTGGCGATATCCGCGGCTTGAACTCAACGATAACGATTTCAAATCAAGTGTTGGCCCACATGAATAACAATTTCCGGATGAGGAAGTCTTTTCGAGAGAAAAGTTTTGCGAGCGATTTTTGGTCCTGTTTGCAGCTACATGCGCCTGGTCAAGCGTCTTCGTATACAACGCTTAAGGTGGCTAGGCCATGTAGAGCGTATGGACACCATTGCTCCGGCCCGAAAAGTCTTTGAATCTAAGCAATTGTGACAACGCAACAGAGCTCGGCCAAGGGTAAGGTGGTGGTAACAAGTGGAGAAGGACTTCAACCAACTTGGAGTGCACGACTGGCGGCAACTGGCGAAAGGACGTGCTGGCTGAAGGGGGAATGTTGGTTCATGCCCAGGTTCACCCCGGACTGTGACGCCACAAGAAGAAGAAGAGGAGTAGCAATTTCTCCATTTAATTCTGAGAAGAAAGCTGCCACCATATCAGAACATATCGTTGGTGAAAAATGTGTTCCTTCGTTGGGCGCCATTCTATGGAGAACTGGATTTAATACGGAGGCGATAATTTTCCTAGGCTAGTCACCGAACATAAGCGACTTCAAGGCCCATTTTGATGCTGAACAAGTTTGTGTTAAATTTTTGATGGGATTGGAAGGGAATGAGTGAGACTGTCATTTCAATCCTCTAGAGTGCACATGGTGGTGGTCGCCGTGGCGTAGTGGGTAAGTGCGTCGACCCTCATGCAGGAGGTCTAGGTTCGATTCTCAGACGGGAGAACTCGCATTTTTTCACGGCACCATCTCTTTCAAATTGCTGACAACAAAAAAAAAGTATCACTTGTCTATGAAAAGCTTCTCAACTCTCGCCGTTGGGAGTCGGCAAAGAACTGTAGACCCTTTCTACTCAGACAACAGTAGCACCTTCAACAGGAGTAGTTACTGTAGAAGCGAGCCCCTGATCCCTTGTAAGCTTTAGTGCCAGTCAATCTTTGCTGACTCGGATCAAATTGTCGGAACTTGGTTTTTATGTAGCTCTGATGCACCGCTTAGGCTGGCCTGTCTCTGCAGGAGTCTCTATGGTAAATAAGAATTTGTCGACCAGGGACCTTCTGAGCTGTGTTTTTCCAAGATCAAATAACTCCAAAATTGCACACATTTTCTAAGTTTTTGTGGCAGAAGATGGGTATCTATGTCATCTAGAGCGTATAGACATCACTGCTTCTGTCGGAAAGTCCTTCGAATCCCAGCCGTCGGGTCGGCAAGAGAGGACAGCCTAGGTTGATATGGCGTACACAAATGGAGAAGAACGTTTATCAATTTTGAAGAGAGATCAAGCTAGTTGGGCAGGTATGTTTTTTGACGCTTATGTCCACCCCGGTCTGTAGTGCCAGGAAAAGAAAGAGAAGAAAATGGGTATCTTATATGTCTTCGTCATCCCAAAACTATTGTTTTCTCTTTGGATGATTGCCCAATCAAGGACCTTGCAGTGAAACTTATCGATCGTATGCGCGTCTAACCTTAGTAGCAACTTCTTCGGCTCTGAGAAAAAAAAGGTTCACTTTATGTTTGGATATGCGTCGGATTGCGATTCAGAGGAAGGTTGTTGGAAAATGCTACCCAAGTCCTCACTTAAAGTCGGGGTACCTCTGAATATAAAACTCAAACTTCCTACTATTACTTATGTGAAATAGAACCTCGAAAGCATATGTCTCGATCTAGATCTACATCTACGTCAACTTCTCAAAATTCTTATTCTCTGCATGACATATCGTTGGACGCCATTTGTCCAGTTTTTTTATAAGTTTCATTGAAGGTGCTACCGAAAGCTGGCTGGATTTGAAAGTCGTCTCATTTTCCGAAATTCAAATAAAGTGAGGAGATCTCTGATCTGAAACCGCTTTTTAAAAAATTGATTCCGTCATTGGGCGCCATGTTTCGTTCAAATTTTCTTGCCTGCATTCAGAATGTAGCTCAATTTTTGGTCGATATTACGAAGAAGCACAGTTTCTGGGAACGTTCCCAGGGACCCTAGCCTTCTATCAAATATGATCGTTAATTTTTGTTCGGTCCTTCGTCGGGCGCCATTTATTGAATAAGTTATTTTAATCTTACACACTGATCTCTCAAAAGTCTCTTAGTCTCCGCCCGAATGCCTGCCTGAATGTCTGTCTGCATGAACGCCTGTACGAGTGTTTGACTGAATGACTTCCTGTCTGCCTAATTGTTTGTATGCAGCGTGTTTGTGTGTCTGAATGATTCTGATCAAAATTGTTAACAAATGTAATTAACCAAATAACGGGAGAGCTTGTACTAAAATATTGTCTTGTCTGTATTTTTTTTTTGCAGATTTTGTAATAAAAACAAAGCACGCCACTACTACAATGCTACTACTACTTAACCGCCTAGAATTCCGCCAAAGCTTTTGACATGCTAACGCCATCTCTTAGCGAGCACCGCTGCTGGGGGAAAAGTTCACAGGCCGAGTCGTGATAAGTGACACTAGTTCAAAGTGCCAAAAGAGAAAAAAATAAACCGAAAAAATTCACCTCCCAAAAATTTGCACAAAAATCTCGAAATTCCAGCTGCAACGCGCACGCGCTCCCACGATGAAACAGAATGGCGCATCACCGAGTTGCGTCCGCACCGACAGAGTTTGATGGCACTCCTCAACCGGCCACGCGGCGACTGCTGGTTGACTAGATCGGCGTTTGTGCTTCAGAGTGATATGCGTGTCTTGGGTTGCGAGTGCGAGAAAGCGATGTCATACCGATGACAAGGTGTTTGATTTTCGTGTGAAAAGAAATTGCTTGCAAACCTTAGAAAAACAGTGCACGAGTGTGTGTAGCGCGGTGAAAACCAATTCAGTTGTGTGCTAGTGTGAGTGTGTGACAAGTGAAGCGAAATGGCCGGGCCGCAAGTTCAGCAACGACAAACCACACCGTTCGGTGGCAGCAGCAGTGGCGGTGGCGGCGGTGGTGGTGGTGTTGGTGGTGGGGGTAGCATCTGCGTCGCCAGTACCAGTACGTCCGGTGCCGGACTGCACGCCCTGCGACAGATCTCCGATCAGAACGACCTGATCTACCGGGGACCGATGGCGCACTGCAGCAATGGCGGCAGCGTCAACAGCGGCCCGAATCAAAGCAACCAGCAGGGCGGCAGCAATGTAGCGCTCTGCCGCCCCGGTACTAGTAGTAGTGATGCACTTATTGTTCCTGGATCGCATAGTAATATCGAGATCATTGTCGACGCGACAAAGTCCACCAAGTCCGACGACGTCGAGCAGGGTCAGCGGAAGGTGCGGCATAAAAATCGCCCGATCCTGAGGCGACTGGTCAACTACGTGAGAGGTCTATTTCAGGGTTCCTCGACGACAAACGGTAAGATTTTGCTTTCATTTTGTGCTTCTCCCTCCTGCAGACATCTATCTAGAGTGGTCCCGTCGGTGAGTGCGTCTGTTTTCTGTGCTCCATCACGGTTGGGCGATAAATGTTCCTACGGGAGATACAACTCTTCTGTTGGCGCTATTTCGTTCGGCTTTGTGTGGGGCGGCAGAGCCACTGCCTCCTGTCGTTAAAACCAACGGTGAGCTCATTAAACTTAAGGTCACTAGTGCGAAAGGCACGCAACGACCGAAGCTGCTCCCACATGAGATGACGCACGATGCTGATTGAACTTTTCGTGTTCTTCCCATCGCTGGGCGGTCCTCAAATTAGACCAGGACAGCCACTGGGGAGCAGTTCCCGGTCCGATGGCGAGCGAAGAGCGGCAGAGAACAAACGAATTAATGAAAAATGAGACTCGCCCCTGGAAGCGTGCAAAGGACGAAGGTGATCGCCAAACATTGTGTCACGTCACTCGTGGGAATTTCATTTTGTGCCACCCAATACAGGACGACATCCTAAATGTCAGATTCCTTTTTTTCTTTTCATTTTCATCTTTGTAGCGGCCTCTGCATGTGCATGTGGGGGTGGGTGGGCTTTGATTTCTGTTGTTTGTAGCCTGCAGGCGGGTTGTGTCACATACATACATAGAGGGGGCGGAAAGAGGGCATCTAACAGTTGTCATGGTGGAGCAATTTCAAAATTTAGGATGTTGATGGATTCAAACACGGTTGCTTCGGATGTTCAAAGGATGGTTGTAATGAAAATAACTTGAAGAGGCGCGAAACTGTCGTGCAAAGTATTGCGCGAATTACTAAAAAGGGACACGCCTCGATTTCAAGAGATGTTTGGAGGTGTCAAAGGGAGCAGTGACAAATTTCGGACGAATTATAAAACGTCAAGCACCTGACATATTTCCGTCCGCAGAATATTTGAAGAATATGTTCAAAATTAAGGTATTTTCCAATAAGCTGCTTTACAACTCTACCCAAAAGTCTTAATCAAAATTGAAGCTTATTATCCCTTCTTCGTCTCATGCCACCAAATCAAAAGCCGTTTTCAAGGCTTTTCGCAATGTCAGTTTCGTGCGAGGAAAAGGTCGAGCTTAGGCCATGGTTGCTACGTCGACAGTAGCGAAGTAGGCACAAGGACGGGGGCGGTTTTCCTACCTTATCTCTATCTCAGGATCCATACATGACACGAATCAAGTCAACAAATGGATTAAATATTGAAAGGCTCAAAATCTTAAAATTCCAAAATTCTGGAAATTCACAATATTGTGAAGCGCCAAATATGGAAATCCTCAAAATCTCGAAATACTCAATTCCGGCACAATCCAGAAACGAAATCTCAAAGAAAATATTTCCGTATGAAGAGACGAACATGGTGCGCCCTGTGGACTTTGTAGGACTTGTAGTAGGTGCGAAATTTCAACCACGCCAAAATGTCCCCTTATTTTTTTAAACAGGTGAGTAAAATTTTCCGATAACGGGTTTTAAGTCTTTTTTTGGGATTTTCGACATTTCAAACTTTTGGTTTGCAGAATTTTGTCCGGGAGCTCTGGCAGTAGTTCAGAGATTGTAGCACTGAAAGTGCTAAGGCCTATTGAATGACCTTGAAAGCCCTCCCTAATAATAATTGAGTTGCACTACCACCCACAAGGGACAAGGCCTAGCTTCTTTAACAACTACTCGTGTTGTGTGTGCTTCTAGTTTTTCACGAGTAGAAGGGACCTACAGTTTCTTGTCGACTCCGAACGGCAAGTCAGCCAATCGAAAGAGGTGGTGCCGTGGAAAAGTGCAAGGAAGTGAACCTAGTCCTTCTGCGTATGGTTCGTCGCATTTACCTATAACGCCACGGCGATCTACGATCTTTAAAACCAAGATTTGGTGAAAGGCATAGTTGTTTGATTGGTAAGAGACTCTTGTCATTTGGAAATGGCTCAAATGCACCTTCCAAACCCTTGACAGCTGAACAGATAAGATATTTTAAAGCTTGCCTCTTATTGTGTGGAAGATTGTATCGCTTGCGTTTCATATCCTCCTAACGAAAATGTCATTTTAACTCGGCAAAATATTTATAGTTTCCGTGTTTGAGTCCTTCCGTTTCTCCATACGTCCCTTACGACCCTTCCTTCTTACATTTTCTGAACTTGAGGCTGAACTTATTTACTGAGTATTGTACTAACAAGTGATGTGCGTAGATGAGAACTTAATCTTGGGGCTTTTTTGGTGGTTCCTACCATGTATATAGGAGCAATTGGGATAAGATTGTAAACTGCATCATACTATGGCCAGATCTTTAGAAGTAAGCTTGTGGTTCAGTTCGCAACTTTCTGTCGCTACGGATAAATTCTCAATTTACAATAATGTCTGTCCTCCTCCTCAAGTTTCTACACGGTTGAACCGTAAACCTGAGAGTAGATTTGTCTGTCTCGGCTAGATATGGACAATAATCCGAGGTAGGTTAGCTTAGATTCGACAAGATCGAGTTGTCAAGGGACAAACTTCGGCAGCTATTGGATCCATTGTGACGCCTCGCCAATTCTTCCCTTCTTGTCGTTTTGAGTCGTAATGTGACAGCTAGGTGGCTACTAGGGTATATCAAACTTCTGTAGCTGAAGTACGCTGTACGTTTTTAAAGAAGTACTTCCTTCGGTGCTTAGATCTTGGCTGTCGCAGAGGAGTTGACAGAAGAATTCTACCTTTTCCTCGTCTCTGCATCTCCTACAGAAGTCATTATGAAGAATGCCGTACCTAGCGGCATGTATCTTAATAGCACAGCTGCCTGAGCTATAACATCTCATTTGGCCCGCAGACGCTTTTTGTCTTACTTTCGGGAATGATTAGGGATTTGGTCCGCAACAGGCAAGCTTCACAATTCGTTTGGATTTAACTGTGTCGCAGCACCCATAGCAGGTGGATATCAAGTACTTGGCCATAGGCGATAGGGTTTTGAATAGAAGTTGTGATCTCCAATCTTGAGCGACCTGGCTGTGAGACCAGATGATTGAGATTCTTTTGGATATAGCATAGTTTCTCAGCCGCGAAATTGCCACTTCAGTCGCCATAATCTCAGCCTGAAAGACGCTGCAGTATTTAAGGGTGGAGATTGATACAGAAGAGAAAACTTAGCTTTCTAGAAAAGACGTCAAGCTTCACTATTCATAGAGAACTGAGTCTTCCAGCGCCGTGGGTTCCAGGTATTAAACCGACCTTTCCAGTGTGTTTGCTGCGAATTCTTTCACAAAACTGTGTTGGGGGATGGCGATGACATCAGTGTTTTGTGGGAGTCAGTTGAGTTGTCGTAAAATAGTAGACTGGCCGTAACTCAGTTGGGGCAACAGATGTGCGTCTTATTGCATTACGGGCTTTTATATCTTTGCATAGAAGATTGAAGGCAGAAAGAAGAGTATATCTAGTGCGGCAGAGAGCGTACTTTTCAGGGCTCAGCATATGTATAAGGAAGCTAGCTATGTGCTGCCTAATAAATTGCCATGCCAAACAGTAACGTCGGCCTAACTAATAATTCCTGATAACTGAATGACTCTACAGCTCATGAGGGGGCTGACCGTCTCGGCAGCTGCTACTGTTCTCTCAGAACTAGACGGAACCTATTCCTGATTGCCGACTTCAAATGGTGGCATTTAAGAAGCTTCTCATGGACAGTAAGTCTTCTCTCCATGTTGCCAGCAATCCAAATGAGCTTGCGTTATGAACAAATGCGGTTTCTTCAGCATCGGAATAGAACCAGGGACCTTCTGCGTATGAGGCAACGCACTTATCCACTACGTCACGGCCGACCAACTACTGCAGTGTAGATCCAGAGTATTATGTGGAGCTGTAGTCCCCATATACAACCAATATAATTGATTTTTGGATACGGCCTTGAATTATTGGTTTCCGGGTTTTATTTACTGTTTAATTCGTGACACTTTTGGAGAGGTCCAGATCAAAATTTGATGGCTCGGATTTGAGCTTGAAAAACAGTACAACTTGAACCTATCGGTACAAAGTCCCTTGTGTTGGGCCACAAAACAGAAGCTAAAACATTATTTTTGATCCGTCTGTGCATCAGACTAGACAGCAAAGGCCTCGAATAGAAGCAGTGGGTTCGATAGAATATTTTCACCTCAGATAGCTTACCGAAACAGTTCTGTCTAGTCAAAATTTCGGACATTGTACAAAGGATCGCTCCTTTGGGGATTAAATAAGGCACTTTGAGGTGATCTGTGAAGTCACATGGCTTGAACTGATATTCTATCCGATGTTTACTTGGAATCTATATTCCCGATGGGCTAAATAAAGGGTTCTAACGCAAAATTGCGGCTGGTGCGCATGGCGAAAGTAATTCCGAGAAAGTCTAAACTCTGCAACTTCTACAATTTGATTGTCTCAGCTTCATGGAGAGGTTTTAGCCAGCAGATAATGGCACAGTAGGTAACAACGGGTCTCACCAGCCAATGGTCTTGGCTAACCAAAAGATCAAACAGTGCACTCTGTCACACATGTGGAGCCAAATGAGTTCCAAAGAATACATTTTATTCTGAGGTTCTGTCAAACGTTTTAGAGTTTAAAGTCTATTCGGCATATTAGACCCTCTTCCACCTCATGCCCATCTCAATGAGTCCCCCAGTCGAGCACTCCACCGCCAAGCAGATTCAGTCCCACAGGATGAAAGCCCAATTACAGTTCATCCAAATTCGCTCTTCAAACTCCCTCAGCTGACATCCAACACGTCAAAAGCTTTACAACTTTTTCGATTACCAGCTCTAAGCGCCCCACTCGAGCATTGTACAAGTCCCCACATTTCCATAAACAATTTTCCAGTGACTCCGTCGCCGAGTGGACCTCATTGTGTTCAATTCCCACCTCCACACGCGGCCTCTGCATCAGACAAGCATTGAATTTCATTCCAAGCTCCCCCCCCCCTCCCTCCTCCTCCAGCGAAGGCCTCTCGAGGGATCAATGCAAATGAGGAGCAAAAACTAGCGGAAAACAGAAAAAGCTGCGAACTAACTGTGAATAATTTAATTTGCAATAAAATCGCACATGCATTGAGTGCGGCACAGTCGCCAGTGCATCCAGCGGCAGTGTATTCGTTTGCCATTCAAACTGTCGTTGCGATGGAGTCGGAATTAAATTGAAAAACTTTTCTTCTCGAGTGGAGCGTCCTTAACGCAACATCTGAGCGAGTGAGTGCTCTCTCCTCCTCCATCGGGAGCGCCGTTTTTTCTAATTTAATCCCTTTCATCCGGTATCGCAGAACTGTGCGCCTGGGTGATATTCAAATCGAGTGCGGAGCCTCACCCCCAGGGCACAGGGTGCACTGATAACCGAAACAAGTGTAAAAAATGCAATTTCTGTGAAATCCTTTTATTGGCTTATTATGCTCCGATTCCAGCGAAAGTGAGCAGAGCGCCGCACAAGCTGGGAGGGCGGTGGTGGCATTGGTGGCAACATCAGAGGAGGGCTTAAGTTCAAAGGTATGCTTACACACGTTTATGAGCTTGTAGTGCTCACCCTGACACGAATGCTGTGCTCCTGCCGAGTGGTCGTGGCGTCGATGAAGCCTCGTGCGGTGTTTCGAACACACACACACACACACCCGCCCAGCGGCGTCGTCCTCCTCCCAAACTGAAGGGGCGTACATATTTTAAAGTGGACTTTAATATATTTGTATCCAGGAGGGATTATTATCCATTCGGAGGAGTTAGCTGGCTGAGTGTTGCACGCTGCAGAGCGCGGGCTGCACCGGAAAGGGGCTTAATTGGATTTTTCAGCTTGTGGGTGAAGGTAAAGTGCTTTATTTTGACACGGCAGAGGCAAAATGAATTTGGACATCCGTAAGTATTTGAATTGAATTTGCGAGAGGATTTGGGTTTATTTAATTTTTGGCCGAGTATTTGATGAGAGCGTGGGGGGGGGGGGGAATGAATTGACTGGGGATTTGGTGTGTTGTGATGTTGCGACGGGGATGTGGACAATGAATTTAGATGGCCATACGGTTAGATTTTGACGCAGAGTTAAGTAAGGGAAAGAAATTTTGCAGAAAGAGCTGTATAAAGGCAATAATGGCTTAGCTCTTGATTGACAATAAGTGTTTTCTGTGTGCTGTCAACATAATGAAAGTCGTCAAGACAGGAAAAAACTGAGATGCCATACTTTTCAAGGAAAACTCGTCTAACTATCCCACATGACCACGATGTGCTTTCTTAATGGACTAGACGTATCTCTCTCCTATTTACGCAAGGGTTTGATGCAAACTTAGAAATTAGTTGAGGTGCTAGGTCTATTCAAGTCTTAGGTCTAAGAGTTCTCTACAAATTTTTGGGCACTGTTGCTTGTTTGATTTCTACCGAATTTTTGTTAGAGCCTCAGCACTATTATTTAGCCCATACCGAAGTCTAGTTACGGGCTGGCTTGAAGGATTAGCCCTCTCCCCGCAAGCCAAAGCTTTCCATAAATGATGATGACGTCTAGAACTTTAATTAAAAAGACCTTTTTATGAATGTAATGACCCGGCAGAGACCAGTTATACCTACTCCTACCAAAGTATCAGGAAAACGGCTTCACGTGACGGGACGGGTGGGGATACCTTCTTGTGTCCTTACGTCTCAATAGCGAACGTGTGTCCTAATCTGTTGGCATGTATTCAACTAAAACACAAATGTGGACATTTGTTGACATTAGTGAGTGTTCCAACTCTTAACCTGCCCAGTGGGATGTACCTTACTGACCACTGATAACTTATTTAGAGGCTACATAAGCATACGCTTCTGGAACATACACGATTCATGTCCAATTGTAAATAAGTTTCCTGTCAAACATTTTTGAGTCTGACGGTTAAAATTAAATTAAAATAAATCAGTGGTCACCGTGGCGTAGTAGGTAAGTGCGTCTCGAAGGTCTAGGTTCTATTCCCGGACGGGACACCTCGCATTTTTTCACAGTACCACCTCTTTCGAGTTGTTGACAACACTCAAAGAGCGCTAAATGTCTATGAAATGCTTTTCAAATCTCGCCGTTCGGAGTCGGCAAGAAACTGTAGGTCCCTCCTACTCGTGAGAGAACGCATAACACGAATAGTTGTTGCAGACGCTAGGCCCTAGTCCATTGTGGGCTGTAGTTCCTTTTCTTCAGTTTCTTTATCTCGTGTGTAGACGAGTAAACCCATGTTAGTTACGACACGACGCAAGAACTCATAAGGACTGCCCTTAAACGGCGCTAAACACTGCTCAGAAGGGCTCCCACGAAAACGTTTGTTACCAGAAGTAAGCCAACGACTCACACGCAATTCACAGAATGCAAGCACTCTTTGATGTTGCCGAGTGACCTTCCTTTCAAAAACAAACACGGAATCAGTAACCAATATTACCCTTTTTCTAATTTTTTCTAAAATCCACGGAAATGCCTGGTTCCACACGTTAATAAAATAAGACTTCGAGTTTGCGCTGCGTGAGAATGCGCTACAGGGAAATTACTTTTCGAACTTCGCTTTCATTTCAGTATAAAGTTGCATTTTTGTATAAGGTCACCCTGGGCTCTTCTTCTTCTTCCTCAACAAATATGCCTCTCCAGCCAGCACGATCTTTCGCCAGCTGTCTCCGATTGCGAACTCCAAGTTGGTTCTTCTTTACTTGTGTGTACCACCTTAGCATAGGCTGTCCTCTGTCGCATTGAACCAATGGCGCAGATTCAAAGACTTTTCGGTTCGGAGCTGTGATATCCATGCGCCCTATATATCCTAGCCATCTTAAGCGTTGTATTCAAAGACGCCTGACCAGGTGCACGTCGCTGTACAGCCTATAGAGTTCGTCGTTAAATCTTCTGCTCCAGATGCCATCAAATAGGACTAAATTTTGCACGCAAAACTTTTCTCTCGAAAAGACTAAAGGCTTCCTCATCCGCTTTTAGTAACGTCCAAGTTTCTAACCCCAACCTCGTATAATCATACGTCACAAAGAAACTCGCCTGGTTGCGCTTTCGGAGAAGGATCGCGTGGCCTAGAAGTGTCTCGTGCATGCTTTGATCTCGCAACCCTCTTAGTGATAAATGTGGGTAAAGAAGATGATGATGATCTGTAGAAGGAAAAAATGCTGCAGCGAATTTATTTCCAAATAATTCCACACGTAGTCCTAAAGTAGAAAGGAGAGGGAATTGAATTTCCACGAAAATTGCGTTCAATTGACTTTTTGGGAAGTAAGAACATATTTCGAATTGTTATGAGCTAAGTGTAAACCGATTTTGAACAAAAAATCTCACCCCATCACAAAATACAAACTTTTCTTTTCCACCCCACTGTGTCCCCTTCTCCCTGTCCCACTCTCTACCACCCTCTCACAACGTTCAGCATTCAAATCAAAAAAATAAAAAATCCATGCGACCGCCATTTTGTATGTCTGATTCTGAAATTGATGGATTTGCTGAATGAAAGATGTTATTGTGGTTATAGGTCAAATTGATTTCATTGACTTCCTCAACGGTGACGACGCCGAGCAGCGCACATCTGACTGAGCCGGCCAGCCATCCACCAGCCGTCACATCATCTGTCGGCCATAAGCCAATTTCAGAATTTTTGGATCAATGTCCAGTCGCTTGTGGCCGCTGCTGCCCCTCCAGCGAGAGTCCACATGGAATGCTTGTTTTTGTTGGACCATCCGATGCAATCGCAGACTTGTGTACGCGTTGTTGTGGTGTGCTGCTTGTGTGCCGAACACATGTCCGGGGATGAATTTTTGGCATTCAATCGGTTTTGTACGAGCACGAGCACACTTGCCAGACTGTGCAGTGCAGTGCAAATGAAGTGTGGGTGGAGTGCACGTGGGCGGTTGTTCCGACATTGAGATGAATTCGAATTTCATGTCCTGAGCCTTTTGTAGAAAAGTTGTGGAGTTGCTTTGTTTTTGGAAACAATGTTAAACGGGATACACTATGTGTAGAACGGCATTAACTTTGGTTATTGCTTTTGATATTGGGGTTTCTAGGGGCTTAGGGGTGCCGTAGTTTAATTTTATTAATTCACAAGGTTTTTGAAACCCAACACTAACTCTTCTTTCTTTCTTCTCTTTCAGGTAAGTTCAGTAAAAAGTTCGGAAGGCGTAAGTAAGAAAGTTGTAGAATTGTTGTTGAGAACACAGAAATTCCATTCAGAAGGAGTTTTGTGGAATAATTGTTGAAGAGCTCACGTTACTGTTTTCGGTTGGCGATTTGGTTGAGTAGGGGAAACGATTTTTGGCAGAGGACAGTCACATGTCAGCACTGTAGTCAGTGCCTTTAAGGACGGCTCCTAGCTGATACATCTCACTTTCTTAAACATTTTTCTTTTTATTCATTACTCTTATGGTCAAGAGTTCAAAACTGCTAAGATCACAAATCCTCTTATTAAGAATGAGGCTAATTAAGTGTGGTCGCTTATATGAGTGGAATTTTTCAACACGAATTGACTGACGTCTGAGCAACGCTTTCGCAGAAAGTAAAGTTAACCCAAAACAAGATTCCCGTCTATGATCAATTTTCATAAGCGAATTTTGTTAAGCTCAGTTGTTTGTAAAGCTAATTTTTGAATGGATCGCAACTGCCGGAGTTGGCTGGAAGTACTGGAAGAACAATCAAAATCGGTGCATTCTTTGTATTCTACAATTTCTTTTTATTGAAACTAAAGCTCAAAGTATCGTCCTTTAGAAGCGACTTCTTTGTCCCATCTCTTTGACAATTTTTGAAAATCATCTTTTAAAAAAAGAAGTCCTCTCTGGCATCGATGCATTTTTAGGCCGTTCTTCGATTTTTGCTTTGCATCCGTCAAGCCAGTAGAAGGAAGAGGCAGGGTCTGGAGAATACGGCGGGTTGGTAAGACTTCCCAGTTCAGTGTTTCCGGATAGCTGTTGACCCGTGTTTCTCTCAGCGGTGCGCGACCTCGATCGCGAGGGTGCCTGACCAGCTGCGGAAAAGGTCTTTGTTTAATTTGTGAGTCACGCGATTAACCTTCTGTACGATCGACCACTTCATGAACCGTGAGAGAGAGAGGATGAAAGTTCGCTTCTAAAAACCATTCCAATAATTAACAAATGGAAAAGAAAGAAAGGAAAAGAATGAATTTGATAAAAAAAAGCAAATTCATAAACCAGACTCGAATCCCAACTGGCGAACCAACCAGCCGAAACCGCCCACCGACGCATATCGCTACTGGTCTTATCGGTTGAATTTCGGCACAAGACACCACAAATTTTGGCTGTCCGCATCTTCTGTTTTACCACATAGATAACGTTCTCAAAGTACCATTATCTGAGACGAATGTAGGCTCTGGACGAGCATATATAAGAATCTGCACACCTTACTTGGTAACAGGCGCCACCGCGTTATCGAACGTCTGTGGCCTGTGTTTGTCGCTCCGGGATATTAAAGACGTTCACTTGGTTGAAATCAAGATTAGTCTCGGGTGCTCTACGGCGGTTTCAAATTCACTTCTCGTTCAATCTTGAGGATGCTTCCAGCCGACAAAGAAGGGGGAAGAAGAAAGAAAAAGACTCGAAACACTGGAAAAATTAACTTAGTAGTGTTTCTCTTCTTTGAAATTTAAACTTCCCTACCTCTTATTCTTCTCACAAGATAAATAAAAACAAATCGAGACAGCAAAGGAAAATGTAAAAGGATCAGCGCTGAACCACACAGAGAATATTAATTAAACAGTCGAAACTACACTTTACCCCACCCGTCCATGAACCGTGCAGTCAAAAACCAGACTGAAGGAAATCTGTCTAGCTGTCATCTCTGGCCTCGAGTGCATTTTGGAGAGTTAGCCTTTTTCCAAAACATCATGCCATACGCAATGGCGCTAGTTCCTTATCCAAGTCAGTCCCGTGTGTTAAAACCCAAGAAGATTGGTGCGAAGGATGGCATTCAAGAACTTAGCTATCGCGTCCAACTAGACCGTTGAGATAAGAGAGACTAGCAGCGATAGGGAAGTGCTACCTCAGTTACGAACAACTTTACCAACTCTAGTTTTAATAACAGCCACGCGGGGCCTTTCATTTTACTAAATCACTTTGTCGTAGCTTTCGGTCGTTTCTGGCCGTTTTTCACGCATTGCGCGTCTTAAACGAATTAATTGTAGTCGACAGTGGCCCCCATCAACGTTTTCGCCTGGTTCAAGCAACTCAAAGCACACCACACTAGTCTGGCGACACCATATGCAGAGAATTTCCCTTGAGCCGCGGATGGTTTTCTTAAGCTCCAATGTGGACGATGATGGAACGGGTTAACCGGGCTAGCTTCTACAACATCTAATCGTTTTGTGTGTGCTTCTGTTTTCTCACGAGTAGTAGGGACCTGCAGTTTTTTGCCGACTCCGAACGGCGAGATTTGAGATGCTTTTCCTAGACAGTTAGTTCTCTTTGAGTTTTATTAGCAGCACGAAAGACGTGGCGCCGTGAAAAAATACGAGGTGTCCCGTACAGGAATCGAACCTAGACCTTCTGCGTGTGGATCGACGCACTTACCCACTACGCCACGTCGACCGCAAGATGTGGATTATCTTGTTTTTTAAATATAAGGCTTGCAAATTGAAAATGACCACACCAAGTTTGATGTGATAGCTGTGGCGTTGATCGTTCTGGAAGATCAAAGAAGTCATCCTTCCTCTTGTCTTGAATTGCATTTATTTGGTCTTTGAGCGTAAATCAATCGTGTGTTCGAAATTGTCACTGCTGCGGATTGTTATGCACCGTCCGCTTATCTATCGGAAGCTCCAGGGTGCTTGCGAAGATTGCCACAAAAAACGAATCCATAGCCGAACCTGTACAACCGCCCGTTTTCCTTTTCTCTAGTGCCTTTTTTCTAGTGCTCTGTTTGACTGATCGTTTTAATCGCAATTTATGGAGGGTGGTTGTGGCTATGGCTTATCGACTACACGTGGGTCGTCAAGAAATCTCACATTCCTTGTGACAGCCAAAACTTGTTGTCTTCTCTATTCATGTGCTGGGATCGTAAAATCAGAGGTTATACCTATTTCAGGATAGGAGATACCTCTGAGGAACTCTCAAGTGGAATTCCAAAATATATTTGACTTCTCTCAAAGGAGTGTTGCCCTGGTAACCGCAATAATCTATGGCTTTTAATGATTTTCTTGATTGATTGGTATAACTTCTCCGTCGCCATCCTAATGAGGATCAAGCACTTGAATAGACTTTCTGCCCTTACTGACTTTCGATACCACCTTCTGACGGCATCCACGGAAATCAGCCATAGCTGTAGTCAAAAATACTGGCGCCTGGCGGTTTCACAACAGGTCAGTGATAGTAGGAAGTCCCTTTCAGAGCCACCATAGACAACTACCTCTGAAAGCGCAGCTTATCTACTTCTTCTGCAAAAAGGAAACCAACTGAGCGCCTCTAAATCAAATTCACTAGAGCTGTAGTGAAAGCCAAAATCCAAGTCAAGCTCTTACGCCACATTCAGCGCATACTTGAACTCAGTCGTTCGTAGAACACTGTATTCTCACGCGCTGTGAAAAATAATTTTTCTCTGACACTTCAGACATCCCCTCATTCACACAGCGGCTTCAAAATTTTCCAAGCCAACTGTCAGAGACACAAGCATTTCACTACGAAGACAAAAACCGAAATACAATTCATTCACTTCGCATACGTCTGTTACAGTCCGCCTATCGGATGCACGTTCGTGTCCTTATTTAAGAATTTCCGCAAACCCAGGCAAACCTGAGCACAATCTGAAGACAGCAAGAACACAATGAATGAACCTTTCGAGATGCCCACTTTCCCAGAGGCAGGAGACGAAAGGGTCTGGGTGTGTGTGTGTGTCAAAGTGAATAACCATCCACCGACGAGTGTGCAGCCGAGTGTGTCCTTTGGCATTTTCAACGTATGAGGAAGCAATTTTCCAACAAAAGGTCACAGAATCTAATGATTTCAGTTTTTTGCTTTTGCTTTCGTCTCCTTTTTGAAATTTATTTTCAAGTGTGAATTGAATCACACTTTTGGGCTGAGAGGAGAAAGTTGAAAGCAGGTTAACGGTGAGGATGAGACGCTTGAGTGATCCTGAGTGGATTACGAGCAACGTACTGGGCTCGTTGCCGGGGGGTGGCTGGTTTTGGAAGCTTTGCCTTTGATTGTCGTTGCCACTTCTACCTGGAAGTGTTGAGTCTGATGGATGGCAAATCCAAAGGGGTCCAACAAGGCAGTCCATTGGCGAATTTGTTGTCGTCGGCGTCTGAAATTAAAATCAGATGCTTTCTAATCATAATTGGGTCTCTCTATTTCCATCCAAAAATCCGTCCACACTTTTAATCACTGTTTCGAGTTAAGGACATAATCCTTGTTTCCAGACAATGTCCATTGTTCAGCTGGGGCAATCGTTTCTGATCAGATTTCATTGCCCGCTCGTCCTGTACAGCAGCGGCACCCCACGAAATCTCCAATTGTTTTCCCTCGCTTTGTCCTTCTCCCCATCCTGGCCATTGCTCACAGTTCTTATCACCTTGGCTCCCGGTCGCCTCTGACTCAGTTCCTGAACACAAACAGCACGGCACAGCTGTGCATTCCTATCGGCGAGGCATCACTTAAATAAATTTGCCTCCTCACACCACCCCACCTTCCCAGATGCGCGCCGGTTTCTCTGTAAGGCAAAAATGATTTATGAGCAATTACCCGGACTATTGTTTATCCTTATTAACCCAGATACGGCGCGAATGGACGCCGCCTTCGGGTGGCCAGAGTGCATCAAGGCACTGCCTCCGCCACCAGCATGCAGTCCGGCCCCAGTTGTGCGATGTCAGCGTGCCAGTAAATCGCTGAACTTTATTACCCTCGCGTCTAGCATTAGAATCAAGTCTGAGGTGAGAGCGGAAAAAGAACACAAAATCCACAATCGAATGGATCGCATCCAGTAATGGATGACTTAATGCGCCACTTCCCTCCTCGCTGCCCCAAAAATTTAATTACCCGTGCAGAGGTGGAAGATAACCGCTATCAGACGAGGTGCACACACACCCAAGCGTCGGGCGGTGTTAGACGATACGGCTAATTGATGGCGTTTTGGGGCGCCGTCGCCGCCGCCTTCGCCCTGCCTGCCCACTCGGAAAGGTGTGAAAGCGTTTATATCAGTGCCAACAAGGCCACGATAGACTGAGCCCGCAACAATTTTGATTCTATTTATGAGCAGCCGACTTTATCGAGTGGAATTATGAGATTACTCGGGTGCTCCGAGTGCCTGGATGCGGGATCTCTCGTATCCGTTATCCGAGTGTGGGACGTGGCGTGTGGGGTGGAGGAGGAATTTAATGAATGCGTGATTTGAGGATGGATGGGAAATGTCAAGGACAATGGATTGAACGCACGACGAGTATGTGACGCACGTTGATGAGCTCGCTGAGGTGGCTGTTAAATGATTTATGGGGCCGTCGAAACACGGGACTTAATGTAGGACCTCGTTTATTTTTCTTTGTGGCACCGAATTAAGGCTAAGTTATCGTATTTTTTGCAACAGATTCCACTTCAGTGGCTTAACTGGGAAAGGTGCGAAAAATCTCAGCGGTTGCAGGTGGGAATTGCAAAAAAGGGAAGCTTTCTGATACGCTACCAAACACACGAAGGTTTTCCGACTTGCGGTAACAAGTGGAAACAGGAAGAAAAATCGATGTCGTAGAGCGGCAAGAGTAGAGTAATTTGGAAGATATTGGAAATAAGAGTTTCAACCGTGTTATGGAGTGAGTCTTAGTCTTAGAGCTAACAAAGTTCTAATTTGATAAAATTAATGGTCCTGAAATCGACTAGGTAAGGGCCAGCCAACTGTCTGCTTAAAGACGCTGAGAACGCCGACCCAGAACTTATCTTGTCGCTTGGAAAGTGTGTAAGAGGGCGCCACTTCATGTCTTAAGTCTTCTTGAGCTGACAGCTTGATATGCAATTAACTACTCGCACCTATGGCCTATAAATTCACGACACAGAATCCGCTTTGGAAGACAACGCACAACTCAACTGAGTTGCTAGACATCACGGCTGCTACCAATCTTATTGAAATTGTCAAAAATTTTGAAGCAGTTCTTGCGAATATGACAGGGAAGATCCTTGTCTTTTCATCTTACTTACTTTTGCCAAAGATTCCTACTTCCTTAATTGTTTCGGCACCTTCAATCGGCAGTCTGTAGAGACGAGATCAGACATGAGAATGTTTGAAAATGTTCGACAAACGCCACAGAGACTGAAAATGTTCCACATAAGCCGCAGTGTCTGAAAATGTTCCACATACGTCACAGAGTCTGAAAATGTTCCACATACGTCACAGAGTCTGAAAATGTTCCACATACGCCACAGAGTTTGAAAATGTTCCACATACGTCACCGTGTCGCTTGAGTGATCCTGAGTTGATTACGAGCAACGTACTCGGGTCGTTGTCGGGGGGTGGATGGCTTTGGAGGCTTTACCTTTGATTGTAGTTGCTACTGTTACCCCAAGTGTTGAGTCTGATAGACAGCAAACTGTCTGAGGGGGTCCAACAAGGCAGTCCGTTGGCGAATTTGTTGCCTTCAGATGCCTTCTAGTCACGATTCAACTTCGTGGGATAGACATCGTCGCATTGGGTCTCTCCATTTCCATTCAAAAATCCGTCTACACTTTTTATCACTGTTTCGAGTTAAGGACATAATCCTTGTTTCCAGACAATGTCCGTTTTTTTGAGGATGTAGGTCGTTGGTTAAGAGGGCAAGCAGTGCTTTATGAAAGTGTGGAATGCGAACGACAGTCCGGTAACTTTTTGCTTAGTCGAAGACGACTTGCTAGGAATAGGAGGTCGAATATTGTTACTGCGAACAAATTTAGGTAAATTTAAATTTGTTGGTCTTGTTAGCGTTGATGGCATCTGGGGAAGAAGCTTTAATGGCGAACTCTAGGGGCTGTACAGCGACATGCGCGCTTGTCATGCATCTTCGAATACATCGCTTAAGGTGGTTAGACCATGTTAGGCATATGGACACCACTGCTCCGGCCCAAAATCCATTTGAGCCATTGGGAAAACGCAACAAAAGACGGCCTAGGCTAAGGTGTCGCACACAAGTGAAGAAGAACCTCAACCAACTTGAAGTGCGTAACTGGCGGCAGCTGGCGAAAGATCGTGCTGGCTGAAGAGGGTGGGTTGATGAAATGCATAGAGGAGGAATGGGAGACTAGGGACCGGCGCATGTTGGCTTAAAATCCCTGAAGGTCCAGATGAGAGGAGGAAAGTTGAGCTAAAAATTAGTCTCTTAAGTTAACTGTACGTCCAGGGGAATATTCTTAAGGAAGACACATACTGCGGTAAACTTTTTAAAGTAAAAAGAATGCAACTGACCTTTTTGCGAACTCCGCATTTTAAATGGATTCAGGAAATTTAAATGTTCAGAACTTGACCTTATTTCAGGTTCGAAGACTCTTCGGTGGTGGCCGTACAATCTAAATTTCAAAACGTTATAGTCTTAGAAATTTGAATTGACGCCTGTAATAAGCATAGTTGGCTCTTGAATATTTTCTTTCAAATACCAGAATAATTCAAATAAAATCAAACACGGCTTCTGCATTCGCTGAAAAGGAGGAACAATCCTTTTCCAGTCTCGTCCGTCCTTTCACTACATTAAAAACGACCGGAAAGATCGGAGTGCTACACAGAGCTTGTAGGACCCTTCGAGATATGGCCTCATAACTCAATTGCTTCTCAAGTCGAATGAAACTGCGCATTGCAAGACTAGTTGCTCGATTCAGTCGGTTGTTGCTGCTTCTGTTTGTTAAAAACACGCTTTGAAAGACAAAATAAAGGACCACCTCAAAGTTCGGCCATTGTGAACTTTCATCCACACTATCTACATCCTTTCTCGTCCTCATTTATGATCATTCCCATATTGAAAATTTCTGCTTCTAAGTCCACATTGATGGGTCCTTGCCTTACCCCAATCACATATGTAAGTGTCATCCCCGAAAGCCAGCAGATGGAAGGACTTTATTTGGAAAAGCATGCTTCTAGCGTCTATTTCTGAATTCACCTCTATCCCCCTATGGATGATATGGAAAAAATTGTGGAATGTCGCCTTGCTCAGAAGCTGTTTCAATATTTTAGGTCTTTTTGGGTTTTACCCGAATTTTAAGGAGCAGCAAGATTTCTCCCTCGTCGTCCTACACAATCTGGAGAGTTTGGTAGTGATGCTAGCGCTGGCTTAGAGACTGTGGAGCGCATTTCCTTTCGTGCTTTCACCTTGACATCGTCACTGGCATTCACATAAGGCATCATCCATTTCCCGATCAATGTCAAAATCAAAAGAGGTTCCTTTAGTCCTTTCCTGCATGTGGAGGGGCCCGCGTACTCTTAAGGCGTGCATTCGTTCAACTGCGATGCATGTTATATGTATACGCTGGGAGGCTCGAGGCTTGACACTTTCGTTAGTTAGAAACTAAGCAGTTCCACTTTGTAGTCTTGCGGTGCGAAACTAATTTTATATCCCACACGAAATTCAAACTATCAATTTTAACCTCTTGGTCAACCTCCACACAATCTTTTCAAATGTTCTGACACCACCATTGAAAGCTAAAGTTTACCGAGTCCTTATAGCTCTTTACGAATAGTGTCCTAATACACGGTTTAAATTTAGCACCGTCCCACAAACACCTTCGTGCCATTCTTCTCATCATCCTTGAAGTCAATCTCAGCAGAAAAAAAAATCCCTTCAAAGGATCACCCACCAGCAAACTTTATAGAATTGAACTCACAAACGCTTCACACAATCGGCTTACTTGGCTGAGTCTTCTGCGACAGTAAATACCCACATTGGCTTTCGCATTAGTCCTCGTTGGAAGCCAGGAGCTTTGAACACACATCCACTTGCACACGGAAGTCTTTTTTCAACCTCCAACCTTGAATTCTATTTTCTCGCCCACGCTCAGTGTGGATGGCAGGAGAGAATGTATTTAAAGCTAAAACTTCCCCCCAACTGCACACTGCCACACCCTTACACACCCTCATACAGAATGAAATGAAGCACCATGTGTCACATACACTGAGACGCACTCGTGAAGACAGTTCTCCATTCCGTGTCGAGGGTGTTCGCCAAAGGACCCATCTTTTCGGGGCGACACTCGACACCAGCCGACGACAATGCACAAAGCGAAAGACGGCTTGTGCTCGTTGTCAGAAGTTCTCAGAAGCTAAACGCTCTGGGTGGTGAGTGAGTGGGCGGATGGGTGAATCCTTTGAAAATCTCTTATGCAAGTCGCAAGTTGATTGCTTTTGTTTTTTGGGGAGGGGCGGTGACATGCACTCACCCTCGCAGGCAATTCGAAATCGCTTTTGAGATTAACTTTCATTGTGCGGTTCGAGGGTGAGTGTTAACCCGTCTGAGAGGTGGGCGGAGGGGTGCCTTTGGATGTTCTCTCAAATTTACACGAAAGTGGATTTAGTGCTGTAATCACATTCGGGGTGGAAGGAGATCGATTCGATTGCAGGTTATTGGATTTTGGCAAATATTTGCAGTTGAAGAGCGGGAGGGAGTGAAAACCGCCCATCGCCTGACTTGCTCAACAGACTGTGCGAACGATTTCCGCGGCCGAATGTAATTGTTTCATTCCATCACCGGGCCATCTGCATTCATTGTCTGTCCAAAGCATTACGCCCTCAGCACCCCCCACCCACCCCACGCAAAAGATTTTCATTTGAATTGGAATTGAAATTACACGTTCATGACCAATAATGCGCCCTGGACACGGAGAACGCGACGTCGGCGGCCAACCGCGCCGTAAAAGCCATTAGAGGCCAAACTCATTAATTTGTCTAAAATTAGGCACCGAAACCGAAATAAAAACACCAGCGGGGCACACTAAACGCAGCACTAGGTGGTGGGACGGGGGGTGGGTGGCCGAATTCGATTTTTCCGGTTCGCTTTGTTTGTTTTGATTTCCGATGGAAAATGGCATTTTGACGATTAGCCGCGGCGGCGCGGCGCGGCGCGGCGTACTGAATCGGAACACATTGCGGGGGCAACACGCAGAGTGTGGACAGGTCCTACGGGGTTAATAAATAAGGGAGGCTGCTGTGTTAGCTGTTTGCGGTCAATGGTTGCAACAAAGTGTTGTTTCGAAGGCGTTTGAGAGGGATTTCGTTTTTGTTTGCGAAGCGAAGGGCTTTTATTGAAAACTAGACGTAGAAGGATGTGAGCGAGCACTGATTGCAAAATGCAATTTTGTGCAGGATGTAATGTAGACGGAGAGGAGATGATGATGTAGGTTTGAAGTTTTAGGTCTCTCTGGCCACGCCTCCCTTCCTTGATGCTTAGCTGCACTACAGTTCAGATGAATAGGCTTGCTTAGACAACATTCAATGAGATGAACGAAAGCCACAGGATTCACACGCACAGGGTCAGAGTACAGCTACCGCATCGGCCGTCTTTCCCTCGCCTTTCCATACCTTGACCTGCTTCCCATGCGCTTAGGGCAGTCTATCATTCAACTACGCAGATTTTCAGAAAAACAGGAGCGACCAAGGCTCATTTCGATGCGACTTCCTTTCTCTTAAAACGATAACAAAGACAGACAGAAAATAAGAAAATTTTGAAGTAGGACTTCTTTTTACAAGGTTTAATAAGGGATGTGCGGCGTGTGTAAGTGAGGACTACTATTTACGGAAAAAGGCAAGGCAAGATAGGGAGTTGATGGTAGGGGCTATGAAAATTTCTTTTACAAGGCATCTACAAGTGAAGCTGGGACAACAACTTGGGCAAGAAATTCAACTTCAATTAACACAAGGACTTGAACAGGGACCTAGACTGAAAATTAAACAAGGACTTTGATAAACAGGTTCTATAAGAAAGACTTCCACAATAATCTGGACATGAAACCAATTGGAACTTGAGGGATAAGAACTACAATATAAGGACTTGAATGAGGACTTGACAAGGCAATGATTTGGACAACGACTGCCGAGAGCTTAAAGTAACCTGAAGCATGGATCATAAAAAATGTCTCAGGAAGATTTTAAAAGTACACAATGTGAGCCACCTAAGGGTGCCATGACGTTCAGGAAAATTTTCCATATAGTCTCCCTATCTTTCATCTTCTCTTAAGCTTTTTTTTCATGAAAATTGCATTGCTTTAGCAGAGATCAGTTTCACTAATAACAAGCTTCTGAGATGAGATTTTTCCATGCTCTTGCGGGAGGGACTCACCAGAATAGGTTGAGAAAAACGACGGTGTGGGGGAAAGTCAATATTGAGCAGCTTCATATTCGGTCGGAAAGGGCCATATGGTACAGATGTCCATGATCACTACCTCCGAGGCGTGTCATAGATACAACTCCATCAGGTGGGCGACCAGTCAGCAGATCCAGCTCGAGGTGGTTGGATCAAATCCTGTAACTCGCATGATTGCGCTTGGAAAACGATCCTTATGAGATCGAATCGATGGCGAAAAATTTAGTTGCCTGGAGGTCTCTAGAGCGTGCATTTGCTCCGCGAGTCCTCTCTTGGAACTTGCGGCATGATGATGAAGATCTCCTCTTTCAAATTGCTGACAACACTGAAAGAGTACTATATGTCTATCAAGAGCTTCTCAGATCATTCCGCTCGGAGTCGACAACAAGCTGCAGGTCTCCTTTACTAGTAAGAGTACAGAATGCACAACACTAGTAGTTGCTGATGAAGCCAGGCCCTTGTCCCAAGTAGTAGCGCTGGCCAAATGATACTTTTTTTCAAAGTTTCTTTCATAAACAGAACCTAAAAATAAAATGAACAAAACCTAATCTTTGCTAAGCATTGCGAGTTCATTAGGAAGAAACAGAAATCCCAAATCATTTTGAAGACTAATATCCTCCAGTTAGCTGCCTTGTCTGACTTTTCAGAAGTTCATTCTGTGACCATAATTTTCGAGGATCTTGTTGATGGCTTTGGTTTGCAGCTGAAGGATAGCTTGGATAATTTTGTTCCCATAACATCTTTTCTTTACGGTTCACCACAAAAAATTAGTTCAAAGACCGGAGTTCCAGGTCAGGGATTTGAAATAACCAAGGCGGTTGATAACACGATTTGATCGATTGTGGCATGTGCCGTTGGGCCTGAGCCGTGTGGCATGAGCCGTGTGACAATGAGCCGTGCGCCATGGGTCATACAACAGCAGCCGTGTGGCTAGACCCGTGTGGTGAGCATGAGCCTTGTGGCTAGAGCCGTGTGGTATGAACCGTGTGGTATGCTGGACCATTCTGTATGAACTAGAGATTGTTGAAATCGATATCCTTAATTCCAATAAAATAAAAAGTCGATTAACAGAGCATTGTAACGTCCATTGTCCTAACGGGAGTTAAAGAAACATTTTCCAATGATGTCACAACTTCCCACGTGGCATCAAATTGCCAGTCTTAGTAGATAAACTGGTTTCTCGACAATTGTGACAATTGAAAAATGCGCTTTTTTAAAGAGGCGAGAAAATGTGTTACCCTAAGTTCGTTGTCTAGATCAAGCTAGGCATTAGGGCCTACCTGCGAAGAGGGAACCAAATGAGTGCTCAGATGCCTTCAACTGGTGAGTCAATTAGACGTTGTTAGTGAGACATCTGTTTGATACCCAGATGATGATTGAGCCTCAAACTCTAGGCTACAGTGTCATCTCATCTCTCCATTTTACCGTATTATGACGAGAACGTAGAGTGGATGCTTTGCCAGCAGGAGCAGCCAAAAATCCAGATCTTTGGTCGGAATTCTCTTCAGGCTAGTGCATCATAGTCAAATATTGATCTGTTGAAATCAATGAATTGATTGTCAATTGGGCCTCACACATCCGACCACGGCGGCATCGTAAAATGAAGACGACATCAAAGGTTGTTCACTAGCAAAATGTACGTTATGCTCAAACCTACGCATAGCATAGTTTGTGCGGTTACTTCAGTCAAAGATTCTTTTCAAAAACCGCCCTGTTTGGTCCACATGCAAAACAAGTTGATGCTTCGACCTCCTTTGCTGTGCCACCCAAAACTGATCCTATCTTAGAAATGCCGAGGAGCCTTTGAAATCCTGTGCTCCCCTAGACAACACAAATGATTCAGTTTGACCCGACTGTCTTCCTTCCGATCCTTGGTCACTTCATATCCTTTCACATGTGTCATGTGACAAGTTATCAAATTTCTTCAACAAAACAGCTTGACTGGAGGCGAACGAATGCCTCCACTCTCACAATAAAATTGACCACAGCCCTAAGCCCCGGGCTCCATACAAACATTTGGTTCAATATTCAAATCCACTCCGAGCAGAGTGCAATCAAATTAAATTCAAATCGTCCGACAGACTGATTCTTCCTTAGAGTAAACATAATTTTGAGCTCTCCGGACAAGTGGAGCAGGAAAGTCCTTCCCAAAAAGCCCACTTTCCCAATTTAAAATGCAGGCAATGGCCGGAATGCCATTTTCGCAAACAATCCCCTTTCTCATTGGGTCACTGATAGCAAATCAAACAGGCTCTCCCCCATCAGCCTCCATCGACTCCACACCGAATTCTGTTTGCCTCCAGCTTTGATCGGTATTCATCGACAGGGCACTCGTCTAGACTGCACGCCGGAGGGCGACCCTCACGTCTTGGCCATCTTTCACAGGACACACAATCCCGGCCAAGTCGAATCACATTTCAGTTATGATTGCAAGTCTTTTACTAGTCCCCCCACCACCCACTACCACTCCATTAACATCCATCGGCAAATATTGTCGCAGACGACTGACAGGGCACGCGGAGGATGCCTTCTCCTCCGCAACGGATGTCAGTCAATTATTCGGTCTGCTCGTGCTGTTTACACTGTAAACAGCAGAGCAGTGCATGGGTGGGTGGATGTGTGTGTGTGCGCAGCATCTTCCCAAATAAAAATTTCATATTTTCCCCAACGACCGTAAACAACAAAGTGTAAGACAGTCGCCCGTCAACTGGAAGCGTTTTTATGCGTCGCGCTTGGAAATTATTGCCTGACTCATGCGATGCAGAAAATTTGCATTCCCACGCGCTCCCGCACTGCCGAATGCGGGCGGCATTCGATTCCGCGCAGCGATGGCGAGCTGTCCAATAAAAAACGTTTTTTACTGCAATCACAAGTTTACGAGCCATAAAACGTCCTTCCCGCTTTTCGGGCGAATAAATATATTAAATGGACAAAATGTAATCGCCACCTTGGCGCCCTCCCCAATCCCCGTCGTAGTATTGTGCTCTGGACGATGAATTGAAGACGGTGCGCGGAGGCGGAGGCGTAAGGACTTAATTGAATTTAAGCGCCCAGTGCCCAGGAGGTGGATGGCCTCTTAATTTGAAGAGCATCGCAGTGAGGCAAGATGCTTTAAATTTAAGCGATTGTAGATAAACTTGGGGCTGGTGCCCTCTCCACGCATACCTAATCCACGACCATAACACACCGTGCCCATGCAAATTGGATTCAGCTACTTCTGGCGGGCAGATGCACGCCATTGGGAGGATAATCCGCCGAGTAGCACACGTAGAAATGCCTCATCCTCCATTAAATCAAAAAGGTCCTTGTTAGAAAATCTCATCCTATGCAAATCAGGATTCCATATCCTGTCTGAAGGGAGAGAGAGAGAGAGGAGCGAAATGAATCCATGCCATGGTCAGGAAACAACTCAAAACGAGGTCATAACGCAAAGTCGTAAAATTCTATTTAGCCACGTCTGGCTGCGCATCCCCTCTCATCATCGCAATCTGCGCACGGCAGGCTTATTCTTTTTAACGACCACGCGGCTTCTAATAAATTCCACAGAATGAATTATCGTCGATTATCCTTATGCAAATCACCGCCGAACCTTCTTCATCGCTGGGTATGCCATATGCTCCTTTCTTTTCCTCTCCCTCTCACTCTCCCACACACACGTGGTCTTCCTCCTCCCGAAAAATTCAAATTTGAAAAAATATTGCGATCGGGTGTGGCAGGGAGGAAATCGCCTGCGAAATTGAAACCCGGCGCCAATATGCAACGTGTCTCGGAGTAAATGCCCTCGAAAATGGTTTTTGAAAAAGAAACCGTTCACCCGGTGGCGAAGGAGTTGACTGCGAGGTGTCGGTAACACTTGCGCGTCATATTTGCAGCCATTTGTGGATTCTTATCCTTTTTTGGGGGGGATGGGGGTGCGGCAACTTTTTTCATTAACCGCTACAACTAGCTGAACACACTTGGCGGGTGTTTCTTTATTCGGCATAGGGGGGAAGAGGGGGCGCAGTCATAGAAATTTTGAGTTACGGACGCGTAACTTTTCAGAGAAGTGTTTCTGGTGCCAATTTCGAGTTTGGCACTTATTTTGTTTGGGACTTGTTGTGGGTTTTTCTCGGCGCAATGTGGTAGATGGGCCTGCCATACGCTGGCGGGGAGGGAACATGCGTACCTCTGAGTTGGTGAACTCATCTGTGAGGTCTACACAAGAGGGAGTCACAGCCGTGTTGTGCCACTTGTGAACAGAGGAAGCATGAAGGAATTTTGCGTGGACGCAAACGATGTAGCTGAGTACTCACTAAGGCGCCTTGCATGTGGGGATATGCGACATAGAAGTCAATCCACAATAACAATCAAGTTTATCCTTTTAAGCCACCTTCCTTTCGGCAAACTAAACTCCTCCTGTATAGGGTAGGAAGGTTGGGAGGCTGCCACCCCACGTGTGTCTGGTTCACTGAAATCCAAAGTGAGTTAAAGGTGTTGCCACAGAAGCTGGTGCCCATCTGCTGCTCCTTAAACCAAGTTTCTTGGATGAAGAGACGTGTTGGATTTTGAGTTCACTTGGGATTTGCCCGATAGTTTGTCTAAAACACATCACTCAATAAATCTCGACATATAGGGGGAGCCACTAACAACAAAATTAACATCAAATGAATAATTTTTGTTAGTGGCGCCCCCTATATGAATTATTGAGTGATCTGTTACCCCCAGGCCAGTGTTTAGCCTCTTTATCAAAAAGCATCCCCTGACAAATGTTATCAACTCTAGTCCTTTGGGAAGTTTACACATTGCACGGTGTCCTGCAGAAGTGAAGTGTCAAATTGTAAAGCTTGCGCGTGTCAGAACTTCGGGTTGTGATGCTGCCAGCGAACCATGCTGTCATCTGCGCTCGGCTAAGGGTGTGTGATACTTGAAAATGATTGCTGATTGAAATGCCGATTAGCAGCTCTGACATCTTGGTTTTCAATACTGCAATTGGTACAGAGACGTGATTTCGTTTATCCCGATGTCTGGCAATTTTTTGGTAGGCTCGTCAGCTTCACAGCTTCCTTCTATAGCTCTGTAATCAGGAACCTATCACACCATATGGCTGCATTGTCTTGACTGCTCTCTTAGGGCTAGATACCAAAGAATCTTACAAAGTTTTTAAAGTGTTGATACATATACCGATATCGATACCATCGATAGTTGAACAGCTGTATCACAAAAACTCTCAATTTCCGCCCGGAATATACTGAAGGAAGCTAAGCGAAACTGTTTGATTTCTAAACGTTCCAAAGAATACCCGCTCCTTGTTCGCTACCAGTTTTAGAGCAGTTAGTCACTGGCATTCTTATCGCTAGTCACTTGGTTCGTTTGCCACAGTTGCATACTCGAATTTTTGGTTCGGCAGTCTACACAAAAATCGGAGATCGGGGTTAAGCTGAACTGTTACAGTTCTTTCAATAGCAGCCCCGATTTGATTTCGAATTCCTTGCTGCAGATGTCCTCCTGTCTAAAAAATGTTTCATATGGAACATCAAACTAATACCCATCCTGTAAGATTTCAACAAAATATTCAGAAGCACTGTATCGTGAGCATAATTGAAGGGAAATGGAGGTGTACAGGCGCGTATTCCAAACTTACAGATGATCTATAGCATCACCGCCAGGCCATGGTGAACATCCCAAAACAAAATTCAAAGCTTCAGTGTGCTAAATTTGAGTTTGTCTAGTAGAAGTGAAGCAGTGAAGAACACTTCCTCCGCATCACACCATAAACTTTCCAACATCTTCCTCAATTCCTAAAGAAGCAGCTTGCTGACAGAACCGAAGTAAGTCTCAAATTTATTGGTCTGTGACTGAAGTATCAATTCTGCTTGTCTTATCATTGAACACGAAAGTCAACTCCATTCTTACATCATGATAAAGCGGTTATCGAATCCGAAAACTAGACCTCAAGCAACGCTCCAGCACGGTCTATTTGGAGGTGCCTTCAATTTCACATTCCAAATTGGTTAAGGTCCCTCTCCACATGTTGAGGAGGTCGCCCTCTGTTGTGTTGTCCTTAAGGGAGTAGAGACGATTCAAAGACTTTTTGGGCTGGAGCAGCGTTCTCCATTTGCTCTTTATGAGCGAGCCATCGCATGCATTGAATCGGCGCAACAATCCACTTAACACGACCAATAACAGCTTCATAGCGTGGAACGCTTCCGAGTCGTGCAAGTCACGAATCACTTTTTTCCGACGTCAATTACCCAAAAAAGCCATGTTCCGTGACTCCTTTAAATTTTTCTCTGTGGGGCTACGCAAAAGACAGTGCTTACACGATTATTTCCTAAGCTCAAGACGCATTGCAAACCAACATTACTCAAGTTATAGCCGAGATATCACTCGAAGCGTGCAAAGAGGCTGCTTAAAATTACCTCAACAAAATTTAATGCTATGAGCCTTCTCGAGGCTGTCGTATAAACGATTGTTTTCCTTCGCACTTAATTGCAAGGTCCAGACTTCGTAAAGAATTTTATCAAAAATGTATCGCTGAGTATGTTTTGTTTAGATCAACTTTTGAAAACGGAAAATGAATGACATTTTAGTATAGCCAAATGGTATAAATTTTAACACAGTTGTAATATTTCAGAGCCATTTTGCGACAATTTTTTCCAAAAAAAAATTCCAAAATAAGTCCAAAAGTAACTTGTGAACAAATACAACTTGAGTAACAACAAGTCAAGTCACAAGAGTCTTTTGGACAGTCTTAAATCGAGCAAAATTTGTGGATGTATGAAAGTCATAGAAAAACCTTCCATTATGCCAGACAAGTCTAAACATCAGCCACCACTTCTCCTCTCCCCTTCTACAGACAGACTTATGACCCTGCATGTCACACATATGACCACCGCGATAGCAGTTAATGGAGACGACCTCAACTCTTAAGTGGAACATCACTAAAGTCATACTTTTACGACGGCACTATAAAATAATACACGTCAATGTACTTGCAGACGAAACAACATTTCCAGATAAGGTCAGTTTTGTGGCCAAACTCTGCGGCGCTCTGCATGGAGAGGGGTTCGTCATGACGGGAGCATGATAATAGAACACGTAATGATGATAATATGAGCGAGACAGTTGTGACGAGAGATATGAAGTGTCGACGATGAAGTTGAACGATGATGGAACTCACTCCTGAGTTGGGACCTGTGGTGGGGTTGATTTAGTGCTGGAAATTCGCTTCAGATAAGGATCCGCTTGCCTTTCATTTGAAATAGATTTAGTTAGGTTTTAAGAAAAGCCTCTAAATGGAGGCTGTTCGTATAGATTCACTCAGACGGGGCAGTTAAGGAAGCGGTCACAATGATGTAGGTTTTGGCAGTACCAGCGGATCAAGGCCCATCCCTTCTTAATGCTCTTGTCTCTCACGCGAGGATGCAGTTTTGTAGGATGAAGAGCATAGGAATACCTAGACACTCTGTTAGCCAGTTAGATGAGGAAATCACTAAAAATGGACTGCACTGCCGCAGACTAAGCTGCCCCTCTCAATCCTTAAACAATAATTTGAACGATGTCTTGAAGGAATCTGAGTTCAACTCTTGTCCTCCTTTTCGTTGTTCCTTTAACAAAAACAAAAGCCATCAGTTGCCTGAAAAATTCGAAACATCAAGGACATCAAGGGGAAATTCCAGCCACGATTGGTTCTTTCGGATATCAGAGCCGCAAATACCAATTTCGCACAAACGTGATTCCATTACAGTCGCCCTGGCAGTCACCCAGGGACCAATTGTGATCAAAAATGCGAATCCAGCTGCCTCCCTCCACAAGGTCCTTGATATGCGGCAAGAGCATAAAGAGAGAAGGAATGCATGCCACAGTCGGACAAAGGCATTCCAGGATCCAAGGTCCATCAACGGCGGATTAAATCCCCGATTCATTGAAATGCGCGTCATGATACCAAAGGAATCCCCCCTCCCCCAGGACATTCATTGCACCACGCTAATTGCGATCAAAAGTTCATTCAATCCCCAATCTGCCGCGCTTCAGTACCTTGGTCAAGGCATCCCACATCCGACAGATCATCCGCTTGACACACATGGCTGGCTGAATCCTTGGAGTGGCGGGCACAAAAGGAATATGTCACAGGGGTTGCTCGTAAAAAGGACTTTCATTCATCATCGCCTCAGCCACACACTCCTCCGACGCTTTACATCCGCTCAACTTGACTCCTCCGAGCCCGTCTCGTTACCCGAGGATTAATTAAGTGAAATTTTGCACCATTAATAAAGCCGGGGAAACTCGCACACTCATCCAGTCACCTACTTATCCTGACACGACGCTGTTCCCGCTGCCACTGTTGACTGCTTCAGCTTCTGAGGATGAGTGTCGCGGATGACGGAGGGAGGGGGTGGCGGAGGGGGGGCCAACGACGACGTCTATGACAATGATGTCATGGGGAGTGAATTCTTCTTTCATTTTTTTGTGAATTTATGTCCCATCCAACGTCTTGTCATATCCGTTTTAAATTTTTATCCTGCGACGAGGATAATTTGTAGAGCAAGGATGACATTTTCCCTCTTCTTCCTTGGTCTGCGCCTGTACATAGTTTTAAATGTATGCTCGGCGAGGTTTAAGGTTGTCGCAGGGATCTGCACTTCACTCAGTGGGAAGCGATGAGTTTTTGCGGATGAAGGACTGCCGTTGGCAACTGCTACTGCTGCATATTCTGGGGGACATGTCATGAAATCCTGTAAAAATGTCAAGACAGTTTTTTACGATAGTCGCTCGGCGGTTGCTCGATGAATTGTGCAAAATCTACTTGTGTATCGGGAAAGTGCTGAAGTCACTGGCGCTCCTTCTGGAGAGGTGAGACTATTCTGCACTTGCCATGGGTCCAGGGATTTGGCAACAAATTGGCTCTGGTTGGATGTTGAAGAAGTGTGCAGCCTGGGATATGTGAAAATTTGACTTCTTCGTCCTACATGCAAATTTGCAGCCCAAGGAGCAGAAATTTAAGGAAAATCTGAAGGAACTGAGGAGAAAAAGGGCTTGAATATTTTCCGTCAGACTAGATGCTATGAGTGAGCTGATTTTGAAGTCAGAAAAATGTCCTAATTGGCCTTTTGACGGTTTGGGCTTCATTTCAGTTGCAAAAAGACAAATTTTCAGAGAAGCAATTCTATTCAACCAATTGGGAGTTTTGGAGAGAGTGGGGGCATTATCTGTGAATTTTCCTTAAACGGAGAGTCGGACTCCATAGTGCCCGGTTAGTTGCCTCTAATATCGTCCATATTAAGAATTCACTGATGAAGCCAACAGCTGTTAGCATAGGCAATCAAGAAAGCTGATTGGTGGTGACTCCTATAGCTTCCCAAAGTCTATATTCTGGTCTCAGAGGTCCCACCACAAATTAAGATCAAACCATATTCGCGTTTAGCTCAAAAGCCAAACTGTACCATGCCGTCTGACATGACTCATTCTTGTTCCTCCCAGGCTGTTCCACTGCTTATAGGGATCAGGATGAGGTGGATACTTTCAGCTCAGCGTGGTTTTGCCCTATGTCGGGTGTTGTATCTTCAAAAGACACGCTTATGTTTGAAAAAATCTCGCTCCGAGAAGTGAATATCCCCTAAAACGCCAGATGCTGTGACAGGACTTAGAAACCTTTTGTTTCAAAATCACATCACTATTTTTTTTTTTTTTTTTAGTTTAAAAAGTATTTTTTTTTTATTTTGAGTTTCATTTGCATTAAATCTAGATATAAAATACTTAAACTAGCTATAATAACATTTATTTTAATTAAAACTATCTTACTGGCTCCATGCGAGCACTCTAAGTTAATCTATGAATTTATCACATCACTATTCTTAATGTCAATGAAATCACTGATGCAACCGCCATCCACTTGTGGCATAATAGCGGCTACCAGACACAGGTGTAGAGGGAACTTGACTAGTAGTGACGGCTTGACCAGAGGCTATAATCTGGTGCAGCGGGAGATCAGGAGCAACTTGAGTCCAGCCTGACCATGCCGTAACCCAACATCGCGAGCAGAGTTGTGATCACCGTGGCGTAGTGGTAAGTGCGTCGACGGCCGCGCAGAAAATCTGGGTTCGATTCCCGGACGCGACCCCTCGCATTTTTTCACGGCGCCACCTCTTTCGAGTTGCTGTCAGCACTCAAAGAGTATTGTCTATGAAAAGGTTCTCAACTCTCGTCGTTCGGAGTCGGCTCCTTCTACTTGTGAGAGAACAGTAGCACGCACAACACGAGTAGTTTTTGTAGAAGCTAGACCCTGGTGCGTTGTGGGCGGTAATGCCACTCAATTAATTTTTTTTATTATTATCACCGCGGGCAGAGTTGAGGTTAGTGTACTGTGCTGACTAGTCTGATTCAGATTGTTCACCCTACTCACTCGGGCTAGATGGTGGAGTTGCATTCTCAACCGGGTGCTCCGACCCAGAGACCGGCGGAAGTTTCGGAAATGTCTCGCTCCAAACCAAGATGACGTGATGGTCCCTCAACCATGATCTCATTCTGTACTTGGGCAATTAAGGCTTGCCTTCTCCATGAATCTTGGGAAAATCGACCCTAGTTCCGAGCACTTGAGGCACGAATCCCATGTCCCCTAAAACAAGCTCTTATTTGAATCATCTACTTCAATAAACTGACTTCCTGGTATTGAGCATTCAGATTAGTACGTAGTGTACCTCCCAATCCATGCCTTAAAGGGGGGCTACTTGTGCACTTAAACGACTCTTGAGGTCTGCTTGTCTATCTTAAGCATTTCAAATTCTGTGCCCGGTGACTATCAAAGTCATCACATCCACAAAGAAGACATGTGCTAAAAATCGCAGCTTTGCCGCTGGTTCTACTGGACGCTTGTGTTTGCATGTGTCGCCTGCACTGGTCAATGACAATGCAGCTTGAGTCTCATGGGTTCTTTATCTTCTAAGTCCCCGAATATTCTACAGTGTCAGTGGTCTGCTTGAGTTTTAATTTCACAACAATTTTTTTTATTGTGCCGAGTTACTATGTGCCATCGTTGTTCCTCCTACAAGTGCCATCGTTGATTAAGGGTCCAAGGATAATGCTAGAGACTGTCTTTTCACAACGACCAATGGGTATGTTGATGTGATCTGCTTCATATTGCATCACTGGCACTTTCGAAACGCCATACAGGGAAATCTTCCTCTCTTAATGGAGGGAGGGCTGAATGCCTTACACACAAGGGCAACCTTTTGTTTTATTGTTATAAAGGGGTACAAATAGGCAGCCTGGTGGCATTGTGGTGGCAGCCTGAAGGCATTATTCCTACTTCGTCTCTCAGTCACATGACAAAAAGGAGGATTCGTAGAGAGCCTATATCTCAAACCTGAAGTCTCGCCCTCATACACAATCATGATCACCATCGTCGTCTTCACATCTTCATCATCTTCATTATCTTCATCATCTTCATCATCTTCATCATCTTCTTCTTCTTCGTTAACCCGTATGTTGCACAAATGGACTCGTGGAGCTTATGCACGCACAAGAGACCTCCATGCCATTCGATCCTCTGCCATCAACTCTAGCTCATCAAAAGCTATTCCCAATCGCAACCAGGTGACTTTATAGCCTCTAAATACCCCGCCTTGGGTCTGCCGAGAGGTCGTCTACCTGCTGGAATTGTGTCCAAGGCACGCCTGAGAAGTCGGGATGAAGAAGACATTCGCGCTACGTTGCCAAACCATGAAAACATAGCCTCTTCTATCGGAAGAAGTAACTGCTCAGTATCGAGTTGGCCTTCAACGTCGCATTTTTCATCCTATTCCGGCCCGTAGCGGCAGGGAGCAATCTCATCTTGGCAGCCTTCAATAATTTCCTAAATTCTATGACCATGGGTGAGAGTTGCAACAAGAACTGTGTTAAAAACTGATAACTTAGGTGTGACATCAAGCTCAACCTTCTTTATTACTGAGTTACCAAGCTGCTTCAGAATTGATCCAGATTGGCCAGTCTTACAAGAAAACTTAATGTTTGTTCTGCCATCACTCGTGAAAAGGTCCCACCTTACTTAAACTTCTGTTTCAATGGGACCCCACATACAGCCACAAAACTATCGACCGTGAGCTGGAGTTCCGTCTGCGTGGATGTGAGGGCAACTAAGTCATCAGCTCAAAGGGTATAGTTTACCTTTAGATCTACGATCGCCTCCGCTGCGCTGCAGCATCCAGTCCTCCTGCCCTCGTTCTCTATCTTTCACTCTTCCAAAAAGGTCATATCTCCGATGATGCAAATATGAACGCCCAAAATGTTCATTCTCAGTTTTCCTTTAACATCCAGAGTCGAAACGCCTGGACTCACTTTGCACAAATTAAAGGTATTTACCCGCTTTTTGATCATTCTCTTCCCCCTCTTGCGACATCGCACTGTGGCCATTCAAATCAGTTAGCTTCACCTTATTACCCTTACAACAAACCAAATACTCACCATGCTTGACATTCCTCAAATAATTTCCTCCCCTTCTCATGGGCCCAAAGTTAGCTTGCAGCCATAGCAAATTAATTGAACATCAAAACAAGGACATCAAATATGTTTTATGGATCACAGTTGAAAGAGGCAACAACTAACGTTTAGTGGCACCATTAGGTTCTCGTATTAAGGACGCCAATTACCAACTTTGCTCGTTTATCCTTTCGGCGTGAAATATGTGCCTATCAATCTAAAGCCATGACGTAAAGTGTCTCTTCATTTGTTAAAGCTAACGAGAGTGAGTCTATGTCGGGCATCAATTGGGTTTGAAATTCATGTGACTTATGGCGGTTGGCTTAGTCCTTCTGTCCTAATGGGGATAACAGGGGAAAGAAAAGTTGAAAGGAGGATGAAATAAAATTCGATTCAAAAGCTATTAAGTTGGCCTTAGAAATGTTAACACAGCTTCTCAGAAAAGACACTTAAACCGGGGGAAGCAAATATTGGCACAGGCGATTTTTCGGCCAGGTGGTAATCAGTATGTTGATGTTTAGTATTCAAACTCTGGAAAGACTGAAACAAAACAATGCAAGTCTTTACTGGAGAAACGAAATGCACATTTTCCAACTTTCCTCCGGAAAAGGTATGGACTCACTTTTTTTTAAATAAGTTAACGACGAAAAAATTTCCTGTTTTTCTCCTTTGAATGATGCTACACTCCTGGGTGGAACTGTGAATCAACCATTTGGCCTCTGCAGCTTGCTGGAGCGGATAGACTGTCCGGACCTGAGTGGGCGCATGCTGTAGCTCTTCTGTAAGATATGATAGGAAGAAAGCATACCTGATGAGTGGAATCTCAGCATCGTCTGTCCAGTTCACAAGGAAGGAAACCTCTTCGACCGCGCCAACTATCGAGGCACAACACTCCTTAACATCGCATAAAGGATCCTCTCTGCCCTATTGTGTGACATCCTGAATCATTCCTCAAAAACCTGATAGGTCCTTAACAGTGTGGTTTCAGGCCAGGACCAAATCTTCACACTACGGCAGATCCTGGAAAAGACCCAAAACGTGCAGATCGACACTCACCACCTATTCGTCGATTTCAAGGCCGTATATTATGTGCATAGCGACGAGCTATACAGTGCCATGTCTAGGTTTGGCATTCCTACCAAACTCGCCAGATTGTGTAGGATGACGATAGGGAACTCCCGCCGCTTCGTCAATGCTAATGGACTTGCCGAGACCTTCAAAGTCAAGGAAGGTTCAAGACAAGGCGATGCACTGTCATGTGACTTCTTCAACATCATTCTTGAGAAGATCGTGCAGCACTCACAAGTCAACACCAGAGGCATGATCTTGAAGAAGTCCGTTCAATTACTACGCGATATTGACGTAAGCCGTTAATGAGACATTTGCTGGCATTGAAGCGGAAGCACAAGCACATTCCGCCGTATCATGGTTGAAACTTCCCATCCAGGTGCCACAACTGATATAGGCAGCAAAAATTTTGAGGCAGTTTTTGGCTTCGCAGTAAAAAAAATAGGGACAACAACATCAGTACCGAAATCGAGCACAGAGTAACTCTTGAAAATAGGTGGTTTCCTGGTCAAACTGCCTTACACCTTGTTAATTACGGTCCGGCTTTGACTCCGTTGATGGCAATTGGAGGAGTAGTCTCAAGGACCAACTCTATAACTAATAAAGTGTCTACAAATACAATATTTAAGGTCACTGATCGATTACACTTCTCCGACCAGAAGAGTTTTAGAATCTACGCCATTGGGGCATCGTACAGAGGATGACCTCATTTGAGATGGCGCACACAAATTGAGAAGGACCTCAACCAACTTGGAGGGTGGAATTAGAGACGGCTGGAAAGAAATTTTTCTCAATGGAGAAGTGTGTTGATTGATCGACTCAAAGAAGAAGTTCCCCACTTGGTTCGTTATCAAAGCTCAAATTATCCAAAATGTACCTTCCCAAACAACGCCGTCTGGGGCATTCAATCACTACTGTGTTCCCTAATGTGTCAAGTGTGTATTAAGCTATCAAAGACAAAGAATCTTCTTCTTCTTGCTGTGGCGGTACAGTCCGGGGTGGACCTATGCCTCAATTAACATGCCTCTCCAGCCAGCACGATCTTTCGCCAGCTGCCGCTAGTTGCATACACCAAGTTGTGTGCGCCACCTTAGCCTAGGCCGTCATCTGTTGCGTTGTAACAATGGCTCAGACTAGAAGACCTCAGTGTGAATACATAAGAAAAATTCCTTAAATTCGAGCCTTTGACAGCATGACATAGAAATTCTAGAGCGACATACTTTATTTTCCAACTGCCCTCTCATACTTGCATACATCGACGACGCACACCAGACACCATATTGTTGTGACTGAAAAGGATAGAACTGAACTCACCTGTTGCACTTTCTCAAAAAAGAACTCTGTGCACTGCTTGTTATTCTTGTCGCAGGTTTTCGGTGTGCATTCACACAGTCGGGCGTCGTCAGTTCAACACGCGGGAACAAGTCCGAGGTGATTCCTTGGAAGAGGGGGACTTCCTGGTTCAGGAACTTTTGCAAGTTCACATCCTTAATTGACCGAGGACTGGGTTGTCTTCTAGTCTTTCATGCCAGCGTAGCATCAAGGCCCCCGCAGCCTTGAGAACCTGCTTGACCGCCCTCATGCCATAGTTGTACTACAGCTGTGTGCTTAATTTCTCCTAACATAGACGGTACGTGGCCACGATTCTTAATGCCAGTGGCTTGGAGCTGAGAAAGCCGTAGGAGCACAGCTCAATTTCGGTGATCAAGGCGTAGTCCGGCCCCATCATGGCCACCGATCGGAAGAGAACCTACACAGCACCGTAGATGAGAAAGATCACAAGAATGGATGGAGAAATGGACAACTTACTTGCAAGTTGTCTGGCAACTTGCAGCATCTAGCATAACACATATTGGGTCCAGTTTCAGCGTCGTTAACTCAAACACCTTTGTCCGCAATTCTGAATTTATTCCACACTGTATCATCAAATCTGCCAAAGAGGCCATCATCCGTCGAACCGCCGAGTCTCTGAGCGACTACTTAGCTGTTGCACTTCAACAGAAAGTGCCTTCAAGTCGATTCGATCGAAGCAAGACCACGCTCCGAATGAAGTCAAACCCTTGAAGAACTTGCCTGGGGCGATGTAGTCCAGGCCATCGGAACAGTTGAAAATGACGCACTGTTTGGCCACCGACTTGGCAAAATCCTTTGTCGTCTCCGTTTTGCCAGACCTTCGACGCCTTACAGTTAAGGACTTTGTGAAAGATCTACAATCAAACCGCACATTTTCCAAACCTTCCCCTAATGGCATTTTTAAAGATTTATTCGAGTCAAAGGTTTGCTTTCTGGTCGTGCCTTCCTCCCCCACAAATTCGAAAACTCCAATCCCTGTCAGTCACCAATCGTACCCATTCCACGTAGAGACTAGCCCAAGCATCTTAAATTGCACCCCAAAACAACGCAGCCCCAAACACCCTAATAGCCTCATTTATCACCGCTTGCGATCACATTTCGACACCAATTTGCCACCGAATTGAATGGATTCAAAATCCACTCAAGCGACAATCAAACGCCGTGACCGCATGGTGACACAATGATCTAGATCTATTTTTATCTCCACTCATTAGAAATGAAAGTGAATTTCTTATCTTCGTCCCATCAGCACCCGCAGCAAGTGCCCCCTCAGCCAACACCTCGGATTATGTGCTTTCAGCCATCGCGCGCACAAAAGCGTACAATCCGCTGGAAGGCACCGAAAACCCATATTCAACTTATCGCCCAGCCCACAACCACCGCAGCAGCGTCATTATGATGAACTCCGTGCCTGGCCCCCACTTGGGATGCGACAAGTAGGCAACTGCCACTCACTCACTTGCCGCAGTTGTACGGCCACGTAAACCAGATTTCTTGCCCTCGGGTGCGCCTTCCTGAGCAGAACAGAGTCTTTCGCACAAAGCCCAAGAATAATGTGTGGTGGTGGGGGTTGCGAGGGTGAGTGTGTGCGGCGGAGGCTGTACCGCCAATGTACTACAATTCAAATTATACCAACAGTTGAAGGTTGCTGGCTGGGTTGACGGGCTTTCCAGTTCAACAGTGCGGGTGGAATCTGTTGATCCTGGGGTGGGGACGTTAGGTGAGCGTGAGCAGAAATAATTAGAGCATTCTTCGCAACGGAACCACCGAAAATGAGGTGAAAATTTGGAGCGTTTTCACCTTGGCATCGTATCCAGACACACGACTGCGGTTGGCAATAGACGACACGAACTCCGAGTCACAGCGGACGAGAGTGTGGAGGGGGGGTGGACGATGAAAGCTAGGAAATGAGGTCGTTAAAATTTCATAAATGTTTATGGACTTGAATGCCATCGTAGATCCCAACACAGAGCTGCTCTGCTGCACAGACTCTCGGTCGCAGCCTGCGGTGCTCCTCGCTCAGGTTGAGAGAGAAAGTTTGTCTCCCCCCCCCCCTCTCGGTGGGAAATCCTCACAAAAGGAGAAAATATTGTTTTAGATACGCTCCACGGCTGAGGCCTGCCTTAAGTGGCGATGATGAGCACGAAGCGGATTAGGAAGGAAGACAGGAGTCATTAGGTTGTTCAGTTGGTTTCGAATTTTGTTTTTTTTTTTTTTGTTGCTGCTGGATGTAGACCTAATTAATGCTTATCCGAGAAATTAATTTATCTGCAACACAACTGCCAGGGTTCATCTATTTTCTGGCTTTTATTACCCGGCCGATACAGGCGGCTGGATTTTATGAGGGAAACACGAGGAATATTAGCATTTACGGGCGAGGTGAGCGAGCGCTGCTCGATTCAATTACGGAAGTTTGGAAGCGCGTGTAAGGGGGCGCCCATAAAGCCTTCGCGTCATTAATTATTGAAAGTTATTGACTGGTTATTGAGGATTCTTGTGCGTTAAAACGCCGCGGCACGGTGTGGCGGAGGACGGAGGGAGGTGGAGGAGGGTGCTGCTCGTAAAGACGTGTGCAGAGAACTTTTTAAGTGCACTTTTAGGGATACTTTTCGAGAGTTTTCCGCGTAACTTGGTGGCGGAAAATTCACTTGATTAAAAGGCCGGGATTCTTGTCGGGGTTAAGTTGATTTGTTGTTGACAGGAATTGTTATATTTATTGGGGTGTGTTTACCTGAGAAAGTTTTTGTTGAGTTTTTGCGCTGGAATTTCAGTCATTTTTGGTTTTTTTTCCTCAAATTCGATGCACGGTTGGGAATGGTTTCAGTTTTGGTGGTGGATACAGTTGGCAGTTGAACAGAAATTTGCACTGTTGGGGACGCAAAAATTGTGGCAATTCTATGAGTTGGGGAGATCTGTCAGAATCGCTATCAATTTGTGGATTGAGCCTTGTCAAAGTGGCGACTTGTCTTCTAACTCTGAACTTACAAGCCGCAGTATCATAACGTGTCTGTTGGATATTCTGCGCTGAACGGAGATCTATTACAGCATTCCTATCCCTCGAAACGAAGTAGAATCAATGGCAAAGGCAGTTTTTGGACACCCAAGTAGGTGACATTGGTAAAGGACACCACAGCCGCTTCAGGGCTGGCAAAAGGTGCCTCTGGACTGTTTCAGGAAACTTTCAGGATCTGAGCGGCTTAAAAACGACCCAAAACCGACCCCATTGTGTGGTTATCCCATCAGCAAACAGCATCTTCATCCATGCCCATGCTGATCTCCCTGAAATTAACTCCAGTTTCTACATTCAATCCTAAGCCAAATCATCCTCTCTCATCATTATTTTTCTTGTCATTTCAGATTCCGAATTAGAAGAATTCGAAACGCCAGCACGATATCGTCCGGATTCACTAAGTGCCCTCAGTCGTGCCACACGCTTCACCGAAGACGAAATCAAACGAATTTACCGGGGATTTAAGGCTGAGTGTCCGACAGGGGTCGTCAAAGAGGATACGTTCAAAGTAATCTATGCGCAATTCTTTCCTCAGGGAGGTTCGTGCGGTACAGTATAAATATTTTTGTTAACACTTTTCTAATCGAACATAGTTGTACTAATTGTTGGTTTTGTTTTTTGTCTTTTCTTTCTTTCTTTCCCCGGTTTCCGAACATCAATTTGCATCTACAACCCCCCCCCCCCCTCTCCGCCCCCACCGCTTTGTGTTTCCCCACTCACTCTGTGTCACTCCCTTGTGTTCTCATCAATTTATCTTGTGTTTTTTTTGTTGGTCGTTGACGTGGTCTGTGTTCTGTGCCATCATGATCGTGGACCGACTTTTTGTGTGTGGAACTGTGGAACGAAACAAAATTAATGGTGTACACAATGAACAACTTGAAAAACGAAACAACACAAAAACAAAATGCCCGCTTTACGGCATCCTGCACACTGGCTTCACTCCCGGACCCACACCACACCACACCACACCCCCACCGAAATGGACGTTGTTTTTGTTTGATGCCCGTTTCCGTTTCGTATTCCTTGTAGATCTCACTTTTTATTGCCCATTAAACAGATTCTTATGATTTATTGCGTTTTTTTCGCTTTTTCGTTTCGATTAGCAGTTTCCGATGCTTTTTTTGGCAATTTTCTCGCGAGTTTATGTTAAAATGTGTCCATTAACGGCTTTGCGAGAGGACTGCGGACTTCAATGGCTCGCGACGATAATGGCCGAAGTCACACGGCCGTGAAGGGGGGGAGGGAGTGATTGACTGGTCTATAAATTGCCGGCAGTTAATATCGATTAGAGTGCTAGACGTGACTGACGGAGAGTTGAGTTGACGAGTTCCGCGCTGAAGAAAGAGATGGGATTTCAATTTTGTTACGAATGTGCGGGGATAAGAGTTTCTTTCGATTTTCCTTGGGGTTTGCGGAACAATCTCTCTATTTAAAGGTGCAATTGCGATTCAAGTTGAATGAGGAAGCATCAAATTGAAACCTAGGTGTCGTTTGTGAAAAGCTTTCGATATCTAGGGGATTTCAGTAAAATGTTCAAACTCCTGGGCCACATTCTGAGGTTTTGCAACGTATGGTGAACATTTTCTGTTTGAACACATGTGTAGCCTATTCTTACTCCGCAACGAAACGCAACATATTTGCGCTAGAAAATTTATTTTCAGGTTGGCATACAAATTGTCTGGGATTTTAATCAGATCCAAAAACAATTCCGAAGCCGAAATGGTTTTAACGCTCTTCTGTCGTACTAAAGTGTTTGGGTTTATGCGTAGTCCTTTGTATTCCAGCGTCACGTAATGTGGAAGCTTATAACATGAACCTAAAACATAGGATGGTCTATTCTACAACATTCCTTTACTCTGACAGTTTTATAAAGTTGTATGTAGGGTGATGCAGTGTGGGGTTTGATTTATAATGTAAAATGAGACATTTAATAAATTAAATTTAACATTTTTGCCATCAGTTAAAAGAACAAATCATGGCATTTAATTTTTAAAAATGATATTATGTGAACGCCGGCCATAGCTGAGTCGGTGGTGATCCAATCGGAAGGGACAATTTTTGAGCAATTTGTTCGAAAATAGCCGTATAATAGAAGCAATGTTGACTTCCAATGCTGGCTTATTCCTGAAGATCTGGTACTATCCGAAGAGAAAATGAGGGCAGCAGGCAGGCAGCTCTTGTTAAATTTTATACGCTTTTAGGACGAGACCTACGCCTCGAAATGCACAAACTTGTCCCATAAGTCAAGCCCAATTCCTAAAAACAACGCCAAATCGGTCACGTTCTGCGCTTACACTTTCATCTACAGCTGCTATTTGCTGTTGGATATTGTATAATCGGTCGCATATCATCCACTTATCTAAAGCGAGTCAGAAATAAGCGAATGGCTTTGCAAAAGTGGCTTCAGAAGGCCAATTGAGTTCCTTGAATCCAAACATTTCACGCAGAAGACTGATAATTATAATTATTGAGTAGCACTACAGCCCACAAGGGACCATGGTCTAGCTTCTTTAGTAACTACTCGTGTTGTGCGTGCTACTGTTCTCTCACGAGTAGAAGGGACCTACAGTTTTCGCCGACCCCCAACGGCGAAATTTAAGAAGCTTTTCATAGACAATCGTACCCTTCGAGTGCTGTAAACAACTCGAAAAGGGAAGTGCCGTGTAAATATGCGAAGTGTCCCGGCGACCGTCGTCTTACGATCATATTTCAAGTCATACGTCCCAACTGAGATCTTAAATTTGGGCCTATTCATTATCTGCTTTTCAATCGGCTGCAGAAACACCTTCGTGATATGCTGCCACTTAACACCAAGTGTTGGAATCGAGGTAGTCATAGTGTAAAATGCTTCATCGGACACATCAGAAGTGCTCTAATTTGCCACCTTCTTACAGTTAAGTCTCTGTTGCACCTTATGTTGCCTCTTGTTACTTGGAAAGCCTAAACCTTACCCTAACTCTCTCTAGGACGTCTGTAAACTTGTATGTGCCCAGTTGAAGCCTACTCTATTTAAAACTGTGAAATACCGAAGAATGTGTTGAATGTTGAAACTAACATCAACCCGATCTGCAAATGTCTTAATTTTACTCACTACCCAGCTGAAAGGGTCTTCGAATTCCAGCCTTCGGGTTCGAGAAGGAGAGGAAGGCCGAACCTCCGGTATAGAAACAAACGCTAAGGAGCTTGGTCTTGACAACAAAAAGCTGCGAGTCCGGGACCGTCAAGAATGGAGGCACCTATAGCTCAGGCTCAAACCCTCCATGAGTCGCTGCCCAGATACAGAAACAAATTACCCACAAAATTTTTTTTAAGAAATAATTTTTGACGTGTTTTTCTTTTTCAAATGGCCTGCGCAGTTTTGACAGTCAAAGTTTTGGTAACTCCACAGGGGAATACTGAAACTTGAAAATACCGTTATTGGTACATAGTAAACGGTATGTTCCGTGTAACAGGAGCGATTCATAAAATCCACTAAATAGGCATTTTTGAGTTTTATTTTCTGACTCTAAGTTCGAAGACCTTGAATTGTTATCCACCCTCAAACCAAATTGACCCACAAGTTGAACGAAAACTCACTCTCTCCCCTCTCAAGCACACTCCTTCAAAAGCCGTTTCCCCCAGCACCTCACAACCCATCACCGCATCCTTCTGCTCACCGCATCCAATGTCTTTTGCTCCTGCTTATGTATATTTTTTCGATTTTCTTTTATTAACCAAAAAATAAACAATAACAAACTGTAAGTACTCCCATATGCTAAGAACTAATGCTAAGCTCGATGGATTATATTTAAGCTCTCGTTGTTCGTGTCCTTCTAAGTGTGTGTGTGTGTGTTTCTTCCAAGTAGTGGATTCAGTTTCAATTTCAGCTGACTGCTTACCCCGCTAAATGCATCCGCCCCCATTCGCTGCCTTGTGTCATCGCATCACATTCCATCATCATCCCCATCATCGCCATCATCATTGTCGTCTCATCGCTAAATGGTATCAAATCTCGGACACATCATCCACCCTCAAGTGGGTCAACTTCAGGGATATCCTCGTCGTGGCGTTGTGCTGACGCAGACTGGAGACAAAATTTCGTTTCGTGTCAGCGAGAGAGGCCATAATTCGATTTTCTCGTTTTCGGTTACTTCCGCTGATGCGACCAGTCTCCGAGCCGACGGTGGAGTGATGGAGTTTTTCTGTACGACAGACGACGACATTGAAAATGTCACACGACGGGAGTGTGAAAGTTCTTCTTAACCTAGATTTTCCAGCACATCCTTTGCGCTCATCACGGCAGTTGATTATGCGACGGATGCAAATGTCCTCGTTTTCTATTTTTAGCAGTCGCACACCACTCGGCGTTGGTGCTCGCGCCCAGCCTTGTGCCTCGTGGGAAATCAACAATTTTCCACTTTGGCCCACAACTGGATTTTCATGTCATCGGGCGCAATGGGCGGCACCAACAAACCAACCGCAACACTCTGCCGGTCAATTGTGATAAATTTAACGCCATTGTGTGGACGTGCGTGTGTGCGGGTGCGGGTGCGTGTGTTTTTTTCCGTTTTCATATTTCCGTGTGTCGAGCTGTCAACCGGGGAACATTCAAATTCCAGAGGGTAAGGACGAGCGCATAAATAAAATGTGAAATGTGAATTGTGCCTGCGGCCGGTTTCCCGTGGCCGAATTAGCATACATTACCGCAGACATGTGTGTGTGGGTTGGCGGTCAAGATTTGGCGTGTAACATCTATCCCCGCCCTCTCGCCAACCCACCTCTTGCTCTGATACTCGGAAATTTGTTTTAATTGCATTTACAAGGAGTCACCGAATTTGCTCCTAAACTCCCAATTAGCCCAATCGCCCACACACGTCCCCGCCCTCAGCAGCGGCGTCCGAGCCAAGGCGAGGGTGGGACGGGTGCAAAAAGCTACAAATTTCCGTGGGCAAGGTTTACCGTGTGTGGCGCGCCTGGAGCGGACATAAATACGTGCCCACTGGTCATGGGTATGCGTGTGCTGGTGTCTGGTGGCGGGTACGTGCCAGGAATCCATTAGGCACTTGTTGGGAGCCAGTTTTGGCCGAAATCTATGCGATCTCTTGTTAGTTTCAGTTTGCACTCGGTAATGAGTGGATTGCTGCTATTTTCTGTTGTTGTTGTGGCTTGCGTGAGAAGTTATTCGTTTTTTTCCTCTTTTTGCGTTGGTTATTGGCGTAACGTGATAACTCACGGGAAAGTTCACGTAAATTGAATTACTGCGGCAGGGAATGATAGGCGGACGGAGTTCTGAGAAGCGATGAGAGCAAGGAGCCTTGCTCATGATTTATTTGAGCACCAAATAGGATTAATCAAATGCAATCGTTGTGGCATTTAGGCGAGGAAATTCGTTTAATCATCTCATGTCAGCCCACGCTCTGAATGAAGAGAACGTGCCGGATGGGTGTATAAAGTGGTTTGCTTTCAATTTGGGTGATTTATGTGATCAGCGAGATGAGAGATACTTTTTCTCATAAGCACTGAAGGATCTTTCACAGAATCCGAAGCACAAGTCCTATCAAAAATGTCTTAAGACAGGTCCTTCAATTCTGTTCATCTTGCCAAAATATGTCTTGGCAAAGTGAAAAAATGCATCAAAGTTAAGAGGAGATGTTCAGACCTCTGCCTACGAATTTAAATCTCTCTCGAAATGACTGTTCCTCTCTTTTTTAAAGTGCACAGTCTCTGAAGTCATAAAAATGAAAAAAAATTTCAAGGGCTGTCGGATGCCTGATGAGAAGAATCTCGGCGGCGGCTTTCCGGTCAACAAGAAACAGGACTCCTTTAACTGCACCAACTATCGAGGGATCAGTCTCCTTAACATCGCGTGCAAGATCCTCTCTTCCGTATTGTGTGAACACTTGAAACCGCTCATCAACAAGCTGATAGGTAAGGAGGATAGGTAAGCTTGTTGACTTATAAGGATCAGTGTGGTTTAAGGCCAGGGAAGTTCACAATAGAACAGATTTTCTCTATACGGTAGATCTTGAATAAGACCCAAGAAGTGCACGCTCCACCTATTCGTCCGCCGCATATGAAAGCGTGCATAGAGACGAGCTATACAGTGGCATGTCTAGTTTTGGCATTCCTGCCAAACTCGTCAGATTGTGCAGGATGACGTTGGAGAACTCTCGCTGCCCTGTCAAGATCGGCCGAGACCGAGACCTTTAATGTCAAAAAAGGTTTTAGACAAAGCGCCGCGCTGTCATGTGACTCCTTCAACATCATTCTTGAGATGATTGTGCGTAACTCACAAATCAACACCAGAGGTACGATCTTCAAAGTCTCCACTCAACTGCTAGCTTGTGCCGACGATATTGACGTGATTGGACGAACACAGCGAGCCGTCAATGGGGTGTTTTCTGGTATTGAAGCGGAAGGAGCTAAAATGGGTTTGGTGGTTAATGATGGCAAGGCGAAGTACATGCTGTCATCAAGGAAGGACCCACAACACCGACGCCTCGAACAGGGCGTAAAAGAGCCTCAAGAGGTAATTGAGGAAGAGAGCCTTCTCTTGAGTGACTAAAGTGGCTTTGTATAATAGCTTGATCATTCCGATCCTCCATTACGGCGTGGAAACTTAGACGTTACTTAAAGCGGAAGGAAAGCCCTTCGTCTTTTCGAGAGAAAAGGTATGCGTGCTATTTTTGGACCTGTTTGCGTTTATGGCATCTGAAGAAGAAGATTCAACTCTATGGGCTGTATAGCGACATGTTTTAAGCGTCTTCGGATGCAATGCACAAAAACCACGTCTTGGCAGTTTGAGAATTTGTTGCGCAAAAGATCGATTGCTGTACGGGCCGTGTGGCATGGGGCGGTATATTTCAAAGAAAATTGGTCCAATAATGCCACCACAACATAACTCCCATTGAACTGTCTCTCTCTCTCTCTCTCTCTGACGAAACATTGGCTTCTTGACAATAACGGTTGAGGTTCACAAGATCCATATTTAGAAACGTAGTTCACTATCGTAGCCCGAGATGAAAATTCTGCTCGTCAGAGAAAATGTTATTTTTCTCAAATTCGTTGTCCATGGCTCGAAGTACGAAGTAATAATAAAAACAATAGTCCTTTGACTTTAGTTGCTTATACGAATAGGAACTCACAAATAAATAGTCCGAGAAAGGAGAAGTCTCATGAGGCTAGTGCTTCAAATGTTGGGCAATTGAGATGGGTGACGAGACAACAGCAACCATGTTGCTTACTCGTATTTGTTCGCACCGTGCGACCACGGGAACCGATAGTGCTGTCCGCAAGCACCCCAGTCGTATGAATTTTCTGCACAAACGTGAGTACCGCAGTCGCAAAGGGTGCTCCCCCATTTCGGTCGAAACCAACAAGAACGCACTGTTTGGGTTACACAGACCTCACACTCATCATAACGTTTTCATCAACTTTGTTAAGTCGAACAGCGAATAATTTCAATTTGCTGAGGTATGTTACGGCAAGATTTTGAGTGGGAAATTTCTGTCAGTGTCAGAGTAGTCTATTACTATGACAGACGAGACGAGCCGCTCTGTAAATGACTATAGTCAAGTCGAACTGACTGCTTTTCAGAGTAATACCCTTTTAAGATCTTCTGTCATGCAGATCCGGAAAAAGTCCCCATTCTATCCAGGGAGCAATTCAGCGTCTTTATAATGGGACATTGTGTTATGGAGTTTTGAGTGGCACTACAGCCCACAAGGAACCAGGGTCTAGATTCTACAACAATTACTCGTGGTGTGCGTCCTATTGTTCTCTCTCGAGTAGAAGGACTTACAGTTTTATGCCGACTCCGAACGATGAGATTTGAGAAGCTTTTTCATAGACAATTGGCACTCTTTGGGTGTTGTCTGTAACTCCAAAGAGGTGGTGCCGTGATAAAATGCGAGGTGTCCTCGTCCGGAAATCGAACCTGAACTTTCTGCATGGCGATCGACGCACTTATCACTACGCTACGGCGACTTATGAGATACCTCGCCAATAAATTAGTCCTTCCCCCAACCGACACCTGCGGGAGTTGTAGAGTGACATCAGCAAAATGAGATCACCAACCGTCTTTATGCCAGTCCAGGGAAAAACGCGTAACGTTTGGTAAATACTTCTTCAACTCAATTTAAGACAATGTGGCTTTCCAACACGTCTACTCCCAAAATTTACACAACACCCAAGATCACTGTAGAAATTCCAAATTAAGTGGTCGTACAGCACAAGACCGAGCTTCTTCTGTAACTTCTTGCGTGATGGGTGATCCATCACGCGATTTACACTTTATTGTTGAATTCGAACCGCCAAATTTGACAGTAAGTTCTCTTTGAATATCGCCGGCAACTCAAAAGAGAAAAATTCAACGTTTTCAGTCCAGGAAGCGAACATGCGACGACGCCTAGAAGGAAGCAACTTTATCAATCCCAAAATCAAAGAAGACATCGTAGAAGAAGAAATTCACTAGGATAGCTCAAGGTGAAGCAACCTGCTGTCAGTGGGCAACCACACCAAGCCTGTCGTTGCAGCTATTGTGAGGCCGCTCGCATAGTCTTTCTTGGAGTCCTTAAAACCAGCATAAGCAAGCAAGATATTGAGGTTTTCCACGCTAATGTCGCTGAGTTTACGAGTACCTAGGATATCAAAGAACTCTTACGATTGGCGTTTCTTTTTCTCCCTGTAAAAGTTTGGCAGTCCCAGACGAGATAGGAAATAGATCTTAACTCCTCCTCGTTTATGCATCTCCTGCAGAAGTCACTCTGATGAATGGCAAGTATTGAGTGGAGTGGCCAACCATCACGCCTGTAGTCAGTAGACACACTTGGTATAACTTGACGAGACAGAGAGAGTATTTCAAACGCAGGTGTGGCCCGGTTGCCACAAGACAGGTAGAGCTCTCCGACCACGTCTTGTTCGATTCCCTCATTGCATGTGTTTTGAGAAGGTGTTTCGCCCTAGCCAAGGGAATAGAAGGTATGGCATTTTTGGGCGCGATTAGAGGTCTAAGGTCTCACTTAAGAAAACTGCTTACGTCGAAGTGAATTGTCCACGATTAGGCAACAATAACCTCAAAGCCATGCTCGTCAAAAATCGTTAAAACAACAAAGTATAGCCGACATGCTATGAAGGAAAAATGCGTGAGTTAATAGCAAAATATATCATCAGTATCATCGACTTGAATTACATTCCCTAGAGATGTTTGACGGTTCTTCGTCCAAAGCCTTTTAAAAACCATTATTTTCTTTCAAAAGCAAGTCCTCACACCGGGTTACCTCTCACCAATCACCTTCGTCTGCCAACCACACACACGCTCTATTTCGATTTTCAAAAAAAAACAGTCCTTTGATCCCCGCCAGGCGAGGGTGCGTACCTAAAAAGCGGCCACACGCCTTAAAAAGATCCCCTTTGAAGTGTTAAACTCAAAAAACGACCTTGTGCATGCGGGTATGCTCAATCATTTGTGCAGTCATCAGTGAAGGTCCGCGCAGTTATTTAATTAGGACACTGACTGCCCGCATTCATCCTCTCTCACACACACGCACCCAGACGAATGCAGAATGTTGCATCACCCTGTAACTCAGGGCCCCCTCCACCGAAAAAAAATCTCTCTTAATTAAAACCACTTCTCTCTGTGCATCGCACTGCAAGGGGCATCCTTTACTCCAGGAAAAATGTTCCATTCCTTGCCACGCACCCATTCCTTCTTCCGAGGGACGGAAAAACGTTGGAGCGGGGAGAGGGTGGAGAGGAAGATGCCTTTTAAGCACCAATAAGCGCAAACCACTCACGTACAAACGAAAAATCCCAATTAAACTTCTTCCTCCGCACCCCTGCCCAGTCAGCACCGAAGTGAGTTTACTTTTTTCGACAAATGCCATCAGCAAGGAGCGTGTGTTCACAATCCTTCTTCCTGTCATGTCAGGACGAGCTATTCGGCAAGGGTGGTGAGACGGATAAGACGACTAAGTAACAACTGCAACAAGGCACGAAACCTGCAATTCATTCATTCGCATACAGACAGCGCTACCATTAGCATGTGCTCTTCATTTCGTAATGTCCTCCACTCGTGGCTCGTGGACTTGTCAAGGACATTCACAGCTGATGAAAAACCGAGAGAGAGGAACGGTTTGGGATGAGTGATGCGGAAAATGTTGCACATACGCCCCAGTATGTCGTGAGGCGAACTTATGTGCCACTGACACCTAAATATGGAAACCATTGAGTTTTCAAATACTCGCCCCCCCCGCTCCCCATTACAAGGACCAACCCACAGACCAACTTAAAGGGAAATTACCGGTGGGCACCCCGCTCCACTGCCTACAGGTGTTCATTTCATTTGCTCATGCATTTATATTCATGTGCGTTGCTTTTGTTTTTGTTATTGGCCGTGTTGAGGGGGTGGGGGGAGGACGGTTACCCACTCTCTGGACCGGATGGAGAGTGGCTTTATGAATTGGAATGACCTCCCCAGCCGCCCCACCCCACCACGCTGCAAGCAATCGTGCATAATACGCTTCTTATATTCGCATCATATCACGCCGCCTCTGCCGTCATCGTCGCCCTGCTGCCGGGCCAATTTGGAGAACAACAGCGACCCAGCAACGACGCAGCAAAACAGAATCCCCGCTCCACTGCCGCCGCCATGTGCATGGTTGACTCTTGTGTTTTCGGTGCGCCTCGCCGAAGGATTTGCTCTGTGTTCAGCTGTGTCCTGTGTTCTGTTTCCTTTCCTTCTTTTTATTTTCCGTTGCGCTCAGTGTTTTTTTTCTTCCTTTTTGTTCACCGTGTTGTTGTTGTTGTTGTTGTCGTTTCTTTGAATAATTGCTGCATTCCGTTTAGATGGGTGTGACTGTGCTCGGCTATGCTCGTGTGTTCGTTGTGCGCTGTGTGCTGTGTGCTCATTTAAATACTCGAAAGGGAATTATATGCATTCCGACCTGCATTCCGCCGTTCTGTACTTTCCGTTTGTGAGGGCAGATGTGTTCTAATGCTTTTCATTTGTTTCGTTTCTTTCTTCGGTTTGTTTAGCGAATCCAGCCCTTTATGCCCACTACGTGTTTAACACCCTGGATCAGGATCACAGCGGAATAGTTAGCTTCGAGGTAAGTCCTTTGCATCTTCTATTCATTTAAGTTTTTTTCTTTTTTTTTGTCACATGTTTTTTTGTGTTCCGTTAATTTACGCGAAAGCGCTTGAATTGTTTAAATATCCTTGGGGAGGAACACCTGCACACGCACGTAAGACGGGGGATTTTCAAATTAAAAATTCCATTTGCATAGATTTCTGCGAGTTTGCCGAGGCAACTTATGCATGCAGAGTGGCGATTTTTGTGCGTTCGCTTGCTGCGAAAGAAAAGCGCTTGTCTTTTATCAAGCGGAAGCTTGCAAGGTGCACTCGAAGGAGATGCGTGTTGACTTCTTTTAATTTTGCTGACACAGTGCTCTGAACCATAGCCATGACAGGTGACAAATTGCTACAAGTTCAACTTCAGGAAAGTACAAATGAATACTAATTTGGGAATTAGACGGAGAGGTGGAAGCCTTATTTTAACACAAGGTCAACTGAAAAACTCTTACAAAAGGCAATCCTCCACGGATTTCAAGTTGCAGTGGGGTATAGACCGTCAGAAAGGCATTGGGTTTGTGACAAGTTCGAAAAAACTTTGCAGGAAAACTATTCTGTCTGTTTTTTTTATAAATAATAACAGATACTAATAATGAAACACAAAATAACAACAGAAGACAAAAAAAGCAATATTCCATGAAAATGTAAACTAAAGATGCAAGCGGAGCCAGTCACGCGTTATTGCCACTCACAACTTGCGCTCTTGTGATAACTTGACCGATGTTAGAGTATATGTTATAGATTGCCTATCGTTGTCTGCACAACAAGTGACATACGATACTCTACCATGCAAATATTGGAAGGGAATGGTACAGAACTGAAGGTACAGTGAACCAAAAAAAAGTGGGACACATACTACCACTTTGTTGGTCTCAAAATATCGCAGCACGTTTTTTAATATATTCAAATGAAATTAATTTCAAACTTTTGTGCATTTTTAATCACTTTCAGACAAATACTTAAATTTTAGCATTTTTCTACAATTTTAACAATAAATCAAAATTAAGTTAAAAATGCAGCAAATTCAAAGACAAAAAAAACTGTTTCTCAATGCTACTGTAGAAGTGCCGCTGATTTGTTTGCTTTATTTTTGATCAAACGTCACTCCTACTCTTTGACAATTCTTTTGAAACTGGAGCTTCATGCTGCTTAGCCTCACTGTCACAAAAAAAAGAAAATAAGAAAAAGTCTCGCGATGAGAGTTGATGACTAAAAATAAGATTAACTCGAACTGCAACCATTGGTTGCTGTGGCGTGGTAGGTGCTGTGACGACCCACACGCAATTCCCGAACAGGACACCTCACAATTTTTCACGGCACCACGTCTTTCGAGTTGCTGACAGTCCAGTCAAAGTCAAAGAGTCCTAATTGTCTATGAAGACCTTCTCAAAACTAGCTGTTGGGAGTCGTCAAAAAACTGTAGGTCCTTCTACTTGTGCGAGAATAGAAGCATGCACAATACGAGTAGTTTTTGTAGAAGCTAGTTCCTGGCCCCATGTGGGCTCTCAAATATTATTTTTATTAGAACTGCAACCATCTTCGGACTGCTGTACATTCCAAAGCGTTCATGGCAGTGGGCTTAAATCTTGACACAGGACAGATAATCAAATTGTTTGCAAGCTTCCTGAACAATTTGGGTCTCTATTGGAAAAGTTGTATCCGTGATAGCTTTCAAACATGATGGTGTGATTGCTTCTTATGTGTCTGGAGACCCACAGTGGCTTTCGTTAGAGACCTCCATCACCTCGATATGAGTAAACGATTTTTATTTCGATTCACATCTCGTTGTACTGATAGCGTTAAAAACACCCTGAAGGTGTTCATAAAAAACAGTAACACTGGCAGGAATGGTTAGGAAGGAGAAGGTTCCAATTGAACGAAATCTATGTCAAAGTGGAAGAAATATGGCTCTTGAGCTGAATATATCGTTGAAAGGGACACAACACATGCTGAAAAATAAGCCTGGTTGCAGTTCCAAAAACCACACGGTATTACACCGCAACAGAAAAAAGTTCGAGTGTAAAGAGTGAAGGTTTTGCAGCGCTTGCACTAAGGTGGTGAGTTGGCGACTTAAGTTTTCTTTTTGCGATAAGTCGCCATTTGTTTTGGAGCAATATGGCAACAAAAAAATTGGCCGGGTTTACTTTGTAGAGAGGTCTTTCTGAAATGTACACTGTCAGATGGCCCCCATAAAGCTACCAACACCGATGGTGATGGTTTTGGCTACAATAATTCTCGACGGTCACTGTCCGTTTGTATTTTTGGACCGTGGCCTCGACATTATTGCAGACGTATACCCTGGAGCTTTCCAAGATGCATTACTGAAATCTTGGACTAGCAAACCTTTCGGTCGGCCGCAGTGAACATTTCTACTGGATTCGGAACCGTCTCACAAAGCGCGCATTAACCAAAAATGCATTTTAAATTCTGCAGATGCAAATCCGTTGGATTTCTCTGTCTGGAGTGCAAAAATGATCAAAGATTCGACCAACTTAAACAAGCACTTCGCCGGGAGTAGGCCAAAATACCGCAGAGCTACTTGTGTGCAGCTTTGTCCGTTTCACGGCCCGTATTGGCGTCAAAGGTGGACGTATCGAAAACTTCTGATCCAGTTTGAAAATTTATGTATTTTTCAAAATTCAGTTGTTTTGGCTCAATAACTAACAATATTTTAGTGACACAGCAGTCCACAAGAGACCAGGGCCTGGCTTCTAAGCCAACTACTCGTGTTACGCGTGATACTGTTCTTTCACGAGTAGAAGAGGGTTACAGTTTTTTTGCAAACTTTGAACGGAGAGATTTGAGAAGCTTTTTCTTAGTGTTGTCAGAAACTCGAAACCTGAAGTGGTGCCGTGGAAAAAGGCGGTGCACTCCCTTCAGGAGTTTAACCTGGTACCTTGGCGTGGGGGTCGACGCACTTACGCACTACGCTACGGCGACCACCCTTTGGCACAATAAAATTTATTAAAAAAAATAAGAAGAATTTATAGCATTTTGAAAAGGTAAGAGTATGAGTCATTCCTCGTGTATAGCCACATCGTACTCCTAGTATTTCCGTCAGATGTGATCACTCTACTTACCTGCTGCATGCAAGTGCACATTTGCGTATATTTGGCGTTGGGACATGATATGTCTCTCTTAGCCAAAAATGTGAATGACTCGATCGAGTATATAACCGACCTTTCGGTGTTTTTGTGGAAGATTCTATTCGAGAGGCCAAAGACTTAACTACGAACGTTAGTTGATGATAACTTTTAACATGAGATGTAGAAGACCCAACAAAAATGGTGCAGGGCATTGTATACAACTTGGGCGTGTCCCACGTCCCATGCGAGATTTCCAGTTCCAGTTTCACTCAAGATTGATGTTAAAGACAGTACGTGGCCTGGTGTAGTCGAGCTCTAACATTATAGGTCGTGGAAGCATTTTTAATAACTTTAATGAGGCAACGTATTTTTTCATCGTCATTCTGGGAAGACGGCGGGAATTGCAGGAATGCCAAAACTTGACTCCAAATTGTGGTAGAAAAATTTTAATAATTTGCAGACCTTGCCAGTACTTGACCGTGATAAAAATGTTGAGTTAACTTATGAAGTATATTATTTAGCATACGATTCGTATTCACATGAAACCTGCACTTATTTTATTCGCATAAAATGTGCGTCTCTAAGACAGATGATACAGCAGATAGCTTTCCTATCGGAATAGGCAGTTTCAATAAAGCACATCTAACTAACTCCGCTCCCAGTCATGTGTGCTTTATTCTTCTTGTTGCGTTAAGACTTCTATACTAAATATTGAGAGTGACAATTTGGTGCTTATTGAAAGATTCCGTTCACAAGGTAAATTTAAAATTGTCAAGTTACTATAAGAAAACCCTTAATGTACTGATAGATTGATAGCATAAGATAGAAAAGAGTAAAGAGGGTGTCGGTAGGCGCTCTTATTCGCTTTGTTTGCTGAATCTGTTGAACCTGCTTTCACTAAAAGATTTTCTTCTAAACTAGTTGGATGGTTCCCAATGCCGCACTGTACACTGTTCTGCAAGTTTTAGGCGGAAATGACCATGAAGGAAAAGTTGTAACAATTAAGCCGATCAAATTTGATCAGACCAAATATAAATCCTACTTGGCAATCCTTAGGTCCTTAGTCTTACAAGACAATATTATCTGCACCATGTTAAAGGAATATCCTTAAAATCGTAAAGCTCTGATTACAACTTCTCTAGCAGTTCGGAAGGTACTCTAGACAGGAAGGACAGCAGACGACTTATTGGCGACACTTCACCTTCGTAAAGCACTTAAGTGTGATCGGGCTTAGTGATGGTAACCTATGCGACGCCTGCAAAGGAAGGGAAGACACTGCAGGGCAGTTCCTCTATGAACGTCCCTCCTTTGCTGGGATCGGGTGGCGGCTATTTGGCGCTGACGTGGTGGAAACTGAATACATAGGCTCTCTATCACGGAAGCGCTTGCTAGTTCTCCTTCGAAAGATCAAGAAGTTACATTAAATGTAGTTTACTGCCTGGTAGTGTAATGAAGCAGTTTTCGAGTGCTCCAGTGAACTGTTTCATAGCCTCAAACAAAAAGAAAAGCGTTTAACGTCAATTTTTCAAATCTGTATTCATGACCATAAAATAATAAGATGAATTATCTACCCGGGCAGTGGATATTATTTCATCAATATGAACTCAGCACACCTTAAAAATCTGTGAAAATTGTTTTTTTCTCATAAATTCCAAAACGAGCGTAAGTTTACCAAAATCCCATCACTCACAATCCTATTCGACTCCACCTAGCAGCCATAAAAAAACGACGTTCCACTTTTTGTCCCATAAAAACGTCCATCAATCCAAATTACAAAACTATTAGCCATCACGAGCTGCAAACCATCCATCGCCACTACCGACACGAGCGTCCGCACTTAAATTGAGAAATCGACGATGGAGCAAGAACTTCATCGTCCTTATCCCAAATTAGCTCGTTTTACACCCATCTCGCCGGCAAGCCTAGCACACAAAAAAGTGAAAACCTTAAAACTCAGCAAATCACCCACCTCATCGGTGATAGTTCCTCGTGGGCCTCAAGGCCTCGTCGGCGTTAAGTATGCCTCCTTCAGCAATATGGCCCGGATGCCGCCATCAACAGGTTCCCAGAGACCGTCCCACCGAAAACCCCCGGCCAACGAATGTAATGAAAACCAACAAGGAAGGATAATTTTGTTGGCAGCCGGCAATACCAGCTCGCCGTCTGCCCGATGTCCTTTGTTACCTTATCACCGTCGCTGGTACATAGTTTGCAATTGATTTTCACCAGGGACCACCGCTGTCACCCCTCGCCTCTGAAGGTGTAGAAAAAAGGCAAACCTTCGCCGGTCCTTCATTGAAACGTTTCTTCACACCAGGACGGACGCGCTCTGGTAAGCCCCGCGCGGAGGGGGTTAATTTATAAAGCCATTCGATAGTGTTTACCACGAGCAGTTCCACCGACGCCGACGTGAATGCAAATTCCCTCATCACCCGGCGGTGGTGCTGCTCGTGTGCGGCGACTGCTAAAAATACCAACAACTATGACGATGACGGTGATGTGGGAATTTATTGCTGAAAATCACGAAGGGATCGATGTTCCGGTGGTTGCGGCGACAACGGTGAGCTGACTAATGACGGAGGAGACCGTGCAAAAATTAAGCGGAGTCACGTCAGTTGGCAGCAGTGAGTGCAGCGCGCGCCTGGCTGGTGGTTGTCACGATTCGTGTGCTTTTTGATTTCGCCCTAATGTCTGACAAAACGGATACACTGCTCAGGCGGGATATGAAATGGGCGAACGGCATTTCCGCGCTTCGGCACGGAAACTGGCGGAGTGATTAAGACAAATTGCTGCCGCGCTGATCAGTGGGTGGAGGTGGGTGAAATGGGGGCGGCACTTCAGAATGGAACGCTTGTTGTCGATTGTGAGAGATCTGTTAGTCATAAGTGAAATTGGTCACGAAGGGATTTGTTGATGGGTGTTGGGGGGTGGACGAGCAGGACAAAGTGCGATGTATCTGAAAATCTGATTTATGATGGGGATAGAGAGGTGTGCAAGCGTTGCTAGTATGGGATGCAGTCATCATTTTGACTGCAAAAAACGATGATACTTCGCATGAGATCGGATGTAAGTGATAATTCATTTAAAAGCCACTTGTACGTGTTACCGAAAAGAGAAGGAATTATAAACTTATATCCCGAACGGGTGGTTCTTAATAGGAATGTCCTTGACAATTGATTTGAAGTTTTAAAGATCTTACATATTGATGACCATAATTGTGTTGCCAAGAAAACAAGAATTTTTGGAGGAAAGACATCTGAGGAGCAAAGTGCGAAGGCCCACGATAGTGAAATTTCTAAAATCCAAATAATTGTTAATGCCACTTAATTATAAGTGGCACTACAGCCCACAAGGAACCAGGGCCTAGCTTCTAAAACAACTACTCGTGTGGTGCATGCTACTGATCACACACACGAGTAGAAGCGACCTACAAGTTTTTGCCGACTCTGAACAGCGACACTTGAGAAGGTTTTCACATAAATTTGGCAGTCCTAGAGCGTTGTCAGCACCTCCAAAGAGGTTGTACCGTGAAAAAATTCGAGGTGTCCTTGTCCGGGAATCAAACCTAGACCTTCTGCGTGTTGGTTGACGCACTTACCCGCCAAGTCACGGTGACCACATCCCCAAATGCCCAGCAAAAATAAGAACGTTTCACACTGGGAATGATGGAGGAGATTGGCTCGCAACAAGAAGCTCAGTGATGTGGGACTCTCTAAATTATGATGCTATATCCACCTCAAGGTCCTTTGATGCCTAACATGGATTAGAACCAGAGTATACTCCACGTATGCCGAAGAGTTTGGAAAAGTTCCACATACGCCCCAGAGTCTAAAAGTGTTCAACTTCGAACCAGTGTCAAATTATGCTCTATATATGCGCCTGAATTAAGCCAAGTACCTGCCAGGGTCTTAAAATAATCCACATGAGGCCCAAAACCAAATGATTTTCCCCAAGGGAAATATAGGAAACCCTAAAAGTTTATATTTCCTAGAGTCTCTTACGACCCAGAGCCCAATGATGTTCTTCGTGCTCCAAAGAGAGTCGATGCCAGGCAGTCAGAAAATATTCTAAAAACTTCTTAGAGTCTGAAAATGTTCCACATACGCCCCAGAGGCAAGTATGGTTGCACATTAACCTCAAACTTCAATTAGGTTCCCCATATGCCCCGCAGTTTGCAAATTTTTCACTACGTGGCACAGTCTGAAAATGATCCAGACTCGCGTGATGGACAAATATCGATGCAAAGCCCACTGTCTCAATGTACTCCACATACTTCCTAGAGAAAGGAAATGTTTCACATACGCCCCAGGCAAAATAATGCTGCTTTCATAAAGTAAACAAATATACAACAAACCCTGTGAAACATTTAGGACCTTAACGTACGCCCTTGCATTGCTCGCTATACTGTCTTTAGACAACCCTAGGATTGGCTATGCTGTGCTCAGCCATGCGTATGCTGGAAAGATGGTTGTGGCTCATGTTTGCATTAATAGAACGAAACTTATATTTAAGTAAATGCAGTCGAGTTACATCTGTGTACACACACTAAATGAACTACTTGATGATACCAGACATCCTTCAAAATGTCGAAGGTGACACAGTCCCCATCTCAGACATAAACAGAACTTAAACTCCATTCAATGGCCACAGTTTTATGTCATCAATAGACGCGTGGTTCCAGCAAAACAGCGCTACAAGCCGTCCAAGCGAGCCGACTCTCTAAGTTTTGAGGAAAAAGTTTGAATGAATCATCCGATGGTGAGCGTTCACAATCAACGCAATGATGTCAGGACCCTTAAATGACTTCACAAAGTCTCTCGTATTCTGGAGGAAGCCAAGCAGCTCTATGACAGAAAATAGTCTGGGATGAGGGCATATGTCCAAAATGTTAGCGTACGGGCACTCGCTATGCAGTTTATACACGTCAGGAGGGAAATGTGGCAAAATCCTTGTGTTACATGATCTAGTCAAGAAAGAGACAGAAATATTCACGACCATTCAATCTGCTGATCACCTACAGAAGCTGACATCTGAAAGCCATGCAGAAAACAATGAGGTGTCAACTATTAAATTTTTTTCGTCTTTTTTGAAGGCAGATTAAAATTAGCACAGAGACGAAGTGGTCCTTCAATAAATGAGTACATATTTCGAGACTGTAAACCGTCATGAACTGCCAACCATCCGTTCAAGCTAGGTTTGACGATGAAACAGGAGCTTAATCGCCCTTCTCACAAATTAGTTCTTAACAATAAAAACTGAATGGCGCTTCACTTCCCAAGGGACCAGAGTCTAGTTTCTACAAGAACTACTCGTGTTGTGCGTGCTACTGTTCTTCTGGAATAGAAGGGCCATACAGTTTTTGTGCCGCCTTCAAACCGCGAGATTCTGGAAGGAAAAGGGTACTTAACTGCTGTCAGTAACTCGAATGAGGTGATGCCAAATTCATGCGGCTATTCTTTTTTTCCCTATTAAGACTTAAGTCCACAAGTTGAGTTTGGATTACAGTGTTTTGATGCTGCCGACTTTATTAGGTATGTCTGGGTAATGCGAGTGACCGCGTCCGAGAATCGACACTGGGCAGTAAAAAGAGATTTTTTCAAAGCCATAGGAAAATTTTTCAAAAAGAAAACATAAAATTCAGAAAAATGCATGAAATCTTTATTTGAATCGGTACGGTCCATATAAATTTATTTCATGCAAATGTTGACCTCGACTGCGCCTGAAATGGTCCATTCGCTTAGTCCAAATTTGGCATACTCTCTCCAACATTTCGGCCGGTATCTCACGAATAAATGCTTCAATGTTGTCTTCCAATGCGTCAATTGAATTGGGATTGTCTGTATAGACATGAGCTTTAACACAGGCCCACAAAAAATAGTCTAAAGGCGTTAAATTTCACGATCTAGGTGGCCAATTGATGGGTCCCAAAACGAGATATAAGCTGTTTACCGAACTCGCCTCTCAATAAGTCTATTGTTGCGCGTGCTGTTTGGCATGTGGCACTGTCTTTTCATGCCAGTCAAGCTCTTGCATTTTTAGCAAAAAAAAGTTGGATATCGTTTCACGGTAGAGCTCACCATTCACAGTTACGTTCCGATTCGCATCATCTTTGAAGAAGTACGGTCCAATGATGCCACCAGCCCATAAACCGCAGCAAACTGTGATTTTTTCTGGATACATTGGTAGATCTTGCAATTGGTCTGGCTGATATTCACTCCAAAATCGACAATTCTGCTTTTTTACGTACCCATTGAGCCAAAAATGAGCTTCGGTAAAAAAGTGGATCTTCGTCCAACTTTCTAAGAGTTCATTCACCTAAAATTTTACGTTGCGGTAGGTCGTTCGGCTTCAATTTTAGCACCAGCTGCATTTTGAAAGGCATCACATCTAAATCATTCCTCAAAATTTTTCACGTTGTTGAGTAAAAGAGGCCCAATGCTGCGAACGACGTCGAATCGATAATTGATGGTCATCATTAACACCGATACATCTGCGATATTTTCTTCAGTTCGCACTCTACGTAAGCGTGTTGGTGGTTTAATGTCCAACAATGTAAATTTAGTGCGAAATTTAGTCACAATAGCCCAAAAAGCCGCTTCAGTTTGTCGATTAAATTGACCATCAAATGGAAGAAGCGCGCGATGAACTTTCTTAACAGAGTACGCATTTTGACATTTAAAATTCAATAATTTTCAAGCGTTGTTCGTTTGTAAGACGATTCATGGTTAAATTATAGACCAAACTGAAGATGTTTGACAGTGATACAAAACACGAAACGTGCGTCAGCTGTTTAAACCAGTGTTGCCAAAAAAGCTAAAAAAATCACCCTTTAGATAAGCCAAGGCCTGTGGGTCCACGCACTTATCCACTACTCCAGTGTAACCATCATTACACCCGACTCACCACAAGACTTACAAAAAAGTGAAAACCTTCAAATTTAGTCAATCATTCACGGTGACATAGGCCTCAAGACCTTGTTTCCGAATAAGTTGCTTTTGCGTGCCGCCTTTAGTGGCGACTTGCCTGAATGCCACCACCAATAGGCTTTGCTTTTACGTGATCTGATTTTGATTACTTGCTCTTCGATTTTTCCGTCTTCACCTTCCTTGACGACTACCTCAACTTCCTTCGAAACTTTTTCTACGGTAACAGCAAGCTCCTCGATCACTTTGGTCTTATGTCTTATGTTACGGAGACCATTTTCCCAAGAGTCATAAGTAACGCCTCAGTTACCCAAGTTCCACTTTAGATCATGTTTGTGGGACCATCACTCCATTTTGTTGCATTACGATTTAAAACCTCTGCAGCTCTCTGCAGCACCCGATTGAGAATGCAATTTCACACTAAAACGGGAAGCCGCACAGTTATGCTGAAACAAGATCCAAAGGGGTCTGTCCTCAGAAGATAGCCTCTAGTCAAGCTGCCTATCCAGCACCTGGGTCTGATCGCTCCTAACGGTTTTAGGGTCCAACAGTGACTTCGTTGACACATACTACAGTGTTTCAGATGTGATCTTGAATCATGTGACAACTCACATCATCTGATCCCTTAAGCTAAAGTCCTTACCGAAAACCTGTGGCCAGTGAAATCAATGGGAACCAACAAAGAAGTAGAGCCAGCCTTCTCGTCGCCGACGCCAAGTTGCCTTTCGCTGACTGCCTGATGTCCTTTGTTACATTTTCACTGCTGTATGCCATCGACTTCCACAGAGGACCGCCTTTGTCGCCACTTTCATGTACAAAATTTGGAAAAAATCTTTTAACAGGCATATAAACGTTCGATTAAACCATGGGCCCAATTTCTGCTCAACATGCCTACATCCAGGGAAACTCAATGGCATTAACCCAGCCCTTCCTGATAAACAACAACGAACACACTCTCTTAGCTTTCCTGGAAATTAATGTCCAAACCAATGGAAGCTTCACATCACTGCACAGATGTGGAAACGATGAGCCCAAAGTATTGTTCATTCACCGGTTACCCGTAAACAGATGAATTTAGGATTTCTACAGAGCTATCAGTAGAGCACTAGGCTATAGCGAACGTAGCTGTCGTCTGCTTACGCTGTTCGAAAAGGTTGGTTACAAAGTCATTGCCTACGTGGACGATGTTGCCATTGCCAGATCTGGTTAAATTCTTCTCCAACATGCGTTATTTAGAATCGAAGCCTGGAAAAATGCTTGTGGTTTTGGCGTTGGGCCCCGCAAAATGTACCCAGAACCCCGTTCTCGCAGATATGAAATGTCCGCCTTTCACCCCCCTCTTTTCTATTGGGGACATTTTTTGCTCTTTAAGCTAACGTCCCGTAAAGGACTATACCTTCTTCGTAGCTCATGCAGATTGCAATCGACAACTAAGAACAAACTCCAAGTGCAGCTCATCATTCCGCTTCTGAACAAATAGATAGAAGACATTCTGGTGACCTCTTCATTTCCTCAAAAATGTCATTGAGGTTGCTCACTTGCCGTCAGAATAGGGGCAGGGTCGTCGCCACATCTTGAGAGTATGCACGTATGACTACTGCAAGAGCAAACGCTATTCGACTCCCAAGGAGCAAGTGTCTCCAAGTGACACCCACACTGGCATCGCACTTCAGTGGATCTGCATTCACATGGCAAGTGTGCAAGTGCATGTCCTTGCTCTGGAAGCCAACACGCTCCTGATTTGCATTCGACTTCCGTGAATCGGAAACTGTCCACCCGCACACCGAACACATTCATTTAATTCTGGTTGCTAACAAATTTTTCTCCCTCCCCTCCCCTCTCTCTCTCTCTCATTCCTTTTTCACTCGTTCTCCCATATTTATGACAACTCATAAAATCAATAAAAGAAAACTGAAAATGACGAACAAAAATTGTGTTTAAAACTCTTTGCAGGACTTCGTTCAAGGACTCTCGATACTGTCGCGGGGATCGGTGGAGGAGAAGCTCCGCTGGACATTCTCATTGTATGACATCAACGGTGATGGCTTTATTACTAGGGACGAAATGACTGACATTGTGACTGCCATATATGAGCTAATGGGACGACTGCCCGACGAGTGTCCTGAAGAGGAGAAGATTCGCAACAAAGTGGAGCGAATTTTTAAGGTGAGTTCTCTGGGATGGTGTATTTTCATTTCGATTGTCCGCCATCAAATTTGTGCCAGCAAGCAGTTGTGGCTGTCCAAAAAAGGGGGACGGTGTGTGGAACACGTCTGAAATCATTTTGCTGAGTTCGTAGAGTTCCTGTCACTTGAGATGATTTCTGTTGAAATGGTGTCCTAGATATTTCTCATCTTTTCTATGGAAGGTCAGGGGAGGTTTTGTGTCGGTGATTGATGGGATTATCGTCACTTTTCACTTGAGGGGAGACATCCTTTCATGTGTCTTTGCACGTCCTGGCATCCTTGCTGGTTCCTGCAATTGTTCGATAGGAGTTCTGAGTGAAGAATATATTTTCAAACAGATTTCTGCAGGATTTAAGACAAAAATATCTCTCTTTGTCCTCAAGGACATTCACCCACAGTCCCCACCAGAATTCATTTTCTTTACTCTTCTTTGATGTCTGCATGCCAGCGACTCGCCCAGCATTTCCAACCGAATTATCCCGTTTCAAAGGATAATCCATCCTTTCTTTACTTACCTCCTCAAGGACCTTCTCATGAAAGTTAATTCAATCAAAACTCAATTAAAACCCAAATTTGTCTGAAAACTCCTTAAACGTCCTCTGATGATGATAAATTGATTCAAAAAGGACGAAGGATATATCTTGGAAAAAAAAAGGATAATTGCTAGTTCATTCCCAAGCAAATAAGTCCATCACCGAAAAAAAAAACCCTCTGTTCTATTTCACAATTCCATCACGTCCTTGCGGCATCCACACTCTCCTTCGTCCTGTCTCGCGCGAGCCAATCAACCGCTCTGCTGAATTGATTACGCAAATGATCGGCGAGAATACCCAATCATCCCTTCTTATGCAAATTGAAATGTAATCGGATTCACTTTGTTCTCCCCTTCCTCCCGCCTCTTTTCACAGAAAATGGACATCAACCGGGACGGCGTTGTGACACTGGAAGAATTCCTGGAATGCTGCCACAACGATGAGGCGATTTCTAGATCAATGTCTGTCTTTGATACAGCATTCTGACCATATCCGGGCGATGTTGTCGATGTTGGCGAGGAACGCCGCCACTGCCGCCACCGCGCTATGCGGCCACATCGTCAGAGCTCAAAGACTACTGTAAAAAAGGACACCCATGCACCACAGAGTAACGACAAGCAGCCTCCAGCACCGAAACAGTATCGTCATCATGGCAAAAGTACTCGAACCACCACCTCCTGCGGCAGCTCGAAGAGCAAACTGAACGCGAAGGAACGCGGCAATCCTACGACGGCGTCCGAGAACCAGCATACTCCGCCGGCGGCCACAGGCTCACAATCGGCCGATAGGCAGAAGCTTAACCTTGCAATCACCATAGAGGGGCCTGCGGCACCCAGCGCCTCATCAACGGGCGCGATTGAAGGCGGCGAAAAGTTCTCCAACAAGGACATTATGGTGGTGGTGGAACCACCCCAGCAGTCGGGCTCTCCATCGTCCGCCAAGATGTCCTCGGCCAAGTCATCACCTGCCCGGCGGCGGCCATCCTCGCCGTCACAAGCCAGCACTTCCACGTCGCGATCGGCATCGTTCACCTCGCTGGCCTCGTCGCACTCCTCCACGTCAGTAGCCTCCTCCGCGTCATCCTCATCCTCGTCCTCGTTCTGTCGCCACTGCTTACGTCCGCAGAGGGAATTGCAACTACGCTACGTTCGCCATCGACGCCATAAGAAGTCCGCGCTCAGTCAAGAGCTGCCAACCGCCACCCACAACAGCCATCAGCAAGCCGCTGCGCAGCCCGCAGCCCTACCGGACTCGGGCCGCAGTCGTCACTCCAGCAAACGTTCGCCTGCCGCCGCCATCACTTCGTCGACCGGAACGGTGACAGCAACCAAGCCAGGAAGCTCCCATCGAACAGCACATCGAACTGCCACCACCGGCAGCGGCGGAGGTGGCCCTGTCACATCCCATCAGCACTCGGCAACGTCACGTCAACGTCAACAGTTCCACCGTCATTCGCAGCCGTGCACCACAACGACGATACACTTCGAGTCGCAGGGCAGCGGCGCCGCCAACATGTCACGTAATCAAAATTTCAATCAAAACCTAAGCGTCACCACGCCGAACCTGCTGACGGTAAGTGCGCCAAGCTCAAATCGATCGAGTCGTAGTGGCCATGCGAGTAGTAGTAGAAGTGATCAGCTAGACCAGCAGACGCCCGAGTCGCCGTCGCTGGTGAAGGTCCGCACCTGGTACACGGTAGCCAAGCAGGGCGTCTCATGTTAGCGCAGCGCGTGTGATTCGAACGTTTAGTTTTTTGATGGTAACACTCATCTCCATTCATCCTCCATTTAGAATTTGTTGCTTTTGTTGTATTCTAGACACAAACCATTTATTTACACTAATTTTTGTTTGATGGTGGTGGACACTTGATGTGAGGGGGCTACAGAGGGATGGGAAACAAGACTTAAGCCTTTCTAACGTTATTTAAGGAGGCCCGCAGGGGATCCGTTTTGATCTAGCTTGAGGTTTAAGAGACAGCGAGTTGTGCTTCAATGGGCAATATTCTCAAAGTTCATTGCTATTGGGATGCACCTTGATTATGGGCGCCACTCCTCCAGCTTTCCTTGATTTGTCGTCGATGGTCAGCGCTCTTCTTTCCCCTTCTTTTGGTTTCTTCTATTTGGCGATGAGACTGCTTAAGGCAGGTTGGCCAAATTGCCTAGTGATCGGCGTATTTTGGAGATGGATCGTACACTCCATTGACCTTCATAACGTTGACATTATTCAGACACCTGAAAGACAATCTGTTGAAACAGTTTCGTGGGATCCAAGAAGACGGAGCCCATTGTCGTTCCAACGTTACTGACAAGGAAGAGTGAAGCTCATAAAGGCCCTATGCAATGAGTGAGGGTCGGGTTAAGACAACGCCCAAAGTGTTCGTTAATTCCAACGTCTTTCTCTGTTCACAAGAAATTCTACTAGATCGCAAAAGGAAGGCCTTACATTCTCCTCGTATTCCAAAGAGCCTGTAAGTTGAAGTTCAAGCCGGCTTCTGAATGTCGTTTTGCCCTGCAACTGGGCAAATATGACTCAAATCTTGACAATGTTCAAGTGAAGACGGAAAATGTTCCACATACGCCACAGTGATCGAAAGCGTTTAACTTGAAAATTGTCTCGATAAAAAATGACAAGAATGAAGCCAACATGTTCTGGGAACTGCTACGTCCGTCAGTTTCTTGGAATTGTCGCGTACGATTCTCGGTTACACATCGATTGAACCATCACCGGGTGTACATGTTGTCCAGTGTCAAGGATTTTGTTCCAATTGAGTTATCAAGTTTGACTCTCAGTCCACCATTACAGACTTTACGATCACATTCACACAAGTCCTTCTGTCTTCTAACATACTAGTAATAGGTCCACAGATAAGGAACACCTACTCATGTTGTGCCTTTTACTATTCTTTGGCTAAAAAAAAGAGCGACTGACAGTTTACTGCCGACTCCAAAAATTGCAATAAGAGTAGTTATGGTCGGCAAAAAACTTTCACCAGCACGATCTTTCGCTAGTTGCCTTCATTTACGAACTCCAAGTTGGTTAAAGTCCTTCTCCACGTGTGTGCGCCACCTTAGCCTAGGTCGTTCACTATTGCCTAGTCTCATTGGTTCGGATTCGAAAACTCTTCGGACCGGAACAGTGGTATCCATATGCTCTTCATGGCCTAGCCATCTTAAGCGTTATATCCGAAGACGCTTGACCAGGCGCATGACGCTGTACAGCCCATAGAGTTCGTCGTTAAAAACGCAAATAGGACCAAAAAATCAAAATTTTTCTATCGAAAAGGGTAAGGGCTTCCTTATCCGCTTTTAATAGCCTCCAAGTTTTCACCCCGTAAGGGAGGGCTGGGATGATCAACCTGTTATATTGTACCAGTTTAGTCCTTCAAGAGAGGATTCTGCTCCTCAATTACCTCATGAGTCGACGATTGGGGAGAATGATTCTGCGTTATATTTCGGTACTTTCGGTCCCTACTTACCGCGGAGTCGAGGAAGATGAAGTCCTTGCCTACCTCGCAGTTTCCACAGTCTAGTGACACACTCTGTCCGAGACGACTATGTTGTGCGTACTTCCCTGATGACAGCATGTACTTCGTGTTGCCCTCATTAACCACCAGACCAATTTTATTCGCTTCCTCTTCAAACGCGTCATTAACGGATCGCTGTGTTCGTCCAATCACGTCAATGTCGTCGGCGTAAGCTAGCAATTGAACTGACTTTGGGAAGATCGTACGTCTGGTGTTGACTTGTGAGTTACGCAGGATCCTCTCAAGGATGATGTTAAAAAAGTCGCATGATAATGCGTCGCCTTTTCTTAACCTTGAAAGAGCTGCTGCCGAAAAAATGAATCCAAAATTAACGTTAGGTTCAGGATTCTAATTTAGGACCACATTCATATGAGTTTAAACACCACACTGGACTGACTCACAAATCAAGAACAGCTCCCGTGCACTTCAGTGCATCACTGTAGTGTACGTCATCTGTTTGACTACATGCGGTTCTCTGCAGTTTTCGTATGACCATCGCTTCCAACGACATGGTTATTTTTGGACTCTGGAAATCGACCACTTTAACGTTCGAACCAAATATGCCTCCGTTTGGTGCAAACTCCAGACAAACGTGATTTTTTCTGGATGCCTCACCAACTTCTGCAAGTAGGGATGTCCACAAACACGTTACGTCTCTAAATTCCGAGTCTTACATACAATACACCAAAATTTTGAAAATAAAATATTTCCCCTGTGCTGTAATTTTATTCTCAAAGGCAAACTTGTTTTTAATTTCCCTTGCCTTTCCAGATCGTCACACGCCGTAACCTGTGGAGTCAATTCAAGCATTCTGAGAGCATAGTTCGAGACCTGTGCAGACTCCTCTTAAGGCATTTTTTATAAATGGCACGCGTTCAAGGGATCATTTGCTATCTTTAGGTGCCCGCAATTAAGTCATAGCACGGGTCGAAGGTACAGAGGATGAGAAGAAAGTGCATCAAATGTTCTTCTGTTGAGATTGATGGCGTGTTGAAGTTTATGAATTGAGCCTCACACTCTTGGCCGCAGAGGCCATATTCTCATCTGTGGGCATCGTTTGACGACGAGGACCTTTAGTATTGTCCACTAGCACACCATCTCGCGAATGTTAAGCTAAACTTGCGTACAGCAGTGACGGAAGGTGCTTCATCACTGACAAAACGCCTTTTTCTAAAACACACTGTCCTTGCAGAAGTCACTTTGGAAAGAAAGCTTTCATTGTTTCCGAACGTTTTTCAAAACTAAGCGACCAGCCTTGGTAAGATACGGAGTTTATGCGACGACTAAATGTATGAAACCGCGGTCAGTCTCCAAATAGGCACAAGGTGTCTGATATTTCGCCCAAAATATTGAACATTTTCCTTTTTTTGAAGAGAAAACACGTCTCCAACACACAAGGCCCCACAAATATTTGGTCCCAAAGATACGGCTGACAAATGAACAGGGCCTAACTTCTTCCGTAACTGTTGGTATTGTGCGTGCTACTCTTCTCTCATGGATTAAGTGGAACAACAGTTTAAGACCGCATTTTTTGCATTTATTACCAATTCCCAAGAGTTGTCGTGAAAAAAGAGTGTTAGAAAGCCCATGAATCAAACCCAGCACTTACGCACAACCACGAGGCATTTATAGAAAGTAAATTGTCTTTCCACGTAAATGTCCCCTCAGTGCCTTTCCAATGTTCTCCTCTGTGGCCTCAGCAGTAAGCTCCCTGTCCCCTAAAGCACACAGGGACTGCAGTTATCGGCAGTTGTTTGCCTCAAGTTCAAAATAAAATTGAAGTTTTTAAAAACCCCTACTAGGTCAATTGATAAAAATTTAAATGGTAATTGTTTCCCCATCCCCTCTAGCCCCACATCAAGTGTCTCTCCACACAAATTCTCCCCCTTTCACAAAACACACACCAACACCCTCATAAGTCATCATCAAAACACACAACACTTAGGGAGCGTTACCTAGTAAAAATATTAATTAAATAATTTTTTTGTATAAAGAGATCTAGCGATAGTTAAGTGAAGGTATAAATAATTACTGTAGATAAACACATTTACTTGTACATTTGCGATGTAGTATATATTTACATTTACTTGTAGGTCACGTGTAAAAATGATTTCCATTAGTTTTCTGTGGTGCCTCATTTGATTTTTATTTTCCTGATTTTCGTTCTCGAAAAACGGCCTAATTTAGCACTCAAATTGAATGAATTTTGTTTTGTTTTCAATTTTATTGGTCACGGTTTGAAAGTTCCTTTTCGATATAATGTCCACTTGTGTAAAAGATTTGGATAAGGGGATCTGCCTGTGAGACGTGGTGGATAGGTGAACCTTGTGCGTGACTAAAGGGGGGATTGAAATTAGTTAATTGGTCTTCGAGTTGATTTGCAAATGGTGTGTATACCTTCTGACATTCATCGAGTTATTTGAGATAAAGTTCGTTCGTCTCTAAAATTCTCAGGAAAGAATTATGGTTCCAATACTTCCGAATTGGCTTGATATGATTTCTTAAAGTGTGTGAGATACACTTTATGACTGAGACCAGCAAGCTCTGGAAGGTTTAAGTTCTGATCTTATGCCGTTTTTCGTGCTTGATGGCTGCGGTCAGTGGTCAGGACCAAGTATAGTAGCATCTGCAACTTCTGGCCTCTTACGCTTGATCTTGTTTATGTTTGAATATGCCGACGCATGGCAATACGGAGACAAGTAAATTGTTTGATTTCGTTCATAGTAAACGCTTCGTAAATCATGCAGAGCGTGTGGTGAAAGCATATTCTGTCTTCATACGTCGGGCGTCGACGTTGTTCTATCCCGCTTATGGGGCCTGAGACTAGAAGACCTTTCTGCTTCAGCACTTCTGAATATTTTATAGTCGCGTCTTCCAAACTAGGCCCACATGTTGGTACAAATCGCTCGCGGCTGTATGTTTTCACAACGCCGACTAATGCACATATTTTTCCAAGGAAACAGTCGAAAAAACGCCATCTTGTCGCATTCACGTTCTTGGAACATAGAAACCGGTGTTTTGTCGGATTTTTCATAATTTTCACAAACCTTTAGCCACAGCGGATGTAGACAAAATTTTTGGAAGAACCTATTGAAGAACAAACGAAATCACGTTGAGTGAGGTCGCATGTGTGAGGAGTTCTGTGCGTCCTAGCACTTCAATAAGCCCAAACAATCAGCTCTGCCCTTCCAAACGTCATCCATATACCAAGAAAAGAAGCACCAGAGGTCTTTGGAAGATGACCTTGATCCTTCGGGCTACATCGGTTTCCGTGAGATATCGAGCAATGAATCTTTGCATAGAATTCACTTTCGCCCCTAGACACACAAACTCCTGAATTACCTCAATGTTGTACCTGCTAACAGCGATGCTTTTCCGCAGAGTGATGTAATAGAGTCAGGCTTTAAATCATCTCTTCGGTGCTATCATTCCTTACCTTAAGACCAGCACGTTGCGCGTTTCCTTGAACTGCTGTAAAAGCTTCTATGACGATCCACTTGCAACATGTGATGATGTCGATGTCATCTGCGTAGCCTACACATTTTACTCATAAACAAACGGGGACAGGTACCTCTTCTGCTTTTTACACTATCCTTCTCAGGTAACTGTCTGATAGTACAATAAACCAGTTTTTAAGCCTGAACGCTCCAGTGCAGTGTACACCAACCTCCAACAAAAAAAAGATCCTTCTCAGTGTAAAATTAAAGAGATCGAATGGACCGCATAACGTTAGCTAGCCCATGTAGAGCGTATGGACACAACTGCTCCAACACAAAAAGTCTTTGAATCTGAGCCAATGGGACAACGCTGCAGAGGACGGCCTAGGCTAAGGTGGCGCAAAAGAGTGGAGAAGGACCCGAACCAACTTGGAGTGCGCAGCTGGAGGCAGCTAGTGAAAGATCGTGCTGGCTTAAGAGACCTGTTGGTTAAGCCCAGGTCCACCCCGGTCTGTAGCACCACAAGAAGAAGAAGAAAAAGAAGAAGAAGAAGAAGAATGGCTGTGCATCTTCATTCCAAAACCCAGTGCAGGCTTAAAATGGTTCAAAGTCTTGGTCTTGGAAGCGTTATGCTACACAACTAGATCAAATTTTCACGGCACGGTATGGACTTTGGGATGCAACGATCTCATTCCTTGTTTGTTCCTCTTCTTCGAACGGCATTACAATCCGAAAAGGACCTGGTCCTCCAGTAACGTGCTGCTGCAACTGTCACGACCTCTGGCCTCTAAAATCGCACCTCAAGTTAGCTGAGGTCGTTTTGTACTTGTGCTCCTCATTTCAGACGAGATTGACCTCTATTGCGATGTCCCATTGGCTTCAAACGGGAGCAGACCTATTCATCCTATTTCCTATTCATGATCTAGCCACTTGAAGCGTTGTATGCGTATATAGCCTTGAAATTCATATTGACGACTTGACACGTCTAAATAGTTTCCGAAATGAACCTCCGTACACTCTTCAATCGACAGTTACGGTTTTTAACGTCTGACTTCAATAAGCGGAAGAGAAACATTAATTTGACAAGAAGGTTATTTTATTTCGCTCGACCATACTTTGACGGATTGAAGCGACAAACACGGTCAATGCATTTTTGGACTCCTCATATTTTTGAGGGGTTCCTTACATAGGTGAATTGGGGACTAGTCAGAGCGGCTAAATGAAAGAATAGATCAATTCTTAAAACATTTAGCTCAACGATATTCAGCTTAAAGGTCTTTCTGTTTACAAATGTCGGTTGCATATCTTCAGGTACACTTCATCGCCTTGTTGACTTCTTCTTCTTCTTCGCATGGCGCTACAGTCCAGGGTGGACCTGGGCCTCAACCAACATGCCTCTCCAGCTAGCACGATCTCCTGCCAGCTGCTTCCAATTGCGCACTCCAAGTTGGTTGCGGTCCTTTTCCACTTGTGTGCGCCATCTCAGTCTAGGACGTCCTGCTGCATTCTCCCTGTGGTTCAGATTCGAAGCCTCTTCGGTGCAGTGTTGTCCATCCGCTCTACATGGCCTAGCCACCTTAAGCGCTGTATCCGTAAACGCTTGACTAGGCTCATGCTGCCATACAGCCCATACAGTTCGTGGTTGAATTTCTCCTCCAAATGTCATCAACACAAACAGGACCAGACAGCCAAACACTCAGTCGAAATTTCTTCTCTTTGCGAAAAGAGCGGAAAATTGCGACTGCCACAGAGAATGGATTTTTCTATTCCAAGCTCCCAGCCATTCCCAGTGGTTGTAGTGGTTCCAAAGTTACTCTCAAAGGTATGAACGTGGATCTCAATGTCCAAAGGAAAGAAATGCAAATGTTTGACTTGTTCTAGAGTGCTGGAGACAATCAAAGCAATCGAGACAATTGAACAAACAAACTATTTTCTCCTCTCAAATGAGGACTTCCCCTCTTCGATGTACATTTAAGTACACCAAAATGGGAAACGAAAAACTTCACATCACAGCAAGTTGTAGCTCGAATTAGTCGAGTTCTATGCAAAAGGTCATAATAGGACTGACTGAAGCCCATTGGTCTAGCTGTAACTAGTCAACAAGGCATTGGCCGAAATTTAGAAAATTGTCAATCTTTACAACATCGATCTAGTGACGCCGCTAAATGACGATCTAAATCTTCAAATCTCGGGCAAGGAGAAAAGCAAGATATAGTGAGCAAGTGGGAAAAAACTGAGCAGTTCTAGCACAGGAATCGATCCATAACCATGAAATCCGAAAAAGGCCTTGCTTCCCAGGTCTGAGAGGTCTGATTGTTAGTCCACCAAGTGATATAACACCAAGAAGGTTGGTCCACTAAGCAGATGTATTTTTCGGAGCAAACGAAAAGCGAATCAGTAAGCAAACTAAAGCTGACTCTAAAGTTGCTTGACTTTCGCATAATTTCGTAGAAGAATCTGTTACTAGGCAATGCAGATCAGCCTTGAAATTTGCTCAGACATTGAATGATATTCATGGATAGATGATGATGCAGATACCTTATTTGTGAATGCGAGACATTCTGACGGCTTTTGTCGTGTTTCATGCTTATCGACGAGTGAAAAATTACCAAACCTCCAGTACTTCTAAGAATGACTACGATCCCAACCAGACACATTTCTTTTTTTTCAATACTCTAAGTGCCCTACATTTCCCCGTCAACCATTCACTTGTCAGAACGTTGCAAAGTCAACTCACGATTGTCGTCGCAGTTACCATTTGTCAAGAGCCCTTAAATTTCTGACGCTTTCGAAAGGAAAACAATCCCGCTGATGCGTGAGAAGCTCTCAAACAATTATCTCCCCACCCCCAGGGGGCGGGCCAAATCTTCAGCTAATCACGAGAAGATTGCCTTGTAATCCCGCCCATTACTCAAATCAATCTCTCGCCACAAAGTTATTCTCCGCATACCGTCACCCGCCTGCACCTCAGCATATTCAGGAAGGCCCTCCCCCCACCCCACAATCGCGACAAACTAATCTATTCAATCTTAAGACCATTTATTACACATCCACGACTCCTCTTTAGTCACGAACAATCTGTATCTGTCCACCTTCTCACTCCTTCTTTCGCACTCTCTCTCTCTCTCCTTCTGTGTGTCTCTCAGATCATAACCAAACACACTCCCGCTACTGAAAAATCATCATTAATCTCTCCTCATCTCCTTAGCGCTGTCTGCTGAATTCATCATTTATCATTTTCTTTTCTTCCCCAAGTGGTCAATATCACAGCAAATCTCAACACTTAACACTCACACAACATCATCTTGGAAAACTCTCCACACTGAAAATTGGAACTAAAAAAAAAAAACAAAACTCAATTTTGAAAACAAAAAGCTTTACAACCAAACCTATATCTTAAGAAACAAACACTTGAACTTAGTCCGCGCTGCTGCGTCGGGCGCGCGCCGCCGTCTCCAGCGGGAAGCCGTCACAAACCAGCACGCTACTCCTAAGCAAGAAAAAAACATTGAAAACCTTCGAATAGATAAAATTGAAAGTTTATCAGATTTGTAGATTTGTCAGACTTAAGAAACAAAATACCAAAACGAAATGAAACGCGAACTATTGTCACGTTTTCTCTAAGAATTTCCCTCTAAGAATTAACTTTAAAAAAAAACCAAAACAAAAAAACAAAAATAAGGAAAAATCATGAAAATTGTTGTTGATGTTCTTGTTGTTGAATCTATTGATAATTTGTATATTTTTGCAAAATCAAAAACAAACTAGTCGTTGAAGATGCGAAAGAAGAAACCAAAAAAAAAAACAAAAAACAAAACAGAAATGTATCTTTCCGAAACTGTAGCTCAAATTGATGTTACTCTCGTGTATCTTCGTTTCGTCTTTGCATTTTCTTTCCTATTTTTTGTTCTTGAAATTCTTATGAAAGATAATTGAAATGAAAACAAAAAACAAAAACAAAAACAAACTTATGAATGTAGATAGAGAAAACCATATTAGTGGTGTAGATAAATATAGAACTCAGAATCCTGTAGAAGATGGATGCAAGCGAGAAAGAAATGAACGCGGTGTTGGATGGGCTTTCGCAGTGGTCTTCCAGTGAAAATTGGCTTTGTGGGGGGGGCGTGTGTAGAGCCTCCGAGTTGAGAAGCGGATAGTTAGTGCTAGTAGTACCTTACCGTGTAAGCTTTGAGTAATTTTGCTCCTCGAATATATTTGTACAAAGGGAATAGTTAATTTCACTTAGTTTCTGATGCTGTGTTTTTTTCATTGCTGTGGATGGGTGGTGTTTTCGTTGCTCAGCACCTTGGGGGTTCACTTGAATGTGGATGAGGGTCTGTGTTATTGCAGTGTCTAGGAGGTGTGTATTCAGCGACTGAGGCAGTCTAAGTCAAATGCCGCTGAGACATATAACAATAATTAAGTGGGAAAACAGGTCACAAAGGAACAGGGTGCGTTTTTCTAATCTTTCACGCGTAGAGGGGACCTACAGTTTGTTGCTGACTCCGAGCGGTGAGAGTTGAGACAAACAGTCGCTCAGATTGCAAAATCAATTATAGGAATGCAGAATAAAGGAAGAAACAAGAATTACATGGATATCCTTGGGACTCTACAACTTCTTGAGCTGTCTTCACCTTCCATCATCCATATCATTTTCAACACGCATGGGCCATCCCAATTGAGGCTGTCCCCTATATACTTCATATTCTTATAATTCATATTCCTTAAAGAATCTTCGTCAAGCTGGGTCAGCGTGGTATACGTAAACGTCTAGCTTATGCTTACCTTTGTCTAGTGCAAGCTATTTATGTAGATGCATTAAGACAGGCTTAAAACTCATTAAAAGGAAGAAGTTGTGGCGCCGCAGTTCGATAGGGACATGATCCCTGTTTCATGAACATGTTCCCAATGAACTGTAGGCACTGAGGGACAACTTAAGCTATGCATGCTATTTTCTTCTCATGAGTGGATTGGATCAACAGTTCCATACAGAGTTCGAAAAGCGAAATTTAAGAAGCTTTCGTTTGAATAAAATAAACTCTTGAGTAGGTGAGAGACGAGGCCCTGAAAAATGTGTACTATGAATCAAGTTGAGGTTTTAGTTATCAAAACTAGTGGAAGTCAAGGCTCCTTCTGAGAACGCCATGGTCAAGTGAACAGTTTGAAAAGGTTTCATTCGCTTCGAGTGCTTTCCATGATTCAAAGACGGCAAAGAGGATCCGAAATGATCGCTTCCTTACTGGGAGTCAAGTTAGTACTATGAAGCTCTTGGTGTGGTGCTAGTCACAATGGATCAAAAAGGGGCCACAATAGGTCAAAAGGCGGCCTAAATGTGGATGTTATTTGACCGCTCCAGACTAGTTTGGTGCTAAAGTTCGGGGTTAACAATGGTGGCAACTGTCCTACCTCGTTGCCCTCTTCTGAGCAGAAGAGAAATTGGTGGAAATATGCCTAAATTTGAATCATTTTTGTCACTTGTTGCTCCTGTTCACTGCGGAGCAGATTTGCCAGAAGTCCTCCTAGTCTATTTCAAGTCAAGACAGAGGTTCATTGACAATTCATCAATGAGACAAATCAATAGCCGAGAGTTAATTTTCTTTCTGGAAAGTTGATTCCATGCAAAAGTTAAAGAGAGCGGTGTTATAATTGTTTGAAGATCCGAGGACTCCAAGTGTGAGCATTGCAGTGCAGCAAACTTAGGCTGCCAAGTGATGTCTCATCAAAGTGGAGGAAGGTGATGAACATGAGGGACTGCAGCTTATCTCTTTCGATTTCCCGAATTAAAACCAAAGGACTCTGCGTCGTATTTGGTAAACATGGTAAGATCGGTGTTCCTACTAGAAATATCATCACAGTAGCGTATTGAGAATACCCGTCGTCTCACACGGTGCAGTTCCTAGATACGATTCCAGGCCTGAACAACTTGTAAAAGAAGAAGAAGCTAGCCATTGGTGTCGGGAAATTTGTAAAAACTGCTCGGGTAGAGGATACCCCTTTCTTCTGTAACTTAACATGAACCTTCCTTAAGTGAGAAGATGGCCCTCGGTCCCAGCTTTCCAGTTTTGGTTACCACCAGAATCCCTCTCACAAAATGCACTGTTGTCTATACCGACAGCGTTAACTCACCCATTTCTAAGTCCTTGGCAAAAGTACAAAAAAATTTTGTGTCCACAAGTGGGTTGATTATTAAGATGAGTGGCACATAGACCGACAGAAGAATGAGTTCGCTTGGAAAAATTCGAATAGGAAACGTGTCTCTTCGTCCGTTCTTTTTTGCCCCTTGTACGGGTTTCCAAAGATTGAAAGATGCCCCGGCATACGTAACAAATGAAAGACCTCTATCGGTCCATTGGGGACATGGACTCTTGTTCATCACCGACTCTGCATCCATCATCATCATATTCATGGTCACCATTTTCTGTGAGTCTCATGTTTCCACTATAGCGCCAAGAGGGAAATGCAGACAGACGACATCTCCAGGTTAGTTGTTCCTCCGCAATCGACATTAATTCATCAGGATCTATGCCCAAACGTAGACAGGCGAGTTTTTGGGTCTACCTAGAACTGGGTCTGCCACATGATCGTCTGCCTGATGGATGGCATAGATGCCACGCTTCAGATTGACTTCGTGTCGATAATTCATTGGACTTGACCATGCAAACATCTGCCATCATCTGAAAGTTAAAATGGCTCCTGCCTAATTTCTCATACCATTCAAGTGAACCCTGCTTGAGCAATAATCAAACGCCTAAACTGCCCCAGCTTTTCCATTCAGTTCCATTTTCCATCATCCTTCCCCTCAGGCTGTGAGAAAGATAATTTCAATGAATTTCGTTTCCAAAGCTATCTGAACTTCCAATTTCAGCACATTACCTGAATCCAACCCCACACTCTCCACCCAAACGTAGACAAACCCACCCTAGAACAATAAACAAACAACAACCTCCCCTCAGTAAATTTAACGAATTGTTACGCAAAAACTTTCCTACATTCAAATTGAGAGAAAGAAAACTAAAAGCTAAATTTGTAAATAAAGAAAAAAAATGATATATAAACATGCCAAAAAAAAATAAAATTTTTTCAATAAAACAAAAACAAATTAAAACATTTAGCAAAAACGAATAGAAGATGAAAAAAATGTAACTTTGGTAAATTTTAAGGTTAAACATTACAAACAGAAAAAAAACAAAAAAAAACTTATAACAAATAAATCAACAATTGACCATCTATTTGTATAGGAATTACGGTGAATGTAAAACATTAACATTTTAAATAAATAAATATATTTTTAGATAAACCAATGAAGATTGATATTTACTATAGCAGAAGTAAATAATTTTAAACAACTAACTGTTAATAGATGAATATATAGATAAATTTAACTTTTTTCCAATTATTTGTTTTACGAATTCAAACAAACAAACAAAAATGATGTTCTCCCACAAATAAATAAATAATATTTTCTCATAAGAAAAAAACAAAATATTTGATGTACAATTTCCATAAAAGTCAAATCAATCAGACAAAAAAATAAACTGCAACAATGTTGACTAGAGATCCTATATTTTATAAAAAAAAATATAAATATAATTTTTTTTAAATTAAAACCACTTCTTAAACATTTTTTTTTGCAAAGGAGAAACCTTGAAAAACTCACATGAGAAAATAAAAGAAATTGAAAAATAAAATAACACAAAATAAAAGGAAAATCTCGTTTTAGAAGATTTTTATTTTTACAAATAAAAATGAAGAAAATTTTTAACAACTGTGTAACACAAAAAACACAATTTCATTCAACAAAAAAGAAATGATGCAACTCCTTAGTTAAAAAGAAAATAAATAATTTATTGTACTTGTATCAAGGTAAACTAAATATGAGAAAAAAAAATAATAATTAATGACAAAAACAAAAACCGATTAACAATTGTACATGTTTAAGTGGAAGATGAAAATGAATTAAGTGGATAGAAAATAATTTATTGTTGTTAGAAAACGGTATAGAAACTGAAAAAAATAAAATCAAGTGAACACACACTTGGAGGAAATCAATAACAGAAGATAACTTAGTGAAAATTATTAAATTACTTGTGCGACCATGGTGAGACGGGAACTCTTGTCAGTGGCTGGCAACAAACACGTAACAGAAAATAAATTGATTTGAAAATGAAACAAATTCAAAAAAAAAATACAACACAAACTTATGATGAAGAAAAAAAAACTTTTTAATTTACGGAAGGATTTTGGAATTATTTTATCTTGTCACGTAAGTATGTTGGTTGCAGTCAGATGGGTTGGAAATGAGGGAAGGACTTTTGGATACCTACAAACGTAAGCAACTTTTAACCGAAAAGTGGAAGTTTGGTAACGTTTTTCTTCTAAATGAAACCCAGCATGTCACCTTTTAAAGAAGCTATGGTGTTTGATTCTAATTACTAAAAAGAAGCAAAAGATGCACTCAGGTACAGTCACTAAACAAGAGGCGATTGATAAGGTACACTGACGGACAAAAGTATACGTAACTTCCAAAGCAGCTACGATATTAAAAAAAAACACATTTATGCTGCTAAGTACATACAGTTATGATCTGATAAAAATAACCGCTATGTGATGTAAACTCTATTCAAGTGAGCATCATGGCGCGAAGATGTAAATAAACTACTCCGGGAGAGCGAAAAATTATTTTAAGTTTATGTAGGAAAGATATGTTTTCAACTAATTTTTTTTTAATTACTCGTTTGTAATGAATCGTAAACCGAAGTTCACCTGACTTTATTGGTAAGCCCAGAAGTGGCCACCCTGTCAAATTCACAACGATGGACAAGGGACAAATTATGTCCATTGTGACAGACAGAACCCAAAACATAACCCTCCAAAATAGTTTATGAAGTTCAAGAGAACTCTTAAAATAAAGTACATACTCGAAATGCGCGAAGGGTCCTTAGAAGTGAGGGGTACAGGACTAGAGTTTGCCGAAGAAAACCTCTCATTTCAAATGTGAACAAAAAGAAGAAGATTGATTTTGCTAAGGAACATATAAGCAAACCAAAATCATTTTGGTAGAAGATTTAATTCAGGGTATGGACCGAATGGACTGTCCGCAGAACTGTTTCAAGCAGCTGAAGATGACCTCGTTGGGCACATGCATCAGCTCATCTGTAAGATATGGTTGGAGGAAAGCATGCCCTATGAGTGGAATCTCAGCGTCGTCTGTCGGGTCCACAAGAAAGGAGACCCCTTCGACTACGCAAACTATTGGGGAATCACTCTCCTAACATCGCGTAAAAGATCCTTTCTGATGTATTGTGTGAATGCCTGAAACCGTTCGTCAACAACCTGATAGGTCCTTATCAGTGTGAATTCAGGCCAGCAAAGTCCACCATCGACCAAATTTTCACACTACGGCAGATCCTGGAAAAGACCCAAATCGTGCAGATTGACACCCACCACCTATTCATCGATTTCAAGGCCGCATATGACAGCGCGCATAGAAACGAACTATACAGTGCCATGTCTAGTTCTGTCATTCCTTCCAAACTCGTCAGATTGTGTAGGATGACAATGGAGAACTCTCGCTGCTCCATCAAGGTGGGTTACGAACTCAATGAGAGCTTCAAATTCCAAGAAGGTTTTAGACGCACTGTCATGTGACTTCTTTAGCATAGTTCTTGATCAGATCTTGCGTAACTCACAAGTCAACACAGGAGACATGATCATCCAAAAGTCAGTCAAATTGCTAGAATACACCGACGACATTGACGTGATTGGACGAACACAGCGAGCTGTCAATGACGCGTTTGCTGGCATTGAAACAGAAGCGACTAAAATGGGTCTGACAATAAATGAGGGCAAGACGAAGTATACGCTGTCATCAGGGAAGGACACTCAACATCAGCGTCTCGGACAGAGCGTCACACTAGGCAGCAAAAACCTCGAGGTAGTCAAGGACTTCATCTATGTCGGCTCAGCGGTAAATAGGGACAACAACACCAGTACCAAAATCAAACGCAGAATCACTCTTGCCAATCGCTGCTTCTTTGGGCTCAAGAGGCAGTTGAGTAAAAGAGCCCTCTCTCGAAGGACTAAGCTTCGTTCATATAACAGCTTGATCATCCCAGTCCTTATGACGCGGAAACTTGGACGTTGCTTAAAGCGAATGAGGAAGCTCTTAGTCTTTTCGAGAGAAGAGAAAGAAAAGAAAGCGTTGATGGTATCTGGAGGAGAAGAACTCTATGATCTGTACAGCTACATGCGTCCAGTCAAGCGTCTTCGGATACAACGCTTAAGATGGCTAGGCCATGTAGAGCGTATGAATACCACTGCTCCGACCCGAAAAGTCTTAAAATCTGAGCCATGGGACAAGACAACAAAAAACGGCCCAGGCTAAGGTAGAGAAGGACCTTAACCAACTTGGAGTGCGCAACAGGCGGCAGCTGGCGAAAGATCTTGCTAGCTGGAGAGGCATTTTGGTTGAGGCACAGGTCTACATTGACCTGTAGCGCCACAAGAAGAAGAGTGAAAAGAAGAAGACAACTTTTGGTGAATACCCGAAGTTTCTAAGAGATTTTTTGGGGTGGTTTCGCTGCCATATCAGTACTAACATGATACGTAAATTGAATATTCTGAGCATCGGATCTTAAGAAGTCTGGGTGCTCAACCTCATAGCTTGTAATTGGACAAATGGTGCTCTACCTCATCACAGTCTGCTTTCTGCAGACTTATTTAGCTGAGTTTCCTTCGCAGGGAATGTCGCCTCTCCTGGAGGTGCTGATTCTCATGACATTGGTCTTCCAGATACTTATCTACAATCGGAGGCATCTTGCCAGGTGTTCTCATCAAGCTTAGGTGTCGTTGAACTTGAGTGATGGAAGACGAATATCGTCCGCAGTCTAAGTAAACTCCAAATTTTTCCACGTAACCGTGCACAGACTTACCCCAAAGTCTTGTCCAGACCCATTGTGAACAGTTGAGGTAATTGGGGCATCCTTGCATTTAGTTTGTTAGTGAAAGAGTCTCTGAAGATTCCATCAGGTGGTACAGCGAGATCGAAATTCGTTCAAACGTTGCTGTGATGATGTGAATTACATTCTGCGGAACCCCACTCTTACTTAACACACTGAAGATACCCATGATCTCATATTGGCAGACAGCCGATTGAAGGTGCTCACTGGACTTGGCCGTGGACATGTAACAGCTCACTTAAGAAGTTCCGGGACATAAAGGGGGCGCCACTAACAAAAATTATTAATTTAATATTAATTTTTGTTTTTTTTTTTTTTTTGTAAGTGGCGCCCCTATATACCCCTATAGCTAATTGTGCAACCTCCCTTTTCATCCTAAAACGAACACCAATCCCTTAACTATTAAAAGTAATTAAAAAAAACGCTCATGATCCCATCAAACCATCATCATCTCCAAATTTGTTCCCTTCCCATATGACTTGCAGCCTCTCGTCAAAAACTTCAATTAAAACCTGCGGCGACTCTGCTCAGGAAACTCATTTCACAGCCGAAGTCAGCTTAGCCCTTAAACTTTAATCCGACTAATGCGTAAACTAATTCTCACATTTATTTGATGAACGTACACCCCGCCCTCTCCCATCCAACCGCTTCCCCAGCAACCCAATGCAACTCGACTGCAGCTGGCGCAGTAACTACATAAACCGTGATTACTTTAACTTGCGGTGGTGGTCCGTCATTAAAAAAGTTTCGTGTGCGGAGCAACTTCTGCTGAAGTGTGGGCCAACTACCTCACTCGACGAAGGACTTGTGCCCCATCAAATGAATTTTCAAATGCCTCGCCTCGACTTGATGAACGAACTGAAGACAGCGAATTGCTGAGCAAATAGGGAGAGATAGTGGGCAACTTTGCTCTGGCCTCTGACGAATGTAATCTCTTGCCTTTCATTATCGTGTGCAAGGGATGCAGTCTGGAAGGTGGTTAATTAAGCGAGTGTTGGGGAAAGTTTTAAACTGGGAAAGTGAGAATTGGCTTAGGGAGTTGCAATGGAGATTCCGTGCACAGGGTGCCACTTGACGGGAGGATTGCTTTCTTCCTTATTTCTCTTTTCACCATCTTCCACGGTACGTAAGGAATCCAGGTTTTGAAAGAAGAGAAGACAGGTTTTCTACTTCCTCTCAGCATTCAAGTATTCTAGTATATATATACAAGCTGTAGGATGTAAGATAATTTTCGATAGCTGTACTTTGATGGAGGTGTAGGTGACCCCAAATGGATGGAAGAATTACCAACGATCTGTAGGTGCACCTAACACTGCATACATCCCGAAAATTATTACCATTCATTTTCAAAACTCGTATGATAAAGTTTGACTGGCCGCATGCTTGATGAGTGGAATCTCACCGCCGTTTGTCGGGTCCACAAGAAAGGAGACCCCAACTATCGGGGAATCAGTCTCCTTAACATCGCGTACCAGATCCTCTCTGATATATTGAGTGAACGTCTACAACCGTTCGTCAAAAACGTGATAGGTCCTTATCAGTGTGGTTTCAGGCCAGGGAAGTCCACCATCGACCATATCTTCACACAACGGCTGATCCTGGAAAAGACCAAAGAAGTGCAAATCGACACTCACCACCTATTCGTTGATTTCAAGGCCGCATATGACAGCGTGCATACACACGAGCTATACAGCGCCATGTCTAGTTTTGGCGTTTCTACCAAACTTGTAAGATTCTGTAGGATGACGATGGCAAACTCTAGCTGCTCCGTCTAGGTCGGTAACGAACTCACTGAGACCTTTAAAGTCAAAAAAGTTGTAGACAAGGCGACGTGCCATCATGCGAATTTTTCAACATCTTTCTGGAGATTGTGCGTAACTCACTAGTCGACACCAAAGGCACGATCTTCAAAGTCTTCGCTCAACTGCTAGCTTACCCCGACGACATTGACGTGATTGGACGAACACAGCGAGCCGTCAATGAGGCGTTTGCTGGCATTGAAACGGAAGCGGTTAAAATGGGACCGATGGTGAATGAGCGAAAAACGAAGTACATGCTGTCATCAAGAAAGGACGCACAACATCAACGTCTCGAATAGAACGTCACAATATGCACCAAAAACTTCGAGGTAGTCAAGGACTTTGTCTACCTCGGCTCCGCGGTGAATTGAGACAACAGAATCAGTACCGAAATGTGACGCAGGATAACTCTTCCCAAACGCTGCTCCCTTGGGCTCAAGAGGCATTTCAAAAATAGAGCCCGCTCTCGAAGGACTAACTGAATTCGTACAACAGCTTAATCATCCCGGACCTCCTTTACGGAACACAAACTTATACGTTACCAAAAGCGGATGAGGAACAGAAGAAGGAGTCTGTTCGAGAGAAAAGTTTTGTCTGCGATTTTTTGTCCTTTTAACGTTGATGGCGTCTGGAGGAGAAGATTCAGCGATGACCCGTATCGGATGTACGGCGACATGCGCCTGGTCTTCGAATACAATGTTTAAGATGGATCGGCTATGTAGATCGTATGGAATCCACTGCTCTGCACAGAAAAATCCTTGAAGCGGAACAGATCACGGACTAAGTGAAGGTGGCGCACACAAGTGCCCAACTGGAGATAGCTGGCCAGAGATGGTGCTAGCAGGAGAGGCATGCTGGTTGAGGCTCAGCTCCACCCCGGACTGTAGCGCCAGTAAAAGAAGAAAGACGAAAATCCAAAAAAGTCAAAAAATCCCACACCAGTCTCCCATTGCATTGAGATGTATTTCCTCTGTTTCCTTAATGCCAATTGAAAGCCACCAAAAAGCATTCTTCCCCGAGTCCTGTAATCGAATATCATTTTGCCCCCCTTGGCAGCCACCACAAGCCACACATCAAATTTAATTTCAAAGCGGTACACGTGTAACTTAACCGCAGCCAGTGCAGTCGTCTCTGATCGCTGACCCGTGTCGTACTGGGACTGTGCATGCATTCCACAAATAACCAACCCACTGCTCTGAATTTAATTTTATCATACTTCGGAGCGAATATCGCCCCGCCAAAGGCCACCAATATTGTTTGCGTTCATAATTGAGTTTGTTTTGCCGGGAAGTTTATAATTCATTCGCTCCGGTGCATCCTTTCGGTAGCACTGTTGCTGAGCACACGTGTGCGGATTCAGACGCATATTCCATTTGTGTGCCTCGCCACCACCGGGAGATGCAGGAGTCCGAAATGAACTGGCAGATAGGTTCCGAAATTTCAGGCATCCGCATGAGTGGAGCGAGGACGGTGGCGGATGCTTTTGTTTGGTTTTTGTGTGTGCCCGGAGCCGGGAATGTGTGCCAGGACATTTGGGGAATTCACCATAAGTCAGACAAAGCGCATTCCATTCCGAAGAAGATGCAGCGGCGGCAGCATGAGTTGCTCCACTGCTGCTCGGGCGACGGTTGAATGTCAAGTTTCGGGGAGGGGACTGCTGTGGGCTCGGGTGTTTGCTCTGTGGCCTGCAGCATAGATGGTCGATGTTGCTGTCTGTTTCTGCGTTGTTCTTCCCGGTCTCCGAATACTTGGCATTCACTCTTCGGAAATTCGCTTCGAGGGCTGGTCGTTTGTGCGAGAGAGGCAACTGTTGGCATTTTCTTGAACCGAATGGCAGATGTTGATGGATGTGGCTGTGTTTGTCGAAGGGGGGGGGGGGGGTTCCTGCAGGGTCTGGTGTCGTCCTCTTTGGTCGTAGATTAGTTGTTAGAGGTCGTGAACGGAATGACGCTGGGATCAGAGGAGTAGAACTTGGAACACTCACATGTGCACGTCAGTTCAATAATTTTGCTCCTGTGTGTGTGTCTTAGGTGAGCAATTCTTGCTAGATTCTTATTTCTTCTCAACTCTGTTGATAAAAGCCCTCCAGCCTCACCTTCAGCTATACAGAAGATTTATGTTGTTAGATTGGCGTAAAAAGTGTCACACGGGAGCCATTTGGGACCCCTTTCATTGTTCTTTTTTCAATAACGATTTGTATGATATTGGCGGGTGACCTCAAATTCCATGTTAATCCCGGCAAAATGCCTCTCCAGCTAGCATGATCCCTCGCCAGTCTGTCTCCAGTTGCGCACTCCAAGTTGTTTAAGTTCCTTCTCCACTTGTGTGCGCCATCTCGACCTAGGCCTTCCTTTTTGCATTGTCCACAAGGCTCAGATTTGAAGACTTTCCAAGCTGGAGCAATGGTTCCATACGCTCTACTTGGCCTAGCCATCTTAAGCGTTGTATTCGAAATCGCTTAACCAGGCGCATGTCGCTGTACAGCGCATAGAGTTTGTCGTTAAATCTTCTCCTCCAGACGCCATACTAAAAATCGCACGCAGAACTTTTCGCTCAAACAGACTAACATCCAAGTTTCCGCGCTGTAAAGGAGGACTGGGATGATCAAGGTGCTATATAAGGCAACATTAGTCCTTCGAGAGAGGGCTCTATTACTCAATTGCTTCTTGAACCCATGGGAGCAGCATCTCGCAAGAGTGATTCTGCGTTTAATTTCGGTACTGATGCTGTTGTCCCTAGTTACCACCGAGCCGAGGTAGACGAAGTCCTTGACTACCTCCACGTTTTTTTATTGAGATTGTGCGTCCTTCCTTGATGTCCTGTAAGTTCCGCACGATCTTCTCAAGAATGATGTTTAAGAAGTCACATGACAGGGCGTCGACTTGTCTAAAACCTTTTTTGATACTGAAGGTCTCTGTAAGTTCGTTACCGCTTTTGGCTATTCCATTCCATTAAAGTTTTCTGGTTTTCGGGGCGTATACGTAACAATTTGTCATTAAAAGATCGCAGGGAACGCAACAGGCTGTCATGTGACTCTACAGCTCTTACGAAACTCACAAATCAATACCAGAGGCACGATGTCTTTCGACCACGATTCGATGCACGATTTCTGAAATTATTTTCGGCAGGATTCCTATACTTGCGGCCCCTCGATTGAGTTTTGTATATCTCAAGATAATCGTTTCTTATACCAATTTGCCCCTTTCTCAATCTCCCCTCTACCACCCACCTACAAATAAGCTGTATTGTAGATTGTTGTTGTGTAAATTATTCGGACATGAATAATCTGTTTCTGTTTAAAATGCATCTACTCCTTTATTACGCGCATATCCTAATCATAAATTTGGTAATATTTCATCACGAAATTAATTCTATTTAATTGCAAACATAAAGGTCGTGGTACAGGATGCAATGTGTTTCGTATATTCTTCGTAAGGACACAAACCCTTCTAAGGGCAATTTCAATGGATCATTAATATCTCTGCCAAAATGTATGCAACAGAAACATAAAATAAGTTTCAAGAAAAATATTTTTTCTAAGAATTCGGCGTTTTTTTTTATATGGACTTTTTTCAGTCTAAACTGAGCCGATTACCGTACAATTTTTTCTTCGTCTCATTAAGATCTACAAAACTGCATCACTCAATCGAGGGGCCGCAAGTATCGGAATCTTGCCTTATTTTCAACTGCCAGCCGACGGGGACAGCATTGATGCCATGAGACAGCAAGTCGTGAAGGACGCATTTTCTGACATGGGCAGAGATTTAAATGAGTCGGCAGTAGGTGAGTGTAATCAAAGTATGTTCGGTCTGGAACACCTCGGAAAGAGGTCAGAATGCGAAGCAACATTTTTGAGTTGGCCAAGAACTAGATCTATCTAGGAATAAGAACATCGAGTATCGAGTAGAAATTGATCAACACTAATGCCAATCGCTGAAATTTTTAGTTCAATAATTAGACCGTCCCGTCCAACTCTGTGTCGCAGAAGGAAGGGCGTTGTTAAACTTGAATAAGGGAGCTCTTGATTTTTTCCCGAAAGGCAAGCTCTACCAGCGATTTTGTCACTCTTTGCGTTGACGACATCTGGGGGAGAAAATTCATCAACCACCGAATGATAACTCTATAAGCCATACAGCGAGCTTTAGCCTAGTAAGGCGTCTACAAACACGAAGCTTGAAGTGGCAAGGTCATGCAGGGTGTACGAAAACTACAGTCCCAACTTAGATACTCTTCCAATCGGACCCAATAAAGCATCACAGGAGAAGACACCCTCATCTATGAACGCGCACCTAAGCGAAGAAGGGCCTCAATCACCTCGGTGTGTGAAATTGCAGGCAAGGGCAAACATTTCAACTGAAGAGGCATGTGATTGGCTTAAATGTGAGCCACGCCCAAAAATTTAGGAAAATTAAGAAACTAGTAACCGACTACTGTCTGATTTGTAAACTTCCAATTTGACTCATCGTTCTCGCTGAAGACTCGCTGTAAAGTTTCCATGACAATCGTGCATTGAACAGAACGGACATCGAGCAGCAACACGCTCTAAACAACACTCCCTTGGCGGATATGTTAAATTCCCTTATTGCCTGAAATTGGTTTAAGGTTTTTGAAAGGTCATGGGATATGCTGTCACAACTGAAGTTGAATCACTGTTCTGTCTAGGACTAAGAACGTGCCTGGCCAACTTTAAGATCTACCCTAACCTTGGTTTTAATAACAAGGCCAGAATTGATTTTGTATGTGTCTTCCTTATCTGGTCACACCTAGTTTCTTTGTTAACTTTGAAGTTCCCTTGTTGTCTATTGTCACTTCTCCTTCTTTCAAGAAAAACAATGGGAAAGGATATTTCCTCTCACAACAAAAGTACGGTAGCTACAACCTCTTCCGGAGCCTCCAAAGTTGGCCTCCAAATTGTAGATCTCTCAGTAATCCCACGCACAGTACAAAAACTGTGTGCCCCGAAACAAGACTCCAGCGCTCAGCTACATTCACAAGGCACCCGCCAGTCCCCCACACCGTAAAGTAAGACCACCACCTTGAATTACTTTTCGAAAGTAATTTCATGTCTTCCCGCCCAGCGGATGCAATGAATTTCATTTCCACGTCCACTTGACCACCATTTAACCACCCCCTCCCCCCCCCCATGACACCCTCTCAGTTCTTTCCGCTCATGCCTCCGCAAGTGACTAACTCTTTTCCGCTCGTCCTTCCCCCCCACCAATCCTTGAACAAACGGGGCTATCTCATTAATTTGTATTACACGACCTACGTGAACACCCAAGTCGGTTGCAGCTTCTGGCAAGTGCTCCGGATAAAGAGCCACCACCGCTGCCACACCCTTTTCCCACTCCCCACTCAGACCGCGTTCCTATTGATGACGTCAGCATTCGCAGTGCAAGTCGTGGAACATATAACATAAGTAGTTGATGTACAGATTGCAGATGCACCAGAGCCAGTGAATCTCGGAGCTGGCGGCCATGTCCTCTTCAGCCTGCTTTCTCAGAATTGTAAATAAATGCGCAGCCTTTTGTGGTGGTTGTGGGTGGGGGGGGGAGGGGAGTGAGGGCGCATTATTGTTGCCATTTTCTCCAGAGCCAGCAATGAGGACAATGCAGACGATTGAACAGGCTCAAAGAAAACCAGAAAACTCATTTCAGGACATAAGTCCGCTCTCCATTGTTGTGTATTGTCGGGACAATGCCTTCTGTTGCAGTGATTGGATGCGACGAAGACTTTGCCGTGATTGTTGTGCACATTGGGTGGGAGTGAGACGAAGCAGACTTTTTCCACTAGATATAATCGATGTTTAGTTGCGCCGATAATTTCAATCCTATCGTCTGCAGATATCTCGCCAGACAACCGGAAAGCAATAAGCGTTTATTTCGATGTTATAGGACTGGCTGTGTGCGGGTGTGTGCCTGGGCGAAGGTTCTGTACAATTGCAATATTCTAGATTAAGACGCGGCAGTGGGATGCATTTTGTGGCTGGGAAGCAGCGAGAGACGACGAAGCGAAATGCGAGTGACAAAGCAATCTTGCGGGGTTCGAAAAATCCATAAATCCAATTGGACGGTCCTTCTGAAGATTGGAAACTGTTCGGCTGCAGAAAATGGCGAGTGGGTATGCACCATGGCGAAGTGTTTCGTGCTGTGACGCAGTTTACAAAGTCCGGTTGTAGGCGGCGGAAGGCTTGGCCGAATGAGAAATTATCCAGTTCTTGATCTCTTTGCGGTAAGTCAGCAGTCGAAGAGGATAAGCTTATTGCAAAATTTCCAAGTGCTACACTGCTACCTTCTTCTGGGATTGATGTGCCTCGGCCAAGTTCAAGGAGGTAGACTACGACTTACTTCGCCACGCATCGTATTATCCATCACCCCTATCGATTATTTTTCTTAAACTTTAGGAAACAGGCATTTAAGTTGAATGACGAGTATGCTGCCGCCTATCTCAAGAATTTTATCTTTTACGACTCGGCTGTGTTAAAGTACTCGATGCAGCGCACTTAGAAAACTCACATCTGCCGACTGTTAAGCTCAACATGCCTCTATCAGGCAGAATGTTCCACTCAATCTGGCCCACGATGGGCAACATTTCTGTCTGCCCTGTACAGAAGAATAAAGTCTCCTACAACTTTGCCAGGTACAAAGGAATCTGTGTCCTTAACATCGCGTACAAGACCCTGTTTGCAGTTTTGTATGAACGCCTAAAACTATTCGTAAGGAATCAATCTAAGCTCTGCCAGTATGGTTTCAGACTAGAAAAGCGCAACGCCGATGAATTCTGAAAAATCCCCAAGAAACACAAAGCGACAACCATCTCTGCTTTGTCAACCCTAAAGGGGCATACAGGGATGAGCCTCCGTGCCATGTCCAATTTTGGCATTCCTATCAAACTCGTCTATGTAGGGTGACGATGGAGAATTCACGCTGCAAGGTCGGTACCTCAATGAAGAGGCAAGGTGACGCGGTGTCATGAGACAGTTTGAACATCATTGTTGAGAAGATCGTGGGTGGTACACAAGTCAACACTAGAGACACAATCTTCCAAAGGTTCGTTCAACTCCTGACTGACATAACTTAAAGGTAATTGAAGAAAATCGAAGCGGCCAAAACGGGTCTGAAGGTAAGAGGTAACAGAAAGTGTGCTGTCATCAAGAACGCACAACATTAGCGTCAACATTAGATCCGTCCATATCCGAGGTGAGGGTGAGGGAGTTAGCCCCACGCACTGTTCACAGGCTGGTGGGCCAGATGCATTATTTAGCCCTCGGGCAGAGGTGTTCGCTGCATACAATGGTTCACCACGCAACGGATGTTTTGATGGTTATCTAGGGAGCAACACGAGGAGGCTGTATGTCAACTTGACCTGTGTACGGGCGAGGATTGTGTTTGCGGTTCGCCATGTTGAGTGCGATCAACGACGTTGCCTTGTGTGCACAGGCCCAGTACTTCCCAAGACAATGACATCAGAACCAAAATCAAGCGTAGAAACAGTCTTGCCCACCGCAGGTGCTGTGGGCTTAAGAGGCAATTGGGTAAATAAAGCAACACAAGCCTTAGTACAACACTTAGAGCACCCCATGTCCTGCTGTATGATGAAGAAACTTTGAAGTTCTCGTGCAGAGAGCAACTTTTTCTCTTCTCCACGTTAAACTTGTAGCCCAGTTTGCGTTGATGGTATCTAAAGGAGACCACTTAACGAGTTGATCTGTGGTCATGTCATTTGACGTTTTCAAGATTGTCGTTGAGAAGATAGTGCGAAGCAAATAGGCCAACACCAGAGACAATCTTTGAAATGTAGCATAAGCCTAGTCAAGCGACTACTGCTACAACGACTACGATTCCTACATCATGTAGAACGGACAAATAACACTCTTTTGGCTTGTCAAAGCCGTCTATTGGGGAATAGAGGACGACCCAGTCTAAGATGGCGCACACGAGTGGAGAAGGACCTCGAACAATTTCAAAGTGCGAAATTAGAGCAACCTGGCAAGAGAGGTTGGTTGAGGATCAGATCTGCAATTTCACTCAAAGAAGAAGACGAGAAAAGTGAAGTTATCACTAAGTCAAATGTATCAAGGTAAATAGAGCCGCCTTGGGAAGTAAATTGCCACTTTTTCAAAATGTTAGTTTTGTCCTTTATAAGCGATCGCCAGTGTGATTGTGTGATCGTGTGATTTCAGGCCGTATGTTCCTATCCTCTGTGAGGTTTGAGGAACATTCTCAGAATTCAATGCGTATGCGAAAGTCTTAAGCTGCTTCGGCGTATGGTGACCGTTCTGTCAAGAGATCATGCTAGCTGGGGCGCGTATGACACATGCACTGGAAAGAGTTTTCTGACTAAAGCTGGGTGGAGATAAGCAAATTCTGTGAAATAAATGTTCAAGGGGAATTTCTTGTCGGCATTGACTATGGGACTTACACATTAAGGACGTAACCCAAACGCCTATGAGCTTAGAGAATCTTGACATTCATTTGGACCTGTTCCAACTGTGTAAGGTTTTGAACGATACTCTACAATATGTTTTATGCTCGATTTATTAGAATTCACTCTTGACAATTCCGAACTTTGCAATTTCAGATATTCTTCAAAATTCATACTGCCGTCGCCCTTGCGTAGTAGGTAAGAGCGTCGGCCCACACGCAGAAGGTCTAGGTTCGATTCCCGGAAGACACCACATCTTTCGAGCTGCTGCCGACACTCAAAGAGTGCAAAATGTCTATGAAAAGCTTCTCAAATCTCGCCGTTCGGAGCCGACTAAAAACTGTTGGTCCCTTCTACGAGTAAGAGGACAGTCGCACACACAACACGAGTAGTTGTTTTAGAAGCTAGGCCCTGGTCCCTTTCGGGCTGTTGTGCCGATCAATTATTATTTTTCAAAATTCAAACTGTCAAGTTTCCGAAGACTGCAAAGATTTAAAGGACTTGTAGCTCTTAGCTAAGGACTTTATAAAAATGAGACTTCCCACAGATGAAGGTTTGCTGAATAGCCTTAGTGCGCTTCCACAGCACACGTTGAACGCAGTTTTGGAGACATTACCCTCTCAACAGTTTCCAAACTCCCTTCGGGCGATGTCTATATCCTTGATATGCCGCTCAACTCAAAACAAACGCCAACCATGCCAAGGATTTCATTGTATCCCCTGTCCACGTTGAGTGACAAATCAATGTCAGCGTCCTTTTTCAGGAAACTCAAGAATTGCCAAACAATGAATTCCCCACCCCATCCCTCTAGGGGGCGCCCTGAAAAAGACATAAATTGCTTCTCAAAAATTCCCACCTCAACTCAATTCAATTTAGAAGAAAGCAAAAGTGATTCCCGCCCGATTCACCTCAACCAATCGATTGTTACTCACCCCCGACCACAGCTGAGAGCGTGCGTTTGCCAGGCTGGACGTATCCTTCTTCCTGGCAGTGATGAGTATGAGCTCGAATTGATTCGTCGGCTTTGATGGGTAGACGTATCGGTTTCAGGAATTCGCTGCAAGTACTTCATCTCCACTCAGCAGCCTCATGAGTGCTCACTGGGCAGTTCATCCTTGGTCACGATCTTATTACTCTTGGACATGGCAGCGTTGAATGCGGAGACGGTGTTCAATCAGTTCGATTACATCAATCGATATTCACTTAACGGGGAAACGACGAGTCGGAGACAGATGTACAAACAGCGGTGGATACGGTGTTGAGCGTCCAGCTCAAATCCAATAATGTCTTTACTCATTCGATTTCGCTTAACCCAGACTTCCCCGTCCACCCTTCGCTCACGTAGCCGAGAGAGTTATTTATTGTCTTCAGGGTTTCCGTTTGCACACACTCTTCCTGGAGGATAATGGAAATGGATTTCATTGCGGTTCAGTTGGAAGTGCAGTGAACCATGGAAAGTGGTCGGTTTTCAATTTAGTTTCAGCACCTTCACCCACCCACTTGGTGGGGGTGATCTCGAGACGCTGCTGGTTATAATCAGGTTAACGGTGTTTACCTCATCAGCCGCATCCGCCGTCGGCAGCTGCTTAGCAAAACACCTCACAACTGACAAAAGCCACATGTTTTCGCACGCAAGCGATGCGCTATTTGCACCCGCCGACGACGGAGGAATCCTTGGAATGCAAAGCCGCCACCGGCCCACTTGGCCTTCGACGTACGCCGAGCAGCTATAACCGGATGAGTTATCGAGTAGTCGATTGTTATCGCAATGTGCATCTAATTTCGGTAGAACTCATTGTGCTGGCGAACAGCAGCCCAAGGCGAATTTAATAAAGTGTATGCTAATGAGTACAGTGAGTGGCTGAAAGTTAGGTGCACTATTTTTTTAAACACTTTGCCACAACGCAGTCCTGTGCAGAGTTTCGGCGACGGTGGAAAAGCTTAAATAGGTGAGGAAAGATGCTGCGGACTATGTCCATAAATCCGAAAATGTGTAAAGTGAAGGATTGTACCTCGCACTTATTCCAAAAGCAGCTGAGTGGCAGGTTGCATACCTACATCCTAATTTGACAAGCAGAAACTCGTAGAAAATCCTTCTTAGACAATCCATTTCGTGGTTTCAAGTTGGTAGCACTTGCATTTGACACCTGTCAGGCTCAGCTGTCATTTGAGGTATGTATAGCGGTATTGGATATTTCTTCGAAGATCCCAATAGGCTCACGGGCACAATCAATTCGAAGGAATATGGTCCAATGGTAAGCAATGCTTTTTACCAGCGATTAATGAGCGATATGGGGTTTCGACAAAAAGGGGCAACTAGTTGCATAATACGTCAAACTATGGATAAATTGTTTAAGAAGTTTTTTGGTAGCGGAATGCCATACCAATGGCACCAATGGTAGCGAATAAAACCCAAGCACTAGACACATTCTTACCCAACATAAGACGAGCAACAGTCCGTGGTGGACCTGGGCCTCAAACAACATGCTTCTCCAGCCAGCACGATCTTCCGCTAGCTGCCGCCAGTTGCGCACTCTAAGTTGGTTGAGGTTTTTAAGCTTAAAAAATGTATTTTTTTATTTTGAGTGTCATTTGTCTTAAGTCCAGATATAAAATACTTAAACTAGTTACAATAACTTTTATTTTAATGGAAACTATCTTACTGGCTCCATGCGAGTACTCTAAGTTAATCTATGAATTTTGTATTATTGCCTTTCAGCCACTGATTTTGTATTTATGTTCAACTAAACAACTAAACTATGGGGAGGGATGTGCTAAAGCGGAGATCACCCAGCCCTACGCTTCGTACATTGCTCTCGCAGAGCAGACGCTTGTCCACCGTTCGTCTTACTACGTGATAGATAAGTGGACATCCCTCCGCATCCTGGACCAAACCAATGCGGTCCAGATACAAGAACGCTTCCGGTGGAATGAATCCACTTCGGCGTGCGCTCTCATGATATGCGTCGTTCGGGTAGTAAGCTCCGAAAATCTGATCGTTTTCTGAAGTCAATTCTCGTGCAACGTGCCTTCGAATCAGCTTAAAAATAAAATTATCCAACCTATTCACGTTTGCTGCGTTGTACAAGATTTCATTAGCATAGAACTTCTTGTACTCAGATTCTGGGGTTCTGTACATCTTAAGACAAGCTCGAAGACATTGCCTTTCGAACACCTTCATTCTTTCCATCTGGGAAGGACTCAATTTGACCCACACCGGACAACCATACACCATGATTGATTAGGGCCGTGTAGCAGATAATCTTCACTCTGCTATAAAACAGCCTACTTGCCATAGCCAAGGTTTTTCTGGCTTTTGCCAGACTCGTTGCTGCATGAATATTAACATACAGAAACTGGTCCAATATAATGCCCAAATATTACACTACACTCCTCACAGCGGGTCCAAAATGCCGAACTTACACCAGTTTTTGCTCGTATCTCTTGAAGCCCTGCACAACGGAGTTTGGAACAGGATGGTTTCACACTTCTCTCCAGTTGATCTTCAACTTCCAGTCGACGCAAAATCGCTGGATTTACTCAAAGTCACGCTGCAAGAGGATATTAATGACCTCAATCTTCGGTGTCGTCCTGTATGCGATCAAATCGTCAGCGTACGCGATCAGGTACTGCTTGGAGCCAATTAATTCACTGGTGAAAACAATGAAGAGAATTGGTGAATTCACTGCACCCTGCTGGAGCCCAATTTTAATGTAAAAGACATTAGTAGAAACCTTGTTGCCACTCTTAACAATAAACTTTCTACCTGTGACCATGTTGTAGATCATGTAAGGTAGTTCTTTGCTTATACCCAACTTCGTCAACCTGAGGAAGAGGCCTTCTAAACAGACGGTGACGGTCCTCCACCACTTTGGTGCTCCATCTCAGTCTATGCCGTCCTCTGTTGCGTTGTCCCAATTGCTCAGATTTGAAGAATTTTCCTGTAGGAGCAGTGGTATCCATACTCTCTACGTGGACTAATCATCTTAGGCGTTGTATCCAAAGATACTTGATCAGGTCCATACAGCTTTTTAGCCCATAAAACTCGTCGGAGAATCTTCTCCTCCAGATCAACGCAAACCACCAAGCGGACCAAAAATCGCACGCAAAACTTTTTTCTCGAAAAGACTAAGGGCTTCCTCATTCGCTTTGCGTCCGTATCTCCCGTCTCTCGCATCTCTTTAGTGTAACTAGTAGGCCACGGATGATACCCTTTCACAACTTCACATGCCATTGAAACTGATAAGGGACTCTTGCACTTCTCTCTGACGTATTGTTTGAAATGAAGCTGAACAGGGCTCTTCTGGAAATCAAATACTCAGCCAGGCCATACGCCTTTTGGGCCTGTGGCTACCGTTCTTAACCTTTATTCCTCAGATCCGTAGATTGATTCCCAAATTATCTGTCACGCCCTTAACCTCTTCCGCTCACCACAGTTCTTTAAATTCAAATACTTGCTTCAGGGGAAAAATGTAGCAACCTTCTTCCATCAGCCTTCCTGTCATTGTACGCTACCATACGTTGCTAGCACTTCAAGCGACTGTTTTAGACGAGGTCGCTTCAATGCCAAAATCTAATTCTCACGAAATAGTTGAAAGAGCCCGGGGATGGCAGCAGAGGCCCACCACCGCACAGCTTGACCCAGCTTCTGCACATTAATTAAGCAAACACAATCCGAATCGCACACAGCGTGCTTCGAGGACAGGATCTAATTGAATATCCTGTCGGAAGCTGAACGAGCCGACATTTTGTTTCCCCGAATTTCTTGTTTTCAATTTGAATTCTCGCCTCGGGGAGGATAATGAATTTGTCATCCCTGCACATGTCCATCTCCGACCATAATTAGATTCCATTCTTCCGTTCCTTTAATTCGATTTGAAGAGAAAAAAAAAGGATTTTTCGGTTGGCATGGAAGTGTCCTCAAAGTCTTCTGCTTCAGAGTGCTTCACTCATTTTAATTAGTTCTCAATTCTGCTGCACTGGGATAACGCAGCTATTCACCCCCTCCCCCCCTGACAATCGTGTCTTTGGACACAAGTCGCTGTGGGGGTTGTCGAGTTCGAGGGAGGGGATGCTGAATCAAAACTTTCCGAAGAAGTTCCTACCCTTTGCTGGTTCCATTCACTGCGTCTTAAGTCCCGTGAAACGCTCGCAGATAGTTACTGCGGAAGTTTCTAGTTTACTTTACACTTTGTTGCTATTGAATGGCGAGTGAGGGTGGGTTGAATAATTGCAGCTCCTCCGGAGGATAAGAAGGGCGTGAAGGAGCAGCACAAGTGCGGGGATGGATTGCAATTAGTGCTGTTGGCAATTGTTGCTTGACCTTTAATCTAGCGATGGAACAATGAGAGCCTTAAAGGGATGGAGGATGGAAATTTGTGCCCCAGAGGGACGCAGAAATCCTTAAAATCAGATGCACTCTAGTTAACCAGGATTCATTGAATGCACGTTGTAGAGACATGGTTCAATTTCAGTGCATTTCCATTTCGGTTTAGTTCCAAAAAAATATAACGTCCATATTCATCGCATAACTCAGCGAGGGAGGTGAGAGAGAGCATGTGTTACAGCGAGGGGAAAAAAATGGTGGCCCATGAGGACTTAATGGGTACCGAGCAAGTGCAGTTCGCCATAAATTATCCCTCAGCTTGTGCATGCTGTCGATAATAGTTGCGCCATCGGGTTTGATATATTTTGACGGAGTACTTACCCTTCGTTAACCTGTACGTATGTTGCTGCGGGCGAGGAAAGAGACATTCATTTGCTTTTCACAAGGACGGTGGATGGTCACGTGTGGATTGGTCATTTGCAATGAATTTCTCTCTCTGCTATTGTTCAATAAAGTGCGAAAGAAAAACGAACCTTCCTGGAGAAAGAATACAGTGCAACTGACTTTATTCAAAAATAGAATGAAATAGAAAAAGCTTAAAGGTATACGAACACATTTCCAGTGAGAGCATGGCCAACTTAAAATTATTCAAATTACAGTAGTTCATTATTTGCAACAGCTATTCCATTCGATACCTTAAAGAGTTGTTTAGGTTCCCTGGTCACCACGGGATCACCGGAAATTCAATCGCTGTTGAATTTGGCAGACCAGGAGGTGATGAGGTACACTTGGGAATCGAATTAAGTTGGGATAAGTAGAGTCCTCGTCCAGGATTTTCATCAATAGCTGGGAATCTCGAGAGCACAACTGGTCGAGCTTAAGCTGTAGAGAGACCAAGTGCTTGCTTCCAAACGTTTCTAAGAAGTTTGCGACTCTTGACAAAAAAAATACTGCAAATGAGAGTTTTGCAGCGGCTGGACTATAGCATATGACAGGGTGCATAGAAACGAGCTATACAGTGCGATGTCTAGTTTCGGCATTCCTACGAAACTTGTCAGATTCTGTAGGATGGCGATGGCGAACTCTCGTTCCATCAAAGTCGGTAAAGAACTCACCGAGAGCATCAATGTGAAAAAAGGTTTTAAACAAGGCCACGAGCTGTTCTGTGACTTTTTCAACATCATTCTTGACAAGATCGTGCGCAACTCACAAGTCAATGCCAGAGGCACAATCGTTCAAAAGTCAGTTCAATTGCTAGCTTACGCCGACGACATTGGGACAACGCAACAGAGGACGGCCTAGACTAAGGTGGCGCACACAAGTGGAGAGGACCTCAATCAACTTGGAGTGCGCATCTGGCGGCAGCTGGCGAAAAATCGTTCTGGCTAGAGAGACATGTTGTTTGAGGCCCCGGTCCACCACGGACTGTAGCGCCACAAGAAAAAGAAGAAAAAGAAGAAATGAGAGCATAAGTGCTGTAGGGCTGCACGCATTCTCAGGGACTCTGGGAGAGGACAAAGAGGTTGCAAAGCACTTTCCTCGCCACTGTTCCGAATTTGGTCAGATCATATGGCAAATATATGGCGCTGATGAGGTCAGAGTTGTGTCATACTTATTATACGACAAGGAGGATCTGAATTTTTTCATCCACAAAATGACTGTCAGCTGCTGCCTTCTTGTGCAATGGTCCAGTTTTTTAATTCTGTGTGCTGCAGAGTGGTCTTTAAGAACCCTCGGCAATGTACAAAGTCAGTGTCTGCTTGACACGAAGAACTCTAAGAAATATCACGTCTGGGGACGCTGTGCCGTAGTGTTTTGTCTCACATCCAAATCACATGCCAATCAGGACATCATGCCATTCAAGGATCGATTCCTAGACATGACCTTCGATCATATGGTATATTTTGACGGTACCTCGGTTTACTCGGCTTACTGACATGAGTGTTGCCTATTAAGAAGCTTCTGCCCATTTGCCGTTTGGGGTCGATATTAAACTGTAAGTCCGCTCTCTCATTCCAGAATACTCAACAGCTACATTTGCTTAAGAAACTGAGGCATGGATCCTTCTCGACTGTAGAGCAAAGTTGTCAACTTGAGTTGACGTTTACTTGAGCTAAATACTGGGGAAATTCTTTATCTTTCTTTTGAGAGGAAAGTTGTACATGTGATTGTTGGAACTACTCGGGCTCGCGTTGGATGCATCTGAAGGAGAATATTTAACGAAGAGCTCTGTAAGCTATTCGGGTCCTTGCACATGGTCAAGTGTCTACAGATATAACACTCTAGGTGGCTAGTTCATGTTAAGCTAATGTATAGCATTCCTCTGATCCGAAGAGTCCTTGAAAGGATGAGTTCTATGATCTCCTAAAAATAACATAAAATCGATGCCCTAGCTATGACACCAAGATCGTTCTAGGAGATTTCCATACTCAGCTGGAAAAAGAGGGCATTTTTGCTGGCGTCATCGGGAAACAGGGCCTGCACGGCACCACCTCCGAAAACGGACTCAAGCTGATGGACTTCACCGCGGGGCGGAACCTCTCTGTGAGCAGTACGCGGTTCCCACATCTCAACATCCATAAAGAAAACTGGCGATCCTCTCTTCAATTAACCGCCAAGCAGATTGACGTCAGACACTCCTTCAACACTCCGAGACGCCAACATCGACTGGGATCATTACCTTGTTGTAGCCAGAAGAACCCGGATAGCGAGAGAGCAACGGAGTCGAGATAAGCCAAAACGGTTTGACGCCGGAAAGCTACAACGCAACAGATTGCCGGAATCTTTGCCGACCGAGTCTCCCTGAAACTCTCCCAAAGTCCGACGCTGCCTGCACTGACAATAGAAGAAGAATGGAAACGTTGTCAAAAAGCCATCAAAGAAGCTGCCACTGATGTGCTGGCTTTCACGCCACCACCTAGAAGGAACCCATGGTTTGACGACGAGTGCAGGCAGGCACATGCAGCTATCCGACAACAAGAGCTGTTCGTGAGCTCTACAAACAGAAAAGAAGGGAAGAGAACCGGCTTCTCAGAAGGAAAAAGAAAGAGATGGAGAGGTGTTATGGCAGGAATGAAGTCCGAAAGTTTTACCGAAAGGTGAAACAGCTATCCCGTGGATATAGGGTTCGGATCTAAGCCTGCCGCGACCAAAACGGAGACCTAGTAGTAGAGTCGCAATCGATGCTGAGAATCTGGAAAGATCATTTCTGCAGACTTTCAAACGGCGATGGCAGCCCAAATCCCGCTGTGAGGCAGAGTGTTCCTCCAAATTTGGACGATGATAGGCAAGAATTCCGTCCCCCGACATAGACGAAGTCAAGATAGCAATATCGAGACTGAAGTCGAACAGAGCTGCTGGAGCGGATGGACTGTCCACAGAACTGTTTTAAGCAGTTTGAGATGACCTGGTCGGAGGGAAGCATGCCCGATGAGTGGAATCTCAGCGTCGTCTTTTCGGTCCACAAGGAAAGAGACCCTTTCGACTGCGACAACTATCGAGGGATTAGTCTCCTTAACATCGAATCATGTCTGCCGTATTGTGGAACCATTCTTCGACAACCTGATAGGTGCTCATCAGTGTGGTTGTAGGCCAGGGAAGTCCACCATCGACCGAATCTTCACACTATGGCAGATACTGGAAAGAACCCAAGAAGTGTAAATCGGCACTCACCACCAATTCGTCGATTTTAAGGCCGCGTATGACAGTGTGCTTAGAGATGAGCTATACAGTGCCATGTCTAGTTTTGACATGGTCCCTGTCTACCGCGAATCCGAAGTAGACGAAGTCCTTGACTACCTCGATGTATCTGCTGCCTAGTGTAACGGTCTGTCCGAGACGTCGATATTATAAGAAGAATAAAGTCAAAATGTTTAATATTCGAAATCGGTGTTAAACTGTAGGTTTCCTCACATCATAGAGTAATAACAATACGAAAGGCTTAAATGGTTGGTGACTAGGAATCTTGGTCACTTATGATTTGTCAATAAATGGGTGTTGTCCATACTCGTATCTCTTAGAGTCTTCACTAATAAAGTCGCTAAGCCCAGCGCTATTCTACAAGAAGCCGAAGTTTTTCAACCCGAGAGAAATGTCTAGAAGGCTTTGAAGAAATAGATCATAGAACATTTCTTACAATGAAACATGACCTATACAAGATGTAAACTGACCAGAAGAACCAACGGCGTAATGCTCACCACAAAGTAGATTATCACACGACCCCAAAAATTCAATTCGTCCCTCACAACAGATTCACAGTCCTCCACTTTTTTAAGGACATTTGCGAAGACAGGGTATTTCCAAGAACTCCACTGCACCTAATCGCGTAGCGAGCTCATTAACTTTACGTTCCACTAGGTCCCCGGCGAGATTTGCTCTTAAAACCACAACTGCGCCACCAACCTAGGACATTAGGTAATCTCCAAGAAGGATTAAGACAACAACCCGCCAAACGGGTTTCGCCTCTTACTGTCTTGCATTCTCCTCAATTCGGGTAAACGACCAGAAAAAAGGACATTCATCCCGTGGTAATCCGACAATTCGCTACCTTATCGCCGCTGCGGCAAAGTAATGCTGTGCCAAGTGTACGGCTTCGATGCGATAAACTCTTAACACCGCAGCGAAAGGATGCAGATGAAGGGAAACCGCGAACAACCGAGAAGGACAAACATTCAAATGAAATTCACAATGCCAGGAGATGTCTTACGACCGCATTGGCAAGGCCCTCGAATCGACGACATCATTGGCAATTAATCAAAATATCCTTGTAAGTGAAGCGAGCTGCTGACTGAGGCGGCAGGACGAGGTCCCTCCCCACATGTACCGACAGTCACTGCCGTTGAAGGAGTAAATGTTTTGTCAGCAAACGAGGTCAGAAACGATAAACAATCCAATTTGCGTACAAGGGGGATAAGGGGAGGGGGCGGGGGTGTGCTGTCCTTGCGGCCTGATGGAAATTCAATTTCTCTGTCATTCCGGTGTGAGCGGAATTCTCCTTGTGCCTGGCTGTTATATTTTTTTTTTCTTCACCCAAACGATGGTTCTCCTTTTCGTCCTTTCATCGGTTTTTCGCATGCGAAAGGACCAGAAAAATGCTAATAAGCAGAATCAATTGTAGCTCATTTGCATACAGCCCTGACCGTTTGGTTGTTTGTTGTTTTTGTTGGCGTGCGGCATGAGCAGCGAATTCGGATGTGTTCTTGACCCTTGCGGCAGTGGTCTTTGAAAGATTTTTCTTCTGTTTGTGTTTGACGCTGCGGCGGGAGGACGCTGAGTCGTTTATTTGATGTTTGGTGAATAATTTTCATCAAATTGATCCTTAACGAGCGCAAATTTGACGGTGAATGGATTGGCAAGGAATTGACGGTTATGTGTGTTCAGGGCTAAGAGAGCTTGCTGGTCTGACTAACGAACGAAGTGTGAATTTGATGTTCATTTGATGGAAGTGGTGGTGGAGGGTAATTATTCAGCGAGTTTGTCGGGGGACATCAGGATGCAAATTTTTGGAATTAATTTTCGCAAAATTTTAGATTTTTGTTTTGAGTGAATTTAAGTTCAGGGAGAAATGTTTTTTAAACTCTCTCTTTCTCTCTCTCTCTCTCTCTCTCTCTCTCTCTCTCTCTCTCTCTCTCTCTCTCATTTGTTGACTCTTTTACAGAACCAAAAGTGAACACTTGCGGTCCACAACAAATCTGAAGAATTAGCAAGTATGGGAGAACCAGTCTTGAGCTGACATATATTCCAAACTCCTGGCGGACAGTTAGGGTAGCCTTCATGCCTTCATGCCAAAAATTGGTAAGCGGCCAAATTTTTGGTAATTAAGGCCAAAAACTTCAGGCCGATTACTTTTACATCCTTCATGCTGAAAAACTTAGAGAGGCTGGTCCAACTGCATCTGCACAAAAATGCTCTGCGACTACACCGTCCATCTCAGATGCAAATTCCTTACCCACGCGGAACATCTTGTGAGACTGCGCTACAAAATCTCGTTGAATGAACTGAAAGCGACAGGAAAGAATACGCGCTGGACATTTTCATTGATAAAGAGGGTGCTTTGCAACTTTTGATGGCATGTGCAACGCGGCCAGAGAACACGGCGTAGAAGAATCATTGGTGTTGTGAATAAAAGCAATGCTAATGAAAAGAACTATTAGCGCGGAGGCGGAGTGTGATCAGTATGTAATGTCGGGGGTAAATAGGGGCTGCTCCAAGATGGCGTCCTGTCGCCCCTCCTATGGTGCAGGCTGCTCGACTCTCTGCTTTCCCCCATAATCAAATCTAGCACCTACGCCCAGGCTTACGCGGATGATGTGGCTGTAGTGGTCACTGGACCATGCCTTGCGGCCGTTTGTGCAAGTGGACAGATTCTCCTTGATATCCACATCATGGGCTGTACAACCAAGGCCATCTCTCGACTAAAAAGGAATGGTCTTTGGTTCAACTCGCTCTGGAGATTTGATGACCTCCCGCACCGCATCTCCTATGACACAAGTCTCATTGACATGCCATCTGATGCAGGGTCACCAACGATCTAGCTGCATCGCTTATATTTAATCGACTTTCTCTGCGCCCAGGACTGTTTTTGGACAGAAACTGAATCGAGAATGGAATGAAGTCGAAGTTTCATGGCCGGCTCCAAGACGGTGGAGAGATCTGGGGCCGGTGCTTTCGTGGAAAGCGACAACTTCAGACTTCGCACCTCTTTAGATAGTTTCGCTTCGGTCTTCCAGGCGGAAACTTTTGCGATCCTAATGGCCACCAACTAAATTGTGAAGAATAAGGGGTCAAGTATCTGCGTCTGCAGAGACAACCAAGCCTCACTTAACCTTTTTACAACTTCCACTTCCAAGATAGTCCGGGAATGCAAGTCCTCTCTTAAATTGGTCGGCAGACTGAATTCGCTAAGACTTTACTGGGTCCCTGGACATCACGGGATCACAGGAAACGAGATTGCTCATGGCAAGGTTCTATAGAGGCATTCGTTGGGCCCACCTTGGGACTACCCGCTTCTTTGTTTATGGCTTCCATCGATGGTTGCGTGTCCAAGGAACACAATCAGAGATGACTCTTTAGGATGCAGGCTAACCAAGTGCATGCTTTCGAACGTCAGCAAGAAATCCGCGGCTTTTCTGTTATCTCAGAAAAGACAGAAAAGAGTGCAGAAAGCTTGTCGGCATACAAACGGGACACCTTACATTCGCTATGCACCTAAGTCTACTTTAGCTTAGTGAAGACATCCATTGCGACACCTGTGGAGAAGGTGAGTACACCTCAGAACACTTAATCTGTCAATGTCCCGCCTTAGCTCGATTTGGCGGCGGCTGTTTGGCGCTAATGTCGTGTGAGCTGAAAACTTAAGCTCTTTATCACAGAAGCATCTGCTGGTCTTTCTTCGGAAAACCAGAAAACTACAGTAAATGAAGGTTACTGCCTGGTAGTACAATGGACCAGCTTTTGAGTCTGATCGCTCCAGGACAGCCTTTCCCAACCTATGACTTGGACACATGCAGTACACCACAGCAATTCTGACCAAAAATCAGAGACTGGACATCTCCAAATGAATGTACTCTCTGGACACTGTCGGGCGGGTTACCATGGAAGTGACTTCTCGAGGGGTTGCTGAGAAGCGCAGAAGATAAAAGCCATCCTTTACTATCTACATAGGAACCCCTCCCTCGCTTGCCGCTGTTGGCGAGGCAATGGTCCGAAAGTATTTTTACAAGGGTCTGGACGAAATGGGTAACAAGACAGTACGAAATATCAGGAAATTTGTCAAGGCAGTAGGACTAAGAAGGATTGACGCTTTTTTAGTTTGATTCCAGAGCAACATTGGCAACAACGGTCTCATGAGGGGATCAAGAGGGAATCAGCCGTTTTTCGGGCATAGTCTCCCCAAGGCTAAACTCTGCTAGCACCCTGCCTCGCGCCCCCAACAAGCATTACCTAGATCTTTAAGTAAACAGCACGAATAGTACAATTTAAATCAAAAAATTGCTTCACTTCAAAGTGTGACAAGAAAACTGGAAGTCTGTCTTTTAAGTTACACAGGAAGGAAGCTTTCAAACACAACTGACTTCTGGAATGAATCCTTCTTTCAATTCCTTTTAGTTGGCTTCATGTTTTCTTCTTCTTTTCTTGTGTCCGTAAGCCTTTAACACGCATTCTCGCTCAAAGTACTCGCACATTACCATAAACCTTTAGAAACTCCCTTGAAGCTTCCACATGCTGCTCAGTTTTGTGTGCAGAAAATCCACCATCTCGTATCATCTTGTAAACAAGTACTTAACCCTAGCGCACACCACAATCACTTGCAATTAAAATCAATCAAACTGTTTGCAGAGCACCACCCGACCACACACGGCAGCCGACAGGCCTCCTCCCTCCCGACAAGCACACCTGACCATTAACGCGGTAAACCACACTAACTAAAGGTGTCAGCCATTCGTTTCCTGTGCGACACGACAAGTGGATTTTCTGCAACTCCTACGGCCTCCTGTGTCTAATGTGGGCCAGCAGGCCAGCAGCAAATATTGTAAATCCGCTCCACGTCATATAAAACTTAGTTTATGGGTCAGACGTGGCCATAACCGGTAATAGGTTTTGCACCTCCATCCCCGGCTTATCTTCGTGCCGTCCTCTGTCCTCGGGGAGGGGTAATTAATTTAATAGCGTCGTAAATTCTGCAGCATTGTGCAGGCGGCACAGGTCTAAGCGGTCCAGGAGCGGTGTTAAGAGACGGACCGGTCATATGACTCGCCTGCCAAGCACACACACTGTCGGTTCTCTCTCCTTGACACCCGACCAACAGCAGTCGAGCGGGAGGCGGGTAGCCCGTATGCAAATTGAATTTCCCACGCGTCACGCTGAATTTGAGGGGCAACTCCATTCTGGCGGCTAGCCTGTTGGTGCAAAGCCGATCAGCTTCCAGAGTTAATGAGCCGAAATCACGATAAGCGCCATGTGCAGGGCGCTGAAAAGCGGCTCGGGATAAGGGACAAAATGAGCTTAATGGAAACTAATGCCCCTAGCCATGCAAGCGCTACGGCCACACACTTTGTAATACACGCTGGCTCCCGCCCGCTGGGCTGAGGACCCTTGACTGATGGGGTGACAGAGTTTTATGCGGGCGGGGAAACGATTATTGGCTCAAAGCTGGGGTTTTGTAATTACATCGTCACCGGCGATGATAAGGCGGGCTGGCGTCTGGTGGCCATGTCGCGTGTCAAGTGGGCAGGGACTCGAGCGATTGCGGTGCAAGGCGTTTCGACAGCGGTTGTGTTTGCTCGGCGCTTCGGTCACTTACGGTGTTGGTTGGCTTGAATGGAATTGAATAACGAAGTTGTGGTGCGGCTTGGATTTACGGAGTGTGCTTGACATGCGTGTGTGTTTGGTAGGATATTGACTGATTTTCTACACTCAGTTGCAGTTAAACAGGTGTTTGGTGGATGCATGGAGTGAGGCCTTCAAGGTCTTAATTACTGTCTTTAGCTGAGTTAGAGTCAACTCTTGCTTTGGCTCGTTGCTCGCTCTCCGTCTACACGAAATGGATGATTTTAACCCCGTTCCACGTTAGAACTCGGATATCCCAACAAATCCAACAACTAGCGGGTGTCAAGCTCCGAAGATTATTTGCCAATACACAACTCCAGCAAATGCACAAACATCCCCTTCAGTCGAGTGAAGCCATTTCAGCCACCATCGTCCTTCTATCGCAAAGATCCACCTTTATTGGCACGAATCAGCTTCATCCCCTAGTTTCCAGGAACAATCGCTGAACTCCAAGAGACAAAAAAAAGTAATTGCCCTCGATTCGTGCAGCAGGCAACCCCTGCCAGCGGTGTCTGTGGTATCGCAAGGATCTGACAGAAATGGAATTTTAATCCCCATCTCTGTTCGCTTGTGCCCTTGTGCTGAACGGTCTCAAGCGCTCTGCGGACTTTACAGTTTTTCTCGATTCCCTTCAAGCGTTTTTTGCGTCCCCATAAATATGAACATCGTTTTCGAGGATAATCTGACCCCTCAATTACGGGCTTGTCCCTCCAATCGGATGCTGGACTCAAGCAACGTCCTGCGAGACAAAAACGCTGCATCTGGAATCGAACACGAAGCAAAATGATCCTTGATTACAGACGATGGCATTGTCACCGCATCGGGTAGGGGCGTGCAACAATTGAACTCGTGATAATGGAGAAGGGAAAAAGTCAGAGAGAGAGAGAGAGAGCAGAGCACTTTGCGCGCTCAAAGCCGAACCGTGCACAACTATTGGAGCCTTCCATTAGCGGAGGTCCTTTATGCTCAGACGCCCCATTGTTGAAAAGCACTTTCCGCTGCACTCCCAGCGAACAGATGTCTTCCACCCAGCACAATCGGCACTTAATATGCAGCCAGGCGTGTGCACACACATGCCGGGCGGGGAAAAAATAAAGCGGCCGCTTGCAGCTTACTGCCATTCAATGCAGGACATCTGCTGCCGGTGTCCTTCCCATTGTCCCAGCCGTTTACAATTCACAATTCACATGCAACACGTTGCGAGCAAAAATCTGCACCCCAGAGCCACCGTCTTTGGAAGTAGATTTTCTCATTTTTTCAATTGTCCTCAGCCTTCCTGCGAATTGCTTTCCTTTATCTTCTGGCAACTTTTCACTGTTTCCTGCAACACCCAGCCACCCGGTGTGGACCGGAGGCAATAAAACCGTTTCAGCATGCAGAGGGAAGATAAAAGTTTCCACCCCTCCGAGCGCCTACCCCGCCCACCGTCATTGTGAACATGCAGAGTCAAGTGCTGGCTGTATCCTTGTAACCTTTGGCGGGTTGTTGGAATAGTTTTCCGCTTACCCTTCGCCGCCATTCAGCGGTTCTAGGGCCTATGTAGTTTCGGGGAATTGGCCTGTGATCTAAAATAGTTTGGTGCAAGTATTTATGGCACAAGATGTTTTTCTGTTGCGAGGGGAAGTGACTTAAGGCGGAGAGGAGGCAAACCGCAAAACAAAGGCTGTGGCATAGACGAGCAACTATGGCTTTGAATAGAGGAGAGACCGTGGGCGTTGTCCTTGAAGGGACTTCAAAGCATATTCGTCCTGTGTTTGTTGTGGTTTGTTTGGGTGAGATATTCACCGGTAAGGGATGCTCAAGATGGCGTTGGAGACTTTTGATAGCGGCTGCTTAAGGCTCACGCAAATTGCCCGTTTTTTGACTTACGTCCATCTCCGTTGAAGTAGGCTCAGAGCCAGAGCCAGAGCTAGAGCTAGAGCCAGAGCCAGAGCCAGAGCCAGAGCCAGACCCAGAGCCAGAGCCAGAGCCAGAGCCAGAGCCAGAGCCAAAGCCAGAGCCAGAGCCAGAGCCAGAGCCAGAGCCAGAGCCAGAGCCAGAGCCAGAGCCAGAACCAGAGCCAGAGCCAGAGCCAGAGCCAGAGCCAGAGCCAGAGCCAGAGCCAGAGCCAGAGCCAGAGCCAGAGCCAGAGCAAGAGCCAGAGCCAGAGCTTAAGTTTGAGACAGTCACACTGAGACAGAGCCACAAAAGACTAGTCTCTTCAACCCAACTCACAGAATACATCTCAAAGCCCCCTTCCCCCATGAATCCCTGCACCTCCACACTAAAGCTCACTCATAGAGCGCATAATCTTTTAAGACATTCAGACGCGTGTAAAGCACTCAATTTTCGCCTTTTTTACGACTCCACTCAAGCTTCTAATGACTTGCCGAGTGCCGAGTGTGGGTTAAACGCCTTAAGCCATCCGTCTGCTGCGAATCGCACTTTATCTCATTCCAGAACTAATCCGTTTTAAGATCCGAAAAGACATCAAACAAATCGAAAGTCTATAAATAAACTTTGTATCCTCTCCCAATGAGACGCAGGAAAGATACACAAAAGGATACGAACAGGAGACGAGAGAGTTTTTCACTTAAAGTGCTAAGCCCACTGAGACTGGGAAATCGATAGAAGTTGCCTTTGTCTTCGCAAATTACATGCACGAGCAAGGACTCCACAAGGATATTCATGACAAATCGATTAGTTTTGGATTTCAAAAGGCCCCCCCCCCACCGCCCATCTTCTGCACTAATCGCTTGCTGTCTCAACAAGGATTAAAGAGAATTTCCCGCTTAATCGGTCATTTGAAAATTCACCAATTCATCACTGGACTTCGTCATCTCCCGGGGACGAGGTTTGATGTCTGTTCCGACAAATCGCCGTCGTTAATATCCATCGGGCACTCATTTAGTCGTTAAGCGCAATCAATTTCCTGCCCGAGTCCTGCGCTTCATATCCCGGCAGCCCCATTTCAACACCTTTCATTGGAACGCAAAATAATACTCACCTACCGGACAACAACGACGGGGCGGAAGGAAGTGATTTGGCGCGACGGTAAGGATTGCTCGTTTTTCTTAAGGGTCGTCCTTCTGCGAAACAGCGTTGCTCCTCGGCCTCCTGCCTCTTGGCGCAGAGATAAATTGAATAAATCAAAATAAACGTTGAATCGACTGGATGAGGGCGGATTAAGGATTTTCTAATTACTTTTGAGCGTTCAATGAAAGGAGTGAGTGGGTGGGTGGGGCTGTAAGTCGGCTCTTAGCTCTGTTTCCTGGAACTAAAGACGGAGGCTGGGCATGGAACTATGATTGATTGAATTCCAGCCTCGTTCGGTTGATTTGATGGAGGTGTGCGGGGCTGTGTGAATGATTGAATCTCAAGATTCAAATGAGTTGTTGGAAGTGAGGCGAAGAATGGGAGCACTAGTTTGTTTAGTTTGGGCCGAAATTGATTTTCTCTCTCTCTCTCTTCCGATTTTATTGTCTTCAAGATGAAGTTTTTCCTTTTATTTTCGATTTTTGCCTCGTCCTGCGAATGGCAGATACGCTTTGGCTAAGGCAAAAGTAACAGGAGTTGTTTTTTGGAATAAGCGAGTTAAGTGATCAATCGTTAATTGGATCAGACTGAGGCACAGTGTCGCAGGAAAAGTTTTGGTCAGCCTTTACCTTTTTGTTGATGAGTTGTTGGTTCCTGTGCGGTTTCAATAGTTTCATGATAAACTTGGAATTTTGAAATTTGTGCACTTTGAGAAATTAAAGAAAGAGCCCAAGTAGACTTAGGTGCTTAGCGAAGGTGAAGTGTCCCATATGTACGCCGACAAGTTTTCTGCACTCTTTTCTGTCTAGAGATAACAGAAGAGCCGCGGATTTCTTGCTTACGTTCGGGAGCATACACTTGGTCAGCCTGCATCCTCGAGAGTCATGCCATCTCTTGTTCTGCTGTTGGGAGGCCCACCTATCGACGGAAGCCCTAACCAAGGAAGCGGGTAGTCCCAAGGTGGGCCGAACGAATGCCTCTATAGAACCTTGCCTTACTAGTTCATCAGCAATCTCATTTCCTGTGATCGCGTGATGTCCAGGAACCCAGTCAAGTCTTAGCGAATACAGTCTGCCGACCAATTTAAGGGAGGACTTGCATTCCTCGACTATTTTGGAAGTGGTTAAAGAGTTGAGTAAGGCCTTAAGCACAGCTTGGCTGTTGCTAGTTGGTGGCCATTAGGATCGCAAACGTTTTCGCCTGGAAGACCGATGTAAAATTACCTAAAGAGGTGTGAAGTTTGAAGTTGCCGTCTTTCACGAAGGCCCCACTTGCAGATCCCTCCGTCGTCCTGAAGCCGTCTGTGAAAATCCGACCACCATCCCTTCTCGGTTCAGTTTCTGTCCAGAGCCACTCATGAATGCAGGAGAAGTCGACTTTACATAAGCAACGCAGATGGATCGTTGGTGACACTGCGTCAGACAGCATGTCTATGAGACTTGTGTCATAGAAAATACTATGCGCGATGTCATCAAATCTGCAGAGCGAGTTAAACCAAAGACCATTCCTTTTGAGTCGGGAGATGACCTTGGTTGTACAGCCCATGATATGGGTGTCAAGCGGACTGAGATTTAACAATGCATCAAGAGCAGAGCCAGGCGTGCTGGGGAAGGTCCCCGTACAGCCGAGACAAACCGTTCTTTGAAACTTGGTGAACGCAACAGTCACATATTTTCGCAAAAGCTTGTTCCGCCAAACGACTGATGCATACCAGAGAAGAAGTCTTATCTTTGCCGTAGGAATCCACACAGATCTTTTTGGTGATAAGCCCCAGGTTTTACCAAAAACTTCCCTACCCTGTCAGAAAACAGTGCCTTGGAGGTTTTCGTTACAATGTGTTTTTCCCAAAGAAGGTTTTTATTCAGGAAAACACCTAGGTATTACGCTTCATTGGAAAATGACATGCTGACACCTTTGAGTACTGGTCCAGTCAGACCCGTCAGGTTCCTCCTTCTCGTGAAGAGAATAACTTCGGTTTTAAAAGGAATGACTGAAAGCCTGTTCCTAGGACACCAGTCATCGATCATGTCATTGGGCGTTTGTGCACTTGCACAAACGGCCATAAGGTATGATCCAGTGACCAGTACGGCTCTATCATCCGCGTAAGTCTGGGCGTAGGTGCTAGATCTGATCAGGGCGGAAAGCGGAGAGTCGAGCAGAATGCACCATAGGAGAGGTGGCAGGAAACCACCTTGGGGGCAGCCCCTATTTACCCCCCACATTACAAACTGCTCACGCTCCGCCTCCGCGATTAAGGTTCTATTCATTAGCATTGCTTTCATCCACAACACCAATGATTCTTCCATGCCGTGTTCTCTGGCCGTGTTGCACATGCCATCAAAAGATGCAAAGCACCCTCTTTATCAATGAAAATGTCCAGCGCGTATTCTTTCCTGGCGCTTTCAATTCTTGCAACGAGATTTTGTAACGCAGTTTCGTAAGATTTTCCGCGCTGTTAACGATGTTGCGATAGAGGATGTAGTCGCAAGGCAGTTGCACCAGCCTCTCCAAGCTTTTCAGCATAAAGCAAGTAAGACTAATCGGCCTGAAGTTTTTGGCCAGAGAGTAATCCCCTTTACCAATTTTTTATATGCAGCCTTCAATCAATCTTTCTCCTGGCCACTGCACCTCCAATCTTGGAGACATACGAGGTCTATTATAAAAATAAGGTTAATTTTTATTTTTCCCAAAAAATATTTATTTATTCATCATATCCCCCTCAAAGTAGCCCCATTCGAATATAATGTACTTATGTCAGCGATTTCTCCAATCTGATATGCCCTTGAGCTCTCCCTACGATTCGCCGTCCTTTACCGGTCTCTTCAATCTTGAGAACAGGAGAAAGTTCCATGGGACCAAATCTGGTGAATACATACAAGTTCAGGCATAATTACGTTTTTGTTTTTGGCCAAAAAATTACGAACCAGCAATGGTGGTCAATGGTCAAAATTCATGCAATTTTGGAACAAACTTCGCTGCTAGACCCTGCATGCCCGAAATTTCCGACATAGACTACATGGCATAAGCCAGCCGATATGCCGACATTTTCAGAAACTTCTCTGACCAACGATTTTCCATAACAATTCTGTTTTTTATTTTTTAAACATTTTAATTGGTTTTTGATGTGCTGGGGCATGCGGGACTGGTGTCGTCATTCGCATCTTTGAAAAGCTTGTACCACTTGTAAACAATTTTTTTGCTCAGAGTTGCATATTCACCGTATGCCAGTTTCAACACTTCAATTGTTCAAAAGCACTTGAACACTTCATTTCCATTTTCACACAAATTCTTTCACCCATTTTTTTCGACAGTAGGAAATCGCCGTACATGTAAGGCACGGCTAACTTGTCAATGCCTCTCCCAAACAAACTGGTCACATATATTCAAGACGAGTGTACCAACATAACACAAAATGAAGAAAATCGATAGTCGGATATATATACGTAGTCCGGGATATTTGAAAATTCGTCTTAAACTTGGAACAGACGTCGTACGTAAAGTGCGATCAGAAATCAGTCGCCCTATTGGTTTTCTTCGGGCAAGAATCTTCACATCTCCAACATGCAGCTTGCAAAATTGCTTTGTCGGAAAAAAACATTGATCCTCATGTCTTTGAGTCCAACTTACATGTTCCTGGGTCTTGAGGAATGGTTTCCCAAATTCCAGCTTTATGGAGCAGAAGCTTTAATTATCTTTGGTCTCGTATATGCCGGAAGGCTAATGCCCACGTCCACCCACAGCCAAAGAAAATAAGAAAGAACAGTCCTCTTCGGCCTTTATCATTCTAGTCCCTGGAATGTCATTTCAAATTTTGGAAATATCGTTTAAATTTTGAAGAAAGCAGACCACAGCTGATGCTGTTTTCCAACCCTGATCACAGCACTTCAAAGCTCGTCTGGAACAGTTTGCGTAGAGGCGAATTCAAGAAGGAATTGAGAAATTGTTGGTTGCCGAGCACAAAGAGAACACATTGACCGTTTAGAAAAATTAAAAAAAAAATCGTTCTTCAACCCTTACACAGAGCTGCAATTTTTCAAATTATTTCTATTCTAATTCAAAGTCAAGGTGAAAGAATGTAAACAACTGACACACACGCTTTACAAGCCACCCTGTCCACCTTTCAAATTCCTGCACCACAATTTCTTCATCGCAGCTCCGAAAAAGTCCCCCCCCCCCTACCAAGGATTCAATTCGACTGGCAACTGCCTAAACAATCTGAAGCGCAGACATAATTCACTTCCCACAACCCACCCTCCCCCCTCTTCGGCATCAAATTCAGTGAAGAGAAGAAAAAGCCATTGTCCAGACCCATTTGTTTCGTCTCTGACTTTGCGCAGCACATCCCCGGCAGCAGTCGCTCCTCGATGACTGCTCCTTTTCGTTTTTCTTTTCTAATTGATGTGCCGAAGGTTCCTGCAAGCCATTCAACTGGCTAACCGTCGAATTATTTTTCTGCCTCCAGAATCCTTCCATTGTTCCAGGAGCTCCTACTTTCCGTGTAATGAGCCTGTTGACGTTGTAATTCAGAAGCCTAATGGAGACGTTAATTTCTCTGATTGCTTTACGAGGACATCCTGCATGTTGGAGAGCCACAGTCTGCTTGTTAATGCGATGTGTGCCATTTTTTCTTTTCAGAACATTAGTTCCTCAACCGTCCAACCCCGTAAGTACGGGCGGTAGCCGATGCTCCTTGGCTGGGAAATGGAAGCATGCCCCCTTTCGTGACGAAAACAACTTCGAACGTGACCCCAGTCGGCATGAATATTCTGTAGGTCCTCGAATGTCAGCTAACCGATGAACGGTTGGGTAGGGACGTGACATCTTACCGCTGTGCATGTTTTTTGCTTTTTATTTGAGCTCATGACTTAGATGCCAAGGTTGTTAATTGTGTCTGAAGTGTTGAGGGATGAAGCACTATGGCTTCAAGGTGCTTCATCATTTTGCTGATTTATAGCCTCCCACTAAGTCCAGTGCACTTGTGCCAACTTTCTTTTTTTTCAGTTTTTAAGACATGGTACAAAGTTAGCTTCCCGTGTAGCCTTTAACTCCCTCCTCGTCATCAGGAGATGTTGTTGTTCAACCTAGCCGTAAGCACGCTTAGCCCCCATATGTTAAAACTGGTGTTCAACTCACTCACCGAAAACCTCTTGCGAACTTTGCAACTTTTCCGCAGCAGAGTAGTGTGAGACTTAAGAAAAAAATGTATTTGCTTCAGAAAATGCATCTCAAACTTCTTCTTCTTCTTTTGTTTTACCGGCGCTGCAGTCCGGAGAGGACCTGAGCCTTAATCAACATGCCTCATCAGCTAGCACGATCTTCCGCTAGCTCCCTGCGGTTGCGCACTCCAAGTTGACGTCTTTTTCCACTTGTATGCGCCACCTTAGCCTAGGCCGTCCTCTATTGCGTTGTCCCAATGACTCGTACTCGAAGACTTTTCGGGCTGGAGCAGTCTTATCCATACGCTCTTGATGGCCTAACCATCTTAAGCGTTGTATCCGAAGAAGATTGACCAGGCGCATGCTGCCGTAGAGCCGATTCTTTGGACGCCATCAATGCAAAGAGGACCAAAAATCGCACGCAAAAATTATTTCTCGAGAAGACTAATGGCTTCCTCATCCGCTTTTAGTAACGTTCAGGTTTCCACTCCATAGAGTAGGACTGGGATGATCAAGCTGTTGTACAAATCCAGTTTAGTCCTCCGAGAGAGGTCTTAATTACACAATTTCTTCTTGAGCCCAAAGAAACAGCGATGGGCAAGATTGATTCTGCGTTTGTTTTCGGTACTGGTGCTGTTGTAGACGAAGTCCTTGACTACCTCGAAGTTTCTGCTGCCTAGTGTGACGCTTTGCCTGAGACGTCGATTTTGTGTGTCCTTCCTCGATCACCACATATACTTCGTTTTGCCCTCATTAACCACCAAACCCATTCAAGTCGCTTCCGTTTCATTTCCAAACGTCTCATTGGCGGCTCACTGTGTTCATCCAATCACGTCAATGTCGTCGGCGTAGCTAGCAGTTGGACTGACTTTTGGAAGATCGTGCTTCTGGTGTTGATTTGTGAGTTACGCACAATCTTCTGGAAAAAAAAATTAAATTCAAATTACCTTACTGCCAAAGGGAGCCTTTGTCCTCTTTGTACCCCTCTGAGCTCCTTACCTTTTTTCTTTGTCTGTGGCAAAAAATTAGAAGTGCGATAGACACTGTGTTGTACCAGTTTGTCTAACTGGCGCTTCGATGTTAAACTTAGTCAGCACAAGACTAATAATCTTCTAAACTCTAGTTTTTCAGGCTAAGGTTTTCAAAAACTGAGCTGAGATCAAGACGGGGGACCAGGATAACAAGTTTGAGCAAAACTTCATCGATACCATTCAATGCTTCCATTATTTGAATTTAGGTCACTGGATCAAAGTACCCAAGAGGAGTCGAAATTTCCACTGATAGATCCAAGACGCGGATAAGAATACTGCCTGAGTTAAATGACCGATTACCTAGACTTCAAAGTCGGCAAACTAGCTGGGCATGTCATAACACCGTCCTTGTCACTTGCATATAGACGAAGTTCAAGGAAAAAACTCTCGTTCTCGACCGATTAAAAATCGTGTAACTCCCTGCGTCTAAATATGGAACCGGACACTACCTGAGGTGGCTGTGCAAAGAGAATTGGTGTTCCTTCAATGGATTTTGTAAATTCTGCATGGATGTGGAACCAGAACCAGAAAGTGAATCTTCTTTGCCCATGTCGGGCACTGGTATACCCCACAGATACCTGTTAGAGAAAGCCTGCACGGCCTAAGCCTATCATTGGGCTCCAGATAGTTGAAATTGTAATTAATGACACCTACCTTTCCATGGCAAGACTTCTTTGTCCACCCAAAAACTACAACTAAAACGTAGCCTTGCAAGTGGAAATTTAGGCATCGTGATATGATGGTCTGTTGTGCCTGTAAAAGTTTTAATTTTTTTGGCTTAAATTAAGCCAGTTTTTAAGAATTCTAGGCGGTCCAGGTACTTATTTATTTCAATTTTTCTAATTTCTTGCCTTTGTCGGTAGGAACAATGTGTGGATCAAAAACAAAGCATAAAAATTCGTTGCTGTACTTTAGAGTATTTAGACTCTTATAAAGTGGGGCTTGAGTCCTTAGTAATAATTAGTGAGTAGCATTACAGCCCACAAGGGACCAGGGCCCAGCTTCTACAACAACTACTCGGGTTGTGCGCTACTGTTCTCTTACGAGGAGAAGGAACCTCAATTTTTCTTCCGACTCCGAACGGTGAGATTTGAGAAGCCTTTCGTAGACATTTGATACCCTTTGAGTATTGTCAGCAACTCGAAAGAGGTGGTGCCGTGAAAAAATGCGAGGTGTCCCGTCCGGGAATCGAACCTAGACCTTCTGCGTGACAGGCGACGTACTTACCACTACGCCACAGCGACCACGGCGATTGAGTCGTTGGAAGTTAAAAAACATTTGGCGGTTTTTGATTGTTTAAACTTCAAGAGTTTACGAGCTTTCAGATTTTTTTTTAACTCACTTTTAGGATTTTGGCACACAGTCCCCTGTACCACTTAAAAATGTTGTTTCCTAAAGCTTGACAGGGATTGATCTGAGGCTCGACTGGCTACCTTTTTTATTTGACACCGTCTTTTGCATGCATTTGAACACAACAAGTTCGGTAACATCTTTTCTTAGCCGATGCACTGTGTTGAGTTGCTCGAATGACTTGAAGTCGGGAAATTTTAAGCCCGATGCTGTGCTGTATATATCCTTTACCCACCTAGGTGTTTTAGAACTGCATCTGTCGACACAGACAGTCTTCGGATCTGAGCCATTGGAACAACGCAACAGAGGACGTCCTAGGCTAAGAGGGCGCACACAAGTGGAGAGGGACCTCAACCAACTTGGAGTGCGCATTTGGAGGCAGCTTGCGAGAGATCGTTCTGGCTGGAGAGGCATGTTGGTTTAGGCCCAGGTCCACCCAGGACTGTAGCGCCACGGTAAGAAGAAGAAGATTCTGTAGACACTTGATTGGACGTCTGCGGCTATTCAGCCCTATAAACTATATCGTGTCATCTACTCCGCCAACGTCAACAAATGGATAGCTACTTATGATAAGGTCCCCACTTACGACTCCACAGTGAAATAGTCACAAAATTTTACGTTAACCATCTGTGCCTAATATACATCGTGTCTAACACAAAGTCGCCATCAATGAATGAACTCCTTGAACTTCGTGATCCTTACCAAGATTTGTTTCAGTCTAAATAACGAGGAGACATACAGCTCTCAGCAACTGTTCAGTTCAAGGTCATTGAGGGAGTCGGAGCAAGGACTTTGTTTACGATTTTAAAGCTTTCTAAAACGTATGTGTTCTGACTATAGGGAGTTTTTTTTATGGAAATCAATCACTCCTATAGTGTATCCCTGTCAAATCCAGTTGAGTGGCAATTTGCTTCAAATATGCGCTTCGAAACTGGTCTCTCAGAGGAAGGAACTATCAATGTAAAATAGAATCCTCCGCATCACAAAAAGCATTCCATTTCTCCATGGAGTCCATTTTTTCTATATCACTCTCCCCGATAACATTTTTTCGCGTTATTCCCAAATTTATCAACCCTTTGACAACACTCCCTCCTGCGCACACCCCAGACAAAGCCCGGCCAGCACTCCAGCTTCACCAGCCCCATTCCGCCCTTCCGCCAGTTAAGCACTCTCCCATCGGAACATCGATGAAGCGATAAACTTCAATCACCACCGAGCCGGCTGCCGAATATTAAATTCCAACGCCACCCAAACGATGTCATCTGTCATTCACAATCGAAACAATTATTTTCTCTGCATCCCACTTGAAAGGGTGTGCGGAGAGAGGGGGTGGGAAGAGGAAAAGTCATCAAAACATATCGATGGCTTGTCGATAAAAGGACCAAAACGAGTCCTTTGCCAGCGCCAGTCGTGCGTTACCATAGTTGCGGGGGTCCATTATGTAAATTCCGGGACCCGCCCAGGATTACACAACTCCCCGGGACGTGTGTGGAGATGACCGGAAAATGGTCTCAAAGAGACAGTGATGAAGAGGGTCGTAAGAGAAAAAAAGGAATAAAAGAAAACGGACCCGACGACCGGAATACATTGCGTGTATCGGCTCCACGGCCACAAAGGATTTCACAAAGCGTCAACTAGTTATGGCGGCAGTGTCGGGCGGGCTGGGGTTGTGGGGCAGAACTGCCTTGTGCACTGTCAAACTCGATTTTGCTGGCCAGGGTTGATTTTGTATTCCTTCTGTTGTTCTTTCTGCCCACAAGGCCTTGTGTGTACGTTTCGGCCACAACAGTGATTTTCGAGAGTGCCAACTGATATCCGGAGATTGAATTGGATTGGATTGGATCGCTCCAAATTGACTTTAGTGGTTTTCGAATGTTTTCATTTCTGCAAACTGAGGGCGTGCTTAGTGTGTAATGGGCCATGAAGTGGGCGAATGTGTGCCCTGCGATCCCTGATTCATCACTTCGATTGCGGAGCACTCTCGAAACCCACTCGAAACTCTGTTGAGTGATTTCTTTTGAAAGGGCCGACTTAAATTATCGCCCGGCGTCCCACAGGACTGCACTCAGCCGCCGCTTGCATTAATTAATTTCGAGCTCAACCGTTCCGAACGACTGGCATCTCATTCGAAAGCGATGGACGTAAACTCTCGGGATAATTTGCACGGTATCGCTTTCAATTATTCCCTTATAATTACGCGTCCGGTACAAGTAATGAATTATGCATTCATCAGACACAATGCGCCGTTTCCCACTCATTTTTATCGCAATTACATCCGTCCGCTGCCATTACCATAACCAACGGGGGATTTTCCTCGATGGTTTTCCATCAAATTCCCGGGAATAAAGAGTTCACAGCTCACCAGGTCGAAGTTTTCATCCACCGGGCGGGAGGAAACTACAATCCCATGCCTGTCCAGTTGGAACTTTAAAGGTGATGGAGGCACTGACGCCGAGTTGAATATGGGAGCAGAGAGAACCACCATACCAGGCATCCCATGCGAGTCATAAAATGCCAGCCCACGTCATGTGACAAGGAGATGCCGAGGATCGTATTTTTTCTTACCTTTCTGAGGAATTTTATTACAAATGGAAAATGGCCGGCTGCCTTATTTCCATCAAACTGGGGCACATACGCCTCTGACAGAGATGTAGATCTTGGTGCGTCAGGGGGAGATGCAAATGAACTGCGAAAGATGTGGCGGGGGATGGAGAACAGGGGAAGGCTGTTTTGTCTGATGTCGCCGGAGAGCTGATGTGCAATAGAAATGGTACTCAAGGCTTTCAGAGGGCATCTCATATTCCCGAGAATGTCTACTTCTTGATATTTGCATTACAAGGATTCTGGACGACATTCACAACCAAAATGTGGAGAGTGGGGCTATTACGAAGTCGGACAACAATCTTAAGCAAGGACGACTTGTGAAACTCTGACGATTAAGAATGGAAAGCATAGACCTACTCCATCGAAAGAATATGAACTTGAAACAGAATTTTAATCCGTTGTCAACCGATCTACCACCAAGCTGATGGCCCCATCATCAAGAATTAGAGGTGAGCAGCTAAAATGGCAACAAAATTTTAAATCTGTCTACAGGAGACAGATGAGAATGGGACAAAAAGTCCTGGGACCAGCAGCAGATCTAGCAAAATGGAGTCTAAGACTTACGATGAATATGGATCCAGGAATGGAAGAGGATCCATCAAAGTGTGTGTAGAAGCTTGCAAAGAAAGACTAGAAGAGACTAGAAAGAGTTTATTTGACATTAAAGCCTGGAAACTATATCAATCAGATCCGCTCTGTATGGGATGCACAATCAAGGCCATTTCCCGCATAAAAAGGAATGGTCCTTGGTTCAACTGACCTCGGGTACTCCAACAATTCACTTTCGTCGTTCATACAGACTTGACCTTCCTGTGTTCAGGGCTGACTTTGGCCAGAAACTGAGACGGGAAGGGAATGCAGCTCAGCCCAGAGACTCATTGAACATGTCGTGAGCTAGCAGACGGTGCCAACACAATTCTGCCTTCGACCTAAGACCTACCACAGACCACATTTTCATTTTGACAGCCTGTTCTTCTTCATGTTTACCTCTTCTTCTTTTTTTTCTTCTTCTTGTTCTTCTTTTTCTTTTCATGGCGCTACAGTCCGGGGTGGATCTTGACCTCAAACAAAATGCCTCTCCAGCTAACACGATCTCTCGCCAGCTGCCTCCAATTATGCACTCCAACGTCGTGGAGGTCCTTCTCCACTTGCATGCGCCATCTCAGTCTAGGCCGCCACCTGTTGCATGGTAAGATTCGAAGACTTTTCGGGCGGAAACAGTGGAGTTCATATGCTCAACATGACTTTAATCGTTGTATCGCTTAACCGACAGCCTGAAAACAAAATTGATGCTTCTGTGAGTTGCCGAAACGCCCATTCATCTGTATGACAGAGACACTTTGTTGCTGATTGTGGAATGGTGGCGACTCTTCTCCGGAAAAATGGATCCAAACGTTGTTGGGCGGCAACGGCGCGCATTACAGAGTCATATTATCCAACCTCTTCTTTTCTGGAATTGAAAACATGGTCTTAAACTACCACTGGTTCATGCACCATACCGCAGAGCCCATGCTACAGTCGTTATCTTGCGGTAATTTGAGAGGTGGCAACTAGCCGCCTCGAGTCTATTATTGGACAGACTTTTTTTTGGAGGATCGTGAAGGACCGATAGCGGTTGAAAACAATTAAGGGAGTTAGTGATTTGTGCCCTTTCAACAACAAAATGGTTGCGCATTTGCGCACCTAACCTTAGTCATGCTACCTCCGCTTATGCTCTCAACCATCGATGGGATTTCTAACCAGGGACCGGCAATCCAAACATTGAATCCGTTCCTAAAAATAGCTCCTCTGATCGGTGTCTGAAAGTTCAACTTCCGTGCGTGTTTTCAAGAGAGACCCGGAAAAATGTTGACGAATTCCAGAGTAGATATCAAATTCTAAAAACCTAAACTGTGTATCTTGGAAGCGGTTAAAGGATCAAGCAAGGCCTGAAGCACAGCTACAAATACTACAAATAATACAGACACAAATACTTCACCCCTTTCTGCCGTTCTTTATAATCTCGATATCGCTAACAAGCTGCTGTAATGTTGTTTTTGTTATCCCTTAAACATGTCCATCCACCATTTGTCCCACAATATCCATTAAACAAGTTCACTAGCAACCCAATGAAAATGATTCTGCTCTCTAGCAAATCGCGCGCGTGGGAGATTTGCCCCACATGGGCTCTGTTGTTCACGATTAATCGAGTAATCCTCACAACATGCTCCACTACGCCGCAAATCGCAGTTCAAGCCAATCGCAGTTTCATTGATTTCAACTGGACGCCAATCCACGCAGTTTCCCCCTTCTACGCCAGTATTTTGCAGTTCATAACCTCTATCGAACCCATCGTCTGAACTAGCATTTGCCGCACTCTACTCGCAACGCAGAGCTCTGCTGCCCCATCCTGCCCGTCGAAACCATATTTTCCCTTTTACAACGACCACATCGTCTGTGTAATGTGTTCACCACTCACCCACGCCTATCGAAGGACACTTGCGATTGAATGCAGTTGCGGCCGAGGTTCGGCGACGACACGCCCGCCCGTCATGTCGGCGGGTATTATGCAGCAATTAGCAGAAATTATTTTCCCATTAACGACCATAACGTGCGTGAGCGTGTGCAGGGATAACGATTTGAAGGGAACTTCGCCCGCCATTTGTTGTCCCCACACTGGCACCAACCTGTCCCGTGTTAGTTTCAGTGTTTGTCCGGGCGGAAGCGATAACACGAGTCACCGCGTACTACGTGCTAAACGCGTGCCACAGTACAATTTATTAATAATTTTATGCGCGCTTTGCATAATTACAGGACTCGCAGGACGAAGTTGAATAGAGACCCCCCCCCCCTCCCGAACGGATGTGACACCAGCCACCCGTTAGGGGACATTTATCTCCAATTCGACAGGAGTGCGAACCACTGTATCCGGCCGATTAAAGACGGATGTCCTTGGCAGGAAAACAAATTAAGTGCGAACGCACGTTTCGTCTCTCCCCTATGCGGCCAGCTCTACGTTATGTGCACTCCCGCATAACTCTTGTTCGTGGTGGGTCGGGGGAGGGGGGTGAGTGGGCTGCATCTTTATAACCTCCCGCAGGATCAACCGCACACCAGAATAAATCCTGTTAACGATACATTCACATTGGAACCAAATGCAAAAAAGGACCAAAACGCCAAACGTAGCAGCGTGTCCGCATTCTGGTCTCGTAAATCTAGTGATCCCCGTCGATACGAGCGGACGATGCCGTGAGCATGTATGCGAATGTGAGAGAGTCCTGCAGCCGCTGGGCAAAAGCGGATGGCCATGGAGGAGTGAAGGAGCCTCGCCATAAATACACAGGACGAGGTTTTGTGTTTGCATTTTTACGACCTTTAACGTACACGTTGATAGCTTTACTACTGCTCCCCCGATGCTGAGTGGATGGGAGTCACAGGGACATCGCCTCACCGCTGCTACAGAGGGTGGATGTATGCGTGGGTTTGTCGAGTGGTATTGTTGTCGTTTGCCGGAAAACATGGATTAGCAGTGAAACGTTATAAAATATTGAAAGCCATCGAGATAAGGGATGTGAACTTGGCAGTGCTTTAATGAAGCTGAACGTCGCACAAGCACATCATAAAACTACTCTCAAGGACAACAGATGTGGTGAGGGAGGGGGGGGGGAGGGGAGGGGAATGATAATGATCTTGAAAGCACCTGTAGGGTGTGCATAAAGTTTACGACTTGAATTGTGTGTCAATGACCTCAACCGCACACCGATGATTCGACAAATTATTAGAAGGGGGTCTTAAAAGTTGGGTGGGGGTGAGAGGTAACTGCGATTTACTAAGGGAAGCAAGTGATATAGGAAAAACATGTAAAAATTGTTTACTTTCAAAGAACATAATGGTAATGAAAATATTTGTCCTATTCGGGAATCTTGTGGTCTTTGTTTGGGCGCCATTTTTATAATTGTTTCTTCCTTCTCCCATAAGGAGTAGTTAGAATAGCATCTATATTTTTTGATTGGCCTTCTAAAATCATGCAACAAGAAGGTCATGATAAATTTCAAATTCAGTATGTCATGGACTTTAGTTGGGCGCCACTTTTTCTGTTACGCCGTGTAAGAGGAGGAGGGTGTTGACAGAAGAAATCCATGTCAATGAAATAGGAAATTTCTAAACTGATGCTCTAAAGACATAAAACATCAACAATATTAAATACCAGTGCGTCATTGTCTCATTGGGTATGACGCCTTGGAAGGGCTTTGTCTAATAAAAGGCATTAATCCTCTAAAGAACTATAATTCCACAAGCGATTCTTTGTGACCTTTCTGCCACTCTGTGACATCAAACGATGACTGAGAGATAAGCGTCATCAACTGGATGACAAGACCCTTTGAGGTTTCGGTTGGGCGCCATTTTTAAGTCATTTTGTGAGGGCTTGGAAAAATTTGAAATAAGTAAGCAAATGTCGACTTTAACTCCTTCGCCAAAGTTTCAAAGGCCATCAAACTACTCTTTTACTAATAGAAATGAACATCAGAACTAGTCAGAGCTCCCTCAACTGATCCTTCAAAGACCAAAATTTCACAATTTCGTGTAATTATTGCAATTTGCTCTGTTTTCGTTGGGCGCCATTTTTCGTCTGTCATTTCGGACATCAAACTTTGAAGGAAAGGCTCATTAGAGACAGAGTAGCCGTTTTCGTTACCCAATACTTTCGGACTAAGCCTGCAATGAGCATGAACTTGAAGTGCTTAGGGTGTTGGGTTTTGCTCGGGCGCCACTTTAAACTCTTCTTCTGTGAACAACTTCTATGCCATGAGAAACTACGGAACAACTGTCCCACATCATCTGTACTCCACGGATATTCGCAAACTTTTACCACGCCAATTCAAGCCTTAATGTTCCAGGACAAAAATGTAATGCCAAAACCCATTCAAGGACATGCTAAAATCATACTCCTAGCTTGTACGTAGTTTTGAAACGTCTAGGTTTAATTTGAGGAGCCCCAAGAGACTTGTGGGAAGTCGGTTTCTAACATCTCTGTTCCCACCGAAACCATCATGCAGACGTGGTCTTTGCCGAATCCTTTCCGCCTTTGGGGGTTCGATGTAAGGTCAATGTTCTAACTGCGGCTTGGAGCAATTACACTGAAATCTGTCGACACCCTGCAACCGCATCAACACTCCCGTACTCTCACGCAACGACAACGTTCGCTTCGTTTGCAAACTTCAGGCTCGTTCATTTCTCGCAAACAAAATTTCGCTTAAGCTCAGAAGCTCATCAAGTGTCCGCCTCAGGTCGTGGCTGACCAGTCACCTGATTTCCCTCGGCCAGGCAAGCACTTGATCTCAGACAGATGCACTGGGTTGTTCCCGCAATCGCAGTGCCGATAGTAATCCTCTCATGGACCGACATGAGTTGCGCTCCAAGGCAATACCGCCCGGGTTCGTGCCCGAGAGCAGTCTTCTGTCAATAATGACGGACTTATCTGCTCGCCTGCCCCGCCTTTGATCTAATTCCATGAAATGATGTACCAGACCTGATGCGTATGTGTGCCGAATGTATGTACGGTGAAAGTTTATGCTTTGGGAGCGATAACAAATGATGCCATCAATCTTTCCACCCATGCCAGGCGCTCTCGTTGCTCAGTCAGACGGAAAAGGAACGAACAAGCGCTGCTTACGACTTGTTTGCGCCCCAACGACGATGACGACGACGACGACGACGCAACGAGCCCGTTCCCGTCATCGGCTGCCATCAGACATGCAGACGTAATGTATACGGGCTGGTGCTCTCGGAGAGGCTTATCAGCTTACTGCCTGTTGGTTGTTTTGTTTGACAGCGAAATGGCTCGTTCCTCTATTGTTGGATTTGAAGACATCAACAAATGGGATAAGTCCTGACAAAAGTAGGTCATGCCCCCCACGATGCGGTACGCCGCATCACTGTGGTGCGCCATAATTGACTGCGTGTTTGGGTAGCAAAGTCGATTTTGATTAAAAGCGGAACTCTGAGGCTCATGTTCCGTCGGGATGATTCATCACTGAAAAGTTGGAAGTGCAATAGAGGGGGCTTTGGAGACGGTTTTGTAAAATTCCTCCAAATGCCGTGCTACAGCGTATGGAAATTGAACTTCATCTTTTATAGACTTTGGACTTGCGAACAGTAATGGATGGTATGTGGACAAAGGAAGCTTTCTTCGTTTGAAGACAAAGATGGCGATTTCAGCAATTGATCAAAATTTAGTGTTCTCATCACGTGAAAGATAATAATGATAATAATTGAGTGGCACTACAGACCTGAAGGGACTAGGACCTAGCTTCTACAAAGCCACTCGACCCGACGTTAAGAGTCAGTAAAACACTGTACGTCCCTTCTACTCGTTAGAGAACAGTAGCACGCACAACACGAGTAGTCGTTGTAGAAACTAGACCCTTGTCCCTTGAGGACTGTAGTCCCACTCAATTATTATTATTGTTCTTGATTGCGCTATTCTTCAAAGGGTACAGTTGTGCTCGGCAGAAGATCGAATTACCTGTGCTTTCACGTTTCAGCAGCTCATATTGTTCGGATTGCTACGAGATGGCGTAACTTGTATTCATGTAGAACCGAGTTACCTTGCTTTTGATAATGTCCAGCTACTTTTAAAAGTTTTGAAATGGCTGCTTGAGTGACACCCAAAGATTTTGCTAGCTCTTCTTGTATTTGCAACAATCTTCATAGAGAAATGCTTCCAGTTCTTCATTTTTAAACTTGTTTGGCTGCCCAGGACGTTCATCGTCTTCCAAGCCAAAATCACCACTTTTAAATCATGAAAACCACTTTTAGCACGTCCGCTTAGCAAGTGCATGTTCACCATAAACTTGCGCCAAAATACGAAGACTTTCGGCAGCAGTTTTTTTCATATTAAAGTAATGAAAAAGAACTCCGCGCAAAAACACTTTTTCAGGCATAAAGTTCTACTTATTTGAGTGAAAAAATAATATTGTTGTTTACGCCTCAAATGACTGAAATGACGTACAATGACAGTAGCTTTTCAACGCATGAAATAATTCAAGTTACGCCATCTCTTAGCAAACCGCATGAATTAAATTATAGACCCAATAGACACTTTCCTTTCAGCCTCACAAATCACTCAACATAAGCTTGTTTGCCGTCAATATAGACCTTAAAGTCACTTGTGATTGTTCCCGGCCTGGGGCAGTCAAAGACAAAGCGGTCCATTCTTGAACATCCAAAGTAGACCTCTATAGGGAAGTGTCACTACAGTTCGAGTTTTGCACGGATATTGACTTTGCCGAAAGAAGACGAAATTGTTCGAGTCTGCTTTGAGAGACAAATTGTTCATATGCTCGTCGATCACGTCTGAATAGATGGTGAGTCAAATCCACATCCTATGCGCAGTAGAGAAACTCCGCCAATCTGGTGAACTTTAACCAATATTGCGTACAAATTTGAAGGCTTAATATCGACCTTGGTTTGGCTGGGGCCCTTGGTTATGGGACATATCAACTTCGGATTCTAGTGCCAGCAGTAAGCAAGCATGGTATAGTCCAGAACCTAAAATCATGGTTTTAAGCTTAAATGCTGCCCTTTAAAGCATTTATTGCTCCTCCACAGAAAATAATGTATCACATGACATGTGCTTTCCTTCATCTCCATATTCTCAAATGCGTCATGTGTGGTCTTCGACTGCCAGAGACGCAGTATAAGCCAGTTTAAGTTCCTACGGGAAACGCATTTTAATTGTCGACTTTATAATAAGCTTGAAATGAACCCTTAAAGTCATACACATAAAACACACATTACCAGACAAAACTGTACACCTTGTCTCTGTGCGAAGGATTAGTAAGAGTGAGTGACTTTGTGAATTTAAGATTCTTTTAGAGGAGATATGACGCTAACATGCAGTAAGCCCATCCATCACTAAACATCAATTCAGTGTTTTGCACACTTCTTCTTCTAATTGAGAACTTAGTAAATAAAGAAACGGTCATATAACGCGGTTTAACCGAATATACTCGTATCGACATCCCCTACAATTCCCCTTGCAACAAATCAATTTTCTCGCTGACCACCAACAACAATATGTCAGAGAAGGTGGTCAGATTATAAAATTGTGTTTACTGACTGCAATTTTTGGGCAACATTGTCAAAGAAAATTACGCCATCAGCCCGAAGTAAGACAAGTTTTTGAAAGGCCAAAATTAAGTCGACGTTTCGTGTTCATCGAAATGGAATTTAGCTTTGCCAGAGACTGATGTTTCTTCTTATACGCCCCCGTATTCCTGAATGACTCTAAAACTACTTATTCTTAACACTAATAAAATGCCACCTCAAAATACCGCTCCATCAAAATTAACCTGCTAGACGACGGGCCATCTTCAATCATAAATACCTCCCCTCTCATTCTCGAACTCCAATCTTTTTTTTTACGAACTATCACTTTTTATTAGAACCAAATCAAGCTGTAAATTTTCAAATTTAGCGAATAATTCACAAGGCAGCGTAAATTTTATGCAAAATTTCGCTTTAAAGACGTCTATTTCCAGTTTTACGACTTGTAGGCGCAGACCTCATCACGAAACTTCGTCGGTACCACCTCAAATCTCTTCGAAAGAATTTAACGAGAAGAACCACACTCTTCAGTACAGTACAGTACTTCTCGCGTCCAACGAATAAAGAAGTTTTCGGCGAAACTTTAAGTTGCCACCTCAAGAGGCAATAAAATGTGGCAACAAAGTTGCCCCTCGTCTCCCATGTTGGTTGTTGGTTGTCGGCTCTCGGTCGTTGTCCCCCGATCACTTTCGTGTAATTGAAGCCATATCCTTGGCCAGTCACTGCAAATTGATATCCGCAATGAAAACTTTTCGCTTTAAGATACCACCCCCTCCCCCCCGTAAAGTGTCCTTCCGAGAAATGTACCAACCAAACTTATGGGCATTCTCCACATAATTTGATTATCCCTCCCTCGGCTTTGTTGCCGCGCCCCGATGACTGCTTATCGGTGGGCAGGGACATTCGCAGGGTCGATCAACTATCGAAGATAGAGCCATTCCACAATTTTATCGCCGCATTCCCCATTCGGGCAGCGACACGCCGCAGAACAGAACACGTCCTTATCTCAGATCGTGTTTGAAAGGGGAGCCTGTCGCACGTTCCTTGGCGTTTTTTTTTTCTTTACTCTTTGAAAAACGTTTATCGTCGATCCTTTAAAATGTTAAGCCCCCCCCCCCCCCCCAAAATAGTTGCGCAATTCCTTGCGGAGAGCGAGAGAACGTAATTCGTCGTTTCATTTTATGACACACACACTCCGCTCCCGATGGTGGGGTATGCGTAGGACTTTGGGACTCCACCCTGTCCCTGCTCGCAAGCAAATGAGACACATCGGCGATGGGGGCTTATGTTTCCTTACGGTCGCATTCAGGAAGCAACAAATTAACGAGTTTGTGTACCTAGTTGTCCCGCAGACTGTCGTTACTGGAGGGGGGAGTGATACGACGGCGGAAAAGCGAGAAAATGTTCAACGACGGGAATAAAATAGGATTTTGATGTGTCTCCCCACCATGAGGAACAGTTACGAGGGAGAGAGACATAAATTACGAGACACAATGATGACTGATGATGGATAGCTGATGACTTATGGCTCTGCTGGGATCAATAGTTTATCGATCGGAAGATTTGGTGATGGGGGATACTTTGGGGACGCGACTGATGGTATTTCAGAAATTAATGAGGCTGACTTCTTGAATGACATTCGGACTGAAAATACTTGACGGTTGATGAATAGTTGAGAGATTTATCAATCATTCGTACGGAATGGAGGACTTTTAGCTTTTTCAAGGAGCGGGGGAGGGTTGTTTTCCTGAAGTTGAAATGTCAGAGGGTCGTTGGATCCATGTGTTTTCTTGGAAGACTAACGAACAACTTACGTGTTGACGCTTCTCCATTCAAAAAATAATACTTTTCAGTGCAATAATTTGATAAGTCTTTGGGCGTGCCTCGTGATGGTCGACGGTACTCAGTTTAGGGATAAGACGCATTACGCTCCAACTGAATGCGCTCATTTTTATCAACAGGCGCTCTCGGCAAATGGCCGTCCCCTGGTCATAGACTGGTTTCTTTGCAAGTATTCTAACAAGTTTCGACTGCTTCTTTGCTTGTCCTGAATCTGCTTCATTTCCGCCGTCATCATATCAGATCTTCTTTGAAATATCCCCTTCTGAAGCCGTCATCTCAGTAGCAATCATGCAAATAGAGCATACTAAGCAGAGGGTGACGATTTGGAGTTGATATTCATACACCTGAAGGATTTGGTTGTCGTAGCAAAAAACAACATCCTTCCGTTGTATAGGATTGCTTAAACAACTGATGGTCACGCTTTGGCATAAACAATTCCAGAATGAATTCAGAAATTAAGAAACTCACCAGGCATCAACTCAGAGACGCCTTCCTTGCTCCTTCCAGAGATGTTCGCCATTTCTCTAATGGCAGTGTAGACCTCAACTGTTCTGCCCTGTAAGCCTATAAACCGAAAATGAAGAAGTAACTTCAAAGCGATACTGACAGTTCTACGAATAAAAATAGAGGCAGGTTTTTGAACGCAAATCAGCGCATTGCAGTAAATACCTCTTGTGACTTGAGATTTTTTACAACGCTTGACTTGTTAAGTTTTCGTTGAAGTCACCCTACACCCTTTAATAAGGAGTCCTGAGGTAGTTACACTTGTTTGCCTTGAAAACATCTGAGGGGAGTGGAATTTGTTAAGGTTAAAAATAATAAATGAGTGACACATCAGCCTACACAAGGGACAAGGGCCAAGCTTCCACAACAACAACTCGTGTTGTGCGTGCTACTGACCCATAGTTTTTTTCAGACTCCGAACGGCAAGATTTGGGAAGTTTTTTTATAGACAATTGATCCCGTGACATATCGGGGCGAGACTAACAAAATTATTCATTTAAAATTAATTTTTTTAGTAGCGCCCCCTGTATGGCCCGGGACTAATTATTCAGGGAATTTACCTTAAAAATAATCTCATTGAAATGTTCACCAGTACTTTGTTCCATGTGGTCTATATGGAAGGCCGAATATTGGGCGAGCCTGGCCACTGGTATCTCACGAGTAACCAGAGTAATGTAGACGCCCAATGTATCAATCGCAGCTGTCTTATTCGCGATGTCTTCGGACCTTACATATCCCCATAGATAACAGTCAAAAGGTGTGATATCGCATCGATCTAGGCAGCTCAACAAGTCCATTCTTTCACGCACTGTATGGCTAATAGCGCAGTTTGAGTATAAGCTGAACGATTTGTGTGTGAGGTGTATGTGAAACTTATTTAGCCCTCAGGGCGTATGTGGATCATTTTCGGTCGGTGGGATATTTTGTGGCTGCTGGGAGTGTGAAGACGTAACTTCACTCGTGGTAGGTAGAAGTGTAAAACGATAAAATGGAGCCTTGCCACTTGAAGAACAAATTCTTTGCTGGTAAAGGTGAAGCAGTCCACATGCAATAAGTACATTAATCTTGAGGGTTTGGGACTGCCAAGGCTACAACAAGGTTTGGTTGCATGTCCAGTACACACTAACCTCAATAAGTACCAGTGAGGCTTCTTACCCAGCAGGTCAACTACAGACCAAACTGTCACTCAAGGACAAGTCCTTGAGAAGACCAACGAGTTTCTAGAATTATCAGTTGTTTATCGACTTTAAAGTCGCAATCCACTATCTGCGCGATGGATAATTTTGGGCTACAGTAAAGGGCTATGCAGGGAGAAATTTGAAAAAATTTCATCAATACTGTTTCAAACACTCGTTGGACTTCGGCAAGGAGTCTTCTTCAACCGCCTACCTCAGCAGTTAGTCCACAAGGCAGGCATTTTGACGGAAGGCTCCAACTTAAACAAATACGTACAGCTGCTGGGTTACGCAGTTGACATCGAAACCATAGGTCGGACACATTCAACCTTTTATATAGATCCAGCATGAGGTTTGATTTTCAATTGGTATTCTTTGACATATCACGCGTGTAGGAGTCACGCCTTATCTTCAATTCCTGCTAAGTATCATTTGGCAAGTCATCATGAAAAGATCTGCACTTCAACAGCGTTCCCAAGTTGTTCAGCTGTATTATGAAAATCAGAGATCTGTGAAAACTGTTTTGCGATTTGAGAAAATTAGGATGCACTCTACTGGAACTACTATTTGAAATAATAAAATAAAAAATAAGCACGGCCTAAGTTTTCAACGACTACTCGTGTTGTGCGTGCTACTGTTCTCTCACGAGTAGAAGAGTCCTATAGTTTCTTGCCGATACCAAACAGCGAGATTTGTGAAGTTTTTTTACAGGCAATTGGTACTCCTTGAGTGTTATCAGCAACTTGAAAGAGGTGTTGTAGTAAAGAAGTCGAGGTATTCAGTCCGAAAATCAAACCTGAACCTTCGGTGTTCCTCCACTACGTCACGGCGACCGCATTTTCAATACGATTCGCAAATTTGAGTCCCGGCTTACAGTAGTGAATGATACTTGAACGGTTGGAACCTTTATCCAGCGCCTGAATAGACTATAGCAACTATAACGTAGAGTGTCTGCGAAGACCATGGCGTTACGATAATACGTCGTTCTCAGCAACTGGGCTTGGCGCATTCAACAAATTGATGTATTTTACGTTACGTTTGAAATTGAATCTGTGTTGAAGTCAGGCGACATGAATTTGAATGATAACTTGTGAAATTTTCTTCAGCGATGAAGCCCATATCTGGCTCAACAGATACTAAGAATTTCCGTATTCGGGATGATGATGATATTTCATCAAAAATGAGGCAAATCGTAACACTTTGACGGATTCTTGGGTTCCTAAAATTAAAGTACATAATCTAAGACTACACAACGCTCAAGACTGCTAGGCTTTGTAGAGCGTATGGCTTCGGCCCGAACAGTCTTCGAATCCAAGCCATTGGGATAACTTTGGCGGTAGACGTCTTTCAGCTCTTGATTGTGAATAAATTGAAGTCATCGCAATGCGAAGACGGACACTCACATTGTCAGATCCACCCCCTTTGTCCCTAATCAGAATTAAACAAAAAAAACAATCAAACAGCGAGCTCATTAACTGACTGAAAATATTTATTTTGTCTCAAAAATCTCAACACAGATCCCCTCCCCCCTCCCCCTTCCATCACTCACTGGCCAAAGCGATAAATAATTTTTGCAAGCCTGAGGAGCTCACTTTTACGACTTCTTAAACGACCGCCGTTTCGTCACATCAACGCAATCTCAATCTTTCACTTTGAGATGGCTGAAATTTACTTCCTCCGCCGGAAGACCGCCGGCCATTTGTCCTTCTCTTTGTGACGTCATCCACCTGGCTAATAAAATTACTTTCATAATTCAAATTCAATTATCGAAATGAAATCAGTGCTCCTTCGACATCGACAACAACACGTCTCGTGCCCGTGCCCTCGGCAAACAACAAACAAACAACAGCCCACCACGCCAGAGCCACCGACGGCATCCCGTGCAAAACTTATGACTTATTAACTTGAAAGCCCCCCAAACCGAATATGCAAATTTTTAATATTTTTAAAAGCATATTACTGCTTGTTACCCGGATTGAGTGCCCACCCGGAACACACAAAAACACACCCCCGCCACCCCACCAAGCAGTCGCAACAATCTGCAACTGGCACCGCGACAAACAGCCACCACACCGGGAGTGGTAATGGCTTACAGCTGCTTTCGGCGGGAGGATGCGGCGCACAGAAAAAAGGTCAAAACATTAAATGAACTGCATTTTTTATTGCCTTTCGTAAAAATAGCTCCGAGCAGAGTAGTCGGCGAGGGGGCTCGAAACAAAGAAGCGCACCCCACTCACAGCAAAGCGGCAGAACGGTGGGAGTTGTTTTTCTTTTTACGAATGCTCGTGTTTGTTCTTTTTGAAGAGCGATGGCAAAGCTGCTCGTTGATTTCTTTTGTGAGTTTTCGTTTTCGACTGCGTGTCGGTTCCTTTGACGTTCTTTTTCAACTTTCGAACACTCACTCTTGAGCGAGGGGGGCAGTGCAAATTTGGGAATGATGGGGAACCCACTTTTTTGAGTTGTTCTTGTCTCTTGTTTGTTGTCTTTCGAACTTTGTTTTGAATTAACTGCAGACGTACCACAAAGTTGCACAATTGGATGGGAAATTTCGCCTAAGGCAATGATGTACCTTGAATTTGTAAAAGTTTGTATTTTCAGTATCAAGCAAAAAAATGGAGTGATCTAGGGATGCCGGTGATGTATGACCTCAGATCGGATTAAACACACCTCGACCTCCCCACTAAAATGTCATGATGAACTTAAATGAACGCACAGAAGTGGTAACACTGGCAAAAGCATTCAGCACATTTCCAACTCCTTACGATAAAGCGTGAAAAAGCGACTCAACCCAACAGGTGCCCTCCTACGTGACCCTTAACTTTGATACGTTTGCCTCTGAGAGCAGACCCTTTCCACCATCAAATTAATTGATTCTCATGCAGTTTCAACAACATACTCGTACATCATTCGTTGGTGACGTCCACAACACATGCGGTTGCCACATCCATCCTGCAAGTCACCCGCATTTCGGCCAGGATGAGCAAAGCGACAAAACTGAAATAATTATTTAATTGTTTTCGTTTTCGCTGCCTCATCCGGGACCAGCAGCTTTAGCTTGTGTACGTTAAGCAGCATTGCCAGTCAGACACGATGCCACAGAAGAATGTTTCCGGAAAGGTCTCTAATTACGTGAGCTCATTATTTTTGACAAGCACAACGAACAAACCAATTAAGATGTCTCTCTCTCTCTCTCTTTCTCTCTTGCAATTAAGTTATAATTGAGTTATTTCTTTTTTGTCCATTGTTTTCAGTTTTGATTAAAGGAATTCAAGACGCACATATTTTTCACGACGACGTCCAGAACTTCAAATTGAAAAAAATGGCAAATGGTGGAATGGTTATTTGATGAAGGGACCCCTTGGCATTTGCTGACTTGTGAAGGTTTAAGTGTAGGATCTGAGGGGCTTTGAGGTACCTTCTTCTTCTTTTCACGGCGCTGTCCGGAGTGAACCTAAGCCTCAACTAACATCCCTTCCAGCTAGCATGATCTCTCCATGTTGGTTGAGATCCTTCTCCACTTGCGAGCGCCATCTCAACCTTGTCCCAATGCTTCAAATTCGAAGATTTTTTGGACTGGATGCCATAAACGCAAACATTACCAAAAATCGCACGCAGCCGCGAAAGTTTTCTCAGTAAAGGTTTTACCACAATCATCAAGCTTTGGTACGGAAGTCCCCTTTATCATGACCTCAGGTGCGTGCCTTAGATGCGACTCCATCCACGCAAAAAGGACTACAAATCGCACGCAGAGCCCTTAGCTCGAAGAGACTAAGAGCTTCCTCATTCGCTTTTAGTAGCGTCCAAGTTTCCTCATCGTAGAGGATGACTTGGATGATCAAACTGTTGTACAAAGCCAGTTTAGTCCTTCGAGAGAGGACTCTATTACTCAATTGCCTCTTGGGCCCATAGGAGCAACACCCGGCAAGAGTGATTCTGCTTTTGATTTCGGTACTGATGTTGTTGTCCCTATTTACTGCAGAGCCGAGGTAGACGAAGTCCCTGACTACCTAAAAGATTCTGCTGCCACTGTGACGCTCTGTTCGAGACGCTGATGTTGTGTGTCCTTTCTTGATGACAGCATGTACTTTGTTTTGCTCTCAACAACCACCAAACCCATTGTAGCCTCTTCCTCTTCAATGCCAGCAAACGCCTCATTGCCCGCTCACTGTGTTCGTCCAATCACGTCAATGTCGTCGGCGTAAGCTAGCAATTGAACGGACTTTTGTAAGACCGTGCCTCTGGTGCTGGCTTGTAAGTTACGCACGATCTTCTCAAGGATAATGTTAAAGAAGTTACATGACGGTGCGTCGCCTTGTCTAAAACATTTTTTGCCTTTGAAGGACTCGATGAGTTCGTTCCCGACCTTGACGGATCGGCGAGAGTTCTCCATCGTCATAATATACAAATTGACGAGCTTGGTAGGAACGCCAAAACTAGACATGACACTGTGTAGCTCGTCTCTATGCACACTGTCATATGCGGCCTTGAAATCGACGAGTAGGTGGTGAGTGTCGATTTGCACTTCTTGGGTCTTTTCCAGGATCTGCCGTAGTGTGAAGATTTGGTCGATAGTGGACTTCCCTGACCTGAAACTCCACTGATAACGACCTATCAGGCTGTTGACGAACGGTTTCAGGCATTCACCCAACGCGGCAGAGAGGATCTTGTACGCGATGTTAAGGAGAATGATTCCCCGATAGTTGGCGCAGTCGAAGGGGTTTCCTTTCTTGTGGACCGGACAGACGACGCTGAGATTCCACTCATTGGGCATTCTTTCCTCCGACCATCTCTTACAGGTAAGCCGATGCATGCGCCCAACCAGGTCATCTCCAGCTATTTTATATAATTCTGCGGATAAACAGACGTCTCTTGGTTCGCAATAAATTTCATCAAATGGAATGATGCTCACTTGACGAACAAAGGTGAAAAAGCCCAGTTTGCTAGTACCCCTGCTTCCTTGTGCACTATTGCACCATTTTTCGAGTTAGAGTTGGAAAATTGTGTTTCCTGAACAAATGCGAGTTGCACTCTCTCTTTGACAGTTCCGTTTGTATATTTGGTATAAGTGTTGTGCCGGAGAAAGTTGAAATAACAAATTAAAGGCTACTAGTTGCGCGCTAGTTGGTGTCTGTCCTTTATTAAGATTATTTTGCTTAACTCATCTTCTACCCGAACTTTCTATAAAAACAAATATTAAGGGATGCTGCCCTTTAAAACTCTTTAGCTTTAGATTTTAAACGAGCCCATTATGACTATGCTTTCAACTACTACGTATAGGTATTAAATTTCATGCGGTAAAGTGAAGTGTAACAGTACCAGCTTTTGGAATGGTTATCTCGAAGTTATTTTAAAGGACCTGAAATTCTATTTATTTCCTTGGCAGCATGCGAATGAGACTCACGATCTTTAAGGTTTCGTTTCACCTATTTTGATCACTTACGGCAACGTTAGGCGAAAGCGGTAGTGCTCGAATGGTAATCAGTGGAGCAAACGACGTCTATGCCAATCTCTAGTTTCGTGTTTGGTGGATTTGGAAGCGAATCATTTTTTGCAAGCAACTCCCCTACAGCCAATTCTTGCCTCGATCGTATACCGTCAACAATGTGACCATCTGAATGAAGCTCTCGCTTAGAAGAGGGCAGCTTTAGCCAATAAAATGCGCGTTGTCTCTCATCACAATGCCAGGATTTGTGAAATTGTGGTAGTCGCTGTTTAATAGTTTTCTTACGCCTACGAAAGTACTTTTTCGACAACCTAAGAGAGCTCAGCGACATTGGTGGAACATTATAACTGCTACAGAGCCCACGCTAATTTTAAGTGCTAGTTTTCAGGGCGCGCGAAGTCACAATGGGCCCAAAGTTGGCCTTAGTAAGGTTGTCCACTGCCAATCCAAAATCCGCTTCACGTTAACCTAACCTACAAAACTGTTGACGCACTGTCAGTAAGTCGTGAAGATGCTTTTTTCCGCCTTTCCGCCTTTCAGCCTTAGCCTCAGCCTCAGCCTCAGCCTCAGCCTCAGCCTCAGCCTCAGCCTCAGCCTCAGCCTCAGCCTCAGCCTCAGCCTCAGCCTCAGCCTCAGCCTCAGCCTCATCCTGTCGCTTTCAATGTTTCTGGCTTTATCTCGAATTTAGTTTGAGGAGTGAGGTTGTGTAACGTTTTACAATTACAAAAATTAATAATCAATAGACGATAAGCGGCTGACGTTCGCTTCTGTCTTTTCGTCCCTGCAGCCGTTTAGGGGTGGTAGTTTTAATTTAGTCTGCATTCTGTCAAGTGGCGGTAGAAAAGCTTTGGGGTCTAGTGTGAATAAGTACCGAAGGCCATCAAGAGTGGAGTGCTGTCCTTCACGTAGACGATTTCCGTCTTACTCTGTAACCAAGTCAAAAAACCACAGTGCGCGCCTCAAACGGAACATAAAGTTTCATCAAAAACTCAACATCACCTCTCAACTATCAGCGTCCTCCCCGCTTTCGTTTCTCAAAGCAAAGTTGAATTTAGGGGCCATCGCGACATAAACAAGCGTTTGAGGAACTCGCGGTAGTCCCTAATTGCTGGCTCAAACGGGGGCGCATTCAGCCCGAGTTCGCTTTGCCGGCAAGCACAAGTTCCACTTCACAAATTCCACACGAAGTCAGCTCCATTAGGCCTAAAGGCAGCACCGCCTCATTGGGGGGGGAAATAATGCGAATTTTATTGGTTTTATGATGTATCATCCCCTGCAACAGTCACTGACGATGAGGACTCCGGCCAAGTCAGCAACAGTGCGGATGTTGAATCCTCGACGACAGCAACGCACTAAGGACTCGATGGATGTGTTCATATGTGTGTGTGAGAGAACGTCGTTTATATGTACTACTCCCTGGCGCTTCATCGTTCCACATCCGCGCTAACTGCCACTTACGCAAATGTATGCCAGTTGTGAGTAATTGAAAACGGAATCACCCTAGGGATGCCCACTGGATGAAGCTGATATTCTGCTGCGCCGATGGTGCTAAGGGGACTGCTGACGGGGATGCTGTCAGAGCTGCCGACCTTCCCCTGCTGCTGCTACTGCCGCTGCTGCTGCTCCTGCTGCTGCTGATGATGATGATGATGGCGATGAAGACGATGATGATGACTGTGAGGCGGAGTGTATTGGACCGGAGTTCCATCGTGTCACGGGTTGGGGGCAAAATGTCAAGTGGAATTGACAATTTGTTCGCAGCTTCGTCCTTGACTGGGAGTTAATGTTTTGCCAATCAATTAAACGCAAACAGAGAATCGGATAAACGAACGCGCTATCAAGGCCGACGTTGAGGGCTCCCCTTGATAAGCCGCGGTAATCTGTAAAAATTGTCTCACCAGCTAGAGCGATAAGATTAAGGCCAGATTTGGTCAAAGAAATGTCCAGCCAGTCAGTTTCTTATTCGCTTTTGTATCAGACACAATGTCAGCGGTCAGTTTGAACCTTCTTCTTGCCGCATTCTTCTGCATCCTTCTTGCAGGATCTGACGCGGGGGTCACATCGAGGATTCTGGACGGCGAAGAAGCGGAGGTACTAGCCTTCCCGTACGTGGTTTCGATTCGTGTGGATGGGAGCCACATCTGTGGGGGCACCATAGTTGGATCAAGATTCATTGTCACCGCCGCCCACTGCGTTTCTGAGACCCTCACCACTCCGTGAGTTCCATCTTCATGCCCATCTGGGATATGCCTCAAATGGGTTTATTTTCAGAGTCAATCCCAGTCGAGTAAAGATCCGCGCGGGAAGCATCAATCTGTACGCCGGGGGCAATCTGTATGCAGTCGCCAGTATCTACATCAACGACCAGTACGACTCTCTGATGAATGATGTGGCGGTTCTGGAGTTGGCACTTGACTTGGAGTTGAGCGAGAAGATGCAGATCATTCCCCTCGCAGAGGACGACGACGATATTGTTGCCGGTGATCCGGTAACTGTCGCCGGTTGGGGCAGTGACGACGACGATGGTCTGTTCGCCTACAAGCTGCACTTTCAGACGGCCGAGATTGTGGATGAGAGTTCGTGCGAGGAAGACACTGGCTATGGGAAGCCCTACACTCTGTGCGTGAAATCACCCCCACTGACTGGAGCTTGCTTTGGTGATGGCGGTGGCCCCGTTGTGCACAACGGCGTGCTGGTTGGTGTCAGTAACTTTGTGATTGGCGCCTGCGGCACCGTGTACCCTGACATCTTCGCTAGGGTCTCGTACTACAGCAGTTGGATTAACTCTATCATAAAGGCGGCATGAGAAGTCTTGTTTGTAGGCTCAGAGACATTTTTGAATTAAAGTCCCATTGTTGACCACATGCGGTGTCTTATCTGTTGGTGGGGGGAAGCGGACGACGAAAGGTGAAGTCATCGCTTTTTACGGCGGAGATCAAACAGATTGCTAACCAAATTTTATCAGCGCAGTATATTTCGTTTGTGAGGCACAACAATTCGGTAGCAAGATTTCGATAAGATAAAGCGATCGATGACGAATAGCTTCACAAGTTCGATAAGCTACGCGAAGGGGTATTCAGAAGCACTGTCAGATGTGTTAGCCGAGTGAGTGGACATCAAAAAGTTACCTTACATAACGATATACGGTGTGAGGAGTACAGCAGGCCAAACAAGGAGTTTGTTCCAACTATCACCTGTGGTCAACAAATTTGGGTAATGGACGAAAAAAGAAGATCACAAACACAAACCGCCGAAATGAGATTTATATGTGCTGTTGCAAGAATTACTTATTGGGATGTGATGATGCGGGGACAACAAAATGTTGAGCAGTTACTTCTCCGGACGAAAAGGGCTATAATTTGATTTGTCCCGCAGAACTTTCCATCAGGTCTTTCGAGGCGTGCCTTGGATGCAATTCCATTGATCGCTTGGCAGAGACGAGGCCAGTTGGTTGGATGAAGTCTATTAACTCGCCTGGTTGTACTTGGAAATAGCTCCTGATGTGTTCGAAACGATAGTATGTCCTTCGTCTGTGCATTGCTTCGCAACACCTTTAATTTCCTTGCGACTTATGTTTTGTGTTCTTCAGGTTGACGTTTGTGATGAGGATGATTTGGACGAGGACGCCCCCTGTTGGGCTATCCCTACCGCTCTGTTTCAAAGGTTCTTTAGCCTGAAGCTACTTTTCCCATAACTTAGTCATCTTAAGCCCTGTATGCGTAGATACTTGACTAGGAGAATGCTGTCTGCCTCGGATGACCTCAATTATCAGAAACATTCTTGATTCAGGCAGTAGCTCACGGATTCACGGTCTGGATAACTGGCATCGCTTCTTCACAGTTCTCCACAAAAAAATTCAAAGGACACGAATCGCAGATCCAAGGCGGCACCATTGATGAAAACGGAAAGATAGCTCAAAACACGAGTTGAAAATTTGGTGCGCAAACGAATGATTGCCCCGTGTTCTAAGTGTCATGTCCATGTCTTCAGTTTCAGTTAAAAGAAAAGCCAGTTACACGGACTATATAATGCCCACCGTTGATCAAACGAACGAGCCATTTAAAAAAAATTACTACAGTAATGCAACCACTCCTCAATCGACATAAAACTGTCATGTGCTGTGGATGCATTTACTACTTGACAATGCATCCACCGCATCCGTCCAAGATGCGGCAATTTTGTTTCTTTACGTAGTCTCCAAGATCAAAAACAATGATTTTGCGCTCATAATCGTTGCCAAATTCAAGTTGTTCTATGGTCCAAATGGTGGAGCACGCCTTCAGTTGTTGAGTTACTTGAACCTTATGTGCGTCATCTGAGATCTTTGTGCAAAATTATCATCAGACTCATGCGTGAAAAGTCTGTAACGAGTTGACTTTCGTGGATTGATTCTCACGTTCTTGACCATGCATATGACGACGAGCATGACTGTTGTCCATTAGCATACAAGTCTTACAAACTTTGTGCACAAACTTGGTTTCAGCAGTCGCTGCAGGTGCTTCCTTTAAGAACCAGTTTGTCACAAGTTTGGTGATTCATTCGTTCCGTGAAGGTACGATAGTGACTCTATCTTGATGATTCTGTCAAGATTTTGAGCAGGAAACCGCTTCAAAATTACCTAGTTGGTCCAATCTCTGTTAAGTGAACCGCATTTGGTAAAGAACCCTAATACTTATTGACTCTTGTCCGTAGGCGAGTGGGAAGAGTGATTCTACGCAGCACTGCTGATATTGTTGCTGCTGAAGTAGAAGAAATCTTTCCTCATTTTCGCATTCAGTCCGAGACCTTGATGTTGTGTGTCATTCTATGGTAAAACCAAAAGTCCATTCAGCCATCCTACACAGCTGGACAAACTTCGGCTCCTTCCACTTTTATTCAAACAAATGCTCCATTGTAGGCGGACGTAAGCAATATGCCCAGCGAACTTTTCACAAATCGTGTCTCTTGTGCTGCTCTCTGAGGTCCGCACGATCCTTTCAAGAATAATGTTGAAGGCAGCGCACTAGTGATAATAATATTTGAGTGGCACTACAGCCCACAAGGGACCAGGGCCTAACTTCTACAACAACTACTCGTGTTGTGCGTGCTACTGTTCTCTGACGAGTAGAAGGGACCTACAGTTTTTTAGCCGAGTTCGAATGGCGAGACTTGAGAAGCTTTTCATAGACAATTCGTGCCTTTTGAGTGTTGTCAGCAAGTCGAAAGAGATGGTGCCGTGAAAGAATGTGAATCGAACCTTGACTTTCTGCGTGGCGGTCGACGCACTTAACCACTACGCCACAGCAACCAAGAAGGCAGTGGTACCCACCTTCTCTGAAACCCTTTTTAACATTCGTGGTCTCAGTTGGCTACTCACCCTTGTTTACCAGCGAGAGTTCCTTATCGTCATGATACATAAATAAGCGAGTTTGGTAGAAATGTTTTTTTTTTTGGAATATGTGTTTATTAAATTCATGTTACTTACATGCTAGACAAAATAACTTAAACTTAAACATATTCTTAGCCTATCTTACTGACCCTATGCAGGTACTCTAAGTTAATCTGATCTTAACCTAATATTAGTCTGCCTTTCGGCGTCTGAATTTATTTATTTCTTATCTAAATCTTAATGTTAACTTACATTATTGATATGGTAGAAATGTCTGAACATAGCGCAGTACTGGTGGAGTGTCGTCCTAACCTGCCTTGATTTGCATTTCTTAAAATAGTCCGACAGATCCACTGCAGTGCAAATACTTTTTCTATCATTGACTTTCTTGGACTTAAATCACACTCAAAAATACTTTTAGTTTTGCTGTTGAACGATTTCTTAAAACAGAAGTCTACATCCGTGTATTTTTTTGTAAACTGAAGATAGGCTTACAAAAAGAACTCCAGCTGCTCTAAGCCATTCTTTGACATTCATTGAACAATTCGCTCTGATGCGGGAACTTTGTCGAATCAAGTCTCGAAATTTTCATCTTGATGCCGATTGTGTCGGTGAATAAAAATCTTGTCAACCTTTAGTCAAAAATGATTTTCCAAAATTCTCACTATCAACAGCAACTCCACTATAAGTTGCCCGTTCTCGTCCTGCTAATACATCAGTAACAGTTTACACAATCCAAAAACCCGCCCTTGCTTCATCTAGCGGCTTATCGCAGTCAGTGTCGAACTCGCAAGGGAATTAAAGAAGCCTCGTTGTGATCCAAACTAATTCAAAGTAATTCTGAAGTGCATCATTCATAACCTCGCCTTCGATAAGTCCTGTCACTTGGCATAACAATTGTTCAAAGATTTGGCAAAAGTGCCTAACAGCAACTCACTTTAAGTATCCTCATGTTGCTTGCAACAGTCAAGGAAAATCCCCACTTTCATAAACATTGTCAAACAAAAATAAAATATTTCCCAAAAACGAAAAGTACTGGTGGAACTAAACTGCAATGTTTAATTTTGGGCAACTAATCCACTTTCACGAAAAACAGCTGCTCATTATCATCTCGGTTGAGTTGCACAAATGCTTGAAAATGCTTGACCTTCAGTAAGAAGGCTTCTAGACGCAAGATTAATTTTATTACCTTGAGTAACGAAGACAAATTTGAGTGATAAGTTGTGGCAATGTTATTTGCAAATGGTGTGCCCCAAGTTTCCACACTTTTCACATCATTAAATTCAGGCAGCAATTGGCAATGAATTGTTTTGAAGCATCAGAAGTATCCATCCATGCTCCCGTCAGTCTTTAACAAACTGTGAAGTTAATAAATTTAGTCAAAGCCCGTCTAGGCTTTATGCTCCAACAAGCACTCACAGCACGTGGCCGCGAAGGGCCTATTAAAAGGGTCTTTCTTCTTAAAGGAATAGAACTTTGAAATGAAATAAACCAATCTTTATAAGGACAATCTTCCGGCATGATGGCTTAAATGTGGTTTCTGGCATATGACTCCCACGGCTGGCTTGGACGTAGTCAATTCAATTACGATCACACTTATGGCGGTCTGTCGGCAATAACGTGGTGAATGTTGTTCTCGGAGTAGTCAATCGTTTCAAATTTATCGGCGTAGGCCGCCAACTAACTAATTTCCTCGGAATACTTACAAGCCGCGTTAAATTTCACCTTCATGGAGGTCACTTTAAACGTAAAATTATGCAGACACCATCGTTTCCTTCAAGAAATTAATTGTGACTCAAGCTGTGTGACATTTTGTGACGTCTTGTTGAAACCACAGATCCTGCACATCATGGTTGTTGGATGGATCAACAACAAAGTTCAGTAATCATGACTCTATGGTGGTCAAAATTGACTATTACGTTCTGGCCAGCATCATCTTCAAAGACCATGTTTCCACCAGCCCATAACGCTCACGGTGTCCCAAAATACACTTGAAGGCTAGCATCACTGCATTACGAAAGTTTTGTTTATTGACTTGTCCATCAAACCAGAGGTGAGCTTCATCGCCTAACAAACTTTGCTTTTGAGTGTGGTTTTGAGTGTGGTTTCAGCTTTTGTTCAAATTGGATCTTGTAATCACGCAACCAAGGTATTTTCGCATTTTTTTTCATAAGCTGGATGGACACATATCCAATTCCTGTCTACCATGGCGGGTCTTCTTATGCGCTACGATATGCAGCAGCAGTGACTCCTTGTGTACCCACTGCAGGACATCTTTCTGTTTGTGTATTATCATTTGGAGTGGATGATTTCGTTGACATTGAAATGGAGGAAATGAACAGGCGTCAGTCTATTCGCATTAAAATGATGGACTAGAAATAAATCACTTCCAAATCCCTTCTTTATTTAGATATGAAAGGTCTGGTCCAGAATAAGGAGTGATGTCGTATTATCTTCCAATTCGCACGCCAAACAGTGGCCAGGCGACTTCAGCTGATCCTCACTTGTAGCCATGCGGAATGGCAACTGCACCACAAGTGGAAAAACCTACAAGCCCTGCTTCTTCTTCTTCTTCTTGTGGCATTACAGTCCGGGGTGGATCTGGCCCTCAAACAACATGCCTCTCCAGCCAGCACGATCTTTCACCAGCTGCCGCCAGTTGCGCACTCCAAGTTGGTTGAGGTCCTTCTCCACTTGTGTACGCCACCTTATCCTGGGTTGTCCTCTGTTGCGTTGTCCCAATGGCTGAGATTCGTAGACTTTTCGGGCCGGAGCAGTGGTGTCCATACGCTCTACATTGTCTAGCCATCTTAAGCGTTGTATCCGTAGACGCTTGACTAGACTCATGCCGCTGTACAGCCCATACAGTTCGTGGTTGAATCTTCTTCTCCAGATGCCATCAACGCAAACAGGACCAAAAATCGCATTCAGAACTTTTCTCTCGAAGAGACCAAGGGCATCCTCATCCGCTTTTAGTAATGTCCAAGTTTCCGCGCCATAAAGTAGGACTGGGATGATCAAGGTGTTATATAAAACAAGCTTAGTCTTTCGAGAGAGGGCTTTATTACTCAATTGCCTCTTGAGCCCAAAGAAACAGCGATTGGCAAGGGTGATTCTGCGTTTGATTTCGGTACTGATGTTGTTGTCCCTGTTTACTGCGGAGCCGAGGTAGACGAAGTCCTTGACTACCTCGAAGTTTCTGCTGCCTAGTGTGACGCTCTGTCCGAGACGTCGATGTTGTGCGTCCTTGATGACAGCATGTACATACTTCGTTTTGACCTCATTTACCACCAGACCCATTTTAGCCGCTTCCGCTTCAATGCCAGCAAACGCGTCATTGACGGCTCGCTGTGTTCGTCCAATCACGTCAATGTCGAAGGCCCTCCATAGGGCTTTATTTGAGAAACTATAAACAAGTCGTACGCTTTAAGTGTTGCCAATTCGTTGTTAATTCGAAGGAGATTGTGCCGGGGAAAATGTTGAGTCCGGGAATGGAATTTGGAACCTTCGGAGTGTGACTCCACGCACTTACCAGTACCGACTACGCCACGGGGCAACATTCGAAGAACAGTTTGTAGGATTTCAAATAAGTCTCCTGATTTTTTCCACGATGTGATGAGGACTTGTCGGAGTGCATTGTGAGTTCAAAATAAAAGGATCTTAATCAATTTAAATTTATTGGTCAATCAGGTCAAAATCTTTATAACTTAATAAAGTTTTGTTGGGTCTCCCTTCGTAGCTTCTCTGAAAGTAAACTTCAGTCCCCTCAAGCGTCTTCTCAACAGCCTGTGAAAAGTACATTGAGCATCTTAAAATAACAACCAATTCACGTCGCGTTAATTATTGACACACAAATGACCGCCTTTAGCTTTTGACATTTATTTGCGTCCCAAAGAGAACAAATGAAATCTTGTCTCCCTCCCCCTTTCTCCCCCTTTCTCCTTAACTACAATCATCTCCATTTTGTCCAGCAATCAGTGTTAAATTTTACAATCTCTTGATTTCAAATATCGCCTTTAAAAAGCCCAAAGGTTACTAGAATTTCTGGCATAAACGCTGCCACCCAGAAAGCACTCTCAACCACTCAACCTGCGGCATCGAGGCCATAAATCTTCATTGCACAGCCGAAAGTGAACAATTTCCTCCTAAGTACGACCCCCTCCCCCCTCCCCCAATCCATCCCACCATTCCATTGCGGGGCCGAAAACATTAACATCCCGAGAAAACTCAGATAATCTGCGAACTAATTTGTGAGAACATTCGCAATTCGCATTGGCCCCTGCCGCCGCCACCGCCTCCCGGTTGACACCATGCCAATTCGGATTTCGACTCCTCCCTGTTCCCGGTTTATGTCCGTACACGAGCATCGCCCCAACCACTTGGGGAACTTACAAAATCAAGGATCCCACCACTCACCGGGGCAATGATTTCGAATCGCTCTGAATTTCTCCATCCGCAGGCTATCGGGGTGCTCAGGGGGTGGTCAATGTCTATCTTTGTTTCTTGAACTCTCCATCTCCCCCCCCCCCCTCCCCCGTATCCTCTCCGGGGGTTATGATTCAAAATTAAAAGTAATGACACTGCAATGACGTGCCGAAGATTCATAGCCACCATTGCCCCCAGGCCGGCACTCACCATCCAAGTGGATGGACATGGCGGAGGAACCTGGTCAGAGGCGCTCTCTGGGTGGTGGTGTGCTGCCAGTTTTAGCTAACAAATCGCTTTACACCACAGATCTGCCGCTGTCTGGGAGGCCGACGGCTGCCCTGCACATCGGAAGACAGATGTGAAAAGAACGCTGATGATGGGACTAAGGAATTCCAGTCACGTCGGCCAAAGTGTAGCCCCATCCTCGAGGTGGAGGACCGTGCCAGGCGATGAGCTGTGCTGCGACTGTTGAATATCGGATTAAGGTTCGGCCGGAACACGAACACGTGCTGATTTGTGGACTTTTTGGTGGTATTTCGTCTTAAAGCCACCCCTCGCTGCAGCCAGAATCGATACCCGGCCCAGCGTGTAATGAAATTAAATGGAAAACAATTTTTAAAGCGAAAATATGCCACTCGGATTCAATGAAGGTTTAGGAGGCGTTAAGGGATTTCGAGGAATCTCATGAAATATCTGCGAGGTAAATTGTTTATGCTCGCAATCAATTTGGAGCAGAAGGGTTTAATTTGAATGGGGTTGCATCAATAAAGCGCGTACTCCAGCCAGTCGGCTGGTAGGGGATGAAGAAACTCATCCTCATGACGTGAGTTTGAGTCTATATCAAGGGCGAGGACAATTTTTCTCCTTTGAAGACGTTAAATTATGGAATGGGAACACAGACGGTTTTCTTCTTGGTCCACACAAAGAATATGGTCGCTGTTTGCCAGTTTTTTGATCAAATTTAAAGACTTCTCACTTTGAGTTTTGTTTTTTGCGCAGTTATATTCAAGGACATCTCCTGCGCTCAAAATATAATTCACCAGACATTTCCCTTGCACAAAAAGTCCATTGAGTTTTTCCTCCATTAGTGCGCGTTTATCATTGAATAATTGAGTGACACTACAGCCCACAAGGGACCAGGGCCCCTGCTTCTGCAGCAACTATTCATGTTGTGTGTGCTACTGTTCTGTCAGGAGGGACCGGCCGACTCCAAACGGTGAAATTTGAGAAGCTTTTCATAGACAATTAGTAGTCCTTGAATTTTGGCAGCAACTCCAAAGAGGAGGCGTCGTGAAAAAAATTTGAGCTGTTCAGTCTGGAAAACAAACCTGGAACCTTGGCGTGAGAGCCGACGCACTTGCCCACTACATCACACCTACCATTAGTGCGCGTTCATCATCATCATTGAATGGGACTACAGCCCACATTAGCGCGCTTTACCACAATTAAGAATGTGTGTTGTTTTATTGACTTAACGTCATACGTATCGGGTAGTTCATCGTGAGGTTTGATTTTCAAAAGCTTTTTTTAACAGAACACGCATAACTGTAACAAAACTTCTTTGCAATTTGTGCTTAGTATCACTTGGCAAATTAGTGTGAAAGGGCTCAATCCTCACCAGCTTCTCTAAAACATTCTGTTGTATTACAAAAATCAGAGTTCTGTTCGAACAATTTTTCATGTGATTCGATTAACATATGTTGCGCACAGTTGCCTACACCATTCACAATCATAAGTTAGCTTCACATAAGTGAATGACACTCGTCAAGACCACATCCAGCCTGTAGTGCAGCTATAGGATCTGATTGTAACGACTCAATACGTCGTCTTTCTCAGCAGATTGCCATGTTAGCAAAACATGTCCTTCCTCAAAATCAAGCAAATGGTCTCGGTGGGCTGTTTCTCTCTCTCTCTGTTTTCATCACAGACACAGACAGACATACAGTGCGTGAAGCAACGGACTTATTGAGAGATCGCTTTTATGAGCAGTTAGTTTCACGTTCGCTGCAGCAAATCGTCCGCCTAGATTGTGCGATATTACACCTTTGAACTATTTTCTCTAGGGATATGTAAAATTTCAGGTCTTCAGGAAATGACGCTTTGGAAACCAATATTACTCGTGTTGTCAGGGAGATACCAACCGCTATACTCTAACGACACACCCTAAACTGGACCTTCTGAATAGACCACCCCAGACTGAGTTGTCGCCATCATTTTTATGATTTCACTTCACACTCGCAATGAACTCTTCACTTTCAATCTCTAGGCTCACAGATAAGAACAGTTACGGTCCTCTCATCGATTAGATGAGGATCACTCGATCTCTGGACGGAACAACTCTTGGACAGCCTCCAGCAACTTGAAGTTCTTTCTTCCTACTATCACATTCTGTCTCTAAAGCAATTTCTCCTAGGGCCTCTCTTCTATCGGGCAAAATGCTCTCAGCCGCTGAGTAAGTTCCAATCTCTCTCTTCACTGTACAATTTTGTAGGCGAGAATTATAGCCATTAGCTTTTTGGACAAAGCGAGCCGTGAATAACGCGTTTGCTGACATTGAAGCGGAAGTGGCAAAAATGAGTCTGGTGGTTAATGAGGGCAAAACGAAGTACATGCAGTTATCAAGAAAGGACGCACAATATCGACGTGTCGGACAGAGCATAACAGTAGGCAGCAGAAACTTCCATATAGTCAAGGACTTCGTCTACCTTGGCTCCGCGGTAAAAATGGGCAACACCAGTACCGAAATCAAACGAGAATCATTCTTGCTACTTGCTGCTTCTTTGGGCTCAAGAGGCTATTGAGTAACAGAGCCCTCGCCCGAAGGACTAAGCTTGCTTCATATAATAGCTTGATCATCCCAGTCCTACTCTATGGCGCAGAAACCTGGACGTTACTAAAAGCGGATGAAAAAAACCTTAGTCTTATTAAGTGAAAAATTCTGCTTGCGATTGTCATCTGGAGGAGAAGATTAAACGACGAACTCTATGGGCTATACAGCGACACGCGCCTGGTCAATCGTCTTCGGATACAACACTTAAAATGCTAGGCCCTGTAGAGCGGATGGACACCACTGCTCCGGCCCGATCTGAGCCAATGGGATAAGGCAACAGAGGACGGCCTAGGCTAACGTGGCGCACACAAGTGGAGAAGGACCTCAACCAACCTGGAGTGCGCAACTGGCTACAGCTGGCGAAAGATCGAGCTGGAGAGGCATGTAAGTTGAGGTCCAGGTCCACCCCGGGCTCTAGCGCCACATGAAGAAGAAGAAGATGAAGCTTTTTGAATTAGAGTCTGTGTTGAATCGAGGAAGCAATGGTATTTAAGGCAAAGATATTATCAATTGCTTCGACTGCCAAATTGTTCAGTGGTATAAACTTCAGCAGTGCTTCCTATTTTTTGCGTAATGATCAAGTAATTACATTATGTAGTCTAATTTTCGAATTTTGAACAATGTAACGTAACGTATTAACGACGTTTTAAGACAATTTTCAATAAGAACTACAGTACTATCCGATCAAATGATTTATCCGAAATGTCTCCACCAAACAGAACTGATTGTTAAACTAAAAACTGAATTTAGGAGAAATGACTTAGCGAGCCACTCCTACAATTATATCCTCTGGTGAAGTCACTGTGACATTTAATAAAATTTCGAAGCAAATGAACTTGCCAATACTGCAACCAATATGTCCCTTCCTCTCAATTCTTATTGCAACGCTCCAAAAAAAAAATACTTCAGTCGGATTTCCCAATGTGCAACATCTCCATGTCACTGTGACTGAAACACGACATCAAGTGACTCATTGATCTTAGGAAATTAACAGAAAAGGCCACAACACTAGGTCTCCCAAGCAACGACTTCTGCAGAAGTTCGTTTAGGCGAAAAGGAAATTTTATCTTTTCATCTTATCTACTCTTGGCCTACCCTCTCATTGTAATAAAAATTCCATTCGGGTGAAACTTAAAAACTAAAGCATTATCGGAGGCAGTCGTTGATTTTAATAAGAACGGAATTTCTGATCCCTGTGACATCATAACACTTTCCATCCTCATTCCTATGTATTAGATATCTGGATCTCAACAAATATGCTTACTAGTGTATAGCAGTCTGATTGCGAATATTATGGCAACATGCATGGACAGAAACAAAGTCTCCAAAGTCTCCGAAATACCGAACACCTTAAATTTTGCAATTCCTGACATCGTAAGATGCATTAATCTAAAGATCACAAAAATCCACAACTCAAAATGCCCAAAATTGTGAAACATAATAAATTCTGAAAGGCCCAAATCTGCAAAGCCCGAAACTAAAAAAAATCAAAAATGCAGATTCGGAGATCGAAGTTTCGAAAATCCAAAAGCTGTGAATGTCAAAAAAATCCCCGTCACGCATGAATTGCGAAAAGCCAAAAATCCTACAACACTGACTAGGAAGACCAAAATCTCAGAATTTGGCATATGCACAAAAAAATTAAAATACAGAAAGTTTAAATTAACCCAAGTTCGTATCTAACGCAAAGCTCTGAATGATCCCATGATCAGGGACAGTTGGAGAGGGGCACCATGCCCTCCTTCACTTCACCTATGTCGAAATTTTTGGCCACAACTCATCGAATTATCAAAAAACATCCCTCCAAAATGCTGTTCCATTCCTCCTAGACGCTTCTAGTCCCTAGCGTTAATGGACCAAATGATTCCATAGATTTAAGTAAGCTACCAATAGACTAATCCCACAAATTATCCTACCCAAAGCCCCCCCAAATTCTCTGAAACGTCTTAAAAGTTATAACAGCTTGTATCTTGTAGTCCATTGCTCATCCTCTTCCACCGACAAATGCCCAACTTCGTAACACACATCTTATTGCCAACAAGGGCTCAGCAACAAGGACGAGTTGCAACAATTAACCTCTGACATATCGTGCCCTACTACAATTATGTACTCGATTCCAAATGAGCAATTTGTCCCCAAAATAAACTCGTCTACGTGCTCGAGCGCGCTCTCCCAATAGCCCGCACTTTGCCTGCACGCTAATGGACATTTCATGTCGCCGTCCACAAATCACGGTCCCTGAAAACAAAACACAGCTTCTTGCCGCCGCCGCCGCCGCTGCCGCTGCTGCCATCACTGGCTTTTAATAAAAATTAAGCACGTTGCGTAGGTTGGATGCAATAATATGGTGTGCACCATAAAAGCAAATCGTATGTGCCACGCCAGTCACGGCGGTGTTTTTTTTTAACGCCACCATCTAAGGGTCGTAAACGGAAGTCGCTAAGTCGGTTATTTGTTGGCGGGGCACAATTTCACTCCCAATCTGTTAAGCGAAAGAAATTTGTTCACTGAAACGATACGACGCCGACGATGACGCCTCCTGCAATATGGCGCATGTTGTTCTACAGCCTAGATAAGGCACACTCAAGCCTGTTTTACGGATCCTAACGACTCCTTTCCGCATACACGCTGCAATAACAATTGATGTTAACTGCGCCCTGCGTCCCGTTTTACAGTCTCATTCCGAATTACCAATCACCCATTAACCACTTGTTTTTGTGAGTCGACGGTTTCGAGTGAGGGAGGGACGACAGAGGGCGTGTTTGGAGTGTGTGGGGTAACTTTGAAGCTCGACTCTTTTATGAACTTTAAAGGTGTTTGAGGATGAGTGTGTGTGGTGAGGTTTTTTAGGAAATGATTTCGATTAACAGAGCAATACAGTTGCGATTTGAAATGACTGGTATGCGGGAGGGTTTTTTTAAATTCACATCAGTTTGCTGATGGTTTTGAACTGAGTGGCAAGATCTAGAATTTTCAGAGGGAATCGCATAAGTATTTGGAAGGTAAGAAGAGGGAAAGTGTCAAGGCGATCCAATGAATGTGATCTTCTGCTTCAAACGAGAGTAATAAGGATGATTTCCAGAAGTAGGAAGTAGAGAGACGATTTTGAAGTGGCATAGTGGATAAGCCCGACGATCTATTTCTAAACTGAACATCAGTTTTTATTCACGGCACCACCCCTTTCGAGTAGCAGACAACACTCAAAGATTACTTATTACCTATGATAGTGTCAAATTTCGCCACTCGCATTCGGCAGATTCCCTCAAGACGTAAGAGAACAACGGCGCCCGCAACAAGGCTAGTTGCTGAGGAAGCTAGGCCTTGGGCGTTTTCCGGGACTATAGCGTCAGCCATTTAATTTTTTGGTATTTTACGATCAATGGAGGCATTTGAACTTTTTTAGCAATGAAAGCGAAACTCGGCTGAAATCAGTTGTGTTTTGAAAAGAACAACATTCAAAAACTTGATAATTATTCTCGTGAGCTGCAAAATGTAAGAACTTACGTATGAAAACCCGCAAGGTGGGAAGAGGAAAGAAAACGTGCAGGTCTCCTGCTAGACAAAATGGGAAATTTTGAGCAGGGAGTCAAAAAACAAATCGACTGGCTCAAGAAAACAAACTCTCTGTTCGGAGACCTTCTTTAGGTACACACTTCTTTATAACCGATGTCCCAACAAGAACGCAAGACTTAAATTTTAAATAAAACTCAGATATTTAAAATAAATCGTTAATTCTTTATTATATCGTAAGTAGACGGGATGAGGTTATGTGTGGAATAACACATTGGCCAGATGGCCGCCGCGGCTTTGCTGGCACATACGCGATCTTTAAATTACATTTTCAATGACCGTTTTGCATAAATGCTGCGGTATTTCATTAATGCAGCGTCCTATTTCCTCTTTTAAGGCTTGAGTAGTCGTCTTCTTCGTCTTCTTCGCGTGTACCACCGACTTCAAAAAACCCCAAAGAAAAAAGTCAAACGGTGTTAAATCGCACGATCTAGGCGGCCAATGTCGGTCTCCAAGACGCGAAATAACACGACCGGGAAATGACTGATGCAGCAATCGAATTGTTTCTCTGGCTGTATGAGATGTGGCGCCGTCTTGTAGAAACCACATCCCCTCCACAATAATTTCTTCAATTCTAGGCACGAAAAAATTGGTTATCAATTCACGATACCGAACACCATTGACTGTTTGCTCTTGACCTGACCGCTCATTTTCATTAAAAAAAGGTCCAATGATTCCTCCAGCCCAAAATTCGCACCACACAGTGACACGTTGAGGATGCATTTACTTCTCGTGAATCACCCGAGGATTTTCCTCGCCCCAAATGCGACAATTCTGCCTATTGATGAAGCCATCAAAATGGAAATGGTCACTAAAGATGATTTTATCGGCAAAATCTGCATTTTCATGTTTTCTTTCCAATACCCAATTAACGAACTCCCTTTGCAGTGCATGGTCAGCTGGATTCAGTTCCTGAGTCAATTGAACCTTGTATGCCTCAAGACGCAAACCTTTCGTCAAAATTCGCTGCATAGTGGATTTTTAAACACCAATTTGCTGAGCTCGTTGTCGAACTGAGGTGGATGGAGTTTGAGCGACATCATCACGTACTGCTGCGATATGTTCGGTCGATCGACCTGGTCGAAGGCGCGTTGTTGTCTTTGCATCAGCTACAGACCCAGTTTCAGCAAATTTGTCCATTAATCGCTTTACAATTGATTCTTCGGGAACATTATTGTAACCCCAAATCGATCGCAATTTGCGAACTGTAGCCGCAAAACTTTCACTATTTTGGTAAAACAATTTCACGATGAGAATGCGTTGTTCATTCGTGTAGCGCTCCATTTTTATTAACCTTATACCTTCTACTAATAAACATTAATAATTGTTCAAATGTAAAACATAGACAATTCGAATGGCGCCAAGTTTAAATCATGCGTTCTTGTTGGGACACCCTTTAGTAGAAATCCCCTTATGCGGACATCACCCTAAGGCGCACATCTTCCTTCGCCAGGCACTTATAGGCTGATACCTTTCTAAGGCGAACGCCATCCTTCGACAGACACTTTCATAAGAAAACCACCTTACGTCTCAGACACCTTATTTAGTCCCTAAGGCGAACAAGGATACTGACCGAGTACTTCAGTATGCACCAGGTATGGGTGCCGTAACATACTGAGATCTAGAGGAATTGCGAGACCGATCAGCTTGCCAGGCGCAGCACGGAATCCGTAATCTCTCCCGAAATTGATTGACCTTCCACTCCCTTCGCTGCAGTAAAACGCATAAAGAAGTGCACATATTGAGCAAACAAGAATAAAAAATGGCATGCCACTCCACCATAGAAATACATGCGTCCAGGCTCAGCATCCCTTACAACAACTTTTGCAGGAGCTGCAAGGACGAGGATGTGGTTGAAACTTCACCTCTCCTTCTCCGTGATTGTCAAGCGCTTACAAAAAGATGAACAAAAAAGAACCCTAGGAAAGTCTTTCTTTGTCAGTCTAGATGAACTAAGTGACATTAGTATGGAACAGCTCAGTAGATACATTGCTCAGTCACACTGGTTCTAAGGACACTAAGGAGACTAACCGCGCGGCATCGCGATAAGCCCAAAGAGAGCGTACTTGTGGTGGCCTTTTGACAACCTGTCGCTCCAACCTAACCTAAATTCCTCTACACCGCCAAATGCACCTTTTTTCATAGTTTCAACTCCACACTAACTACTTTACTTCGTTCTTGACCACACATAAGTACTCGCTTTAAAACGGAGATGACAATCCTTTCGTAGGTCAATCACTATCCTTGTACAAGCTCCTCGAACTGAAATTCCATTGCAAAGATCTTAGCTCCTAGCAGTCCAAATGCATTCAAACATCCAAGAGGATTGCAAACCCTTCTATTCAAAGTCAACTTTTCAACACACACGAACCGAGCACATCGAGTCACACATCAGACCGATTAAATGGGAAGCATCAAAACCGTCATCTGCAAGGCACATTCGTCGCATGAATTGCTTTCGAAAATAAATCACAAGTGTGCCCACTCATCGGCGACCGACTGTTTGCAGAGCCCTCCTCATGCACGTTTCATTTTATTGAAATTTTAAATGTCTTGTTTGTAGGCGAAAGTACTCAGCGCTCCTACGATCTGCATGGACACGAAAATAGCCCCCATTCCCAGCAAGGACAACCTCTCGCCCAGCATATGCAGACCCTCAAGTGTCACTCTGTCTGATTTGCATGCGAATGAGTCATGAGTCCTGACATCTGGCATCAGGGCGTCCGTTAAGAACATCAAACCTAGTTACCTTTGAGAAGGCAATAAGCTCAGAACATCCCAACATGTACCATGAAAATTTCACCAGACACACAATGCACGGAGGGACTTGTGACTGAGCACAGCAACAAAATTAGCATGGAATTGAATTTATATCTCCTGCTGCCTGCCGCCTCAGAGGTGATGGGGGAGGGGGGGGGGCTAAAAAGGCTCCTTGAAGCACGGTCAGTTGAGTCCGGTCAAAGTGTTGTTCAATTAGAATAATTTATTTAGTCGAAATGAGTCTGCCGCAATCCTGTGGCAGCCGTTGTGGTCTGGAGACGATTTAGGGACTGCAGCTGCATGGTCCTCCTTAATTCAATCATTCGCTCTGCACAAAGCTCCGCATCAGGGCGCACTCTCTCGCACACACTCACACGAGATGGGGGTAAAAAGTTCAAGGATGTAGGCGACGTCAGCTCCTTTAAACCGACCAGCACGTCACCTCGAATCATGGCTGAAATTTTTCATTGAGTTTAAATTGAAAACAATAAAGTCACTGTTGTGTAAGGAGCAGGGTGGTGGTGGTGGTGGTGGGTCAGTTTTTCGAGCACCAGGCAAATGTGGTTACCCTTTGCGACAGCTCCTACGCACAGTCTGCCAGTGGTTGGTAAGATAGGCACGGATGTGTGTGTTTGAGAGGACGCCAGGATTGCGACCGACTGTGTGACGAATGCGTGCGGAATGGATGTTGCTACGAATGAAGGGCGCCCTCTGTCACAGTTTCACCACTCAGGCCATTAAATTTTGACAAATGGATCAGTGGTCTGCCCAGATTTATTCCTCGCAAGGATCCTCCCAAAACGAACTTTGCCCAACGTGGCCCCAGCAAAGGACTGATTCAGAAGCCATTGGCCACACCCACGGCTATTCCCGCAACAACAATTTACATGTTAATAGCTCGCCGAAAGATTAATACGAAAGCAAAGCGATCCCGAAGAAATACGAGACACAAATGATGTCCTTCCGCCAAACCGTCATCGCTTTTCCTCTTCCAACCAAAATGCCGCCCCGAGCTCTACGCAGTGTGTGCGTTCGTTGATCTTCCTCGCCTCCGGCTGTCTCTGCGTGTGCCTTGTGTGGCGACGGCAACGACAGCCGAGATAAGGAGAAACTACAAATTTCCCTGTGAACGAGGAAACTTTTGCTGGTCCTGCCGCGTCCCGCGCACAAAGGAGATCATCCAAATGGATACTTTGTTGTGTACTTGGTTATTTAAATTGGGCAATAAAAGAAGGAAAGGGCGTAACGCCCCATTCCCACGGGCACAACCGGGCCGCACTCGGTCGTATGCAAATTTTCAGCGAGTTAACTTTTTCACAAGATTGTCCAAGGCAAGGTTGCCGTGGCGCGATCCGGCGACTCATCGGGCGACGGCGGCGGCGGCCACGAAGGACGTGAAGGGGAAATTGATTTCATTTGAGATTTTTCTTCCGTCAAACTTTCGCTGAGGGGGAAGTTTCCATATTTTTCTTCCGCGAGCGAGTGCTCGAGAGTCGGAACGGATGGAGCGTTTCGCAAAGTTTCCCGAAGGTTAAGTGTGATGAAGTGTGTACGCTCATTTTTGTTTTTGGGAGGGCTGAGGCCGTGGGGGGGTTGACCTTTTTTTGTTTTGGTGAAAAGTTTGTGGGTTCTCTGTGACGCGCCGCGGGATACATGAGGTTCTCTTTTTGTTGTTTTGCGAGACGTACATATATTCAACTCTGCGGCAATTTGTAGAAAATATTTGCGGTACTCTGACCGTGATGAGTGTAGAGGGGGCTGCGGGGCAGGTCTTTACGTATTTTTTTGTAAGCGCTAATGGAGATGGATGACTGATGAACACTTTATTCGATGAGGCTGTATTTCGAAGATGATTTTGAAGATTACCTTGACCAGAGTTGAAGGAAGACAGACATTTACTGGAAATGTACAGGCTTACAAAGTTGCACAGTGTTTTGCTTGCTAATCAACGGTAATTTTGGGGAAAATTTCCCCGAATTTGCAAATTCCTTCGTCCATAATTTTGAAAATGCAAATTTTTAAATTTCGTCTTCTTAGTATGGTGACGTTATTGAATATCAACGGACGAAGAATACAGTTTTTTATCGAACAAACCCAACACAGGAGACCATTGCCACACCTCAGTGTAACGTACTACTGAACAGCTTCCTTTACTACAACTCAACCACTAGTCCCTGACATGGACTTCTTTTCAATCTTTGAATAATGGCCTCAGGGACTCTTAGAACGCGTGGATAGTCTCATAGCAGACAAGGCCCAATCAACTTCTGAAATCAGGCGATTGAGGCTGTGAATCGTCCTGTACCTTAGTTATACTACTGATGGCGTGACTGAGTTGATGAAGCACATGATTCAAAATCACATCCGGAACACGATAAACAGTATGAACGAAAACAGTAATGGAAACAAAGACCAGTCCTCCAGACTCAGGTTTTGAGGTAACTTTACTGCAGGCGAAAGCTTGACTTGAGACTACGTTCTGATGACAAGGGATGTTATGGTCTCCTGAAGCTTGTTTTCAGCCGCCCAACCGTGCGGTAGGCCCTCTCGTGGTGTGTTCTATACGACATGCATATGCTTACGTTCAGTCATAGTCTATTCTCCCAGAGAGTCACTCAATTGTTGCCCGTTGGCAAATGACTCGGCAATGAACTCCATACTAACGTCACAGCAAGTCGTAGCTAAAACACAAAAAAGAAAAACAACCTTTCGATGGTTTTAATTTTATTTAAAAAGAAACTCAAACACACACGCACAACAAAACAGAAGAAGTAAAGTATATTAGAGGAACTAACGATGTATCGTGAACTGGATTCTCGTGAACTGGGTCCCTGAACTAGCATCGATTCGAAATTTCGACTACTGTGTTCCACATAAAAAATGGGCTGCAACAAGGGGCTGCTGGTTCGCCAATCTTGTTTAGTATATTCTCTAGCGATCTCATAGGTTCTATGCCTAACATCATTGCGATTGCCGATGATCTAATCGCGTAAAGATCAGGTCCGAAAGTAGAAGAAATAAACCGTTTGCTGCAGAGCGTCTTTGATACAATTCAACCATAAGTGTGAAACTATCCTCTTCAGAACACCGCTGTCCAGGGCCTCAAGCGATACGAAAATGAACTGGCGCAAGTTTGGCATAGTTGATCCACAAGGACGACCATTAACTGTAGAAAGTGTAGTCAGATATCTAGGCATCTGGTTGGACCAGTATCTGTATGGTGGTATTCACATAGATGCAGCTTTGACCAGAGCTAAGAAGGCCTTCGCTATGGCAAGAGGACTGTTTTACAGCAGTCAACTTGATACCAGGGTGAAGGTCATCTACTACATGGCCCTCATCCGGCCAATTATGGTATATGGTTATCCTGTGTGGTTTAACGTGAGTCCTTCCCTGATGGAAAAAATGAGGGTGTTCGAGAGGCAGTGCTTTCGGGCTTGTCTCCGTTTATATCGAACACCAGAATCCCAGTACAAGGAATTTTATCCCAACGAGATTCTGTATAACGAGGCAAATCTTATAAGGATAGATAATTTTATTATTAAGTTGATTCGGAGTCACACTGCTCGAGGCATGGCTTCAACTAACAATCTGAACTTTGGGGCTTACTACCCAAATGAAATGTACCATGAACGGGTACGTCTTAACGGCTTCATTCCCCCTGAAGCTTTCCTCTACTTGGACGTTAAAGGCCTGATACAAGATAGGGAAGGCTGCCCTATCATCTTCCACGTCGCACGCCGAACAGTAGAAAGGCAACTCCAATACGAGCCGGACGTCGCTCGCAGCCACAAGGAACTCCTACGGTTCAGTAGGGCGATTTCTGTCCGTGATAGAGCAGTTTCTGCCAAAGAACGACAATTTTACTGGTGGTTGCATCAGAACCAGCGTTCGATGCCGCTAATATAAATAGACGCTATAGTTGAGTCTATAGGGCCAACTCATATAGGTTAAGGTAGCTTAGGCATTTTATATAACAAAAAATAAATAAAAAAAAAATTAATAAAAATAAAAAATATAGAATATAGAAAAAAACACAACAAAACACAAAACCCAAAAAAAAAGGTGCACCACGGCGTACGTTCCTATACTGCCGCATTGTGGCAGCTGGGCCCTTCATGACATGGAGTCTTCCCTGGCTCGAAACTCGAGCTCGTCCTGATAATCGTCGTCAAGCTCTGGTCTCAGTTCACACATTGGCTTCATTTTTGTAGGCGATTTACAAAAATCTGCTACTTGCCTTCTGCCTGCCTTTAATTCATACACCTACTGTATTTTTAAGGTAAATAAGCAGTCGTTGAATCGCCTACTAAGGTTCTTGAGTACTGTTCGTGAAAATCTCCCGGCTACCCCACTATATATAACAGCGTGTAACACACACTCCGCTGCTCAATAAGGAATAAAACGCACAGAGTGGGGTCTTTCTTTCTTTCTGTTGCCTCCTACATTTTGTCGGTCGTCATTGCCGTTGAAAACTTTCGCTGTTGTCGGCCGGTTTCAATTCCACACAGAACATAGCGAAGTTTGTTCTCCACAACGTACGGTCCTTTGTACTTTGGCTCCAGTTTGTGCCATTCACCAGTGGGCGATGGAACACTTTCCACTTCTACTAGTCCGCCTTCGTTGTATGTTGTTGGATGCTTGTATTTGGCTTCAAACCTCAGCTCTCATTTCTCCTTTTTTTTGTGAATCCCAGGAGACACATCTGCTGGTTGTTGCTGCATTTTGACTGGCTCAAGGTCTTCCTCTTTATGAACAGCAAACGATTAACACCAATATCATTAAGCTTAAAGTCAAAAACTATTTCGTTCGAACTGCATTCAGTTTTTGAGTTTGGTTGTGCTTTAATGGACCATTGTTGCTGCCGTAGTTCTGAGTCCCAATCGTGTTGCTCATCGCTTGACGTCAGGAGATAGGGCAGAACACTTTGATTGAACCTCTCGATTAGGCCTCGAATTCTTTGGCTGTAAAAGCGCTACCCCAACCGCTGATCCGGGCAAACCAAAATAAGTTATCAGATCGTTAAGCATTTCGATCACGGCTTCGTTTTTATATCCTTCACTGATCTGATGACTATGCATTTACTGAAAACGTCAGCAACACCGATGATGTAAGCCTTACCTCGTCGACTTCGCGGAAAAGGACGCAAGTGATTCACGGGATCGGAGCAACATCTACGACCTTCTTCTGCACCTGGCACTCTCTGGCGACAACAGCATTCGATTTGGCGAAATTCTGCATTCGCCTGAACCACAAATTCTTCCTAATTTGCTAAAGAACTTTCAGAAATAAGGCATTTGGATAAACAAGAACAAATTGATCCTCATGTCCCTCCAGACACCGACATGAGGAGGTTTCCCAACAGCTGAAAAACTCTGGCGCGTCATGTAAGTGCTACCCAACCGAAGAGCACTAGCAACAAAGGACAACGAAAAGCACCTCTGAGTGAACTTGAGAGTGGGAAAAGGACTTCGACTTAACTTAAAATTCATACTTCACTCTTAGTTGAATCTTCAAAGCGTCTGTCTCGCTTCTTCCCATTTGTGTGACGAGTTAACGAAGAGAGTCCAATGAAGGAACTGTGGCTTAACAAGCAGCTCATATGAATCATCATAGCTTATGACTTCCCTGTGTGGCACAGCATCTCCAAGGTCGGCTCGGGGAAACTTTTGATTTTCGACTGGATGGTGCTTCGGATCTTATAAGTTTCATCTTTGATAAAGACCGGATGCAATAGCACAGGAACGAGAGGGTTTACGAGGAGGCAGACGCATCGTCCCCTTGCATCAGTACTTGATGGAATTGTTCAAGAAGCAGCTACATGATACTGCAACTCATCCAAATTCCATTGGCAGCTTAGTTCCGTCGTTGTCTTAACGCTCGGCATGTGCCAAACGAGGATCTCTCAGCATCAACAAGCAATGAATCAAATTTTACGGGTGGTCAGAAACAGTGAAGCCCATTTCTTCTTTCTGCAATAGAATCGATCGATCAGGTAATAGATGAGAAGATTCTGGAGTGGGCGCAACTCTCAAGGAAGGTACTGGTACCTTACAAGCTCACGTTTAAACGTGAATACCACTGGAAGCAGTTAAGAAGGATGAGGGGTTTTGAATTCCACAATCTCACCTCGAAGAATGGGCATCGCTGCCTGCAAGCTATCCATTCCCAGCTGCTATATCAACTATCAGTAACTGACTTGAAAGAAGAAGCGTTAAGGCCTTAAAACAAATTTTCTAACTCGAATAAGCACACCAATGCATCTTTTTCAAAAAAAAACTCTTCACCTGACTGAACCTCTGTTTACAATCCCCATCGTTTAATTGAAAGTAAGAATAGAAGCCCTAAACCGAGATATTCACTCCTGTTCCCTCGAAATAAGGACATTCCAAAGCCTAGTCCATTGTCTCTCTTTCTCTCTACAAACTATTTGTCTCGTTCTTCAACATTCATACGAAATTAAATTTCCATCGAAATTCCAACAAAAACGTCTCCTAATCTACGCATAAAGACTCTCAATCATTATCACAGTAAGTTCTCGTTGACTGCCAGCAAACATGGTGTACATCCATTCACGGCTCAACCCCATTAAGTGCTCACCTCCTCGTCCTTCAGTTACCGACTTATTGCCTTTTATGAACACCAATGGAGACTGTAGCTAAACTCATAATCTGTGTACATTCCACTGTCACTCTCGCACTTAGTGCGACGGCAAACAGCTTTCAAGTCAAAAACGAACGCAAAACTACAAATCCCACTTGGCTGGAATAGGAACAGGAACTGCACTCACCTGTGCCCCTTTTGCCATGCACGTCGGTGGCGGCACTTTCGTTTAAAGCGAAACGTAAATATTTGCATAGCACTTCCATGCGAGACGATAAATAACGTTTACAGAAAGTTTTGTAGCACTTAAGTGAGGTGTTGTAGTCGTCATAAAGGTGGCTGTCCTTGTTGTTGGAAACCTTTAACGATAGTCGTTGTTGCTGGTGTTCAAATTCGGATTCTGAAGGAGACTAGACAGGACATAAAGAAATTCGGGGTGTGGGTGTGTAAATGAAGGAAACAAATTAAGTTTAAAGTAATTTGGAGGGGTGTCGACCGGCTTGGACGTAGACGGGGATTTCAAATATTGGTAACTCTTGAAAATGTTTTTCAAAGTAAGGACTTGAAATATTTTAAGCTACTTAAAGAAACTCTGTGTTTAGATACCACTTGAATTAACAGTTGGACTAACCGTCTCCTAAGCGGTGTTGAAACGTAACTAAACGAAACCATTTTTAAAGCAGTTCGAAACTTGAGACGTTGGGGCTGATCTTGAAAACGGTTACCTACTTTATTAGAAAGGCATGGTAGCGGCGCAAATTTGAGAACCTTTTCATAGACAATTAGTACTCTTTGAGTGTTGTCAGCAAATTCGAAAGAGAAAAATGCGAGGTGTTCCGTCCGGGAATCGAATGGTAGGTCGACGCACTAACCCACTACGCCACGGCGACACAACATTGTTAGTTGCCTCTCCGAAATGTCTGCACTTGTCTTAAATAATTAGCATTTGCGGGAAGTTTTGATTTTCTTTTTTAATTTGAAGAGAAGTGCAGCTGAAGCCACTCGAATGCTTCTAGATGTTTATGGTGAATCTGCTCCAACCGATAAATTATGCAGAGGGTGGTTTCGACTATAGAAATGTGGTGACTTCAGTCTCGAAGACAATGAGCATCTTGGCCAGCCCATAAAGTTTAAAGATAAAGAATTGTAGGCTTTGCTGGATCAAGATCAGTGGGAAATGCAGAGTGAGGTGTCAGAATCGTCAGGAGTGACTCAGCAAACAAATTCCGTTCTGTTGAAAAAGTTTGAATTTATTCATTCAGAGATGTCGAATGGTGATTTTTCATCTCGGAACTGGTTCTTGAAAGACCTCAAAAAAAGGGTGTTTTGCACCTTATCGTGACTGGAGATGAAAAGTGGTGAAAAGAAGTGATTCCGATAAAAAGATAAAATAGTATGCCTGATAAACTATCATCGTCTACATCGACGCCAAGGAAAAACATCGATGGTTGAGAGGACATGTCCTGCAAATGGTGGCACCAGACGGGTGTGATGTACTTTGAGCTACTAAAGCCACGCGAAAACATCGACGTGAAACACTATCGACTTCAACTAAAGCGTTTGAGTCATGCATTGCCCAAAATACGAAAACGGCAGGATGGCATGATAAAGAAATTTTGAAACCAAACACCGCTCAATCTCACGTGGTTGTAGTGGTAGAAAATTGCTGTAAACGCTTAAATGGAAGGTCTTACGCCATATTCTCCAGACCTTACTTCATCCGACTATGGGCTTTTTCGACGAATGCAAAACGATTTGTGTGGTCACCAGTTCGGGTGTTTTGAAGAAATCGAAGGTTGGCTCAATGATTTAATCGATGCCAAAGACGATTCAATTTTTAGAGATGAAATAAATAGAATTATCAGAAAGATTGGAAATGCATGCAATTGATGGAAGATACTTTGAGAAACGTACCTCTTACGATTTTCAATAAAAGAAATTTTTGAACACAAAAACCAGGCTCACAATACCAGAAGTATCCATTGCAAGCGTCCATCGCTACAGGAAGGTAAGTAACACAAGCGACAAGCACACAATTCGATCCTCAAATTTGCACAACTTGACCTTTTCAATGAAGTAATAAAGAAAAAGCGACCAGAATGAACCAACAAAAAAGCAGTTGTTTAGGATCGTGACAAAGTTAGGCCATCTTTGACGCAAGTTGGTGGAAAGTTTTGATGCATGCACCTGCCTGGACCTTGCACCCGCTGACTACAATTTGTGTCAGTTTTTACAAAGCTCTTTTAACGGTTAAAAATGGAACCACCATTGAAAAGTCATTGAAAATCTCATAGACAAGTTTTTCGCTTGTAAACAGCAGAAGTTCAGTTCAAGTTTTGAATTTTCATTCAAAAATGTTTAAAAACCTGAGGACCAAGCTTAAGGTCCAAAACATAGGGCGTCTTCGTAAACACAGTCATCTGCGAAAGTACGAACGTCTGCCTGCTTTGTATCTACAAATTAAAAAAAAATATTTTTTCTGCACGCAGTCGGCAGGCAGCTATTTTATTTTGGCTGCGCAATCTGCCCGACGCCTACTTTTTTACTGCGTATTGTTGACGTTTACGTACAGAACATATGACAGCCGGGCTGCTTTAGTACAATTTGATTTTGAGTTTACGAACACAACTAACGCAGATCTTTGTTAGTCTGATGTTTACGAAGACGCCCATAATCTACTCTTCGCCTGCACACTACCTACAACGGTCGGTGCATTGACATGTCCGTTCGAGGTGTGTATGAGTATTGTATATATTTGTTTTTCTATCCTAAGATTCATTCATTTTGCGCCTTTAAATTGGTTGCAATAGCCTTTGATAACTGTCAAATTCAGCTGTCATTTAATGTGTCACGAACCGCATAAGCGAACATTCGAACGGTACGTTAAAATTAATGTCTCTATTCAAACGTAACCACTTTTTGCGCATTTCCTTAATCGGTAGTTGTGAAAAAAATTAAAGAGAGCGGAATACTGACAGATGACGTATGTTAAGGGCTGTATTTCATCCTAATGTACTATCAGGTCAGTCTAAAATACAGCTGCTGCTGAAAATAGTATTGCTGATGATCTAAATTTACCCATTTCCTGGCATTCGTAGCAGTTAAACGTGTCGTACACCTAACTATGTGGTATTTTGTGTTTGGATTTTGGTTTCCATTTGAATACAGTTCAACTTAGGCCACAATTGAAGCCTGGTCTCCACTCTTTAATGCCATATGTAAGGTCCTCTGATTTTTCGAACAACATTTGCTTCAGTAATGAGTCACAATTCTCACTCGGTGGGCATGTAAACAAACAAAATTTGGCATATGGGGCTCAGAATAACCAAACGGACAAAGCACCTGTCTGATGTGCTCTACGGTCAGAAAATATCATTAGCCCGCACTTCTTCGATCTCGGCTTCTTAGATTTTAATGCATTTTTATCAAATATTCTGAACAAAAATACTTAAAGCTAGCTTACTGCACTGATCGAATGTCTAACTTACTGAACTCAGAACAGAACTAAGTCGTTTTGCACATTAGAAATTACCTTAATGGCTGCCTGACTGGCGATATTTCCATTATTGACGTCTTTCTGGCAGACTTTTTGGCACGCCCGATTAAAAGAGAGCTGTGAACGGAAATCTGTGTAAGCAGGCTTTCTCAATTTACATATTTTTTTTTCTAAAACTCCATTAACCGATGTTCTGTCCTTCTGACTTTCTTGTCAAAACTAATCAAAGTTGGCAACAAACCAACAAAGCGAAAACATCGACAGCCAAATAAGCTCACAACCCGTTTTCAAAGAATCAAAAACCGCTTTGACCATTCGCAGACAGTTTTTTGTCTCAACTCACTCTCCATCCGTCTCTTTGCCAACTATTTGGTGTAGATTTTCGCTCATTGACATGCTCAAGCGTCCCTCACAAGACATCTGTTCGATGAATCACACAAAAAAACTGAAAACAAAAAAGGCAGCTGCAAAAAAAAAATTAAAAAGATAACAATAACTGTACCGCAAATAAAATGGCATCACTTTTCATGACGGCTATCCTCCGCTCACCCCCTCCATGCACCAATTCACAGTCCAGCCAGTCCAGGTCCTTTTTTTTTTTGTTTTATGATTCACCAGAGATAACGTTCTGTTCATTTCTTGGTTGCAAAGCAGAAACTCCCCGCCCCGGCCACGGTAATTTTGTGCGCTGTGTTCTTGCGAGATGTCATTTTGAAATGTCATTCAATTTACATGATTTGGACATTCGTTGATTTATTCGCTGGACGCTGTCTCCCTCCCCCACTGACAGCTTAATGGAAGTCCTTCTGTTGAATGGCGAAACGATTCGCTGCAAAAAGCGCAAAGAGCACAAAGACCGTTGCTTATGCATAAAGGACATTTTATTTTCATTCTGCTTGGCAATTTTTCTTTATTTCCTTTTATCTTGTGTTTTTATTTTTGAGAAGAACATTTCGTTGCCACGAATAATGGCGGTTGGTTTGTTTTGACAAAAAACAACGAGGGACTTGATCGTCTGGAACTGAGTGGAGTTTCTCGGAGAGGCTGTGCAATTTGACGGATAAATGAGACCCAAAGTAATGGCACGGGAATAATTGATGTTAATAAATTTGTAGAGTATCATTAACTCGGACTGGCTGTGATGGAGGAGTACTCAAAAGTGAATGAACATGTGGTATGGGGGGGGGGGCGTTTGATATTTTGTTCCTGTTTCAAGGAGAGAAGGGTCTTCGATCGAATTGTTCAGGGAAAAGCTTCACAATTCAGGTGTCAATCGCATTCTTTTGTTATACAGAGTCAAGATGCACATTGCACTGATTGGCCTGTCACTGAAAAAGTTGAAAAAATTTGCCAACTGGTAGAGCAATACTAGTAAGAAAACTTTCAGAAGACAGCTGAGGAGATCCGTACGACAGCTTGGAATCATCCCAAACAAGGAGAGTACTCATGCATTTAGACGAATTAACACAAACAACTTTATTGACCAAGTAACCATCAGTAAAACGCTGCTGAAACGTAACGAAATCTAGCCATTTTTGGAGCGAGAGAGGTGATGCAAAATAAAATCACTTCAAGACTATGTACAAAGACACCGCGAAGATTTCCTGATTCCTTATTTCATTCAGGAACACAAAGACGGTGCCCAACATCACTATGGTTACAAACTCACGTACATAAGACTTACACCACGCATAAAGCTTGATCCAGGATCCGTTCGACTCCACAGACTTGCTTGTGGCAACAGCAATTTGTGATCAAAAGGACGTAAGTCCCAGTGTCAGATGCGGTCTGTTTTTAATTCTCTTTAAACTAGTACAGTTTTTGTGACTAATTTCAGCCTACATCAGTTTATTCTTCTGCTTTTGACGATACGATCTACGATAACCTTCTTCATACAACAAGCACTCGGCAGGTGATCGAGGCAACACATGATTCTAAAATATATTTCGACTTAAGACAGTTTTTTGAAAGTTTCTAAGACATCCCGATCGGTAACGAACAAACTGAGATCTTTAATGTCAAAAACGGTTTTAGACAAAATGACGCGATGTCATGTGACTTTTTCAGCACCAACCTAAAGAAGATCGTGCCAAACTCACAAATCAATACCAGAGGCACGATCCTCCAAAAGTCAGTACTGCTGCTGGCTTACGCGGATGACATTGACATGGTTGAACGAAAACAGGGAGCTGGCAAAGCGGTGTTTGCTGGGATTGAAACAGAAGCGGCTGAATTGACACAACGTAATGATAGGCAGCAAAAAACTAAAAAACTTAAAGGTAGCCACTACCTCGGTTCAGTAGAAAATAAGGGCAAGAACATTAGTACCGCATCTTGACAACAGCTGGTGCTTTGGGGTCAAGAGACAACTGAGTTACAAGTCCCTGCCTGAGAAGGCCAAGCTGGTTAAATACTAAACCCAGATCACCTTTGCCTTGCCTTACGGCAACGAAACTTGGACATTGTTGAAAGCGGGTGAGAAAGCTCTTGGACTTTTTTTGGGGAAATGCTAATAACAATAGTTGAGTGGCACATCTGCCCACAGGGGGCCAGGGTCTAGCTTCTGCAACAACTACTCGTGTTGTGCGTGCTACTGTTCTCAAACGAGTAGAAGGGACCTACAGTTTTAAGCCGACTCCCAACGACAAGATTTGAGAAACTTTTCATAGACAGTGTGTTCTCAGAAACTTGAAACGAAATCGAACTTTCACCTTCGGCATGTGAATGGATGCACTTACCCACTACGCCTCGCCTACCAATGGTACACGTTCATGCGTTGATGGTATATGAAGGAGAACATCTCCCGACGAACTGCTTAGGCTGTACAGTGACATGCGCCTGGTCAAGCGTCTTCGGATACAATGCTTAAGATGACTAAGTCCTGTTGAGCTGATCTATAACACCGCTCTTGCCTCAGAAATATTTTAATCTGAGCCGTTGGAATAATGCAACAGAGAACGACCTTGTATGGGATGAAGCACACAAGTGAAGAAGAACCTCAACCAACTTGGAGTTCGCAATTGGAGGCAGCTGGCGAGAGATCGTAGATGGAGAGATCTCGTAGCTGAACCCAAGGACCACCCTCGACTGTAATGCCATGTAAAGGACAAGAGCTGTTCCGAAAAATAAAAATAATCCAAATGTTAGTCCAATTAAAAAAAAATGTCAATTTGATCCTAAGTCTCACAAATCACATCCAATCCAAAGCCACCTTATTAGCCTTCCAGCTACCCACCACCCCTGGCTAAATTGACCCACCTTCTTATCTCAAATTGACGCCAACATCCATAAAAGGGCGACCTGAAATTCAGTTATTTCCGTGTCCAATTAGCAGTTTCCATCCTAATGCCAATGAAAACAGATGAGAAAAACAAAATTTTGTTTTTATGAAAACACGCCAATAAACGCAAGAACTGTTATTTTTTAATCTGTCCACAGGGGCAAAAACACAGACACACAGCCATGCAGGCAGCAACCATCATAAAGCATACTTTCTAACCGAAAAGCAAACAGTTGCCCGCAGTTCTGACAGCCGAAAAGCAAACACCGCAAGGACAAACACAAAAAAGGATACACGACACACACCGAGGGGGAGGAACAACAGCACCAGTGCCAACCGCTAGAAACAAAAGGCAACAGCAGCAAAAGAGAACAGATCTCTCCACTCGCACACCCAACGGGTGACACAGGTAATCCACTTAATTACTACGCAAACAGAGCCATCTGACGTGATGCCATTGTTTTTCTTTGTGGGGCAGCGGCGGCGCGGCACTGGTTGGCAGCAGCGCTTCCTGTTGCTGTGTGTGCAGCGCAAGGGCCCGGCCAGCGACGAAGATGAACAGGGCGTAGCCGTGCCTCTAGCTTCGGTCACTTAATTGAGTTTGAGGGGATGCTGATGCTAATGCTGATGCTGATGCTGATGCTGATGGTGATGTTGTCGCTGTGCTGCAAACACAGTGTTAAGCTGCCGCTTCCGTTGCGAACTTTATCTGCGACCGGTAATCCTGGACATGGTCTAATGCCCAGATGCCTGGCGATGATATGAGTTTATTGCAGGACCGAAGTAAAATAAGGGATTCCTTGACACGGGCGAAACGTGCCGAAAGGTACGTCGCATCCACCGCCCGGGAAGAACTCTGCGTTAATGCATGTAAATTGTCACGTATGTCGACCGCTGGGAAAGGGCGGAAAACCAGACTCATTAGTGACAAGGTTCGGAGCTCACACACATACACACGTACACCGGCACCGAGGATAGAATTGTCAGAGTACTTTAATCGGGGCGCTTCTGAGGAGGACACTAACAAATCTAATAAGGGTGAAATTGATCGTAAGGCATTTGGATCATTTTGACGAGGGTGGCAATAATTGTGGTCATTAGGGGGAAGCTAGTGGAGCAAGCCAGTCAGTGGGTCTGATGCTGGGACACAAGCAGATCTGACGAAGCCACAGAGGATGTCAAATGTCCTCGGTAACACATGCGGCAATGAATTCAAACTTCAAAGTGAACTAATGGTAACGGGAGGCTTTTGCTTTACCAACTCAAATCGAGTTTTTCCTTCTGAGGATCTAAGACTGATGTCTGAGGAGAAGGCGAAACTTAAGCATCTATGTTTTGGTGCAGCATTGTTCGTCTGTCCCTTGGCATCTTCAATTGAATTTGAAATATATCCTGGCAGATATGAGACCGCTCCTAAGTTGGGAACTAAATACTTCACTTTTAATGAAATCCTTGCAGCAACATCAATGTCATATTTGTTGGTTCTTGTTGGCTGATGGTTGAATCAACACCAGGTTACATTTTAGACTTCATAGATTTACAGTGGTCATAAGTCAAAAATCCCTTATTCTGTCTGCTTGGTCCTTAAGACCATAAAAAAGCTCACAATGGACCAAATCTTTAAACTGTGACAGATGCTGAAAAATCTGGGAAGATAATTTCTGCAGACTTTTAAACGGCGAAGACGGCCCAAATTCCACTGTTAGGCAGAATGTTCCACTCAACTTAAACGATAATAGGCAAAAATTCCTAGGCTAGGTCAAGATAAAAATAATGAGACTGAAGACAAACAAAGCTGCTGGAGCAGATGGACTGTCCGCAGAGCTGTTTAAAGCAGCTGGGGATGACCTGGTTGGGCGCATGCACCAGCTCATCTGTAAGATATGGTCGGAGGAAAGCATGCCCGATGAGTGGAATCTCAGCGTCGTCTGTCCGATTCACAAGAAAGGAGACTCCTTCGGCTGCGACAACTATCGGAGAATCAGTCTCCTTAACATCTCGTACCAGATCCTCTCTGCCGTATTGTGTGAACGCCTTAAGCCGTTCGTCAACACCCTGATAGGTCCTTATCAGTGTGGTTTCAGGTCAGGGAAGTCCACCATCGACCAAATCTTCACACTGTGGCAGATGCTGGAAAAGATCCAAGAAGTGCAAATCGACACTCACCACCTATTGGTCGATTTCAAGACCGCATATGACAGTGTGCATAAAGACGAGCTATACATTGCCATGTCTAGTTTTTGCATTCCTACCAAACTTGTCAGATTGTGTAGGATGGCGATGGAGAACTCTCTCTGCTCCATCAAGGTCTGTTACTCACTGAGACCTTCAATGTCAAAGAAGGTTTAAGACAATGCGACGCACTGTCATGTGACTTCTTTAACATCATTCTTGAGAAGATCGCGCGTAACTCACAGGTTAACACCAGAGGCACGATCTTCCAAAAGTCCGGTCAGTTGCTAGCTTACGCCGACGACGTTGACGTGATTGGGCGAACACAGCAAGCCGTCAATGACGCGTTTTCTGGCACTGAAGCGGAAGCGGCTAAAATGAGTCTGGCGGTTGATGAGGGGGAAACGAAGTACATGCTGTCAACAAGGAAGGACGCACAACATCGACGTCTCGGGCAGAGCGTCACACTAGGCAGCAGAAACTTCGAGGTTGTCAAGGACTTCGTCTACCTCGGTAAACAGTGACAACAACACCAGTGCCGAAACCAAACGCAGAATCACTCTTGCTGCTTGCTTCTTGCTGCTTCTCTGGGCTCAAGAGGTAATTGAGTAATAAAGCCCTCTCTCGAAGGACTAAACTGGCTTTGTACAACAGCTTGATCATTACAGTCCTCCTTTACGGCGTGGATTGTGGCTAAAACTTCACTAGGAAAACCTTCGCGTCTGCTATCTGCGTGCGTGCGATTTTTGGTCCTGTTTGCGTTTATTGCATCTACTCCAGCTCGAAAAGTCCTTGAATCCGAGCCATTGGGACAACGCAACAGAGTACGCCCTAGGTGCACAGAGTGACGCACACATGTGGAGAAGGAGTTTAACCAACTTGAAGTGCGTAATTGAAGACAGCTGACAAGAGATCGTGCTAGCTGGAGGGGCATGTTGTTTGCAGCCCAGGTCCACCCCGGACTGAAGCGCCACTATAAGAAGAAGAAGAAGAACAATCTGCTTATTCAGGGCATTTACTCAAAGAACCTTCATCAGACCCAATCACCAAGAAAACTATTCAACAAGCACACTTTTAATGCCATCGTTATTCGGTTCCAGCACTTCTTCTTTTTCATACCTACGGTTATCCGCATCCTTTCTATTCAAACCGTCTTTTTGCCACTCCCAAAAGTTATTAAATAAAAACCCATAAATAAGAGCACTCAAAAAGTAGCAGAAAACTTCGTTAAAACGACACCCATTCACGTCATCCTTATAGTTCAATAAAACGTCATCATCCCTTCGCTGCACATTTTCACGAAACCACTTCATAAGCTGAAGGCATTTCATTTTCCCCTCCCAAAGTGCCCTCGTTACAGCGTATCCCCGCTCGCGTTTCGCCCATAAAACTACACGCCGCCAACATTGTGTCGAAGATCTTCAGCGAACAAAGTTGTACGAGCACCCTCACATCAGCGGCCAGTCACGTTTTCTATTTCAGCGAAATTCCACGAAACAAGTATGAAACTTTAATCAAATTATTAGCGCGTTCCTTGCTCCAGCGAACGTTCAACAGTTCATTGCAGAAAGCTGGCATTCGTGATGGAATGGTAATGTTGACGAGGGAGGGGTGGAGAAAAGATGAACTTGATGATAGTGGCACTTGGGTTAGTCGTTACAGTTTAGTTGTCAGCAGGGCGGCATGCACCGGGAATCTAGCACCAAATTGAGGAGTTTTCGATTCACAAGCGACATGAATTGAAGGATCCAGCAAGCGAAGTGCTGCTGGATTGTTGTGCGTTGTGCTAGCAGAAGAAACTTTGAATTGGAATCGTTCTCCTAATACTCAGTTGACGGCTGTCGTGTTGTTTTGAAAAATTGGGTTTTGGAATTTTTGAACACACACCCCTGAGTGAAAAATGAATGTTACTTCACTTCGCTTTGGAAAAACATCGTTTGCATTGCAAATGGAAATTCGAAGCAAACGTGCAGACAAATTGAAATTCATTCAAAATAATTTTTTATCAGGGAGTTGGGTGAGGAAGGCTGCACCTACTGTCATTTAATGCCCATTCACAATGATGGACCTTCAGAAGCATTAGGTAACGTTAAGGGGACCAGCACGATATCGAATTCCAGGTCCTCGGAAATTGTCTTCAAACCACATCCGAGGCATTAGGATGCCCAAGTGCATCTGTAGCAAATTTCATTTGCTTGCCGATCTGCCGTCTATTATCACCAGATTGCAATTTGAATATATTTCCTCTTTCGAAAGCTCACCATCACAGACTTCCTTCAGTCAGTCCTTCCTGGTCATGCCTGCACACTCTCTGGACTTGTGCAAGTTATTAATTCACGTCAAAACAATGGTCTAGGGATGTCCGTAATTCCGAGAAGTAAGTGTAATTGAACGTAACTTTTCCCATGTCGGAGAAAATGCTTAGGAATCCTTGGTGAGGTAAACATTCCAACAAGTGCTAATTGTCTACAATTCTCGGTTCGCTGAAGCCTCTTTAAGACGATTAACAACTTGAGAATGCAGCAGTTGGGGAAATTTGTACTTATTTCGTATACTTGGGGATGGACAGGTTGCATCGATTTTCTCTCGAGTCCTTGATCCCTTTTTCAATCACCCAGAGGTATAAGTTTGTAAATACAACAATTTCTTGTAAAAGACTGATTGTTGAAAAGCTGATACATCTACAAAGAGTGGCTGCTTGGTGCGGTTTGTAACCTGGTGAAATCATGGGGCCGCACTTTTTCAAAAATGAGATCGACCAAGCAGTTGCCGTGAATGGCGTTTTCTATCGCGAGATCATAATGAACTGATTGAGGATATAGAGGCGTACGTTTTGTGCTTTCAACATGACGGAGTCACTTGCCACACAGCCAGCGAAACAAAGACTCCTTTGCGCGAGAAATTCAATGGCTGCGTTATCTCACGTCGTGACGATGTTAATTGGCCGCCACGATGATGTGATTTGATACCGTTGGACTTCTTTGTTTTGGGACATTTAAAAGAAGAGATGTACGTCGACAAGCAAAGAACAGTTTAAGAGCTGAAGAATGAGCTAATTCGACACTTAAACTGTAAGGAGAGATGAGTGGTCACCGTGCCGTAGTGCGTAAATGCGTCGACCCACCCACCGAAGGTCTAGGCACTACATCTTTCGAGTTGCTGATAACACTCACAGAGTATCAATTGTCTATGAAAAGCTTCTCAAATCTCACCGTTCAGAGTCGGCAAAAAATGAAGGTCCCTTCTCCTCGTGAGAGAACAGTAGCTCGCACAGCACGAGTAGTTGTCGTAGAAGCTCGGCCCTGGTCCATTGTGGGCTGTAGTGCCACTCAATTAATTAACTAAAATGAACCTCAACCACGTATCAGACTCCTTGAAAATATGGTCCATTGGATAGAGGTTTGCCTATGAAGTTATGCTGGGTATTTGGCCGATAATTTGCTTCAAACCTAATTGTCATAGATCCACTTTCACAGCAGAAATATATATATTAAGATAAAGAAATCATCTCAAACTTATTTTACTTTATTTACAAATATCATCGTGCGTTTTCGTTGGACCACCCTTATTCGCCGTCATTTTTTTTTTTTTCCAAATGTATTTTTTTATTGTTAATTTTTTCTAATTCCTTAAATCTAGAAGTAAAAATACTTAAACTAGTTACAAATTTCTTAATTATTGTTAAAACTATCTTACTGGCCCTATGCGGGCGCTCTAAGTTAATCTAAATATTTATAACTATTCCCTTTGGCGTTGTCTTCTGTATTATATGTTTGCAGTATTCTAGGCTCTATTTGTAGATATTATTAAAATTAAGAAAATTGTTACAAAAAAAACTTAGCAATCTAATATATTATTTAAAAAATTAATTTATATATATCTTAATCTACGACTATTCTAATTAACCTACCTAAATACCTTACACTAACTTAACACTATTTTTTTTTATTTTTTGTTTTATTTTATTGTTACAATCTAGCATATTCTAAATTAACCTACATTTAAGTTGACCGTAGGGGACCAACAACGTTAGCCGGAAAAGGTAACGACAACTGGAGTTTGATGAGGTTGTAGCCACCAATAAAAACCTCGATCCATACTACTTTCTGTTCTATCCCGAACAGGGATGGATGTACTGAACCGGAGGTCACTTGGACTTACTGTCCTAACAGAGTTCTCGTAGAGCAGTCGCTTGTCCAGTGTTCTCCTCACCACGTGATAAATAAGTGGACATCCCTCCCCATCCGATCAATGTATACAAATGCTTCCGGTGGAATGAATCCACTTTGGCGTCATATTCACATTCAGATTCCCATCGAATGAGGACTGACTTACCTCATTTGCGTGTAGCCCTATTCTTTAGCAGGCGTATAGTTTCGTAATGGAGGCGCAAAAATGAAAATTAAACTGGCAAGTGGGTGCTACTCTTGCACACAAAAGGTTCCGATCAAAATATAAATCTTATTATGATAGTCTTTCCCTAGTTTGATGGTCACTTCTAAGGCCATGATACTTTACTGAATGGCTTGCTGTTACTGAGCTGGAGAAAAATTAAAGAAGCCATGTTTATCTTACCTCTAGTTTCAAATATCATCTTTTTGTAGGTTATGTACATCCAACTTGCATATGGTACATACCCCCACAACGTGATAAGACCACGTGCTTACTGTGTATAAGTAGTTGTTCATGTTTATAAGGAGTTGTGATATGATGCATCTCTCACAACCAGAACAATAAATGCCGATTTCAAGAATAAAGCGGTTAACTAAAGGCCCCTTCGTCGTTATAAGTTTCGTAGATCTAAGCCTTGAGAACAAACCGCTTGGCTAATCGGACACGGTAAATGATGACGACATTTTGTTTGAAACGGTGCATGCAGACCCAACAAAAACAGTGCAGGACATATCCCACAACATGAGAGTATCCCCCAAGACAACAAGTCGACAGCTATCTCAAAAAGGAAGGAAGTCATGGATTGAATAAGACCTAAGAACTGTGCCGTTTTGAAAACTGTGTTTTGATAAAAATAAGGCACTGAAATTCCACGAATAATCACATGTGATGAAAAGTAAATTTTGTGTGACATGTAAAAGATCCGGGCAGCGGTTTGATGAAGACAAGAACCAAAATGACAGCGCTTAAACTTCAACTTTACTTAACATTCTGGTGGACATCGAAAGGACCTATTCACTTTTCATTTATTTTGGAGAAATCGACGTATTGCATACGAAATTGGCTTAAAAGCAGCTTGCACTTGCAATAGACATGGTCAGATCATGTTACGTGACAATGCTATATCCTCACACGTACCGATGCAAAATCTGCCACCGTTGCGTATCCACCGTAATTATCTAATATTTCTCATACAGATCAGTCGCAGCCTGACGGCATTTGATCGACAAAATCACTTCCGAAACCTAGCAGAGGTGAGAGAAGCCTTTGGAAAATGTCAGCGCTGAAACTTAAAACTCCTTGACGTCGACTTTAAGTCGAAAACCATGCGTGTAGTGAGTGAATAGTAGTGACAAACATTTGCTCTGAGTCTTTTTGTAATTTTTGTTCAGTAAACCTCTTTTAAAAATTATAAATACCTGCACATCTTGCTGATCGGATCATCTTACCTAATTTTGCCTAATAATTTTCTCAAGTGTACCATTCACTCTATCTTTATATAAAAAAAAAATAGTAATAAATTGCAAGTAAAGCTGAATCTTTTTTCTGAGTGAAATGTCATCTGGTACTCGCAATAAGATCACTCCGCAATCTCAATTGAGTAGCACTCCAACAAATACACTCAATACAACCGAACTGTGGTTCCGCATTTAAAGACGTTTTGCTGTCTTTTCTGAGGAAATAAACAGTAAAATCTCATCACGCGAATTGAGGAGCGCATTCTACAAAAAGTGAGTGACATTGAGCTGAATTTGTTGCAAAAGATCAACTGTTTGCAAGACCAATTCAATGAACTTGAGTCCCGCCTCGAGTCCCTTGAGCGAAAAGAATTTTGTTGCGATGCTGTATTGGTGGGTGTCTCAGCTAAGGAGAAGGAAAATCTGCATAATGTGCTGAACAAAATATGCTCTGCTGTTGACATAAAAACTCCATCTGTTGAGAGAATTTTTCGGACCAAATCTACACGGTAAGGTGACAATGTCTCTGCACATGATGGAACGATTATTGTAAAATTTTCTGACTCAAACGAAAAGAGCGTCCTAATAAAAAATTGTCTGGCTAGATATAAGCAAAAAAAATCGGTCTGACACTTCGTGATATTGGGATGGAGTCAGATCAAAGAATTTACTTAAATGAGAGAAAAATGCACCTCCTCTCTTACAAAATTTTCTTCTTTGTATATCCTTAATAATGATAAATAGATGACAAGTATTCATCTGAATCTTCTAGGTTTTTCCCCATGTTCAACACCAATGTGTCTACTAAACTTCACTGACCTTAACCTGCACTACAAATAGTCTTTTTCCCTGACTTTTTTAAAACTCATATTTCTGTTTGTTGCGCAGTGGGCTTTTATCCTAAAGATCATCGATTATCATCAAGATTTGATTCGTCTGGCATATCCTCGGCCTACGTCTGACTTTCTCATATCTCCAGCGAAACCGATAGCTCGCCCACTTGACTAAGACTTTTCTGGGTCCCGGGACATCATGGGAATCGAGACTGCTAATGAACTAGATAGGCAAGGTTCTAAAGAGGCATTCGTAGGGCCCCTTGGTTAGGGCTTCTGTCGACGGTTGGGTCTCCCAACAGCACAACGAGAGATGGCATGACTCTCCAGGATGCAGGCGACGGCTTTTTTGTTATTTCCAGACAGAAAAGACTGCAGAAAACTTGTTGGCGAACAAACAGGACACTTCACTTCGCTAAGCACATAAGTCTACTTGGACAACCTTTGCGACGACTGCGGAGAAGATCAGGACACCTCAGAGCACTTTCTCTGTCAATGTCCCGCAATTGCTCGTATCAGGTGGCGGCTGTTTGGCGCCGTTGTGGTGGGAGCTAAAAACTGAAGATCTTTATCACAGAAGCGCCTGCTGGTCTTTCATCGGAAAACCAGAAAAATACAGTAAATGAAGGTAACTGCCTGGTGGTTCAATGGACGATTTTTTGAGTCTGAGCGCTCCAGTGCAGTGTTTCCCAAACTTCCACAAAAAAAAACTTCTTGTTACCTCAAACGACTCAAAGTCTTAATCCAACCTCACTCCTAATTTATTTATGTGTGTTTAAAGCTATCCCTGGTGTATATATACTTTCGAAAAAAACGCCTCTCCCATAAAAGGATTTTTTCCAATTTTTGTTTACACGGACTTAGACGTTTCACTCTGCATGTTACAGCCTGTACAAAGTATCACCCCCTGATTGCACATAATTTGACTTGGTCCAGAGTGAAATGAAGTCTTTCGGAAGTTTATCGCCTCTCCAAACAAGTATATTTCATTAACAGCAGAAACATTTAAAAAATAAAACAAAGCCCCTTCTTATCCTACACTCCTTTGTGCATTTAACCGTCAATTGATTGAATTATCTCCTTTCCCCTCTAACTCACAAAAATTCACGCCCCGCAGTTGAACTTAAATCGATTTCCTGTCGAATCACAACATTAAATGTACACAAGTACCGTAACAAGTGAGTTTTTACCCAGTCGAACTGCACTTAAGCATCCCCCACAACAACTGCAACCACTCCGGCTCTGAATCCATCGATCATTGTCGCAGTGCGCGAGGAGGTGCGGCCGCCAGTGGTGTTTACTAGAGGGCTCGCCCGTTTCCATTAGAAAATCAGAAGCCAACGCAGAGCACCATCAACTAAACGAATTGAATTACTATCGAAACAGTGCACTTGACTGCGATTCTGTGCAATCCGTCTCCACTGCGCCACGTTCGCCGCTGTTGCGCTGTGAATCGCCTTCGCACAACCCACCAAACAGCGTCCTTTGAGACATGCCATGTCGTTTGCTTCTAATGGCACTGCATGCAAGAGTCAAAACGACGAAATGTCCCTTTTTCTTTTCGGCACTGCGCGGTACTTCACCGGCAGACACACACAGTTGTGTGACGGGCGAAATCCAATAATGTGCTCCGCGTGCATCTGACATCACTCACAGGATCAAAATGCTGCCACATACTGCCTTCGCTGGTGCCTGCGATTCGATTTCTTGCGTTTTCACAAGAAACGAATCAAATTGGCATGCAATTCAGTTTGTTTGATGATGAATAAATGTATTTTGTGAAGTGAACGACGTGTTTCGTGCTGCTGCACATGCAGTGCGGGGGAAGTCGACCTCGTTTGTTGGATAACAGAATAATAATGTAAAGATGCACAAGGTCGCTGGAAATTATAACTAATAAGTGTGTTTTGTTTGGAACGCAGTAATTGTGATTCCTGCGCGAAAGAGGATTCAGTAGCTTTGGGAGCGCAAATTAATTTCACATTGATGTTGAAGTTTTACGTGGGTGATTCATCGTGGGGGTTGATTTATAATATGCAATAAAACTCATAAATTTGAAAGTAAACTTAAATTTTGTACTACTAGTTAGACGAACAATTTATGGCGTTTACTTTGCAAAAATGATATCACGTAAATGTTGGCCACGTAGGCAACAATCTTAGTCTCATCTGACGTCTGAATGTCAAATGTTGGGGCACTCCTTTAAGCAGAGCCACTGGTCTCTCGAGGAAAACTCGAGAAAAATTCACTTCCACAGCGTCAATCGTAGCTTCCTGAAGACTTCAGATTCTACATTTCTCCAGGGAAAATAGCCCAAAAGTGTGATACCACACGATATAGGCAGCCAACTTGGGATAACAAAAAGTAAAATTAAGGGCTCACCAAAATGATTTCTCAACAAGTCTATTGTTTCACGCGGCGTATGGCTTGTAGTGCCACCTAGGATCATAAACTTGGATTTTATGAAGAACAGAGTCCATCAACGTGTGGAGATAAAGGCTACCATTGACAGTAACATTCTGATTTACCTCATTTTTGCTGTAATGTTGATGAAATACTGGCGCTATAGTCTGAGGTGGACCTGGGCCTCAACCAACACGCCTCTCCAGGTAGCATGATCTCTCATCAGGTGCCTTCAATTGCGCACTCCCAGTTGGTTGAGGTCTTTCTCCACTTATGTGCTCCATCTCAGCCTAGATTGTTCTCTGTTGCGATGTGCCAATGACTCGGAAATACGACTAGTTTGTTTTTCGTAGCCATTGAGTCAAACATGTGTTTCATCACGAAACAAAACATCAGACTGAATTTTTCCAAAGCCAAAGCCGAAGCCAAAATATGGTCGTTTGACATGGATTCTTGCACAAATTAAGCCGTGAATGCCTTAAGGCCAAAACCCTCACTTGTTGAATATGCCGGTCTTCGCCTACACTACGAGTATCACTTTCAGCAGTCTCTTCTGCATTCTAGATGTGGCTTATGCGGTCGAGTATCATCCATCCACTTATGTTAACTGAGACTCAAATTTGCCTAATGGTATTGGCAATAGTGGTGACACCGTAAGTTCATCGAATCGCACAAGAAACATTTATCACAGAACGCTGATGTTTGTAATACAGTTGGGCAACTTGTGGTATGAGTCTTTCCATGATGACAACTTGCCAAACCATGCTGAACAAATATGAGAAAGTAATTTATTGGAGTCACGCGTGATCTGTCAAGAAAGCCTATTAAAAGTTCCACCACACATTGAATAACCCCTTGTAGGAGATGTTTGCACAGCATAAGCCGTCGAGTGATTTTATTTCTTAAATCTTCCGTTATTTTGACACTGACAGCTGTTTTCCGCTTGAAGTTTTGATAGATATCTTGACTCGTTTACCCTTGAACAGATGTGGGATTTGGTTTTATGTGATCACCTGCCATTACTGCTTGCAAACGGCGTCCATTTGCTCATGTGTCGTCGATAAAGCAAGACTATCGATGTCGTAGTTAATCAAGTACCAAATGAGATCATGCTGGAGGGACAACCACTTCAACTTGGTTTAGAGCGAGGCGTTCCTAAAACCACTGCCGCTCCCTGGGTCGCAGCACCTGGTAGAGAATGCGACTCCACACTGTGCCGAGAAAGTGGTCTAAAGCCAAAACAATGCGCTTTTGAAAACGTTTTTTTAACTGTAATTAAGCAACCACCACGAGCCACAAGTTTGAGGAAAGGGTTCTTGAAACTGGAATGGCAATGGCAGAGCACTTAATTCGCAAACCACAATTCGCCATCAATATCGAAGGTTCAGCATTTAGCGCACCAGCCTGATAAGAATCCTGCACAAAGGTCTCGCATTATTCGCTAACAAGGTTGAATAGATGCAACACGACACGACGATCTTTTTCATTACTTCTTTGCAGTTTGGACCTCAGGGCATCTTGAATTGAGCAACAACTTTGGGCGAATCTCGGCAGCTACGTTAACGTTACTTGGAAGACTCGCAATTTGCTTTTGAAAAGGCAACGCATCCACAAGAAGAGAAAATTTGGCATCATTTAACCATTTATTCTGAGGTTGGGTGCACTTTGTGGTTGAAGAAGCGAGTTCCCCGTCTGCTGTTTTGGTCATTAAGGAGCAAATGAAACAAGCTTATGTCATTCTTGTTGTCCCGATGTTGCGACAGGGGATGCTGTCATCTTCAGGGGATCTTTGTTTATTAAAACGATTGAAACAACACAGCATTAGTGCACGTTGATGAAAATGGGATTAAATAACTTACACTTATCCTTAACCAAACCTTAGGGTTTGGTACACAAATTCGTCGACAATTAACATTAAACAATAAATTAAACTAGTAAAATAGAAAATTTACTATTTAAACTAAGAAGAAGAATTTCAGTTCAGTTCAGAAAATCAGTCTTGTGTTGGTACAAAGATGACAACAATGTTTTAAAATTGGCGGGCCATTACCATTGCTGAGTAAACCGCCAATACGTTTTGTGTGTCCTGCTTTCTGTTCATATTGTTAATAATAATAATTGAGTGGCTCTACAGCCCACAGGGAACCAGGGCCTAGCTTCTACAAAAACTACTCGTGTTGTGCGTGCTACTGTTCTTTCACGAGTAGAAGGGCTTTGCCGACTCCGAACGACGAAATTTAAGAAGCTTTTCATAGACAATTGATACTCTGTGAGTATCGTCAGCAACTCGAAAGAGGTGGTACCGTGAAAAAAGAGAGGTGTCCGGTCCGGGAATCGAACCTAGACTGCGGTCGACGCACGTACCACTACGTCACTGCAACCACTGTTCATATTGTTGCTGTTGTGAATAATGTGAAGTGTTTCTAACGTGTATCTTTTCCTGGTGTGCTTTTCAGTCTGCAGGATTAAAACATTATTCAAGTCCGGGTGGTGGTTAGTCAGTAGGCAGTGGTTTGCCAGTGCGGTTTTTGACGCGTTCTTATTGTTAATGTCGTATTTATGGCCAGCCAATCTTTGTTGTAGGGGGCATGGGCCTATGCACACGAGGCAATGTCCTTGATCGCGCTCAACATGGCGAGCTGCCAAGACTATCCTCGTCCGTGCATAGGTCAAGTTGACATACAGCCTCCAAGTGGCGCCCCCTGGATAGCCATCACAGCATCCGTTGTGTGGTGAACCAATGTATGCAGCGACTGGCCTACCAGTCTGTAGGTTGTGCGTGAGGCTAACTCCCTCACCACACAAAAACAAACCCAGTTCAGAGACAACAACTTGCCTCGGATATGGACGGATCCAACGTTGACGACCCCGGAAAACGAACAAAGGACAATGATTTTCGGTTCTGCACGTGGAATGTGAGGTCCCTTAACAGACCACGTGCAGCCGAACAACTTGCGGAGGCCCTTGACTGCTACAAAGCAGATATCACCGCCATCCAGGAAGTGCGATGGGATGGGCCGGGCAGAAAGAAGATGAAGAACTGCGACATATACTACAGCGACTGCTACAGGGAGAGAAGGCAGCGCCTATTCGGATGCGGATTTGTTGTTCGAGGCAGACTTAGGCAAAAAGTCATAAGCTACGATCCTGTAAGCGAACGCCTCATGACAATCCGCATTAAGGCTAAATTCGGGAACATCAGCCTGATATGCGCTCACGCCCCGACAGAAGAAAAGGATGACAACAGCAAGGATGAGTTCTATGATCTCCTAGAAAGAACATACGATCGATGCCCCAGCTATGACACCAAGATCGTTCTAGGAGATTTCAATGCTCAGCTGGGGAAAGAGGACATCTTTGCTGGCGTCATCGGGAAACACAGCCTGCACGACACGACTTCCGGAAACGGACTCAGGCTGCTGGACTTCGCCGCGGGGCGGAACCTCTCTATGAGCAGTACGCGGTTCCCACATCGCAACATCCATAAAGGAACCTGGCGATCCCCTGATCAATCAACCGTCAACCAGATTGATCACGTTGCGATCGACGTCAGACACTCCTCCAACATTCTCGATGTCCGAACATTCCGAGGCGCTAACATCGACTCGGATCATCACCTTGTTGTAGCCAAGGTAAGAACCCGGATATCGAGAGAACAACGGAGTCGAGATAGGCCGAAACGGTTTGACGTCGGAAAGCTACAATCGCAACAGGTCGCTGGGATCTTTGCCGACCGAGTCTCCCTAAAACTCTCCCAAAGTTCGACGCTGCCTGCACTAACAATAGAAGAAGAATGGAAACGTTGTCAAAAAGCCATCAAAGAAGCTGCCACTGATGTGCTGGGTTTCACGCCACCACCTAGGAGGAACCCATGGTTTGACGACGAGTGCAGGCAGGCACATGCAGCCAAACAGGAGGCCTATCAGGCAACGCTGCATCGGACAACGAGAGCTGTTCGTGAGCTCTACGAACAGAAAAGAAGGGAAGAGAACCGGCTTCTCAGAAGGAAAAAGAGAGAGCATGAGAAGCGCGCGGTCGAAGAGATGGAGAGATGTTATGGCAGGAATGAAGTCCGAAAGTTTTACCGAAAGGTGAAACAGCTATCCGGTGGATACAGGGTTCGGACCGAAGCCTGCCGGGACCAAAACGGAAACCTAGTAGTAGAGTCGCAATCGATTCTGAGAATCTGGAAAGATCATTTCTGCAGACTCTTAAACGGCGATGACGACCAAAATCCCGCTGTTAGGCAGAATGTTCCACTTAATTTGGACGATGATAGACAAGAATTCCGTCCCCCCGACTTAGACGAGGTCAAGATAGCAATATCGAGACTGAAGTCAAATAAAGCTGCTGGAGCGGATGGACTGTCCGCAGAACTGTTCAAAGCGGCTGGGGATGACCTGGTTGGGCGCATGCACCAGCTCATCTGTAAGATAGGTCGGAGGAAAGCATGCCCGATGAGTGGAATCTCAGTGTCGTCTGTCCGGTCCACAAGAAAGGAGACCCCTTCGACTGCGCCAACTATCGAGGGATAAGTCTCCTTAACATCGCATACAAGATCCTCTCTGCCGTATTGTGTGAACGCCTGAAACCGTTTGTCAACAACCTGATTGGTCCTTATCAGTGTGGTTTCAGGCCAGGGAAGTCCACCATCGACCAAATCTTCACACTACGGCAGATCCTGGAAAAGACCCAAGAAATGCAAATCGACACTCACCACCTATTCGTCGATTTCAAGGCCGCATATGACAGTGTGCATAGAGACGAGCTATACAATGCCATGTCTAGTTTTGACATTCCTACCAAACTCGTCAGATTGTGTAGGATGACGATGGAGAACTCTCGCTGCTCCGTCAAGGTCGGGAACGAACTCACCGAGACCTTCAATGTCAAAAAAGGTTTTAGACAAGGCGACGCACTGTCATGTGACTTCTTTAACATCATCCTTGAGAAGATCGTGCGTAACTCACAGGTCAACACCAGAGGTACGATCTTCCAAAAGTCAGCTCAATTGCTAGCTTACGCCGACGACATTGACGTGATTGGTCGAACACAGCGAGCCGTCAATGATGCGTTTGCTGGCATTGAAGTAGAAGCGGCTAAAATGGGTCTGGTGGTAAATGAGGGCAAAACGAAGTACATGCTGTCATCAAGGAAGGACACACAACATCGGCGTCTCGGACAGAGCGTCACACTAGGCAGCAGAAACTTCGAGGTAGTCAAGGACTTCGTCTACCTCGGCTCCGCAGTAAACAGGGACAATAACACCAGTACCGAAATCAAACGCAGAATCACTCTTGCCAATCGCTGTTTCTTTGGGCTCAAGAGGCAATTGAGTAATAAAGCCCTCTCTCGAAAGACTAAGCTTGCTTTATATAACACCTTAATCATCCCAGTCCTACTTTATGGCGCGGAAACTTGGACACTACTTAAAGCGGATGAGGATGCCCTTGGTCTCTTCGAGAGAAAAGTTCTGCGCGCGATTTTTGGTCCTGTTTGCGTTGATGGCATCTGGAGGAGAAGATTCAACCACGAACTGTATGGGCTGTACAGCGGCATGAGCCTAGTCAAGCGTCTACGGATACAACGCTTAAGATGGCTAGGCCATGTAGAGCGTATGGACACCACTGCTCCGGCCCGAAAAGTCTTCGAATCTGAGCCATTGGGACAACGCAACAGAGGACGGCCCAGGATAAGGTGGCGCACACAAGTGGAGAAGGACCTCAACCAACTTGGAGTGCGCAACTGGCGGCAGCTGGCGAAAGATCGCGCTGGCTGGAGAGGCATGTTGGTTGAGGCCCAGGTCCACCCCGGACTGTAGCGCCACAAGAAGAAGAAGAAGAAGAAGAAGAAGAATCTTTGTTGTAGAAATTGTTTTGTTGTACGAACGTAGTATAGAGTATATGCTTCTTCGTCATTGATTTTGTATATGACGTCAGTTTTTTTTTTTTTGCCAATTTTCAGTTTGAGTTGGGGGAAGAGGGGTGAAAGAGTCTGGTGTGATCTGAAGGCTAACTTAATGTTGTCACATCGGATATGATTTTCTTAAAATTGTCCGACAAAATCGGTATGTAAACCATGGTTTTGTTCAAAGGATCTGTCATGTTATTCGTCCGTCCGGCAGCCCGATTGTTACTTCTCTTGTGGTGCCGTATAAACCACCTGGTAAGTTCGCCAGGGTAGCCATTTCTTGTTAGAATATCTTTCACAATCATCTCATTCTTTAAATGGGAGCAAAGTTTCGGTCAACAGTGGGCATTACAGAGCTATTTTAAATGACGTTTTTCTGAAATAATTGACACGAACTTGGATTTCTTTAAGTTATTGCTGCTGCCCACAGCCAAACACCAAATTCCCAAATAATGTTACTAGCCATCTTAGCAATTTCACTTGGGCGCCACAGAGCTGCCCTACGGACTTTTGTTTTGTGGGGAATCGTGTACGGCCCATGTTATGCCAACAATCCGGAGATAATTCAAAGACTTAAGGTCAATATTACAACAATTCGTGAGCTTTAGCCCAAAACCATCAAGAAGGTCTACAAGAGGTCTTGGGGACAGAATTCACCTCTACAAAGCCAGTCGAAACAGTCACTTTAATGATTTATATTAAGGGGAACAGTTTTGGGTTCCTGACAAGTAGTATATAACCGATGTCGTGTGTCGGCGAGAGCTACTTACTATAGTAGACATCCTTCAGGTGTGTGGACATTTTTCCCCCGTTTGTATTGTGGTTTAGGTATCATATTAGCCATTTTATGTGATCCAGTCCAATCCACTTAAAATTCGGTTGATTGTAAGGCTTTTGAATAATTACCAGTAAATAGCGTTTTTGAACTGAACTGCCTTAACTATTGGCTGCTGATTCGAAATATTATATATGGTTCGGGAGTGTTTCCAACAAAACGACATTCGATGGTGTGGAAAGATGTTTGAATGGTGTTAATCATTTGTTGGGAAGTAGACGAAAATGTATCACTTCCCGGTATAATTTTCAAAAGATAAACACTAGGTTAAGACACGTTATAAAATCGTATTTTGTTTTGTTATTATTGTGGCGCTCAGAATATTGTATAATTCATATTTCCAACTCTCTCTACTGAAATGTTTGCTCAAAAACATTCTTTAGTCATAAAGTTTCCAAAAATCGGATATTAGTCCTAAGAAAATGTGGAAATTGCGTACTTAATGTTCTTAATCGCGCACTTAAGTTCAAATTTTCGTGGTATGGCAAAAAGTAGTAGTATAATGACTCAATACAATAAAAAACAATTTTTGAAAAAACACGTTTTTTAACAACAAACATTCAAAACCCACTTTTGATGTATTGTCTTAGATGTTTCAAAGATCTCGAACCACTCCGCCCATTTCTACATCAATCGTGACTCAGTTAATTTTATTTTCAAAACATCATAAACTCCTATCGACGCACACAATTGGGCACAAAATTGTAAACAAACACCGATATGTCTCAATGTGACAAACAAGCAGCATCTGGCGCATAAATAGCACGCCATTCCCGTCAACTTATCGCTCAACAACATGTTTTCGTATCTTAAACGCGCTACCCCCGAGTGACAACTCATCTCTCCTAGCCTAGCCTGCCCGCTCGCAAACAAACACAATCCAGTATCATCCGAAAAGCCGCGGGTAGCCGATAACGAGCATGCGCAGCTCAATTGCTGCGACGCCTTAATTGCACACCCCTGGGATGACACTCAGTCCGACGACGTAAACACATTCTGATGACTAAGTGATGGCTGCACTCGACAAGTGCCTGGCTACCTGACACTCACTGGGACCGCCTCCTTGCGAGGACCGAGCAATTGCGTGGCGTATATAAGCCGGCGTTATTCGGGGGAAGCACCATCAGTGTGAGGTGTGCACAGGAAGCGTACGGTGTGTCAAGTGAAAGGCTGCTCAAATATCCCGCAATTTTCAAAAATGAACATCACATCAAATCAATTTTTCCACAACTACATCAAGTCCAGTGTTACCGAAGGACCGATGAATCTGGAGTGCAAAACGCGTTCCATAACACCGGAAGTGATCGACACGATGATTGAGGAGGAAATCAAGAAGGAGATCGCGCTCTACAACGTCCAGGAAGAGGCGTACGTGGAGCAGTGCTTGAAGCAAAATCCCATCGAGTGCAGGACCCGCCCCTCGGTAAGGTCCGATCCCGAAACCACGGACCCCATCAAGCTAAAACGAAACGATGCCTGCCGACGGTCGCGCATCAACGGCAAGATAAAGAAAGCCAAGACAAAATACCAGCAGCAGTTCCTCACGAAGCGGATGCAACAAAGGGCCATCCAACTGCAGCAGTGGCGGAAGTTCATCGCTGACACCGAAATGAAGCTGCTTTCTGGGGGACTGAGCACCGAGCTGCTGATAAGGCTGCGCACCCTGGCCGGCATGGAGAAAATTCACTATCACGACCTATCGGAGCTGGTCATCAAAATGGAGAGCGACTGCGAGGAGGTAAAGATTGTCTAGGGAGACCAACTTGTGTTTTGAAATCGTGTAAATATTTGATGTACATAGGCCGGAGCCATTAATTGCACAGACTTTTAGGGGAATCTTGTGAAATCTAGTTTGTAAGAAACTGTAAATTTTGATTTGCGTCGAATTTTGGAATAAATGTGATAATATAGCGTACTTGTGTCTGTTACTTGATAGAATATACATTCTTAACTTCATTTGAATTATCGATATTCACGACACAGAAACGGCACTGGGCAGTTTGAGAGCCAAGTCGGAGGAAGTATCAAATTGTGAAATATGATATGAGTGATGATCCAATGCATATATCACTATGTCACGACAAAGCATGTTAATGTTGTAATGTATAGTATAAGGGTCTTGTAGAGCATGACTTTGGTCCTTCGAGTCAGGAGTTTTGACCCCATTTGTTTCGACAAACCGAAGTAGCATCGGTTGCCAAGGGCGGTTCTACGTCGGATCTCCACTGTGATGTCATTTGTGGAGTTAACGTTTGCCCCGAGGTAGACAAACTCCTTTATTACCTCAAAAGTATAGTTGTCGATTCTTACATTTTGTCCTAGGTGTTGTGTGACGGAACATTTCTTAGTCGACAGCATATACTTTGTTTTCCCCTCGTTGATCTTAAGACCAGCTCGCTTCGCCTCTTCGTCAATTGCCACAAAAGTCTCCGCTATGGCACGTTGGGAACGCGCGACGATATCGATGTCGTCCGCATATCCCAACAGCTGGACTGTTTTGTAGAAGATAGTGCCTTCCGTGTATACCTCGGCCCGCCGCACTATCTTCTCAAGTACCAAAATGGAAAAAGTCACACGACAGCGCATCTTCTTGCCGAAATCCGGTGCAGGTTTCAAACGGCTCAGTTGTCCTCGAGTCGAACTGCACGGTGCATCGCGTATTTATAAGCGCTATGCGACATAACCGGATCAATTTTTCCGGGATCCCGAATTCGACCATCGCCTCGAAAAGTTCGTTGCGATGAATGCTGTCGTATGCGGTTTTGAAATCGATAAGCAGATATACATACTAGAATTGCTTGCATTAAATGGAAAACGAAACCTTTTGTGGTCCATTGTAACTTTCTTCATTTCCGTCTTTAACGTTTGCAAAACATACTGAATACTGCAGGATTTAACTGTAATCTTTCACAAAGTTATGATCAACGGTTTTCGCTTAATTTGTCTGTCTTTGTTAAGTACCGTTATACTAAAAGATGACATATGCTAATTCTTTCTACATATGTAAATTGATAAGTGTTTTTTTATGATGTCACATGGGTTCCTAAGCGTCTACTGAAATACCGGTTTCTCATACACACTCTTCAAGTCATATCACAAAACGACTTCCGTAATAGACAAAAATGAATCTAGTCTTGCAATGATGTATTCAAAAAAAGTATATCGAAATTAGATTTATATTTTTTGTACAAAATTTTGGTTTCTATTTACATTTACATTTTTAGGGTTTCGTCTGCAAAAACAAAACGAAATCGCTTTCAGTGTGTCCATCTTCTTCTTTTTCTGCACCCTTCTTTTTATCACACTTCGAATATATTCAAAGATTATAAGGCGCTTTTCACGAAATGGTACTAGATGAATCTTACATTACAAGGTATGCTTATCTACACATAACTAAAATTATGAAAAAAATGGTATGGGCCATCCATACATGTTTACAAAATGAAGTCAAAAAAAACGAACTACATCATTGTTGCAATTCAGCACTGATTCGGAGATTTCGATTAATGCGGTTCGCCGGCGTTAAATCGTCTAGTGCACTTAGATCAAGTTTCGTTTTATAAGTAGTACCAAGGCAAGTCAATCAAAAACGTGTTTCAATGGCAAACTCCTCTGAGATTAAAATGTTTTGTTCGACATTTTCAAACATTTTTCTAGAAACGCTTTTAGAGATGTGCATATTGATGTCAGAATTACTGGAACTGAATTGCCGAAATCAAAACTGCAATATTTTCTATTTAAGTGCTAGGACCAAGACAAAGCAGGTGCCCCCGCCCCCTTTCTTCTGAATAATACCGACACAAACTTCCAACTAGATGATTTAACAAATGAACCTGTTTTGGAACGACAACGGAAGTACTAAACAGCCAAAAGCTTTCATGAAATAAGACTGCATCAAATTTAAAAAGGAACCTATTAAAATCGCATTACTTAAAAAGGCTGTCATAAGAATTCTATGTGGAGTACTAACAAGATATTGAACATGTAGTCACAAAGTCAACAAAATGGATACCACGAAATACAGAATCCTGTAGGAACTTTCGCCAGGAGCAGGGCCTGTAGAATACGGCGGCTGGTTTAAGACCTTGATTGCAGCGTTTTCAGGTGGTTTTCGACCGCTATAGTCATGTGGGCCGTTGTTGCAAAATCACCTCTTCGTACCTTTCGGTCGTTTTTGGCCTTTTTTCAAGCAATGCTCAGCTCAAATGAATTAGTTGTAGTCGATAACGTTTCCCATCAATGGCTTCGCCGGGTTTAAGCAGCTCATAGTATACCACACCCGCCTGGTTCCAGCATATGTAGGGCATGACCTTTAAACCGTGGATGTTTTTCCTTGGCGTCGATTTAGGAACGGGTTTACAAGGCTTTGCATGGTATTTTTTATCTTTTTGAGGTTATGATCTTAATTTGCAGTCACGATCCCGTACAAAAAATCCTCTTTTTTGACGTGTTTCAAGAAACAGTTCCGTGGTAAAAAATCGCCTTTCAACATCTATCGGTTTTAACTAGTACTTCACCCCATTTCATTGCTTTTGAATAAATTTAAATTTTTTTAACCAAACGGAAATAATTTGCTGCCAGTTCTCTTTGCCTTTGGCACGAATATTGATCCAGTAAAGATTCCAATTCCTCATAGAAAATGCACACCCACACAAAACTGGAAACGCTCTCTTGTTACAATATTGTTTAAGCATTTTACAACTGAACTCAGCCCATTTCCTAATTTCAACTTCCCCTATGTATGCATTCATCACTCACATTTACTCACAACATGCTCTCCGCTTTTTGTAGACCTATTTACGTGTCGAACTAGGAACGATACATACGTAAGTAGGTCTAGACAAAGCGAGATTTATTTCAAATTTGTTAAAACACTGCCGTGTGTGACGATCAGAACCGGGACTATTGTGTTCTACTCAATGCATTGCAGCTGTTTGGAAATCATTTGAAAACTCGCCCGATGCTCGCTCAAGTTCGCGATGCACCATTGCAAATCAGTTCATCAAATACACTGTTCGTAAAGTTTCTTTAAGCATTCAATTTCATCCTTAACATTTAGTTTGATCGGATGGAACACATTGGCACAATCTTCAATCTCTCAATCTGTACATTAGGCATTTTCCAAATTCGTTTTCTTTTCTTTTCTCTTGAAGATTAGACATTCGCTGTTATAAAACTCGCCCTTACATTGCACGTTCTCTGCCAAAACCGTTACTCTTCCAAGCCAACGTTGCGCCTCAGACCCATTTCGTGTCCAAGACACCCGCTGAAAGGCGATGAAAAAGGGATTGAAATTATCCCTGACACACTATCCTTCATCAAAAAATAACCAACAAGGCCGCACGCAAAAAACATGACATATTTTTTGACAAAAAATAAAACGTGTCCCTGTTGTCGTCCGTCAAAGGCATCAAGAGTTGCTGCCACCGAAATAGCCCAACCGCTGGCCATCGTCGTTGCCAAAATCCTTTCATTCCCCGAAAATACCTCCCTCAAAAAAATACAATCTCATATCCCTCATAATCTCTCTGTCCTTGAAGTGTCATTCCGCAGATCCCATCGGCCCCCCTCCTTCAGAGAACGAACCTTAATCGATAACCTCCATCCCCTGTGCATAGCATCGCCCTCCATCACCGTCGCCTGTCTACACGTTGATAAATCTAAAATTAAGTCCTTGAATATTCTGTTTATTCAATTACGCCCTCCTTTCTTCCATAAATACCACACCACCGTCGTCGCCACCGAGGCAGCCAAACAGCGAGCCAAGATCCGAAGGATCCCTTTAAGGCGAAACATTGAATACATTAACCTCCCATTTATACTTTTCATTAAAGCCCCATAAAGATGGCGAGCACATCTGTTGCCCGGCAATAAATAACCTCACTATCCGCCGCCCCCTCATCACCAACCGTCATCGTTCGCCAGCTCGTACGGACGAAAACTAAGGATTGTGGCTGTAATGACTGCAAGGTGGCACAAGGCATTCCGAAAAGCGAGCTTAGCCTTTCGTTAATAATCACTCTTTAATTTGTAACCGTAGAGACGGTTTGCCAACATGACGAGTGCGGTGGCCCGCCGCCCGGTCGAGGCGTGGATGTCAACTCATCCGACGCCCATCCGGCCGACTGCTCGCTCGCTCACCGACAGAAGCAGAAAACTTTCCGACCGCATAAATCGGTTTTTAATTGCCTGACATTCCTTGGCTCTCCGGTGAAAGTTTTCAACGTCAGTGAGACAAATATGGATCGCAAGTGATTTAATTATTGTCAGAGAGAGGAAGAGAGAGGAAGAGAGAGGAAGAGAGAGGAAGAGAGAGGAAGAGAGAGGAAGGAGCTCTTGATGTCGCGGTGAATGATTTTCAGCTTCCGACGTCCATTCTGTGGCGAAGTGCGTGCAAAAGTTTCCCGTGCACAATCCGAGGTTATTCACTGAAGGATATCACATTCTTCAAGGACCTCTGTGTCCAGGAATTCTCATCTCCACCCACGCCCACCGCCCGAGGACACTGGACGGAGAGCGCATAACTTTCTCGTTTGTCCAGTCATCGCCTTTGTCGTACTCCGGTGTTTTACGGCCAGATTTACCGGACTTCGGGGGGCGGCGACTTCGGAATCCGTTCTCTTTTTAAATAATCCCGTTGGGCACCACCAGTCTCCAGCCCCTCCCCCGTACGCCCAGCAAACGAGGACGTCAAGGAATCAGAGAGATACAAAAGTTTGTGATTAAGCATGGAAATAAAACGTTCTTAATATTTTGTACATTTTTCACGGCTGAGGCTTGTCGCCGACATGCACAAGGACACCGAGCCTGGCAAATAAATCCTCTCATAATCTTTTTTGACTTGGCTACGAGGATGGTCCCGGCTCGGGTGTCCCTTGAATTTCGGTCTGTGCGCTTCCAACGTGCGGGGGTGGTGTGGTCCTTTTCGGATGGCCAAAAAGGGCAATTGTTTCCAAAAGTGGCCGCGGGCTTATGATACGATGGAGGACGACTTCTGGTGTGCAATGAAGAGGATACTCGTATTGCCGTCTGTCCGGTGATCTTTGAGAGTAATTTTAATTGCGAGACAGTGGGAGAGGGTGGGGCGGGGGGGCTGGACAGGGGATTAACTGACATTGCCTGGTCGTAAATTTAATCCCGGAAATTTTTAGAGCCAGTCTGCATGGTTTCTGTTGTTTTTCCCTTATTTTGAGAGTGGACGAACATTGAGAAGGGTTAGCAGTCGCCGGCGGCTGATTTTGGGTTACCTGTCGTGGACAGATTAGTGATTGGATGAAGGCAGTATTAAGGATTTTAAAATTCACAAAAAAAAGAAGGTTTCGAATGGGTGCGCTGTTTGGCACTTGAAGACAGACGTTTGCTGAAGATTGTACAACGGACTGAGCGATAATACTGTTTTTAAACATATTGATAGGGGTCCATGCATTAGTCGTCGTCTTTTGGAAAATGATTTGGAGGGATAACATTTTTCCTGGATGCCACAAAGTGACAAATGGCATTCTATTAGAAAACCCAAGCTTATTTGAGCAATTTTCGACTCTTGGTTTTAAGAAGAAAACAAGCGAAAGGATTCGTTGTATCTAAGTATTTCAAAGAGTGTAGAGTGTTGGCAATGTAAAAAAAAATAATATTTTGGATGAAAAAAAAATAATGGTCTGTCCTAATTTATTGGCACAGCACTGTAGTCGATACAGATCACATTTCGCAATCTTCTTCTTTTTCTTCTTCTTGTGGCGCTACAGTACCGTGTGGACCTGGGCTTCAACCAACATACCTCTCCAGCTAGCACGAACATTCGCCAACTGCAGCCAGTTGCGCACTCCAAGGTGGTTGAGGTCTTTCTTCACGTGTGTGTGCCACCTTAGTCTGAGCCGTCCCCTGTTGCGTTGTCCTCAGATTCGAAGACTTTTTGGGCCGAAGCAGTGATGTCCTTACGCTCCACATGGCCCAGTCATCTTAAGCGTTGTGTCCAAGGACGCTTGACTAGGCACATGTCGCTGTACAACCCATAGAGTTTGTCGTTAAATCTTCTCCTTCAGACGCTATCAACGCAAACAGGACCAGAAATCGCACGCTGAAATTTTTTCTCGAAAAGATTAAGGGCTCTCTCACCCGCTTTTATTAACGTCCAGGTTTCAGCGCCATTGAGTAGGACTGGGATGATTAAGCTTAGTCCTTCGAGAGAGGGCTCTATTACTCAACTATCTCTTGAGCCCAAAGAAGCAGCAAGTGGCAAGAAGGATTCTGCGTTTGATTTCGGTACTGATGTTGTTGTCCCTATTCACCACGGAGCCTAGATAAACGAAGTCCTTGGCTACCTCGATGTTTCTGCTGCCTAGTGTGACGCTCTGTCCGAGACGTCGATGTTGTGTGTCCTTCCTTGTTGATGCCATGTACTTCTTCTTGCCCTCATTAACTAAAGGACTCATTTTAGCCGCTTTCGCTTAAATGCCAGCAAACGTCTCATTGACCCCTCGCTGTGTTCGTCCAATCATCATCAATGTCGTCGGCGTAAGCTAGCAATTGAACTGACTTTTGCATGATCTAGCCTCTGGTGTTGACTTGTGAGTTATGCACGATCTTCATAAGGATAGTGTTTAAGAAGTCGCATGCCAAGGCGCCACCTTGTCTCAATCATTTTGCGATCACAAGACGGAAAACTTCAGCATTCACCGGTCAGCCGAAAGAACAGTCCTTCCTCTGCTTCGGAGCACCTTTGCACTATGAAACTTAATTTTTCTCAGCAAAGTGGACACTTTCATTCCTTCATTCCATGAGCTATTATGCACAATAAAAGGTCAAGCCACATGGTAAAAATTCAAATCAGGCGTTCAACACCTACCTTCGCTAGTGTTGTTTATGTATACATATAAACATGAAAAACTTCTGTCACATTATAACACGCAGAATATTGGCTTAATATGTCGACAAAGACTGACTTATGACCGACGGTGACAATAATTCGACATCCTTCCCCTTAAAATATGCCTGTGATCAAACTAATTACCGGTTTGTTAAAAAATACAATCTGAGCTGGTTATACACTTCTGAAAAAAACACGCCCATATACAAACCATTTAAGGACAGGTGTCCCCCTACCTGTCACATTCGAAATTCCCGCCCGCAACGGTGTCAATCAGGACGATATCATAAAGCAATTACACCATCATTAACTCCCGTCCCATTCCCACATTGATGGCCGCCTCGACGTCCGGCAGCAGTTTTGCACAATTAAAGCGAACTTAAAAATCACTCACGTACGCAACCGTGCAATTTTCAACAAACAATCATTAGTCGCGTCACGTTTGAGCGAAATCCCACCTTAATTTGACTCACTGGCATTCGATGCTCCTTCCAAATGCAGAGCACTTTCCGCCGCAAAGGCATCACTGACCACGAAACTTCATTATCACTTGACGTCTGTCAGAGATTTTTCGATTTCATTCTGCCGCTGTCACTTGATACAATCTTTCACAGCTTTGTTGACATGTTTAGGCCTCAGATAGTTATCGGAATTGAATTTCAGTCCTCTGTCAAAGTCATTATCTCACACGGTCACGCCAACAGAAAAGAATTCGCTCCGACACCCAAATCACCCACCGCCGCCTCAAAATGTTCTAGTTTCGCCTCGTTTTGAAATCCACTACAGAGATGCAGCTCGACAGAGAGGGTGGGGGCATTCCTTCTTTAATTAAATTTCATCATCCACCCTTCCAGAAGACCGCACAGCGCCTGCCGTCCGCCCCCATGTCGGCTTGCCACTTGAGGCACGTTGACGTGCTATTACTTACACAGTTGTATATGAAAATGCTCGAAGACGGATGTTGTTTAGAATAAAACTTTCGCCAAGGATAGACGGATGGGGGCGGTGTGAGAGACGACTGCCTTCTGCGGATGTCACACACACTTTCGCTCTCCCTGCCTTCTGCGGAAGCATCCGTTGAATGGTGTGTCGTGTAGTGGGCGGAGGGGGGGGGGAATTATAATAACATGAAATGAGCTCGACAGCATTGTTGGCGAAGAGTGGCGGAGTTCCTTAATTAACACTCGAACCGGAAGGACAGAATTTTCGTGGCAATAATTTTCAATTTCTTCCGGGATTTGCCTACGCTCACGACTACGCGCTGAATTTCATTTTCCCCCGAGACGAATGGTTATGGTGTGCAGGCCCCATTTCGCTCTTAAAGAGGCTCTTAGATTCCAACTCCAGCAGCGGGGGTATTTTAAAAGGGTTTTCGAAAATTTAACGATGGGCCATACTTTGGAGATTTTAGTTTGGAGTGGGAGTGGATGGTAATGGTCTATGAATATTGGTTTTTATACATGACAGGACAGGCTTTCAAAACTCCGTTCAGCAAAGCAGTCTTTTTCCCATGTGCCAGGGTTAAATGAGGATGTACAAGCTGTGTGAAACTGGGCGAAGAATGGAGGCCAGGAAGCATTGAAAAGATTGAAAATAATTGCACATTCTCTGCCATTAAATAAACAGAGATGGAGAGGAACTCTTGGGAGCCGCTTGCCGTCAGTGTTGAAGAATGCTCAGAAATGCCAACTCCAATTTGGAGTGGGATGCGAAAAAGATTCTAGACAAGGCGACGCGCTGTCATGTGACTTTTTCAAAATCATTCTTGAAAAGATCGTGCAGAACTCACAAGTGAAGACCAGAGGCACGACCTTCGAAAAGTCAGGTCAACTGCTAGCTTACGCTGACGACATTGACATGATTGGACGAACCCAGCGAGCCGTCGATGAGGCGTTTGCTGGCATTAAAGCGGAAGCGGCTGAAATGAGTCTGGTGGATAATGAGGGCGAAACGAAGTAGATCAAGGAAGAATTCACAACACACACGTCTTGGACAAAGCGTCACACTAGGCAGCAGAAACTTCGATGTAGCCAAGGGCTTCGTTTATCTAGGCTCCGTGGTGAATAGGGACAACAAAATCAGTACCGAAATCAAACGCAGAATCCTTCTTGTCACTTGCTGCTTCTTTGGGCTCAAGAGATAGTTGAGTAATAGAGCCCTCTCTCGAAGGACTAAGCTTATCATCCCAGTCCTACTCAATGGCGCTGAAACCTGGACGTTAATAAAAGCGGATGAGGAAGAACTTATTTTTGCATGCGATTTTTGGCCCTTTTGCGTTGATGACGTCTGAAGGAAAGGATTTAACGACAAATTCTATGGGCTGTATAGCGACTTGCGCCTAGCCAAGCGTCTTCGGACACAACGCTTAAGATGACTAGGTCATGTAGAGCGTATGGACACCACCGCTCCTACCCGAAAAGTTTTCGTGTAGTAGCTGTGTGTGATGATGCAACCAATTGAAATTCAAATTAAAAAGCTTTTATTTTGGTCCAGGTCTAACTTGAGGTCATGTGTGGTGCTTTGTTGAAAATCTAGACACTTTAGACGAAATTTCAATGCATTCAGAAAGAGAGATTGTCTATGGAATGGCTGCAACACAAAATATGTTTTATTTAGAAAAGAGGAAGAAGCTAGTGTTGCCGACAATGTAGTTTATTATATAAGCAATATTAAATGACCTCGATATGTTATCTCAAACTTATACACTCCACTCGAAGATTAAGCAATCTGAATTTTTAAGTATCACAGTGAACGTTCAGCATTTAGCCCGGAAGGTCTTGCCACTGAACACATCCCAACTATTTGCTAAAGGGCTTTGTCAATTATTCTCTTCAACGCTTACTAGTCAGTGGTTTTCAAAGGACTTCGAAGCTGATATTAAAGCCACTGCGGAATGCATTTTTAAAGCTGAATCGATAGCTTAAGAAGTATTTTTCTCTATTTCTTATTTTGAAGCCCGTAATAAAATGGCAGCAATCACAACACATTCATTTACCAGAGTGACAGAAATTTCAGGAATACCTACACTAAAAAGCATTTGAGAACAGACTATTGTTTTTGTGGTATCACCATGTGAGCCAAGATTTTGCCACAACCTCTAGCCATCTAACTTTCATCGACATTTCTTTTTCACTTCTGAACCCTTTTGGTTAAGCTGTTTGACTACAACCTACATCTGGAGTATGAGTTCACAACTTTACAACCTACTTATAATCACCACACCCAAGAAAATGCAAAGAATTGAACAATGATATACAAGACATATTTAAATTACAATAACTTCACATACATATTTGAACTCAGTTGGAGTACATCGTCACTTAAGTTTATGTTACAATTCTTACAAAACTATTTTTTACAAATCATAAGTAAGTCACATATTTACAAATCACTTAAAATTAAACACCTTTCACAATCACACTCAATCCCTAATCTGGGCTGTGTCTTGCATCTCAAATTTATCCATGCCCGTCACGTTGCGCAATTTCTTCAAGGTGCTCAACGGGATTCCACGTTTGAGAAGGTTGGCCTCAGCGTCGGCCACCATCTTCTTCCACAGCTGCAACTGCATGGCTCTCTGTTGTAGCTTGATCTCAATGAACTGGTGCTGGTACTTCAGCTTGGCCTTCCTAATCTTGCTGTTCATCCTTGACCGGCGGCAGGCGTTGTTCTTCTGAAGTCTTATTGGATCGATGGTGTGTGGATCTGACTTGACCGATGGCCGGCTGACATACTCCACAGGGTTTATCCTCAGGCATTGGTCGACAAACGCTTCTTCCTGATCGCCGTAGAGAGCCATTTCCATGTTAATTTCAGCTGCAACCGTTGCTTCAACTTCCTCCGGTGTGACGGACAACATATTCGGCTGATTGAGTGGACCAGAAAAGGTTGCACGCTTCGTTTGAACAGCTGGTTTGAAGAAACTGTCACACTGATACGTTCCCGACAATGCGGTTTGTTCCTTTGCTGGCTCGTTGAAACTTTGGCACTGGTACATTCCCGAAAAGGTCGACTCCATTTGAATTGTTGGTTTGGGGAAACTCTCAAACTGGTACATTGTAGTAATCGCTTAGTTTTTTTTCTTTTCTGCAACTAGAAACTTGCACTCGAAACACCTTTCGCTTGCTTTGCACAACTTGCACTAATGATGCTGTGCAGAGGTGACACAGGTTTATATACAACACGATCGTGACGGAGCGCCGTGTGAAAAGGTGTTTCTACCGATGGACAGGTAGGCACATCCTTGCAAAGGTGTGAATCCCGCAATAAAGTACCTTCCGAATGGGGTTGCGTAATTGTTTTGGGCGGTTTGTCTTTCAAGTCAATTAGCTTTATTGCAGTTGTAAAAATAAATCCTTTCTTCTTTGTGGAGAAAATGTACAAATTTAGTGGTTAGAAGTAATTACGAAAATCGGATCAACACCTGAGAGGGAGGACAGGTATTATCGGAACTTGATGTTCGCTCGGAGTTTTTCCAAGAAAAAGTAATTGATTTCTACGTTGGTAATTCCTGCAGGGAATTTGTAGAAAGTTAAATATATGCAATATTTGCAGAGAGGTGGGCGTGAACTGTGGATGATCCCTTAACAAATTGTTATGGCAAGTGCTTTGAGATTGAAGTAAAATGTTATGGTAAGCTGCAATACCCACGGAAAATTGAATATAAGGTAAACTAAACAATTTTATGAAATCACGGAGTGACGTCACCTTTTAGACTTCGTTTCAATAAAACTATTTATGAGGTGAGCAAATAAAAAAAATCTTTTCGGCTTTTAGGATTTTTATTTTGACTTTTAGTTTGTGATGAGAGTTAAAGAAAATATTCCGAAATTGGTCAATCACTATTTTTTTCACTTGTTGGTTGGCATAACATATGGAATATTATATCTGGTTGAATGAATGTTATGAAGCCTTTAATTACTCTATGTATGATATACCCTGTTGTCGCCGTGGCGTAATGGGTAAGGTAAGTTCAAGGTTTGATTCCCGGACCTCTCGCTTTTTTACGACACCACTTCTTCTTCAACACGGGTAGTTGTTGTAGAAGCTAGACGTTAGTCCATTGTGGACTGGCTGTAGTGCTACTCAATGATTATGTTAGATGTTTTCAATTCGCTTTTATTCACTCTGTATATGTTTTCAACTTGCACTCCTTTGCTATAATTTGATATAACACCTCTCCAAATTAACTCTTGCTCTTTGTTTAACACTTTTGCCAAACAGTTTGTTAAATTGGTAAATCTCGTTCACTTGGATGAAGTACACATAACTGGTACAAACATTCGTACTGATCGTCTTTTCTGTTACGTGCAAGTACTTAAACTCATTTCTGGACGTCGTTTGTATGCATTTTCGTGACATTCTTATTTCATCATCTCACTATCGTCATCCTTGACTGGTGCAATATTTAACATCATTTTTGAAAAAAAAATCTTAAGTTATGCGCAAAAACATATTAATATAAGAGGGCAACTGTCGACCTTTATAGACCTCTGTAGTGGCAAGCTACTTCCAGTTGCGCCCACCAAGTTAATTTAAAAAAAAAAATATATGTTGTGCCAATGGCTTGAATTGGAAGACTCAGAAGGTCGGAGACTGTGTTTTCTATTCGATCTAAATGGCTACGCCATCTTCAGTGTTGTAGTCACTTGACTGGATCCTATAAAGCTCGTGGTTGAATCTAATTGCGAGGGAAATTTATTTGATCTCTTTGATTGATACTGATCTCTCGGTAGTTGTAAGGGTCTAGTTTTTTGTGGACAAACGACACTGGGATTTCGCTTATCGGAATCCAACCATACGTTTCTGATGAGCTGGGCATGCGCTTAACCTGATCACTTATGTGACAACTCTTGGCATTTCCATTAGGAAGATTCAATTTTGGGATCGATTCCAAAGACCTGAAACTTTACACATCAGTCTAGAATTAAAGTCTTAAGGTGTGATATAGCGCAATCTAATCCATAGCAAAAGGTGAAATAAATAACTTTCTAAAATAATCCCTTCACAAGTCCTTTGTTTTACGTTTTATGTTAATTTGCAAATTGTTTTGGAAATAGTGGCTTTAGTAGGTCGATATAGCGCTAATGTCCTTCTCGATACACGTAAATACATACATATATATATATATAACCATGTTGTCCTCTCGATAAATGTTTGCGTGACATGTGTATGCAGGAGGTGTAAACAAATAATAAATATTTGCCAAAATGCAAAAAGTATTATATTAGACAACAGGCAAACATAGTGTCAGTTAAAAAACGAAACAAGGGATCATCCACAATTCACGCCCACCTCCACGCAAATATTGCATATATTTAACTTTCTACAAATTCCCTGCAGGAATTACCAACGTAGAAATCAATTACTTTTTCTTGGAAAAACTCCGAGCGAACATCAAGTTCCGATAATACCTGTCATCCCTCTCAGGTGTTGATCCGATTTTCGTAATTACTTCTAACCACGAAATTTGTACTTTTTCTCCACAAAGAAGAAAGGATTTATTTTTACCACTGCAATAAAACTAATTGACTTGAAAGACAAACCGCCCAAAACAATTACGCAACCCCATTCGGAAGGTACTTTATTGCGGGATTCACACCTTTGCAAGGATGTGCCTACCTGTCCATCGGTAGAAACACCTTTTCACACGGCGCTCCGTCACGATCGTGTTGTATATAAACCTGTGTCACCTCTGCACAGCATCATTAGTGCAAGTTGTGCAAAGCAAGCGGAAGGTGTTTCGAGTGCAAGTTTCTAGTTGCAGAAAAGAAAAAAAACTAAGCGATTACTACAATGTACCAGTTTGAGAGTTTCCCCAAACCAACAATTCAAATGGAGTCGACCTTTTCGGGAATGTACCAGTGCCAAAGTTTCAACGAGCCAGCAAAGGAACAAACCGCATTGTCGGGAACGTATCAGTGTGACAGTTTCTTCAAACCAGCTGTTCAAACGAAGCGTGCAACCTTTTCTGGTCCACTCAATCAGCCGAATATGTTGTCCGTCACACCGGAGGAAGTTGAAGCAACGGTTGCAGCTGAAATTAACATGGAAATGGCTCTCTACGGCGATCAGGAAGAAGCGTTTGTCGACCAATGCCTGAGGATAAACCCTGTGGAGTATGTCAGCCGGCCATCGGTCAAGTCAGATCCACACACCATCGATCCAATAAGACTTCAGAAGAACAACGCCTGCCGCCGGTCAAGGATGAACAGCAAGATTAGGAAGGCCAAGCTGAAGTACCAGCACCAGTTCATTGAGATCAAGCTACAACAGAGAGCCATGCAGTTGCAGCTGTGGAAGAAGATGGTGGCCGACGCTGAGGCCAACCTTCTCAGACGAGGAATCCCGTTGAGCACCTTAAAGAGATTGCGCAACGTGACGGGCATGGATAAATTTGAGATGCAAGACACAGCCCAGTTTAGTAGTTAGATTGCGGACTAAATTTGAGTGTGATAAGTGTTTAATTTTAAGTGATTTGTAAATATACGACTTACTTATGATAAGTAAAAAAATAGTTATATAAGAATTGTAACATAAACATAAGTGACGATGTACTCCAACTGAGTTCAAAAATAAAGCTTATAATTGCAACAAGTCTTAATTTGTTCTACTGTCTTCAATTGGGAATGGTGTTCTTTAGGTGGATGTGAAATTGTATTTGAATGATATCTGAAATATGTTCGGTGTAAAATAGAAATTTCACGATTGGAAGTGATATGTCATCTAGGAATGATTTGTATCGCAGAATGTTCAAAATCTCTAAATGGTTATGCTGGATGGCAAAAAGACATGATTTTCCTAATACCAAAGGATGAGTCTCCTTAACATTGCGTACAAGATCCGCCTCAAACCATCCGAATTGAGTCCTATCAGAATCTTCGAAAATAAAACAAACATATGTCCAAAAGATGGACTCACAATATTTGGGCTCATAAAGACCAAGCTACCTTTGTACAATAAAACACATTCATTTCCCCTGTCCTGCTATGGCGTAAATACCTTGACGTTTATGAAATTAGATTAGGACCCGTTTTCGAAAGAAGTGTTTTAAGCGAAGAAGAAGAGAAGAACGTCAACAATGATGAATGCTAGCGACATGCACATACTCAATCTCCATCCCGAAAGTTTCCAAACCTGAGCCAGAGGAATAACGGAACAAAAGACGTCCTCATCCAAGATGGCGGACACAAATGCACAAGAGGACCATAAGCATAATCGTAGAATTTTGAAGGTCAGTTCCACAAGTCATAAGGACGTTACGTACCATATGTGGAACTTTTACAGTAAACAATAACAACAGACACACCCAATGAAAAGTTTATTTTGGAATGCCCGATGTTTCAAGGCCTTACTCTAACTGAGTTCATCCACATGCTGTACTCATGGGATTTGGTTAAAGCCAAGGGTCCTAAAAGTTGCGAGTTTTCGACAACTTAATTTTCACAAACTTTCGTCCAAGAGTGCTGTCTTATCTCCTTTTCCGTACACTTTGAAAAGCTCATTACTTACAGTGCTGACAGAGCACACCTGTTGTTGCCGCTTAGTGAAGTTTAGTAAATTCTTACTTACCCAAAAGCAATATCTCTCCTCAGCACTGTTTGCAAATTGACCTCTATGCCTGAATCATCATCTGATGGCTTTGATTCACGCGGTGGTCAATTGACAGACGCTCGCCATGAGAGGCCCTAGTCTCATCTGTCAAATGCTTATAGACATCCAGCTCTGGCTACATAAACATCTTTTTCTCTGACATCTGCTGCCTCAGGGGTGGGCATCTTGAGTTGTTAGTCCTTGTTGGATTTATATAATTTTATGCTCTTCCAGCTAGTGGCAGAAGGTCCGTAAGAGTGTGTATGACATCATGTGGACTAACCATAATTAGAAGTTAACGTAACGCATGTACAAGCGATTGGGAATTTCGATTTTTTTTAAGTATTATTCACACAAACGAAGAGAATGCTCGGCGGAGAGCGAACAGCAGCGCGGAAGCTTAATACCTTCAGCGTTGGACACTTGTCCTGTGTGCTGGAAGGTGTTTTGATAGGAATATCTACACTACACCAAGCTCCCTAAGTTGTACAAAGACGTACGTATTGTCAAGCAGTCATACTGGCATGGCCATAAAAAACAAGGTTCCAGCTAATAGTATCTTCAAGCCCCAGCCATCGAGTTCGAGCAATAAACCGCATATCCAGTATAGAGATCAAGCTGTAGCAGATTGTCATAAATAACAATTATGATGAAATAACAAATTAAGTACTTTTGCAGCTTGCAACCCATGAACATCTTTGACAGTTGACGAGAAACAATAGTGTCAAACACACTTATTTAAGCCAAGTAACCCTTCTTTTAAAGTGCATTTCTTGCCCTGCTCGGTCCCGACATATGTTCTATAAGTTTCCACTACATCCCAGTCCTCGTCCTCGTTTAATAAGTACCCACGGTCCAATTTACTTCCAAAATAAGACTCCAAATTCAAATACTCAATAAAGCGAGGCAAAGTAAACAAATGCATTTTTCATTTTAATTTCATTGTCATTCCTCATCAGCCAAAACAAATATCGTTAGCTTCGATAAGGAAGACAAAGTCCCTGTTGTTCCACCACAAAAAACCGTCCGCCCATAAGCAAGAGTGCACTTCGAACAGATTGCTTTGAGATTCACGTCGTAGCGTCTAATAAATACAAACTTTCCCGCAAAAGTTGCCTTCAAGTAACGACCGAAACTCACCCATACCACGCCGTTGTGGGACAAAAATTGCAAGTCCTTCTGTTGTTGGCCATCAGCAGGGAAGTTGAATTCCTGTTTCACATTTATTTACAAAAGAAAACATTGTCCTCTTTCGCCCTCGAAAACTTGGTCGCCCAGTCGAAAGTTTTGCCGCAATTTTCTCTCCCCTTGTCTAAGGAAAACATTTTCCTTCCTACCACTCCTCCGTAGCTCAATCTCTGCAAGGATGCACTCTATCGGTGCAATTGATGCAATTGACCTATGTACCGTTCAAAGGGATCAAATTCATCGTCCATGGCATCGATACTCAAAGTCCTCGTCTCCATCATACTTATTGGCTTCATTCGGAGAGTTTATGTTATTTGATGGGGAAAACCAAAGGATGGAGCGTCCCAGCTAGGGACATCAATTTGGGATGGATGGCGTGCATTGAACCGAGGAGAATTGCAATTCTGTGACGACAATGCGAATGTATCGAGGCATAGGTTGAGAATCGGTTGCGTGGCGGCCTTGGTGTAGTTGTCGACGTGCTTCGGAAGACAATGTCGACCGAACAACTGATTCGAGTGTCACTCAGCGAGTGGCACAAACATTTCTTGCAACCAACCAACCAATTCATCACAGTTTCGTGCACTCAAATCGAAAACCCTTTCCCATCCTTCATGGCAGCAAGTGCACCCAGCACATTGGACAATACCAACACGTCACGCCCGTCCCCGACCGAGCTCATGTCGGCCATCGTGTAAAGCTTACCACCGTGCCGAGCATAAATATTCCCAGCTCCCCTGGAGGGCGGCTACGAGTAAGTCTGTGTTGGCGTGCCACCAGCGCAGTCAGGCGTCTTCGCCTACATTTATCACGTCATATGAAGCCAATTTTTATGAGCGCCCAGGTGGCAGCCACGTCCCCATCGAGCATTAACATCGTCGTTGCTGCAGTTCCAACCGAGAGATGTGTGACTAAAGGTGAAGCGACATCTCGATGATGAACGACGTTGTAAATCTTTGCGCAGGTTGAGGGATGCAATAGAATCCATGTTTCCGTCATCTTTTGCCCATCGTGCGCAGTTATCCTTGTGGTCGCATAATTTTACGGGGCAATATGTACAAAGGGATCAGACACTCGTTTATGTCTTCTGAAGGATTAGGCATCCAAGCCAATTGGCATAAAGGACATTTGAAATTTTTCAAAGTGTGAACAATGTCTGACAAGACGTCGACTTGAAGGCGAGCTTGCCTCACTCACATCGCTCATCGCCCACAGCACATCGCATCCCATTCATTGCGTTAAGTTCCTCTTTTATTGGAAATTGTATTGCGGCTAGGCCAACGTAACCTCACATAAGAGACGTCACAGTGGTGCCCTTGTATGGGGAGCGCGGAAAAAAATCCGTAACTTTTGAGCCCTGATGAAAGATTGACTGATCTTGATGAAATTTGGAATATAGTATCAGTGCTTTCAGATCCTCCCACAATCTAAAAATGGTTGCTATAGCGTAAGGGATAACGGAGTAACCTTAAGTTAAAGATTAAAAAAAAACGCACTTTTTTGTTTAGTTGCATAAAAAAAATATTTAGTAACAATTTACCACAATAAATTTAGGCTCGAAACAAAGCCGAAATTCATACCTATTTAGAAAAATTCCATTCAATACTATTTACTAACATATTTTTGTTGTAAAAAATTGTAAAGTCGGAAATTAGTATAATAAGGCTTGCGCTTCACTACTTAGTGGGAGTAAAGCCTTTGTTTTCATTTCTGGCCTCAAATATGTTATCCAGGGATCAGATGATACCAACATTTGAAGAACTACATCTCCATTCATCGCCGAACGGGAGAATTTTATGCTATTATTAATTCGGTAGTGCCTACGAATATAATCCTTATTTCGGCTATCCTGGGCCTCCTCTGACAATGATACGATGGGCAACGCTTCTCCGTGGAATAGAATTCTATGAATCGTTGCTAGATATATATTTATAGCCATAGCTGCGCTTTCCTGGGTGTAAGCTCCAACTTTCTCCACGTCCACGTCAATCCAGTAATTGCTCGATATTATCCCCAGAATGACGCTGAAGTTTTTACTAGTTGCACATCCATTTTTGAAATTTTTGCCGTTGCTGAAGGGTTCTCGAAAAATCTTCGAGAAGTGTAAACATCATTAGTTGTACCAGTTCCTTGCTGGTGAAATATTTAGTTTTATTCCCATTTTTTCTCAACCAACATGCCACTCCAGACAGGACGATCTGCCGCCAGTTGCGCACTCCAAGTTTGTTGAGGTCCTTCTCCACTTGTGTGCTCCAACTTAGCTTGGGCCGTTCTCTGTTGCGTCCCAATGGCTCAGATTCGAAGACTTTTCGAGCCGGAGCAGTGGTGTTGGTTGAGGCCCAGTTCCACCCCGGACTGTAGCGCCACAAGAAGTAGAAGAAGAATAATCACATTTTTTCGATGAACAGGTTTTCCTTCTCTTGATGAATAGGAATTGCGTTTTTGTTGTTCTCCATGGCTTAATCTCCAAATTATAAGTTATGTGGATTAAGTATTCCCTGAACTTGACACGGGCATGTAGAGCAGGAATGTCTTCTTCATTTCTTGTTTTTGTTCTTAGCAGCGTTAAGTCATACATCTCTGCTGGTCCCATGACACAAATAAAACATGAACTTGCAGAAGACGTGACTGTTACTGCCTGCGCTATTTTACTATCAAACATCGTGAAATCAAAAACCAATATCCGATTCCAGTAGTCAGAAACTACATTTTCCAAAAGCACCGCCCCAATTACTCACATTTCTGACTATTCTCTTCTTTTTCTTGTGGCGCTACAGTCAGAGGTTGACTGAAAGGTTTGGAAAAGTGAAGTTTAGAACTCTGCTTCAATTTGGCAAACTAACATAAAGACAACTGAAACTTGTGATTCTTCGTAATGTGCAAATGCGAAGGTTACTCATCAGCATTTTACTAATTTTACACTCAATCGCCGAAAGAGAAGAAAAAAGCCAACAGCAGAATTGACTTGAGGTGTCTCCAAATGAAACATTGATGGTATGTTTCATTTGGAGCCCCTGTTATGACACCAAGATCGTCGTGCAGAAATGAAGAGATCTCTGCCAGGCATGGAAAAACACATTCTGGACAATAATGCATGATGATGTGGAATAAAATGAACCTCTCTATAGTTCGTTAATAAATTCAGAGATTTTTTGTTTTTCTGCTTAAATAGATTAATCTCACTACGATCAAACTTGAACAATTCTCCAGCATTTTAGGTGTTCATATCCTTCGGGGTGAGCTCAAAGCAATGCCTTATTGTAGGCGAGTTAAGAATTTGGGTATCGAAACAATGAAGTGAAAGAAGAACAGCAACTAAGCTTCTCAGGCCCTACAAAACCAAGTTCTAAATACCATAAAGAAAAACGACGCCACCTTGTTTACGCGTCGATTCACACGCCTAAGGCCCCCTTCCTTCTTCGTTTATTACAAAAGAGAAGGTACAAACCAATATACAGGTGAGGCCATTAAGGTAAGAAAGGCGAAAAATGTTCGCAAGCTCAACAAGTCATTGCGCCGTTGTCAGCCGTTACGTTAGATACATGTTTGTACACAACTGTTTTGCTTAGTAAAACAACATGTACCAGCACAAATCCACCTCAAAGTGCTGTCCTGTGCTACCTCTATACGAATGACATCTCGAAGAGGCATATTTCAAAAGAATTGCTCCAACATGGACTTCTCAAAATGAAAATAGAAATAGAATAGAATGTTGAATTAATATTGAAGTTGATGCCTAACTCTCTCAATGCAAGATGATCTTACATCACTTTCCATTGTTTTTGCAGCAGCTGCAGCAGCTGCAGCAGCTGAAAATAACAGAAATATCATCCATCTTCTTTGTCATTTCTTCAACAAAATGTTGGGATTGGGATTATAATTGCAGTTGCTTTATATTTTAGACCATCTTTACACTCCACTCCAAAAATCAAAGTTGTTTTGAGAACTTCATTCAATTCAATTCAATCATTCAGCCTTAAAACGCGAAACATTTCAGTAAACTTTTAGTTCTCAAATTTAACAGTAACAAAAATAACACAAAAATGAGTACACCTGCAGCAGAATGCGACTTGAAATGTGAAGAAAATTTAAGAAAAATCCTTCGCAAACTAAAAAACAAGTTTCGAGAACATTACATCCTCTTGCAAGCGGCAATGAACGAACAAAAAATTCTCCTCGATTACCTCTGGGTGCTATGTCAACGATTCTTAATTCTCACTAGGTGAGTGCATAACTTTACGTTGTCCTTTGCACTGTCGACACTCATCATTATTTTTGAACAGAGGAGCCATTTGTGCACAACCATACCCGTGCGCGGAAACTTCTCGTGAAGAACGTGAAATCCGTGAGATGTTTAAAACGAAAAAGATTCCCCTTCTGCAATCTAAGTATATGAGTTTATTTAATCATACTCTCGGCCAAATGAATCTGTAACTTTTCTTATAGTGCCAAACTTGCTTCATCATTGTGTTCGGTCAAGTATATGACCCTTGCTTTCGATAAAGCATTGGCTAAGATAAACGCTAGTCTTCCAAATTCAATCATTGAAGGCTATGGGAATCGGAAACCAATCTTTTACTACATTGAGCTGTTTTCAGATCTTTACAAGACATTTCACGAAGTCCAGAAACAGCTTAATCTCTTGGCTCAGACTTTGATGGTCGACGACATGCTTTCCATTTTAGATTACCAGGAGCTTTTGAAGAAGAGGGGGGGATTTAATGAATACATTGAGGAAAGCTTGCAAGTTAACAGTGAATTATGCTACTAATGGGCCGGGAATCGCAACAAGGAGCATCATTTGTAAGCGAAAATATTAAACTGGAATTCGTCAACATTGAATTTACTTCACAATTGTCTTTGCTTCAACTAACTCGCAACTAGACCAACTTGTGCGACATTGTTACCAAATTATGCTCGCAATCTAAAATTGCATACATCATGCGAACATTAAAAGCCGACACCCCCCGACTTCACTCCAACGCTTCACATCAGTTTATACTCTTCTACATAACACAAGACAAGACACCTTCTTTCCTTATTTGCTAAAAATATTTATTATCAATCGTGTTTGTTTCGTAAAGCAGCACCACAAGAGTCACCAGTCCCTATCCAGAACAACCACGACATCCACAGTGTACGCATTCAACGACGCGTCCCTCCTCCAGCTTTGATTTGGGCACCCGGCAAATGCAGTTTGTGCCGAAATTCGTGTCTCTGGTCTGAATGCAACGCAGGCAGCATAAATTCTCATAACCAGACTTCTTCCATTTTGCTATCAAGTTTGGATCGGCTATTTTCTCCTTCAAACAGTAGTCATACAGTTCCCGACTGATGGCTTTTCGCCGATAGAACAGATCATAAATGTACCGCGACTTTTGATGGTGAATTTTGAAGATTGGCCATAGGGATTCGTTGATGCGCTTTCCTTCATGGGGTTCCGTCTCAGCTGAAAGTGAAAAACTTTATTTGCAGTGCAAATTGAATGGAAATTTGTGTGCATTACCTTCTCGCATCTTCTGCTCCAATTCTTCCAAGGTTGGTTCAATCAGTTCCCAACCATCTGGTGGGGGTTTTCTACTGCGTTTTACTTTTGGCATTTCACTGTGTTTGTTGGAACTCTTTTAGTTGTGTCTGGAGGATGGAATCAAAGTGAAAATTGTCGTTTATAATTTGTTTGCGAGTACGAATACGATGTAAGATGCGTGACAATTTGAATGACAGATTAGTGTTTTGAAAGGTCCAAGCTAGAAGAATCATTCACAATGATAATTTGACAGCTGTCAAGCACGATCACAATGGAAAAATATAAGCTAGATATTTTTATTAAGATGCTACATTTAGCTTTCTTGTCAGATTTTATACTTAAGCGAAGACTTATGATATATAGCATCAAATTGCATTCGATTTTACCTTTTAAACATAAAAGCCAATACAATGAAATAAGATTTGTTTGTTACTGCAGGTTTGTTTAATGTAAAAAATATAACAATCAATGGATTATAATCAAAATATCTATTTCATAGCGATGATAAAAAATGTCCAAGCCCAGAACTACTTACAGCAAACGGTTTCTTCAGGAGAGCTAATACACCTGGAAACTAAATATACAGGATAACTATGAACTACCTCCTCACCATATTCTAAACCTAACGCAAATCAAGACATTTTTGATTGGCATACGCCAAATAATCCATTTGTTAGGACTTAATTCCGATGAAATTATATTTCTGGCTGTCCTATAAATTAAAGCATATCACACTGCCAAACCCATATACAATTTATTTGGTTCACCAAATTTTTTTTTCTGAGTAGTATACGAATTCTTTCGCCACCTACCATCAAACAACGGCAACATCGATGAATATCCCTTTGGGAATTTTTCTACATCCTCTCTCCACATATTTTGACACTTTTCATTCACAGAAAATCTGAATTGTCAAAACTTTCACTACGCGAAGTTGCACGCAAAAAAACGAAAGATCTCTGCTTTTTCCGTAAAAATATAATTTTCGCCCACAAATCCTTGGCTCTTGTTCAACAATTTGAAACGACCAACATGACCACACAGTAATTCACTTCCCACCCAGACCGCGTAGTGGCCAGTGCAGCGCAATCAATGCGAGAACACTAGCAAAACATATAGAACAACCTTCCAAGTGCGTGTGAAAACAAAAACAACACTCAGCAGCAGAAGCAGTGGCTGGCTAGTGTGTTTGATTTTGATGTGATGAACTATTCGTGATATGTTAGAGAATTGTGTTTGGTTGAATTGCCAAAAATAAATAAATAACAAGTGTGTTCGCCTGGGGGAGTTTCAAGTGTAATACGCTCTCGCAGGCCGCAAGCCCAAATGCAGGAAATAAGATATTCAGGTTGGTACTCGCAATTCAATAGAAAGAGGTCACGGGAGATGCCTCCGTCGTCACAAGTGGAATTTTTCATCTTTCTCGTTTTCTTAATTAAGTTTTACACCCCCCAATCCAGCGTTGTCACGTAAGTGCTCGTTTCACCAGCTCGTTTCGAAGCGTAGCAATTGATTTGCGCTGCCATTGTCTCGTGGATACTCCGCTTACAGATGAATGGATATGGATGTGGGAGAAAATCAATTCGCGGTCCAGCAATACGCGGAAGAGCGTGTTTGTTCCTCTCTTTTTCGTACATTTGTCGCCCGATTTCTGAGTAGGCGTTGTGTGTGTGCTACGGAAGGGGATTGTGTGGGACGAGCATGTGCCTGGTACTGCTGATCTAGTGCGACATCAATTTATCAGTGCAGCGCGTCAAATGGGGCAGTAACTCGCGAAATTAAATTTACATACACATTCAATTGTTTCGAATGCACGTTTTTTTTCTGTTCTTTATTGCTTTTTTGTTGGCCATTGTGATGAGGGACTGTGGCCGTGTCTGGGTGATGAATGCAAATGACCTTAGTCGAGTTTTTGATCAGAAGCAGTTCAGTGCTTTGCTCAGCGGTGGAGTTGCTGTCATGTGCCAGATGCGGGTATGAGTGTGTGAATTCCAGGGAGACCACCGAATGAAAAAAAAAAAAGAAAACTGACAAGTCCGGATGTTTGGTGGTCTACTTGAAAAAATAATACAAAAAAAATTGTCTTCCTATAATAACAGTCGGGTAGAAAAGTATGGCACCACTTGGCATTTTTGGTCGAGTTTGAAATGTTAGACAAATTTGGACGATTTTAAGGTCGGCAGAGATCTTTTCATCTCAACATTTTGCAAATTAACCAATTCATTGACTGTCTCTTTTTACTGAGGGTTCGTCTGTTTTTCATACTCTTTTGATAGGGTAGACAGTGTACACAATGTAGGGTCATCGATAATGCCACTTGTCTTCATGTAGTCCTTGTTAATATGCAGAAGATATGTTGTTTGTTATACTGATAAATTTTTGAGATACAGCACCAAGTGTTCCATCCAGGAACCGCTCAAGAAAGTCATTAAAAAAAAAACTGGATTTCTGCAAAAAATCGAAGTTCTGGGTATCAATAGGGGCTTCAACTGGACATTAGTTTTTTCTTACACATTGTTATCGTTTTTCAAACTCTTCAACAATGTCCAGGTATTGCGATCAGTCCTTAACGATCGTAGAGTCCTCGACCGTTGGAAAAAATCGACATGTTTCATTGTCACGAATTGAGTGAAAAGTGCTTTAACGTTCCCACCTGTTATTACTTGTTATTGCTAGCAACGAATAAGGGACACAAGTATCACAATGCCCACTGCCCTTTGAATTCTAATGCTCGTGCAAAATTTCCTATAGGAAAGAATGGTCGAGTGGTCGCCGTGGGATAGTGGTAAGTGCGTCGATCGCCGCGCAGAATGTCTGGGTTCGATTCCCGGACGGGACACCTAGCATTTTTTTCACGTCACCACCTCTTTCGAATTGCTGACAACACTCAAGAGTATTAATTGTCTATGAAAAGCTTCTCAAATCTCGCCGTTCGGAGTCGGCAAAAAAATGTAGGTCCCTTCTACTCGTGGAGAACAGTTGCACGCACAACACGAGTAGTTGTTGTTGAAGCTAGGCCCTGGTCCGTTGTAGGCTGTAGTGCCACTCAATTATTATTATAATTAAAGAATGGTCGACATCCGTGATTCACTTATGTAGCAAAAAGCTCTTCTTACTTACATGTTAGAGCAGCGACCGCCGGAGTATCTAAGCAAAGACTAACTTCCATTCTGGAAAAATCCGAACACGTAGCTTACATTTACCAAAAGCAAGTTAACTGACTTTCATTTCACATTGTGGGTGGGACAAATATTACTTCCTATTCGCCTGGCGTAGTCGTCGAATGTTTGAACCCCTGCCTTTACGTCTTGGACCTATCACCTCCATCATAAACAGGATTATAGCAAAACTTTTCCCTTTAAGTGCTCGGTTCTGTCTTTTCAGGAGACCACAATGCACACTTATACCTCAGACTCTCAATTCTGAGCAGTATTTTCATGTAGAAACATTGAAGGCAAAGGCACTCTCAGGACGCATGGATATTGTGGTGTCTATTAAATCTATTAGGGCATCAAGGTAGCGTTCAAGTCTCTGAACAAAACAACTTCTCACTCTTAAGCTTCTGTAGCAAACGGCATGTCCGTCGAGATGATGAATGTTTTGCAAATGCATTTCATGTTGGCACTAAGACTTGACCATTTTCAAGCTTCGTCAATTCTTTCGCTTCACATAGACTAACTTGTCAATTACTGCGTTGCTGCTGATGTCCTCCAGCCAGTAGTTGTGGTGCAAAGAATTACATTCAGACCTAAGATATTAGGCGCTCACACTATCCGTTCCAAGAAGGAAACATTGGAACACAGAAATGAATAGGGACTTCAACTACACAGAAATCCACAACACAGAAATTTGCAATGAATACTTTTGTACACCACTATTTTCTATTCCAGTCTGTTATTTGCTGCAATCATATGAATGCCTGTATTCGGTGAACGACATAAGAACTCTCCACTCATTCGCACATGAAATGTATAAACTCTCTGCTAACTAAGAAGCGGTGCTTAATAAACGGATCACCACATTCGTGATTGTTTTTTTCTTTCCTTTTGAACACTCCTACAGTTGACTTTTACCACTGTACATACCGCTATACAATTTTTGTCATAGCTGCTGGACTGATCAGACGGTGGAAGGCACTTCTTCTAGGCTCTTAGAACAAACAGAACTTTTATAAATTAGTATACTTCTTGGGTTAAAGGTCCTTGGTCCGTGCTTTGGCACAACGCTGATGTTTGAACTTTCATGTTTCATGTTTTCATTTTATTTTCTTTGCCTTGTCAATAATATATCAACTGACAGTTGTAAATATGAATTCACCAGACGTCCGTCAAATTGAGAAGTTTATTTTTGTTCCAGCTTAAACCACCCTCCACCAAAACGCAACGCCCACCTTTTCCTACGCACAAACATAAGTACTCGATAATTAATTCATTCCCATTAACCATTTATTAGAGGCTATTACTGTGGGGTTGTCAGTTATATTTGACCTTGACCTTCAGCGATTACCATTATATTCAGTTGTTCGAAGCCCTTTTGTCACTACTTTGATCGGACGTTTACAGCTGCTTGCGTGGATGTTTTGAAGAAATTCTAACCATCAAGTAGTTCCCCTCCCACAGATCTGCTCCACCGCCTACATGCTCTAGTGCCCACCAAAGATTGAACTTGTCACGCTGAGTTGGATTATGCAAAGTGGTAATGTCAGTCAATGGGATATTTGGAAATCAGTGCGTTAATGTTCACGTGCCGGTCTGATAAACTAAACGGCGACAAGCATTCCCAATTTGTTTTTCAAAATGATCTCTAACCGTCTCCAGAGATGGCTGAGTGAAGTCTGTAGGGAATGTCCAGATAAGAACACACACTCCCCACACTCATTGAAATTCCATCCCCGGCTACAGGTACACAGAGGAGAGCACACACAGAAAATGTTTCGTCAATAAATTGTTCGGCTTCTTTGAAGCGTGATGCTTCATTTAGTTTCGCATTACCTCAGTCATCATCATTCTAATGGAATTTATTTCCTTTCTGCCATTTCCACGCGGGTGTCACACGGCAAGTTAATAGGCGGAAACACGAAAAGCACAAGCGCACTGACTTTGTCACCGTAACACTGACACAAATGATAATAAAATCATCCCACGACGAGCCGAATAAGAAACGGTGATACATTACTTTTCGCCCGTACTTCCACCGACTTGGGGAGCATTTGAATTCAACGCAAAGCGATTTCAATCAATTCGCATTCGCTTCGGAGAGCGCTAGAGCTGCTCAAGCACACTCTTGCCAGTCGCCTGTTTGCCCATTTGTCTATTTGTTCAACTAATCAGTCGCAGCCAATTCTGGTTGTCGTCACTTTCTCACCTTGTGCCTCGCGATCGGTCTCCACCAATGCCGCCAATCGCCAATGTGTCATTAGTGTATTTTTATTTCGCCGGAACTATGTACGTTTCGTAAACAAAAGTATCGAAACAATGTTAACGAATTGTTCGCTGGCTTTTTTCTGATTTATTGTGCCCGGTTCGCTGTCGTGATGAACTCTGGAATATAATTAATTTTTCGGTTTCGCGAGTCGGACTTGCGGGAGAGTGAAGTGTGCGATGAATGGAATTGATTCAATTTGGGCTTGTGTGGTCTGAAGTGGTGAATTTATCATTTTAAGTGCACTTGAAGGTGAGAAATGTGAACATCGAGATAAGGTCGGGCTGATAAGAAGGGCCTTAAGAGACTTATTTTGTCATCTATCACTTGAAGTTGGTGAACTGGAAATGAATTCTCTTCTTCGACACGATTTAGTTGATAAATACAGTTTCTGATTTCAAGCATTATGTGCGAGTAATGTGCCCATTTTAATTAGAATTCACGTTTGTTTAATGCTTGTGCGTGTGTGTGTGTTGTTGTTACTAAATTGGGAACAAATACCTTTCACAGTTCCACCACGCGACATCTGTAATTTTAAAATGAGGGCTGAAAAATGAAATCAGTTCCGCCTGGTGGTCAATTTAATGTTTTCCCAAGTAATTTTAAGCTTAATTGAAGCTCTGTCATGTCACCTTCCTGATCTTGCTAAGATTTTCATCATCTTCAGACTACATGGTCAACCTCGTTACAGATTCAACAGAAGGGAATACGCATTGCATCACGTATTTGAACAAATATTTACAACTGATAGCCAGTTCGTGTGTTTTCCACAAATTCTATCTGACTCACAGCAGCGAACACCAAGTTTCAACGTTTACGATTCATTTATCAATATGTCCAATTTTTAAAAAGAACAAAATCCCAAGTAATCTCCCGCAAACAAATTATTCCGCCTTCTCGTCTTGCCGGTGTCACTTTGACGTAACTATTCGTACGTGATTCTGTTTTCTGAGTTTTGGCTTGTGAAGTGTTTTGATGGGAAATAACTACACGCGTGGAAAATTTGCTGTGATTTTAATTTGCCATAAAAATGAATTCCTGGATTGAGGCCTTTTGCCAAGGGTCTTGCTTGTGAAATGCTGCCGGCTGAATTTTCAAACGTAACTCGTCGAGCGTCCTTGATATCAAATGGCGAACAGTAGAATTCATTATGCAGATCCATCAGCTATAATTGTTGTGAATTGATGCCGACGTATTGTATATTCCCCGAAGTGGGAACATCCTTCAATTTTGCATAACGCTGATTTTGTACATATTTGAACCAATTGTAAGAAATATGGATACCACACGCGTAGATCAACCATCATTTGGATAAAAACTTAAGACTAGTCGAATAGTCTAGTCTAGTCGCCGCAAGACGATTTTGTCATTGAAACCACCTGAGAGGGTTGGGGCAGGTATTTTCTCCAAGAATATATTCTTGCGCCTACCCCTAAACGTTGATTTTGATTGCTAAGACCATCGGAATTAAACTTTTCTCAGAAACTCTAAGCGGGCACATGGAAATGCATCCATGTTGCAATCGACGCAATAAAACGCGGAATATGATTCCGCGTTGGGTGCGGATTATGGTAAAAGAAAGATATGATAGACAAGCGACTCATACAACTGAAATTGGATCTGTTCATAAACTTTGGCTGCAGTCAAATGCGTGGATGTTGTTAAACCACCTTTAACACTTAAGCTAAATTAAGTTTCCCGGTTTCTAGGAGCTCGAATTCACCTGTTGTGATAATGCAATATCAAATAAGCGCCTAAGTGTTGTTGTTTTCATGGGTAATCGACAGTTTTAACCTCACCTACACTACCTTGCTACAAGGAAACTTTAAAGAAGGTGCTTGCATTCAAGACCCGAATTTTACATTTAACAGTAAACCAGGAAAAAACAGCATGCAAGCATTCACCCTTAACAACTGCATATACACTTTATTATCACCAGTCCATTCACGGTAATCGTGAACCCATATCGACCGCGCTCCAAAAATCATTTTCGTTTCTCGACTCTTGTTCTCATTTCATGCATTGAAAATCTCTCAGTCTAAAGAACTGAGAATCTGAACGGATAAATCTTGCTCTGAGCAGTAACTGCGAATAGGAAATTTACTTGTAGTGGAGTAGGCATGTGTTTGTACTAGAGCTAGCTCCAAACTATCCAGTCTCTCACACTTTCAGATTGTAATTTTGTCCAAGCAGAAATAACGGCTATGTGCCCGATGTCAGGTGAGACTATCGTCGTTTATAGCGACACTCTAGCAATAAAATTAAAGTCCGCAAATCATAAGGTTGCAATTAATAAGAATCTGTCATAAGTTTAATTAGAAGACAATGAACTCGTTAAGTGTCTGGACACAAATACATTTCAGGAAACTGAAGCAAACGACATGACATGACTTGGTATAACATTACAGATTCGCGGAGGCGGAGTGTGACCAGTATGTAATGTCGGGGGTAAACAGGGTCTGTCCCCAAGGTGGCGTCCTGTCACCCCTCCTGTGGTGCATGCTGGTCTACTCTCTGCTTTCCCCCCCTACCTTACGCCCAGGCTTACACGGATGATGAAGCCGTACTGGTCACTGGAACTTGCCTTGCGGCCTTTTGTGCAAGTGGACAGACGGACCTTGACATGATCAATGATTGGTGTACTAGGAACGAGCTTTCAGTCAATCCTCTTATAACCGCAGTTGTGCTCTTCACGAGAAGGAGGAACCTGACTGGTTTGACTGGTGTGACTTGACCAAAAGTTAAAGGTGTCAATATTCCATTTTCTAATGAAGCGAAATACCTAGGTGTTATCCTGGAAAAACACCTTTGGAAAAAACACATTGAGACGAAAACCTCCAAAGCGCTGTCAGGTTTTTAACAGGGTAGGGAAGTTTTTGGTAAAACCTGGGGCCTATCACCAATGTATGGATCTATACGGCAAAGATAAGACCTCTCCTCTCCTATGCATCAGTCGTTTGACGGAACAAGCTTTCGCGAAAATACGTGACTGCGCTTTCACCAAGTTTCAAAGAACGGTCTGTCTCGGCTGCACACGGGCCTTCCCCAGCATTGCATCTCCCTCCCCTTGACATCCACATCATGGGCACAAAGCCATCACTCGACTTAAAAGAAATGGTCTTTGGTTCAAATCGCATTGGAGTTTTGATGACCTCGCGCACAGTATCTCCTATGACACAAGTCTCATGTTCATGTCGTCTAATGCAGGGTCACCAACGCTCCAGCTGCGTCGCTTATACAAAGTCGACTTTCCCCGTGACCAAGATTAGCTCTAGCCAGAAACTGAACCGAGAAGGGAATGTAGTCGGATTTTCACGGACGGCTCAAAGACGACAACTTCAAGGTTTTAAAGAGGCATTCATTGGGCCCGAACCCACCTTGGGACTACCCGCATCCTTGTTTAGGTCTTCCGTCTACGGTTGGGTATCCCAATAGTACACCCAGAGATGGCATGACTCTCCAGGATGCAGGCTGACCAAGTGCATGCACCCGGAGATAAGCAAGAAATCCGCGGCTTTTGTGTTATCTCTAGACAGAAGAGAGTACAGAAAATTTGTCGGCGTACAAACGGGACACTTCACCTTCGCTTAGCACCTAGGTCTACTTGGGCTTAATAAAGACATCCTTTGCGACACCTGTGGAGAAGGTGAAAACACTTCAGAGTATTCTTGTATCAGGTGACGGCTGTTTGGCGCTGATGTGGTGGGAGCTGAAAACTTAAGCTCTTTATCACAGAAGCGTCTGCTGGTCTTTCTTCGGAAAACCGGAAAACTACAGTAAACGAAGGTTACTGCCTGGTAGTACAATGGATCAATATTTTGAATCTGAGCGCTCCAGTGCCGGTCATTAAGAAGCTTCTGGGTTTCAAGATGTTTCTTAACTTGACGGTTTATCAGCGATTCCATGAGAATGTAGGGACGTATGTGCTATAGGTCGGTAGGAGGTGGGTGATGATGGTTCGCCCTTTTTAGGGACAGGTTGAACAAATACTGTTTTGCACTTACTCGAGAAAAACCCTAACGAGTAGGACAGATGGAAAAGCTAACGCAGTGGTTTTGCCAGCGTGGAAGAAGAACACTTCTTCCGAAGAATAGGGCGTATACCATCTGGGCAAACGGATTTGTGCATGTTTCGATATTTAAGTACGCTTGCATCTGTACGAGTGAAAATGAGAAATGGAATTTACGCTCTCAAATGCAAGCGTTGAGCTGGCTGCAAAATGTGCAGCTAGCAGACTTGCTTCGTCTAAAGAGCTGACAGCTGGAATGTCATTGTAAATGCGTGTTGTATTTGAAGATGAGGCGGAATTCTTGCAGCACTTTTTGCTTCAACTTTTGATCGTAAGAGAATTTAACACGCCTTATTAATGCATTGCAATCATTTCGGGCTCGTTTCTTCCGGTTTTCCTCTGATGGATTGGCTCTGAAAGTCCGGAAGCTAATTTCTCTAAACCTGACAGCCTCTTTGCAGCTCGAGTCATACCACGCGTTTGTCTTGGGTTTGATACTCTTCATACTGTGAGGAATCCCCTAATTTTTGTTAAAGCCCCTATTCGGTCTGCATCTTTGAAACTATATGTTTGGCGTCCGCATCTCCTTTTAGTACAAAAATATTCCAGAATACAAGCACCAAACGCCTTCCTTAATTTATTCATTCATTCTTCTCACCTTCCGTTCAGTATTTTAGATTCGCTACACCCGAGAATAAACCCAAACTAGGCTGTCAACTTAAAACATTCACACCCATTCAAAATGGACGCAGAGAGCGAAGGCAATCTGCTGGAAATCATGGACCTGGCGCGAACATTGCGCCAGGAACAACTATTCATTCAACATGAACAAGCAGCATTTGCCAGCTTGACAGAATCCTTGGCCATGAATTCATCACAAATTGCCCAGGTTAGTCAAGGATATCTCCCTCTCTTCTCATTCGCATTCATATTCAATTCTTCTCCAGCTTGCCTATATTTGTGCGCAACAAAGACAGAACCTCAATGATCTAATAACATCCCGACCAGAATCAGGACCCTCGGTCTGTTGTTACCGCGCCAACCACCTGGAGAACACCAAGTTTGTCGACGCAAACAAAGCTAAATCTCTCAAATACGAGGTAAGTCAAGCCTGTGTGTCAATCTCTCCCAACTCACATTTCATCTTTCAGCATATCATCGCCTATGTGGAGCTGTTCAATTATCTATATCGATCGCCGTACGTACTGGCAATGGCGCTCTCCACTGGCGACCGCATTCCGGAGATAACTCCAAGTCAAATGAATTCCGTCAATCATACCATAGCCACAGGACTCTACGGCAATGCCATCCACACCAAGGATGTGGAGATGTTGCTGAAACTGCTCAGAGAACTCATCGAAATCCAGATAGTGGTGAGTGAGAATCCCCGACGGATGCTGCGTGCGGGGTCGTCGTCCTTTGCCAGACTCTTTCTCCGCCTGAATGAGTCGATGTTCTCGGCAAAGATATTCCTTACAGCAGCGCTGTATGAACCACTGATGACCGTTCTTGTTGACAGCGAAACGATGCTGGACATCGATCCGAATGACACGCTCAAAAATTTTAACAGCAAGGAAAGGTTGAAGAAATTCGGCGACGAGCTATCGCCGGACTATCACCACAAGGTGCAGCAGTTCCGCGAGGAAGTAATCTCAAAACTGTACAAGCTCGCCAGCTCGTTCATTGTGAATCTCACAGCGAACTGGTCCCTATTCCCGTCGACCCTGCGCTGGTTGATCCAAACAATGTGCCACCAGCTTAAGCAGGCACGGACTGACGAGAAGGACATCAACGAAATCATCATGGACATGGTGTTTACGCACTTCATATGCCCGGCCATTGTGAGTCCGGATATATTTGGGATTATCGATGCCCCGATCTCTGAGCATGCGCGTTTCAACCTCATTCAGATTGGGCAGATTATTCAGATGCTCGCCTTAATGAAGTACCAGGATGTGGATCCAAAGTTCGGCGAGGTCTATCAGCTCTTCGACTCGGACGTTGTCAGCAAGCTGCTGGACCTGCTGCTAGTGAGCAACTCCGGGGAGGACGTTGTCGCAATTCGATCCCCGCAGAGCGATTTCGAACGTGTGCACCTGCTCATCACACAATCAGAACTGAATACTTTTGTAGAATTCTTCAGAACGCTGATGAGCAGCAATGAGTTGTCCCTGTTGGAAGAGGACCGCTTGAAGCTGAAGAAGATCATGGATCAGTTGCCTGAGCACGTGCAGGTGAATGGTGACGTTCCCAACTCTATTTCGACCGACTTTCCTCATCGTTCGAAGCAGAGTCTCATTCACCTCGGCAAAAGCACAAAGAGCAAGCTATCTAAGAGCTTGAGCAATGGTTCTAGCTTTGCCACGAATGGGCACTCCCCAAGTCATTCCCCGCCGTCAAACCATGCGATTGAAGACAACGAACAGGTATTAGTTTTTCGCATTTGCATATCCGACGACAACGCACTGCAGCCACTAACGGAAGAGGAAGTCCTCAAGATGAACGCGATCGGTCAAGAGATCACCGACGATTCTGCAAATATCGAGAAACTAGAGGCAGACGGCATAGACGGGCCACTATTGCGGCCTCTACATAGCAAAACCGCGCGATTCTCACTTTCACATGATGATGCATCTATAGGCAACTCCGATAACCTTGAGGCAGTGAGTGAGGCTCCAAGCAATCACTCGGTCACGAGTTCCCTGGAACTGGAAGAGAACGACCAAAACGATAACCTCTCTGACATGGTGTCTGCAAACGTGTCCGGACGCGGCACACCGAATATATCAGGCCGAGACACACCCTCGTCTCAGGTTACCGACGGAGAGTCTGTTACGAATGTTATTCCAACACCGCAAATGGCCAAATTATTGTCCAAAGCTCGTTCGGATATCGAGGATAAATTTTGCAAATTTGAAATCAAGAAGCTCATCGAAGGCGACGAGACAGTGTCCATCATATCAGACACCTGGAGCACAGATGTTCTGGCGAGTGACTCAGAAACTTTGGACGCAAATGAACGCGATCGCAACTTCTCGACTCCACTAATACCGTCGGCTGTAGTGTTGCCGGGTGACAACAACTTCGATCCACTGTCAAATGCGCGACCCCAAATCGAATCGAACTACTTGGACGCGTCGGAAACCCGATCGGAGTCAAACTGGAGCACCGATGTCTTAGTCAGCGATTCGGAGAAGCTTGCCGACACAGATGACAATCTGAGCATCACGGCGAAGTCGGACATAACGACCGCCTCAGTCGCCGACCAACTTTGCACTCCAGACTCGCCGTTCTTTGCCCCACGCGTAATGAATGTCAATTTCCACACTCCCGAGTCTCCAGCAGGATCTGCAGCTGGAGTGGCTTCAAGGGAAATACCACAGGACAACGCATTCTTCGATGCAACAGATTGTCAAGGGATATCTTCCCTTGCGCGGAGCTCAGTTCGCACTACGAACCAGTACACGGGAGAGAATAGTTTCCAGCAGAACTACAAAAGCGACAAGGAATCCTTCTTGTCACCCAGAATGAGACGACAGAACTCAGCTGAAAGCAGCATATCCAACCAAAGTCTTAACATGGACGACAAACCGTCGACTTCAAGGCAGAAGAAAGCATCACACAACTCTGTCAAGGATCTGATAGACTTCTCAGACTTCGGCGATGATGGGGCAGTGGGACTTGAGGAGAAGACAGTGCCTACAAACGAAGACGAGGCCGAATCTTTCAGCGACATTTTTGAAGCGGTCGTCCATCGCAGAGTGAGTACAGAACAACGATCAGCGGTCTTCGACGGCCGTCGAAATGGCATGATGGACATGAAGAACACCGCCGAGACATCTGCCTCCATAGTCAAAATGCGTCGTCATCAAAGCTTGAACTACGAGAACCACGAAATAATTGCGAACAAAAACCTGCATAGGCTCAGCATGAAGAACTCTTCTGTGACGGACGACGTGAAGTCGCAGCAGCAACAGGGCCGTCTTAGCGATGACATGATGCTGGTACTCAAAGCCGAAGAGTTAAATCTGAACGGCATATCCTCCTCACTATCGCTCGCTAACGGACCGTTACCACCACCACCCTCATCGACCACGGCAAAGCCAACAAAATCCACAGGAGCTATCCCAAAGTCAATAAGCTTCGATGCGTCAGCCGACAAATCTGCTCGCAGCATTCAGCTGCGCCGTTTGCAGCAGGAGCACACACTCAGAGCAGCAGTGGCTCCTACGAGCAGCAGCACAACCGTGTCTGCAGTAAACGGCTCTGGCATATTCACCAAACTGAAGCAGGGCTTGTTTAAGAATCGCCGGGGAAAGGGTCGCCTCACAACCGATGATTTTCCCAGCCGTAACGTATCATTCAGCACTAACGCCGAAACCCTGGAGTTCAATGACGAAACTCTGCGTCTCCAGCCCATGAACAATGACACTCCATACTGTGATATCAATGAAGACATCTTAGCCAAGTACCGACGTAAGGTGTCTACGTCCAGCGAGACGACCAATTCCGACTCCACCGGCAACAGTTGCCACGTCAATCGAAAGAACTCCGATATTGATACGAGGTTTGTCCATATGATCATGAATCTTTTGAACTAATTTTTGAGTGCTTTCTTTTAGAATTCCCAGTGTGATCCTACACGACAAGGTGGTCGCCTTCAACATGGTCAAGCGAAAGATCCGAACGGTCTTGTCCAAGACAGACCTGCACACTGGCGATTTCCGGCACACAACAGTGAGTAGCGCCAGAGATTCAGACGCGAAAAGTGCATTGAAACGTTCACTTCTTATTTTGCAGTTCTCGAATGCCTCCCCCTTACTCACATATCTCCAAATACAACTCGCGCAAGCTATAAATTTACAAAATTTCCAGCAAATCTCTTACGTCTCAGAGGCGATGCGATGTCTGGGCACATTGGATGACACCCAGCACGAGCAGCTGATGAAGGAGTTACAGAGTGATATTCTGAAGCGGCAGAGCTACCTGCAATACCTTATGAGGTATCGCCAGAATCTGCTGCTGATTATGGAGAATATCGATCAGTTCGAAGACCGCCTACGAAGTGAACGGGAAATTTGCAACCGGCATCTGGTAGCAGTATGCGTGCGCATGTTTCTCGAGAAGCGCGAGACACAAATTGAAAAATTTCAAGAGGAATTTATCAGACTCACCGCCGTGGATGATAGAATCGAGCTACTCGATGAGTTCATGGAAAGTTTGATGACGGAACTAGCCGATGGGGGCCTGCTTCACGGCATGGCCGAGTGGCAGCTGCAGGGGGCGCGGGTCTCAATTGAGAGGATTCTGCTGCAAAGGCTTTACCAACAGGTGATGTTTCCAAATGAGGATGTTGATGTTTCGAGAGATAAGTAAGTTGGTGGTCATCCGGTGCAGCATAACCTCAAATAACATCCCTTTTGCATTTTTTTCTAGTGTTTTATACGAACACATTCGCAAGCTGCAACAGGTTATCAAGCCGTCACACGCCGCCCTTCGAATCTCTCAAGAATACCTGTCCGAAGCTCCGTGGCCATTTGCCCAGCAACAGTTGACCTACATTTCTGCCTACAAAACACCACGGGAGAAGTTACAGTGTGTCATAAGGTAAGGGTACACTTGGCACGTCAGTATCATCAATTCTAATCCTTGGATGTGTTTTCAGATGCATTTCCAGTATAATGAACCTCTTGCAGATGGCATCTGATCGCATTCCCGCAGCTGATGATCTACTACCAGTTCTCATTTATGTTGTGATCAAGGTAAATGCAGTTTCTTTCTGATCCTCAGTCAAACTAATTTCTCCTTTTTGCAGGCAAATCCGCCTTATTTGCTCTCAACAATCGAATATGTAACCTGCTTTATTGGGAACAAGCTCGATGGCGAGGAGCAGTTTCACTGGACCCAGTTTTGCTCAGTTGTTCAATTCATCAAGACCCTGGATTATTTGGAATAGACAACAAGCAGTAACGTTTATGTGACCGTTTCTCACACTAGTTGCTATTTCAAACCCGTTTCCGTTTGTTTTTGATTGTATTTAGAGGCAAAATACTTGTTATACGTTATCAGATTTGTATTCCCATAAGCAGAAACTGTTATATATTATTTTTTATTTTAATCTCAAACAAAATATCACCTCTCAGATTTAGTTTTTCTTTTTTCTTGTCGGTACACAGGATCGGTACCCAAAAAGATATTATTCACACACACGCATTATGTTTCCTTAAAGTCTTTTTTAGTTTCCTATTGTTTTCGGACGAAAACAAAGGTTATACGAAAAGAATGAAAGAGAGAGAGAAAGAGAAATCAGTTGTAACAATGCAATAACTAAACAATAAGTTAGATTACTACAAAAGCAAAATTATTCGAGAATGTGTACGTACATAGGATTGTGTAAACGTTCTTTAAAAGATATCAAACATACATTCATACTAAAGTAAAGAGCAAATGGAATTTTATTACGATTACAATAAATGTAGAAAAGAAAAAAAATACGCATACAGTGACAGGTTATGTACTTACACCCCTTTAACACATTTCTGTTTCGTGGTACAATTCTATAAGTAGCGGAACTTCATGTAGATTATCAGCTTGCCACTTGCCAGAACCAGTACACTACATCATAACCTTACTGATTGAAGTCCCTTATAAAGTTAAGGCTAAACAAACGTTTTCTGTGAGCAGCTTACCCACTTTCGACAGAAACATCAAGGAAACCTTTGTTTTACTGAAAGCACTTACAACGTTAGATGCAAATGATGGATCTTACAGGCTAATGTTCCAGCGTCAGACTATAGACGAAATGAAGTCCCATCTTATTTGTGTGGCATTTCATTTCATATTTATTGCCAGCGACCCTTTGGCAACAATCCTCTCTAGCTGGCAGATTCTTCTGTAGCCTGCCTTCAATTGCGTTGAACTTTTATTATCGGTTGTGAGCATCATCTTAATAAAGAAGCTCCTGTGGTCGTTTATCCCTTTGATTCAGATATATGTGTCCTGCAGAAGCAAGAACGATATGAATCAGATGTAAAGACTGAGCACAAGGCTGTCGCAATTTGACACTTTTTTGACGACGAGAGGCTATGGCTAGACTTTTTGCAAAAACCCTCTTGACAAATTTAACGGGCAGGGCATTCGCTATGCGCAGGGTTCCTAAAGCGACTTTATTCGCAGTTGAAACTTTTCCGTGGTAGAAGGCAATGAGAAGAATTTTTGAGAAACCTCTCTTTTAGATGCTACAATGGCTTGCGACCTTTTATACACTTTTCACTTGCAATTCCTTAGATTGGTTGGTAATCTACAACAATCAATAAAACTCAGGTATGGGATGCATACTCCTCAATCTAGGACTGAATTATATTATACTATACTCTGTCTGATTTATACCGGAGACTTACAATAAAACGCAAACGTAAAATAGCACGTTCATGGATTTCCCTGTAATTTTTAAGACGCTCAGTGTTAAATGCCCAGGCGGAGTGAAAATGACAATACAGAGGGCTACGACGACACACATCCCTGGTGGCTGTTCTCTGCTGTATATGGAAGCTACGTTTAGATAACCCCTTTTGATTTTAAAAGTAGCCTAGTTCTCTAGTTTTTCCCTTTAAACATGTAGATTTCTTCATAACTTAGTGGGCACTACAGCCCACTAGGCCCTGGTCTTAACTTAAACTCAAATTCCCATTTTTGCTAGCTATAATTTCATTGGATGTCAGCTTCTATTCATTAAGGCGCTTTCTACTTCAGCACAAGATTGGGTTAGGGCTAGATTTATAGACCCATTGTGCTGTACCACCAAATCTGATTTGTGGTCAAGTAGCGGTGTTGCAGGTACAGGACGCATCTCTCTACCTTATTCATAGTTTATTTGTGATCAATAATCATTGTTTTGTAGTATTGTGAGACGGGCGTAATAACTGTCATGAGGACTTAGATCTCTGTTTTGTATTTTAAAAAGGATACTAAGTTCCCAAAATAAGGTGGTCTCAGGAGTGAATTTTGCAAGAAATGGAGCTAGTTCCTGCAAAGTGGAAAAAAGGCACTCAGTGGACTTAGTTCCCTGTTGTATTGCATTCCAGTTGTTGACTCGAATATATATGTATAAGATGTGCGACTTCATCGATTCGCAATATTCTTTGTTGCGCTGGTTATTTTTATTTTAAGACATTCAAGGACGCGGTTTATCATTTCGTAAAAAATTTCCAATCCGTGCCTCTAGTGTCGATTTGTTAGTTTAGCATTTTTTTGTAATTAGTACCGCCCTTGTTGCAGAGACGAAATTTTTCCATCCTGGATCCCGCGCAACCTGTTCTGTTGGGTATACGTATAGACAAACAGATGGGAAGTTTCGATTTGCTTTTCTTGAGTATTTCCCAGGTTCTTGTTCTACTGCAACGTAGAACGTTCACTATGCTCACTCTACTCTTACAATCAAATGGGATGTCCTTTTTAGTTGATCATTGAAAATTCTCCTATCCGGAAGTCTTTTCTCCCACCGCTTCTAATAAATGAACTGGTACATTTGCCCAGACAGACTGTTCCTTTTATTTGGGGGGCCAGTGGAAAGTTTGCGAAGCCAAAAATCTTATCTATGTTGTCCAAATTAAGAAGGAATTTCTGAATTGCAACGGTATTTGCGTTGCCGTGACGTAGTTGGTAAATGCGCCATGCGCGAGGTCCGAAATCTGAAATGTTCAACTCTTTCAAGGTACTTGGAGTTCATTTCTGAAGCTCTCTTGAAAGAAATTGGATCACTAGGTTGATTGCGGGTCGTGTGCACAAGGGATCATTAAAAAGGATATAGTTCTGTTGTAATTATAACGTCTTCAATTTGTATTTTTATAGTACTCACGATTTTACTGACATTGGTCTTAGGCTACCCCAATAATTCACAGTTCTATAAGATGAGTAAAAGTAGTCCATTTGGGATTGTATTTGCACGTATTAAACCTGCCACGCGTTGGTAAAGAAACTTCTTAAAATTACCCTCTTTACATCCACTTATTTGCAATGAATAGGGAAGTATAAAACCTGAAAAAAGCCTCTTTATGTAAAGATGTAAAGTGGTGGTTCATTTGTTATCCTTAGGACTTTCCTGCACTTCGTTCAGCTAGTGCATCAAGAAGTCCCCGCCTGTTTTTCGTATTATTTTACTGCAAGAAGTCGCAGTCGTATTGCTTATTCCGTCATTAATACAGCAGGCAATACGTTCTTATAGGTCTTCTAAGTGCGGTTCGAAAATTAAATTTGATGAAAAAAATAAAATCTCACAACTAGTCATGGCATGTACTTGCTCCATCTAGCTCCCATTCTTGATGTAAGCAAACAGGTTATTGTATTTACCTTGCTGAGAGGTCAAGTCTTTCTTCAAACTGCTTCAGAATTACACGACATTAGCCTTAACCCTCCAACCTCAGACAACAATCAACAGTTTTCTTTCCACTCATCTTTAAGCGACTAATAAAAGCTGATACAGAAAAAAAAAGACAACTAAACTGAAAATCTAGAGTTTCCATTAAACAGGTCTTGTAAACACTTTTATACTTAGCCACAGTCATGTGCAAAGGAGTGAGAAAAGTACATAGAGTAGTTTTCCAGGAACAAGCCGTTTTCCAAACGGAGGTATCCAGTAAAATATATTATTCGCATATTTTTTCGATATTTATTATTATTCTTGAATAAAAGGGAATATATGACCAAAACGCAATTGTTTTCCTATCCAACACATGTATTGTTTACATTTTTTAGTGCACAACATTTTAGCGGGTTGTTGAACTTACAGGTTCAGACGGTCAATGGCTTTCGGAACAACAATGACGATATTTCGGAGAGGCTACACCTAATACCTATGTGGGATTGCATCATGCTGTTTTGCAGAGAGGTGGCTGACTGAACGCATGTCGACTGTGTTCTATTCACCAGATGTGGACTTCATTATGCAATTACCGTTTTTATGCAATCTGTGTTGCTATGACTTGCGAGAGTAGTATACATGGTTTTTTCTCATGAAACGAACAACTTTTAATCGGAGGTAGTATTCATATTTTTCCCCTTTTCGCGGACGAATTCCGCCATCCAGTTTTGAGATTTAACTGCGACTGGTCAAACTGGGACTATTGAGATCGTTTATGAGCTGCATGTCACGAAATTAAACAAAATTTTTATTGTTTGCATTTGTGACATTGAAAAGCGCAACTGATTTCTTGTTTAGCTCAAATTCCTTTATTTTCCTGAACAAATTTGTTAACCCCTTTTCTGTGATTGCATGAAGGCATATATACAGCATCCATACTTTATCAGCATTGCAAATTTTTCCATTTCACCTGGTGTAGCCACTTAAGTGAAAAATATTCAAAAAAAAAAGACGTTTGAAGTTTAAACAGAAAAATTCTATTACAATTACCGTTATATTTGATTTTCCAAATATCAATATAATTTAAAAAAATGCAACAACAAACAAACAAGAGTCTCTGCAAGTCCCGAAAAGTCAAGGAGGGGTAAAAGCCTAGACTGACGGACGAGGATAAAAGTCTAAAGTTATTTAGGCAATAGTCTGCCTTCGAAACTTCTTAGCGTGTTCCACATGATTCTACCCACACCAAGCGGATTTTCGATATTCCCTTTGTGGAATTGGAATTATATCACCATGTGAAGGTAGCCAACAACACTGGCGTGATCAACCCGACGATCCACTTCGATTTGGACATTCTGTGGTTTCTCGTGGTTTCCTAACCTTCTTTTTTCAACATATAGAGAAACTCTAACATTTGCTCTAACACACATGCTTCGAATGGTGCAGCACGAATTAACCTTTGTTCCTCAACCAACGTAACTTTCCAGATGGCTCCGGTTCTTCTTCTTCTTTCCGTGTCGCTACAGTCCAGGGTGGACCTGGGCCTCAGCCGACATGCCTCTCCAGCCAGCACGATCTCCCGACAGCTGACTCCAGTTGCGTACTCCAAGTTGGTTGAAGCCCTTCTCCAATTGTGTGCGCCATCTCAACCTAGGCAGTCCTCTTTTGTACTGTCCCAATTGCTCGGATTCGAAGACTATTCGAGCCGTAGCGGTGGTGTTCATACGCTCTACATTACCTAGCCATCTTAAGCGTTGTATCCGAAGGCGCTTGACCAGGCGCATGCCGCCATACAGCCTATAAAGTTTTTCGTTGAATGTTCTCCTCCAGACGACTTCAACGCAAACAGGAACAAAAATCGCACGCAGAACGTCGCTCCCGAAAAGACTATTGGCTTTCTCATCTGTTTTTAGTAACGTCCAGGTTTCCGCGCCAGAAAGTAGAACTGGGATGATTAAGCTGTTATATAAAGCATACTTTCTCCTTCGAGAGAGGAGTCTATTGCTCAATTGCCTCTTGAACCCAAACAAGCAACGATTGGCTGGCTTCGGTGGCGTACACCAAATTGTTTCAGTTTCTGTTTACGCCACCTCAGACGAGGACGCCTTCTGTTGAAATGGCACGGATTCAACAAAAGAGGATACAATGCTTTAGATGGCCATGATATGTAGTCTGTACTCACCACATGGCATAACTATCTAAAGCGTTATATCCATTTAAGGAATATGTCCCAGCTGCCCAACAGCCCTATCGCTTCGTCTCTGAATTTTTCCCTTCAAACACCATCTGCGCCAACAGGACCAGAAATCGTCCAAGCTGCCCTACAGCCCTATCGCTTCGTCTCTGAATTTTTCCCTTCAAACACCATCTGCGCCAACAAGACCAGAAATCGTAAATTTTTCCTTAAAAACCAAAAGTTTTTTCCTCCGCCTTAAATGAGGTCAAAGCCTCTTCGCCGGGTAGCAGGACTTACCTTATTATAATCAGTACTGATTCTGCGCTTGATTTCACATCCCATTGTGACATTCAACTAAACATTATAAAAAATTCAAACCGTTGGAAAGCAATTTCACCATAAGTCAAGCTCGATTTACAAAGAATGCCACACGAATTTTTGCCACAAAAAAGTCACTCAATGTACAAGTTAATGCTTAATCGTTATAACGTGGGATTAGTTTTGAAATGAACGACACCAATTGTCAAATCGTTATGCGAAACTATGCGTTGTTAAATTGCAGTGAGTAGGCTTTAACGGTGACCAAGTCAGGATTACCTAAAAGGTCTAAATTCAGACTTATTTTGTCGTTCATTGAACCGCCTGAGGGAAGAAGTCACTCAGAAGCGACCAGGTTTAGCATGGAGGAGAGGATTTTTGTTGTAATAGGAAATTAATAGTCCAAACACATTGATAGCATACATATAGTCTGGACCTATCAACAGGTGCATAACAGTTTGTCTCAGAAGAAGCTTGTAGAATTAGTCTTTCTGAGTATCCCTCTGAAAGAGAAGCACACTAAACAAACGGCGCATAATTAACCTAACTTCGACCACTTTGTTAGCATAGTAAGAAAAAATTGTGCTAAATCTAACATCTACACGCCAATCCTTTAGAGAAACTTTGAAAAGGGAGTACTAGTAGTATAAGAAAACTGAATTTGTGGCGAAGGAAGGATAATCAACCCACGTCGCACTTATAGGCTGTAGGGAATGATTTTTCTCGTAAGACCTAAGCTAAAAGATATCTAGGTTACTACTCATACATACAAACAGTTGAAATTAGGAGCGATCGTACTTGATGTTCGTGGTACGAAGAAGCCAATGCTGCGTATATATGGGCAAAAAATGTTCATTTTTTTGCACGGCTATATGTTTAAATAAGTAAGAGGGTTTTTACACACGTAAGAAATCAAAAAGGGCGAGGCAGTGTAAGTATGTGGATTGCAACGTACATTTGTGTGGTTTAATTTGAATCTCGGTGGAATATTCCATATTGAGTAAATCGAAGTGTCGAATATGTAAGGATTGCTGTATCAACTCAAAAAACAAAACCTCTCGTCATCGAGTGTAATTCTTAGATTATTTACTTTTAATGTCTACGGAATATTGCTTTCAAGACATCAAGTCGTAACAGGAAATATACGTAAAAATGTTAATGAATTCGCTAAGTCGCTTTTTTCCGTGGCCGTAACAAGCTTTTTTATAAATATTGATGCTTTAAAACATTGTGACATTTCCGACGAGAGATGGCCATGTCATTTAAAAAAGATCTTCTGGCAAGAATACGATCTCCACATAACCTACGGATCTTATACTCATTACCCAAAAAGCAAGGCAGAAATTTAGTTGATCCCACAACGACGCATTATCTTGTAGGACAAGGACTGACCTAAACTAACATCAGCATAGTTCAGGCAATTGACAGTGAAACGATAAAACACACAAACGCGAATGTCGGGCTGCCGGCAGGATTAAGTACTCAAATTTAAAGAAAATAAGTCCTTAAATTGTTTAAATTAAGTATCGCTTTTAAGTCCACATTTATTTCCTAATTTTCCTAAAGTTCCTAAAACACTTTGCTTCAGCAATAAATAAATGAAGCTAGATGACGTTACGTTGTGTGGTCGCCGTGGCATAGTGGGTAAGTGCGTCGACCCACACGCCGAAGGTCTAGATTCGATTCCCGAATTTTGTCACGGCACCACCTCTTTCGAGTCGCTGACAACACTCAAAGAGTATCAATTGTCTACGATAAGCTTCTCAAATCTCGCCGTTCGGAGTCCGTCCCTTCTACTCCTGAGAGAACAGTAACACACACAACACGAGTAGTTGTTGTAGAAGCTAGGTCCTGGTCCCTTAATTAATTCTAAGGTTTTCTCTGATTTTGAGGTTCTTATTATTCTGTACACAAACTAATGGGCAAGCTCCTAGCTTAGCTCATAACAAGGGAACGCACTTTTACACTCTTTAAACTAACAAGTTAAACTGGTCGCGATTACACAAAAGTTACTCTCAATAAGTGGAAAAAGTCTGCCCCTCAAGGATACAAGCCTCGGGTTTCCGATAGCTAATCAAGATGCTACTTATATCGTATTCAGTCAATTATTGACGCTTCGGGGAGAGCAAAAAGCTGCAGAAGCAACTTCTTCTCCAGACTCAATAAGAGCGGCACGTGGAAAGATATACAGATACTAGAAACCATCGTTTTTATTTCATTTACGCTGCTCCGCAACACCGTAGTACTGAAAACTCGTTTTTTATGCGCCCAGTCAATACGGTTATACTCTTCCGGTTTCTAAAACTGATTTATCACCCTAAATCGATCTGGTATTAGAATCATTTGATTGGGACTAGAACTATTAACACTTAACTGCCAACCACAGTCCGGACATTCACTTGTGACTAGATCTTGTTATTGGCACTCAGCGACTTTAGAGCATCAAGTGTGAAGCCAAAGATGCTTAAACATGTCGTAAAATCCGATGCTCCTTCTTTTCTGCATCAATTTATGGAATGCACGGGGGGAAATGACATTTATTTCATTTTGAAAGTTTCTTGAAAGGAAAGGATTTTTGAACTTCGTCAGAAACACTTCTGCGACTCGAAGATTCCTCGCATTGCAAACGCTCGCACATCAAAAATTTCAACTCAAAGGCTCTGAAACGCCAACCAGTTGGGTCATTAATTCAAACTTTCGCTGTAAGATTGACAAATCCAGCGTCGCACATCTGTGTGTCAGTGTATAATCAGAGAGTATTGTTTCGCGAAATTTTATGCGAAACCAGTTTGCTTTTACTGCGAACATTTGCCTAACCCAACCAAGGCGTGATTATTCAAAAACACTGCAGTAAAACAGAGCAATTAAGATCAACACTCATCCACTCCTTCATAGTCTTACACGCTCGCAGCCGGGCATCTCAAAAGTCCGTCCAAACGTCGTCCGTGAATCATCCCAATTCAATCAATTTCGAACGACAAACGCAAAAAAACCTTACAAAAAACGAGAATAAAAATTGTCTTTATCACAAGAACTCACTACGCTGTGACTTATGGCAGGCGATTAACTCGCAGATAATATATTCGGCGAACCACACTCCAGCCAGTGGAACAGGATTGGTGGCGGTCCGAGCTCACGCGAACCGCTCAAGCTGATGAAATAGGAACATTCAATTTAATAAGTTTTCAAGCACGTGCATTCGAGATTGCCAATGCATGTCTATTTCGTCTCTCTGCAGCTCTCCAGAGGCGCTCAAAAATGTCAGTTTCAAAATATCAATGCGATTCGACGAGCACGGCTTGTTCCCCGTAGGCATGTAAACTACCGCCACCGCTGCGGCGAAAAGGTCAAAAGCTCCACACAACAAAAGCCACCAGCCAGCAAGAAACAGACGCGAGACAACGACGAAAACAACACGTTTCCCCGAGCATTGCTAACCCACTTCCATGCATCCATCCTCGACGACGCGAATTCGTCGACCAAAACAGAGATCATGATTCGCAGCCCTGACGTAACACCGCAAATCGCAAAGAACCCGCGCAGCGGACGTCATCAAGAGATTAGCCAGTCAGCCACCTGTAGACTCATTCCACTCGATTCGCGCGCACTACCAGTTCCGCGATGACCCTGACAATCTAATAAGTCTCAGATCGGAGTGCGCGCTCTTTGTTTCAGACTCTCAAAGTTCTCTCCGCTTTCTGCACAGCATCTCGCACCATAACCAAGCCACTAAGTCCTCACAAAGGCACCGAGTCACAGAGTCACTGAGTTAGCGAGTCACGCAGCGCTCAAGCATAAGCCACCTTCACTTTTATTTGCTTAGCGGCGGCGCGGCGTCGTCACCACACCACACACCAGAAACGCTGCTCGGCTTCGATTCTCTCACGTAAAGCGGATGAACCGATCCGTCAGTTTGGTGTGTGCGCTTTCCGAGAGTGGACGCGCGAGTATTTCCTCCTGCTTGGCTTGAGACCCGCAACCAATAGACAACGACGCCCGCAAAGATCACTTTCCGCCAGCCAGACACAGTATCGAAGCCGTGTGACGAAATGAATGATGCAAAACTAATCGACCTTGTCGAAGCTCAGCCCTGCATCTACGACAAGACAGACCTCTTCTACAGCAACAAGGAACACGTAAGATCCATCTGGCAGATGATCGCGAGAGAAATGAAGCAAGAGGGTGAGTAGTAGAGTAGGAGAGTTCCCTCCCAGGCCAGCCCAGGCCAGCCAGACTAGCGCACTGTGTGCACCGCGCGGCTAGACAAGGCAATCAAAGTGATTCTTTTTAATTTATGCAAACGCTGCGCGGATAGTGAATGTACACACGATCGGTAATAAACGAGCCGCGCGAGAGCCAGACTACAAGCGGACCGAAGTACGGATGTTATGTTAATGGTTGATCGTAAAACGAAAAAAAAAAGAAACAGACACACTCACACCAGCAATCTCGATAGTAACGACCTTGATGCTTGCGTAAAAAGCAGCTTTTTGCATAAATTTCGCTACGATCACTTACAGCTCGGCGGAGGGGGAGGGACGCTTTCAAAAGAATGCCGCCGCCACTGCCGACGTCGTCTCGTTCCGAAGATCACTAATGCTTGCGTGTCTTATATTTGCAGTTCCGGTTTGCCAGAAGCGCTGGCGATACCTAAGGGACTACTTTGTCCGTCAATTGCACATCACCGAGAACAGCAACGCTGTCGCCGCCACCACAGCCGATGGTGAAAGCAAATTTGTGCCAACCTCTGCCACGAAGCGCAGCTTCTGGCCGCTCTTCGATCGCCTGTCCTTCCTCAAGCCTTTCTCCTCGACACGTCGACGGCTTAAGCGGCTCTCGGCCGACACCCACACGGTCACTCCGGTTATCAAGGCCGAAGACGACTTGAACTCCAGCCCATCGGTGTGCAGCGATGGAAGCGGGCGAACCGGGGCTAGCAGCAACACTACCGCGTCCGGAAACTACACCTGCGCCATTGCGAACCTGGACTACCTAAAGTTTTACCAGGCCATGCAAATGGCGTCACAGCAGAATCTCACCGCCAGTGACATTAAGGATTGCGGCAGCGGTCAACTGCCCATGGAGTTCGATAAGGTTCCATCGAAGAGGAAGCGTACCGAAAGTGACTTCTTCCCCACTTTCCAGCCCGTGGACTATGCGATTGATGAGCACGACTGCTTCTTTAAGAGCCTACTGAGCTCGGTACGGAGAATAAGCGACGAGCACATCATCGCCTTCAGGACGGAGGTGCTACAGATTATAATGAAGTATCGCCACCTGAGTGAGGTGACGGACAACGGTTCGGTCAACTATGACGACGAGACGAGCGAGGGCCACGACAAGGATGTTGTGGTTGTGAACACGGAGGAGACCCACTGGAGGAAGAATCTGTTCAGAAAGCAATTCTAAGGGGATGCTGGGTAGTTCCATAGTCGGAGGGAAATGTATGCGAGGCGGTTTAGAAATGTCCTCGAGAGCCAGTGTGCAGTACAAATAAAGTGTTATGGTGTTTTTCTTGTTTTACAATGGTGCAAACGTTTTTGTTTTATTGACACGGCTGAGTCTCTAATGAATTAGCGGGTCTGTCAACTAAATTAAAAAGATGTAGAAAGTCAGTTGTTAGCACATTATAATCTTTTTTAATACTGTACTCGGTGTTTGCTTGGTCAGATGCATGTGTAAGAATATAAAGACACACTTAAGCCATCTCTAATCATCACGTCGATGATGACTGCCGCTTTGTAGCGGAAAAGTGCACACGACAAAATTTTCAGGATCTATTCCTGAATCATTTGTCACGTCGAGTTACTGGCAACACTCAGGGGTCAATGAAAAGCGTTCCAAATCTCGTCGTTCACAATCGGTAACAACCTGTAGGTTCTCTCTACTCATGAGGAAGCAATGTCAAGCTCAACACGAGTCGTGCCTAAAGCAGGGATAAACATCCCTGGCCTGAAGAATCGGGTCCCTTTTAGACAGTCGTGCCATTTTATTTCTCTTATTTATAATCATAAGGAACATGCTAACAAATGACAGGTTGACTTAACAGATTTAAGTCTAATAAAATGCTTTGTAGGTTCATTTATTCGCCCTTTCAAAATTTTACGAAAACTAACTAAGAACATCCATATATTTAATTGGAAGTGTACTAAATAGTAATAATTGAGTGGCACTACAGCCCACCAGGGACCAGGGACGAGCTTCTACAACAACTACTCGCGTTGTGCGCGCTACTGTTCTCTGACGAGTAGAAGGGACCCACAGTTTTTGCCGACTCCGAACGGCGACATTTTTGGAATCTTTTCATAGATAATTAGTACTTTTTGAGTGTTGTCAGCAACTTGAAAGAGGTGAAAAAATGCGAGGTGTCCCGTCTGGGAATCGAACCTAGACCTTCGGCGTGTGGGTCGACGCACTTACCCGCTACGCCACGGCGACCACTATTTTTATGGAACTTAAAAATCCCGGGGATGAATTGTCTAAGCTAATTGGTAATGGGCACACTTTTGAAGTAAAAATATAAATGTCAACTTCATTCAGGTTTGTTTTGTTGCTCCGAAAAATTGGGGTGGCTTGGCTTGGCATATTTCATTTTGTCCTTTTGATCGTCAGAGTGATGATCACACAAATACAAAACAAAAACGAAAATAGAGCTCCAGCTATCATCTACGCGGATGTAATTGCAAGCAGAAACCAATAAGGAATATTGGTATCTGATTGCAAGCTCTCTGAACATACCGAAAAAGTAATTTACAATTCCCTTTGTGATCGAAGCTAAATAAAACTCAAGGAATCATGTTGTCCTATGATTTGTTTGTCATTCGTTAGCTTTCTTAAATGTAACAGTTGTCTGCTAGGTACGGGAAGAAGAATTTGTTTTGCTTCCACTTAAGTTAGAAAAAGTGAAACTTAACGAAACTGAAAACCTTACAAAATTTGACAAACTTAAGGAATATGAGGAAATTTGATGTTGCATCATGGCTTATCATTTCTCTGCATAAACCGCAGTAACACGAGATAACTTTCATAAGAAAAATAATCTGACGTCTTAAAATGACCCTCTTCGGCACTTTGGAGATATCTGCAAGAGTTGCATTGTATAAATAGGCTGTACATTCAATGGATTGCTTAGGAGAGATTAGGTAAATGGAAACACATAGTAGGATCTTCGTCTAACATTAGTCCATAAGGACTTATTGTAGAACAATATTTTTTTAAGTGTCGTCGCTAAGTCGTACATTTGTGTAAGTACAAAAATTATAGAGGGATGGGTAAAAAACCATACGAATAGAGGCTTGCAGTTGTTTTATATCATGACAAAAAGGTTTTGACTTTCAAAATTTAACGAAAAGTTCATTGTTCATATTTGTGCCTAATTACTTTTTAAAAATGTTGGTAGAATCAATTGTCGTCTGTGGTTGAGCATTTTATCTAGTTTTAAATTTAAATGCATTAAAAAGAAAGAAAAGAAGTGCTGTAAGATAAGCTAAATAGAAAATCTACAAAGGCTGACGTATTGATCTTTATGTTTATACCATGCAATTTTTATTTAACGCCTCGGCTTCTAAAGTTCGCAATTGTTTCTATTCGTTAGGCAAGGTCTTAAGACCGTCGTTGCGGTAGCATAATGCAATTTGTACACCATTTTCTCCTCATCACTGTCACTACCGAATCTAACTTCACTTACATGTACTTGATAGTGTTACAGGCTGTGTGTGCTCCAAACGTAGTTGACAACCTTCGGTATTCTAAAGAAGTTTGATATTCTTCTATCCTTGTCCTCTTAAAGTTATAACGTTATAGTGACACAACACAAGTGAGCAACGTTTACCACCTGAAGTTAACCAACTTCAGTGTTGTATCCATGGCTTAATTCAATTTGACCTTGCATCACTGTTTTAGTTGGGAGTTGCCATTCCACGCTTGACGGTAATCGTTTTTAGAATTTTCTGACTTAGAATTTTGAAAACTAGAAGGTGCTTAATTGTATATTGTGACAGATAACGCAAACTTTTTCACTATTAAGACTGAAGGCAAGGAATTATCTGGTACATGTACTTTGGCAAAGTAAGCAAAATGTTGTAGGGATTTTTTGTATTCTGTATTAAGCCAGATTGTGGTCGCCGTGGGATAGTGGTAAGTTCGTCGACCGCCACGCAGAAGGTCTAGGTTCGATTCCCAGAAGGGGACACTTCGATTTTACACCACCATTTTATCACGGCACCACCTCTTCCGAGTTGCTGACAACACTCAAAGAGCAGCAGTTGTGTATGAAAAAGCTTCTTAAATATCGCCGTTCGGAGTCGGTTAAGAATTGTAGGTCCCTTCTACTCGTGAGAGAACAGTAGCACGCAAATACATAAAGGTTGCATAGGTAAACAGTGTAAAGCACACATTTTTTAAGTTTCCTCCTTTTTTCATCCTTATGTTTTAAATTCTGAAGAAGCTGTCGTTTAGTTTGTTCCATTTGTTGGTATGTTACAGCTCGATCATCTACGGCCAAATTGCGACAGGATTACTTTGAGGTTTCTCACGTGGTTGCTGTTCAGGTCGTGTCATACTTTTTTTTTTGATTATGGATTTTGAGGTAAAAGCTTCTGAGGTCAAAAGCTTGGCTTAAGTACGAAGGACACACCACAACAATTGCGTCCCTTATGCGGAACCTTTGCTATATCAAACAGCGGGGTTTTTGTTCTAGGGGCGATATATTTGAACTATGTATAGTACTTTAAAATGTGCGACTGCAGTGGCGTAGGGGATAAGTGCATTCCTTCCTAAGCGAGAGATCCGGGTTTGAGTCTTGAACTGGGAATTTTATAAAAGTCCCCTTTCCCGCGCTTTGCAACACTCAACAGCTTTAATTAAATTAAGGGTCATATCTATGAAAAACCTGCTAAAATTTCATGTTTCGGAGTAGATATTAAACTGTAGGTATCCTCCACATGTCAGGTAACATATAGTATGCACATCATACTTGGCTAAGTAGCTGTGCCCAGACCGTTTGAAGATTGTAGCCGTATCCAACTTAATTATTTTAAGCTTAGTTCGGATCGAGCTATACGAGTATATCTGACACTTTAGTGTCCCTCGAAAATATATAATATTTGCACTTGTGATGTGGAGTTATGTGTGGCATTCCCGGAATCTAAATGGAAACCCTCTGAACTTCTTAGACCCTAACTGTCCCAGAATATGTTTTATAGAGACAAAACTGAACTGATAATTTTACAGAAAAAGAATTTCTAGTCACAAAGGAACTGTCTGCTAATAAAACAAAAAATAAAAAAACCGGTATCAATTAGACAAAACGTACATACCGATGTAAAGAAAACACGCCATTACAAGAAATTCCAGTTATGCATTTATGGAGCTTTCAATCAATCTACACAGTATTTCATAGGTCATAGAATGTCTTAGTACGAGTATGTGACTATGACTCATGTGAAAACCGATTCCCAGTAGCACACGCATAGAAAGCTCTTTGCATTGCTGCACAGCTGAGGTGTTTTACTAGGTGGCCGTTTTACTATACTTCCCTGTTAAAATGCGTTTATGAAACGATAAAAAAAAAATACTTCTGAGATGACTCTAAAATCGCTAATTGCAGAGGAAAGGTTATAAAAATATTCCAGCAGAAGAAAATTCTTATTGAATTTACACGACATCAAATGCCTTTTTAAAGTATTCAGCACATTAATGCTTTTAGTTCCCATATTATCCATAAGGAGGTGTAGCTCCGTAACATTGGATAAGGATTAGGTTAAAGGCTTCTTAAAAATCACATTTTAGCTGTCTCCTAATAAGGAATATAACTTATCTCTATATTTAAGGAATTTTCGGTGTAGACAACCGAGTTCATAAGATGCAAAAAAACTGAATCACTTCACAGTTAGTCGAATTCGATGTATTTCAAACTTTTCTGACCTCATTCGATGAACCCAAAACAGCCCCAATACGCCACTTTATTTTTGTACGCACTTCGAATCCATTGGCACCTGCTTTTCATCGATCAAGAAGCGAAAGCAAAACACTCAGTTTCTAAATGCTACATAAGCCACATTATTTAATCGCTCATCGGTTACGCATGATTTGTATTATTTATAGCAAGGGTGTAGGAAATTTTTGCAAATTTTTAGAAATTCTATATTCTAAAAGCAATTGAAAACGCAAGTCTTTTCTCGTGTGTCTTTCTCACTTCAGTTTGGTGATTGCTTATAGAGTACGCCAGTGATATCGCCATCCTTCTGTATAATGCACCGCCTATGAGACAAAGCTAACATCATCATCTGCGCCTGGATTTCAGTTTTCTGTTCACTTACTTATTTCCACTGTACATGCAAATTGTCGGGGGATTCACATTTGGTTCCAGTTTGCAAGCTTGCTCAGATATTGCTATTCCAATGCCAGCCATATCGGGACTGATTGCACCTTTTGCTGCCAATGCGATAAAGGAAATCAAGAATGAAACGAAAGGTCATGGCCTTAAGTGAACTTTAAAACAAGTGTAAATGTCCCTTACTGCATAGACAAAGCCCTTGTTTGTTGGCGAACAGACATGCTGTGGTTTCTGGTGCTGAAACACTTGAGAACAGAGGACTTTTCACTGAGTTTTACTTTTTGGTATGAAAGTGTGTGTGCTTACATGTCGTTTAGAACTTTTTCCAAAGATTGTTCCATCGTTGAATTCTTACGATTCTATTTATTTCTTTGGCGAGATATGCAGTCGAAGGTAAACAAAATGACAAATGCTAAATAACGACTGTGACAGGTGACAGATGACCAACAGCTGACAGTTGTTGAACTGATAGGAATGAGGATGACAGGGTGGTACATTAGTTAACTTTTTTTGTGTTAATTTTTTGCTTTTTTATTAAACAACAAAAACAATGAACCTTAACAGCATCTATATATATTTAACCTCAAAATTCTTGTTATAGTTGAGTTTTGTAAGTTTTTCAGCAACTCTTACTTGAATTAATACACTGACACCTGTTACTTAATTTGCACGACTACAAAAAATGTACTTGAGCTTCGCTTCACGTAGATATCCTAATGGAGCTTTAAAAACAATTCTAGAAAAATTACCGTGTCTAGGAACACGCTTTGTTCTTGTCCACCAAAGCCATCGTAACTAACGCATCAAATTGAATACAAAAGGTAAGCCAAACTGTCACATAAATGCAAATAAGAACTCTAATATGTAATAGTGGCGCATTTGGGTCTAGAGTTTCTGCTATTGTTTTATTAATACAGATTTTAACCTTAGGTTTACATGATGTTTATATAAGTGTAATAAAAATAATATATTTCTTCATGTTTGTATTGTGTACGAGAATATGAGGGGATATAACAAAACCAAAAGGAAGATAAGTGGCTTCTCGTTTAGACAATTTCGTATTTATCGACAAACAATACAGATTCGGTGGAGAACTTAACTGCGGTCTCGTCATCGACTTGGACAACATCTTTAGCAGCAATATCGGCATATGGAGTTTTTGAAACAAAAGAAACCTACAAACAAAGCATGGTTACGTTCAAGTAGATGCAAGTGTCAAAGTCACGCTTACTTGTAGTGGAAAGAAGTCCCCTGGAATGGATGAAGCACAACTGAATTCCATTGAACCGGATTTGTTTGAGGCATCGATGATGGGTATAAGCCATTGAAGGATGTGCTTTCGTGAATCATAGTTGTAAGTTCCATCATACTCGCCCACTGATGGCTGGATATTCATTCTGTAACAAAACATTGTGAGTGAGCAATTACATGCAGCGCAGCGAGGAATAACTCACGGTAGGGGAATAGAAATGCAAACATCCTGCAACTCCAATCGCTGTGCTTCCAGTTCGTATTCGATGTTAACATCACATCCACCTTCTCCATTCTCTGATGGCCAGCAATTGACTGAAAATTTTAAACAATCAAGTGAAATCGATGAACCAGGGTACAGAGAATAGGAACTCACTGGTCAGTGGAATAGCGGAATCGTCTTGAGTTGCATAGCGCCATTTGAGCACACCAACGTCCGTATTCAATGGGAATGGTTTTGCCGGATTCTTGAGACCGATTTGGGAACGACTCTTGAAAAGCTCTTTGTCCACGTTTGGATGCGTTTGAAGTTGAATTCCATGTGTGTCCTTGTTCTCCAATTGGACCTTGATCCGACCGAATGCTTCGTCGGAAATCCTCAAAGTCAAGAGACCGGATAGTTCGAAAGCCTGGAGGCCACCATCACGGCCCAAACGAACCACCAATTTATCCTCCATTTTCAAGTGAACGCTAGCGGAGAGAAACGTGATTTAATGACCATTAGCTTGCTCTTGTCAAAAACATACCTTTCAGTGTGGACATCTGAAATAAGTTTCGGCCTGGCAACAGTGGTTGAGGCACCGACATTTGGTGTCAAATTGGAGATTTTCTCCCCCTCGCTCTTTAGTTGATCCACGAAACTGTCCACATCCTTGGTCTTGCCACCCAATTTGAGGGCATTGCGAGACACTGGTTTCCTACAAAATCAAAAGTTTGATATGACCTAGGGCCGATGTCACACCGAATGGACTTGAAACTTACTGTGCCTTTGGAGCCGGTTTAATTTCAGCCGAATCAATCGATGGTGTGATGGAAGTTTGATTGCTTATGCCACCAGAAGACCCGAATCCTTCCAAACTGGAACTGATGTGATGGCTGAGACTTGCCGAAGCGCCACCACGTTTTGCCGACTCCATCCTTTGTCTTTGCAACTCTTTAGCCTTCTCCCGCATCTTCTGACGTGCCTCACGCTCCTGTGTTTGTCGTACTGCTTGATAAACTTTTTCCTCGTGCGAATCCATTTCGACAAACGTCTTAATTTGCGCCAAATTGACACTCTCGCGGTAGCCAAGTGCGACAATTTCGTCGAATGCAAAAATCAAGTTAAAGGCATTGTCAATAATGTCCTTCTCCTCGAGTGAGTGACAGTACTCTGGAATCTAGATAAAACGTTATTCGAAGGCACCCGAAAATCATTTCCAAGCACTACTTACAACTTTCGAAAAAAGTCGCAGCGTCTCTAGATCCTCTAAAATATTACTAGCTTTGGTTGTAATGAGCAACATGTAAAGCTTCTCCATTGGCTGATACACGTAGCGAACGGAGTCTGTTTCCACAAAGGTGTGCTGTTTGCCGGAGGTCATGAGCTTTGGGAATGCGGCTAACAAACCTTCAATCCGAGCCTTTGTCATTTCGACAAACTGCCGTGATATGATCACTGTAAAGTAAAGCGAACATTTCTCAAAAAACCAATTGGAAAACTTAGTTTACTGAAAGTATTTACCTTTGCCATTTTTTGTGCATACCGCAGAGGCGATTAGGACCTGCAACAAAAATATAATTACTTACAATGCACCGGATAAGGATCGTATTCTTACCATTGTGATGGATTGATTTTGTGGCTATTTCTGTTGTTTTTTCCTAATATTTTGTAGATTTTCGGCAATCAAATTCAATTTCTCGTCGCAATCACAATCCAAGTCCGCTGACGTGTTCGATATTTTCTTGCAGTGAAATGTCAAAATTTCGAATTATTTGACATTTCGTTTGTTGGCAAAGTGTATATCGATTGGAACGTGGTATAAGAATCGATTGCGTGAGATAAAGATCTGTTTGCTTGGAAGTTTTTGAAATGCTGTCAAAGTATTGAATATATCTGTACTTTTGCTGACTTTCGGAAAAGGCTTTTTCCTTTTTTCTTGTAGCAATTTCCTTAACACCTCACGCCGACTATCTTTATCAAGTCCAATCTGTAAAGAAATCTCTGTCCAACATTTTCAAATTTATCGAAAATTCAAAGTTATCGAAACAGTTTTCCCCGACAGCAGGGATGAATGAATTGAATTGGTCCCTGCCCGACAGCTACCAGCAGTGACAGTTGCGATTTCGGAAAACCGCGCAATTAAATGTTCAGACGATTTGATTTGTTTTAACTTTTCCACTTTTTGTTGCGAGAATTCAAAAAAGTTTACTATTGAAATGGGATTTGATGAGACAATAAACGCATACTTTATTCTTGACGAAGACAACGACGATGAGCCAGTTGAATTAAGCTCAGCATTTGCAATACTCAAGGAACATATTCAAAGTGATAAACACATTCAATGGATTACGCCAAGGCAAGGATTCTCGATGATAGTCGGTGGTCAGTTGACGAAGAAGGATGTCTTTGTTTTCGAAAAATTCGAGGGAGAGCTGTTCGATCAGTTGCAGACAACAAAATGTTTGATAGTTGGTCCAAAATGCTTAATCAATTGCCTTCATCAGTGTGAGCCTGTTCCACTTGGTTCGGCGCCAATTTTCACCACAGCCATGCGGGGTTTGAACATCTCCGCTACTGGTCTATCCCCAGAGGACAAGGAGAAGATGAAGAAACTGATTTCATGGATGGGTGGATATTATTTCCAGAATTTGGGCAGGTCCATCACTCATTTGTTGGCCAATACCATCAAGTCTACGAAGTATGAACACGCGACTACAAACGGCATCCCGGTGATGCACGTAGATTGGGTGCACAAAGTTTGGGAGAGGAGTTGCACCATAAATGCTGTGCGTGCAACAGATCCAGAATTTGATAAATACAAGCTTCCCGTTTTCTATGGAGTAAATATCACCTGCTCCGGATTGGACAGTGAAAAGAAGGCAGAAATAATGCGGTTGGTTGAGGAGAACGGCGGTACATACAATCGCGCATTTCGATCTCAGTTCACGGACATAGTTATTACAGAACGAAGTAAAGCTAATTCGGACAAATACCAGGCGGCGATCAAGTACAAGAAGGACGTTCTGATTCCCGAATGGATATTTGACAGCGTTACTAAAGGATTCGCCTTGCCAACAAAGAACTACAAGGTTTCCTCGATGAAGGTATCCACACCGACAAGACCAGATCACAGTGTAAACGACTGCACCCAGTTGTCGGATGTTTCAAGAATTTCCACCTTGGAAGGGGGAAGTAAACGTGGCGACTTAACTGTCAACGACACAGTCTCTTCAGCCCTAAATGACACATGTCGCTCCAGCACTATGACGAAGGCTGTTCTCCAAAAGCAAGCACAATCCTCTGGCCAGATTTATAAGCAAACCTTAAGTGAGATCTGTCCTAAAGATGCCAGAAAAGCCGGACCCTTTCTGGACGGCTGCTCTATCTACCTCAGCGGCTTTCGTAGCGATGAAAAGGATAAGCTCAATCGCATTCTGAACGCAGGTGGAGCAACGCGATATGACGAAGTTAATGACAGCCTTACGCATATAATCGTTGGAGAGTTGGACGAAGCACTATTCAGCACATGGCGCAAAGATGGACTGCTCTCGGTGGTAAACGTGGTCCGACTAGACTGGCTATTGGAGAGTATAAAGCAGAAACAAACCGCGAGTGAGAACGTCTACAGAGTTTCGCTTCCGATAAATCGGGAACCAGATGCCCCATCGCCATCGAGCAAACGCACATTGCGCTCCATGAATCACAGCTTCAAGCAACCCGACATACCCAAGAAACGTCTCTTTGTCGGAAACACTGCAGAAGAACAGTCGGAAAAGGACTTGACTATTTCGAAGAACGAGGAAGATGATCTTATATCTCAGTATTCCCAGGACACTCCTGTCCAGCTGCCACCGCGTACTTCACTAAGTCCCAAAGCGGACGTCTCTTCATTCATTCTTGCACCGAAGAGCACCTCCACGCAAAAGAGCACTATTAGTCCTCCGGCACCGGCTCCTACAGCCCCTCCACTCACTTCCGACTCGGAGGTGTCAGGCGGCCTCAACACACTTGACTTCGAGAACCTCAACTTCTTCCAAGGAATGTCCGTCTTCATTAGCAAGGACCACTTTTTCGATGAATTCTACACCCAGTTGGTGTGCGAGTGCGAGGCAGCTCATGGCAATGTGGTAAAAGAAAACTTCAAAGACTTCGTTGACTTTGCAATCGTGTCCTTTGAGAAGACAGTCGATGCGGACAAGCTGCCGGTGAAGGTCAAGAACATCGTCACTGAGCTATACGTGGTAAGTGTTGTCTACATTAAGTGCATCTGTTCCTCAGTTATCCGGTTTTCGTTCGCAGGAAGACTGTATGAAGCAGAACAAGCTTGTCCCGATCGAATACTATCACAAGTCCATCCCCAGCAATGCGAATTCCTTGCCATTGGAGGGAATGACGATCGTAATCAGTATTTACACTGGCCTTGAGCGCGACTTCATCGATTCCCTGGGTCAGCTGCTGGGAGCTAATGTGAATAAAACATTTGTGAAGCGCGAGAGGTCCCTCTTGATATGTCCCAAGCCCGAAGGATCGAAGTACGAAGGAGCCATCAAGTGGCAGTATCCAGTTGTGACATCCAAATGGCTGCTGCAGTGCGCGGAACATGGGCAGAAGCTCCCGTATAACGTTTTTTTGGTAGGAGACAGTCCGGCCGATTTCCCACAACAATCAATTCTTCAGGAGAAAAACTCTAACGAACTGTCACGCACTCTAAAGGCACCCACTCCGAAGGAGCCGGAGCAGATGCAAGTAGACGAACCGCAAAACGTTGCTCCACCACCTAGCAAGAACGATTCGGCAGAATTCACGCCACTGCGAAACAAACGGGTGGCAGAACTTGCCGGCCCAAGCAGGAAAAGTATTGGCGCAGGGGACTCTCCCCGCACACCTACTAGCGGCATCGGCAAACCCTCGTGCAACTTTGCCTTAATGGACGAGATCCTCGCCGAAATCGAAGACGAAGCTGAGCGGGAGTGTCTGCGAGAAGTGATCCTTGAAATGAAAAATAATCAGACGCCAGAGCTTGAGAGAATCCGTCGCCAAGCGTGCACTCCGATCAACAGAAAGTTGCCGACACCTAAGGGCATTCCAGACTTCTGCACAACGCCGGAATTCGAGAAGCGAATGTCCGAGGAATTTGAACGTCGTTGGCGTCTGCCGACGAAGAAACTGAAGCCTAACACACCTATCGAGGAGATTCGGAAGCGAGTTTTGAGCGTCACCTGCAAGGTGTTCGGCATTGACTACAGAGGCGGGTGTGACACTACCAGGACAACAACTCCGACAGCCAAACCTGGATCCACACTTGAAATCACACCGATTGGACTGAAGACAACGCGGCAAAAGTCCACCTTCCAAGAGAAGATGGATTACGAAGACTCCAGCAGCAACACGTCGGCTCAGACCCCTGAACTCAAGCAAATCAGTGAATACTTGAAGAACTGCGAGTCCCGTCGAATGAGCAACCAGAAATCGAAGATATCGAAACAATTTGACAACACAGAGCGAATTGACGGCCCGGTGCAGCGCTTTGAATCTGAACAGTTCGGTGCTGGCACCGAGGAGATGGTCACATGGCGTGATCCAACCGAATTCTCGGTCTCGAGACGATCAAAGTCCTCTTCCATGCAGTTCATTGGAACGCCACGTTTCAGTATATCATGCTCCAGTGACATGACACGTGTGGACATTATTGAGAAGATCCTCAGACTTCGGGGGGAAGTGTCGGAGAATCTCACAAACTACGACCCGGAATGTACACACTTCCTGTGTGAACGGCCCAATCGTGGAGAGAAGATGCTAGGATGCATAGCGTCCGGAAAATGGGTTCTCGGGCTAGCCTACATTGAGGAGTGCTACGCTCAGAACTGTTTCGTCAATGAAGAGCTCTTCGAGTGGGGCAACCCTAAGGCGTTCAATTTGCCAGAGTTGACAAAGGAAGAGCACGTAATCGCAACAGCAGCACACAGGTGGCGAAAGCAACTGTCACAGAGTCAGGAAACAACGCCTGGTGCATTTAATGGCTTCCGGACCATTCTCAGAATCTCTGAGAGGCACAAGGAATCGCTAAAGAACGTTATTAAAGCTGGCCATGGAGAGATACTTCCAATTGAGTCGCCGTATAAGAACCATCCGGATTTGTCCAAGGCCACACACTGCTTTGTTGATGTGAAGAAGGCTCCACTCGCTCCAGCTGACTATGCAGTCCTAGTAGAGAATAAGATCCAGGTCCTTTCGCAGATCTACATCAACGCGTACTTGATGAACGGTGAGGACGCCGACATTCTTCCGTACAGAGTGAAGGGTTAGCCGATGAAGGCGTTCATTGACTTTGTTAAAATTTATTGATTTTGTTTTTTTTTTTGTTTTTCTTGAAATATTTGGGCAAATAAATTGCAATTCACTCTGCTTAATTTGGTGGAAACTTTGTCTTGATTGAGTTCACAGATAATCAGAGAAGGCGCAGCAAAGTGAAATGCAGAAAAGATTATAGCCTTTAAAACGTTTAGGACTATGGACGGCTCCGATAGTGCTCTCGAGAGACTCAAACACCAATGGAAGCACTAAACTAGGAAGCCACCAATCCCAACACCTCCCCCAATCAACGAATTAATTTTCCTTGATCCCCCAATCCCGTGCTCCCATGATTGCGTGATGGCTCAGAACCCAAACAAGTCTTAGCGAATTCAAAGTGCTTGAAACTTGGCTGTCGCTGTAGACACGGATACTCGGTCTCTTTCACTCGTCCTCCACAATGTACTTCGTTGCAATTTGGATCGTGAAGGTGTTAGTTTGTAAAACCGGCGTAAGGTAGTCTAGGCTAGGCTTTCGGTTGCCCTCCCATTTCTAAAGTTCCTCTTTCAGCCTTTCTTTTTGACTTGTGAAGAGTGTCAAGCTTTAGAAGTTTTGAAATGGAGCTAGAGCAGACTGGCTCGGACGTAGCCTAATCTGTAGGTAAATTTTTCGGTGACTTTTTCCATCATTTGTGTACGGCTGATCGGCGAATATTGTCCTTTAAATTGTCGATCGTTTTATGCTTATCGGCTATTCTATGTTTCATACATCCTCACAGCGAATAGTCAAGCGGCAGCAAATTGCATGTCCCTGGAAGTCAATTTACGGCTCCGTAACTAACTAACTTCACTACCGAACGTTTCCTTCCATAAATCAATTGTAAAACGAACTGTGGGACATGCTGCACCGTCTTGTTGAAACCACAGCTCCTCCTGGACGAAAAAGTGTAGTCATGGCTCTTTTGCCATTCTGGCCAGCATCGTTTTTAAGGAACTACGGACCAATCACTCCACCCACCCATAAACCACACCAAAAAGTCGGTTCGGTGGATATAACGGTGTCTCAACACGTGCTTGAGCATTATCTCTTCACCAAATACGACGGTTGAAGACCAAAAGGCTTAAGAGCCAACAGCGGGTTCTGACCACAGACAGCATAAGTCGTCAGCTGGTATATGTATGTATGTTACAGCGAATAAATATGTTCTTTGTTCTCCATGCTGTAAATCCTCTGACTAATGGTCTATGACCTGTACATGACAGGGAGCTTGCCTAGAGCTACAATATTGCTTATACACCCGAAGTCCTTGCTTGAGCATTAAAGGAGGCTCCATTTAGCATAAGTCGCTATCGCGGGATTTCTCCTATTGCGGTGCATGGAGGTGTGGTAAAATTCACAACTTTCGAAAAGCCTATCACCCAGTCACTCCAGTTACTGTGATGTGTCTACTTGAAATGTTGAAAGATATGGTGAAGCAGCGCTTTAGATTTGATGAATCCCCAAACGATGTCCATGATACTTGATCATCGTTAGCCAAGCAACTCCCTGACCAATGAATCCGACTCACTGAGTTCTACCAAAAGGATTAACTTTTGTGAATGTGCGTCGCCCCTTCTAAGTCAAACATAAGTCCGACAGTCTAACCAACCACATTTTAGAGTGTTGATTAGATCCATTACGGCCGATCAAAAAACTGTTTGTAAATGATATTGGCAATTGAGGTCACAATACCCAATTATTATACAAATACAAAAAATATAAGACCCTTTATTTTCGGACTGTGCCTTGTACTCTACCTCGAATCACAACATTCATTGTGCTTAAGTAAAGGATGGTTTCATGGGTCATTCATTTTGCGGTTTCAAGTTGGTAGCGCTGACATTTAACATCTGCTACGGTCAGCTATCACCTGAAGTGCCAAGAAATTAGCTGAATTATTGCCATTTATTAGTATTGATCATTCGACGACCGAATGACATATTTAAGTTATTACAACAAACTTCAAAACTGGTAATTCAAATGTAACCACTTTTTACGCAATACGCTGTGATTATGGTCGTCAAAATCGACCCAAACAATCGTTAAGGTTGTGCAGAAATTTGAAGAGCTGCATCCATACACAGCGACTGTTCAGAGTGCTCTATTGCTGTATGGTGCCCGTATTTTTTTTTTTGGAGATACCTGTTGAACAATGTTTAAAAAAAAAATCCAAGACCTGTAGGGAATTGTTGTTCTATTTCTGGCAAAAGGCGAACGTTTCGACAATACCAATGAGCAGACGGTTTGGGAATAATGTTGCAAATATGGAAAACACTCATTAGCCCTAGCAACAAAGCGATTGCAGTGCGATACTTTTGCATACATTTGTAAATATGTAGCCTAGAAATAAAAACGAATACTTATTGTATTTTGCACATCGTCCGCGCTTTTTTATATTTATCCTACTCTTATATTTTATATTTATCCCACTCTTATCTCATTGCACATATTATGCAAATGGGATTGATTTGCAACAAATAAATCCCAGGACAATGTTCAATTTCAATTTCAATTCAAATGTTCAATTTTCAAAACAAACATAAATTCCGATTACTCATCGTCAAACTTTGAGAGCCACTGTTGCACCAGAATGTTATCGATACACCACACCATCCAAAAAATACCATCACTCATCAGGCATTTGCCCTCGCACTGACATTCGCACCAGCCGAAGACGTCTAAAAAAATATACGTTCCTTTTTCCATCATTCGTTGACTTGCTCCCTCCCAAAAAGGAGTTTTCGCTAAATTCGTTCTCCCGAACGCAGGGATACGCCGCGGCTCTCAACAGAAATCCTCCCAAAAATCTATCAATTTTCATTTCGCATAATTTATTTGAATGTTTCATTTTGTGTTATGTTGTGTTTTGTTGATGGGCGAATCTCTTGAATGCGTAAAATGCGCGATGGTTTAGAAAAGATCACAAATCCATTCTCCACTATCCCCAATTCCCGATTGCGTTCAGCTTGATTTCTAGTTTTTGTTTCGTTTTTTTTGTTTTTGGAAAAGTCCCACTGGATATCGTCGCGGCACGTTCGTGTGCTCAAGAGCAGAGTTTCGAAGGTGAAGCGCAAAGGGGCACAACACCCAAATATTCAGTGTGTTCGTTCTGTGTATGTTCTCGTCTTCAATCAGTGAATTAAGTCGTTTTACGCGAGTGAGAAAGTGATAAATACAAAATTAAGGGAAATACACGAAAAAAGAAGAAAATAGCAAGATACGCTAAATTTTGTGATTTCCCCCTTGGGAGCAGTTTAATGTGAATGTGAGTTCATAGTCGCACACACAGGTGTGTGCTCCGCGTGTGTAAATTGGTGATAATTTGCTGTGGACATTAAATTCCTAATTTCCCTGAGTGTCCCTAATTGAAGAGAGCAAGTGGTCAAGATTTGTGTGTTGTTGTTTTTTTCCCTTCTGCTAGTTTGGCTGCTCCACTACCACCACCATCACCACCAGGAAACCCAACCCAACCCAGTCCTCCCAATCAAGTTCAGAAACCATGGCAATGGCCAATGATTTATGGCGCGAGTGTGTCGCCTGGTTGACTCGCTGTAAAATTCTGCCCCCAGATCACAAGGCAAATTGGCCGCAATCCGAAATACGTGTGCTTGCACTGGCGCTACGCGATGGTGTCCTCCTGTGCAATCTTATCATGTTCTTGGATCCGACATGCATGGACAAGGGAGACTTCAATCGGAAACCACAAATGGCACAGGTGAGTCGCCCAAGAGAATGTGATTGTTGCTAACTGCAAACGGTGGTGTTGCTGTTGCCACTGTGAGGCGCGCAATAACACCTTTTTTATTTTGTTTCGTTTGGTTTTTTTCAGTAATCTTTCTGATGGCTATTTATGTCTGTTACTTCCTTCCGGTTGTTTAGCGCGCCCGCAGCTCGGTGCGTTTCAGAGCTGATTACGTATGGGGTTTCATGGTTTATGTGCTTCAGTTTATCGGTGGTAGTTCTCTCTGTTGACATGGTCTTTGCATATCTCAATTACATACACAAGTTGGTTATCTGTTTTAGGAAGGAATCGCTTCACTAATGGGAATGTAATAAGTTTTGTACTGTGTTCGTGGCACTGGCGAAATTTAATTGAAAAGATAGTGACACCCCACCGGTGAACTTTATCGAAGAAGAATTTGTCCTGCTTCTCTCACTAGATGTGGAAGAACTAGTTCGCAAAGAGCGGGTGATTGCAAAATCGAACAATTCTTTCAAGCTCCGTGTCTAGATAATTCACAACCAAATGCTCGAGTTTGGGGAAGTGTGCACGTGAACTGAGTCGAGGGCTCGCACTGATCGCTGCAACAGTGGTCTGAATTTCTCCGACTCGCATGCCTCACAGTGCTGTTGACCTTAGGCACTGATGTGATGTATGGGGAGCAATCTATGATTGTAATTTGATCGCAGTTGGGTGATAGTTGTAGCAATTGAAATCGCCGGAGAGCGCGACCGAGCGACGATGAAAGAAGAAGCGATGAAAAAGTAGACGAAAAAGAATGAAACTTAGAGCAATGTTAATTAATTTCAAGCTTGTGGAGACAATGTGCTGTGGCTATGCGTCCGTATGTAGATACACAATCTATTGATTACTTAGTTGCCTCCATTCATCAGAGTTTGAACTTTGTGAATTGTTTTTCTGTAGATTGGAACCGTGTTCATTTTTGCCTTCCAAGAACTTGAAATCTGTGCGGTGTGTGTCCGGTCCGGTTGGTAGATTGTTTGATTTAGAATTTGTTTGTACTCAACGGCAGCCAAGGTCAGTGATTCATTGCAATCAAGTGTGAGGAAATGTTTTGCGAAAGGAAATTGAGGTGGAATTGTGGAATTCTAATGAATTTCTTTTGCGCCAGAGTTCTTTTTCAAGTCTTCCACCGTACCGTACATCGAACTGTATTCGTAGCTGGTAATGTTTGAGCAGACAAAGGGAGACGAGTGTGTGTTTTGGTTTGCAGTGTGTTTCATCACGGGGAGAACATGGGGAGAAACATAAGCGATTGCTAAACTTCTATGTACATACATACATACATATATGCACTAGTGCGTTGTGCAAATCTTTCAGAAAATTGTTGAAGCCGTCCAACAGTGAAGGTTTTACATTTTGAAATACTTACCCAGGCGACTTATACATGGTTTGCTGTATGTAGCGCACATGACATTAGACGTTAAAGCAAAAATTCTACAGAACAAGGTTTTTCAAATTCCCAACGGAAAACTGGTTTTTGATCCCTCAAATTAATGCAGAATCGTTTGCACGCCTACGTTAATTTACACAGACATTCCAGCCTTCAACTCTTCACTTACTTACTTACTTGAGGTGGCGCTACGTTAGGGTCCGGGCTGGATCTGGACCCTAACCAACAAGCGTCTCCAACAAGCTCGATCTTTAGATAGCTGGCTCCAGTTTCCCGCGCATAGTTGGTTGAGGTTCCTTTTCACTTGCGCCTGAGTCGCGGTCTTCCTCTACTGCGCCGTCCCACAGGCGTGGATTCGATGACTTTTCGGACCAGAGCATTGCTTCCATCCTTACCATCTCAATCGTTGGATCTTTACTCTTCTGACTAGTCAATGTCACACAACAGCCCGTTTAGTTCGTCATTATATCACCTCCTCCACTCACACGAAGAATTTTCCTCTCGAAGCAACCAAGAGCAGCTTCATCCGCTTTTGACAAAGTCTATGCCTTCGCTCCATAGAGGGCTTTGTTTACCATTTGATTTCTTAGCCCAAAGAAGCGCCTTCAGCTCTTTAGAAAAGCTTATCAGCTTGGTGCAAACTTAGTGTAATTTTTTTTTAAGGACTTCATTGTGCACAACTCTACTGCCCTTCGCGTACCTCTTACTGAACTACTTACACACCCTATTTTAAAGACCATTGAAACACTTATAAACTGTCAGCTTCGGAAGTACTTTTAATTGCGAAAGCTTCTTAATTACCGGCAGTACAGCTAACGAAGCAATTAGTCTATTGGTGATCTGTTGGCATATCTTACCCAAAAGTTGAAGCAGTCCTTGCTTAATGAAGGAATATGCAAGATTGTTGCCCTTGTGGCATCGATGGGTCTCTTTTTCCATGTAAAGGGTGATTTTTTAAAAGCTAAAGAAAAGAACGTTTAAAAAAACACATAAAATTCAGAAAAATGCATGAAATCTTTATTTGAACCGATAGTACGGTCCATACAATTCAATTTTTGAAGATTATTTCATGCAAATGCTGACCTTGACTGCGCCTCAAATGGTCCATCCGCTTAGTCCAATTTTGGCCGGTCACGAATAAATGTTTCAATGTTGTCTTCCAATGCGTCAATTGAAGCGGGCTTGTCTGTATAGACATGAGTTAAATCGCACGATCTAGGCGGCAAATTGACCGATCCCGAACGTGAAATATAATGTTCACCGAACTCGCCTCTAAATAAGTCCATAGTTGCGCGTGCTCTGTGGCATGTGGCACCGGCTTGTTAAAACCACATGTCATGCAAGTAAAGCCCTTGGATTTTGGGATATCATCTCAAGGTAGCGCGCACCATTCACATTTTCGTTATGATTCGCCTCATAACGGTCCAATGATGCCACCAGCCCATAAACGGCACCAAACTGTGACTTTTTCCGGATGCATTGGTAGCTCTTGCAATGCTTCTGGCTGATATTCACTCCAAAATCGACAATTCTGCTTATTGACGCACCCATTGAGCCAAAAATGAACTGACCGTAAAATGGAAGAAGCGCGCGATGAACTTTCTTAACAGAGCACGCATTTTGATAATAAAATTCAATAATTTGCAAGCGTTGTTCGTTTGTAAGACGATTCATGGTTAAATTATAGACCAAACAGAAGATGTTTAAAAGTGAAACAAAACACGAAACGTGCGTCAGCTGTTTAAACCAGTGTTGACAAAAAGATAATAGCTAAAAAATCACCCTTTATTAGAAGTTACTTATCGAACTGTTTACAGTTACAAGTCCTTTTTTATAAGGGTTCAAATCTGTGTACGCTAGGACTCTGTGTCTTTGACACTCCTTGTGATTTTTATAAATTTTCTCTTGGATGCTACTTCTAATCTTATCCACTCCTGTACTATTTAGTAAGCTTTCCACATTGTTTCTTAGCTCAGGCTCTCCTTTTCGATCGTCGACTTGATATGGCTTTTTATGTTAAGTAAGTAAATTTCGACATTGACAGCATAATCAAATGCATTCAAAACTTAATGCTGTCGAAATGTAATCGGAAAACTTAATATCCTTGGTATACGAGGTCTGTTCAAAAATAAGGTGAATTTTAATTTTGCTCAAAAAATATTTATTTTTTCATCAATTTCTATTTTATCCCCCCCAAAATAGTGCCTCTTAGATATAATATACTTGTGCTGGCGTTTTTTTCATTATTCGAAGCAGTTCAAATATGCAGTGATTCAGTGTGTATCTCCTCAATTGTTGCGAAACGCCGTCCTTTCATGGGTCCCTTCAATCTTGTGAACAAGTAAAAGCAACAGAAGGAGAAATCTGGTAAATACGATGGCTGACGCTTGATTACGGTGTTTGTTTTTGGCCAAAAAATTACGGTCACGCAAAAGCAAATTCAGCAATTTTAGTACGAACATCGTTGCCACAGTACCATCATCGTATGCCACTGTCAACATTTCAAGTGTTTTTGAGCACTTAATTCAAATTTTTACTGAAAAGTACATGCAAATTCGTTGATTAATTTTTTTCGAAATCGTTTTCACAGGAAATCGCCGAAAACCCAAAACACGTTTAACATGCAAACAACATAAATATGCTATTAACCTGAAATAGTAAACATATGTATGTTCGAGACGAGTGTACCAACATAAAAAAAAATCGATAATCAAATGCACGTAGACCGCGAAATTTGAAAATTCACCTTTTTTTTAACCTGACCTCAACTCAAGAAATGTGTCGCCAAAAATTTCTTGATTTATTACAATGATGCAAGAAACATTTTGCACCCGGGCCATAATATTTAGGCCTATACATGCCCCAGGCCTCAGTCCTACGCCCCTATCTGCTCTAAGACCTACTGCATCGGATCGGAGACAATAATATGACAAACAACTCTTCAGAACACTGACAAAATGTCTCATAGGTGTCTCTCTTTTATGGAAATTTTTACAAAATATGCTCCAATGAATTAGGCAGTTGCATTCCCCCTCTTGAAGAATACACCGCCAAAATTGCCATCATTTTACGCTTAAGCCCACTGTAGGACGTGCACTTAAATTTAGAGACTCGTTCTTTAGCCGCAACACATGAATAAGACATTTTTTTCCCCAACTCTATGTTTGTTCCTCATACCAATACACAGACCATGTGCATCGATAACACCTCTCCTTCACTTTATCTATAATTTCGGACCGTGCTTTGACTTGATTTATGCCACTTAAGGGCACGAACAGTCCAAAAAACTTTAGCACATTCTAAAGAAAAAAAAAAACAAAGCTGTAAAACGTCCTGAGATTTGTAACGAAATCAAGATTGTTTTAAACACACTTTTCTTCTTAAGCTGGCTCTACAGTACTAAAATGGGTCTAAACTAACTTTGCTTTCCACTTTCCACTTTCTCTCCCCAACTGCATCTTATTTCTTGCAAAAAGTTTGTTAAGGTCCTTCTCCACTTATGTGTGCCATCTTGACTAGAACGTCGTCTGTTGTGTTCCAGTGGTCTGGATTTGAAGACTCTGGCTGGAGGTATACTGCGCATGTGGTCGACATTGCCTAGACATTCACAGGGTTGTATCCGTAGATGGCTGATTAGGCATATGCCGTGTACACGTACACGCTCAACATGAAAAAGAAAGTCACGAATCATATTATTCCATTATTGTAGAATCTACTTTGAATGCGTATAATAGACATGTCCAAAATTACTCCAGCCGTTTGAAGCGGCTATAGTGCACTACATACCACCTGGAACGAAGAAATACCTCCTTGGACTACACCAAGTTGATTAGCTGTCCTTGGATGTACCCACCTGAGTCATCGTCCGAGTGGCCAAAGCAGTTTGACTTTGGTTGGCTTGTAATGCTTCAGTCTATTCCGGGAAATTTATTGGCCAACTCTCTTGTCAAACCGTATAACGGTTTCGTGGAATTCTATACAAAGGGCAAAACGCGAAGTCTCTTACTCCTCAGAGTTGAGTAAGATCCACCTTCAACAGTGAACATTGAATTTAACCTCTTGTGCTCGTCAAGCTTTTTTTTTTTAACTTTTTTTTTTTTGACAGCCCCTTCCATCTGTCACCAACTTGTGAGTAAACCTTCCCACTCATCGTTATCAATTTACTGCCAGAAAACGATGTTTGAAATGGCAGAAGCAAATATTTAATTTCTATTCCCTGCGCCACTCGACCATTAGGTACGCCCTCAGTTGCAGAAATTAAATTCAATCCAGTGCTCCTGCAGCGCGGGTCATAAAAGTCCTCATCGCACTCACAAACGTCAAATGGGAACATCCCATCACTCAACTTTTTAGCACTCGTAAAATGTGAAGTACACACGGAAGCACCGAGATGCACTCCCATTTTCACCCGCCCCCCATTTGTTGCGAAGCGGCGCACATGCAATGCGTTTATTTTATGAGATACTTAATCCAATAACGTGCCCGATGTGTTTTGGCAGATCTACGCCATGCCCTTTGACCCCCAATATGTATTCCCACCGGCGCACGTCGATACGCTCCAAGGAGCAGCAGAACAGAATGTGTCCCTGTGCTCCCAGTGCGGTCTTCACAGTCGGTCTCGTTTCCTTTCCAATTTAGGCAAAATTGTAAATTTCACCTTATTTGGGGCACGAGCCAACACGTTTCTCATTTGGTAAGTACTTTGTTGGCGGGGCTCCCCTGAATACTTTATGAGTGCCGGGGATGTAAATAGGAAACCGTGCCTGAATAAGTAAAGATGTGGAGGCGAGACGGGACGTATGGAAAGGTAATCGGAGAGCGTCCTTCATGATTTACAAGTTGATAATGCTGATTAAATGGCAATGGAGACAGCTGCTGGACCGTTTGTACATTTCTTCTCTGAGAAGGGTTTCCTTGGAATTGAAGGTATTTGTGTTAAACTGTGATAAGGAAGGAGGTAATTTTCGATGTAATGACATTTACGAAACGTGAAACACAACGGAGCTCGCGTTTCACTGGAGTTTCTCTGAAGTGTTGACAATCATTGGGGAGTTGATAAAGGAATACATGACTTTTGTGAAACTAGCTGTTCTCCAGGTGACTGCGAGGAAAATTCGCACTTAACTTACGATAGACTGTTGATTCACTTGGGAATACTTCGACATTGTAGGGCCGTTCTTTGTTGTGTTGTTGAACCCTACGGCCATTGGAAGAAAGCCCTGGGGAAAATTGTGAATGTGGGTTAGGGTGTTGTCACAAAAGCTGTTTAGGGAGTGTTTTGCTGCTTGTCTCCGGGCAAATACAGGCGTGTTGACCATATTAGTTTCCCTTTTGTCACTAGGAAGCTTTAAGGAAAAATTGAATTCACTAAGAATTCCGGGCTAGAGAGGCTGTTGAAAAGTGTAAAGTCAGTAGATGTCGAATCCTGTGTATCAAAATTATACACGATGCAATTTGAGGATGATTCAAAATGAATGTGCAACCATGGAGGCAGACCTTCAGAAAACGTACTTTCGAACAAGTAAGGAAGTTGCAGGATGGGCAGGAGGGTGTAAATGGATATTTTTTTTTATTTTCATGATTTAGACTTAAGCGTACATTCATTTCACACCTTATAAATGCAACTTCCACAAAAAAAAAAAAACGTTTGATAGGAGGGCTAATCTGTTCACATGCAAGTACTCACGCATCAGACAGTGCTCTGGTACGGCACCTACAATTTGATCGATGTCCAATCTGTGAGCAGGAGAAATTCGGGTCAATTCATCCGATTTCATTTTAATGCCCAGCACGAGTAGCCATTCATACCATTGGCTTGATAAAAGGAGTTGCACTGACATGGAAATAGTTTGCGTCATCGCTGTTATGCGAAAATAGGATTACAGCCTTTCATTGGTTCATCGATTGCTGGGATTGTCCTGGCAGTTCGACCGGACGCTATTTCCTGGTGCCGCGGGGCGTCATGCAGCTGAAGCATATTTTTAGCCTGACTGTGCGATTGGCCCCCTTGTTGGAGTGTCGTGATGGCTGTGGTTTAAACCGAAAACACGGGAAGAGCTAGAGGTAATTGGATCACGTTGTTTTACCTAATTTCATACGTTTGTGAAATCTGTCTCAAATCACACTGCTATGAGGAATGAACTTCAAACTCGGTGTGAAGTTATATTAAATAGGGTGCTGTGACCAACAAAACACAAGAGGTGTTAGAAAAGCCTCACTCCTTACCAAGAAGGCGTGATTGTCCCTTAATGCAGATTCTCTATATGCACTTAGTACAAAACCTTTGGTGGCGTTTTTATGAGTAAGCAAGCTGCATAGATGTATATATATGTACTTTCTGGATGCATGCACTCCTAGTACGAAGCCTTAACGACTGAGGACCACGAAAATCCAAATACACACATGCGAACATCCCTGTGACCTTAACATACAAGCAACACTGGAAATGACTGAACTGCTTGGACAATCCATTTAAGTGCGCTCGGTAGCCAAAAATGTTTTTGAATATAGTAGGGAAAATTACCTTAGCTTTGAGAGCTTAATTCATTGTCAGTTAAGACGCTTAAACTCTTTTCAAATATCATGTTCCATTCCAGCTAACGCGTTGTAATAATTTTGTACTTGTGATAGATTGTCACGAATGGAATGCCAAGTTAAGTCGACATTGTTGGAGTCGACTATACAATCTCCTGTTTCAAATCCTTTGGTATAAAAACAAACTTAATCTTTAAATGAGACGGTAAGCCCGCCAAAATCCGCACTTTGGGATTGAAGTCAGAAAAAAAAATAGTTTTTGATTGGAAAGCTTATTCCATAAAGGATTTCAGAATTCTCAAATACCTATGTGGTACTGTATATGTATTTTGACCACCTTGGTGTGGAAGTGCGCCGAGGTGGAGGTTAAAGTACGTCAACTCGTATAATTGGCCCACCAGGAACCAAGGTTTGGCTTCTAAAGGGTGTCCCAACAAATTTAAAAAAAAAATCGTGAATTCTTTATAATATCGTAAAGTAGACAGGATGAGGCTATGTGTGGAATTGCACATCAGCCAGATGGCCGCCGCGGCTTTGCTGGTACATAAAAATAATAATTGAGTGGCACTACAGCCCACAAGGGACCAGGGCCTAGCTTCTACAACAACTACTCGTGTTGTGCGTGCTACTGTTCTCTCACGAGTAGAAGGGACCTACGCGAAATTGAGAAGCTTTTCATAGACAATTGATACTCTTTGAGTGTTGTCAGCAACTCGAAAGAGGTGGTGCTGTGAAAAAATGCAAAGTGTCCCGTCCGGGAGTCGAACCTAGACTTTCTGCGCGGCGGTCGACGCACTGACCACTACGCCACGGCGACGTAGTATGTTGCTGGTACATACGCGATCTTTTAATGCAATTTTCAATGACCGATTTGCATAAATGCTGCGGTATTGAATTAATGCAGCGTCCAATTTCCTCTTTTAAGGCTTGAGTCGTCGTCGGCTTATTCGCATAAAACATCGACTTCAAAGAACCCAAAAAAAGTCCAAAGGTGTTAAATCGCACGATCTAGGCGGCCAATTCTGGTCTCCGAAACGCGAAATAACACGACCGGGAAATGACTGATGCAGCAATTGAATTGTTTCTCTGGCTGTATGAGATGTGGCGCCGGCTTGTTGAAACCACATCCCCTCCAGATTCATTTCTTCAATTCTAGGCACGAAAAAATATGGTTATTAATTCACGATACCGAACACCATTGACTGTTTGCTCTTGACCTGACTCATTTTCATAAAAAAAAGGTCCAATGATTCCTCCAGCCCAAAATCCACACCACACAGTGACACGTTGAGGACGCATTGGCTTCTCGTAAATCACTCGAGGATTTTTCTCGCCCCAAATGCGACAATTCTGCCTATTGATGAAGCCATCAAGATGGAAATGGGCCTCGTCACTAAAACTGATTTTATCGGCAAAATCATGTGGTTTCTCCAAAACCCAATTAACGAACTCCCTTCGCTGTGTATGGTCAGCTGGCTCAGTTCCTGAGTCAATTGAATTTTGTATGCATGAAGATGCAAATCTTTCGTCAAAATTCGCTGCATAGTGGATTTGGAAACACCAATTTGCTGAGTTCAGTATCGAATTGAGGTGGATGGAGTTTAAGTTTCGGTCGATCGACCTGGTCGAAGGCGCGTTGTTGTCTTTACATCAGTTACAAACCCAGTTTCTGCAAATTTTTTCATTAATCGCTTTACAGTTGACTCTTTTGGAGCATTATTGTAACCCCAAACTGATCGCAATTTGCGAACTGTAGCCGCAAAACTTTCACCATTTTGGTAAAACAATTTCACAATGAGAATGCGTTGTTCATTTGTGTAGCGCTCCATTTTTATTAACCTTATACCTTCTACTAACAAACAATAATGATTGTTTAAATGTCAAACAATGACAATTCGCGTTTGCGCAATTGCGTTCTTGTTGGGACACTCTTTACAAAAACAGTTTGTGTTGTAGTCGAGTAGAAGCGACCTACACTTTTTTGTCGACTCTGAACGGCGAGATTTGAGAAGCTGTTCTTTGAGTGTTGTCAGCAACTTGAAAGAGGTGGTGCCGTAAAGAAATTTGAGGTGTTCAGGCCATGAATCAAACCTGGACCTTCGGCGTGTGAGTTGACTCACTTAACCACTACGCCACAGCGACCACGCGCCGTTTCGTAAAGTCAGGTTAAATGTCAGCACTGAACATCCTGCCTTTATCTTATGGTACCACCTATTTCGAGTTGTTGGCATGAATCGAAGAAAATAATAATACACATAACACTAAAAGGTGCTAAAGAAGCTAGACTTTTTCCCTAGTGGGCTGTAGTCCCACCAAATATTTTCCTGAAAGAATTTTTTTGAAATGCTTAAAACTCTACAATCATTTTTCAGCCTTAATACAACCACAATGGCCACACTGATACTTACGTCAACTGAAAGTATATATGTGTGCAAACGGTGATAATCAAAACAAGTTTTTTTTGAGATACTTCCCAGTATTTGATGCAACTTCATCGTGCAAGTTTTGCGCTGTCATTGGGAAGCATGTCAACAGCTGTCAAAACGGGGAGAGCTCAACTTAGTATTCAGTTTACAGTGGTAGCGCAAAATTGTTCATTAGATGTAGACAAAATCTCAGAAAACACTTACACTCCCCGACAGTCGATTATGCTCACTTAAAAATTGTTAACGCATTTATTGTTATATCCTTCTGCTTTTGAATGACAACCTTTAAAAAGTTTAAGGAAGTAAAAAGTGGAATTTCAATTTGTTGCCTAACTTAGCTGCGCACCTGACCATCAGTTTGTATTCAACGTTCAAAACACAAGACATGTCAAAATATTTAAAACTCAGCCCTGCAATAGAAGCTGGGACCCTTGGGGTGTTTATCGACGCCCACTTACCCACTACATGCACATGTGTTTTCCCTCTCATTACTACTCACTCGCACATTGCTTTCAATGTGATCAAACAAAATATCATGTGCGTTCGTGCGCGTTGAAATATTATCTTCTCCTGCGCCTTATAGGGGCGGGAAACCATGAATGCCTGTGAGCTATGCGAAACAGTTGTTCTCTGGGCTTGTATGGCACTGAAGAGATTCAAAAGTTCAACGTTTTTACAGCAAAATTCATGCGATTTAGTCTTACAAAGGGACAGTGCTGTTTTCGAAACTGGCTGGTAGGTGGCAAAGAAGGTGGTTGACGGCAGAAAAGGAAAGCAAATTTTATAACCAAAGCCCTCGGCAGAATAAGCCATCACGGTATGTGAAGTGCTTACCATCGGCCGCCCTTTTCGACTTGACAAATATATCAAAGATCGACAGTTTGAATGCAATGTCGTTTACTTCTAAAATAATCAATCAATGAATATAACCCAGTGTTGAGCGTTCTATTGCTGTGAGCTGCAGTGTAGACCATTGTTGTGAGCTGTATTGTAGTGCGTTCTGTTGAGATGTTGAGATTAATTGAAAGTGTATGGTGCTCTGTCCGAGTCTAGCAACACCAGATTTTCTACAAATTTTGTCGGTTGCATAACTCTCTCAAACGGCTGTACTTGAAAAGTGAAAATCCTTGACTGGCTGTAAATTTGCGCCCGGAATACCTTAATTGTTTTCCAATATGATACTGCCTGTGTGCAGGTGACAGATTATTTCTGCAGTCCTTGCCATGCGCTGTAAAGGAAGTTGAGAATGAAAAATTCTCTTTCACTGGAAATCTCTGGCAAATGATCAATTGTGACTCATGTGTTTTTCTGACGTGCAGTGACCACGTATCAACCTCGGAACGGAACTTTTTTGGCTATCGTACTACTGCAAGAAAATGTGACGTGATGGGGACCTAAATAAATTTCACCATCCCCTTAAGTCTAGCGTGATATTCCAAATCTGACATTCAATTTCGTAATCTGACATTCAAAATTTCACGTAACGGAAAGGATTTTCACTGAAATCAGCCAATTTGTGTCAAACTTATTGAATTTCTTTACTCTTTTTGGGATTTTCCATCCCATTGTTCTACCCTTCGTCCGTTTCCTCTGTTGGACCGGATTAAATATCTCTGCATGCGTCGCAAACCTCGTCCTTTGTTCTCTTTCCTATGGCCAACCTTCGATTTCATTGCGACGGTTTGGTTGCCTCTCATACCCGCCACGTGGGAGGATAGAATGCTCCCCCGCCCCCATCCAGGGATTGCACTCGTGAGAGCTTACAAAAACACGAGTTTCAAGTTTGTGTCAATATGTTCTTCGGTTGTGCACACAAACGCCCGTGTGCGGGCATATTGGGTTACCTAAGGGAGACGGTGACACAAATACCCCGCACTTGAGGGTGAAATAAAATATAAAAAATTGCTTTCGCTTGCTACACCCCACCACCAACTGCCTCAATTATGAAGGATAAGTGGTAAGGGGGAGGAGCCGGGCGGATTTGCGCTGCCACCTCGCACGCACGTAAGCATTGCGAACTGCGCCCATTTTCTAGGATGGCTCATTGGCAAAGGTGTACCAGGTCATGGGAGCGCTTGTCGTCCTCGTTGGAGGCATCCTGTCGGGACGGAAGGTGCTTCGGGGATTATCGAAAACGTTTTTGATGCTACCAAACGCAAACAACCATTTGGAAGAATAAACTTAATTAACTTTTGTGTTTCTTGCTTGTTTCTTTTCTTTGTCTCCTCTGCCTTCTGCCTCCTTGCTTCCTCGAACCATAAAGTAAACGTCTCGCAATTTGTTCAAGTGGCTTTATTTGGAGTCATGATGAGTGACAGTGTAATGAGAGACACTTAGGGGGATCTTTCTACCCCCGCGAGGGTTCACAATTCGGGATTTACGTTGTACCTCGAATTTTATGCGACACTTTGCGGGGGTAATGTGTGTGGCGAGCCCAATACGCCCTGGTTCATGACGCCGCATCGACTAAGAACCATCGTCCCCAAGTTAAATCAAAAATCTCAGGCATATGCGCGTCCTGCGAACCACACGCCAAAATGGGATGTGCAGCACCTCCGCAAAACACTTTCGACTTCGTTGGGCGTTATCTTTACAACATGCGTGTGGTATATTCGAAACTTTATTATCCCCGAGTCAACGCATAAAACCGACGGTCGTTAAAGGTGGTCCTAAATTTAAATCCACACGAAAAAAAAGCCGAAAAATGATAAAAGAATAACATGAAAACAGGATTACATGAGCATAAAGTTATGATGATATAAAATTAAACGCGTTGATTTTGCCGTGATTTCACTCGGCGCCGTGCTTTAAAGAGACGGCGCACGCCATCCCGTTGCGGAACGCGGGTTGGGGATGAAGCAATCAGGAGCGCATTGATTACGTGCTGTAATGGGGTTGGGAATGAAAGAAATGACTCAATTAATTAATTTTCGGCAATGATTTTGCGTTTCGCGGTAATTTGAATTAATTTGCGCCGCGGTGGAGAATTAAACTATTCTGATTATTTGCTGGAGTCACGCCAGAGATTTATGAATATGAATGCGGTGTGTTGAGAATTAAATCCGGCCGGCTGTGTGGGTGGAATGTCGGGGGGAAAAGATAACAATTTGCTTTTCATCGGCTTTGTTGTAATTTTGATTGGGGAGGATAATCCCGACATTACATTGTTTCAGAAAAAAAATCGTTTGACTGTCTGGTCGGATTAATATGATGAAACCGATGAACGTAAATGGGTGTGTATGACTGCTTATCTGAATATCAAGTTGGAGGCATACTCCATATCACATAAAATATCAGAACAAACAGTGCTAACAGCAATGTTGGTTTTTTGAGGAAATGCAAAACAAACCGAAAGTAACATTCTTTGAGAAATAGCATTTCGTATATGTGAGGACACAACTTTATAAAGTTGTACTACAGGCTTTGGCAGAGTTTTTAAGTTACCCCTCAATAACTCGTTCAAGCTGTGGAGTGAACATTTGTACAACATAGTGAATTTCCTTAGAAGATAAAGTTGCTATGTTTTTAATCCGTTCGACTTTTGGAGGTCCCTTGTTTTTTGTTCTTGGAACATGCCGGAGACGTTTCAAATTTGCAATACTTTTCTTTAAGAGGAATATAAGGAATATAAGGCGCCTCTGTCAGTTAGAAACCTAAATGACGTATTTGAGAATATAGCGGTAATCGAACACACCTATCGGCGTGAATGGGGTGCGTTCGATTCGGAAGATCTAAGCTTCGAAAAACGAATCTCGTGATAAACCGAAAACGAAAATTAGTGATGTCATTTTACAGGAAATGGTAAATGCAGGCCCAACAAAAACTGTGCGTGCATCGCATACAATATAGACGCCCTCCATGATAAAAAAAAAGTCTATGTTAAATATGAGAACTGAAAAAAACTTAAAAACTTAACAAGTTGTTATGTCCTGAATGAGGTTCAAGAACTGTACTGTTTAAAAGCTTGCATTGCTGAGTCTAGTATACCTAAACGCCATGTATAGTCACATGTAATAAAAAAGAGATTTTGTACAACAGCCAGAACTAATTTTGGATGGATGCAGGACAAAAGCCCAAAGAACACCCTCAAAACTGACTTTCATCCAGAAAATATTATCTTACTAGTCTGTTGAAAGGTCTAGATTCAATTCGCGAATGGAACACCTCTCATTTTTTCACGGCACGACCTTTTTCGAGTTGCTGACAGCACGCAAAGAGTACTATTTGTCTATAAAAAGCTTTTCTAATCTCGCCGTTCGGAGTCAGGAGAAGGAAATGATGGAACCAAATTTAATCCATTCCAAAAAAATTTGTTACTAACGATGGAACACCCTTAAACACTGTTTAAAGTCAAGCCGCATTGTTAGAAAAGAAGAACTTACAATTGTGTTCATAAAAATAGCAGTGCTCTTCAAAAAAGCCAAATAATTTTCTATTAAATCAAATTGTTATTTTGTTTTTTCAAAAAACGTATACAAAAGTAAAGTACAAAAAACATATGCTTCATCATATGATGTTCAGCGAAAATGGTCAGCAATGCGCTAAACTGGAAAGCTAGGCTCGAAACACGCGGTCCAAAAAGAGTGACGGCTAAGCGAACTGACCGAAAAATTATCAACATTGCAAAGGAGAACCAGACAGATAAGGGATGAACTTCAACCTCCCGGTGAGTGCTGTGACGGCTAGAAGACGTCTTCTAGAGGCTAAACTACCAGCTCGAAGCCCGCGAAAAGTACCGCTTTTGACAAAAAAACATGTGCAAAAAAGATTGGCATACGCAAAGTTTCACAAAGATTGAACTAAGGAGAAATGGAGAAGTATTCTATGGAGCGATGAAAGCAAAATATTTGGGTCAAAGAGTCGTCGGGAATATGTAAGAATACCAAAGAATGAAGAAAATAATCCCCCTTATAACTGTTAAACGCGGAGGAGCAAAACTAATGATCTGGGCCTGTTTCTCATAGAATGGGGTTGGGCCTTTATATCCTAGCAAGGGTATAATGGACGGTGCTGAGTACGTTAAAATTTTAGAAGAGATTATGCTGCCATATGCCGAGGAGGAAATTGACTAGTTTGGGTATATCAACAAGATAATGACCCAAAACATACGTCAAAACTTGTAAAATCTTGGTTTGATGAAAAAAGAAAAACCGTTATAGAGTGGCCAGCACAATCCCCTGACCTAAACCCCATTGAGAACTTGTGAGGTGATGTTAAAAATTCTGTCCATGAGACTCATGGGAAGCTACCAGTTGAGAGGTGTCGGAGTGTGGTGGACTCAATGCCACGAAGATGCAGCGGAGTAATAATAAATAAAGGCTTTGCTACAAAGTACTAATGGTAAACTGTACATAATAATGATTTCATATTGTTTCATTGATTTCTGTTTTCTAGGCACAGCATTATTCTAAACACTGCTATTTTAATGAACAACTGCGATATATTACTACGACCAAAAAAATAGTTTAAAGTTATGAACAACGTTTATTTTGTGATATACCTGTTAAGACTGAAATACTTTACTTTTGCATACGTTTTTTGAAAACATAATACGACAACTTGGATTAATAGAAAATTATTTGTCTTTTTTGAGGAGCACTGCTATTTTTATGAACAGAACTGTACAAACATCCTCCAATTTCTGAATGGGTACAAATTCTTGAATAAAATACACTCAAAACGGCCCTAGATGGTGCTAAGATTTAAAACAATTAGTAGTCGGTCTAAGCACAAAGTGGCTTGAGACACGCAACCAAGTTCGAAGTAGGAACTAGTAGTCACCTAACATAAGGGCTTGCTTAAGGACCTTAATACTTCTAGGTTCCTTGTGAACTGAAGTAATGTTCGTCATTTATTGTGTACAGTAATTTTCTTAACACTTTGCATAGTATGGTGGAAGCATCAAGAATGGTGACATAGAAAACTAAAAAACTGACCGCTTTGTTCACCACACAATTTGTCCTTCTGTAAATCCTTCATCAACGTTGAGTGGGAGTCATGTTGTTGGCGCTTTCTCTCCAAAAGCACACTTTTTTTAAACAGCTGAATCAAGAACAAAACTCAGAATTCTCTTTCTCGTTTTTTGTCTGGAATTGATTTGACATCGAAATCGTAGAGGGTTATTCATCGTAAGGTTTTATTTATAATGTTACATAAACCATATCAATTTGAAGGTTAACTTACAATGTTTCTTATCTATAAGAAGAACAATTCATGGCATTTACATTTTGAAAATAATATCTTGTAAACGTTGACCATGACTACGTCTGACGTGGTCCATTCGGAAGGTACAATTTTGAGCGACGCGTTCGGGCATAGCCGCTGTTATCCTTGGATTGAACGAGCAATGTTGCCTTTTAAAGATTCAATCGTAGCTGAAGACCTAAAGTCAAAATGTTGATACCGCACGATCTAAGCAATTCATGTACTGCAGTCAAACTCGGAATTAAGTGCTCACCAAAATAATTTCTCAACAAGTCCATTGTTTCAGGCACGCACTTGCTTTATAAAAGTTGCCCAGTTGGCCTCTCTAAACAATGGTAAAATTTTGCAAGTTTTGTGCAGCTGTGTGGCATCACTGGCTCACAGTGCCGTGTTCCTGAAGTCAATCAACGTTTGTCACACAAAAAAAAAAAAAAAACAACTCCCGACAATCTTCAAATTAAAACTACTTTCTTCTTGTTTTCAAATTGCTCGAGAAAACAATGGCTTGCAGACGGCAAAGTTCATACAGATTTTGTTGATAGATCTCCTTAGGATGCTTGACGTCGTATCCGGAATCTAATCGCAAGCAGTGAATTACTCATCTCTCTGTTCATCCCGGAGAACAATATAAGTTGTCTATGGATGTGTTTTCCCAAGGCGATCACGCCGGAAGCATGGGACCCAGGGTGGGTTGGGGTTGAGGATGAGGAGCAGAAGTTGATTATGTAACGTCCTCGCGGCGAGCTCTATCTCACATGACATTGTGGGATAAAGACAACATTATCTGTCGATAATCACATAGTAGTCAATGGCAAATAATGCTTCAAAACATCCAGGCAATGCCAAAGAAATACGAATCATATTCGATTTCAAGACATGTCAAGGTAATCCGAAACAACAGGTTGTTAGGGTTGCTGGTCAGTTCCGATGACTGTGAGCACCACCAATTGCTCCTGCTCCGGTAATCAGGTGGTTGTCGCACACGTACTTTGTCGCAACAGGTCCTCCTTTCTCCGGGAAATTATTCCGGATGACTTCTACGAGCGGATCATTTGCTTGTCCTGAGTGTGACATTTATAGACCATAATGTTAATCGAATTTATTTAATCTGCAATATGTTCGCTTAGACAAGCAACAATCAAAAACCAATATCCGCAACCAAATCGATGTCATCGCACATAAAACTGAACGAAAGGTCACCGTTTTTTACGAGACTCTTTCTTTGAATAAAAGTCACTTTCGTGACAAAGAAAAAAGAGTTATGACGAATTCAAGCCATAAAAGATGGAAACGTTTCAATTCCAGGCGATGTTTGTGTTTCTTTTTTGGTAATGATTGAATGACGGTATTTTACACATTCCCGGGAAGCTCCACACGCACAAGGAAACCGTAATTTTCAATAGACAAGTTACATGCCCCAATCGATGGACGGAGGGGAATGCCACTTCTTAATTCGTGAAGTTCTTTGAAGGTTGTCCCTTGACAATGGTCAATCATTGCTTAGCAACTTGATCACATATTGGCGTCTTTGGTTTTCTTTCTTTAATTTCTTGTTTATTTATGGATCGCTTTATATTGACAAATAGCAACCACATGAAGAGGACTTCTCTGGAAGAGCTACTGCCTTTGTAGAAGGAATGTGGAGCTGGAGACACATGTTTCAAAAATGTTGCCAATTAATTGAGGCATAAAACTCGGTCGGTCTCTAAATCACCTATCAAACAAACTTGTGTGAAGTCGATTCGTTACATTTATAATGTTTCCAGATTACAGGATAGAATGCATGGCATGTAGGTCATGCACGTAGGTCTTAAATCGGATGCTAGTCAGGCATACAATCCTTCAAGATTGTTTTATGTTATGCTGGACATTGTCTTACCCATTCATCTTGGTTCGGCCACGGTTAAACCCAGCTGGACACACAAAATACGGAAAGTAAGACTTGCTGACGTTCATCACCCGTCACAATCGGATGTGAAAACGATTTATTATTTTAGCGCTTAAGCAGCAATTCAGACATGCGAAATCGCCTTTTAACGCTTCTTCTTACTCAAAGTCCCGTTTTTGGGATCATTTCTTGTATTTTTAAACAGTCGAAAATGGTTTGCTTGGCGGTCTCAAGTGTATTTATCAGTGAAGGATATCAACGAGCAATGGGATGTGAAATCCATATTTGGGGACTTTACAACAACGATGGGTGCGAAGCAAGGATGTATCTTGAGTGCGTTACTTTTTATTATTTTCAGATGCTGTAAAGGGTGGTATCGAGTTCGGAAGCATTACAATTCCAACTCTTAAGTACGCGGATGATATAGTTTTTTCTTTCCGACACAGGTGATGGGTTGCAAAAGTTACATATGATGAATAGGCTCAGCGTCTACTATAACCTAAGCGTGAACTTGAACAAATTGAAAGTAATGGCTTTCAGAGGCGGTAGTGACAGATATTCTCAAAGTGAAAGATGGGGATATCAAGAAGAGACAGTGGAAGTTGTTCGCAAGTATAAATACTTAAGTATAACGGTGTCTTCTCATCTAAATATTAAGAAATATCTAGATGCCAAACTATTTGAAGCCAAACGAGCAATCTCATCGAATATTCCATTTACCAAGTTCTACGCCGTTGGTCGCCGTCGCGTAGTGGTAAGTGCATCGACCGCGGCGCAGAAAGTCTGGGTTCGATTCCCGGACGGGACACCTAGCATTTTTTCACGGCACCACCTCTTTCGAGTTGCTGACAACACTCAAAGAGTGTTAATTGTCTATGGAAAGCTTCTCAAATCTCGCCGTTCGGAATCGGCAAAAAACTCTAGGTCCCTTCTACACGTGAAGAACAGTAGCATGCACAACACGAGTAGTTGTTGTAGAAGCTGGGCCCTGGTCCGTCATGGGCTGTAGTGCCACTCAATTATTATTATTAAGTTCTACGCCTAACTATATGCTGCACCTAGAGATTGGTCAACCGCCTATGTTTTTTGGAGCATTAAGACTACATTTTGTTTACATAGTAAAAGTTATGGCAATGGGAGGTGATAGACTGTCAAAAGTATTAATAGATAGAGCAAGAATGGGAAAGCCTTGCATCCGACTTTGGAGTCACCTTAAGGATAACACCCGATGAAATTTCTGAACATCTGAGAGCAGACCTCATTGTTCTATTGGAAAAAGTGAAACGAAATATGTATGATCAATTCGTAACGGATGCAGGGTCTTTCAAGTATTCCATCATATTCCATTATTAGTGAAACCAACAAATAAGATAAGAAAAATGTGCATTTTGAACTTAGAAAAAACCTGTCATTCGGAATTAAACCAAATTGCGGATTGTGCAAAATAACAGCACCAACTGCAAAAAACTCATAAGTATGAATTACAAGACAACGGAATAGTGAAGTTTTTTGGTTTAATTTGTTATTGTGTTAGTACTTAATCGTATATCCTTTATTTTTAAGTACGGCGTCACAACGTCGTCGCATGGAGTCCATTACGACTTGACATCGTTGAATAGGGATATTCTTCCACGCAACCTGCACAACATCCCATAGATGTTTTGTATTTTCGGGTTTTGCTTCATATACAGCTTTCTTTACATCTGCCCAACGATTTTCAATGGGATTCAGGTCCGGAGACTGAAGCGGCCACTCCATAACTTGAACTCCATTGCTTTGGAAAAATTATTAGTCGTTAATCCCAAAAATGGGACCAGTATCATGATAGGAGATTAAGTTTAATATTTGCTTCGCCGTGCTTTACACTCTTGATAGTACACGCCCGTTGAAACGCTTGGTTTTTTCACCTGCGAACAAATGTTTTGGTCCCAGGAATACTAAATAAAACTATTTTGGCTTCGTCCCTCCATAATATTTAGAAGGTTCCCACTTCAGGTGTTCTTTCGCAAATTTGGTTCGTTTTAGTAGGTTGATTTTGACAATAGTGGTAATTTTTTGGGACTTCTGGCAGGTAAATTCTTCTTTACCAGCTTTCTTCTTATTCTTGGTGTCGTCACGGGTAAATTTAACTCCTCTTCTATTTCCCTAGTGTTCATAAGCGTGTTACTTTTGACTAATTTTACTTTTTGTCGTTCATCGGCGGGGGTTAGTTTCGGTTTTCTTCCTCTTTTTTCTTCCTTTTGAACGTATTTTTTTGTATTTGCGATAATTAATTGAACACCCAACAATTCCACTATATAATATTTAATATATTAAAGCACGTTTCCCGTGAGGACAATGCACACCACCATCCTTTCTACTTTTGTAACAACGCTTCACTTTTGAAATATTATCTTTTAATAACTACGATAATATGTGTAAACATTTAAGAGAAATTCAAGTAAGATTTTTCACAGAACAGATGAAGCTATTCCAATCTTAAATGGAGTTCGAGGATTGGATGCACTTTACAACTTTTGTTCAAATGCTCTTCGATATAGGAAACTTAATATAGAAGGAGATTTTTAATATTTAATATATATTTTTTATATTGTCTTCAAAACAACCAAAATAAAAAAAATAGAAATGTAAAAAAAAATAAATTGTATTGTCAATCTGGTAGACGGCCATATTCCAAACAATAATTGTCTTAGATTATGTAGTGAAATTAATTTAAAACCAAAAAAAAGTCTTATAAAATTAACCAAACTCATCGTGCATGCCCCCACTTCTTCTTTTCAAACTTTTTGATTGTGCGGGACGTTCTTTACTCTTCAAGTCAGTGCAAACCGTTTCTGACACTTTCGTTCAGTTAAATCATTGCCACTATTGCCTTTTACCAATCAGCAATGTCTTTCGACTGTTTTTTTTTTAATTTTGAAATAATGAAGTAAACTTTCAAGAAGATACACTTTGTTTGGCGCCAAAAACGACATACTCCACGAATTGGAAAGTATTTCAAATATCCCCGCCTGAGTCTGTAACTATGTACAAACCAGTAGCATTCCAAGGATTATTTGGATTTGTAATCATGTTGCGTAATCTGTTGTAGAACCAGCAGCGTGATTATTGACCTTAACTAAGTTTAGAAACATTTATTTTTTGAATACTCAGACTTCTCCCCATCTTAGAGCTTACATTGCGTAAACCTTACGCCATACCACCCACACCATACGCAAACAAATTTGTGAATAAGAATTCATCCACTCTGCAGGATTTATTTATCGATTTTTGTAGACCCTCGTCTCCATATCCATATCCACTTGCAGCTTGTTATTCAATCTCTTCATCACAAGTGTGTTAGGCATTCAGTGTCGAAACCTTGTGCTGAGGATGTAGCTACGTAACCGTACAAAGTCTCAAGTTTCATCCCACAATGGATTTCGTGTACGGTGCGCGGTTCCAGCCAATGCCAGGATGAATCATTACGGTGAATTACGTTGACCTGAATCCCTGAGCATCCTATCAGTCCGAATCATTCCTGCAGATTGTTCATTGATTGAATTCATATTCTGTCGGAGGACATCAATTCGGTCCAGTATGCAAATGCAATGGTAGGACATAATTTGAATCAGACTCCGGATGGGAACGACTCTCTTGTTTGTTGTAGTCCCAGGAACCGATGACAAAATATCAAACTCTGGTCTCAGGAATGAGAAACCGACCATTAACACAAATCAAAGTACATCCCAGCAGAAGTATTGTATTTGACCCGGCTGCTTTCCATGATAATGAAAGAAACGCTGTGGACGTGACATGTTGGACGACACGTCAATCAGTTCTGTGCTCCACACCCCACGGCAGTCACGGGACCAACGTACACAACGCAACAAGGACGTCCTTTCCTGTGAACGACCATGATTAAGGGATATGCACCCGTCGTTTTAATTGTCTTTGCATGCCGATGTGTGTGGCAATTACTCGGAAGCGACACAATCACGTATCCTCTCCATTCTTTTTCTGTTATTAAGGCGATGTCATCAATTAGCACATAGGACTCCCTCGCACACATCCCACTCGCTGCCTGGTAAGATGGGGCGTTCACCCACGTTCGCACCCACTTCCCGGGATGCAATTACAAGAACAAATGTGACACTGTAGAGAGAGGTCTGCCAGGATAATCATAAGAATCGAAGGGAAATAGAAAATAATCGAAGAGTCTGGGTTTAATAAATCTCTCAGGAAGATGTGTTCGTCTTACGCATCCGTGAAGATTGCCGAATCGACTAATCCTGAAAACGCTAGTTAGTGTTGACTTAGCGTCGTCCTCCCACACCCTCGACACCAGAACAAAGGCAGATGTAAGCGAACCCTAATTAGATCGAAACTGGCTCACATTGCAGGCGCCATTGCTGATTAAGTCTAGAAACCCCACCCCCATACGTCGTCGTTTTGATCAAAGACGAGGAGATGCTACCGAAGGGGCGCAAACGACAGTGACCTTTCCTCTTAGGGCAAACCACGTGAAACAAATGGCTGCGTGGTGACACCGCCGACGCCGCCGTTGCCGCTGCCAGACAAAAGGTTTTGTAGTGGAATTTCTTGTGCTCGTGTGTGCATGTCGAAGGCCGTGACATAAAAGTTGAGAACCGATGAAAAGAACTACTCTGACGACAAGTGGAAAAGCGACCCGAATATGTCCGACACTCGTTTCTGCCGCTCATCTCATTTGTATTCAAGTGGCAGACGAATCGATTGCGGCGCGTTCGTCGCATTCTTTCGGTAAAACTGTAGTTTGGTGACTTTTGGCATGGAGATGACTGTGAATGGGGCATGTTTGATGTGAATTTGGATTGCATAGCTGAATGCTATTAAAACCTCGTTTCTGCGCATTGACGTTAGCTGATTTGATTTCGCGCGCTTTGTGTTCAGTGAGGTCACTGCTGGGTGTTATGCGAGTAACGTATTTAGATTTGAAATCCCTTCGGAAAGATTGAAAAGTCATTTTGTACCATGTGCGTTGTTTTTAAGGGAAAACCGCGTGTCTATGCTAATAAGCTACAATTGAATTGCTTCAAAATGAAAACGCTTTTCCAGCTATTTAAACATTAATGCTGGAACATCCTTGTAACTTGGGTCACAACAAAATTGTTTATTACACCCAGGGCCGAGTGCTACAACGTTTTCAACGCTTTTATGGGCGTTTCAATAAAATCAAAATTAAATCCTTTACAGCCTCGGCTCTGTTGTTGACCTACGTTCGGTGGGGTTTCATTTATCTTCCAAACAAACGCAGCTTAATGAAATATTTTTCTGTTACGGGATTGAAGGCATTTCCCTTTTGAAATATATTCTATTCTCCGCAGTCCCTGTAGACACACCACTGCGGCTAGGGGCAGTGCTCGCATAAGGCATACGTTTGAATGCCTCACTGGCAAATATCCCGCATCATTCTCATAAAAATCGTCCTTCTGCATGGAATTTGGGCATTTAATGATTTCCCAAGAAGGATGTTTCTGTCTTACGAGCTTTTCGTTTTATTGCCACAAAGCCGCTTAAATTGAAATAAGTGTCATCATTTGGCCTTAACTTTTGGCGGGAAATTATTGACTGGGGGGAATGGTGAAGGTTATGGCGCCACAACTGCAGTTGTTTGCATCTTGTTTGGCAAGACACAACGAGGGAGGTGAAGTAATGTTCGTTGAAGCTCTGGTCTTGGTTTCTTAATCCAGTATTTGTTGAATTTATTCGCAGACAAATGTTTTAGATTTACTTTAATGACATAAATGGAGAGGTTTTCTTTGGAGTGGAGTCCCTCTTCAATTCAAGAAACGCAGCTTCGATTGTTTCATTGCCTACTGTATGAGTACATTTATGAGAATTTCAGTTTTTCTAAAACTGCGTCTGGCATCCTAAATTTAATACAGATTTCTGGTAACTCGTAAAGGATACTCCTTTCCTAATGAAATGGTACTGAAAATGTTTGTTCTTGCTAACAAAACCATTTTATTGCAATTTTTACTACAGCCACGCATGATACATTGGCCTTACGCTGCAGTAGTTCGACCGATGTTACTGTTCCGCATCGCAATTCTCTTGGGAAGGGACCAGGGCTGAGCTTCTACAACAACAACTCGTGTTGTGCGTGCTACTATTCCTTAAAACGGAGAAGGGACCTACAGTTTTTTGCCGACTCCGAATGGCAAGATTTGAGAAGCCTTTCATAGACAATTAATACTTATTGAGTGTTGTCAGTAACTCGAAGCAGGTGGTGCCGTGAAAAATGCGACGTGTCCCCGCCGGGAATCGAATCTAGACCTGCTGCGTGTGGGTCGACACACTTACCCACTACGCCAAGGCGACCACAAATCTATTTCTTTATCCCCTTAGAAAAACATGATTTTAATCACTTGCTCCGAGTTTCAGAAATTCAGTGTTTGAAAAATTATGGGAACGACTTAAGCTGTTACACCTTGTAATCACATATAGATGCGGATCCCTAAGAAGTAACTCTTCCGCTTTAGTAGACTACTCCTCTTTCTTCCTTCACTAGATCATTGGGAGAAGGAAATCGTAACGTGCATTGGCAATCAATTTCAAATCCATTAAACTATGATTGAAATTGGGTCTTGGTAACTCTCAAATACAGTTCAACCTCTTTCCACAAAACATTGAACTATGGTCCTAACTGAGTCACGGTATTCTCCAACTTCTTGCCATAACACACAGATCACGTCATCCCCGAACTTATCTTTAAGAAAGCATTCCCAACCAGTTTACCGGAATGGTAAGACTGGGACGCTGGAAGTCCCACTCTGTATATTTACGAATGGGTCAAAGATGAACGATGGGGTACAGGTCTTCTCCAGAGACCTAACCCTCCGTCTCTCAGTCAATCTATTTTCATACCGTAGCATCTTTCATGCAAAGATCAAAGAGCCACTTTCACGGCTGAGGAACAATGTTTTTTTCCATCTGTTCAGACATTCAGACAGCCATCAAATCCCTTGAGGCCACAACTTCGATTCAAACACCTCCCTCAAGTTTCACCTATCTCTCTCAACAAGGTGGCCACAAAAGTAACATATCCACTTAATATGGGTGCGAGGACGCAGTGCGAATCCGATGTACTTGCCAGGGATGACACCAAATCTCGCTCGAAGGTGACATACCTTTTATTTCCTTCGCTACAGTAAAGCACCTATTAAAAACAGATACATTAAGTGAACAAAATAAAAGAATGTCAGAGGACCCCGCTTGTCTTACAAGCAAAATCAATTTGGCCAGAGCTTAATTCTAAACACTCTCCCTGCCTCGTCAGGTTAGACGAAACCCCTCTACGGAACATAATAGGTTTTATAAGTGCTATTGAAATACATATCTCTAGACTCGGTGTCCCTCACAATGGCTTCTGAAGAAACTGAAGGAGCGAGGAGGAAGTTAAAACCATTTTTCACTGCCAAGCCCTTTCAAAAAGAAAAAAGAAACTCCTAGGGAAGTACATACTTCTTTGATAACCTAGGAGACCTTTTCCATATTAGCGTGGTGTTAAAGGATACTAAGGGAACTATCTGTACGGTGTCAAAATGGGCCCGATGACAGTCGAAGAAGCCGCTCTAACCTAACCTTAACTAACGGAAAATGGTTTTGAAAAGGAACCTCATATTTGGCCTGCTCTCCATTTTCCTGTGCATGAAATATATCAGCAATTGCAGTCAAGTTGTAATGAAAAGTTGTTAATTTTATCAAAAGTCATTTTCATGTCAAATGATACAAAATTAATTCAGGGGATGCGTCCGTAGGGGACACTAGTTTCTTTAAAATCTTCACTAAAAGTTTACATATATAAATTTTGTAGTTGCCGCCGAATGGCTTACAAAAGTTTAACATCCCTGACTTGCACCGCTGATAACCAGTTAACATGACAACCATTCCTATATTCGTTCTTTCAAGTTGTAAACATCTGTCAAAAATTTTGTGTCATCAAGGCTTCAGTGTTGAATTAATTTCGATCTCTTTGAAGTCCAAAGTCGTTAAGGGTTCGCAGCCTCTCACCAAAAACCTACTGTCAAGGGGCCTCCTTCAGTTGTGAATTGCCCTCACGTATCTATGTATATGCAAAGGAGAAACTTCGGCAAAGACCACTTCACAGGAAAGTGCCTCACACCCAGCCCCCTCAAAGACAAGCAGCTTCGTACTGGAGGATTTGTCAAAATAATCTCCACAACCTTTTGCCCAAGCCCATCAAGCACCTCTATAACTTGCCGTCTGCAAAGGCCATGAAATTAATTTTGTCACGTACCCAACGCGATCCTTGAGTGAATTTTCGAATTAGAACCATAATTGCTAAGTAAGTGTTTTATTTGATTGAGGATTGGCGAATTATCCCACCTGCCAGACCCGAACTGGGTCGAGCGAAAATTCGCTGCCGAAACTTTCTCCGCCACCGTCGAGTCGGTATGTGCGTTGTGGTGTGCAGGGCAAACTATTTCCGGGGCAAACTTTTTTAATTACACCCCCCGTGTGGGTTAGTGTTGCGTGCGGTCGATACGGAAAGGAATTCCGAGGATAATGATTGTTTCCGTTGGGACTGGCTGTTTTTTTTAAAATCTCCTCCCGTTTGCGATTTAGATTGGTTTTTTCATCTCCTTGAATATGACTGTGCTTAAAGTGGCTTAAGGGGATTTTTGAGTAAATACAGAATGTTGGGCGTCGGGGGGATAAGAACAAGAGTCTGTGCGCCAATTTGTGCGTTCTATTTGTGTATGTGTCCAATTTGCAGCATGCCTTCGTCGAAGTGGGAGGGGTTGGAAAACGTTGCTATAAATGGAAAGAGTAGTTGCCTGACTCGAAATGAAATGATGAACAATTGCGAAAGGAAAACATGAGCTAAGTGACTGCCATGGTGATCAGAGTGCGCCGAAAATTCCGACGTGAAATCAATGCACAAACAACGTGTCTTTAATTCACGGACAATAGCTCCATGTATGGAACACCTCGCATTGCCCAGACAACCCATGATGATTTTCGTGAGAACTAGTTTAGTTAAAAATACCAAACAGCGGCAGGATGTTAGCGTCCTTGAATCAAGATTCACTTGGAGTTCTTTAACGCTTTGCAAGGATTACTTTTTGCTTCCATATTCCAATGCCCAATTAGAGAGCGGAGCTAACAACGTATTCACATCCCATGTTCCGAAGTATGCTTTGTTTTTGTTTTTCTGAGAAATTTCTTCATATTTACGAAGAGCGAGTTTCCGGGTAACCTAATAAAGTCCTTGATTGTTTGCGAGCTGCTCTCAAAGCGTTGTGATGAGCAATTTATTTTTCATGGCGGTAAGGGGCCAACTTCTGGACTTTGTGTTCCGCTAAAATTCTGGGGATTGAATATCCATCAATTTGAATTTGCAAAGTATTCCATTCTTTTGCGAGCTGGAGCGGAATCACGTGTGCCAGAAGTTATTGTCTCTCAGGTCATGGCGTTCATTGTATTTTTATAACTTTGTCACCAGACACAATTTATGCTGTTATTGAAATGAAAGAAAAAGGTTTTGTTTATTCTGTTTTGGACCTTTATACATATCTTCTAAGTTCAGCTGTTGTCGAAGTTAAAAGGAATTCAATTTGTATATCCCTGTATACAATGTATGTCATAAGTCCATTTGGATAAGGAGGATGGGAAAAGACTTCTTATTTGAGTGTAGGACGGTTTGAAAAACAGGAGGCTAACCGTGGTCATTGTGTAACCGTGCCTCTGCTTAATTTGCAACCGTTTCTCGAGCGACACGAGGGACAATGCCCAAGGGTGAATCCAGGTTTTCCTTCATTTCCACATCTCCGCATCAAGCAATATTTCCAAATGAGCAACTTTGCAGAATTTTGTCTTTCGTTTACTCCATCGTTAGCTGTTCAAAGGTGAAAATGAGACGTCCAACATCCATTGGCCTCCGTCGCTGTGTTCTTGGAATGACAAAAATTCGTTCACCATATACATATATACCTGTGCTCATTTCATGATGACTTTTATTAACAATCAGAAAGGAGAGAGGAAGAAAACCTAATTGTGCGGCTAGTACTAGAACTAATACAGCCCATTACGCTCAATTTAAGTTTTGTCAATTCCATTCCTGTAATTTCAGTGTCGAGGATGTTCAATGTGCTAGGAGACAGCGATGGGTCCCACTTTTCCCATTATTACTGTTTTAGTTCTTCATTAGGAGATAAAAAAAAATTGGGTAATGACAAGTAAGACTCACAAATAGATGGTTTTCTTTTATTTTTCCACAATCAATAAAAGTGCAAATTACTGTTATATGATAAAAATACTAAAGAAACCGAGAACCTAATATAAATTAAATTGGAGACGGAAAATACATTTTTTGGTACTAAAAATGCCAATTGTTCAAGGCCTAACTTCTTCAGAAAGCTAGTTAAGGGAACATTCAGGTTTTTGTCCACTTCGAACGGCAAGACTTGAGAAACTTTTCAAAGATATAAGAACCTCTTAGTCGAACTCTCAAATCTTTCTCATAGCTCTGATTAGTAGTTATCGACGTGCGTGGCCTGCCATAAAGCTAGCAGCTTCGAAGCAATTGCATACTTCACACAATCTCATTGTTGACAGTACACGAATAATTTAAGATCTTGGCCGTAGGGGAGTTCTTTGTAGTAAATAATTGCTTGTCAATCCCAAAACCAAATAAAAAGCAAAACCTTCCTGGCAGACTCTGGCTTGGACACTGTCTGCGCCGTTTGATTGCAATTTGCCCACGACCGTTAGCATAATCTTATTGGCAATCGTAATTCTGAAGCTTGGTTCATCTTTGAACTAAAAATGACACGAACGGAATCGACGAAACCAAAGTTGGGCACTGTTACAGTAATAATAAATAATTGATTGGCACTACAGCCCACAAGGGACCAGGGCCGAGCTTCTACAACAACTACTCGTGTTTGTCGAGTCCGAATGGCGAGATTAGAGAAGCTTTTCATAGACAATTGATACTCTTTGAATGTTGTTGTCAGCAACTAGAAAAATACTAAGTGGTCCGTCCGCGAATCGAACCTAGACTTTCGGCGTAAGGTTAGAAGTATTTACCCACTACGCCCCGGCTGTTACTGTATCAGAGCCATAAACAACATTCACATTTTTAGCTCCTTCACTTGCATTTTCGCCAATGTCCAAGAAAGACTGTAAAATGAAACTTTTTTTTTTATTTTCGACAAGTGCGCAACCAAAACTAAATTAATCAAATGCAAAACTATCAGGCAAAGTTTTTAGTACTGTCATCCTTAAAATGACATCGGTTGTTAATTAATGAAACAAAGCCTAGGCCAGATACAGATTACTAAAATCATGTATTGAAAAAATGAAATACTTATTACTTATCTTCGTCAACTGATATATCATATGTTGGTGTGAAATGTCTTATCTCGAGTTCAGCCTACACCTACTAATACAACATGTTTTTGAATCCCACGCTTTAAATAATACATTTGTTGTATTAACAAAAAGAAATTTAGTTTCAATTGCACAAAGTATGACAGAGTGTTGTAAAAAAGTGTATGAGCTCCTTTTCTTTCTTTGAAAATTTGCATTTATAGAGTAAAGTTCTAGTGTTGGAAATAAACTTGGAAATCTGCGAATCGAGTATTTCATGATTCGACCCTGTACTGTATTTCTACATTTCTACATTATTACATAACTTAACGTTATAGTGTTCGTGTAACACACAAAATAAGGTTACTCGTTTAGGCAGCTGAAGAATAAATAATGAAAACAATTCTAATACAAAATTATTCACAATAAATACGGTTAGTCACCGTACGTGGTTTCATGGAAGCCAGATTACGAGGTCTGTTAAAAAAATAAGTTAATTTTCAAATTTCGCGGGCTACGTGCATTCGATTATTGTTTTATTTTTATTTTGTTATTTTGGTGCACTCGTCTCGAACATATGTTTACAGTTTACAGCATAAAAGTAAGACGTGCTTTGCGTGTTCGGCGATTTCCTGTTGTCAAAAATGAATCAAAGAATTCGCATACTCTGAGTCAAATAAATGTTTACAAGTGGTGTGTAAAATGCATTAGTTGCTAGGACAACTGCGACTTATTCGAAATTTTATGCAGATCACTTAATAAACCTAGGAGATATGAATGTATGTATGACAGACAGACAGAGACGTTTGAATTTCATTGGTTTCGCTTCCATTAACTGATGTAAAAACGACAAAACTGGGAACCGCCAGTTGCGCACTCCATGTTGGTTGGGGTCCTTCTCCACTTCTGTGTGCCACCTTAGCTTGCGCCGTCCTCTGTTGCGTTGTCCCAATGACTCATACGCTATACATGACATGAATCATGTCCATACGCTCTACATGGCCTAGCCATCTTAGGCGTTGTAGCCGGAGACGCTTGACTAGGCGCATGTCTCTGTGCATCCTATAGAGTTCGTCGTTAAATCTTCTCCTCCAGATGCCATCAACGAAAAGAGGACCAAAAATTGCACGCAAAACTTGCCCAATTGATCAGGTGATCATCAGGTTCCTTTAACTATGTTGAGATGTGGGAACCGCGTCCTACTAACCGAGAGGTTCCGCCGGCGAAGTCCAACAGCCTGAATCCGTTTCGGGAGGTGGTTTCCTGCCGGCTGTGTTTCCCAATGATGCCAGCAAAGATGTGCTCTTTTCTCAGCTGATCGTTGAAATCTCCTAGAACTATCTTGGTGTCATAGCTGGGGCATCGATCGTATGTTCTTTCTAGGAGATCATATAACTCATCTTTGCTGTTGTCATCCTTCTCTGTCGGGGCGTGAGCGCAAATCAGGCTGATGTTCCTGAATTTAGCCTTAATGCGGATTGTCATGAGGCGTTCGCTTACGGGATCGTAGCATAAGACTTTTTGCCTAAGTCTACCGCGAACAACAAATCCGCATCCGAATAAGCGCTGCCTTCTACAGTCGCTGTAGTAGATGTAGCAGTTCTTTATCTTCTTTTCGCCCGGCCCATCCCACCGCACTTCCTGGATGGCGGTGATATTTGTTTTTTAGCAGTCAGCTTGCCATGTTGAGTGCGATCAACGACGTTGCCTCGTGTGCAAAGGCCCATGCCTCCCAAAGGATACCACTAGTTAAGTGTGATTAGTACACCTACTCAAGTACCATTTTATTGTCTGTAGTACCAACATTAAGCACAATCATAACAACTGTTGGTAAGTGCGAACTTCGTTTTGGGATTGAAAAATATATGAATTTTCGCAACGCCATATTGGGTCACATACCTAAGCTGAAAACATATTCATTGACATCATACCTTAAAAAATATAATAGTCTGTATATCCGCGATATCGCTAAATGTTGTAATAAATGCATATTCTGACGATTACCGATTCTGAATTGGTTCATTATAATTTTCAAACCTGCGCTTTCAAAATATAAAAATGCCCGTCCTTATTTTTGTGTTGCGATTTTTATGCAATAACCGCCAGAATGCCAGAGACAATTGTAATTGAAAATAACCTCGGAATACATTTCCGATTTTGACGACGTCCTACTCCATAACGGGTTAAATCCGTGTGTTGTCGCCCTTGCGTAGTGGGTAAGTTCGGCAACCCACATGCCAAAGGTCTAGACTCTATTCCCGGTTTCTTTACCTCGCTTCTTTCACAACACCACCTCTTCCGAGTTGCTGGCAAGAATTAAAGAGTACGCATTGAATTCGAAAAGCTTCTAAAATTTAGTCGTTCGAAGTCGGCAATAAACTGCAGGTCGCTTCCACTCGTGAAAGAACAATAGCACGCCCAGCACAAGTAGTCCATGCAAAATCTAGTCCCTGGTCCTTTGTGGGCTGTAGTGTCACTCAATTATTATCATTAACTAAACCTCGTGTTTATTTTCATAAGATCTGTCGATGAATGTCTCAAATGCTGAGATGCACTGCATACGTGGTACCCATTCCTAAGTATGTCCCAGACATAAGTTTTCATACACACACAATTATTGCTTAGTCAAGTGCATCTACATATATCCGAAATTTCATGAACATCGCTTCATAAGTTCAGAAGATGTGCTGAAGAGACAAACAGAAACCATAAAGGTTTCGTTTTGTGGAATCCAAACCGTGGAAACCAATCGCGCCTTTCAATTTTACTTTCAAAGCCTTTCACTCTCGAAAACATCTTTGTTCTTAAGTAAGTCGCGAAACCCTTTCAACGCCCTTTTGTCCTTTTCTTTTGAGAGTACAAGCCTACCGATTTTGTAAGGAGATCGGTTTCGCAAAATTCGAGAAGTCTGTTTCACTAAGCACACTTCAATATTAATTTTAAATTTTTCAAAAATATCCTTTGAAGGCTTCTGAACCTGATTCTGTCTGGCAGGCATATTCTATTCAGCAGGCAGACAGTCAACTTAAACAAAGAACACCGCGCTTCGATTATTTGAATACTCCCACAGACAGCGAATCTTCTACAAATGGCGGCGTTTTTTTTGTTCCCGCCGACTTCTTCGCGTGTTTTGAATGTTTAATGAGCGTAATCCCCGTTAAAAAGGAGTGTCCTTCTGCTCCTTGCGAAAACGACAAGACAATCTCATAATTCACAGTCTCCAGTTCAAGGACAGGTCCCTTATCGGAAACCGAAAAATTATTATTTCTGAGTGAGAGAGACGGACATCGTCAAGTGAAAATATTTACGCGCGGCTCATTTTCAGCGAAACAAGTCAAATATTGACATCACTGTGCAGCCCCAAGGCGAACCCTCCCGGGAGTCCGCGAACTTGAGAACTTCTACGTTCAACAGGCTGCCGGGTGGGTGGTGGTGGCAATTCCTTAACTGGCTTTGCCTTGCAAATGCGGGAAATATTTGTAATCCCATTTCCCAGGAACCCCATCGTCACCGACTTAGATTTTGAATACGATTAGGCTTGAAATAATTACGCGAAACCCCGTTCCGAGATTTTTGCAGTGCCTCTTCATCATCACTTCGTTGACGAAATCCCGTCATTATTCACTGAAACCGCAGGCCTCTCCCCGCCGGGGCGTTTGGCAGAAATTTTCGAACCAATGGCTGACTGAACATTTTGCTGCATAAACAAAACCATTAAGTGCTGCCATCCCCGCCGGATGTCAGCTCCTAAAGAGCTAAACAGCACAGCACCGCGCCCTGCCTGTGCCTGTGGTGATTTAATAAAGGACGGCCTTCCGCTCTCATAACGACGCTAATTAATATTTCCCTGAAATTTAATCACGTTTCCCTGGCAACCCCGGCGCCACCTCTTGTAATCGAAGCCGAGCGCGTTTTCACCTTGAATCATTTATCGGGAGGAGCGCGTGTTGGCCGTGTCCCTTGTAACAGTGTCCTCGTAATCGTGTCCCTGTAGCTGTGTCCCGCGGTGGTTATGGGTTCGATTTCATTTAGGTTTTGCGGGACATCCCGGTTGGGGGGCTAATAGGGAAAAGGATCTGCTGTGTAAGCAGAAAGACAGTCACGACACGGCTAAGTCGGTCCATCGGACTAAATTCTCTTTGAAAGAGTGCCGAATCTTTTTTGGGGGGCTTAACACGAATCACTCTCAGTTGGCCTTCTATCTGCTGTCAATCTGTATTCACCGAACGGTCATCGCTGGGATAGGGATTTGCGACGCCCTCCAAATGGAAGGCACTCGGCAGGTCCTCGCTTCGAATTGCAGACGTCGCCCTTGACCGGAGCTGGCTGTGGGTAGCTGGGGGATGGAATTTATGTCTGTCATTGATTCTGGGAGGACACTGCGGTCGCACTGCATTATACACCAGTGCTGTGAAAGTGAGATTACATCCATTTCCTGGCTTTCGCCTCTCTGCACAGTCGGCCGCAAGGGATCTTTTTTGGGCGGAAACTTGTGGGAACTGGAACACAATTGTGTTGTCGTACACTGTGTGGAGCATATACACACGTAGTTGGCGTGGAGGTGGAATAATAGTTTCGAGAGACCTTGACCCAGTGCCAACTCATTATAAAACTGTCTGTCACGTGCAGAAAGAGGGTCAAGGAAATCAATTAGGTCACAGGACGACGGTGGCAAGGGAAATCCGCTTCTCAACCACTTTAACGATAATGAACGCCTTAAAGGCGGCACCCGATCAATGCCTCGGGAAATCAGATAAGTGGCGAGATTTTCCCGGTTTACAGTGTTTATCGGGTCGACGGAATCGTCCTTGTCGTCATCGAAGGGGTTGTAACGTAAGGTACACCGACCGTCTGCTTGGGTGAGCTGTGCTTCGTCACGCCAGTCGTGCGGATGAATGGGTAGGATTTTCATATCGTTCAAGGACTGAGATGAGGCGTGAATTTCCATGGACATCTGTCGTAGGAAAGAGGATTCCGGGATAGCGTCCTCCTCGCCCGTCGAACACGTCTGCCGTACACTGAGCTGTTTCGGGTCGTGATGAATGAGGAATGCTGACCTTTTTTGATTAAGATTATGACTTTAGTTCGGTGAGTGGCTCTTGCGTTCGTTCTTTTAAATTTTCCTAGAATAGGGGACCGACGGTACTCATCAGCTGAACGTCGTAATGTAATCGGGTGAAAGTGCCATGAGCTGTTGCCTCTCCATGAACGATTCTGGGGATTTTCCCTTTGATCCATTAAGAGGTGTTTTCTTTTCGTTTTCTTTTCCGGATACTTGACTGGCTTTTCTTGTGGGGGCTGCTGAAAGCTACTGGCTTTTATTTGGGTTTAATTTGGGGAAGGTGTTCGTTTTTGACGAGATATTGGGTCGTTTACTTCTGATTGGGTTTGGGCAACGTACCGTCTTGCTGTCAGTTAACATCTGTTGGTGAGTGTCGGTATTATGTTTTCGCCATTGACACTTAATTAAAATAAGACCCTTGATGAGCTTCGAATGAAATTGTGTTCTGTTCTGTCTGTTCTAAATCCCTTTCCATGCTTAAGTGCGTCTAACATTCGCCGCAATTTCATTTGTTTCCCCATACTTGTTGGTGGCGATTGTATGTGCCGCCACGCTGTCTGATTTCAGTTGAAATCTTATCGAAATAAAGTCAACTTCCTTAGATGTGTAGAACATAGTTCGTTTCCGCAAAACGTGCTTGCAAGACTCTAATCGCTGATTCATTGCCTGTTTAATGTCGTGCCTCCATGAATGGGAACTAGGGGATCAGTAATATAGTTCGTTTGCAATTATAGGAATTGTCTTACAAAAAATTTCAGTGAAATGGTTTAGCTTACCTTTGGAACTGTTGGCATTTGGTTTGAGGACATTTGTGTCCATCTTTCCCTTTAACTTACGGCTGGTTTCATTTTTATACAGAAAGAGTGCTCTCTAAGTGAAAGGTGAATACGTAAAGGCGCACAGCATAATTTGATACGAATTGTAACGAATGTATAGGAGTTTAAGCAAATTAAAATATTGCGGCAAAAAAAAAAATTAAGTGGCACTACGACCCGAAATCGAACAGGCCCTTCACTGTCTAAGCTATTATTTTCACACGAGGAGAGGGACCTATAGTTCATATCCGATTCCGAATGGAGGGGCCTAAGCACCTTTTTATTAAAAGTCGTTGAATGTTGTCAGAAAGTTGAAAGATCTGTTACAGTGAAAAAACTGTGAGATATGAACAGTCCAAGAAATGAACCTTGAACCTCCGGCGCGTGCCGATACATTTACTGATCATGCCAAGGCAGTCATTTTTGCCAAGCCATTTTTGGTGAAGGCTGCGAATAGTTTCTTTAGATGATTCCGTAAGTTTAAACTATTGATTCTTTGTATTAGCACCTTCTGATTGGAGCGGGATTTAGTCAAAAAGGCCTTAATCATTGTATTCAAATCCCGCACATACTGCCAAACCTCAAACCACACCTTTCTACACGAACTGCTTTATGATTCTATTTTCTGGATTTCTTGTGCTTCCGTAAACAAATTACCTTTTGGTCTTTTGTAATGTCTAAACGCTTTACATGGGATATGCTGAATTCAATAATATACATATTTCAGATGTCCTGTTCCTACAGGGGGTTCCAAAGCAGTCGCTATGACATCAACACAAGGGCATCCAGAGTTTTAACGAGAAACTTTTTGTTCTTTCTGAAAGGGCTTTAGCATCCCATGTGGACCTGGATTTTAGTCAAAATATCACTTGCACAGTCTTGAACGCTAACAATTCCGTACACCCAGCTGATTAAGGTTTTCTTCTGTCCCTGCCCACCAATTCATAGTTGGGAATGAAACCGTGGCAGACCATATTGTAGAATTTAAAGCAACCCTGTTTACAAAAATCTAGTAAAATATGAAAATCTAGTAAATGGAAGCAAAATCTCTGTATCTAGGACTATTCAGTGTCAGTGTCCTTGGTGGTCTTGTATTGGTTCACTACCAAACCCGACCGGCGTCTCTGTCCAGCTAGGTAAACAATCGAAGCGAGGTATTACAGAACCACGTTAATCTTCAGGTTTGTACTTTAAGTCTGGCCGTTTATTGTTAATGGTCTACTTCATTAAAGTCAAGGGGATTCAGTTTCAATGTCGCTCTACCGGTCCAGTGCTTTATTCTTTTTTTACATTTATTCTGCGCAAACCGCAAATTTCTTCGCCTGCATTTTATGTCTGAGCTCCCGGGCCCTGTGGAAGGATTGAGATTATTAAGACTTGTATAGAGCTAACGTGGGAGAGGTTGATTACTTGATTACTGAATGACTCTCATTATGATAACTTTGAAATAGTTTTTTTCTTTTGACTTTTGTGAAGTATATTTGTTATACAAATTGGCTTAGCATCTTAGCGCATCCATCTAAGCTAAGGATGAACTTTTATGCTGTCTTTATCTTTATCTTCTGTCAGAAGGATTTTTTGTGTGGAAAAAAAGTGTGTGCTACTGCAGTCCACAAAAGACTAGAGTCTAGCTTCTTTAGCAACTATCGAAACCTGGGACCCTCGGTGATTGAACTGACGCACTTACTCATGCATCCTTTTCATGTGGTGACAGTGATTCTCCTTTCTACACGGGACCATAACTTGCTTCAGACTTTTTCTCTGTATTTTTAACAAGGCAACCAATACAGAGCCTAGAAAATACTACCCATACCATAATGTTCACAATACGTTTTGTGTTTATGACGATTTGTATTTTAATTACTGCGATTTTTTACGACAAACGTAAACTCAGCGGACCCGTTTAACTTCTATTCGGATGTGGGACTCTGACTGACGTTGTCACCAGCCTTTACGACCTCATACCACTGGACCATTTTTTTCACACAGTCATAGATAATGCCCTAGTTACCCAAGTACTAAACTGATGGCTTAAGGGGCAACCTTGCCATCTTGGTAGGGAGCTGTCTTATGGGTCACAGCACCCGGTTGCAATGCAACTTCACTTTGCACTCTGAGCAAAGTTTCCGCCTGGCTTATGTCAGTAGGCTGAACAATCTGTATCAGACCAGTTAGCACGGTACACCTTGGCTCTGCCCGCAATTTTGGGTATAATAACAGCAATGTTGTGGTCGCCGTGGCGTAGTGGTAAGTGCGTCGACTCACACATCGAGGTTCGATTCGCGACTGAGCATCTCACATTTTTTTCACTGCACCACCTGTTCGAAGCGCCCCGACAGCTCTCAGAGAGTATTAAATGTTTATAAGAAGCTTCTGAAATTTCGACGTTCGGAGTCGGCAATAAACTCTAGGTCCACTTTCACTTGTAATAGAACAATACCACGCACGTAGTTGTTGAGAAAAGTAGGTCATGGTTCTATGTGAACTGTAGTCCCACCCATTTACGGTACAGAAACAGAATCCTTTAAAAAATCCACATACAACACAAAACGGAAAATGTATTTTTAAATTTTCAAGCAACCAATACCACTCCTTCTTTCTTCTCATCTTTGCCTGCTCCATGAATAGTAAAAGATAGATAAGTCCGCATAAAGAGAAATTTAAATTCAAACTACATCAACCCGCATAAGTCCTTCAAATCATACCTCAAAAGGGAAGAAAAGGAAGAAAAGAAACAATCCAGCAGAAGTAGCAATTTCATCAAAGAAATTATAAACTTTTCCCCACCCAAAACCATCCGTTCACTGGACACGACCTGAAATGCCACTTAATCTACATAATTTCTTGTTCACCGTCTATCCTTCCCAACCTATTTATAGTGCGCCTTCTTTAATTTCTTTGCCAACTAATTTCCTAGGCCTTCCTGCACAGCCAAACCCGCAGTCCACAGCCATCCATCAAGCAACACTTTAAATCCAATTTCCCACCATCTTCCCTCCAGCTAAGTAATCCTATTTGCATTTAAATTTACCGTGAGGTTCCTTCCATAAATTCTCCCAACCCACGAAATGTCCATGTCCTTGTTTCCCCAAACGCCAAGACATGGTATTACTTCCTCATTTGGCCTTTCTCCCCGCAGCCGGAGAGCAACAATTTGTTATGCGACAGAGGAACTCTGAGCTCCACTTGAACTTCGTCAGAACAAAGATTGTTCGAGCGTCGTCGAGGGCACTCGTTCCCAACTTTCCCCAAGAGCTTGTGTTTACAAGCCAAGATATAACAATTAAAAAGTTGCTACAAGGAGTTCTCGACACATACTCTTCGCACATGAGTCGGTTAATTCACCTCGACCGGCCCTTCCGCCTTCCGGGTGCTAATTCACTCATTTGCCATCCATTTCCACTTTCCACTACCAGCCGCAAGAGTCAGCTTCCACTTTCGTTTGAATGCTGTGCCTCCCAGCGGAGTGTCATAACGACGACGCAAAAACGTCGCATCCGAGCGCGGTGGGTTGGGACCGAAGGCAGCAACGAAAGAAAAGGAAAGTTATTTTGGTCGTCTTATCAGCAGCTGGAGCGCGCGTGTGGGACGCGAAAACTTTTCCATCAGAATTCAGCGATTCTTCGACTCAGATTCCCATGAGGCGAGCGAGTTTCTTTCAAAGTTAATTATTCAGTCGACGAGCTCCACCGCACCACTGGGGACGTTGAAGTAGGGCAGCCATCCACGCCGCCTCGGGACGGGCGAGTGTCCTTTTCTTTTCTACGATGGCACCGATTTTTCTCCCCTCTGTCGGACACTCACAGTCTGTCCGTTGTTTGAGGGCAGTGCCTTGTCAACTGGAGTGGCGGGTAATTTAATTAGGAGATTCCTGAGAAGGCGCTAATAAATTCCAGTTTTCAGTCGGCTGCACCGAATTCGAAGTAGACAGGGCGATGGAATGGTGGCTGAACCGCGTCGGGGTGCTATCGGGACAATGTCATACAGCCATCGCGACCGAGTGGCGGTTCTGTTGACGACGTGATTCGCCAGTGTTCATAAGTACTTATGTTTTACTGCCACCGACGACAATGACGACGAGGGCGAAGGAATGAAATGTCGCTCCTTTTATGAGGGGATTTGTGAGCAAGCTGCAAAGCACGTAGTGACGGCGTTCGCCGAAGGACAAAGGACTTCAAGTTTTAATGACAAGCGCTGTGTAAAAAGCAGAGAAATTCAATCCTGACACTGTGTGGGCTTGTGCTTCTGCACTCTTTTAGTTTCTGAGTAAAAATGGCGAGCAGTGTGTGCTTTGCGCGCTGTCCCAAGGTGTGACGGTAATGCGTGGAATTAGGAAATCAGGTTGCAAACACTCAACACATCCTGGCGCTCGACGAGGTGCACGAGGGATACGTGTTGACAAGCTCCCACGCCCGGTGTGGAGAGGAGTTCTTAAGAAGCTTTAAAAATGATTTTATTCACAATTGAGGTTTAAGAGAATCATGTCATTAACGAATTGGATTAAAGCGTTGCTTTCTTATTCAAAGATAATTTTTGTTTTCTTTGCATTTAGTCGGATGGGACTTCCTTCGTTTAGAACGCTAATTAGATGCTGACTGTTGGAAGGCTCCAAGTAGATTATTGTCTGGAAGTTTGTTTTCATTAGGGAAAACAAAGTTTACAGAAGTTGTTGCTGAGTCTTTATCTTCTGTTATAATTGAGCTTGAAATGTTTTTTCTATCTGAATATTCTTTTGTGTAAATGGCGATACTTTGATTTTTTTTATTGAAGCAAGTCCTCGAGGATATTGGTTGACATCTTCATAAAAGGACGTGTGATGTTTGTTTTTATGATTTCGTTTCAAAACCAAAACTTTACAAATTTAAGTAGTTCCGTCTGTCTGTCATACGGTCCTTGTCTCATACACAATATTTATAAACGGATTTCCATGGCATTTTGGAACTAGATGCATTTCTCTTACCAAGCAATGTTTGCGTACGAAATTTTTCGATTGGGGAACATTTTGTCGTGGCCCCCGCAGCATTTTGATTGAAATTACCGTTAAAGAGCTAAGCTTAAGTTTCATAGTTCAAAAATGATGCCTTCATACAATTTCTATAGAAATGTAAGTAAAAATTTGAAAAAAAAAATCTCAAAAAAAGAAATTCAAGCAATCTAGTCCAAAATGGCGTTATGGCCGAAACACAGTGAAACATCAACATACGAATTTTGGATATTTAAATACTTGGATTTGGTGGATGTGAAAAGCTTCTCAAATAGCACCGGTCATAGTCGGAACAAAAGTGTAGATATCTTCCACTCATGAGAGAACAGTAGCACGCACAACACGAGTAGGTTTTGTAGAAGCTAGGCCCTGGTCCCCTGTGTACTGTAGTGCCAATCAAAAGAAAAAAATAAAAGAAAAAGATTAACGCCTCTAACGTCGGTTGAGTAGCTTGCAGTATGTTCTTTCATCTACGGCTGTCAAGAGAATTGCGATGTAGCAGAGTAACGTCGGTCGAACTACTGCAGCGTAATGCCAATCTATCATGCGTGGCTGTAGCAAAAATTGCAATAAAACGGTTTTATTAGCAAGAACAAAAATTGCCATTAATTTTGAAATACAACGTCGATCATGTGGCTACCAGTACCATTTTATTAGGAGAGGAATATGCTTTACGAGCTACCAGAAATCTGTATTAAATTCAGGATGCCAGAAGCAGTTTAAGAAAAACTGAAATTCACATAAATGAACTTATACAGTAGGCAATGAAGCAAGTGGTCGCCGTGGCGTAGTGGGTAATTGCGTCGACCAACACGCCGAAGGTCTACGTTCAATTCCCGGACGGAACACGTCGTATTTTTCACAGCACCACCTCTTTCGAGTTGCTTACAACACTGAAGGAGTATCAATTGTCTATGAAAATGGCTCTCAATTCTGGCCGTTCGGAGTTGGCAAAAAACTATAGGCCCCTTCTACTCTTGAGAGAGCAGTAGCACGCACAACACGAGTAGTTGTTGTAGAAGCTAGGCCCTGGTCCGTTATGGGCTATAGTGCCACTCAATTATTATTATTATTATTACACAGAACACTACGTCCTCTAAGCGCTAACTTTCAGCATCGCTTTACACTACAACAGAAAGTCTTGCGTGCGATTTTTGGTCCTGTTTTCGTTAATTTCATCAGGAGGAGAAGATTTAATGACGAACTCTAGGCTGTACAGCGAAATGCGCCTGGTGAAGTGTCTTCGGGAATAACGCTTAATATGGCTAGGCCATGTAGAGCGTGTGGACACCACTGCTCCGGCTCGAAAAGAATTCGAATCTGAGCCATTGGAACAAAGCAACAGAGGACGGCCTAGGGTAAGGTGGCGCACACAAGTGGAGAAGGACCTCAACCAACTTGGAGTGCGCAACTGGCGGCAGCTGGCGAAAGATCGTGCTGGCTGGAGAGGCATGTTGGTTGAGGCCCAGGTTCACCCCGGAACACAAGAAGAAGCTGTTTGGTGCGGAACTAAATAACATTTACCGACTTACCATCGAACAGATTACTTCAAATAAAGAATATCAATTATTAAACAATGGATTCCAAATTTTTAAACTCCAATCGCGATGAGCTTAAATCAATTTCGTTGGAAAGAGCATTCAATTTGTGTACACACCTTGTAGTTTGTTCCGTGCCTTTTGCCAAAGAGTTTGTCCAAGAGTTTCTCAGCATTTATATTCATGAGAAAATATACTTCTGATTAATTTATATTTTAATTAGTTATGCCTCGTACAACTCTGGGGGTTGTTGCCTTACGCCTGAAACTTTGAATCCTTCGTCGTTGTTTGGAAGGTCTTCAAAGGAATATAATTTTCGAGTACCGTAACAATATAAAGGCTAATGCATCTATACAAGTTTGAAAATGTGGTTGATTTAATCGTTTTACTCGCGTTTGGTTTGTCCAAAAGACCCACGTTAAACTTTTTTTTTTGGAGCACCACTTACGTAGACCAAAAATTGATTTGGGATGTATGCAATCTCTTCAGAAGGTATTATTGAAATCTTATTTCCAAAGTGTGTGTAGCCCAAACATTGCGATTTTGATTTGAATAGTTTTGGCACGCCCCGCGATTTCTAAACGCAAGTTTGCGGAAAAAGTTCGTAAGACAGGTATGCGGGTAGACAACACTTTGGTCCCAATGCGCACAGATGAGGCTTCTGCGGATGAGAATGTGAGGCTCAATTCACGAATCTCAACGGCTCAACATTAGCCTGAGTTAAATTCTATATAAATAACTCAGATTATTTGCTTGCAAGGTTCAATTGATTCAGCAATGCAACTTGGATCTTAGCACAGATTGGGTTGGACAACAATTTTGAACGAAATCCTTTTTTCTGGCAACGGGGAACTTCTCATTTTCTTTGTTAACAAATAGAATTGAAGATGAATATAGGTCTCGAAAAAACTCATCTTTATGTTTGTTACACACATGCACCTTTAGAGAGTGACAGTTTTTCGCGATTTGTAGAGTGATGGCATCATTGGATTATTTTGCTTGATAACGAAGCTTCGGTCAGCGGTGGGCGTTACAGAACCTTGTTTACCGACGACGTTCAAGCAGGATGGCGAATCATGCCACACCGACCATAAGATAACCGATCTCTTGAGCACGTAACTCGCAGATTGAGATATCGGCCTTCTTGGCGATGTCATTTGGACGCTTCGGAGGTGCGACAAAACCACTTTTCACCTTTTTTTGTAGGGAACCGTGAAGAACCGATGTTATGCCATCAGTGCAAAAACGAATTAACCACATGAGGCGAATATCACCTACAGCCTGAAACCATGATTAAGATCCTTGGAAATTGGGACGCGAACCGCCGTGAAGCTAACCGAGGCACACAGCAACGTGGTTACTTTTTTTTGCTTCTACTTATGAAGCCAAATTTCATGTTCATGTTTTATTGTTTACTTAAAAGGAAACGTCTATTTGACTCCCGCTGTACTTTTCCCCTTCTGATTTTTTCTCAACTTTGTTTTGGTTTTCACGATATGAGTTGAAAACTTCATCTAAAGCGCTTCATGTTTGTCTTAGGGTTTCGTTTAGATTTTAGCCAATTTTTTGCCCAGCTATTTTCTCAATGACTTATTATGCCAATGAATTTTCTCAGCTGCCTGGAAATCAAGGCGACCGACAAAACTGGAAAACAACAGACTCAAAACTCTTTCTTTTTAGATTTAAGGCATTAAGATGTCATACCGTTTTATGAATGTTGCACTTATGCACCAGAACTTAGTGTGGAACATTAGTGCATGTTGGCTGTACGTCGTTCCACCAATTGCACCACAACCTTACTACTATATTTAAGACGTTTCATATCATCCAAAAATCATGATTGCTTTTGTTGTTTTATTAATTCTAAATGTATTCTGACAGACTGTCAATGTCACTGACCCAATGCTCAGATATATTTCGACACTTCACTCAGACGTGTAAGTAATGTATATTCTCTTTTCTATCTCTATTGTCCTCGACTTGGAATATGATTTTTTTGTCAAGACATTGACACTCTGCCTATTGTCACAACATGTGGCGCCATATCAGAAGCACATTGACAGCTGTCTGTAGGGTGAGTTTGTGTATAGGCGAATGACAATCTCCAGGTCGCGCATTTTTTTGCGTCCTAAAATGAATTAAAATCAAATTAAGTTCTTAATGCTAGAAATCTGTAGGATAATTCAATTCCATTTGAAATAATATTGGTGCACTCTGCTTTCCACGTCGTCGCTCATCGCATTATTCACAATTATGAATCTAATCAAATATCCACCAGCGATACGTTCGTTCTCTTTTTTTTTACCAATAATCGGCGAATCAATCAATCTGGCGATGACTACGAGCGCATTTGTGATGAACAGCGTCAATTATTCGCAGCCGGAGAAATGTATGTATCTACATAAAAAAATACTCAAATTATGCTGCCTGTCGTCCTGAAAGCATTCATCTGACGGCTAACATCACCCACATATTAATTTTACGACCATTCATTGATTTCATTCCCACAAAGTGAACGCCCCAGGGACGCCATAAAGGTCTGCATATTTGCACAGGCCCCCCATAGGAGTTATTCATCATCTTCTTATGTGCTGTGTGCGCGCGTCCGCCGCCCTTGACACATTTCCTTTCGAATAATCGGTCACGAAGGCAACTCACTCCTTTGAGGAAGCGCAAACATATCGATTTACTTGACTCCTCCCAGACAACGAATAAGACCAAATGTCAATACACTTCAGAATAAAAACGGTTTTATTATCTGTCATCTCTCTTTTCTCTTTTTCAGTTCCTTTGTTGCAAGAATATAAAGCTCTTCCTGGATATATGCAAGAATCACTTTGGCATCCGGGAGGCCGATTTATTCGAGCCGACGATGCTGTACGACTTGACGAACTTCCATCGAGTGCTCATCACCCTGTCCAAGCTGTCGCAGTGCCGGAAGGTACAACAGCTCCATCCGGATCTAACGTAAGTGCCGCGGCGCCGTTGTGTGCGGGTGAGGGTGGCACTTTAACCACAAGTGTGTTTTTGCCTTTTTCAGTGGATTCAACATTCAGCTGTCACCTAGCGAACGGAGCCACTCAGATGAAGCCATCTACAAGGATCTTCATTCAACGTGAGTATTGCTTACATGTGTGTTTACACGTAGATTTCTTCTTGGGTGTGGGTTGCCCCTGTTTTGGTTTGTCTTAAGTTTAAATGAGGTTCAACCAATTTTGACTCAAATCCCCTCCCACCTCTCGGTTCTGAGCGCTGAAGAAAGAGCAGAACGAGACTCGCTTGTTTTGCGTTTTTCTTAAATCCTCTCTTCTGTCTTGTCTTTCTTTCTTCTTTCGTTCGTTTTCTTTTTGAATATCCCCGACCCTCTGCAACATCCCTATATCCGATCCGATATTTACACACACTTCCCCCGACCGTCACCCGCTGGTGCAGTGAGCGCAAAACGAATGGCTGCTCGAAGGCGGCAGCGGCCGACACGGAGGCTGCTACCGAACCGGAAACGGAAGCGGAGAATCTCGATGCACGAAGTGGCTCTTTGTCCGTGGACGACGACAACAGTGACATTACCGTTGAGACATGCACCGATGCTGGGTTGGACGATGACAGCTCCTCGCTAAATGGTCAGTCATGTGCGGTAGGATCGTCGGCCAGCATCAACAGCCGCCTGCATAGGGCTGCCGCTAATGCGACGATATGGAACTACACGACACCCGGCGGCGGAATGAACGACATGTTCTTTGATGAGGAGGAGAAAGTCTACGAGGACTTATGCTATGTCACGTTTTCGTCGAATCTACGCGAGGTGCTTTAGACGAATTCACTCACTAACTGTCATGCTCTATATCTTTCTCTCTGTCTCGCTCTTGTTCAGACTCATGTGTTTGTTGCATCGGAATGATTGTGTGTTGTTTCTTCCATTTATTTTATTCGTTTTGTTTTGTTTTTTTTTTGAGGGGGGAGAGATGCGCTTTGGTTGGAGTATCAATTACCGTTGACGGTTTTTGATTCCCGGCTTAAGCATACCACTCCCGCCTATTGTGAATGCGGATTTAGTTTTTACTCCCGGCTGTCACTGGAGAGTTCTGTTCGTTTTGTGTTAATTCTCTTGTGTTTTTGATCGTGATGTGCGTGCCGTTCTGTAGATTGGAATGCATTTTACCATTTTTTTACTCGTACCTACACATGTTAGTACATGTGCATACATATGTATATCGTTGGACCTTTGTTATTCTTTTTTTTTTTGTCTTTGGCGTCCCTCCGAGTGAGCGCGTTAAAATTTATTGCTGCTCCTGTTCCTGCATGATGGTTGGCATACATTTCGCTTTATTTCTTTTTTTCCCCTTTTTTCGTTTTTCTTCTCCTCGCAGGCTTTCATTTGAATAGGGCTTTGTTCCACCTCATTACGCGGGTTATGGTGATTTTTGATGTGCGTGGGAAAAGCAGAAGCTGTGAATCGCAGATGAAACCTTGAAAGTTGGGACGAGACTTGTTTGCACACAAGTAGGACGGAGGGAATATTTTATCGATTCATTTTCGTCAGTGGACTTGGTTCTGCTGGTCATTGTTTGGGTTTGCATGCATTAGGGTCGTTTGTTATTTGTATTTTGGAAGAAAACGAAAAAAAAAACTTCCGGGCAATCGTGTGCTTTACGGTGTGTAAGGATCTGTTTACTTATACTTTCGGTGATTGTCGTGTCGTCGTTTTGGGGAATGTTTGTTGAAAGAAAGTTTTGTCTCTGATGGGCGGTATATTTTTGTATCGGGCTTAGGGGGCGAGAAGGTTACAAGTGTTTTAGGTTTCTACGAGAGGTTGAACAAACTGCTAAAAATTAAAAGTTTTTGAAATTGACAGCAAACAGTGACTATATTGCAGTTTGTTAAAATTTATTTAATAATTAGTTCTGTTTGCGTGACGTTGAACGCTTAAAGGTCTCATTAAGATTTACATTAAATAAGTAGCGTTTGGCTTCTTACTATGGGAGAAAAATTGAAAGACATTTTCCCCACTTAGCAAATTGAGTATTTAAAGCCAGTCCTAGTGGTTTCCTGTCGTTGTGGAGGTTCTTATAAGAGTTGCAATATATTGAACCGATGTTTCTTCGGTTCTTCGATCTGAACAGTAGGAACAACGCAACAGAGGACGGCCCAGGAAAAGGCAGCGCACACAAGTGGAGAAGGACCTCAACCAACTTGGAGTGCGCAACCGGCGGCAGCTGGCGAAAGATCGTGCTTGCTTGGGGGGGCATGTTGGTTGACGCCCTGGTCCACCCCGGACTGTAGCGCCACAAGAAAAAGAAGAAGAAATTTTAAAAAATAGATGCTGTAGAAGACATAAAAAACCAACGATTCGATTTGCCAATTTGACAAAAGGGGGAAAAGGTCACAATTTACACTTGAATTATAGCGCCATCTATTGAGCGCCTTAAAAAATTTTGCTGCTGGGCCAAGGCATCTTCTCTACTCCCGATCTTCTGTACTTCGTGGTCATACATGTCTTGATTTGTTGCAAGTTTAAAAACTACATCACACGTCATGTGCTTCATCAGGTCTTGGTAGGGAAGGAAAATATACTTATCCGGGGTTAGTAGAATGCTAAGGAACCCTCGATTTAACCTCCTGGATTCCAGCTTTGACGATTTGTGCAACATGCTGGCTGCTGTGGTATAAGGAAGCTTCTTGTTGATCTTGTTGTTGCGATTTTTGGTTCTGTATGCGTTGATGGAATCTGGAGGAGAAGATCTAACAACGAACTCCATGGGCCGTACAGCGACCTGCGTCTAGTCAAGCGTCATCGAATACAACGCTTAAGATGTCTAGGCCATTTAGAGCGTATAGACACCACTGCTCCGGCCCGAAAAATCTTCGAATCTGAGCCATTGGGACAACGCAACAGAGGACGGTCCAGGTTAAAGTGGCGCACACAAGTGTAGAAGGACGTCAACCAGCTTAAAGTGCGCAACTGGCGGAAGCTGGCGAAAGATCGTGCTGGCTGGAGAGACATGTTGGTTGAGGACCAGATCCACCCCGGACTGTAGACCCACAAGAAGAAGAAGAAGCTTCTTGTTGACCGTGGCATTTTCGAGTTATGATTACGTATTAAGGGCGCACTTTATGATTGCGTATTACACGTTGATCAAAATTAGTTTTCTTAGTAACATGTCACAAGCAACAAGCAATGGCAAGTTTCATTACTCAAGGACATGATTATCACAGTTTTTTTTAGAGCGAACAGACCTCCATCGGGATTGTGCTCATTTACATTAACAGCTGGATGGCACAACTGGTTCAGTACTAAGAGGTATAAACTCGAAAAACAATTTGTTATCCCAGAAGAGCAAAGACTACGGGGTTTCTCATTTAACTGCTGGTCCGGGTGCTTTTCCTTCTAATTCATCATCTGGTCTTCATTTTGTCAAAGCCAAGTACTTAATGGCAAGTGATGGACGCAAAAACGCATTCCCAGAAATTGCAATTCGCTCGATGGCTGACGAGTGATTTTCCCACAAAGTGAGGAAAAATAAATGTGCCTCATGCTCGTGCTTGTGAAATAACGCAAAAGAAAAAAAAAATCGGCAATCCTCCTCACAGATTAGAATCAGTTTGTGTGCCTTTCAACTCCATGCATGTTGAGCACTCAACCCGAACGCCAAAGGTTAACTGCAATAAAAGCCAATGTAAGCGAACAACGAAGAGGTCACATCAAAAGTATTCACGTCGCCTTAACGGCTGATGAAGAATTCACTGTCATCGTAAAGTAATTCTCGAAATCGTTTGGGAATACATTCCCCTGGGGCTGGAATAAAAATCAAACGGTCTTCGGAATTTTCGCGTAAGCACTCCTTAAAAAAATAATGTATTCCGTCGTAAATTGCGGCCAGCATCCGCGTCGACAGACATGTAAATATTTTTGAGGTTATGGAGACGAGCCATCTGTTGTGGGCGATTCCACGCATCGTGATTGCAAATCGATTGTCCTTGGGAGCTTCTGCCGCTGTCGTGGAACAAGTGTTCGTGCAAACAACTATCAGATTGTAGTGGCATTTGATCACAGATGGCGTCGATGCTCGTTGAGACAATGGCAAGCATTTGGTGCAAGGGCACGCGGTTGTTGTGATAGGCGTTCGATAACGGTTTTTTGTTTTGTGGCGACACCACTCGTGGTGTCTTTACGTCAAGGCAGTCGTTGGCAGCGATATAAAGCACCTCACCACCTCACTGATAAGGTTCCACGAACTTTTTAATTCCGCTAAAGCCAAACAACACCATTACACGCAGATCAACGTTTTTATTTTGGTTGCGTCGCGAGTGATTAGAAAAGCACGCTTTATCGCCTCGCCTACGTCGGGTGCTTCACACACACACACACACTAACACATGTGGGTTGCTCAGAATTGTAGATTAAATTATTTAGCGGGGACAAAAAATTGAAGCGACTTGTGGGGTACCCACGCCACGGTGAGAGGGCGCAAAGTTTGCCGGTGGATATGAGTAACCGCCAGACCCACCTGGTCTCTCGGTGACACAAGACTATATTCGTTTTGAGCGAATAATTTCATTTGCAAGTCAATGAGGTATCTTTTGCTGTGTTTAATGAAGCTTGAAGATGTGAGTGGCTTTGTTCGTTTCATCATCCTTTTTTGCGGCTTTCCAAAGGGACTGCGCTTGCAGAAAATTAAATCTATGAGAAATCTGAAGTGCGGGCTAAAGCGAGTGGGTGGAGCATAGAAGTATAGGGCTTGCAGTTGGATATGAATGTAATTTCTTCTGGTTTGGCGGAGAGAAGTTTGTGAGATTTGTCGTTTCTTCTGAGGATGTGTGTTTTGTTATCGAAAGGAGATAAGTTTGTTTGGTGTTTCTTAAGAATGATTTAAGTCTTGGATAAGGAAATAGTTTTGAAGTTGGAGACTCTCTGACGAAAGATGATTTTCTGGTCTGTGTGATTAATTGTTGATTGTTCTAGAAGCTACAAACAGGTTGTAGTTGGCAGCATTCACTTTCGTCTGCCACTTGCGAGATCTATCGATTTTGTAATTTGCTCTCAATTTGTGGATTGAATAGGTGGTGCGTCAGTTCAAAAGGGACCACAGCATTTCAGCATTTACCGTCTTTAGCAACCACTTGTTTTTGTGTTTACTTATTTTGTTTTCTTAACAGTGAATAACCTCTGTGCATTGTCAGCAACTTGAGAGACTCTAAGTCGTAAAAAGGAATCAAAGAACAAAAGTTCAGTTCAGAGATTACACCTAAGCCTTCAACGGAGAAGTTAACACATGTATCGGTTACCCCGTGGCAGCTTTACTTCCTAATCGAATGAGTGGCGTTAAATGTCTAATCGTACAACTTTCTTACCGTGGCCAATGATTTAATCAGAAATACTTTGAAGACTAATTAAGGTTATGACTGTAGAACGCAACTTAAAATAAAATCTTAATTTTTGTTTCAGTTATTAGACACATCTAAGAAACACATACTCTTCGTTGGCTTGAATATCGCTTCAAAGCGAATGGGAGGCCTACATACTTGTGGTGACTTAAGAACAAGCACATGCCTCTCGTCAAAAACCACACTCCCCTTTGAAATTACTTTTCTTTTGTTTCGCGCACATAAGCCTCCCTCAGTCTCCTTGAAAAGTTACAATCTCAGGACTTTTCCTTCTTGTGTAATTTTTGACACGGTAGATTGATATTTACATATTTAAATTTATAATCACTTAATGTGCTTCAGAGTTTTGTCCCTGGCACTGAATTTTTAAAGCTACCTGCGTTAAACAAAAATAAATTATTCGAATCTCTTATTCCTTGCAAAGTGTTTCTTGTGATTGACATGTCAGGTGTTACAATTGCTTTGACGTCTAATATTTGACAAAAATAAATTAATGACAAAATACACTCTGCGTAATTTATTTTTTATTCAGAAAATGTGTTTGTAGTGTGAGCGGACCTTCAGGCTTCCATTTTTCAATTGTTTATTGATTTCTGTCCTTCCTTCAATTTTCGTTTTAAAAGTACAGTTATTTTCACACAGAGAATTTCAATATATATTATGTTTTCACTAGAGGTCGTTCGAAATTCAATTGAAAGCAGTCGTGTTTATGGCGAGAAGCATTGAGTTGCATACAAAATCAGGGTGTTTCTGTTGAAAAGAATTGAAAATAGTTGTTTTTACGTTTAGAATTTGCGGAATTGTATTAAAGTAGATTCAAGTCAGAATGGGGAATCGGCAATGGGCAATGTTATTGGTAGAATTTTTGAAGTAATTACAACCTGAACCAAAATAGTTAAAACAACCAAAATATTTCGTGAACCCAGAAATCGGTCAGTATCCGAACTGGGATGCAAAAAAAGTCAACTGCTTTTAAAATTATTTCAAATTGTAAGTGTATCCAAATGACGTAAAGGGTGATTTTTAAGGTCTTTAAACAAAACACATAAAATTCAGAAAAATGCATGAAATCTTTATTTGAATCGATAGTACGGTCCATGCAAATGTTGACCATGACTGCGCCTCAAATGGTCCATCCGCTTAGTTCAATTTTGGCCGGTATCTCACGAATAAATGTTTCAATGTTGTCTTGCAATACGGGCTTGTCTGTATAGACATGAGCTTTAACATAACCCCACAAAAAATAGTCTAAAGGCGTTAATTCGCACGATCTAGGCGGCCAATTGACCGGTCCCCAATGTGAAATAAAATGCTCAACAAACTCGCTTCTCAATAAGTCCATTGTTGCACATGCTGTGTGGCATGTGGCACGGTCTTGTTGAAACCACATGTCATGCAAGTCAAGCTCTTGCATTTTGGGCAAAAAAAAATTGGATATCATCTCACGGTAGCGCTCACCATTCACAGTTACGTTACGATTCGCATCATCTTTGAAGAGCGATGCAAGGCATGAGCGAACCGATATGCCAACATCTTCAGACAATTTTCTAATAGTGATTCGACGACTCATCATAACAATTTTCTTCACTTTCTCAAAATTTGCATCGGTTGTTGATGTGCTGGGGCGTTTTGGGCGAGCATCGTTATTCACAGCTTCTTGACCTTCTTTCAAAAGCTTGTAACACTTGTAAACATTTCTTTTGACTCAAATGCACTCACCGTGTGCCACTGTCAACATTTCAAGTATTTCTTAGCACTTAAGGTTCATTTTTTTTCAAGAGCAGCGATATACTATATAGTGGAAACTGTAAAGATATCTTCGAGATGAGTGTACCAACATAACAACAAAATAAAATCGATAAACAAATGTACGTAGCCGGCGAAATTTGAAAATTCAATGTGCTTTTAACTTAACACAAAAGTAGACCAGTTTGTTTTGACAACCTAGTACAAGCGGATGAACTCAAAGAAGTCAAAACCCTTTAAAATCGAGAAAAAATCAACGAGAGTTTTTTGAAGGATATTGTTGCTCAAAGAATGAAGTAAAGACGTGAGGTATGCGATCAATTGAGTTGGCTTGGTCAGGGATCTTGAACGTTTTGTAATGCACGTGTTTCCTTTCATATTGTAGAAATGCTTTAAATTTGGCCACTGATACTCAGACGACTAATGCGAGTATTTTTCATTGCTTACAACAAAGAGTTCCCCGAGAACTGTCTTGTCGTTCAGAGAATTGTAATATATGTGAAACAAGATACCGGCCAAATTCTGGACACGGCTCCAGTGACATCTCTATTCGATGGTCCATATTGTCTTAACGACATAATTGAGGTTCAAGGTCTTTAACGTGCCGAATTATTTCGTCCCTTAGCCTTTGAATTGTTCTTGGCCTATTGAAGTTCACTTTTTTCTTTTAAATATCTCCAACGAAAGAAGTTTAACGGTCTAAAATCACATGATCGTGATAGCCAATAAATATGCCCACGACGTAAGATAACACGGCCATTAAATTTCTTGCTGTCCAGTCACTGTTTCGTTGACTGCGTGGGAAGTGGCGCAATACTTTTGGAAGCACACATCGTCGAGGTCTTTATTCTCAAATTCTGGCCATAAGAAGTATCATCTCCAAGAGGGAACACCATTTACTGCTTGGCTTACCTCATTTTCAAAGAATTATGGTTCAACGACGCCTGCCCTTAAACGGTTAATCGATCCGGGCGAGCATGCACATGTGTTTTTACATTAACTACAGAGCCGCTTTGCTTAAATTTGCGCACAATCCTGCAGATCGTGGACATTTGGTCGATTATGCTAACAAAATTCATACGACGCCTATTTGCGTAAAAGTCTTCAACAATCTTAATGCGCTGCTCAACTGTGTACATGGTTGACTTTGTCAAACACTGACACAAAGAAATGCCAAATTAAGTGGGACAAAAAAACTTGACGTTAAAGTGTGATTCACAATTAACACCGTGCATTGTGGTTGAACCATCATTTATTTTGAAGTTGAATCACATCAAACGTCGTACTACGGACTGTTTCAATGCCCCCTATTGCCACAATAGAGCCCTGAGAAGTCCTTTATGTCACAAACCCTGTAATCTCAAAGAGAAGCCGAACAACTTGTTTGAAAGTTCCCATATGATCCACAAGAAATGCCCTTTTCCCAGAAATAACTACACGCCTAGAGCCTTATATAACTACACCTGCACCATTCTTGAACCCAGTACATCAAACGTTCTACATTCCACAAAAGAATTTGTAAATCTCTGCAATGTATGTTGGTTGGGAACTTTGACTGCAACCACGCTACTCTCGCATTCAATCAACTGTGGCAAAATTTATTTTCCCTTGGCGTTCTCTTAATTAATTCCGAACAAATATCCCCGATTCCACAACACGCACATGAAATATTTTCCGTTTTCATCCTTAATTAGCGTTCCATTCGTCTTGCATACATCCTTTGTGCTGTTTCAGCATTCCCCATCAATCGCAGGCACTCCTCATCGAAATTCCAATTCAAATATTTCTCCGCCAGCAAATGAATGAATATTCCGCCATTTCACCAATTGCAATCGAATTTCCTCAAAATACCGGACAATTCATCATGCGCTCCTAAGTGCGCACTTTTATGCAAACCACTGCTTTAATACAACTCTTCGCGAAACTTTTAACCAACGGCCAGCGTAACCAGCTTCGGACGAAGGCTATTTTTATCCTTCCCATGATTCATTGTGGCGTCATTGAGTGGTGGAGACGCCAACTCACGTTTCGCCATCAGTGTGGAATTCCTGTTTCCTGTGTTCAAAGCTGCTCTTCGTGTATTCAAAGTGTGATACAAAAGGGTTTTTTTGAAGGATAGCGGTGTGAATGATTTGGTGTTCCGTGATTTAAGTGTATGGGAACCTTCGATTTGTGTGTCTCTTGATCACCAACGCTGGTTCCAAACAAGGGTGTAGAACTGTATTCAGTGACCTGATTCTCCCAAACCTTGACATGAACCAAGTCTATTACCTGGCACTTGTAGGATTCTTAGAAACGGTTCCAACTTCTTTATGGGGTTTGGAGCGTTAACAATGTTCTGTATGATTTGAAAAGGTTAAAGCCATTAGACCCTGCCATTCATGCAGCCAACACATCTTCACTTAGGAAAGGAGAGATGTAAGAAGAGTTGACTTGGAGTGACAGAAATAGAAACATCCACAATTATAGACCGATTGGAGTATCAAGAGAGGCATGTCTCGAAGACATCGCGGGTTTTTCTAAAGAGAAGAGCACGGCTTTACCAAAAAAAAAAACTGCTGGTGGATAAATAATATATCTCCAATCTTTTCGCGTTTGGCAAGGAAATGTGTGTTCAGCATTTTCAGGCAATTTTCAGAAGGTAACACTCAATAAGTCCCGGGACTAATTAATAAAAACACATTTTCTAGACAAAATTCGGCTTTATTCATCAACATAGTTTCTTTCAAGCCGGATACAATCAGTCCAACGCCGCGCTAACATTTCAATAACTTTTGTTATAGAACGATTTATCTTTAGCCTCAAAATAGGCTTTAGTTGCGGCGATCACCTCCTCATTTGAGCCAATTTTTTTCCGGCAAGAATTTTTTTGTGGTCTGAAAAGATGTAGAAGTCGCTGGGGGACAGATCAGGAGAATACGGTGGGTGCGGAAGCTCAATTCGTGCAAAATTTGGCCATGGTAGCCAACGACTTATGACACGGTGCATTAACTTGGTGGAAGAGAAGTTGTTTTCTTCTTCATATGGGACCGCTTTCTGCAATTTCTTCTCTCAAATGCACCAATAATGCTAGTAGTAGTATTCGCTGTTGATCCTTTTGCCTTTCTGAAGGTAGTCGATGAATATAAATTCCGTGTGCATCCCAAAATACGGATGACATAACTTTGCCACCCGACGTTTATGTTTTTAGGCGCTTTTGGCATGATTCACCGGCTGCTGTCCACTCCACTGACTGCCGATTTGACTCTGAAGTGTAGTGTTGGATCCAAGTTTCATCCATTGTGACATACCGATCGAAAAAGTCCTGTTTATAAACAAATAGCTCTCAGAATCATCGAAACGTTATTGTTTTTGGTCCATTTTGGACCAAAACCATCAAAAAGCAGGCACACGAAATTCTGTTTTTTCCATTGTTTTAAAAATCGCGCAAGTAGCGTCACTTAAAGCAGTGTAACTTATAACCTAATAATCAGATTGTCATGAAAATTTTATAGGTATCATTTGAATGTTTGTACTTCCTAAAAATAATATGGATTTTTTTTTGTCAAAGGCGCTCTCTATATGTCAGTCCCAGAACTTATTGAATGATGTGTTAAATAACTCGTACACCACACAAGGAAAAGCTTATAAAACATTGAACAGCCTCAAAACGTATGAAGTGGGACACGTGCCTAGTCCATGTTAAGAACAAAAATTAAGAAAAGGGATTTTGTGTCGTTGACTTAGGACAATTCTTTGGACTAACGCTTCTCGAAACTGAGCCATTAGGACAACGCAACAGAGGACGGTCTAGGCTAAGGTGTCGCACACAAGTGGAGAAGGACCTCAATCAACTTCAACTGCGCAACTGGAGGCAGTATGCGAAAGGTCTTGTTGGCTGGAGAGGCATGTTGGTTGAGGTTCAGGCCCAAGTCCACCCCAGACTGTAACACTACAACAAAAAGATGAACATTTCTTGAAGCGAATTGGTATGTTAACTGCAATAACCACAGTGACGTGACAAAAGAATGGATTTTTGAATGTGTTTCGACACAAGACTATGAAAACGTTAAGTTAGCTAAAGATTAAGTAGACATAAAACAGATATTCCACAACTTTTTAATAGACCGGTAACAGTGTTGATCGCCAAAATGAAAGTCAAAGGACTAAAGTGACTGCCTTGAAGAACCCCAAAAGTAACAGTGAACCTATTCAGGTAAGGGCATCTTATATTCAGGGCTTTGATGTAGATTCAAAGCGGGATAAAAACCTGAAATTTGGATCTTGAAATTGATACACTTGTTCAAAATTGTGTATGCTGTTGAGTTACAATGAGAGAACAAAAGCGTTCACAACACGAGTAGTGTCCCAAGAAGCTGGGCTCTTGGTGGCTAATTGACGTTGTCGATTACGTGATCGGAAAACTTTTCCCACAACAAAGTCATGGTTGGTCGTGATGTGTGGCGTCTTATTGGAATCATATATCGCACAAGTCAGTCTTTAATCGCCCGACCAAAGAAAAACGACAATTTGACTATATCGCTCCAAATTGAATATAACCTTCCGTCCATTGGCATCTTCAAAGAAGCATGGATCAATGACACCATTAGACCAGAGGGCACATCAAACAGTCACCTTGTCTGCTTGCGACAGCATCGATCACATGATTGGTTGCGGATTTTCTGAGTCCCATATTCCGCAAATTTGTCTGTTTACATAGACACCTAGTGTGAAATTTGCCTCATAACAGAAGAATGGAAAAATCCACTCGGTGGTTATTGTCAGTTAGTGTAAGTTAGAAGCTTATCCAAGGAGTTGGGAATGGTCAGCAGGCCTCAATTTTTGCCTAAGCTTAACTTTATAAGGAAAGAGATGCAATATACGCCATTGCTGCAAACATTGCACTTTCACCAGCAATATTTTTGACTCACTGTGCACTACGATAATGCAGGGGTGTACATCAGTAGAGCTTCCGTTCTTCAAATTTGCTCACAATTTTATCGACTGTTAGCTAAGTTGCTTTATTATCACGATCAAGTCATCACGGAATGTGGCTACCTTTGAATCACAACTGCTGTAGTAGGTCTAGATAATTTTAACTCGTTGTTCGACACATTTTCATAAATGGCAAACAGTTGGCTAATAGTAGGTTCCAGTACTTTCTGTACCAAATTTTGAAGTCTGTCATTTGTTAGGAGGTGAAGGGAGGTGAAACTTTGTCAGAGAGAAGCAAAGTACGGGAACGCATCTTAACCAAATGCGTTAATTATGTCATTTATGTAATGTCAAATCTGATATGTTGTATACACTTGTTTGATTTATATCGCACTTGTTAGTCTTGGATCGTTGTGAAACTAATGGAAGATTTAAAGAAACTGCTGAAAGGTTATTTTTGGATATGATAACCGATGAAGTAGACGTAAAACAGTTAATCATTAACGAACCGGGTATTTAAGAGAAGCTCGCAATTGTGTCTTTATCTAAGTCAAAAAGAACAAGAACGTTTATCGTTTATTTGAAAACGATTGTTTCACTCTACTCTCAAAAGGAATTCTTAACACATATCCGTATTAAAAGATGCCCATTTGTAGGTCTTTCGGTAAAGCTTGAAGCATCAACAAATCAATTGATTTGACAGAAAAAAAAACGTACCCACAAAAATGTCTTGCGTTAAAATGGGGAGGGTGGGAAAATATTTTACTCTCGAGAGCGAGCGCTCATTTGACGTAGAACCCATTTTTTCGGTATATGTGTTGTTTGTTTCGAGTACACTTTAAGAAACAACTGAGTTTAACGGGTATCAAATGCCACCGCTACCAACTTAAAAAAATTAAATGAATGACCCGGTACAAGATCTACAAATTTTCTCAAAATTCGAACCTTCCTTTTCATTTGGAGGATTATCTTCACAGTTTTAAAGAAATATTTAAATAGTCAGTGTCTATCGATTGTGACTCATTCACTAATTAGCAAATACAATAGTTTGCTGTCCAATGAAACCGGTTCCGGTTCAGTATATGCTGCTGCTTGACAATTAAAACAAAATTTTCAAGGCAACAAAATTATTCTCTTCTCGCCGTTTTATTTGCCCAAATTCGCTTTAATGAAGAAAGACATGAGCTCCCAATCCAGACGATGCCCACATTCCGATTTCCATTTATCAATTTTCAACACCACCTTCATCGCAGTGCCGTTCAATCTTCACTTACCACATGACAGCAGAGATCGATATACCGCCAGCATAAACTGTTATCTTGACTGTCTACACCAAAACCAGAGTAAACTGGATTTATTTCCGTCCAAGTAGTGTCTAAGTCGATTCGCAAGCCAGTTGACTAGCTCGTATCCGTGATGCCATCAATACACAACTGATGATGATGTGGGGAACCCCACGACGCCGATGAAGTGGAGACTCACTGTGAATGTGGTGTAAGTCCGTCTTATCGTGCAATAGTTTGCTGAAAATGCTTAAAAACTCACATCTGACGCTGTGTCCTCCTATCAACGATCGCTGATGAACAGACTGACATGCTGGCAGTCTTGTCATTGAAGATGCCTCTCCTATCGGTGCGAGGGGGAAATGTGCCAGTTGACAGCTGGCAGTTGTTATCGGACGAATCGTGGCACGATACATAGAAAAAAGCGTTCAATTTCAGCACCAACTTAAAAAAAAAATCGAAACATCGACAAACACTTCCGAACCAAAGAAACACAAATAGCGCACAAATCTGCTTTTATAAGAAACCTTTAATAAGACAGATTAGCCTACAAAAACACATTGATAAAGAGAGGGGGGAGGGACACAACAAACAACGAAACAGTTTGCACATAGGAAAGCGTTTCTTACAAGAACTAGTTCATTCAGTCAACATCAAGCGTAGATTTCGGATTTCTGGACATTTTTAAAGGTCGCTAGCGTCGTCGGATGGTGGCGCCGACGATGGTGCGGTGCACGTGGATTCGGACAGAAATGAGCACATGCTGACAGAGGAGTCGTCCTCCTCTGTTGACACTAAGTGGCTTTGGGCCTCCAGCTTGCTCGTGTCCACGTTCGGGTAGTGCTCCTTGATCACCTGACCTAAGACGTTCAGGAGGGCATCGATGCGGCGTTCCTTTCGACGGTCGTAGCGGCGCTTGTGCTTGTAGTACTTGTCCCGCTCGGACGGCTTTCGCTTCTTCTTTTTGGTTGAAATCGGTGTCGCTTGCGCCTCCTCCTCCTCATCCTTTGGTTCTTCTGTAATACTATTCGCGATGCAGTTTATCTTGGGGACGATGACAGCGCCGACATCGTTGGTTGCTGCGGTGCCATCCGTGGGCAAGGAATCTGCGGCCATTTGTGAGGAGTCTTCCGATTTGATGGTTATGTCTAGGATCTCGTCGCAAGCAGACTTCGAGTAGAAGTCGTGGTCTGTATTTGGCGGAATTGACACCTCCATGCGATGTAAGTCTTTGACGTCTTGGTTTGCGTTATTTGGTTCGGTTGTTGGGTCATCTTGATCGTCGTCGAATTGGACGCTATTGTTGCTGCTTCCGCCACTCTGTCGTGGAATCTGGGCATAGGAATGAAAGTTGGTTGTCTTGCGAGACATGTAGCTGTGGATTGGATAGAAGAACTCCCATTCCTCGCTTATTTCCCGTACAATCTGATCGTTCAGCTCACCGGCGCTTTTGTCAAGCTGCCGCAGTCTCGTGCGCTGCGGGAAAATGACAGAGATGCTTATTGACACAAGACACTCGTGCTAATGCTTACCTTGTAAGCCTTGTATCTAGCCAGCAAATTTGCCCATTGTTTGCGAACAAAACACACATTGAATTCGTTTAATTTTGCTGCTGCTATGATTTTCTTCCACGGCTCCACGCCGTTTGATGACCTTCTCGAGAAAATTCCATCGTAATTGATGCGGGCTTCGACCAGCTTACGTTTTTGTTCAATTGTCCCTGGAAATGCAGTGCAATTACGGTTAGAATTTATTCCCCATGTTTCGTCAGGGGCTCGCACTTTTGCGGGTACACTCACATTTCTTGTATCCCCGGAGCTTTGCGTACGAATGTAACTCCATTCTGGCGTGTTCACCTGGCAAGCAGCGAATCAATTCAATTGGGATAACTTTGAACTCAGGGTTGTCTGTGCATATTTATGCATTTGTGGTTCAAAGTTGATGCCAAAATTTTTATCAAAACACACGACTGTCTCCTGGAGAAGAAAATCAAAGCGACCTGCTTTGCCAAACTGTAATTGACAGACGACGACAGCAGCACCGAGAAAAGTGACATATAAAAAATTCATGTGGCGCGGTCACAATTGGTATTTTTTTTTGTTATTGGTTGGTTGGTGTACGTGGTTCGTGGTGTGACGGTGCTGTGGTGAATTGCAGGATTGTTAGTTAGGGAAAAATTAAAATTTTGCGAAATTTGAAAATTTAAATTAAGTTTTCAAAAATGAATTCGTTTTCAACGACAATACTACAAAAACTGAACTGTGAATTTCTGGCTGAATTTTTCACTCTATATGGTTCAATAAAGGAACTGTTTTTTTGTTGAATTTTGAACTATTTTCTGTGCTTTCATTTGTGTGGATAGGTATGCATGTACGACAACGTTATTTAGAGAATGCTACACCTGGATTCCAGGCGACCTGTCTCAAATCGTTCTTATGTCGGCAGGAACAATGATGTAGGACGGCTTCTGGTTAATCTTTCCCCATTACTTCTGCTAAAAGCATTCGAAGGAGCGCCTATTCTACTTGCGTGTTCGTAAATTAGGCAGTGACCAGTTATTTTGCCCACATTCAGGTTCAATATTTTGATTGCTAGTACACATAAGCTGAGGGTTTTGGATCATGAGATGCGGCATTGAATTTTGTAACAACATCTGTGGTTATTCATGTAGACGCGATTACTTGCGGTTTCAGCTTGAAAGTGTTGCATATACTTATGTAAGTGAGCGTCTTCTCCCGAATAATGTCAGCGTTGTCTGACTTCGTTAACTTTATCGTTGGCCGGAATGTCTTGGTGGCGTGACATCCAGCACAGGCGGAAACGAATTGAAACAAAGCATCCCATCAAAGGATGTGCAATCAATGACCATCTTGTATTCTAAAATTTCATTTTCAAGAGATGATTAAGCTATTACATCCCTCGAGAAAGGGGTCTATTACTCAATTGCCTCTTGAGCCCAAAGAAGCAGCGATTGGCATGAGTGATGTTTCGAAGTTTCTGCTGTCTAGTGGTACGTTCTGTCCGAGACGTCGGTGTTGTGTGTCCTTTCTCTCAAGCACTTTTTATATTGAGGGTTTCGGTAGGTCTGTAAACGACCTTAAAGGATCGGCAATAGTGACTTTCCTGAACGCTCACTAAAAGGTATGTTGTCGAATGTTTTCGAATGGCTTAAGGCGCTCACACATAAAAGAGCGGAGCGGACCTTGTATGTGATCTTGAGGAGATCATCCATAAGAACCAATGAAGGTCCTTTCTTATGGACCGGGTAAACAATGCTGAGGTTTCAATACATCGGCATGCTACCCTCCGACAGTAGCTTAGCATAGGCGCATACGCTAGTTATTAAATTGAATGAAACACAACTTGTTGTTTTTATTTAGAATAGTTTAGAATGTCCACCTTCTTAGTGAGTTTCAATTACATTGATTGTCTGCTTGTTTATTTGTTCTCCAAAATCCCATGCTCCACTTTTGGCGCAACTTTGGTGATGTGTTGTTATCACGATCGATCAGCTGTGATGTGGATGGTGTATTTTTAAAGCTTGAATCCCGGCTTAGCTGTGTTTTGGTAAGAGGTTGTTGCCTAGAGTGCCATGTAGAGTGTGTTCATGTAACTCGCTCAACTAGCTGCTTTCAAGAGCACTGTGGACAATTGCCGCGCTCCAGTAACATTGTTCCACTTTGTTCTCGATATTTCTATCTTGACTTCCTCTTAGTCTGTGGACGAAGTTTTCAGTTTCACTGATGTACCAGTCTGCGGACATCTTTCAAATTCTTCTGCGTGTTGACAGTAGATTTCAGTACTAAATGTATATTCATCAGTGTTTTTCCTTCTTCTTGTGGCGCTACAGTCCGGGATGGACCTGAGCCTAAACCAACATGCCTCTCTTTGCCAGCACGATCTTTCGGTAACTGCCTCCAGTTGCGCACTTCAAGTTGGTTGAGGTCCTTCTCCACTTGTGTGCGACTCCCTTAGCTTAGGCCGTCCTCTGTTGCGTTGTCCCGATGGTTCAGATTCGGAGACTTTTCGGGCCGAAGCAGTGGTCACTAGTGTTTGCTTTTGGTACAAATTTTGAATTTTATAACGCGCCATGTCGTCGGCTTCCTATTCTTTCATTTCCTTCCATTTAGTCGGTTTTATTTCCTTCGTTTCTGTTCGAAGAACTAAACTTCTGGTCAAGTCTTTTGAAGTAGCACTGGTTGGTTGGTCTCTTGTTTGGATGCATAAGCCCGACTTATGCATAAGCACTTATCGTCAAACCAGCGGTTTTTCCTTGGTGGCGTCGGAAGGCTTTCTAAATCGGTGGATATTTCTTTGATGGCTTCTTGGTAACGTTGTCATTCTTATTCCGTTGTTGGTGTAGGTGGATGCGATTTTTAGGAGTGTTACAGGATGACTTTATTGGCAAAGTACGATTTCTGTTTTTTCACATCAAACCGCTTTGTTCATTCTCGATCGAGTTGTTCTTTCGATATCCTCTTCCATCCTTGACAACAATACAGATATAATCAGAATCAATGTTGGCTCTTAAGAATTTTCGAAATTCGAGAATACAGGAGGAGTGTCTGACGTCGATCGCTAGGACACCACCAGGTCATTTGATGAATGGTGAAACATGCACATTAGTCACAAATGTCACAACCTCTCACGGATCCATAAGTTCGATTTAAATTTGTCTTTCGCGGTATTTGATATTCATCGACCTGACATTCATGATTGCCTAGCCTGCAAGGCGATACAGGATCTTCAAGTAATGTGTTGTGAAATTAGTAAATACGAAAGAAAACTATGTCTGCTGGTTATAATATATAATATAATAATGATATTTATTAAGCAAAATTTAAAGACTGGGAAAAAAAAAAGAACACGAGCTTCCAAGGTAATGAAAGGTGACAGGCGAAGTGATGCCAAATTATGAATTCTTGACTAGATTAAGAAAATTAGATTCGTTAAGAACGCAATGTGAAAACATATTTCGCAGAAAATTAAGCAATTATTATGGGAATGACATTTTAATTATTTTTGAAATTTGTTGATTTACCCAGTTCACACCTCCATCTCGAGCTACTGTTGGATGGGGCATGCCAACAATGCCAAAATATATACAACCTGTACTGCGTTTTCAGTTTATATGCATTTTCAGACAACTTTCAGTGATCAGCCCTTAATCACCTTGTTAAGTAGATGTATTCCCGCAAGCGATTCTATGTTTAGTTCGACCCCCCAAACTCTGAACCAGCCCCTTTGCGATAAACTCTGTGTACAACCCTGTTAAGTAGAAGCTTACACCCCGTAGAAACCTCCAGACTTTCTGTTCTTTCAACGATTTCCTTAATTTTTTCTTTAAATCGCATGACCGCGCTAACATCAATTCAATTGCGAATTTATTTTCTTATCTGTTTATGGTTTCTTTCTTTTATTTATTTTTATGTAAACATATTGGCTTTTGGCTGACATACACGTGGCGCGCCCTCAACTGCAAATCAAATCGCACTCATCTCTTATGTTTTACGTTCTTATTTGATTTTGGTTACAACAAAAAAAAAAACAAACAAAAAATTATATAGAACTACCGACAATGCTGTATGCAACGGTAACGTTGAAGAACTGAACACAAAAGAGGAAGAGGTCTACCAGGACCTCTGTGTAGTTAACAAAAAACGATCCAGTCAGGTATTTATTTGTTTTATTAGCTTTTTATTTTCATTTTTTTTTCGTTTTAAGACATAAATTTAGCAATTTGCAAACAAAAAATAAAAACTTTGAAAAAACGCATGAAAATACAGTTTAATTTGTTTCAATGCGCTGCACACGCTTATTGTTCAGAGCAATTTATTGTAACTTTGTTCAGAGAGAAGGCCGAGCAAAGATTGAGGGGATCTAATCTGTTTATTCATTTCCTCTTCCCCCCTCCCCACACTCTAGCTTACGACGAGCTTCGAGCAGAGAGACTACGTCATACGGGAACTGATTGACACAGAGTCAAATTACTTGGACGTACTGAACGCCTTAAAGTACAAATTTATGTATCCCATGGAGAAGTATCTGGCGGCGGAGGACATAAAAATGATCTTTCCCAGAATAAAGGTACATCCATACACCGACTTTTCCAGGCCGTTATGTTTAAATTCGTAATTTTCAGGAGCTTGTGGAAATTCATAGCAAATTTCTAGAGAAACTCCGCGATGCGCTCTCGCCAAACACAAAGTCAAAGCTGAGTCAAGTGTTTCTGGACTTTCGGGAACCATTCCTCATATACGGAGAGTACTGTTCGAGTCTCATCAATGCCATTGATGCCCTAGGTGATATATGTAAACGAAATAGTCTGATTGAGCAGCTGGTTCAGGTAAGCCAAGCCCCTTCTATTGTCGTCTACAAGGTTCCTAATTTGTCTTGTGCGCCCTGTAGCAATGCGAAAAGGAGTACAACGTGGGGAAACTACAACTTCGTGACATTCTGTCAGTGCCAATGCAACGGATACTCAAGTATCATCTCTTGTTGGACAAACTAGTCAAAGAAACTTCTCCAGTAAGTCGCATGCTCTTGACACTCATTCACTTAATCACCCACACTGAGTCAGAAGAAATGCAAATGAGAGATAAGCAGCAGTGAGTCAAGAAATGTGGTTTTCTGCTTATGCAACTTGAGTTTGAGTCTCACTTAGAGTCGACGTAAACTCCTGCACTCTCATTCGTTGCTGACTTATTTCACTTTGTTTTACGAACATTCTCCGTCTATGTGCAGGTCCACGAAGACTTTCGAGGCTTAGAGCGTGCCAAAGAGGCAATGGTCGACGTTGCCCAGTACATCAATGAAGTGAAACGTGATTCCGATCATCTGGTCGTCATTCAAAAAGTGAAAGTAAGTGCACAGACTCCTTCTCCATACCATGTCTCATTCGTATCCGTTCTGTTCTTTCAGGATAGCATAATTGATTTGCAACTCCTGCAAAACGGCAACGACCTCACACAATTCGGTCGCCTGCTGCTGGACGGAGAGCTACACATCAAGGCGCACGAAGATCAAAAGACTAAACTTAGATATGCATTTGTATTCGATAAGATTTTAATTCTAGTTAAGCCGTTGAGCACGAAAACCGGTGATACACAGTACGCTTTCAAGGATCACCACTTTCTGGCCGATTACCGTGTGGAGCAGAATCATTCGCGGCGTACACTGGGACGTGATACGCGGTTTAAGTGCCAGTTGATTCTGGCACGCAAGTCACAAAAGACAGCTTTTACTCTGTACTTGAAGTCGGAGCCGGAGAGGGATAAATGGAAAAAGGCGTTGAACGACGCAATGTAAGTGGAGGGAATTTATGTAAAGGGACGTGCTCATTTGGTTGGTATCTGTTTGCAGGGATAATCTGGATCCGCCTGGCTGTCGAAATACGGATCACAAAATGGAAATCACAACGTTTGACTCGCCGGTGCAGTGCACGCACTGTTCCAAGTTCTTAAAGGGTCGCATTCATCAGGTGAGTTGATCTCTGCATTCTTGATTTCGGTTTCATGAAAAGACTTCTGTTGATTCATTGGCAACAAGAGTTCATCCTCGCACTTGCCTTATCTACCAATGCATTCAAACTTTTATTTGGTGTCGTTTCTTGAATTTTCAGGGCTACAAGTGCAAAGTCTGCGAGATCCCTGTTCACAAAGGCTGCATTTCATCAACGGGTCGCTGTAAACAAACCCCTGTCAGCATACCACCGCCTGTCTGTGATCGACAGTTGGCAGAGTTTAATTGGTAAGTCTGCAAGATCTCCTCACAAACTACCCACAGACTAAACATCACTTTGCTCATTCCTCAAAGGTTCGTTGGGACAATGGATCGTGAAACAGCTGCCACGCGATTGGAAGGACGAAAGGTTGGAACATACTTGCTCCGAGTGCGTCCCCAGGGTGCATCAAATCCCCATGAGACCATGTACGCTCTCAGTTTAAAGTAAGTCCTATGGATGATCCTAAAATGTGAACTCTGCCGAAAATTGCCTCCAATTCTTTGCAGAACCGAAGACCATGTGATAAAACACATGAAGATCAATCAAGACACTAATGGCGATCACATCATCTATTGCCTCTCGAACCGCCGGCATTTTAAGACGATTGTCGAGTTGGTTTCGTACTACGAACGAAATGATTTGGGAGAAAACTTTGCCGGGTAAGCTCTGCTGAAAGGTGATTCTTGCGCATTTTTGACATAATCCATCTCGTTGCAGGTTAAATCAATCGCTTCAGTGGCCCTTCAGAGAAGTGATCGCAACGGCCATCTACGACTTTGAGCCGAAAGCCACCAACCAACTCCAGCTGAGCCACGGCTGTCAGATTGTTGTGATCGGCAAGGACGGGGACAGCAAAGGCTGGTGGAGGGGGCGAATCGGTGATACGGTAAGGCACCTCCGACCTCCAACGCATCAATAATTTCAAAATCTTTTTCTCTCTCTTTTCCCCTCCTCAGGTGGGATACTTTCCAAAGGAGTATGTTCAAGAGCATCCATCAACAACCGATGATCTATGATATTACAACTACTTCGTATTTATCGAACCAGTTGTCACCTCATCCTCGTCGTCCACGTCGACAACGAGACGCAGCAGCAGTTCAAGTGGTCATTCGTAATTTTTAAGCAAACAAATTGAAACATATATTCGTGTGACTGATACGACGACTGAGTCCCAAGTCAGACGCAACCGTAGATAAATAAAATTTTATCGTTTAGACAAGAAAACAAACATTTATCGGCCAGCAACAGGGGCATTACGAAACCCGAAACCGTTTAGATCAAGAATTATTACTCGAAATTTTAAGCTTTAACTAACGTATTCTTGTGTGCATGTGTTTAAACAATGTAAACAACATTTTTTTTTTGATATAGCGAATTAGGAGAAATTTAAACAAAACGATAAGAAAAGTAAAGAGTGAGAAAATTCCAACATGGACACACAACAAACATTAATCCCGATTCCGTCACAATATGTGTTAACAAGAATGAATTCTTTCCTCTCAGAGCCGTCAATGTTGAGCTGAGGAAAACGAGCTCCCAAGGTGAGCTCCTCCGTGCAAGGCTTTAAGCGTCAACTGTTGTGCAACACTGAACGTATTTAATAGTAGACAGTAGAAAGTAGAAAGAGGAATCTATTTAATTATATATTGAAGAAAGTGTATATTTTTATGATCGTATACACATTAGCTGAAAAAAAACATACGAATATATACATACAAATACACACATATATATAAAATATATATTTCTATGAAATTTAAATTTATAACAATGAGCGACGAGAGCGCGAGAGAGAGAGAGAGAGATAGTGATAGAGAAAGCGCGCTGGTGAATATTTTTATCGCTGGCGAATTTTGAGTATATTTAAACCTATCTGACGTGTTTGAATTTCGCGTGATTGTGAGCTCTATTGTAGGGTTAGAGTAGTATATCTAGGACTAAGTATTTTTAAGCCATTTATTGGGCAGCTGTTTCTTTTGATTTATCATTGATTTTTGAGGGAGAACCACATTCTTCTTTATTCCCTTCTATTACTTACTTATCCGCAAGGTTTCATTCGGGTTTCTGTTGTATTACTTCGTCTGATATCTATTAGAGCTAGGACAATAGATATTGTAGATATTGATATGGTGTTCTTCTTCTCAACATTTTCATTCACATGTCATTCGAAAGCACAATGTACCTTGAGCTGCTGAAATTTAAAAGATGTTACGTTCCCATCTTTCACTTTTACATAATTAATAACCCGTGAGGTGTCGAAATATTTTGTTGTACACACCACTTTATAGCGGGTGTTTTTTTAAGGTACAAAACTTTAAGTTGCTTAAGTTGGCAACACTACTGTAACTGGAGGCCATTTTGTCAGCAGTCAAGCAATTTTTTTTGGGTTGGCATTTTAACATGTGTGTTGTCCCCGTGGTGAAGTGGATAAAGGGTTGACTATAATGCGCATGAAGAAGCATGAGCTAGAGTCACATTTTAACGAAATGTTTCGTCATGTTTGCACAAAACACCGATAAAGCTATAATGAACACATGCGCGCAAATCAATCTGTCAGAAATTCTTCAGTCGAAAAATGTCACAACGACCAACCAGTGTTATTGGAACAATTACAACTCACGCCTTAAGTAGTTTGTGTTCTAAAAAATATTAAAGATTTGTCACTCAAGAGAAAAAAACGTAGTTGCTGTATTGAGCGAATAAATAGAGACCGCAAAAGGAATGGTTTCTTTAAAGGAACATTCCTAAGAATAAAGGAACATGATAGAGACCAATTCTTTATTTATATTCGGATGAGTCCGTCTATATTTTCCTTAATTTCTTATCTGTTTGTGTCCCATCTGTCAAATTGGCATGTGCGAGTGCGATCCGGAACGCACTAGCTCATGCTTAACGAAACATTTGTATTCACATATGCTTAACGAAATTTTCACAATCAGTCGTCAACGACAATTATAGTTTGGCTCACAGGGTTAGGTGTATTCGCTCACTAACCCATGCGCATTTGACACTAGCTCATGCGCATTATAGTCAACCCTTAGATGCGTCGACCGCCACGCAGAAGGTCTAGGTTCAATTCCCGGACGGGGACACCTCGTATTTTTTCACGGCACCACTTCTTTCGAGGTGCTGACAACACTCAAAGAGAATCAATTGTCAATGAAAAGCTACTCAAATCTCGCCGTTCGAGGTCGGCAAAAACCAACTGTAGGTCCCTTCTACTCGTGACAGAACAGTAGCACGCACAACACGAGTAATTGTTGTAGAAGCTAGGCCCTGGTCCATTGTGGGCATTTTTAACATGTTTTGAGTTACCGTTACATTAACATAATCTAACTGCGCGTGTTTTATGGGTTTTTGAATAATTGATTCGTATTTCATATACCGGTCAGAACGTTAGTTCTCTTTAGAGCCATGATTACTGACTTCTGCGTTCATCAATTGAACATCCAAAATATGCAGGAGCTGTGGTTTCTACAAGATGGCGCAACATGTCAAACAGCTCGTGTCACAATTGATTTATTGATAGAAATGTTTGGTAATCCGATAGTGTCACGTTTCGAAACCGTGAATTGGCCTCCGCTTGCTTATTTTCTATAGGGATATATAAAGTCGCTCAGTTCTTAAGCATAAATTGAGTTAAGTGGATTTACCCCCTGGCTAGAAAACCAAGTTGCAAATCCACTGGGAATCCATTGGGAAAAAATCGTTCGATGTATTTTTAACAAAAACAAACATCGATTTCGAAGAAATCAACAAGAAACTTAAATCCACAGCCTCTAGTATAAACTTGGACAAATATTCGTCTTAATCATAAACAAGCATGTTTGATTGTATCCACACAACCCGTTTGTTTTTTTCTTTTTTTTATTCTTACAACCGAATATAAATTGAGAAATTATTATGTAACTGTTTTTGACATGTTCTTAAAATTCTAATCACAATTTGAGTTTGTGCATAGAAGAGTGAAATGTGTATAACTGCAAATGGGTGAGAATCAATTCAGTAGTGAGTTTTTGGGACACAAAAAACTCAGCATAACTTCAAGAGAGCCTTACGATTTGAATTGAAAATTGAGCTTTCACGCATTAGCGACGAAATTCTCTGAAATCGTTTTTAATACTTACATATGGATGCGCGCAATTACTTGATCTTTTTTCTGGCTCCTCGCTTCAAATCGGAAAACTTAGATCACTCTAGTCGGTGCATGTGTTGGTGCATCTGCCTTGATGTTTCAATTTTGTAAACACATCTTCGGTAGGTGAACTACATTTATGTTGTGCTACAGTTCGTAGAGTTTGTGATTAAGCATTCACCCTTACAATCTGGTATCCACCATCGATTTTCTCGAGATTCTACTTAGTTCCTTATTCGGAGCCATACAGTAGATTTGGCAAAACAAAGGTTTTGCTAAGCTAGATTTTAAACACCTTAAAAGTTCTTCACATAGTTGTTTGGACAAACTGTATCGGATCCCAGAAATGGTAGCTTAATGTCAAACGAGTAATTCGTTTCCTGCTTCTTTTAATAGTTGATCGTTTAGTCACAAATGAGATAAACATCATCTACAGATATACTCAAAGATTGTAAAACAATCATACCCATCATTCTTAACATTATGCACCGTCATCACGTTCGGTAGTTATCACCAGCATCATAGTAGTCGCTGCCATCATCGACTTAGACAACGAAAATAACCCAATCCTTTTGTGTCATTTTATCATAACGCTTCACTTAAAACGTGCGTTACGACGATATCGTTGCATTCGTATATTTGAAAGCAATTTCTTATGTCACGAATGAAAGCCAAGACTTGGGGACGTAAAAAAATAGGTTGCAAGAGTCTTAGTTATAAGCAACTAAATGTATCCCAAAAATGTGTACAGTGCAGTAAGTCTCTCTTCGCATTATTCTCTGCACTACTAAACGCAATGGGTTTATCCAAAGTGCATTTCCTCTTGGAAGTGAAGTGTGGATTTACGGATATGGATATAATAATCTCCCTGTAATGCCGACCTTAGTTGTTGGTCTCGATTTGAAATTGACTCGCCTTGACTACAGTATGCCTGCGTTTGAAAATTAAGTTTAAAGTCGACTTAAAGATGTAGTTTCACCTGCCGATTTGGCTCATAAATATGACACAATACGCCTGACAAGATTTTAGGCATTATTTTGATGAGGAAATAGTTAATTACTTTCAAATTCATTTCTCGAAACGAACCGAAATCACACAACGTCTTTTTTGTGCACAAATGACAACAAACTAAACCTTTTTAAGCCTTACAATAGAGCTCATAAAACACACTTCCTTCCACTCTGTACAAAGTATTTTTAAATTTGTATTTTTTGTTTTGTTTTTGCATTAAATCTAAACGCACAGAAACCGAGAAATAGCACTTAGCACCAGTCAATACCGCTTGTAGAATAGACAAAGCACCTGTATTCAGGCGATGCTTGCCATCGACCTCAATACAGATGAACAGAAATTAATCTTCATTTCAAACAAGTATCGACTTTAACATTCCACATATCAACGGACTTCAGAATTTCTTTTTCCGTAGCGACGCGCAATAGCTTCTATAGAAATTGTATTCTCTTACCCGCACAACTGTTCAGTCACAAACAAATAAGATACTACAATAGGTTCAAAGACGTTTTGCATTTCGTCAATTCAGATGCGTAACTTGTAAATTTTAACTGCAATCGATTTCCTTTCCTAACAATTTATCGCAATCGTGTATATCTATCTATATTATAATGTATATTTTTTTATATCGTGTATATTATACTTTTTCCTATCTGTGTACTCGTGTGCTGCGAATCATATTTAAACAAATTATATACTATACATATATATCTGTAAATGTAAAGAAAGCAAACGTGAATGTGTCTATGCTTAAATTGAAGTAAAATGCGATGAATACGTATGTATACCGAGAGAGAGAGAGATGTAAGGAGAAAACAAATTTATTGTAACTGTAATTAAATGTTTAACTGTTATTTTAATGAACTACGTATATGTATATGAATGTATACCACAGATAACACATGGCGACGGTGGTAGCAACCCAGGGGGAGGATAGAATATGTAATGACAGTGAGATAGATCAACGAAATACCTATACAAAATATATTTTTTTCCTCATTGGTTGGTTTACTAAACGTTCAAGCTGATTACGAATAAAACAAAATGAAATTAAATCACAGGTTTGTTTTTCTCGGCTTCTATTGCTTGGCAATTTGCACTTCGGTGGGATTTCATTCGTTGCCGCATGGGGAATCAAATTCCAGAAGAAGCAACTGAACAGCATAATCAACGATACATGCTTCTATGCTCCATCTGTTGGCTTTAATGTCGGAGAGAGAAATAGGAAAAAAATATCTTAAAGAGCACCGTTTATTTTTTCTTTTCCTTTCTTTTAAAGCATGTGGAATAAAATATATAAGGTTATGTTTTATTTATTTATTTATCTGGGTATTTCCTTCTTAGTTTGTTATAACCCTCGAAAATTCCATCCGGTGTGGAATCGCAAAATTAGTTAAAAAAAACTTTTCCTCATAGCAATTTAAAAGCTGTAATAAGGAAAACGCAACAGAAGACGACCTGCGTTGAGATGGCGCAAAAAAGTGGAGTAGGACCTCAACCAACTTGGGGTGCGCAATTGGAGTAAGTTGGCGAGAGATGGTGTTGTTGGTTGTAGTAGCCCAGGTCCAGCCCGGACTGTAGTGCCAGTAAGAGAAGAAGAAAAATTAGCGAACTGTGTAAGTTCATCAACTCACACGCTAAATATCCCAGGTTTGATTCTTGGACTGAACACTGTGCATTCTTAACGACATGGAGAGTATGGTGACCACTGAAGCAACTCCACATTTTATTCCCTCATTCAGTTTTTACCTACCCGTGCCGCATGCATGCGCGTTGTTGCTCATTTTCATTAATTTTTGTCCAAAAATGTAAACTTTTGCGTTTTTGCAGTTTGAGGCATAAGTACAACAATTCCACTATAGCTAACTGTACCCTATATCACGGCACCACCTTCCCGACTATGATGGCGTTCACCTTTCCTTACATAAGTTAAAATTAAATCCATTAGGTCAATCTAAATTAAACATTTTTTTTTTCGTTTGAAATGAAACGAAACAATGCCGCTCCTTTTTTTTAGTTGGAGGTTGGAATACACTGCACTGGAGCGCTCAGACTCAAAAACTGGTCAATTGTACTACCAGGAAGTTTACTGTAGATCTCAGGAACTCCCCATTGTTATCCACAGAAAATAGTTTACCCTAACAACAAAAAACATCCCCAAAAACAAAGCCAGGCAGTTTACTGTAGTTTCCTGTTTTTCCGAAAAAAGACCAGCAGACGCTTCTGTGATAAAGAGCTTAAGTTTTCAGCTCCCACCACATCAGCGCCAAACAGCGGCCACCTGATACGAGCAAAGGCAGGACATTGACATAGAAAGTGCCCTGAAGAGTCTTCTCCTTTTCCACAGGCGTCGCAAAGGGTGTTATCATTAAGCGCAGGCAGATTTAGGTGCATAGTGAAAGTGAAATGTCCTGTTTGTAAGCCGACAAGTTTTCTGCACTTTTTTCTGTCTAGAGATAGGGAAAAGCCGCGAATTTCTTGCTGACGTTTCTTGTTCGGGGGCACGCACTTGGTCAGTCTGGATCCTAGAGAGTCATGACATCTCTGGTTGTTCTCGAACCAAACGTCGACGGAAGCCCTAACCAACAAAGCGGATAGTTCCAAGGTGGGTTCGGGCCCTACGAATGCTTCTTTAGAACCTTACCTGGCTAGTTCATCGCCAATCTCGATTCCCGTGATCCCGATATGTTCCAGGACCAAGACAAGTCTTAGCGAATTCAGAAATATTGATACAATAATGGAAGTTGTTTAAGCTAACCTTCGTTTATAAACTGTTTCGATTGTACAGGAGCTGAATATTGCATAAATGTTGATCTCTTACGACAACATCAAGCGAGGGCGGACGTAATCGAATGGCAATATGCCAGTGCAAACGCTGTCCAAACCAGAGTTGACTACCAGAAAGGTTTTGCTTTGTGTTTGGTAAAATTCGCAGAAAATCATCTTCAACGGGCTACACTCTTGCGGTCAAACTTTTAATTTAATCGTGTATTGTCAACAATGAGACCGTCTGAAGGAAGCAATTGTCCAGAAAATGCCGACTTTGGCCACTAGAAGAGGAGTTGTGTTTCTTAGGATAACGCCTGGCCACACACTTCGATGGCTATTCGTGAGAAGCTTCCTGAGTTCGATTGGGAAGTTGTTGTACATCCACCATATAGTCCTGACTGAGCACCAAGTGATTACTACCTGTCCCTGTCTATAGCGAACGATTTTGCTGGTAAAAACATTGCTTTAAGAGAGGCTTGCGAAAATCAGTTGCTGCAGTGAATTGATCATTTGAAGCAGGGTTTCTATGAGAGAGGTATAATGAAATTGCTTTCAAGATGCAAGACAGTTTCGAACATGCATATTCGAACCTAAGAACCTACGTACAATACAAAATAAAGCCTTTAGTTTTCTACAAAAATAATGTATTTTCTTTTACTGTGCATCTGCATTGAAAGGAAATTTGTTAAATTCGTTTACAAATTTCAAGGTCCACTGTTATATAGAAAGAGAGGAAAGAGACTTTAAACGGAGTCAAAAATTACGTAGATTGAATCAACCAACTTCTGTTCGTGGCGCCCGGCAGTGGACAATAACTGTTCCAATGCGAATAAAAGTATTAAAATAACTCGAAACTATCTTATAAATACTCGTATGTGACTTATGATTCATAAAAGAATATCAAAATTGTTCTACAAATTAAAACCATGCCTTTTGTCCCAAACGTCAAATTCCTAGGTTTCCCCAGCGTTCAAACTTTGAACTTTACCTCTCCCCATCAAGCACTCAAGAATTATTTTCCATCGATTTATATGTTAATGCCCTTTATTACCACTTCTGATAATTACCAAAAATTAATCGCAATTTCTTGTTATCTCCCCTTGTACCATCTATCTTATCAATCTCAGGAACTCCCCGTTGTTATCCACAGAAAATAGTTCACCCTACAAAGCCAATTCAAAGCTCACAACAAACACCGATCAGCTGGAGTTGTTTACCTGCCTGCTGAAGCAGAAAAGCTTTCACTCCCATGCACGAACACACGATCGCCGTCAAACATGTTTGAAACCCCGAAGACCAACCGACGTGTGGAGCCACTGCAGCTCCACTCCACGCACAAGCTCCAGTCAGTGTCGAGAGTTTCATTCGATCGAACGCACGTGTCGTTGAGTAGCTCCAACCAACGAATACAGTCGACAGCAACCCCATCGCGGTGCCCAGTGTATATTCAAAGTGCAATATCGTGTGTGATCAGCGAAGTTGATTCACTTCTCTGGGAGAGCATAGAAAATTGATAAACGGAAGACCAGAGGGTGTGGCGGCCGGTGAATGGTACCGATACACTGTTGCGGATGAGCCACCCAGTAAAATGTGAAGTGTTTTTGTGTTTTTTTGGTTTTTGTTCTCCTTTTATACCGACGAACGAACCTCGCTCTGAAGCTCAAGTATCCTCCTCTCTAGTTGTCACGGTCTGACGGCGGTGACTTTGGAAAGATCGGGCACTTGTCCATAGTGTTCAAACTCACGGGTCCACGACTTTCTGCTCCCAAGCGCGTTCTAGTGTGCTACGAAATTCGTGTTTTTTCGAGTTAATTCCCCTTGCAAACTAGCTGCGGCAGGGCCAAAGCGTTTAATTGAATCCGTTTAGTCCGCGAACTCCAACCGAAGTTGAGTCGGGTGAATAAGAATTTAATTACTGTCGTTTACCTACACATAAACGTGCGTAGCGAAGAGTGTGATTTTAATAGGCCTTGTGCTAAAGAGCCCCGTTGAAGCTGCCGAAAGAAGAACGACGCGAAGACAAAGAGAAGAAGTAAAAGTTGCCTGCCGCTCTCTATTCGCTCACTCTGTCGCTGCTGTTGGATTATTTGTTTGCATAAATTGGAGCAACATGTCGCAATTTCGTGATAATTCATGGGTAAGTCTGGCAGGCCGTTGAGCCAATGTTATTTTTAAATAATTATCGTAAGTGGTTTCTTTTCTGGGGAAGTAACATTGAATTAACACTGAAAGCCTCTGAAATAACCGCTATATTCGTGTGGATGGACGTTGTCGTTGAGAGCGAGAAGAAAGTTTAGTTTGATGTGAGAATTGGCAAATTTGTTTACATGCTTTTTGCGAGAGAAAATTGTTGTTTTCTTTAAACAAATCAAGTGAGGAACTTGAAGTTTTTGATTGCAAAAGCGAAATGGGTTAGGCGCTAGAATGTATTTGGGAACTGGAAGGTTTGAGGCTTAGAGGTTGGTTTTTGGGTTTCTAGAATGTGTGAAATAGGCTTGTCTGAATATAAACATCATTCATGGATGGGAACTTTGGCAACCGATTGAACCAGAAGTGGTGATATTTTTGTGTCGTTCAATGTTTAAAATCTTATCGCGCCTGTCAGTCTGGCTGTTAAACTTTCCACAACATCAACATAAATTCTCGAAACTTAAATGTCAAAACGCCTATAGTTTTGGAATTGTGTATTCCAAAACGAAGATACATTTTAAAAGATTAAATGTGGTGTGGGGTATTGCGGCTATGTATATCCACTGACGCGTAAAAGGTTGAAGGACAGAATATCTCTGTCTGTCAATATAAAGTTTCAAAAACCTCGGCGTTCGGAGTCGGAAGTAAACTGTAGGTTACGAATATTTTCTAAAAATCTAGCGTTTGGTCCCTTCTGGCCTGTAGTGTCACTTAATTTATTTATTTTGGTATTAGAGGAGGGGCAGCTTCCTTTTTGAGGTCGGTGTAGGATTTAGAGCAGATTCTAAATAACGACTACCCATAACCGGATCTTTTGTTGTTAAAAATTTAATATTTTCGGAGTACGTATGATGCGTCTCTACTTCAATTTTAGACTTCTTCTAAGTTTCAATTAAAGCCCCTAATGTCCACATAGATTTCAACCCTCTTGGACATTTCAACTGGGCAGTTCGTTCGATTTCAAGCCTGCATATGACAGAGCGCATAGAGGCGATCTACACACTGCTACGTTCAGTTTTAGAATCCTGGCAAACTCATCACGACGATGACAAACACTCGCTACTCCGTCAAGATCAGTAATGAAATCACCGTCACCTTTAGTGTCAAAAAAGATTTCAGACAAGGCGACACGCTGTCATGTGATTTCTTTAATATCTTACTTGAGAATATCGTGCAAAACTTAAATACCAACACCAGAGGCACGATCTTTCAAATATCCAAAGCATAACGGCTTGCTTACGCGAACGACATTTTCGTGATTGAATCATCACAGAGAGCTGTCAATGGGGTATTTGTTGGCATAAAAGTATTAGCGGACGAATGAGGGCAAAACAAAGTACATTACGGAAGGACGCACAACATCGATGTCGCGGACAGAGCGTCATAATGGGCAACAGAAACTTTGGCTAGTCGAGGACTTCGTTTATCTCAGCTCTTGAGTACAAAAAAAACATGAGTACCGAGAAACGCTGCTTCTTTCGGCTCAAGAGGCAATTGAGTAACAGAACCATCTCTCAAAACACCAAGGCGACTTTAAATACCGGTCTGACCATCGCGGTCCTCATCTATGGTGGAGAAACATGGACTCTATCTGCGCGCAATTTTCGGCCCTGTTTGCGTTGATGTCATCAGAAGGAAAAGACTCAACCACGAAATGTGCGAATAGTACATCCATCTGCAAAGGAACTGTACAACAAAATGCCAAATATCAAACAGAACAAGTCTGAATACGACTTAGATCAGTTGCAGAAGTCAAAAATACATTCAATGAAAACAATTACTTTTAACAAAACCGTTATCAAATTGCACTTCGTTCTGCAATCAATTTTCACCTCCGACAACTGTCGCACCGCCTACTTAACCCTTCAAGAGCGATCAACAAATTTGAAGTCTCTTACGCCACGATGAGTTGCTCCATGAGTAATATTCTCTGCTATCGATATCGATATCGTATCAAATTAATGACAAACCGCAACTAATCCTCCCCGCAGCGAGCGTGTCGATACCGATGCCCAATCGATCGTAACCGAAGCACATTAACACACATTCGGTAACCACCGAGCGACTGACCCGATTTTCTGTCAAACGCAACCACACCATTCTCAGACGACTCCACCTGGGGTCTCCGTGTCTCCATGTCTCCTAGGCACAAACACTCGGGGATGGTCGGTGGTGAAATGAAGGAAGTAAGTACACCCGCGGTGGTGAATAATTGAAACTACCGCGCACTTGGATTGCGGCTTCTGTTTGCCACTCCACATCCAGATTGGTGCTCTAGATTCGGGCCATATGCAATTGAAGCGAAACACATACAACCCGGGTAATCGATATCGACGCGATAGGCAAATCGATTGTATCGCCCCATCGATCTGTCAACAGGCCAGTCATTGGGCCAGCAGCAGTCTAGGCGTTCAAATGAAAGTGCGCCGCGGACTGGAGTGTGGAGCCGCCGACAGCCCAAAAGAAAGTCATTTTCAGATCTCTTTTCTCGAAAGTCACGTTCTTTTCTGGCGCTCGGTGCTTTCGAGTGTTTTTTCTTCTTTTCTGCTTTGCGACCCCCTCGCACGCCATTATTTACAATTATTTTCTTTAGTCTGAGGGTATTTTGCTTTTTCGTACGGCACGCTGTTGTTTTCTATAATGCCGACGACAAGATCCGCGCCGTTGCCGAGCAGTCGACACAGTCGTCAACGGCGCGCCGCTGTCGACAATCGTGACAAACATAAAATAAATGAAATTTAATTGTAAAAATGGTTTTGGCTGTCCAGCTTTCGGGAGCTTTGAGGCCAGAGAAAGGAAACGAACGAACAAATTCAGATTTCCTCAATGTGGTGCGCTGCTGTGTTGGTAACTATGGCGTGAATTGGCGTCAATTGCATGGCCGCCAAAGTAGTTATCATTTTTGCGAGTGGTAAAGAGATGATTTGTTTTTGTGTTTTGGACCGACGCAGTGTCGTTGGCGAGGTGCTGCTGATAACCTTTCGCTGGTGGACTGATGGAGATTTGAATTTATTTTTGAATTCGCGATCTCATCTCGTGTCACCCTCTGTGTCGCGGGTGCTGTAGTTTGGGGCGGTGCGCGAACAACGACCTTGAACAGATAAAATTGGTAGCTTCAACTTGTCGGTGGGATAACTTTTTAATTTTCTGACTAGTGACAGACATGAAATAAGGTGGATGGCAAAGTTAGGATCCTTTTAGAATTTAATTTCAATTCAAATAGCGTCTAAAAAGAACAAAATTATAGCTATATGAGGTATCAACAGCAAAAAGCGATCCAACTTTTATGCAATTTTCTCGAGAAAACATAAACTTCTTGTTCTACATGTGGCGCTACAGTCCGGGGTGGACCTGGGCCTCAACCAATATGTCTCTCCAGCCGTGTGGTTTCCGGCCAGGGAAGACTACCATTGGCCAAATCTTCACACTTCAGCGGATTCTGGAAAAGACCCAAGAAATGCAAATCACCACCTATTCGTCGATTTCAAGGCCGCATATGACAGTGTGCGTAGAGACGAGCTATACAGTGCCATGTCTAGTTTTGGCATTCCTACCAAACTCGTCAGATTGTGCTCCGTCAAAAAAGGTTTTAGACAAGGTGATGCACTATCATGTGACTTCTTTAACATCATCCTTGAGAAGATCGTGCGTAACTCACAGGTCAACACCAGGGGCACGATCTTCCAAAAGTCAGCTCAATTGCCAGCTTACGCCGACGACATTGACGTGATTGGCCGAACACAGCGAGCCGTCAATGAGGCGTTTGCTGGTTGAAGCGGACGCAGCTAAAATGGGTCTGATGGTAAATGAGGGCAAAACGAAGTACATGCTGTCATCAAGGAAGGACACCCAACATCGGCGTCTCGGACAAAGCGTCACACTAAGCAGCAGAAACTTCGAGGTAGTCAAGGACTTCGTCTACCTCGGCTCCGCAGTAAACAGGGACAATAACACCAGTACCGAAATCCTAGCCTAGTCAAGCGTATACGGATACAACGCTTAAGATGGCTAGGCCATGTAGAGCGTATGGATACCACTGCTCCGGCCCGAAAAGTCTTCTAATCTGAGCCATTGGGACAACGCAACAGAGGACGGCCCAGGATAAGGTGGCGCATACAAGTGGAGATGGACTTCAAGCAACATGGAGTGCGCAATTGGCGGCAGCTGGCGAAAGACCGTGCTGGCTGGAGAGGAAAACATAAACACCCAGTCAAAAAGTTGCTACGACCGCTACTTGTCAATATCTAAAACCAATATCTAACGACCAATAATAATCGTAATAAGGATGACCAGCTTTTGGATAGCCTTTAGCTTCTGTAACAGAAATCGAAACTTCTTCTGAAGAGCACCCTTTCCTTTGATACCTTCTCCGTTTGACATCTTCTTACGCATTTTGTTATCAAACAGTAAAAGCTAATTCCAGTCCGTACCCGGCAGCTGCATTGAATTCCGCAGCATGAAATGCCTCATTTACGTGATCGCATGTTAACATGGTCAAAGGATGCGTTGCTTCTTCAAATCACTTGTTAAAAGTGAAATTTTAAAATCTAAGTACACAATAGGCATTCACTGCAGCAAATCTTCTTCTTCTTTTTCTTGTGGCGCTATAGTCAGGGGTGGACCTGAGCCTCAACCAACATGCCTCTCCATTGAAGCAAATCTATAAAACACAAATTTAACGAAAAAATTACACAAATCCATGTCTTGGAAGGATCCTCTGGAACCAAGTCTACTGAGGGTGTTATTTCCCGCTTTCAAATTCAGCAACAGAGGAAATCTCATATCTCTCGTTCACCCTCTCAAATACTTCATTTGTTGCAATGCATCCCACGTGTGGAACGCATTTCGTGTATCACTCACTCTTATTGATGTTATCCAAGTTCTGCAGAGCGCACATAACGAACACGGTCTGGGCCTTTAAACTGAAACACCTTCCGACGACTCAATCTGAAAAAATAAAAATTCATTCCAAAACATCATTCATTACATAACCAATCAAGACATACAGTGTCGGACAAAACAATAGCACCGAATTACACCTCGCAATATTTTGCCCAAAAAAACTGTCTAAAAGTAAATCAATTTAAATGAATTTTATTTATGTTACTTAGGTAAACAACAGATCTTAAAATAAAAAAAAAACAAACTATGCAACTTCAACACTTAAAAAAATATAATAAAAAATGAAGAAATTCAGCAAAATCAAACGCGACAAAACTAAAGCACTTATTTCAATTTTCTTCTCCAAATATTTCATTTATTAATATTTTGTAGCAAACCCATTATTTTGAATAATTGCTTCACATCTCCGGGGCATTGACTCAATTAAATTACTTATAATATCTGCGGGGATATTCTTCCAAGCAATTTCAGCTTGATCAAAAAGCGAATCCTTGCCGTTACACCTTTCCCGATGAATTCTTTGGTTAACAATCTCCCATAAGGTCTCTATGGGGTTAATATCTGGGGACTGCGCTGGCCACTTCAAAACAATGAGTTTGTTATCGGAAAACCATTTCTGCACAATTTTCGCGGTGTGCTTCGGATCGTTATCATGTTGGAATATCCATCTCAAGGCCATCTCTTCTTCAGCATATGGAAACATTACGTTTTGAAGAATATCCTTGTACATGAAACGATTCATAATTCCATCAATTTTATGAATTGGCCCGATTCCCTGGCTGGAAAAGCATCCCCAGACCATAATACTACCTCCCCCATGTTTTACTGTCCCTCTTGTAAATCGTGGATTCAGTCTTTCGCCTTATGGTCTGCGAACATGCTTCATTCCATCTGAGTCCTTCAGGTTGAACTTGGATTCATCAGAGAACAAAACAGTTTTCCATTTGGCAACGGTCCAGCTGATGTGTTCCTTAGCAAATGCAAGCCTCGCCTTTCGATTTTTCGGCGAAATGAATGGCTTTTTTACAGCACGGTAAGAAAGGAAACCGGCTTCTACCATCCTTCGCTGGATGGATCTGGTGGAGATAGCCAAGTCTAATTCCTTTCCTATTGCCCTTGCAGACATGAACGGGTCTTTTTTAATAGCTCGGACTATTCCATGATCATCGCGTATGCTGGGCTTTCTGGGCCTTCCACCACTATGTTTAGTTTCTAGGCTACCAAAATTATGAAACCGGCTTATAATACGAAAAACAACGGAATGGTGTATCCTATATTTTTTAGCTATGCAATTAACTGCTTCCCCTGCTTGAAAATCAGCAATAATTTTTCTTTGAATTCGGTGGAATACTTATTACGCGCCATTTTAAATACGTTTTTGCTCTCAAAAATCATTTTGCTCAGTATCACTAATAACTTCCAAATGAACGTAATTTGTAACATAGCACGATCGCCGAAAATGTAACAGTTAATTTACTCTAATATAGAAATAAATAAATCAAAAAAAAATCAGGGGAATAATCGAATGTAGCTTGCGCAATATGTTCGTGCTTTAGTTTTGTCGCGTTTGATTTGTTGAATTTCTTTATTTTTTATTATATTTTTTTAAGTGCTGAAGTTGCATAGTTTGTTTTTTTTTATTTTAAGATCTGTTGTTTACCTAAGTAACATAAATAAAATTCATTTAAATTGATTTACTTTTAGACAGTTTTTTTGGGCAAAATATTGCGAGGTGTAATTCGGTGCTATTGTTTTGTCCGACACTGTAGATATAGTTCAATGTAAGTTCTCGTTTTTCTCATCCTTACGCCTACATTTACATATTAGAACTCCCGCAACCTCAACAGCCTTGACTTGACGCTTGCCAAATTGGCGCCCACATCTCGTCACCTACATACCACGTCGCACATGTTCTGCCGCGACCACTTTCAGCCAAGCCAAAAAACCAAAGCCGGATACATAAAAATTTCCTTAAACGATACTTATCGCGAACCCCTCGCTCATGGTGCAACCAATCACTTTAACTGCGCGGGCCTTGGTTTTTATTGCCTTCCACGAAAACTTATTTCCAAAATTAACCCAAACCCGAAGTAACGTAACAAAAAATTGAATCTCAACAAAACCGACCAAGGTCGCCGACGAATCGATATACGCGGCAAACTCTGATTGAATTCACCGTTGTTTTGACATAAATTTCATCGAATTCGTGAATCGATCTATCAAAACCATTGACAAGACGCTGCAGCGGCTCACATTTGTTGCCCACTTAAGACAATTGCTGTTTCCACAGACCGATGAATATTCGATGCGAACTGACCCGCGATCATGTGGGGCGGCTGAGGTACATATTGTGTCGAAGCTGTTTTGCTTTTACGTCCGTTACAAAATCAACTGAACAAATTTTTCAAAATCTGAATGATAAAGCCATGCATATGGATGAGAATGTGACGACGGGTCGGCTTTTGGTTGGTTTTCAAGCGGCTTTTTGGCACTACTGGTTTTGTGGATGGATTTTCGGCTCACGCTGCGTGACGTATGATGTGCGTGCGAGTGTTGAGGGTTTGTGTTTGCCACAGTAAATTTGGTGAATGAGGTTAGTTTACGGCAAAAGACCACCCGACTGATTGGGAGAGGGGTGTGTTCGTTGATGAGATAAATGGTCAGGTAATGATGTTGTTGAAACAGTTAGCGCGTCAAACTTGAATTCAATCTCCAAGTCTGATGACCTATTGTATGGTCAGTTGTGATTAATTAGGTAAAGAGGACGAGCATTTTGTTTGACTTGTGGCGATGACAGATGTCTCAGAGATTCTGGTTGGTTCACGGTGCACAATAGTTATGCCTTTGCAAATTTGCCTTAAGTCACAGTAATTAAATTCCGCTGCGCTATTTCAAACTGCGGATGGTAAAATCCAACATTAGACAACTCTCTCAACCGCCAGACTGCGAGTACCTTAGCACATTACGAGACAAAGATGTACTCAATAGCAAAGCAGCTAATCGACAGCCTTGTGCCTCGTCGCATCTTCTTTTACAAAGAACGAGAATGCCAGCCTTCATCTTTTTAGGCCAATTTACAGCTATAAACATTTTTCAAACCTTCCCCGGAAGATATATGTATGTCCACACAACCATGAAGTACGCATCGCCGCCTCCCGTGAAATGCATTATGCGCACCATTCATCGAAACCTTGTCTTCGTTCCCAGTTTTCCATCCGCAACTCATTACCGGCAAATGCTTCCTGCACTGGGTCAGTTTTTTTTTGTCTCGGAAATCTCGGTCAATACCAATCCAAGACCAATAAATCCCTTTCCGAGCAAAAACGAAACGTGCCTCCGCCGTGCCATCTGCAAGCTGCTGCTGCTGCTGTAGCAGTCAGCCACTGCGGCGCGCCGGTTGTACGGGGAAATAAAGAAAATCACTGTCAACGACCAACTACTCCATCCTCGCCACCGCCGCCGCCGCCGACAACGGGAAGGCTTCGTGCGACGACGAGTGAAATTTTCATGGTCACAGTCGTGGCAGACGGCGAAGATTCATGTGGGGAACGGCTTTGCTGAATTGTCTCCGCTCCTGCGAGCAGGTGCAGATGTGTTGTCGCCGCGACGTTGTCATGATAGATGCTTCTGGGAGTCGATAAATACCCTCTGGCATCAGCCTAACCCGCGCAACCTGCTTCATCTCGGCGCGGTTCACACATCTGTCTAATTACACCAACCAGAGAGACTCGATTGACTCAAGTGAAAATTCCATGGCTCGACTATGATGCACAGCCACTGCCGCCCCTAATGTACATCAGCTCGATAGTCAGCGGCGGTCGGCAGATGCACATCGCTTCCCGATTAGCCGCCGCTGCAGAGTTGCGATGCGATGATTAACGGATTTCCTAGAAATTCGGTTCCAGATAATTGACCCCGTAACCACTTCCGTGCCGTATGGGAGAAAAGTAAAAGTTTTCCATTTTCTTGCGCAAATTACATTCGTTATTTTGTTGCGGAAAAAAAATCTCTCCAGTGCAGGTTTCCATAATTTCTTCACCATTATGGCAGCCAGTTGATGTCCGAACTAAGTGTCAAACTCGTATGGTGGCAGAGGGAGATGTCCGCTCGCCGCAAAACGTCATGAGTGTCAATTTATTGCCGTTCGATGGGACGGTGGATGGCGCGCGGTCGCTGTTGGTGGACAAATTCACAATGAAATTTATGGTGTTGTTGACTTTTACGCGGTTACGCCATTAGACTGGAGATGGTACCTGCCAAGTGCAAACAGTGGTTATTTGCTGTCAATTGAAGAGTGTCGTTGGAAACATGTTCACAAAATGGATAACGGAATTAGGAGTGAAAGCCTCCACTCCAATCGGATATGTCACTTGGGTTCGGAATGGCTCAAGGTGACAGATAGTGTGAATGCCTGATGGAGTGTCAGGTTATTGAATTCCATAGTTAATTGATGGCAGACAAAGGGCTTGTCGTTCATTATCTTGATTACTGAGGCGATGGGTTCGTGCCGGCAACTCTGTCAACATCATAAATGGCTACTGTGAGGGCGCTTTTTTCGATTTAATTAAATCTTCACGTGTCAGCATTCCAGGGGAAGAGCTAAATGGCGGTCCGGCATTTCTTTTGAAGAACAGCTCTGGTTGGTTGCGTGAATTTCGCTTTGAATTACGCATAAGCGTCAGTTGGCTGTCTTCAGCTGGACACATTACGACTGTTCACGGTAAGATAGTCAGTTTCCTTTTATCCATTGCTACATCTCATTTAGACGGAGATACGAATGTTTTTTTTTACAGTCAAAGAAAGTGACGTGAGTCACTCGAAATTGAATCACCGATGGTATGTGAAAGAGAGATAACATTGCTTATCGTTTAATTTTTGCGTGCCCATATTACTTACTTCAGACAGGGTGGGTTAGGCAACTGATTAAGTCACAAAGGCATTGTTTGACACTTGCGAAAAGACTTCTATGAATTCAGAGGTATTTCAAATTCACTTAATACTGACACTTTCTGGAAAAAAATTATCCTTGGGGAATGTTGTAAAACATATAGGGTTGGTTCACAATGAAAGTTTAAAATTTGCTTAGAAAAGGGCTTAACAAAATCAAAAACGTTAATTTAAAATGTGATATTTATGTTTGTTTCTACTCTTTAGACTCCCATTGCGCAGAGTCCTAAAATCCTTGTTCACCCGATGCTAGCGATGCGATAAGAATGGAAGATAAAGAGTGCAGGCGAAGAAAAAAATATCTTGGGAATGGAGGACAGTGCGGATTCAGTTATTTTTGCACTGTACAATATTTCAGATGACTCTCTATGCATGGTCAGTCTTAATTTTTTATGAAGGCAGGAATGACATAATTTGCAGAGAAGGTTGACCTATTCGTGTCAAACCAGTCGCGTCATCTGTAAGGGCTGTTGACCTGAAAGGCCTAATATCTTCTCAGTCATAAGCTATCTCTAACTGTCGCATTAAGAAACCCTTTTCCAATGCAGTTAAGAAGCTCGCTTGATAAATATATTAAAACTGCCACAAACCAAAGTCCAAGTTAAATATTTTGATACATAATGGATTCATCAAAATTTTAGTTTCAGCTTTCAAAATCTAATCTTCGCCAGACTTAAGCACGACTTGTTGTGATGTCCAAGCCTCTGTTGCGAAGTTCAAGCCTCTGTCGAAGTGCAATTACAATCTAAGCTCTTATGCTAAACAAAGGTTTAAATCTCCCAACAGCTCCATCCCTTGTAATGTTTGCATAAACCGATTCCCATCGAATCTTAATTTCGTGTGCCAATTGGATTAGCATGCGAATTTATCTCGGGCAATCGTCGGATTAAAAATCAATCGCGAACAGATTAACTTAGCCATCTCAAATAATCTCACGATCGTGCGCAGTACGCGCACATCATCATCAAGCGCGCTTGCCACATCGGTTATTCCTTTAATTATTTATGCCATTGAAGATTTCACTTTTGAATTACGATTAACCACGAGCATGTGTCGGGGTTTTTTTTTTTGTTTGCCAAAGGTATGGCTTCATTCAATGATAACTTAAGTGAATTCATATGATCGGGACGTAACTTGACAAACACGCAATTTGTGTGCAATGGTTGAGCGATTTTGAACCAATTCTCCAACGTTCCTCTTTTCGATAATATTCGCATGTGCACGCTCAACTGCATCTCAGTCCTCGGACTTTGTTTTTATTTGCGAAACAAAGGCGCTCTTTTATAACGAGGCTCCCGAAGAAATTGATGTCACAACTTGCCATCATATATTCATTGTGATGCCTGTGCCACTAACGGTATTAATTGCAATATAACGACAGTGGCATAGAAAACTAAAGAAGAAAAACTGCCAGTCGGTGAGTGAAAAGAGGAATGAGATGAGAAACGCGGCTGTGATGGCGTCGTGGATGTGACCCTAAAAGGTTATTAATTGAAGTCTGCTGACAGCGGTAGCAATGGGCAGTCCAAATGGGGCGGGGATTTAAATTTAGATTTGAACTGCCATGTGTGCGTGGGCGCGATTGAAAGCAATCTGCCATCACTCGGGGCCTCCCAGTGCAGTTGATGGCAAATGTAACAAATTGTGCTGTCAGCTGAGGGAAATCTATTTGTTGATAGAGATACTAACTGTCAAACTTAAGACATTCTCCAGGAAGCCCTATATCACATTGTTTCTTTTTCACATCATTTTCTGCTTGAAATAGATGGGTTTGGAGCGTGAAACCATCACAGACTTACGTGGACATAGATATCCATTTCTTCTTCAAAGTCACCGAACTCATAAACTTGCACAAAATATTCCCACCACTTGAGGCAATCGCGGCGGCATTCAACGTTTTCATTGTTTTAATTGTTCCCGTGCCTTGATGGTGATGGTTTTGTTTTGTTTGTGCCACCAATGGCGAGGAAAGGCATGCTTTCCAGAGCTGTAAGTTCGTTAATTTATATTTTCTGACAGATGACAACACTTCTGGTGAAAGCGTTATGTGTCTTTGCTCTTGTAATTGACATTTGAATTTGAACATGACAAGTTGCGAGTGTAGTGCTGTGTTTATGGGTGTTCTATTGCTGGGTGAATTTTTTTACTTGTATGGTGTGCACTGGGGAGGTCAATGCTTGAACTCGTTGTAATGGTACGGCATTGACAATAGAAAGTGTTTAAGATGTCAGTTGGTTGTCGATGAAGGCTTACATATCACTTACAGTGAAGCCAAATCTCGATGACACCACTTGACACATTGACTCAACTCGTTATCGCACACTGGGACTGTTCATTTTCAAATCTTGAAACGTAAACGAGTGACAAGATCTGTAACGAGCGACGAGCTTTTTGCGTGTGCATATCTAAAAAGAGGCATGAGTCAGATCGATGACAGATGCTGTCAAGTGAGATTGCCGCCGTTAAACAAACCTTGGGCTGGTTCACATGTTCCAGTTGTCCTGTTCAAAGAAAATTAATCTAAAAATAGAAAAAGAGGGTCACTGACGTCAGTGTCATAAATATTTTATACCGAAGGTTATTATCTTAATTTTTCTTCTCAAAGACGGGGACTGGAATTCAATGGTGTGTGTAGCGTTGTCTGTATGTCTACGAACGGACAGAATGTATATCCTGGTACAGAAAGAAGAATTGTGGTTGTGCGTTCTTCTCCATTCGCCTTCCTCAGGGACAGGACCACATATTCGATGCAGAGTCCTTCTCTCAAATATCTGCTCGGGTACTTTATTGGTTCTTTCTTCGTTCGTGAACACTGTACTGGACCACTCAGACATTCAAACTGTTTTCACCACCAGGCAGCAATCTGAATTTTCTATATTTCCTTAGTCTTCTATAATAAAACTTGAAGGAGATTCTGTGATCAACAGCACATATCTCGCACCTGATCCAAGCAAAATCGGGACACTGGCAAAGAAAGTGCTGAGCATTGTCGCTCGTCATCCTCCGAACAGGGTTTCATCGCTGAGGCCTAAAACACTAAGATCCTTGGTGAAGGTGTTCCGGCCCGATAGTTTTCCAGAAACGACCTTAACCTATACGCAAACTTTAAATGGGTAAGAACTTAACCTTTCTTGATATGAAGGTTCAAGTTGTGATATATTGTGCCCAGTGGGCCACTTTTGGTAACCAGAACTGGCGCTGTGGGATGAACCAAACGTAATGCCTTTTCTGTCCGCAAAGTAAAAATTTCGCGGATTTCTTAGAAACATTAGAAAGTATGTGATTGATATGCATACATCCTTGAACGACTTATCACCTCCCTTTGTTGGTTGATCCAACCTAGCTTGCATTGTCTGTATGTTCCTGTACCTGTCTGAAAATACGAGAAGAAAACCGAACTAAGCAAGTCTGTTTCAGCAAGCAAACATTAAGCGACTTGTGTTAGAATTTCATAATTTATAATCACATGTTCGGAGTTTACTTGACAGCTCTCACGAATGTAATCTGAAACCTTCTGTCAGTTCTATGGCTGATTTGATGCGTCGTTTCTGTTGACATGTCACCAAATTACCGTCAAAAATGTTTAACAAACACACTTTGCCTATAAACCTTAATTGGACTCATGTCAGTTTAAACCCTCTAACAGTTTCTGTGTCAAATCAATCGTATGATGTCTTGCTGTCAAACTTTCTCGTAATTGAAAAAAAAAAATAAAACCGTTAGATGACAAAGAATTGATTTAAACGGTGCTGCACCTTCTGCAGTTGCATAAGCTAAAGTGTCACTCGAAATTCCGTTGCACACTTATCCTCCCCCGCTCACGATCCGATTAGGCCCTTGCCAGAGGTATGCAAGCAAACATTGATGAACACAGAATGATGAAAGACACATCGAATAGCGGTCAAAATGCATTATTTGTACCGTTCATCAATCCCCCTAGAGATTCCCTTCAAACACACCTAAAAGCCGATTACCTAATCCACTGACCGTGCACTCGCTCCTAACGAGAAACGATCATTTATCCGGCCAGTGCGCACAGCCATCTTCGCCACATGAAAATGATATAAACGAAGTCCCAGCCTCATAGTGGCGCTCGTTGAATATTTATTCGGACCTTCTTCACTGGGCGATTTAATTCCCCATGAGACGAGATGATGAACGCCGCCACCGCCACGATCGGTCTTCGTCGGCAACAGTGGCAACGGCGGCGACGCGACGGCAGCGATGATCGTAGCGACCGGTGATCTGGTGACGGCAGGGCAGTCGTGTGGATGTGATCTTTATGGAGGCCAACGAAAGTGAAACCTTTGGTGGCTGCTCGCTTTCCTGAGATCCCAGCAGTTGACCTTCATTCAATCACTGCGCAAGCGATTACCGCTGTCGTGTTTTATGTGGAGTGCATGTTCTGGTCTCGGTGTTCGGTTTAATTTTTCGAAAATGTAGTTTGGCAACAAAGCTGTAAGCTGGTTACTGCCAGGGCGGATCGAGGTAATTACTTCGAATTAAGTGACGGAACCTGTTTTTTTTTCTCTCTAGAGGAACGCTATGACGTCCTCGATTTAAAGGTCGTCGTTCGCTGTGTTGATGATTCTGGGCGGCGGGGGGAATCTGTTGCATCTACCGAAAGTGCGGATGACGTCTTTGTTTTTGAGGTCAATCTTGATTAAGGAATTTATGTTTGTTCCTGGGGAGGATTGTGTCACGGAAACAATGCCAGCGACAGTTAAGAGCTGAAGTCCCAGAGGAAATTGAATTTAATCCCAGCATGAACTGCTTAGGTATCATTTGAATATATTTTCAATTGAGATGTGGATGAAAAGAGCCGCATTAGAACTATTGAAAGGTAAGAGCAGCATCAACGCAATTATGACTTCTATTCAGCCAGGAGGGAAATGTCCCGTATAACAGATTCGAAGTGCGTTAGCGGACCGCATTGATTAGAAACATATTGTTTGGTCTTAACGTTGACAAGATGATCAACATTTGCTTTAGACGGTCTTTGATTGGCCGAATGGGACAAAGGAATTCTAATTGACGTGTCTTCCCAAAACTGGGTTGTGGAAACCTGGCATAAGTATAAAGGAAGTACTTCCTATCCGACTTTAATCTGGCGATTTCCTAAAGGTTTTTTTTGTATCGTGAAATATCGCTGCCGTTGTGCACGTTGGCTGTGGCAGGTCTACAACGCAGCTGATAGCTGGCTTATCATGGGTATCAAACTGGGCAAAACAAATCAATTGTTAACCACGATAGGAATAATTTGTTGCGTCGTTCAAAAGCAAAACAAAGTCCATTGGGATCAATCACACCAGCTTGTGAAATTGAAATATTTCCGGGGAACCAGCATATCACCTACCAAACTGTAGAAGTGATTCATTCTTTACAAGTGAGGTTCTTTGTGCAGACTGGAGAACCTTAAAAAATGCCTCAAACCAAAAATTTCGAAATGCAACCTTCATACCGCATTCACTTGCGCTTCAAGCGCCCTAATCAATCCCCCAATTCCACCTTCACACGCATTTAAATTCAAAAAAGCTCCCAAAAGGGCCTACCTTCAACTACTCTTCGATGCACATCACCGATTTAACATTCACACTTGACATTCTTCGCTGTCAAACACCCCGCAAGGTTGCCATAGTTTCATGGTTAAAATAAAATCGAAATCATTTCGAACTCTCGTCTTGTGCAAACAATGTCTATTGGGAGAACTTTTACTTCCCTCCGTAGCGCAACCTTCGACGATGGAAGGTTGCCCGATTAACCTCTTCGCTGAATCTGTACCAACAGTCACACATAATGACTCTTCGCTAATTTCATTACTCACAAAAAAAAAAGAAACTAATTCACTCATAAATATTTACGAATGTCAATCGCCCGCCCCAGAGGCACCAATTGCACCAATTCCACTTGGTCTGGTCTTGTCAGAGCCGCCATTAATTGCACTCAAAAAATGGATTCCAGCCAATTAACGCGCGTGCAATTGTGGAGGGCAAAAGAAACATTTAATTAACTGTCAGAGAAAAACTATCGTGAATTATCCGCTTGTCACTTTGGAAATTGATTAATAAATCTAAAGGTCAATCAACTTGGCACCACCGATCGTGAATGGGAGTGACTGTGTGTGTGAGAGAGAGAGGGAAGTGCAGTAAATGTCGAGTATGATTGATTCAGCGCTGAACTAGTCAACTACTATAAAAAAGATCATTCCTAACACTGTGGTGGCCGGATGTGTCACTCTCCAAGCACACGCACCATCAGTGACTGCGGAGAACTTAACTACATTTGCAAAAGTAAGCAAAAGGGTTTCTATTTACGGAAGCTGACGTTCGATAATCGAAAACCAATAATAATATCGGAACTGACGACAGCAGACACTTGTACGTTTCAAAAAAATAAAACACTGTTCCAAATACCTTAATACCCCCTTCGCGGTCACAATCGCTCTAGACTTTTGTAAACACCTACGCCATTGAAGTCTTAGTGCAGTCACAATTGGCATAGATTAGGGATACGGCGAAATGGAGAATAAAGAACGGTTTTTTTTATCTGTCATCGTTATCGGGATTTAAACAAGCAAAGATTGTCGAAACGTGTATGACTAACAAGCCGGCTCCTCTTGAAGAAAGAACATCTGATAATCGAATAAAGATCGCAATTGCGTTAAGCTTTACCAACAACAATGACCTGCGTGGAAGTAGTTTAGTTACACTGCTAAGTTTATTGAACTTCCGTTACGATGAATGGGGTTGAAGGCAATAGTTCGAAACGTTCGATTTGTTTTGAACTGATAACTGCTTATCAAAGAATTTACATTCTGGCAACTGGATTATATGAAAATTTCGCGAATTCGCGATGACAGTTCATGAGCTGCCTTTTATTTTTGGGCAAATGTTGGTTATCTCTCCGATTACTTTTATGGAAGATTTAGTTCTTTATGAGTAACGGGCCTTTCCATGTCTAGTTGTCAGTTGTGTGTTTTAATAACCGGATGTGCAGACTCACCCCTAAAGCGCGTAATTATGGTAAGAAATAAAATTGAAAATTGCAGCGATGTGGCGAAGCGAAGAGGGCCACAAATTTTTCGGCCAAGTACCTCTTTACGATCCACATCTTTGTGGCAAAAACAAAAGTCATTGTTTCTTGAAGTGCGATTTGGATTTTGTGTATTTGACAAGCAATGAATGACATTATGACACAAGAATAGTTATGTTTTATTATTTTTTTCTTAATTTTTGTTAAGATAACGAGACTTAGTGTCTGCCTTTTTGTGTAAGCGTAAGCCGAAGACGGAAGAATGAAAACCGACTGCATCTTTCAGTTTAGTCCTAAATCTATTTAAAGTAGGATATTCTGTTTAAAGGGTTGACTATAATGCGCATGAAGAGAAATGAGTTAGAGTCAAATGTTTACATAATGCTTCGTATTCAAGAGAAAAAAATGTAGTTGCGAATAAATAGGGACCGCAAAAGGAATGGTGTCTTTAAAGTAACATTCCTAAAAATACAGGAACATGATAGAGACAAATTCTTCGTTTATACTCGAATGAGTTCGTGTATATTTTCATGGGTTTCTTATTTGTTTGCGTCCCATCTGTCAAATTCGCATGTACGATCCAGAGCGCACTAGCTCATGCTTAACGAAAGATTTGTATTCACATATGCTTAACGAAATTTTCACAATCATCCGTCGATGACAATTATAGTTTGGCTATCTAATGCGCATAGTCAACACTTAAGAGTTTTGGGAAGGTAGGGATGAACTTTTCGACAAAATTTTTTTTTAAGTCCCACAGTAAGAATCGATGCCACAGTTGGGGGAATTATGACATTTTCATTAACAAAAAAACAAAAAAAATACTTTGGGATTGCTTGTTTGAAAAATTCTTAAGTTTGTCGTTCTTGAGTCAATTTCACCTGACTTGGTATTATTTGCGACTTTTTACTTTTAAACATTAAAGATCGACTAGTAGGAGCTTAAGAAGAGAAATTCAATGCTGCTTCATCTTTTTAGAATGTTCCTAATAGGGTGATCAAAGCCTACGAAATTTCGTTGGAGGCAAAGTTCCAAAATTCAAAATTCGATAGTGTCTAAAATATGGAGAACACATATTGCTGTCCACTCGCACAGCAACACCAAAGACTTGGGGCCCTGAAAGCCGCGAATTGAGTGAGTGTCCAGTCCCGGAATCAAATCTGGATCATCACTACTCCACGTAGAAATGTTAGACAGTTGTAATCTTAATTTTAAGCCTCTAAGAATATATTCCTTGTAGGCGAAAAATGTGACCACAATTTCAGGAAGTTTAAGTTTTTTGCTCCCCTTTAAACCGAAAAAGCGCGTGTCAGTCATCAAACGCGGCAATAAACTGATGGAAAACTTGCTTCATCCGTTTCGAATTTTGAATTTTGGTATAAGAGTTTCAAATATTTGTTTAAATACGCTAACAAGGGCGACGGATGTCACAAACAAAATTTGAAAATTCATTTTATTGATGATGAAACTGCGTGGTCGCGCAAGGAGATCTTTAAATGCTTAGCGCGAACCAACAACCTAACCCACACGAGAATAATGCTCCCATTTTGAATGATATCTCGGCATTAATTCGAACTAGACGAACACTTTTTTTACTCTAACGGTACAAGAGAATGGGTTTCTTGCACTGTCATGTGCCTAGTGATGAAAAATGGGTTCAATACGATGATTCAAAAACAGTGCACATGCCAATATCAACGATGGAATTCAATGATCAATGAAGGAAGATCGTGATCGTTTAGGTAGTAGAATGATCGGGAATAGAAGTATGAAGTCGTCACAACATAAATAACTCAATTGACGCTTTTGAGCAGCGTCCTGAGGAAAACTGACTACGATGCGAGCAAATACACGACAAAGTGATCGTGCAACCTGATAACGCCCAGTTGGTAGAAATAGACTTTGGAAAGCTGAAGTAAGGCAGTCTACCATAGTCGCCGTATAGTCAAGACGGATTATCTTCCAACTACCAATTTGGAAATGAGTCTACAACAGGCGATCGATAGATCTACTCTTTCAAAGATGTCTAAAATTGGCTCCCTGAATCGCCTAAAATTGGTTCCCTGAATCGCCTACAAAGATTTATTGTTTAGTAGTAGAAAGTTTATTTTAAAGCTGGGAAGAGTTTATAAACTGTTCTTCTGACCAACCTTTAATTAAGATTTCGAACTTGACAACTTCTGAAAATGTCTCCATTTTATAAGCTGTATACGTACGTATTAGCTGCACCACAGAGCCTCCATAATGCGCCACTACGTTATGAGCTGTAATTAAAAAAATTGATATCTGTAACAGGAATGGTTTGTTTCGAAAGATAGATAGAGACATTTGAACGAAGATTCACGTGTGCAATAGTCATTCTGATTTGATTTTACCAGACTTAACAGAGTTTGTAGCGAGAGGATTGCCTGACAAAACATGCGTGTGTGCCAAAACTGAAACTTTATCTTCTTCAAATTCCTTTAAAGTTTGCAGAGTTCTAGTCTAAACCGTCAAAAAGAGCTGACCGTCTCTCTACACCACACTGGTCACTACAAAAACGTTCATAAAACCTTGGCAACTATTCGTGGCATCCAATCTGTTTCAACTCTCCGTCCGCCAATGTAGTGAGACCCACATTATGCAATTCCAAAGCAAAACCTCATCAAAGTGATGTAATTCAAACATTTTCTTATTAAGTAGCCGTCTTAATTGTTGGTTATTCAGCCACTGAAGCAGTAAACTCTTGACGAAATTTTTTTTCAACCATCCACGAGGTACGGCTCACCAACCGCCTCCTTCTGTTATTGGTACCGCCTTCCGCTATTTAAGCACTTTTCCAATACAAACACAGGCTCTTCCTTTGTTTTACCGAAATACCCACAATTTTGTGGTCGACGACGCCGAAATTTTTTTTACCGCGCTTGTAGGCAAACAATTAATTTTTTCTTTAATGCATTTTCCAACATTAAACAAGCGCACGTAGCACGATGCCTGTCGTCAGTCTTTCTCGGCCCCATCATCGATGACGTTCTTGAATGCGGTTTTCTGAGCTGAGCTATTTTGTTTGAACAGTTGTCAACCATTTAATTTTTTTCCCAAACGAGTTGGGATCTTAAGAAATGAAGCATCGCTTGTATTTCTTGCTGCAAGATTATCTTATCTTCAGCGTCGTTAGATGCGCTGACAGTTTGTCTTGGAAATTCTTCGTGGCCTTATTGTTTTGAGGATTACACAATTTTTACCTAACATCTGTGACACATTTCCCTACAACCCATCAAAGATACGCGGACCACATGCGGTTGAGCTTCAAAGAAAGTACACAAAAGCGTTCACTTTATGCCAGAAACCACCTGTTTGGCGGTGAAAAACCAACACTCCATCTCTTATCCCAGTTCAACAACCACCCGTTGATTAATTTGTCCAATTCAACAATTCGAGGAAGTCCACGGACACCGCACTAAAGTAGCACTTAATGAGCTTGTCCAACTAATGAGTCAGTGCCACAACAATCAATTCAGTTCAATCACAAAGGCGGTATCTGGAGTTTTCATCACCGTCACGTAACATCGACTAATTACCGACTTCTGTCGGTCGCCCCCCCCAAACCAAAATCCACCCACTGCACCGCGCTCACTCCACAGCGTTGGGAGTGGCCATTTTGCAAATCAATTAAGTCGTGTAATTATTAAACACCGTCCAGCATCAGTGCTGCCAATTAAATTCACAAGAAATCGCATTTAACGGTGAGCTGAAGCAACATCCATCTATCGCCGAACAATAGACGGAGAAAGTTATTTACAATTTTTTCCCCACTTCCCCGTGGTAGTGGTGTTGGTGAAAATCATCTTTTGTGCAATGGTCCTCGCCACTTGCTCGACTAATTACCGCTCTTTGTGCACCGCATCACCATCAGACAGGCAAGCGATGTCTTATTCGAATTCTGACATATCTCTCACGAATTCACAATCCCAGGCGGCCTGTGTGCGGTCGTGGGCCCGGTTCGATTGGAGTTTCTTGTTTGTTCGTTACACCAGCAGCCCTGTTGCGTAACCATCCAGTTTGGCGCCTCAGCACAGCACAGCCGATGAAAGGCCGACCCAGCGCGGTCGCTCGTAAACAAATAATTCGTTAGCCAAAGTGAGTTCCAAGGCGCGGCGGTGGGGCGGTATGCGGGCGGCTTAATTTGACGTCGAATATAAACAGAGGCGGTGCTTTCTAAGAGATCATTGATTCCATTCATTACTCCAGATAGCGAGAGGCCTACGGTGCGGTGCTAATTATGATTAGCATCCAGTTTGGCAGTCGCAGCACCCGGCAAGGTAATGGATCAGCCTGGATCGGATCACGGGGCAAGTTCGTTGATCGGGGCGATGTTTGTTTGTGCACATCGCTACGGTGACGAAGTTAATTGCTGGCCACGCGGGCTGCCATTAGACACGCAGTTAAGCCGCAACGGATGGTTGACTAATAGCGCGACGCGTTCCTCGGTACAGCGGCGAAGGCCTAGTGTGCCTTTTGTCTTCTGATTTTAATAATCAATTAAGTAATGGTTTAAGTTGCAAAAAGCAAAAAATTATTTAGTTCATGGGCAGGCACTCGATGGTGATGGTGAACTTGCCTGTGAACTGCCCACAGTTGAGGGACACTCGAGAGATGAGCAGATTGGATGGCAAAGTGATTTCTTTGCAATTAAGCGATTGTTGGTGCTTGCTTGGCTTTGAGGGGCATCATTGGCGGATTTCTCGAGAGGAGACCGTTTCAAGCACGTCCTCAAGCTTACGTTTGTAAGCACCGACTTCGTTTAAAGTAATCGAATGCTAGAGAAATCGTGAACATAAATCGGCTAGTTTTCTGCTTATCTACTCTTGTTAATCACAGAAAACGATTGAAATTGAAAAAAATTCATCATGAGCTGAGGTGGTTAACGCAAGGTGGTCTACAAAAGTGATTTGTCCGAGGTCATGTACCTGCGTGATTATATGAAGGACCATAGAGTACTCCGTTATCTTCAGAAGTTATGAATGTCAAACTGAATAAATGCAAATGAACAATGACAAACGGGGTTTTCTTAACTTAACTCTTAATTTTGGACGGATATTCGATCCAACTATTCCAACTGCTGGAAATAGGTCGACTTGTCATCACACGCCCACGTGTTTTGAAGGCAGGACATCGATACTTTTGTAGAATGTGTTTTCCTTCGTCTCACCAACTGTGTGCCAGGTGCCGTTTCTTGTTCGATGTGGGAAAAGGAAAATTGCCAACATCGCTTATAAATTTCAAACAAAAAATGTGAATCGTCATCACATTGTAACGTAATCCATTCACTGGAATACTCGTGGTATCGTTATCTTCTAAGAAAAATAATCGAATGACACTGTTGTTCTGCCAGCAAGAAAACATCACTGACTTGTCATTTGTTTCTGCTGAATAGGGAGGTTTCTTTCTGATTTGCCTTGGGCTTTTACTGTTTCGTTGCAATGGTCTCAACTGAAAATTCATTGTAACCATTAGAAGCAAGGTTAGTGTAGGTACCTAAAATGTTGTTTACTTCAAGCCCTTGTCTCCACTCTTCTCCACTGAATTATTAAAAGTCGTTTGTCATTTCGATGATAATCAATGAGGGATGCAAGTCCTTTGTAAAAGGCATCGTCCTGTCATAAAATTGGGAGAGTTTCGTTTCACAAACCACGTCATGGACAGAAACAGAAAATAATCGTTTGGTGTTAGGTGCGTATAAATTCGATTTGCGATCGATATCTGTGCTCTGGCATTGATCTTACAGAAACAATTCTTTAATCTTTCACTATTTCTTCAAATAATAATAACTGAGTGGCGCAGCAGCCCACAAAGGACAAGGACTTAGCTTCTGCATAAATTACTAGTGCTGTGCTTGCTATTGTTCTTTGACTAACAGAGGGGACCTGCACTCCGAACGGCGAGACGTGAGAAGCTTTTCAGAGACAATCAATGTTGTCAGCAAGAGGTTCTTCTTCCTCTTGTGGCGCTACAGTCCGGGGTGGACCTGAGCCTTAATCAAGATGCCTCTCCAGCCCAGCACGATCTTTCGCCAGCTGCCTCTAGTTGCGCACTCCAAGTTGGTTGAGGTCCTTCTCCACTTGTGTGCGCTACCTTAGCCTGGGCCGTCCTCTATTGGGTTGTCCCAATGACTCAGATTCGAAGACTTTTCCGGCAGGAGCAGTAGTGTCCATAAGCTCTACATGGCCTAGCCATCTTAAGCTTTGTATCCGAAGGTGCTTGACCAGGCGCATGTCGCTATACAGCCCATAAAGGTCGTCATTAAATCTTCTCCTCCAGATGCCATCAATGCAAGCAGGACCAAAAATCGCACGGGAATCTCGAAAGAGGGTGGTGTAGTGAAAAATGCGAAGTGTTCCTTTCGGGAATCGAACCTGGATCTGCACTGTGTTGGTAGACGCACACTTCACGGCGACAACCACAATTTTCTTTATTAAACCAACATATTTACAATTTGAGAGTATTTAAGGCTTAAGACTTTAATAAATGTGAAATGATTCATCGTGAGGTTTGATTTATAATAAGAAATATGACACATAAGCTTAAGAGTGAACTTGAAAGTTTTACTATCTGCGAAAACAATAACTTACGACATTTCCTTTTTGAGAATGATGTCATTTAAATATTGGCAAAGACTGAGTCTGACCCGGTATATTCGAAATGTCTAATTAGAGGCGACTACTTCAAGTAAAACTTCCGGAATCTCGCGGATACCTCGAGTACAATTGGTTTCTAAAGCGTCTTTCGTAGCTGATTTACTCCTGAAGACCTGGAGCTTAACATATACCCAGAGAACATGGTCCAAAGATGCTATATCACTCGAACTAGGCGGCAGATTTACCATAGTAAACATGAAATTAAGTGTTCACTAAAGTAATTTCTCAACAAGTGCATTGTTTCTACGCTTTGTAGCGCATTTTAGTTGAAACCAGACCATTTGCTTGAATTTCAGGAAGCACATGGCCCGTTAACGAAGCCAAACTGATGAGCACGAAGACGAATCCATTCCTCATGGTCTTCGCATATACTCTCAGTAACAGCTACTATCGTCTCTTCAATTGGATGGATGGATGTGGTCTAACCGGTTGAGTATCATCCACTTATGCAAACTGGGAATCCAATTTTTCGAATGTTTTTGTCATTACTGGTTTCAGAAGGAAACTATATTTTGCTATGAGTCTTTTTGTGATATTTTGCCAAATGAAATTGAATAAAAATGACAAGGAAGTTTGATGTCTCAGTTTACCAAAAGGGACCCGACGAACTTGTACACGTACTTTATTTGCGTTTAAACGATGTCCTCCCTTTTTAATGAGATGTTCAGCTGCTTTGTCAATTTATGGAATACAACTTCCGTCTTTGTGCTTGAAATTTTCGTACGAGATCATTATTTTGTCACCAACCGTCATTTGTTTGAAGAATGGGTCCTTTTCATTTCTTTTACGATTCAATAGTAGGACAGGCATTTCTGAACATTCTCGAAGCTTCAGCCTCGGTTTTGTTACTCTGCAGCGGTTCTTGAGATTTTTGGAAATTAACTAATGTGGCAACGATACATTGAGCTGTCTGTTTCATGTGTTCTTGGGCTTAAGGACGTATTTTGTGCAGAGCTTGCCTCCTAGACAATTGGAACAGTGTATTTCCAATTTTTGATAAACAATTACCGTTTACAGTGTGCTTCTTTTTTGACATTAAAAAATTAACGAATTACCGTCTCAGTATCATGTCCATTGACATTATTAACATTTCCAGATGCCTATCTTGTATGGTTTTATTTATCAAAAAAAAGAGTACAGTATGGTACGTTTCTTCCTTCTGTCAATTTTTTTTCGCTTACACATCATTGAATTAATTAACAGCAGTTCTGTCCCAACCACTTTTCAGTACGGAATGTTATCCCTCTAAAAACGTTTTGGTTTTTGTTTTTGGTGGAACCATCTGTTAGAACAATAATCGACATCCATTTACTACAACTAACATTTTGACAGTGACCTCATTTTCTAGTTTCCTGTGCAGTGTACGCATATGGACGCACACTGTCTTTCAATTACATTCCTCACGGACTTCATCTCATCTGTGAATCGTCTTCAGTTCTTAATCCAAAATCAATAAAGAATTCCAAAGAAATGCCCACACCGCGCCTATGCACACACTAAAGTGTGAAGAAGTCTGTTCCTTGTTTGCAGAAGGCATTGCACAATGCCAAGAAGGTCGGCTTGTCAAATAAATCTTACAGCCGATTACACTCTCTCGAAGCCCTACCTTCACTCTGGCGTGCGTATGATGATGAAATATTACCGGCCGGGGCGACGTACAGCTAGGCCGACTGAAGAAAGGCCACAGTTCAGCGTTTTATTACCAATTAGACTCACCGTCTAACATATGTACTCGGTATGGCTCATTAGGCGCATCGCACACACAGCCGCTCTGCCGCACCGGGTGGGTGTAATGCCGCCCGACCAGCCGACCTAATGAATAGCCAGCAGTACGAATGTAGACTCCGTTGAGCGCGGCAAAATGATACAATTCCCTCAGGTTGCAGAAGAAGCTAAGCGCCACCGACGATGCAACCAAAGCATGTGTGCGAGGTGGCCTCGAGAGTGATGAAATCAGGTTTTTGGTTATGCGGTCATAACTCACCGAAGTGTCGGTGGATGGTGTTACGGCAGAATTCGTGATGGACCAGTGACTCGATGCTAGAGGATGAAATTCGATCCAGGAAGCAACACCAGCGAAGAGTGCCGGGTGGGTGCTGTGGTAATCCAACCTCGCCATATGGGCTTGAATTGCAAAGATAGATGGAATAAGAAGACGCACCATCTGGAACTGTCATAGAATTCACCAGAAAGAGTCAACTCCTGAGCATTCAGAGAATCCAGTGGAATGAAGTGCGGCACCCAAACTTCCACGTGTATGACCGTGTATGAAAGGGCATCAGTTCCCATGATCCGCAGGGGTTATGGGAGGGAACCCTTCAAACCATCGAACAATCAAAATTCCTTCAGAAAATTGCTTGCGGTTGCTGCTAATCCATCTGAAAGTGACCTGCAGGTGGCTCATCCAAACCGCAAACAGTCGCCAGTCTAGTCATAGAAAAACAATCGTTTAGTGCGCAGGTAGAAAGCGCCTGTGCGCGGAATCGAAAGCAAAAGAAACCGAAACAACCAGCAAAAGTCGGAAGTTGACCATTTGTGCGCATGCCCCCATATGCCACTGTTAGCCGTGGAAGCTTGTTTGCCGAGAGCTAGGCGCGTTGACTTTCCTTCACGCTACTACGTGTGTACGCTTTATGGCGGGAATTGTGTTGGAAATTTAATTGTTCAGCCACCGCGGCTGGGTGGAAGTTGAATGAATAGACTTGACGCAAAGGGTCGTTGCCACGATATGGAGTTGTGCATTCCCGTTATGGAAGGGAGTGGAGTGAGGAAATGAAAGAATGCAAGAATTGTAGGAAGTGGGGCGATGACGTTTTGGTTTGCCGTTCTAGAGTAGCTTGACATTTTTCCAATATCGTGCAATATTTTTTTGACTTTGTTTCAATTAGCTCTGAAAATAGTTGGCCACTGAATAATTTGAATGCGCATGTCAAACATGCTTGCCATTCGACGATATGTCATGAGAGTGCAAAAAGTGTCATGAGACTGTGAAAAATGTCATGCGAGTGTTCAAAATCTCATGAGGATGCAAAAAATTGTGGATCACTGGCTTACTTTCTCATAATCTGTTAAATCATCTGTCAAGGCTTCAATTATCATAAAGGCTTATTTCAGGCTTCTGAAAGAGACTTCTCCCTTTCCCGCTTTATTTTGTTTTGCATTAAGCATCTTCCATCTCCCTTCCACATCGACGTTGCCTTCAGGCCAATGTAGTAATTTCACGCAAAACCTTCTGACACAATTTCATCGTGTATCCAAGTCCCGAACAACTTCTTCGTTCCAGAATGCGATAATTACTCTCATGTCTGCGCTCCCCTCCTCAGCCGCACAACTGGTGCCACTTCGACAGAGTCCCTCGTTCATCGTCACCTCCTTGAGCTACAGAAAAAAAAGTAGAACTCTTAAGATGACGTTGAGCAAGCAAAGCAGGTACCTGTCACACTGCGGCAAGCGAAGCTACCACACGACAATAATGACAAAGACTTACAAAACTTGGTCAACAATTCCCAGTGCGACGCGTCAGTGATCCGCACTATGCTGCTCCATATGTCACCCTGATGGACAGATGTGTGTGCGTGCTGGGCCTATTGCCAGCCGTTACCCCTCCCCCCCATCTGATGATATTTTCGAGTTCAACTACTGACCTCATTTATGACGGTGGCGGTTGGGGCGAGACGGACGTGTATGCATTGCAGAGAGAAGAGAAAAACAAACTGAAACACACTCCTAAGGCCGGTCTTTGAGCTCAAGGTAGCGCCGCACCGCACCAGCACCAGAACAGACGCTCTGCGTTGAACAAGTGAGAAATGACGCACATGCCAGTGCACAAGACTATTTGCTACGGTGAACATGTCCAAGGCTGTTTCTTGCAGCTCTTCGACTTCCACTTCCAATGCCAATGTTTAGTATGCAGGCCAGATGCAGCAGTTCACTTGTCGTGTGCGAGTTTTTCTGTGGAAAGGTGGAGCAACAGGAGTGCTGCGCTGGTAATTTGAAATGAAGTGAAAACTGCTGAGAGGAAAGCGCTGCTGATGCGGCATGGTATGGAAATGTGGAAATGCACCATCCGCTAACGAGAACTGGTGTCGCAGGCTTTCCTTTATGTCCTTGTACTGGTTTTGCTCTGCAATCTGTTATCTTATCGGATCCGCTTCGCGAGCGCAACTGGTTTCTTTGTTTTGATTCCGTTGTGACTGGGACTTGTGGTGTGTGTGTGGGTTTTTTTTTCCACATTTTCAGGGTCAATGGATTTGGCGGGTTGGCTAGAATTGATTGGAGGATGGAAGATGAGATCTGAGGCGACGTTGCACTGAGTAGATTTAAGATTTTTTCCAGTGATCTCAGATGTTTGCATTTTTTTGGACGAAAGTTCAATTTGAAATGCCAGTAAATCATCAGCGATAAAGGTGGCTTCCGCTAATTGGAATTTCTTTAACGTGGACGGCTTTTTAACGACGTCGGTGATTAGGTTGATCTTGATCTGAATAAAGTCGCATACCTTGTATACCAATGAAAATGAACGCGCCTTGTAGGTTGGCATGGGTTCGCTCGTAAAATCACAGACACGACATGAATCTCGTCCCAAAGTTGGCGCAACTTTTATTTTCTTTTGGGAAGCACTTTCTTACGCCCATGCGATGATATCGACTAGGAAGTGATTGGCAAAGTTTGTGTGATGAGTTTCCTTTAGAGGCTTGTCTTGTGTGATCAAGTGTTTATGGATTTGCAAATGAATAGGTTTCAATTTTGAGAGCTTTGCCGTGAAGCAACTTACAACTGTTATCGTGCTATCGCACACTGATCTCATTCGATGAAAAAGAAATCAAATTGAGCCAAGCCTGTCTGGATTGTGTTGCATCACGTTGTGGAAAATGTCGTGGTTTTTCAGACATAAACTCCTTTAACAGCCTCTAGACAGAATATTCAATAGGATTGGAAAGCACATTCCCAATTTGCTTCAACAGTATTTGGGTGGTTTAACGTCTGTTTAGTATAATTGATAAGCCATGCCACTTTGATTGACGCTACAGTTCGATGTGAACCTGAACAAACAAACCTCCTTAATTTTTGGGTATCTGTCTCCAGTTTTGCACCCAAAGTTCGTTGAGGGTCCTTTCCTCTTGCGTGTGGCGCTCTTCCTTTACTGCGCCCATCCACATCTTGGGTTGGAGCATTATCGTTCATTTCCTTTAAACAAACAAATCGTTGGATCCTCACTCTTCTGTCTAAGTCAAGGTCAGATCGTCTGCAGTTCATTGGTTTATCGTTTCTCCACGCGACCGAAATTTATCAGAAGAATTTTTTCCTCAAAGCAGCTGACACCAGAATATTGCCCGCTTTTGATGAAATAGACGCAACTGCGCTATATAGGAGGACTTGGACGATTGAGGTCTTATAAAGGAGTGCTTTGATTATTCTAGAGAGGGCTTGATTTATCAAATACTTCCTTAGCCTAGGGAATAGACGCTAGAGTTACAGAAAGGGCTCGGTTTAACAATTACTTCCTTAGCCTAAGGAATCGGCGCTAGAGTTACTATCCGAATTGAAAGCGCTTCCTAAAATGAAATCTTTGGCAACCTCAACATGAATTGTGATGATATGCCGTAGAAGTCAGTGTTGAGTATCCACCATGTCTTTCGCCTTGAACTCATCTTACTTTCAACCCATCTTTGTTGCCATTGTTGCAATAGTTTCAAAAGCGACGATGCATTCTTCCGCCTATGTCCACATCGTCTGCAAGTGCGAGTAGTTTGACCGACTCTGATGTTGTCGTCTGAACAATTTTGTCAAGAATTATGATAAAAATGATTGAATGACAGCGAGTCGAAATCCTTTTTTGACATCTAAGGTCTCGGTTAGGTCTTAGCCGCCCTTGATGAAGCTGCGTACATTCTCCATCATCATCCTACCTAAACGGACATGTTTGGTAGGGATGTCAAAACAAGATGTTGCTCTGTAAACTATGGTGTAAACGCAACTTTAAAACTGAGAAAAATGTGAATTGAGTTGCATTACAGCCCACAAGAGACCAAGGATTAGCTTCTACAGCAGCTACTCGTGTTGTGTGTGCTACTGTTCTTTCACGAGAAGTTTCTATAGACAATTAATACTCTTTACGTGTTGTCAGCAGATCGAAAGAGGTAGTGCCGTGAAAAAATGCGAGGTATTCTGTCAGGGAGCCGAATATAGACCTTCAGCGTGTGGTTTACCAAGGAAAATTTAAAAAGAATGACGTTTAGTGTGGTTTACTTATTTTCCATAATAGTTTGAATGGCAGATTATCTTGTCAAAAGGACAGACTGCCTTGAACGGACTAGATTGACGAACGGCGTTCACCCAACGTGGAGGATAATATCTTATATTCGACGTTCGAAAGACTGTTGACGCTGTTTCCTTCTTTTGTCTGAAGTTCTATTCCTCGGACATGTTTTCCTCATCATCATCATCGTTTTCAGTGACCCGCATGTTTCACTGAAGAGATTGCGGGGACAATGCATGCACAAAAGACTTCCAAGTCGCTTGATCCTGCGCCATTGCCTCAAACTTATTAGGAGCTATATCCAAGCGTAACCAGGCCAGGTTTATGGACTTGATCCAACCACCCCGTTCTCTGTCTGCTTAGCTGATAAAATCATATCTAAGGCACGCCTCTGACCTCCGACTATATTTTACAGATGAGCTGCTGTTTTGAAAAGTTGCGGCGCAAGATCGTCAACTCTAGCAGCCTTCTTGCATTTTAGTTCAGATTTTGTTATCAACACTTCATATAGGTCGGTTTGATCACATTTCCATGTACATCATTCCTTTCATTCGGGTTGAACGATTAATTATCCCTTATAGCAGGACTTAAGTCCTTATTGCCGTTATACAGTCTGCGGAAATGGTATCTCCATTTCCTTAGCATCGATTGTCATTGTACTACCTTTGATCTCTCTTCAACGCTTCTGTTCGGGTCTTATACCCCTGACTGGTGAACTTTTCCTGTTCCCAACTTTCATTCCTCGTTCCTGCAGCCGTATCCCTCTTTTATTTGGATTGACCTCATTTTGCATTGCGTCGGCTAATGCACTTAACTGACGAGAGCGGCGACTCCCATCTTAAACTAAAAATACGTTTATTCTGAGTCCTCCTTCCGCGATGCAATCTCCACAAAGTAACAATTTCTTTTAACATCTCTCACTTTTAACTCCCAAAACCCTTAATGGACAATCAGTTCATCACACCATCAGTCATTTTGACAGAAGCATGTCGCAACAAATGCATACAACCGCATTTGTGACACCAGGGCCATTCCATGTCAGATGTGGAAAAGGTCCAAAGCGAATGCGATTTGGGATTACCGTCTCGAGTGATGAACAATCTCCAGTCAGGATTACCACTCAAAGCATGTTACACTCGTTACAGCACGATATAGCACAATCAGCCGCAACCATCCCTACCCGTCAACTTTCTATCGATCAATATGAAAACCGCGTACCCAGAGCTACGCGCCACAACTGACAAGACTTCTGCATTAGCGATCGATCGTAAAGCAGCCAACACTGTACTCTGCACTTCTTGTGACGGATGACGACAACAAACATTGGGGCTTACGAAAAAGAAACCTCATCTGAAACAAGATACGGACGCGCTCGCAGTGAGGCGCACGCCAACTGAATGCATAAACGGTCGTTGGAAAGGGGTGTTCGCTAGAACACCGCTTGATGAGCCAGACCAGATTTGGGTGACCTCAAAGTGCGCTCGGAGCAATCTAATTTTGCCTCGAAATTAGGCCAAACTGCATGGGGTTTCATTTGAATGTTTGATTGCGTCTCAATTGAAATTCAGGAAGTCTTTTGTGATTGAGCGATGAATAGATTTTGGGTTCGGCCCGCGGCAACGTTCACAGCAGCGATGTTGGCGGCGGTGTGTTCCTGGTGTTGCACGTCACAAGATTGATCGGTGATCTTATGTGCGTGTGTGTCGTGGAGCAAGAACCATGTGACGACAGGTTTAGTGATGGTTTCCGTTATACAACTACGTGCAGATGTGATGCGATGGATGGAAGATCGAGTGTTTTGTCATAAATGTCATACGTCACACGTCACTAAAGGAACATTGGTCTTTTGTTTTTTATGGCCGACGTGAGATGTTCTTTTATGGCGGAATATCTGTTTGGGGGGATCTGCTGTGGAATGAGAGCATCCTGATGATCGGTCGAGATCAAACGTGTGACAGAAGCAGGTGATTCAGCATCAGAAATGCAGTCAACGGATGTGGAGACGATTCTGATGAGTCAGTTAGTGATCTTGGAAATAAATGTCTGTTTCAGCAGGTGATCGTTTTTGTTCGTTTGATCATCGGCTTCAAAGGAACGAGGAACGAAGATTGCCAGCGAGTTGGGAGTTGTTGTGAAGTAATCACGTATCACGATCATTAGTGTAAGATCATTGCTTGCATGTGACAAATGAAAACGAGTGACTAGAGATTATGATCGAGACCAGAGCCGAAGAAGGGTGGAATTTATTTATCTATAGACGATCTCCCATCTTAAACGATCATGGTCATCTCCATAAGAGTAGATGGTAGAAGAGAGACTCGTGCTAGTGGTGGGGGTAGGCAAAAAACGCCAACAGAATGTAAATTAAAACGACCGCCGAAGTGATCTTGACAAACTTTCCATAAATTTGCCTCCAACCGTAACTTCAAACTGCCGGAAAATGATTCACTCTAAGTCACCTAACATTCAGGTAATTTGTATGTCTTAATGCGCCTTAGTCACTTCACTTAACGGCCTATCCTCTTCACAGCTCTCTAAGGCGGGTGAAGTCAAAGCATCAAACTTGACCTTTGCCTCCAATCATACCGAGCACCCGATTCAATTAACTTACAACGTAGCCTTTGCCCACCCTCTCGGTTGGGGCAAGAGATATAACAAATGTTTCAATTAAATTCCTCTTCGCACAGCTCCAGCTCCGCCCCAGCATTGCTCATAATAGGTGCAACCACTACTCGTCCCCCATGCGGCCTACACGAGAATCTCCGATCGTGGCGCTCTACAAAAACCGCAAATAAATGCAAAAAAAAAAAATTCAAAATCGGATAAATTCTCTACACAACATCGAGTGAGCTTCATAAAGTCAAGTGCAAGCGCGACCAGCACGAAGGCGGCGTGTGATACTTCAACGCCGCGACGATCCCACAACAATGGGTTTCACTAGCACGCTGCTGCTGCTTATGCGGTCACGCCACAGAGTCGCACCGACTCCATAATTAGTCACAAGTGGGAGTTGGAATCTCGTTGTAGGATCATCTACTCACCGATCTGAGCTGGGGCGACTTTAACGTGCAGCTACCTGATGCCAGCCTCTCTGCACACAGTGGACGGTGTGAATAATTGTACTAATTTGCCGATGGGGGATATTGCGCAGTTTGGCAGAAAAAATAACAGATATCGCTTTGTGATCGTCTGGGCTGTCAGACTTAATGTCAGAAGCGGGCGGCCAGCAGGTGGGATGCGTTTAGCGAAAACTGTGCCCTCTTTGTTATCCCAGGAATTAACAAATTCAACATCTCTGTGAATGCGACTGTGAGCTGTAATTGCGTTCATGTCAGAGCAAAGAGCCTGTATCCGGTTGGGTTGGGATGTAAAAATAAATTAGATGAGTTGATGTCAGTCGCGAGACGGTTTGTCAACACACTTGTCAAATTGTGTGACACTCGGCAAACATTTTGCTGACAACTTGATGAAAGTGGCGGCTTTTGAAGACTTTTCCCCCTGTGAACAGGGGGGAGGAAAAATGTTCATTTGCTTCATCGAAAGTGACCTGTACTCGTTTTGAGTGAACGATGATAAGGCAGTGCTTGTCAGTTTTGTAGGGACATTCTGCTTGAGAGATGGGCAAATAAAAACACATGTACTTAGTGTCAGAACTATTTTCACCCGCTGCGTGATTCAAGTTGACATGCTACTGAGCTTTTGGTGGTGAATTTATGAGATAAATGAAGTGGGTTGTAAACGTTTGTGGGAGTGCCCATCGAATTGAATGGTAATCGAATTCAATTTGCTAGGCCTTGCATTTCTGTGAAACTTGGAAATTCGGCAACATTTGAGAAAAATATTAGAGGAGTCTTGTGTGCAACCGTCTAGGGGAGCGGGCCACAAATGTCAAAAATGGATGAACAATTCTGGTAACGCAGACTTTCTGTATAAGGGTTTCTCACGAATTTTTCGTTCGTTGAAGAATTTTTGAATTTTTTATTTTCTTTTCTTTTGGTCTTCTAATTTGTAAGGGCAGAAGATTATAGCGTTCACAAAACATGAGAGAGACAGGGCTTAATTTTTGTTGTACATCCTTTTCCATGCTACATCCTGTCCTTGGAAGTGTCCTATATCCTTGGAGGAGCCGTGACCAAAGGTAATGTGCCTTTAAACTCTTTCAAAATGAGACTTTCGCTTATATATACTTCCATAAGGCTATTTGTCATTTTGCAAAAGCATCATTAAGTCATTGTGGCCTTGTGTCACTCTCAATTTATTTTACTTTTCCGACTAAGCAGCAGTGTAGAAGGTATGAGGAGTCGGGGCAAACATGGCAGTAGGTACAGAAAGCATGCTACTCCCCTGCAATCTTTACTTGAGCCCAGACGTTTTTTGAGGGTGGTACAGAATTGAGTACATTCAACCTAGCACCTATTTCAGGGAGGAGAGGGCATGCTGTCCCATATCTACTTTACTTTAAATTGTAACAATCTCGCAAGACTTTTCTGGACAGCTTCTACAGACTTTCCTTACATATGAACTCATGTCGCTGAAAATTGAGGGGTTTTGGAAAGTGATTGTGTGTCATAAGGCCTAAATTCAAAATATGGGCTTATATCGCGATACTCATCCATGAAGCCTAAGATTTTTGCGACTTGATTTCCATGTCAATCAAAAGGGTTCAGAATTAATGAAATTTTGGCAGCCATTTTGACAATGCGTTCTACTATTGAGCAAGTTTAATGAATCAGAAAAAATTGTATTTATTGTTTTTAACTCATCAGAGCAGACCAGAATAAATGTCCTTCTTCCCCAAAGGACAGTTTTCAGGTTCGGATTTTTAAAGTAGCACGCAGTCTTAGTTAGGATGCCACGGCTTTGGTGTCATACCTCTGTCGTATGGTCCATATTTTCAAAGATTCCGAGACGTTATTCAGGTTCAATGTCGTTAATGTTCCGAATTATTGAATCATCTTTTAGCTTTGGAATTGTTCTTGGTTTAATGGCGCACTTTTTCCTTTAACGACTTCAAAGGAGAAGAAGGTGTCAGATCACATGATTGGCCAATTAATATCACCACGACTTGAGACACTACGACCATTGAATTTTTCGATCAATGGAGTTATTGCTTTGTTGGCAATATGGGCAGTGACACCATCCTTTTAGAAGCACATATCGTCCACGTCCATGGTCGCCGTGGCGTAGTGGTAAGCGCGTCGACTGCCACGCAGAAAGTCCAGGTTCGATTCCCAGATAGGACACCTTGCATTTTTTTTCACAGCGCCACCTCTACCGAGTTGCTGACAACACTCAAAGAGTATCAGTTGTCTATGAAAAGCTTTAAATTTCGCAGTTCGAAGTCGGAAAAAAACTGTTGATGTCTTCTGCTCGTGAGCGAACAATAGCACGAACTACACAATTAAATAGTTGTTGCAGAAACTAGGCCCTGGTCCCTTGTGGGCCGTAGTGCCACTCCATTATTATTATCGTCCAGATCCATATCCTCAATTTCTGCATACAAGTAGTTCGCTTATATCTCGCAATAGCAAACACGACATTTGTTCTTCGCCACACTATCGTGAACAATAGCAATGTTTTCCACTGAACGAACAGACACTGGTATTTTGACGTTTTCTCCAGACCCGGATTGTTGCAATTTGCGCACAATTGATCAGAATCAAGAAGCCCATGACCTGCATTTTAATTAAATTCTTAACGAGCTGCTCAATTGTGTACCTCTCCATGGCTAAATTTGTCAAACATTGAAGTAAAGAAACCTCAAATTAAGTTGGGCAAAAAAAATTTCACGTTAAGATGTGATTCACTATAAACATCGTGCACTATGGTTGGACCACCCTTTATATCTCTTGTGTCGATCTATATGACAACAAATTGGTTATAGCGCGTTTGCGTGGCGTAATGGGTAAGTGCATAGACTAGAGGTGGAACTTAGACCCTCTGTTTAAAAAATCAGTTTAGTCCCGTCATTGCTTTCTAGCCGCAATTATTTCCTCGTTTAAGGCAAGAGTGCAGTCGATGAAATGTCCTCTTGTGAAACCCTGCCAATTTTCCCCCCTCGGAGAATGTTGTCATCATGAGGAAGGCCCTACCAAGAAAAGACGCCGTAAGAGTAACCCATGCCTCCTTAGACGAGCATCATGTGTGAATTTAAAAGAAGGACATAACGCCGCCAAATTGATAAAATTAGGTTGAAAGTTCTAAAGGATTCCTAAAATTTTTTTTACGCCCGTCCTTCCTCTCTTTCATTTTTCGGGTGGGAGTCTTCATGGTCTTATTCAAAGTTAACCTACCACAAGCTTACAGGCTTTTCGACATTCTTCAACTCTGTCCACCTCTACAGTCTTGCGTAAGAGAAATACATCTCTGGCTTTGAAAACAATCGTCCAAAGAATAGTCTGATAGTGACATTCTAACATTCGTATAAATCCTACTATAACAACTTGTTCTTAGTTTTACATGTTTTTAGCTGAAAATAAAGGCTACGTCTGCTCCCGTTATAAATAAAATAAACAATTCTAATAGAAACTAACTTGAACTCACAACCAAAAGTAACTAAAATGTTGTCCTTTTATTAAGCAAGAATACGATATTCCACAATGCCTTATAATCTTAAAATGCTGGTTGCTCCACTTTGTCTCCCGTTAATCCTTCTAACTCTCAAGACCCCCTCTCACTAATGCAACTGACACAGTCTGTTAAAATTTGTTTGTAACCTGTCAAGCAACCCAAACAAGAAATGACAATCTAACCACCACCACCACGCTGCACCAAAAATAACCCTGGGTACTGAATAACGTAACTTTTGAAATACTTTTGTCTAATTTTTTGCTTTTCTCTTTTTTCTTTTCTTTTTTTTTCTGATGGGCCGCCATTTTTCTATCGGTTGTCTCAAACCTCATTGAATCCAAAAAACAAACAAAAATCGACAAAAATTAATAATTTACGGTATAGCTGGCAAGTTCACGGTCAAAGTCCGTCCTGATGAGTCTCAGATGCAGCACAAGCCGATCGAGATCGCGTTCGGTGTCCAGCGACAACCGCGGCCATAGGAAACCCAAGCCACAGGTAAGCCGCCCCAACTCCAAGGAGGAACCCGACCAGTTGATTGCGGTTTGTTTACATGTTTGTTTTTCTGTTTGTGCTAACAATCCGACTTAACACACGTCGTGCGCCCCCTCACTTCACCGTGCATCAATCATTCGCCTCTAACTTCACTCGCGTCTCGCACCATCTCACAGACCTTGCACTGGCTAGTGCTAATTCACGGCTAATTCACGCTTCACTTTCACATCTGCACATCATGCGATCACTCACAAATTTGCTATAAACTGCTTCTTCTTCTTCTTCTTCCGATCTTCTTCTGATCTTCTTCATCATCTTTTGCCGCTGTCACTGCCGAGGCAGATTCCTCTGCCAAGGTGGAGTGATCGCCCGTGATAATCGACCTCTGCGTGGGAAAAGCGTCACAAACAGCAATTTCCCCCACCCTAAGAAACGACAAGCGATTGTGACGTAACGCCACTGACAGCTGGCAAATGACAGGTTGTGTAAATCACACACGCCAATGTTTTGACGTTTGAGCAAGAAAGAAAGTGCCTGCGGTCAGGTTATTTTTATCAAACGCATTCATAATTATTTATGGTGGCTCGCTGTGGAAATCGCTTGGGCAAGCAGCATGCGCGTCACGTAAATGTGATCAGGGGGTAAAGTGAATGACAATCAGCACCACATTTCGCCGTACTTGGTGCGCTCTGCTAGCTCAAGAACCTGCACGCAGGTGAATAGATAATGGAGCCGACAGAGAGGCGGCTCCACTTGACATTTCAATGCCGCAGAGGGCGAAACGGCCGATCTGACAGCTGCACTTTGTAAATGCGAGCTTCTGCAGTGCTGCCTATCGTCAGTCATGATATTTTGCGGCGACGCGTTAGGTAAGGCTTTTCCTTTCTCTTCGGGTACTCAGTGGCGTCGCGTGGCGGATTTACATATCAAGTAATTACCCCGTCTGAGCATTGCATTTCCATCGGGCGCTGAGTTGCGTAATGACAGGTTCTCCAGTTAGCACCCACCGCTGTCCTTGATAGAAGAAATTACGCAACGGCAAAGAGTGCAGATGCCATATGCGGCCTTCTGAGGACGTCGAATGTCAGGTGGGACGCGTCAGTTGAGGGAAGTGATAAAACTCGTTGAAAATGACCAGCTTTCGGATTGTTGTCATATTTTGCATGTCATTTGCTGTAAATTGAGCGATTATGTCGATTCCTGAAGGTCAGAGACCGTTTTATTTTTGCAATTAAAACCCATTCCGGATACATAAGGCGTGCCAATGTCGGACGTTGCCCATGTGCACAACTTCATGCCCAACGGTTCTCGTCTATTTACTGCTGAAGTCTATCTCATTAACTGAATCCATTCAAATGCCAGTGTATGTTTACTAATGTGATTCTATGTAATGCGATGACTTCTAACCTGGGCCGTGTGATTCAGAGTATCCGGTGGTGGAATAAATGAATTATGTATCATCGTGTCACGCTTAAGTGAATTTTACAAATTGCTCTCTCAAAAGCACGGCACGGTGTCACCGGCAGGCGACGGTTGAAATTCATATTAAATTCGAAAAGCTTTCAAGCGCTTGGTTGGAATCATTGCTTTATGTACTGAAGATCTTTCGTTTAGTGAGAGCACGAACCTAGTTGCTTGAGGAAAAAACATGGTGCCGGCTGGGCATAGTTTTGGGGGCTTTTGTGCGTTAAGCATATGAATGATTTTGCTATGGATGAGCAGAATTTTGGAACTTTTATGTGCTTAGTCTTCGAGAGGTGGCATTTTCATTCTTCTAAGGATATGGAGATAAGCTCAGTTCGAAACAAACTGTTCCTTCTAGTTTAGCGATAAAATTTCAAGAAGACCTACTTACGATCGCTTCAAAATTGTTATACTTTTGCTCATTGCATCCCGAAAATTATTGTTACATAATTTTAAAAAAGGGAAAGGGATCTATATATCTCCGATATTACTTGCTAATCTTAAAAGAGTATATATTAATGTTTCTGTTGATTTTCTAACAGACTGTGGGAAATCTAAAAATGCCACGCAATGTCCAACTGACCAGTGCTCTTTTTAAGAAGCAAATTTGATTTTCTGTAGCTAAGGGCTCCGGCGGTACCAAATTTAATACACATGACTCTTGCAATTTTGGTATTGCTTTATAAAGAGATTCAGAAGTTGAGGAACTATCCGAAAAAAGTTTTCTGAATGCTGAAGTGATTTAGGCTATTCCAGATATTTTTGTTCCAGAGAAAACATCGCCTGGTTGAGAGAAATTATCCGTACACTCAAACTTTTTTTAATTCCATGGGATAGACGAGCAATAGAAAAAAAATCATATGTATGAAATCGTATGGTTGTCATGCACTTTGGGTACTGATCGCCGCTGCATACACTTTGGGCTGCACGCCTCATACGAAAGTTATCTATAGGCCTGTTCTAATTTCTCTATAAGTTGCAGGAGGATAAAGGAGAGTAAGGCTGAAGAACGGGGTGGACCTGGACTTCTATTTACAACTCTCTCCAGAAAAAGCGGTCTCTCTCTAGCAGTAAACAAAGAACCTCATTCGAAGATGTTTTCTGACTCCTTATTTTAATGGCCTAAATTTAAGAGAAATCTTAAATACTCTCCTTCAGATGTCTTCAGGGCAAAAATGATCAAAAATTCGTACACACGTTTATTCTGTGAAGCAGACTGATGTCACATTTCTAGACAAGACTTTTTTGAAAGACGAGGAAAACGATTTCTCAATTCGACTATACCAGTCATCCCTGGAGGGGCTAAGCCTCAGAGAAAACATCGCATTCAAGAAGCCGAAAACCGGCAGTCATACATCATAGAATACTTGATCTTTGTTTCAGGGGCCCGCTCTATCGGATATAATAATAATAATAATAATAATAATAATAATAATAATAATAATAATAATAATAATAATAATAATAATCGGATATACCGGGAGGATTTCATGGCCATCTTAGGCTAACCATTGACATACATGCGCTCGATGTGGCTGGGTGGAGAGACCAGAAATGCCTTGGTCCAAATATTATCATGCTCATAAAGTCACTTATTTTGAAATGATATTCAAACGTTTTGCTTGTCCTAATAGCCATTTCCGAGTAAGAGTACAATTATCTGGGAAAGTTGAAAGTTTGGAAAGCGGCTTTATGTTGATGCATCGGCGTTAGTGAAAGTTTAATGTGCGTAATGTGTAATCTCAAAATTGTGTAATGAACGTACGAGTACATTTCGATAGTGATGTTCTTTTATGCCAGTAATGAGTCCTTCAAGAAATGGTTTTTTTGACTTTCGAAAGTCATACGTTGTGGTCCTACCAATTTTTAGCCAATTCGGGTCAAAATGTTCGAAAAAATGTTTATTGAAAGTTTTTCCGGAAAGTTTTTTTTTAGTTTTCAAGTACGTCGGTGTAGAAATTGAAGAGGCTAAAATTGTTAAGATCTCTGTAGCAGAATATCGAATCTAATATTCAAAATCTACAATCTGCCTTGAAAAATACATATACTCTAACCTTGCTAGCCGAACTTTGTGTTTTTGGATGCGTTGGGTGGTGGTTCTTCGGCTGCTGTCCACTCCGCTGACTGCCGATTTGACTCTGGAATGTGGTGGAGGATCCATGTTTCATCTATTGTGACAAACCAATGCAAAAAGTCCTGCTTATTGTGTCGAAACAGCTCTCAAAATCATCGCTAGGTTGTCGTTTTTGGTCCATGATGAGCAAACGCGGCACCCATTCCGAAAACAGTTTTCTCATGGACAAAAACTCATGCAAGATACTGCATACACTGCCATCTGATATCTTTAAGGTGTCACCTATCTCACGCAATTTCTCTTTGCAGTTTTCCAAAACGATTTTGTGTACTTTTTTGGCGTTTTCAGGTGCAACCACCTCAATTCGCCTTCCAGAGCGTTCAGCATCCATGGTGTCTGTACGGTAATGTTTAAAGTGAGCAAATGGCAAAAGGGGCCTCGCTTGAAGCACTGTAACTTGTCAGTCCCGGGACTTATTGAGTGATGTGTTAACTTATTTTCAAAAGATCTGTCGATTTGTACATCGATCGAACGATAAAACTGTCTTTATATTTTTTACCCGACTGGAGCCATCCGAAAGGTTCTCCAATCTTAAGCGTTCGTATCCTAAAATTGCATGTTATATGTTGTCCGTCTTGTTTCAAAATTTCATTGAAACCGTTAAATGAAGAAGGCGACGGACAGATGGATAGATGTCAACAGTACAGTCAGGATTTTGTGAAGCCAGGACAAAAGTTCAATTGAAGAATGGCATATACTTATAACTAATGGATATTGACTTGACTTTTGACAGATTATTTTGTTATCCTTAATTTTTGTCGAATCTTAGAGGCTCTGAATATTTGAATAGAGTGTTTTTTAATTCTTTTTCTGTGAAGTTGCCCATTTGCAAAATGCAACAAAGCCCGATTAAACATAGTTGATGCATGTATTATATTATGGCTGTAAATCTCTTCAGGACCATATGATTGTGCAATAATATTTTTCAACCCACCTTGGTATGGAGCGAGGCCCTTCTAAAACCTCTGCCGCTCTAGGGGTCGTAGCACCCGTTAGAGAATGCAACTCCACACTGAGCCGGAAAATTCCCCTAACCGCCTGACCTGAAAAAATAGGGTAAACAATCTGATTCAGACCAGTCAGCACGCTACACTAAGCTCGACTCTGCCCGCGATTTTGGTATTAAATCACAGTGATACTCCTACAAATGGCCTACCACACGGTCATGCGGAAATCGAAGTTTCAGGGGCTCCTAACCCCCCGTGGCACCAGAATATAGCTTCTGATCAAGTTGTCACTACCAGTCAGGCTCACTCAAAACCTGGGTCTCGTAGCCGCCATTCCTCCACTTAATGGTCTTTGGCTTGATGAGTGATTTCGTATACAATAATAAAAGTGCTACGGATCTAATTTCGTATCAAGTGATTCATAAATCCAGTCACATTATCTGGAGAGTAGATACAGACAGAAGGCATCTCGTTAATCAATACATGCGCGTCAGTAATTAGATGACGATGTATTTGCGTACCTTAATAGAGTCAAAGTTACTCCCGCCGTTTACCCACTCTTACTTGAATTTCTGCACTTTGAAATTACATTTTCGTCATTTGCCTATGGTATCACTAAAGTCCTTCATAGGTTACCTGTTCCAGAAGAACTAATCCATCGCCTTCGAAGTTTCGAGTCTCCATCTGCAGCTTCAAGATAACCTCTCAAGAAACGCATTGACGTCTGAACGCAAATAGAAAATGTTCTTCCCTCAACGACTCAATTTCAGATAGAGTCTGACCTTACGACATCAAAACTCCCGGAACGCTCACTATTGTTTGGTGATATTGGGGTTTTGGCAACATTGATCATGATACCTTATAATCTGAAATCTTCTAAGTATCGGTTGTGCAATTTTTTGACAAGCTTTCGGCAGTCAGAGGTGGGGAGGGATGTGGGAAAGATTTCTATGTAAATCTAAATTATACAGACAATGCAACAGAGGATGTTCTCGATTATGATAGCAAGTGAAGACCACCGTCGACCAATGTGGTGTACGTAACTAATGGCAGCTGGCTCAAAGGATTTTTTGGTCCGCCCCTGACTGCAAAATAATACACCTTATCAAAAGTCTTTGGAATACTTTGTTGCATCCTGTCCCTATCCCCTTGCACTTAGGATGCAGGTGTCTTCTATTGACTCGGCTCGTTTTCAACTGCCCTTGCACTTTTAAGTCAAGATTAAGAATGGAATCAACATTTATCCCGTAGCTTCGTTCATATGAATTTTGAATAACAACAACTTACCGCATCAGACAAAATGCATTTAAACTTCCAAACCACAGACACTCCTCGCTGAGGAAGAATTTAATGCCCTGCCTTCAACATTCCATCGTCAAAGTAGCAGCTTTCGAGCTGTAATTGAATTTAAGTTCTCCCATTACGTCGCCGCTGAACCGTCCTCGTTGCCGCACTAAATCCTCGCACCACATGATGTCATTAGCTCGTGCCAAGCACATCCCCGGCACTTAGTGGTTACTCTTCGAGATGCAACTCGAGCGTCCGGCGACGCACTGCAACTGCTGTAAAACTATCTGCAGCCTCCGTCCGAAGAAATGCCCACTTATGCAATGCATCAAGTATCTCCCGCGGCCGATAAATTTCAGTCTTTAGTGCCACCAATTAGGCGGTATTTTCGCCACTGACCGCCGCCCGACACAGGCCGTCACATCTGGATGTGGATGGATTCGTGCGTGCGTCCCATGGGCTACGATCGAGCGCACACCGCCCGCCACCGATGGGCTATTTTTGAGTTTATAGACGCGCCTCTGCGATGGGTGCAGGGTGTGTGTACGGAGTTTATGGATGTTTTTATGATTTTTTATTCGTTTTTTTGTGCTCTTTTTAGATCGGTCCATGGCCCTGTACTTGGATGAGATGCATGCACTATTTGCAGTTGAAACAGGTGAAGTGCAAGTGTTCCATTAGTAAACAAGTGGATTTGTGTCTCGCTAATGTTGCGCAAGGAATTCTGGGTGTCGCTCTGTGGTTTTGTGTGTGTTTCACTGTTCATTTGCTTTTGTGTGTCACTGTTGTTTTTGTTGCTATCTGTGTTACTCGTTTCTGTTGTGTGGGAGTATCTCAAATTAACTTTTGTTTTTTTTTATTTTTATTTCAGGTAAGTTGCTGCGTTTATTTTTTGCGGATACATTTAGTTTGGGAATGAACTCTGATCACTCAATGAAACGTGCGTCAAATGGGAAGATTTAAACGCGAAATCTGCTGGGGAATTGTAAAGATGGTAAGAGAAGTGTAAAGTGTAGTAATAAGAGGAGAGGATAACCCGTATCTTTGGGAATAACACGCATTAAGTAAAATGGAATAACTAAATCTTCAAGAACATCGCTGGAACTACAACAAAATGTCCAGCCAAATCGTTATAGGACGGAAAACCAACTTGGCATGATAAAGTTTCGGTTTCATCACTAGTAATACGTGGGTTATGGTAACGCGAAATAGAAATAAGTTAGAGTTTTAGGTTACAACAGTCCATGTACTCTGACTTCAATTTAAGGGTTAAGGGAACGTGGAGAGAATCTTAAGGGAACGTTATGTTCAAAAGATCGTCTCGGCTTCGAGACTGGCGGAGTATCAATTGTCAAATGATTTTATGAAATTATGTCTTCAAGGTCCTTGAGATCGATTAAAGTGGTTATTTTGGTGACACAGATTTGAAACTTGATGTTATGAATGATCGTGGCGATCATTTGAAGAAGTTTACTTAACAACGACGCAGTTACCTCGGTCCCAAAGGTATTCGTCTCATAAGCCGATACCTTCATTTCATTTGTATGTAGTTGGGGGTATGGGGGTATAATCCTCGAAATTTCCAAAACACGCAAAATTCTGAATAATTAAATCTCGAAAAAGTATCACAGAACAGTAAAGCATAAAAGATGGATAGATTTCTGAAATGGAAAATCCAAAATTTACCAAAATCAAAATCTCAAACGAAGATCTCAAAATGTCCTTAATTTTAAAAGTACAAAAATCCAGAGCTTTTGCAACTTGACAATTCTGCGAACTATTTGTCAGCACTTACTCCAAATCCTATACTCCATGTTTTTCTTTCGTGAGGTGTTGTAGGGGGTCAGTCCCTCCACGAACTTCTTCGAAATGTTTCTTTCGGTATCAAATTTTTCGAGATTTGGGCTTTTTAGGAGACTTTTCGAGAATTTGGATCTTGTGACTTTTGATTTCGTGGACTTAGATCTTGTGATTTTTGATATCGGGATTTTGGATTTCGGGCTGTTATTCTCAATCCATTGAGGATTTGAAGAAAGTACAGATTTCGCATAATGAATTTTTTTCTCTGATTTGTAGAGTTTTCTGATTTTGGTATTTTCGGGCATTTCAGAATTTCGGGCATTTTTAGATTCTGACCATCTCTGCTTGATTGTTTAAATCAGAAAAGCAGTGAGTATCACTCCATAGCTTAGACCGTTGATGCCGTCAAACTAATACAGCCAGATTCTGTGGAGGGCTTGAATACTACCCTCATGCTTGTGGACAGGCTTCACAACAAATTGTACTTTTTGAAATTGTCGCTAAATTGACAAAAATTTGCTTCATTCGATAACTTCTTTTTTATACAAATAACGAATCTCCAGCCAACAGCTATCATCAGGGTTCGAAATTCACCGCATGTCTCACGGCGCGTCTAGACCCATTTTGTACTCCAAGATGACTTCAAGTTAAATTTTTAAAAAATAAGCCGGCTTGACTCTTGGACAATGTTCAACTCAACTTCTTTTTGTTTGAGGTTGGGATACACTGCACTGGAGTGCTCAGACTCTAAAAGTGGTCCATAGTACTATCAGGCAGTAACCCTCATTTACTGTGGTTTCTTGGTTTTTTGAAAAAAGACCAGCAGGCGCTTCTGTGATAAAGAGCTTAAGTTTTCAGCTCCCACCGCCATATGATACGAGCAAATGCAGGACATTGACAGAGAAAGTGTTCAATTCACTGCCATCTGGCCAGTCTTATCGTCGTCGCAGAATCAAAATTGGACAGAAAACATGGAAATGATCAAATTTTCAAAGCAACGATGGCCAGAAGGCCCTGAGATTGCAAAGTACTCAAAATGCTCAAAGTGCAACATTCCGGTATAACATGGATTCCATCATGATTGCCGATTTTTGCCACTGGGTTTTTTTGAAAATTAAGATAATTTATCTTTGAGCTCAAAATATCGCTTCATGCGCGAATCTCGTTAGGAAACACTTTGTCTTCTCATTCCACACCTTCTGTGCACACCGTTGATTCCAATTGCCGTCATAACCCGACAAATTTACAATGTTGCGTAGTCTCTCCTAAATTACACTCTTTAAGCAAACATCGATAAAGTCACCCTATCTCGTCAACGTTCTCATTCCTATTAACGATTTTCACCAAATTGCCGCAGCTTATCGAACTGCGGTAAATATTGAAAATCGCACCAAGCACCCATCCACTCATCAAGAAACAGCCTCAACGCACTAGCCCTCTGTCACACCCAATTCCATCGCCGTCGGGGAGTGGGCTAAATGGTTGTGAACCTACAACGAGGCATAAATCGATGCCCCCGGCGAACTGCGCACCGCCAACTGCCACGCCAAAGCCTCATATCTCCATTCTTAGGCAACTGCGCGTCAGCTGCACTTGTTGCAGATAAGCAAACTCCAGCGGCTGCCTTCTTTGGCGCTGGCTGTGTGCTTCTACTTCGAGTCTATCCGGTCTGTCGGTGAGACGCAAACACGTCCTGCCCTTAAATAGGCTCCTTTCGCTGAGAAATTGTCATTTGCCGTGGCGCTCTCGGTATGGACATGCGACGACTTTTTGTGTCACAGCCCAGCAGGCCGGGGAGCAATGATCTCTTTACGAGTGTCCACCTGCGCGTCGCCATCAATCACAGAATCAGAGACACTTGCGCTCCAGTTCGTTGACGCAACATGTTGCCAAGAGATTCCAAGTGACTGTCTCGAAGTGTAGCCTCGTTTCAGTGCATTCTCGACGTGCCACCCACCCACGGAGTGCCCGGAGGGTGGATCGGAATAAATGTGAATGTAAACATCTTAATTGGATTTGCTTCCAGAGGGGCTCCGACATGCGTCCCGCGTGTTTCTGGAGATTAATTGAAATGCCACTGGGAACACGGCAGCTCAAGCAAAGCACTCATCAGCTCCAAGATTATCAAACCTAATTGGTGATGGTGTGCGCAATAATTTACGAGGAACATTCAGACACTCAGTCGACCCACGAGGAGCACAAGCATCGGACGGAGGGTGCGGTGCATCGGGGCTAAATTTAGATTGTTTTATCAGTTCGGCAAGATAGGCGCGGTGCAGTAGCGCGGCGGTATTTGTGTTAGGAAGAGGAATTCTGAACATTTTTGGATGCGCCCCAAGCAACGAGTTATATTAGGATACGAAGTTCCCGAACACACCCTACCCGGCACTCTGATGACGGGCCATTTGGGCCGAATAGATTTCTATTTCTGACGCTTCGAGCCGCATTTATTTTGATTGAGTGCCATCGGAATGGGAGTTTCATGTTGGCAGCGAGGGACCGCATTTCATTGGAAATCAAAGTGTCTGAAGCTCTAAATTTGGGGCACTAAGGGGTGTGAATAAATCACGGGGAAGTGCTTTAGGGATGCACGAGGGATGTGAATTGCATTTCTTTCTTCGGTAGGAAACAGCAGATGATCGGGTCTTGAGAATGAAATAACGACGGCGTTACACCATAAATTGCTAGATTTTCAGAGAAGGGGAGACTGAGAGACTCATTTGTTTGTCGTTACTTTTGAGGATTCATGGGGGCATAACGAATTTTATTGTGTAAAGGGAACATGATGGTGGCGCGGGATGAATCACAGACAATCCAAAGCGTCATATCTGGAAATTTTTACATTTCGGACAATTTAATCAGAGTTTGTCCACACACGAAACTAGATACAAAGATTGCGGCGTACTTGTTACTCGCAAAACTTTAGTACTTTACAGTTTAAGGTACCCATACGTGGTGAAAAAAGAGCAGCGTTTCGGCAGATAGGCAGAATCCATCAGACACCATAAAACTTGAAAATCTGAATTATGCAAACCCAGACAGGGCGTTTGCAGAATACAACCGTACATATTCTTCTTCTTCTTTGAGTGGCATTACAGGCCGAGGTGGACCAGGGCCTCAACCAACGTGTCCTTCCAGCCAGGGAGGTCTCTTGTCAGCTGCCCTCAATTTCGCACCCCAATTTGGTTGACGTCCTTCTCTACTTGTGGGCGCCATCTCAACCTAGGCCGTCCTCTGTTGCATTTTCCCCATGGCAAGACATGGTGTTCCTCTATTGCGTATGTTCCAATGGGTCAGATTCAAAAATTCACCATCCGTGTAAGTTGAATGAATTTTTTAGAGGAACGTGACTTGTGAGTTTTGCGCGATCTTCTCGAGGATAATATTGGAAAAAGGGAGCATGACTGCGTGTCGACTTGTCTTAAACATTTTTTGACACTGAACGTCGTTTGAACCTTAACGGAGCGGTGAAAGTTCTGCATCGTCATCCAACACAATCTGACGAGCTTGGTACGAATGACAAAATTAGACATCCCACAGTATAGATTGTCCCTATGCAGTCATATGCGGCTCTTTAGACGACAATTAGGCGCTGGGTGTCGATTTATACATTTTGGGACCAGTCGAGAATCTGTCGCAGTGTAAAAATCTGGTCTATGGTGGATTTTCCTGGTCTGAGACCACACCGATAACTAACTTTCAGGCTGTATACGAATGATTTCAGAGGCTTCCAAAAGGGGATCTTGTATGTTACACTTTGTGAAGGAGATGTGTGTTGGGCACAATTGCAGAGGTGTCCTTTTTTACGAACAGGGCAGACGACATTGAACTAATCATATCTCACAAATGAACTGGTGCATGTGCTCAATCAGGTCCACTCCAGTTGCCTTAAAGACTTTTAGAGATAGCTCGTCGACTCCAGTAGCCTTGTTCGACTTCTGTCAGGAATTTTGTTTAGAAGTTTCGTTGCACACGGGTGAAATTTGAATTTAAAAAAAAAGAAATATCATTTGGTTCATTTGTTTCGCTTTTCGAAATGTGAGGCGAAAAATTTTAAATGTTCTGAAATCGATTTCAAATCATTCATTGCAGACCTCTTGTTAGGATTTTTGTTAAGAGACTCCGTCGGGGGAACCGAATTTTTACACATGATCATCTAGAATAGAACATTTTGCCTGTCAGCAGTGTTTGGTTCGTCATCGAAGTTTATTTGGCTGATTGACTATCAAGACCCATCCCGGAAAATGTTAAAATATTTGAATGGATCTTGCTGAAGGTGTTTATATGGTGTGTGGTTAAAATCATTTCGAAAAGCAAATGAATCTTGGCATAGTGTAATTTACCCTTCTCTCCCTTTTTCGAATGACATATCCTGAAACTGAAAATGGTCAACTAGACTCTGTTTTATGTGCTCTACGAGGTGGGTCTGATAAAAATCAAGCCTCACTGCTAGCGCCAACAATAGTTTACTATCGTGTGGTGCATTCAATTGGATGGCTACTGTCCGCTTCCACAGACGGTCAAATAGGACTAAAAGTCCGTTTCGGTCGAAATAAATGGACTCAGGGGTGTGTGTTTGACTGCGTGTGGAAGGGGGCTTTTTAGAGGATTTTAAAAAATGGAAAAAGGGCAAATATTGGGCGTTGACTGAATTGATTTCTTTGGAAGAGAAGATATATCATAGAGGGCTTAGATGCTGGGTGGGTGATTCTTCTTCTTCGATGGTGGCTATCAAATGTTGAGGGCTTCACCTTTGGACCAGTTGAACGTGTTCGCACGTCGGCTATTAGTTATCCATGCTCAGATTCCCCGAAAAATGCTACTATGGAGAATAACTTGACAGCAATATTGGCAGCCTGCCTCGAGATAACTGAGTAGGTAGATCAAAACGATGCGTGGGGTATATGAGGCAGAAATATTTGGTATGAAGAAACTATCTGCGAGATGGGTGTTGCGTTTGCTTACTCCGGACAACAAAGGCAACCGTAAGACCACTTTAGGATAATATTTGCTGTTGTTTAAGCACCTTCCTAAGAAGGCAAAGACTGTCCTATCGGCTTGAAAAGTGATGACCATCGATTTCTGAGATTCACAAGGTATGACATCGACTACTTGGTGAAGGGCAAAATGTTTACAGGGCTTCAATATATCGAATTTTTGGGCCGGTTCGACTTCAAGTCGCAAAAAGAATAACCAAATTTGGTGAAGAAAAATGTCTATACCTCTGCCGAAGGCGCGACTAAACTGAACGATTTGGGCAACGAACAGCTTTTTATTCCACCATATTCTCTAAACTTGGTCTAGTGCGCCTTTATTTCATTTTCAAACTTGAAAAAGTCACTCACCGGGCAGTTTGAGTCGAATGGGGGGTTAATGCCGCTCGGAGCCCAACTTTGCAGACTTTCAGGAAACGAATATTTAAAGAAGTTGGAACACTGCTGTATCAACTGTATGGAGTACAGTGTGTTGAAAAGGAGATCTTCACTTTTCCAAAAGCCTCTATATTCATTTGAGGGCTCCTTTTTGAGTAGAAGTTAATTAAGATTTTTTTGCTCTTTTTTCTAAACTTACGACATTTTTGTGCAACGCTACACTCTAAAAAGAAGTTGCACCTCAATTGGCGGGTTTCCACAGTGTGCAAAATTTTTCGCCACATGTTTCCCGTTCCGTACAGCAGGTATGTCTTACAATGGAAATGGGTAGAAGGCTCTTCATGCCAGAGGTTATGCTTAAAGCGTTCCGCTCCGTAAACCATAAGGCTTAGTGGCTCAATACGAAGCCATTTCAAATTTACTTTTAAGAAGTGTTTCTAACAGAGCTGTAAGTCACAAATTTCAAAAAAAAATATTGACTTGGCGTAGACAAAGTACACCGCATCACCTCCTTTCCAACAAAACTGTTCAGCACACCAGATTTCTCGCCCTATCCACGCCAGTCTGAGTTCTTTGATTCTTCGTCTCCACTTTGCTTAACCGAGCGCCTTTTGTAATTAAAGCGGAACCACCTTCTTCTGCACTGTAACGTCAGCCCAATTGCCATCATTTGTGTTTTCTGGCATGTGGGGACCTCAAGTGTCCTCCCATATCACTGACGCTGGCGTCACTCCCCTGTGTGGCCAATGGGCAGGGGGGAGGGAGGGAATAGCAGACTGCCACCTGTCATGATAGATGACACACAAATTACTTGCAGTCCATTAGAAATGTATAACGTATGCACCCCAGCCACTTGAATGACACATCTGGGGAACCGCAGCAGCGCTCCGGCTGGCTGCTGGAAAGCGTTACCTAATCTCCGTCAAATGAGTGTGCATTACGCCGTCATGTGCCGCGGTGCCCAGCTTTAGCGGAGCAAACGCAGTTCTGTGTGAATCTGTGGCCCCCTCTCGGCCGACAGAGCTCCAGACGGTGTGCATTGTTGCCGTTATATTTTTTCTTGTATGTACCGACAAGCTGTGCTGCGACTGTTATTATTCTGCGGCTGTAGCCTGGTGGTTTTGAAGTTATTGTGTGTGTATGTGGTGTTTGTGCTGCGCGCCTCCTCAATATCTGGGCTGTCAATCTGCTGCGGCAACTATCTAATTGTGGCCTAGTGGCATTTTTGAGTGGCGCATACCAGAATGGAGTTAAATGATGCTGCGGTTCAACGCACGATCGAGAAGGGGGGAAACTGTCACTGGGTTTCGTTTGTTTCAGGACTTACCTGAGAGAGGAAGAGACAGAGACAGAGAGAGAGTGAGTAAAAGTGAACACAAGTGGAGTCAGACATGTCTTCCAGGAGAGGCACTCTACATGCGTCCATTAAAGGAAGCGAGGCACAAAGAAGTCAAAAAGTCAAGAAGTCCTCGTCAGTCCTTGTGCTGTTGAAGCTAAAAGAGTTTGAAGCGCGATACAGGGGTGCCAGCGTGTATCGACTTATGTTTTGGTTCCGGCCGCGACCTGAGTGCTTTATGCGAAGCGAATCGCTTGTTCGCCTGTAATCTCTTTCAGACACGCTGCTAAGACAACGATAAGAAGAAACCACTCGTAGGGCTACCGCAAAGTGTGTCGCTATACTTAGATGGTGTGTGATTGTGCACTGAGAAAAATATTTCGTCTGAATTTAAAGCGTTTTCTTTGCTTTGGACTGGATATTGAATTAAAGTGTAGAAGTTTTTTTATTTCAATAGAAAATTTAAAGAAGACTGAATGATGGACAATTTAGTTGATGTGTCTCAAACGTCACAAATGAGCCGTAAAAAGTTGTGGAGTCAGGAACACTTTTAGCTAAATGATTGAATGAAATGTATCCCGATCGTTGTAGAACATAGTATCGAAACAAAAACTCCAATGACCGTCACTTGCGTTGTGTACCATTGGACAATGAATCCAGTTTGTTTTATAGATAGACTTCGCCGCACACTCGCAATTCCAGACAAGGAGCTTTGAAGGCGCTATGGTCGCCACACGGTCACACATATTGAGAGGGTTCAGAAATTTCACGGTTGAGGCGTGAGTTATGTTAATGGCAAATGATTTAAAAAGGTCATCTGTGGAATGTAATAGCTTTTTTAGGGATTCCCCAATTTCATTTATAGAGTTGTAAGTTAAAAGAGTTACAAACGAATACGGACATTTTTTACTCATATGGACTCTTTTTGCTTGGCCCAACTGTTCCTATGGGGAGTTATGGAAAATTGTTTTCGTTAAGATATGAAAAATAGACTTATCGAAAGTGGCAAGAGAAAATCTACAGTTACTTGTATAAATCTAGCAAAGGATCTGTTTTGGACTTGGAGCACTCAAACAGTACTGTACCTCAGTTGTGAGATGTATTTATCGTACTGGATGGTACTCAATGAAGCTGTTTGTCAACTTGAAAAAGGATAATTGTCTTTGTGGTAGGATTCTATGGGCAATATTGGTTCTATTCGTAGATAGATTTTCAATTTGGTCAATTCTTAATGAAACCGGTCCCACTTAATGGCGTCTTTATAAGCAACGTTTTGTCATAATAGGCAAAAGGACCTTAGCGAGACTTAGCTTTGTCGCATCAAACCTCCAGTTATATCCATATATTTTTCTTCTTCCATTACTGGCGCTACAGTCCTCGTTGAGGTCGACCTGGGCCTCAACCAACATGCCTCTCCAGCCAGCACGATCTTTCCCCAGCTGCCTCCAATTGCGCACTCCAAGTTGGTTGAGGTCCTTCTCCACTTGTGTGCGCCATCTCAATCTAGGTCGTCCTCTGTTGCGTTCTTCCAATGGCTCGGACTCCAAGGCTTCTCTTGCCGGAGCAGTGGAGCAGTGGCGCATGCCAACGTACACCCTATAAAGTTCGTCATTGAATCTTTTCCTCAAGACGCCATCAATGCAAAATAGGACCAAAGATTGCATGTAGAACTTTTCTTTCGAAAAGACTCATCTTCATCTGCTTTTAGTAATGTTCAGGTTCCACTTGTCTTCTAAAATAAATGAGACGTTTGATTTGAATTGCTCGATGGTTTACTTAAAATCCTGGCATCACGAAAACGCCGCTACCTTTTGAAACTTCACAATTCTGATTTTGGATGTGATGGATGTAAGCACTCGTGGATTCCTCGACTAACGCACCGAAAGTCCCAGGTTCGATTCCGGGACTAAAAATATATTTTTCTCTGCGCCACCGTTGGTGACACCACTCCGTGGGTGGCAGGCTTGGAGTAATGGGTAAGTACGTCGACTCACACATCAAGCTCCCCGGTTCGATTCCCGGACAAAATAAATTGCATTTGTTCACGGCACCACCTCTTTCGAATTACAAGTGTCTATGAAAAGCTCTCCAATCTCACCATTTGGAGTCGCCAAAATACTATAGCTTCCTTCTACTCGTGAAGTTGCTAAAGAAGTTAGGACCTGGTCTCTTGTGGGCTTAAATTCCCTTTTTATTACATTTTTCTCTAGTTTTGTAAATTTCTCAGGTTGCGATTTTTCGAGATTTCGTTTGGCTCTTCCATCTCAAGATAAAGTCAGTTTAAGCTCTTAGATCTACCTGCCTTACAATCGCTTAAAGAGATGTCTACGCGAATTCTTCCTTTCTGGGAAATTTTAACACCGTTAAACTCCCAAGAACTTTCTACTTTCTTCTGTCACTGACTTACGTTCTCCCTACGTTACAGTCAATCTTCTCAGTTAGCTGAATAAACCAAGTTCCGGATAAACATGATCTGTCGCCACAATTTACTTAAGTATGTCGTTAGTTTGATTGATAGAGTAGACCTGTAATCGAACTCAAGATTAGGCTAATAAAGGTCTAGAATGCTTTTAGATTCCTATTTGTTGCTCCTAAATCGCATATTCATAGATGAGGACTGTAGAGGTTATGGGACCCCTCCGTCGTCTTCTCAGTCTTATTCTCTTACTGAAGGAAGGAAGGAGGACTGCGATTCGAAATAGTTCCAGGACATTTACAAATTTTATTGCTGTTGGATTTTGTCTCTCTCAGCGGAAAGAGTGACTGTTGTTCCTGGGAAGTCCTAAAGCACTCAAGTTTCAGCTTGTAAATAACATTGAAGAAACACATAAGATCGCTTAAGTTGATCATAAATAAAAAGTGGGACTTAAAGCCAAATCAACTGAGTGAAAATTCCATTAAGTCAGTAATCTTAAGAAATGCGATTGCACTTCTTCTTCTACTTCTTGTAGAGCTTCAGTCCGAGCTGGACGTTTGCCGCAACCAAAATGTCTCTCCAGCCAGCACTATCTGTCTACCTCCAGTTGCGCACTGCAAGGTGGTTGTGTGCGCCACCTTAGCCTAGGCCGTCCTCTGTAGCATTGTCCGAATGGCTTAGATTCGAAGACGAAGATTACGTCGTTGATCATTGATCGCACTCAATGCGATTGCACTGTTCTCATAATACACTTGCTTGGCACTGAATTCAGAGCGTTAGCATCTTCTTCTTCAAGCAATTCCCCTTAAGAAAATTAACCACCGATGCATTACAAGTTTCTTCTTTCCATGAACAAGTCTTCTTTCTCGCCTCTAATTGGGTAGGAAAAAAACATTGTCACTCTTCAAGTATTTTATTTCTCAAGATCCACACTTAGTTTGTGATATATTTGTGACTGATCAAAATCTGAAACGCCCTCTTTATTCAATCTGGAAACTATGGTTCAGGTCACCAAAGTCGGTCATCTTTAAAGATCCTGTGAATGCGGATGCCCCTTAAGCCCACGATTGCGATCATTGTAAAAACTTAAAACGGAAAGAAAAATATTTCCACCGTCTTCCTCAAACTTTGTTAATTGACAAAAGTTCGCGAAATGTTTACATTTAAAATTAGAATCTGCGACACGAACTCATTTCATTCTCACCCCCGCCGACATCGGCCCACTATCGTTGGATTCTATTTTTGACGAAAAACCAAATTCTCTCCGTGTAGCAATCGCCTCCCCATAGCGAGTAACATCGCTGCGCCAGCAAGCAAAAGTCATCACAGCAGCGACGCACACAAACGAAACACAACAGCCACACACATACGCTTCGCACTGACATTGGCGTGCGCTGCTCCGTGTTGTTGTTGGCACCGTTGTCGTCGACGTTCTCGACGAGACTCCAATCGACCACCGCCAGTCAAAGCGGAAAACTCGCAGCCACCACCAGGCCTACAGCGCGTTGTACACAAGCTCTGTTGTCATCACAGCGCACACTACAGTTGCGACTCTTATTCTTGGCGTAGACGTAGAATCAACCGGGCGTGCGTACGCTTAACACGACAGTCAATCTCTCTGCTCGCGAATTTTCTGCTGTGTGCGCTGCCTCCCAGCGGACGAAGGTCCACACTCTACGAGCCTTGCTGTGCCCGAGGCTGCACATTGAAGCGATAAATCGAATCTCGCGGTGGGCTCGAACCCCAAGTCACATTGCGCGAATTAGTTGTACCTACCGGTCGGTCGTTAGCTGGCGCGAGATCAGCCAAAGATCACTCGCTACGTGCACCTACGTGTGTGCCTGTGCCGGAGCCTGTGTATCGGTGTGTGCTTTTTTTTGTTTAAACAAAATAACTCTAGCTAGAGGTTTGGTGTGTTTTTTATCGCACGCAAGTGAAATTAATTAAAAATAGACGCGATTTTTTTTGTTTGGAGCTGTGCGATGTGTGCCGCGGACGAGGCAGTCGATGGCAACACCCCAGCAGACACATAGATTCTGGATATCCTCGTCTCGACGCGTAAGCAAGAGTGAAAACTTCAGTCTGAAATGAAAACTGCTTCCGCAGCATTGTTGCCAACCAGTTGACCGCATCTGTGGACGCGATACAAAAACACGTAAAGAAGACGCTTATAAATAAATTCGAGGTGAATCGAAATTCAAGCACAAATCGAGACGAAAGACGTTCGCAAAATTGTTTAAACAAAAGTGAGTGTCATGTGAGGTGCGCGGCGCAACAAATGTTGCTGGTGCATGTTGCCGAGGAAAGAGTTCGATCGCCTTATGCAATCCCATATACGTGCTAATTGCGATTAATGAACCGCTCCGCTTGTGTTGTTGTTTAGTTTCTGTGCACCCCTCATACCCCCCCCCCACCGACTTTTCTGATGACAGGCTAAAAATTCCTTGGGCAAATAGAAACCCAAAATTTTTGAGTGCTCTAAATGGCTGGTTTTTCGCCCGTTCTGTGCGACAAAATTGTGCAAAGTGGTTGGATTTGGTACTGCTGCCTTGTTCTGACCTCTGTTTGGCCGTGTGGTTAGAGCTGTTTTCGCTGTTCTTAATTTCGTTCTCTCGTTTATTTTCGACGGAGACGCGAGAAAATCGCTTTCGGTATTGTCATCGGTTTTATTCACATCGAGGGCGTTCAAAAGATTTCCGTCTTTGCGTGTTTTTTTTTATTCCACGCGAAAAGCTCCATCTAGACGATCTGGATGATCTAGACTTTTTCTCAGTGACAACACGGCGAGGGGAAGTTGCTGTTTTGCTATTTTCTGATCAGCGCACACTTGCGAAAAATAAAGAAACGCTTATGACTTTGTTTGGCATAGGTGGCGAAGGCGACGGGGACTGGTTTTTGCAGTTGCAATGGAGTACAGTTTGGCCGGCTCCGTTATGGGTGTTGACATGCAATTTGTGTTTCGGTGCGTGTTTTGCGTGTTATTGTGCTTTTCTGCAGTTGGCTATTGCGGCACGTTCTTCCGATTTATTTGGCTACTGCTGCCAGGAGTCTATGAAAGGCTGTTAGACTTTGGCAGTGGAATTCAGTTCGAATTTTATTTTGGCCGAGTGTCGGATTACTGTGCAAATGGATTTTCAAACAAAGTTTTTTGAGGGTAGATGCTAACAAGTCTCTCTAATGGATCAGAATTTGTGGCTAAGAGGATATGAGTTGCGTCGTGTCCAATGAGTTTGCCGTGGTGATTTGATTAACGGAGGTTGTAGCACATGATCTGTTTTGTCAAGGTGAACAGAGTTTGCAGAAGTTCGAACAAATGAAATGAACTCTGTTGCATGCCTAGTGTAGTTTTTACTTTGATTAAGGAATGACTTTAATTGGTAGAGTAAAATATTCCTTCTAGTCCTTTCGAAATCACATGTTTAGCTTATAGAATATCTTTAGATAATTAAAAGTGTCTCGTAAGACGAAAAGAATCTGACAATCCAATATTCCAGAATGCATAAAAGAATTATGATTTCCAAACGCCAAAGAGCCGGGAAGGCAAAATACCACAATCATTGAACTTGACGAATAATTAATTAGCGTTATTCAAAATTCGCACCTACTTTAGCTCTAGCAATCATCCCTAGCGGGTGAATTCCGGAGTGATATCGTTTTTTTTAGGTTCCTTTCTCTTTTAGGATTATATAGGTGGTTTTTTCGGATTATTTAAATATTAATTGACTACAGGGATGATGGAATTATAGTTATTTTTAAATTTTGGTCGTTTCGAGATTTAAGGAATTTTGAGATTTTTTCTATTATCCCTCCAAAATGCTTGTTCTCTTCTGATACTGATTATTTCGTCGGATGTCCTGAAAATTTCATTATAAATTGTGACAGACAAAAGGCTCTGGAAACCACAAAAGTTGGAACATCCATAAAAACTAGAGGAGTAGTCCATTTTAAAGTCATCATTAACAAAAATACGAAAAATTAAATTTCACATTTATATAAATAAAACAAATTAATGATACATTAGGAAATAAAGGCCTTAAGTCACAAAAAATAAAAAAAGTAGTGAAATTTATTTCAATGAAAACATGAATCAACGGCCAAAAAAGTGAGGTGGTGAGAGGTGACGGTTGTCATCGTTTAAGGAGTCTTTCATTTCTCGGGGAACGGGTTCTTTCCCTAATTCTTATAAGACTTAACTGGCTATAATTGTTTTCAGTCACAAAGCCTAATGTGGCAGATTCTTCATATCTGTCGAAATCTTGGTTTACAAAATTTCTGACATTTTGTTTACGTGAATTCACATTTACTCACTTTTTAGAAGAATTTCAATTTCATTGATTTTATGATTTGTTTGGTTTACATCTTGTGAACCTTTTTGTAAGCACGTGTTGTGGATCACGATCGTCCCATTGTGGAATGTGAATTCAGTTTTACAACTCAGGAAGAGAATGTTTCGTTTGTCAGCTACAATTATCATCGGAACTGATGGAAGATGTGGCTGAAAAATGTGTTTAATTAAAAAAGGACCTGTCGAAGAAATGATGGAATAAGGTCTAAAATAATCATATGACTCTATGGGATTTTCTAGTAGCATTAGTCAGTCTAAACTCAGCAAAGATAGCAAATTTCTACAGTTTCTATGGAAAACTGTGGTATTTTTTCGAAATTTCAATTTTTTCATTGACGTTTGATTTGTTCTGTATGTTGTTATACATTTTATTTCAATTATAAATCAACTGTAAACATCATACAATATGTGTCTGCGTCTATCATATGACTATGCGCATGGTATTCCATCCTAAAAATGTTGGGACTGAATCAAAATAATCTTTTTTTGATTTCCCCCCTTCATTTAATGAAAATGCTCAAAAGTAGCAGCTATTCCAATAAATCTTCTAAAAGGTTTCCCATTCCGCTCATAATTCTCCAAACGCTGCTTTCATTTTTAAAGCCCCTACACCAAACGATGACATGGAACATGACCTTTGAATCGAATATCCCATTACGTCGTTCTTTTCCGTCCCTCAGATTATTCAACTTCATATAAAAATTAAATTAAAAATAGACAGAGCTAGGATTTTGTCCTTTAAGGAAGAAGATTGATCCCAAGTGTTTTTAAAAAACCGAAAATGAATTGCGAAGTGCAATTCGTTGTTCGACTATCGACAATTTTCGATAAAATTTCCTCTTGGTCATCACGTTTAATCATCACAAAGGAAGATTTTAACAAGTTCTCGATGACAGGTGCCGTTCTTCAATTTATGAGCTTACGAAGGACAAGTTTCAGAGCACGGCAACATTTTTATTAAACGGCAGAGACGGCAAATCGAAGCTTTTAAGTCTCATCAATTCTCGCTTGCTTAAAATTCTAAAGGACTAGACTATAAACAAATCTGTCATTGTGCATACGAACCATACACAAGCTGTCTCATCTCCAGAAGTGACAATATGGCGAAAATAAAGGTTACTGTCGCCCAAGGCTGCCTCATGAGTTTACGCAAAGAATCTTAGAAACCAAAATACGATAACCTTGGGAAACCTTATATTTTGTGTAGGAACCCATTTCTCCGGGGAATTATGTCCTAAGCAAGACATAAAGGATACTAGATGATTTTGGTTACATGCGAACAAAACTTTATTTAGCCAAACTTAAAAAAAAAAACAGTCCATTCGAGGACTCGTGCTACGCTTTTGCCTTTTTCTCTACAACATTGTACTTTACATACGAGTATTGAAAATTTGGAACCCTATTGATTTTTCTTTCTGTACAACTATGAGTGGCGTAAAAGTTCTGAATGCACCTGGGCCTTAACCAACGTGACCGCGAGATGCGTGTGAGATTCTTTTCCACTTGTGTGGGTCAACTTAAACGAGGGTGGTGTCTTCTGGGCACTGTCTCAGTAAAGTGGGTTCTAAGACTATCAAGCTGTGTTATCCACGTGTTATCCACGTGTTATGTCCTTACCATTTTAAGCATAGCCTCTGTCGGATTTTATTGCCAGAAAATTAAAAGAAAGCACATCTTCTTCTTCATTGATTTTATTTTGAGGGTTTCGTTCACAAAATCGTACAAAATTTCAAAATTCAAAAATTTATTTAATTCGATGTGAGGTTAATTCGTCAGTAAATTTTTAACGGCCTTCAAAACCCCAACTGGTATGCGAAAGTAAACTGTCGATTTCAAGGTTATGCAGACCAATTGTCTGCAACCTTCAAACATTTTAGTGCAAGAATGCAAGCATGCTCACGGCTTACCGGAATTCTTTCATGACATCTGCAACCAACTACAATTCAGCTATTCCACTAGAGCATTGTCTCCGGGATTGTGCTGCGTAAGAACGCAAGACACTTGTTGCTATTTGACAGCTGACAGTCGCTGTCTGCTGTCAACAATTCGGAGGTTACATCGACATTGATTTCATGAACAATCGTTTTTATATTATGCGTTGCACATTTTACAACGCAGACCACCTGTCAAATTTCTGTTCCCTTGCTTGACATGAAGACAATTGCGAATTTGTTGGCATTTTTAAGAGGGGGACTTATAAAATTCCACCATAGAGGGAATGAGGAAAAACCTTCATCAGGTAGGGACTTACGTACGTCACTTGAACTTGGTTCCATTGTCAAGAAGACTCACTTGAGAGTTTTCTTTTCTGAGCTCGCCCTCGTCTTTGAAACTTCCTCAAGGGCTGCTCTTGTTAATCCACCCAGGATGGCAACACTCATCCCGGTCTCCCTGACGTGACTGAGTGGCACGAAACATTGTACGCCATCTCCTCCTCATACTGCACACATTCAATACCCCTCTCCGCACTTTGATTGATTGGGATGAGTACAAAACGCGGATTCACCATCCACACTTGCATCCAGCAGCAGGTCTGTGCAGCAACTGGATTGAGTTTTTCCGGAAAACATAATCCCCCGGGGACTCTTGCGGAAATGATGCCATCATCAATTCCTTTTATTCATCCCTGTCCCATGCTTAGTCAGGGGCCGGGCATCTCTCGTTTTCCATTGAAAACAATTTACATGAGGGACAGACATCTTCCCGTGGGATCATCCGAAAACACGTTGCACGCACACACGCCAGCGGACGTGAATGAGTTTTTGTTCAGCGTCGCCAAGTGGATGGGTGCTTCGAATCGGCATTGGCTGTGGAATTTTGTGTTTTTCTGCTCAGATAAGATAACAGGTTGGAGGTTGATGATAAATTACCGCGACTTGCGCAAATGAGTTAACGAATCTCACGCGCAAGGCAATTAGCATATGTGTGCACAGCTCACGAGTGTGGGACGCCTTGTGTTTGTTGGGGATTATGACGCAGCGCGGCTTAGAGTTGTTTGCAGTGGAGACTGCGGCTGGAGGAGAGACACCTAGAAATTGGACTAAAAAGGGATTGTGGAGTGCCTAGAATTCCCCCTTAGGTGCATTGACATCAGCCCACCATCAACGATCGTCCCTCCTCCTTCTGAGATTTTCTTCAATTATCCGCGACTTTCAGCGATCAACGCTTGTCTTCGATCGCTTCTCTATCGAATCGACAATAACTTCATTCCATACACGACGCTTGCCGCTTGCCACTTGCCTCGATCATCCAATTGCCTGTCAATTTCCGCCGACCTTCCCCCTGCAAAATTATGCCCACACGTCCCCGGCATACTCCGGTCCAATAACAATAAATACTACCCGTGGACACACAGGGAATACCAATTGTCCAGACTGGGCCCATAATATGCCTCCGCTGCAGCCTAGGATTTGCATGGACGGCAGCGGTGATCGCCGATCGGCCTTTGATCGCATCGCGGCGTTGGAGGGAGAACGACCTGTCCACATCCATTGAGCCTCCACTTGCCGAGGGGCGGCCTAAGTGAAATAAACAACTCTCCCGAGGAGCAGCCTAATCACCGGTCTACGGTTACACATGTTTCGCTCTACCAGGAGGAGGAAAATTGTTTTCACTCGCAGCCGGTCCAGCGGACAAGTTCTGGTGCATCCTTGACGTGCAATTACCCGGGCCCTTTGTTTATCACGTAATTGGGAGTTAAAGTGGCTGTGCGCGGACGAGGACAGCGTCTAGTTAACCGAAGGAGGAGCCGCATGATGATTTGCAGGGGGACTTGCCATGTTCAACTATCGATAGCGATCGATAACAGGCGATCGGAGCTATTCCTGGAACACTCCCCAGTCCTCGCAAGAAGTCCGTGGGAGAGGAGTCAGGAAAGTGAAAACCGCGCATTCTTCACCGAGACAATTGCCCAACTCCATCACTTCGCACGAGGCACTGAGCACGGAGAACAAAGCACCCTGGGAAGCGCAGCAAACTTCGCTTCAATTGCTTACAGACAGGGGGCGACATATGAACTCGTTTCATTGAAATCTTTAACCCACAAAGCTGAGTGTTAATTTTTCTGCACAATGCACCCGAGGCGGCACAGATTGTCCCACACGACGCACGGTACAGTGCAGCACAAGTGTGTTGAAACCGTTTTCCCGTGAACTAAAAATACACGAAACCGCTTCAGAGACACAAATCATCGGCGGGTATTGCTGAGATTTTCCCATCTGTGCACCCAGGCAATCCTCGTGCTGTGGTCGGTCGGTCTCTGTGTGTGACGACGACGACGGGACGCTCATCGGTGTGCACTTGATCGGGCGACATTGCTCAAAACCCAAAGTTGACAGTCGGTGTGTGAGAGTGGTACCGCGCCAGAGTGGGACGGGGCAGATGCTTGCGGGAGAGACTATTGCGCCCCTGGTGTGCGGCCGAGGGAACATTAGTCAATCGTAATGATCTTGTATCTAATTCTGACATGTATGCGGTTATTTTTATGCAATCGACTGACAAACTGTGAGCGGATGGCGATGGTGCATGGGAGCGAACGAAGATCGTGAATTGTTTTCAAGGACTGTGCGGCAAGTGATTTTTGACAGGCGGGAAAATTCAAAAGAGAGGAGGAGACGTGGCTTTTTGAATCAATAGTGGGAAGTAAATTTGAATTGATTTGTTTTTGGGGAATTCATTCCTTCGTGGAAATTTTAGTTTACTGCGTTGATGGATGTATAATTTCTCCTCCAAGTAATCAGTTTTTTAATGGGTTTATGTTGGTGTCCAGTTAGTTTATTCTCTTTGGGAGCACGGTACAGACAGAGACTTCTAAAATCATTGTATCGCCCAGGTTGGTATTGTGTCGATTGTAATTCGTTTTCATTACTCTACAGCGCTGGTCATGTACGACTATTATATCGGGGTCTTTCAAAAAGTGAACCTGTATGTAGAAAGATCAACGACGCCGTCGCTCACAGTTTTGAATTTGCGACAAGGGGCAACATTTTAGGGAAGGCATTGCTTTACAGTTCTTGGCCTGGTCCCATTTGGTTTTCATTTCCAATTTTCTCAAAATTTGAACGTTTCCTTTTTTAAAAGGTCATAAACGCAGTCAGTGAATAAAAAAAGTTTTTCTTATCTCTGTTCATGGATTGGTTGAATCATGTTCAGAAACAAGACCAAATCCTGAAACAAAACTTACCATCTTGAACTTGAAGTCCATTTAATTTTTGTTCACAGCGATAAACTCTTTGCTTCGGGTTCTTCTACACATTTCCAAGGGCAGGTGGGATGTTTTCGCCTAATCGGGTGCCCGGTTAACGTATGGGTGTTGAACCATTGCCTACAGGCAAAGCAGCTTAGGAGTGTACACTTTGGGGAATCCTAAAACTTAGTCGACGCTGGATGCGTTTGCGCAACCAAGATTTTTTCTTTTTTACGAGTTACTGCATCGAGTGAGTTGCAAGTTGACTTATCGTTGATCGAATGGATTGTACCGATGTTCTGGAGCATCACCATTTCAGTCCAGTCAGCTTCCTCCCTCAAAGACTTTGCTGATAGTTTCGGGCTGTAGCACATGGACATGGACACAGTTGTCACTTGGGAAATACGATTTTAATTTTTCTTATAATTAATTTGATTTAATTAATTTTTTACAATTTTTGAAATTTTGAGCGATAAACAGCGGTCAAGTACTCGAAACAGACCAACAATAGAGGGTCATTCATTTCTCGCTTTGAAGTTGGTATCGCTGGCATTTAAAACAGCTTCACTCAGCTGTCATTTGAAGTGTCATAAAACTAGTTGCGGTAATAGATCGCTAAAGCATGAAAAAAATGGTGAATGAAATGTAACCACTTTTTACCCATTACGCGATGATTATGGTCGTCATACATCTACCGACATTCAACTACTGCGCAAGCAAACAGTAAAATTGTGAAGAAATTTGAAGTGAGTTACAGATGCCGTTAAGCTTGTGCAACATGTTAATGCACGGTCAATTGCCACTGTTAGCGCAAGTGTTGCTTATGATTCGAATTTATCGATTTTGCGGCATTCGCAGATGTTGCCATAGGAAATTAACTCTTCCGTGTCGTCTAGAAGTCTTGAGGTTTTTACTTAGTCTGGAGATCCTGCTGCTAAGCTGCTACTTATGAGTTTAAACTTATAAATGGCTTAAGTCAAGTAAGTAAGTTAAAAAACGTGTCCATGTGGACCTAGAAGAACAAGAGACAAGAGGAAAATAACAATAATAATTGAGTGGCACCGTCCGGGAATCGAACTTACCACAACGCCACGGCGACCACAAGAGGAAAATTTATTTGTCAATAATTGAAGAGAATTTTGTCTGTTTAAGAGAATAGTCCACTAAAGACAGATCGCCACTAATGTGGATATCACTGTATATCTCTAACCAGGAGTGCAGACTTAAACATGAGAGTCTTCTTTGTCAGCGAAAAGTGGAGTGTTGCTCAGTCAACGATGCTTTCCTAGTGCCTTGTACATTTTTTCCTACTCTTAGGGATTCCTCAAATACAATTGAGTACAAAATTAAGAGCAGATGACTGTTCAATGTTTGTTCGGAGGGTTTATGGAGACATTTCCCCCCACAAACTGGAGGCAGAGGGAAGTTGCAAAACGCCACAAAGTGCTACTTTCCGAATGTTGAATACATTCTTCTAGACAGAGTCAATTTACGTTTCAATGGTCAATTCTAACTAACAAAAGCCTTTCATAGTGGACACGTCTCCTATGACTTTCTGTGATGTACCATTTTCTTGTCGGACTAGTAATAATAATAGTTGAGTGGCACTATAGCCCACAAGGGACCAGGGTCTAGCTTCTGTTACAACTACTTGTGCTGTGCGTGCGTGCTACTGTTTTCTCACGAGTAGAAGGGACCTAAAGTTTCAAGCCGACTCCGAACAGCGAAATTTGAGAAGCTTTTCATAGAAAATTTGCACGCTTTGAGTGTTGTCAGCAACTCGGAGTATGTGGTGCCGTGAAAAATGCGACGTGTTCCATCCAGGAATCGAACCTGGAACCTTGACGATTGACGCACTTACCCACTACGCCACGGTGACCTCTTCTTGTCAGACTATAATCATTTTTTTATCCACTTTTTACAAACATTGCACAAATGTTGATCTAGCCATTTCATATTTGTTCCCTTTTACGCACAGATCCGCAGTGTTGAAAGTAGTTTGCTGGCAAATTAGACCCAAACTCGATCTCATTTTTAGCAAAGTGGCTATTAACATTGTTCACTTCCAGCAAACGACGCCAAGTTTCTTTTAACTTGACATGCATTTGTGAAATTCGAGTGATTGCCGCAGAAGTGAGACTCTGATCCGTTGTAAGCTGAAGTATTATTCAATCTGCTTCAGTTTACAATGGGTCAGAGGCTTGTAGACTGAAACAAAGCTCCAAAACCTTTCCTTGACAGAGAACCTCTATATTTTTCCACACACTTCCAACTTCACTTAAACTCATATACAGTCGTCATAAACACTTCATCTCACAGATGCAATCAAGCACATCAAGCCATTGAAATGTTTCCAGAGAATCGTTCGAGTTCAAAGTTCTTCAGGTAAACGCTTGAACGCCTTTCAGTGCGATTGTCGTCAGCACTAAAAACCAGAAAAAAAAAACAAGCAATTACGACAGATCTATTTGCTTTAACTGCTCCGTCGACCCATCGACTCGGCAAATGCTTATTAATCCAAAAAACAAAAACGTGACCCATTAGCTCGGTCGAATGCTATCAATTACGCGACTTGCAAGCAATGACAGCGACAAGCAACAGCGCCAGCCTCACACACAACACCTCAAAGGGGTCTGGTCGTAAAATGTTTGTTCAACTTTTGCTCGCCTAAACGCTTCGTGTTTGCTTACTGAACTGGGACCTCAGGAGTATCGAATTTTGATTCTTTCTCTTGAAGTGCTTCCCTTAATTGTTCAGTGAATTGTTTTCGCATGGATTGAGTGTAACGCAGATCTCGGATGTGGATCTAGGAAACCTGTTCTAGACTCTCTGTTGTAGAAATTCAATTACACTGATGACCGCAACTGTTGCGTAACCCATCACCTGCCGATGCCCGAGGTGTAGTGAATCGGAAATTACTCGCTAAATTGTTTCAGCCTCTTCGACGCGGTCGCACTAATTGTTTCATCCGTGTGATCGTTGGTTGGTAGGCACATTTGCGGTACTGGTGAACATGCTGTGCGATCCTAATGTTGTGCGACGAATTCGAGGTTCTTCACCTCGCCGTTTGGCATACTAACGTGGGCAGCGACTTGTGCCAGAATTGCACATGCCACGAGTAGTGGAGATGGGCTGGCTTTGCGGGTCGTTACACAAGAACCGGGTGTTGAATGTCAACAAGGTGCTGCTGCTGATGGTTCGCTAATTTGGAGTTCGACTTTGTTGAGACGAGATGATATGTTTTTTTTTTGGCTACTTATGCGCGTTGAGAGGATGTAAAGGAGAAGGGTTTAATAGTGTAACTGTCGGTGTAACTGTCGCCGTTGATGAATATTTCATACTGTCACTTGAGCACCAGTTTTTGACCTCATTTCGGCAGGTATGCTCATCACATTCATCTCAGGCAGCCTAGTCACGTCAAATTTGCGATCACATTTAACTGCTACTCGTCGATGTGTAGAATTACTTTTGACATTTAATGTGTCATCTTTGACAGTTTAGTCACGTCGATTTTGGCACAAGAAAGGAATTTTATTTTTGTCAAAAGTACTTCTTATCGCATTTATATCAACAGCACAGACAGACGCATTGGGTTTCAAAGAATAGCAGTCTGCGAGATTAATGGTCAAAATTCAAGATTTGCAACTGTCACACTGTAAATCAAAAAATGTATATTTTGATAGTCAAATTTTGGTGTCAAATGACGGGCTTCGACAGCAAATCTGACAAGAATTATTTAACAACGAGTGGATTCTGCTCACCATGCTACACTGAGACAAGGGATGCCAGATTCAGCGAACGTGGTTGTCATTCCTCGTTCTCTGGACGTCACTCGGCGTAGCCACGGTCATTGTTTGTTTTTTTTTTTTTTTGATTCATCGCAACGATAATGCATTGCCAACATCACAAAAAAAACATCACACAATGAAAATTGTCATTGCTGCACATTTAACGCCAATCGACGTCACAAACACACTTTGTCTCATTCCATCATGACAGCTCACTATTTCTGATCTTTGACGAGTTTCAAGTGACACTTTATTAACGTGAATTTACCCGAAAAACCGCTAGTTTTGTCACAGTGAGTAATTTCTGTTACATTTCAAACTGAAGTGACACAACAATTGACAGCTTTTATCACAGTCGCTGTCAAAATTTACTTCTTATAAAATTTTAGATAAAAATCATGATGTTTTGAATATAAGGTGTTTTGGAGAGATTTTGGTGATCTCAGCCTGACGTTATCATGTCAGTTTTCGTGTCAAAATTTTTTTCATAGTGCAGGCAAATCTTTTGGAATAAGAACGTCAACAAATTTTATCTTGGGAATTTCTGCGTTTGCTATAATTTTTAAAACATTTACTACCCATACCAAATTGTTCCAAAATCCATCTATTTTTAGTTCAGTTCGAGTTTTCTTTGTTTCTGTACTATTTTCTCCGCAAATTGACATTGTGAAAAAAGTTTTGGAACGAAGTCAAAATTTGTCATACAATGAGGTCACAAAAACATAAGATCTCCGTTGTGACAAACTTTCCAGCACACTTTACATTCCAATTTGACAATTTTTTTCAACTCGCACATTAACTGTCAAAATATTTAAAGTTCAACATTAAAATGTCAATTTCTGATGGCAAACTGAACATAAAATGTCTGACATTTGACAGCGGCTGCCGAATTCGACTTCTGTAACTTCTTATGTTGCAGCTTCATAATTGACAGCTACCATGAAAGCGATTGTCATTTGTTACAAAATTTATGTGCACTCCCATTGACAGGGCAGTCATTTAAAACGTTCAATCGTAAGTGACAGCTACTGTCACGGTGGCTCTAGACAATTATTGCTCTTGAGTTTTATGATAAATTTTTTCTTGAAACGACTCATTTACCCGCCTCCTCCGACAGACAATTGTTGACAGTTACCCAGATTTGACATAAATCACTAGACTTCCGGGAGAAGCAAACATTTGCAGCTTATCTTAGACAATGTTCGCGGCTCTCGTCACGGCACTCAAATCCCATTGCAGGCTAATTACCCAACAAATCCCCGTCCAGAGGTGTTTACACAGGCGCTTCGTGGCATGACATCTTCAACCTCTCTGATTCATTTGCATATTCTGCCGTATTTCAATGCCTTTCTCTCCCTCTCTTTCCCTCTCTCTGACTGTTTCTATGGATTACACGAAGGCGCTCACCGTTTTTTGGGCCACCACCAGCAACGCAGCAACATAAAACACTTCAATGCATCATCACTATCAGCGAAAGAGGCTTAAACGTCTGACAGATAGCGCTGCCGGCGCTACTGACGATGACAGAGCGAGTAGACTGCAAGATGTTTTGCTGACCGTTTTGTATTGCTTCGTCGTGGAGGTGTACGCGTATCTGTTGCTCTTCTTCAACCACCTGAAAAAGCTGAGAACCGACTTGTAATTGGATTTGGCTTTCGGTCAGGTGTCAGAGGGGCGAGGGCAGCGAAAACGATAACGACGGCGACGGCTGGCAGCGCGCGCTCCATAGGTATGTGAACACGGTTTGAGTGAGTGTGGTGCATGGTTTGCTGCTGCGTTCAATTGTTTGTCGCTGCTCCCAGCTCTACTTTCCATTTCACTGCTTGATTTCGTTTCATTCGCATGTTTATAGGTCAGTGATTCTTTGTTGGTCGCGTACTGGCGTTTTTTTTTTTGCATGTCACTGCGCCGCATGACGGGAAAACGGTGAGCTAACCTTCATTGCCGGATAGAAGGGTGGCTTGTCGTCGATGTAATTTGAATCGCAGGGATGTAAACAAATGATTTACTTAAGCCTCTGCTTCGGACGGCGATTTTCAATTAATGAGATTAGATCCAGGAAGCCGTTAACTGGAACACATTAAGCTTAAACGGTGGCGTGTGATACGACAACATGGGGGTGGCATTGCTGGTGGACTAGTTCAGTAGGTTTATCGAATGTTGGAGGCAGTTTTAAATCTGTTTTTGGGATGTTTTGAGAAAGAACTTTAGAGTACACGGGAACTAGTACACGTGTACCTACCTTAGCATAATTTTTTTTAAAGAATTACACGTGTGAACAGCGTGATCTTCGTCGCTTTTCGCTTTTTTGAGGTTAGAAAGCGCACATTTTTTGATCTTTTCTCAGCAAAACAGCATCGGACATTTTCCAAAACCCTTCATCCCTTCCGTTGAGTTATGCACTAAAAAAAATCTAATTTGACATCGCACACAAGTCAAACAATAACACAAGTTACCGCGCTCTGCCCAAAATCTGACGTCTTCCCCTTCCCTACAGCTCCTTCGATCAGATCCATCACACCATCATCATGAACAAACTCCGTTCGGGGAAATACAAAACGAACCCAGATCCGGGAAGTGGCAGCATCTTTACGAAGATCACCAAACGATACTCCACACTCAGCAACAAGATCATCAAACGACAATCGCCCGGGCGCTCTGGCGTCTCACCCACCAAAGTGATCTCGGGCAGCTACAACATGACGGGATCCAACTCGGAGGATCACCGACTAGAAATAGGCGAGCCCATACTTATATCAACCACAACACTAAGTCCCGATCATATGGAAAGCATGGCCGGTCGATACCGGACCCTCCCTATCGCCGATCCACGCGCCGGCTCGTCGAGCAGTGAGAATGAGGTGTTCGTTGATGCCGTGGACTCATTGTCCGCAGTGCCGGATATAAAATTCGAATTCGAGCCCCGATCACCGATCACCACGGGGAAGGAGTCCTCGCCGGAGATGAACGACACGAGCACTATCGAAGTGGAGGAGGTGAAAGACGTCATGGACAACTACTATGAGACACCAAAATCGAGAAAAGTGCTCCGGAAAAGCCACTCGAAGTCGGCGCAAAGCCTGCATAGATCGGAGCTTAAGGTGTTTCTACAGAAGGCTCCGTCATTGGAGCTGAACAACAAGGTCACTATTGGCGACTTGGGTGTGTCTCTTTCACAGCAAAACGAAGAGAACAAGGAGAACGCCACCCCTCAGCAGAGTAAGAGCGAGCCTAACACCCCTCTGTGTCCAGAAAAGAGCCTGCTCCCACAACAACAGCAGCAGCAGGAGCATTATCAGAGCGTCGACTCCATCAACGTGGAGGTGCGGAAGAATCGGCGCAATTCGAATTTTGCCAGCAACGTCACCCTGAACCATGGCAGCAAGGACAGCGTGGTGGGCGACAGCTCAATAGAGAATTTCGACATGAAGTCAGTTAGCTGTCAGTCGCTCACTGCGCAGAATCTCTTCCTGTCGATCGACGAGCTCAACGAAATAACGCGGCAGATCAACGAGTCCGAGGACTTCACCAAGGACATCGACCTGGAGTACTGCACGCACCGCGACAACCTCAAGCCCAGCGAGCGAAGGATCACTCTGCTGAAGAACAAGAACTCGCGGCTGATCAGTTTCAGTCAGAATAAGGAGAAGATCAACAACGCCTGGAGCGGCTTAAAGAACTGGATAGGCGAGGAGAGCGTCCGCTTCAAGGAGGTGGTGCAAAAGCAGGCTGCTATGCAGAGGGTAGGCCACAACTTCTCGCCCGAGGCAAAGGTGTCTCCGGTCCGAAGCGTCAGGGGGGACTCAGTTGAGAGAACGCAGGACTCCGAGTCGATCATGGCCTCGTCGCTGTACCTACCGCAGCTGAGCGCGCTTAACGCTTCAACTGTCATCGGCCCCGACGAGGACGACTTGGAGTCATCGGTGACAACCCTGCAGCACGGCGAAGTGTCGCCATTTTCGAAGAAATCTCGACTCAAAGAGAAGTGGGAGGTGAGTCGAGTGATCAGAGTTCTTCGGTTTCACCTTCATTTCAGCCTTCATTTGTCAAATTTCCGCCCACTCTGTCTGACATTCGCTTCTTCTTCCGATTTCAGGGTCAAAATGGATTCGAGGAGCTCCGCCGCTACATCAAGCAGGGCGGGGACTTCGGAAAGGAGCTGATTCTCATACTTCAAGAAAGGTATGTGCTGCACTTCTGTCAAAAGTGACATTTTAGCAATTTCATTCTGTTGTCGTTTCAGAGTCGAATCCGAGCAATTGTATTCGAAATCGCTTTCGAAAATGGCAACCAAACTGAACAAAGCCTGCCGCGAACTGCCCGGCAGCATTGCCGACGCCTGGCGCGGCGTCGCAACCGAGATGGAAAGCCGCAGTGAGATTCACAGGCAACTGTCAAGTTCCCTTGTCGATGAACTGGTGAAGCCTCTCAAGACTTTGGTTGAAAACCATCACAAAACCAGGAAATCCGTAAGTTTACCCGTCTTCTTTACTTCCGACGACGACTTAACCCGAGCGTTCCCCGCCTCTAGGTCGAAAACAACGTAGACAAAAGTTCCCGCGTGCTGGCGGAATGGCGCATCAGCGAGGCCAAGGGCAAGAAGGCTTCTCACACGGCTGCCCGGGAAAATGAAAAGCTCCAGGACGGAATGCTTGACGTTCGAATACAGAAGTCACCATCCATTGCACTGCTGCATCAAGGATCAAACAAAGTAGCCGCCGAAAAGGAAATGAAATCCGCTGAGAAAGACTGCGCAAAACTCGACAACAAACGTCGCAAAGCCGAGGAGGCTGTCAAGCGCGCCGACGTCGAGTACTACACACTGTGCGTCCGCGCTGAGCGGGCCCGCGTCGACTGGGAGATGTCCGTTTTGCGGGGCTCATCACTCCTTCAGAACGTCGAGACTCAAAGACTGGCCAGCATGAAGATGTTCGTGACAAACTATCTCCGACTCACTGCCAACATGAATCCATTACTGGACGGCCTTGTGCAGAGGCTCACTCCCACCGTCGAGGGCTGCAACGTACAGAAGGACTTGAGCGTTATCAAAAACATCCGACGCATCGCTGAGGGTCCCAGCGAGCAGCTATTGCCCGACTTCTACTGCGAGCACACCACACTGGCCATGAACCGCGAACGAAGAAAGCACGCCCTCATTAAGCTCCTGCAGCTGGTCAAGACGGACCTGGAGCGGGAGCGAAGGTCCCGCAATGGACTCAAAGGTCTCTCCGACTCGCTGAACAACCAAGAAAACCAAAACATCACCGACAAATTGTATCACGTGAGTTCACAAAGGGCGCCATTTTGCACATGAAACTAATGTCAGGTTTTTGACAGATCCGTTCAATGCTGACGTATCTGGAGGGCGCCCGCTTTAAACTCCACTCGGCCCTGCTAGAGCTGGATCACAAACCGAGGAGTTCGCATCCTCTAGCGCAGCACATTCAGGTAAGCGTCACAGTTGTCTAACTCCCGCCAAAATTCACTTTATCCTCTCCTCCACAGATCACCCGAGATCGCACCGGTTTGCAGCAAAGCATTCTGAAAGTGCCCCTCTGGCTGAAGAACAACGACAAAATGAGCAGCCCCGACAGCCGTGACAACGAGTACGACACAGTGCACGAGGAGAACGGCAGTTGCTCAGACGTAAAGAATGATATCCTGGTAAGGCACTTCAAGCGCAGCCAAAGCAATCTCGAGACAATGAGCAACGGCGGTAGCACACAGATCTGCGTCGGCGATAAGGCCAGCACCATCCCGACCACAGTTCTCGACAGTCCTTACTTCGACCGAGGCATCGCCGACGGTGGCTCGAACCAACCCGACTCCGACTTCGACGAATTCAGCTCACAGGACGGGGACGACAACGAGGAGATCACCAAGCCCCAGCAGAACGGCATCCCACTCACCAATGGGCAGGCACCCTTGGAGGAGTCCTCCTCGGTCACAGACGACGCCAGCAGCACATCGGCGGTGGTAATAAGCCGGTGCAAGGCCCTGTACAGCTACACGCCGAAGCTCTACGATGAACTAGAACTGAACCCCGGCGACATAATCGAGGTGCATGTCAAGCAGGAGGACGGCTGGTGGCTGGGAGCCCTACGCAATCAGGTTGGCATCTTCCCCGCTACCTACGTGGAGGAGTTCGCTTAAAATAGACCCTGCCGAGGTCCTCGGACGCGTCTCCTGCCCGCGAGAGTCGCTGCTGCAACTGCCGCCGCACGCAGACTTCTCTTGTACAGCCCTGTACGATATTTCACTTTTCATTTTATCCCCAACTGACACACGAAGTCGAATTGAATTCGAAAACGTTTTCTTGTGCGCATTTGTATGTGATCTAGCCGCACTCGTTAGTTTCTGTAGACGTATCTTAACCTGTTTCATAGTCGATAAGGCCTTAGGACGTAGGCGCGCGAGTTTTATGCGAGAAATGAAGCTCAGAGGTTCGTTGTTAATGTAGTTTGTAACTGTAAATCGTAGTGTAGAACATAATGGATTCAAAAAGAATGAAAAAGAAAGAGAAAGAGTGCAAGAATAAATGGAATGCATTTTTATCGCTTTTGTTTCTTCTCGATCAAAACTAAAAACGTGTATAGTTTATAGAATTAACGGTTTTATTTAAATAAACATTTATTGAATTACAAAATATGAAGACTGTTCTCTTTTTCCTAGAGGTTTCTGTTCATTTGCTTTTCGGCTAGGAAGTTAAGTTCACGCTGTCTGTGGCACGACAGTCTTGGGAAGCTGTTGCGAACTGGGAAAAACCATATTCAGCTCACATCCTGCGGTTCCTTTTGCCGCTTCGTATGAGAAAAGAAATACGTATAGGGTTTTCCAATAGGGACTTGGCTTATAATCGCACTCTTTCACGAATCATTGAACAGTCGCTGTCAACTTGTTCAGTAAACCCAAGATTCTCGTTAAGTTAAAGTACACGAACGGGCAACGTCTGCAAATTCTTCTTCTTCTTGTGGCGCTACAGTCCGGGGTGGACCTGGGCCTCAACCAACATGCCTCTCCAGCCAGCATGGTCTCTCGCCAGCTGCCGTTAGTTGCGCACTCCAAATTGGTTGAGGTCCTTCTCCACTTGTGTGCGCCGCTTTATCCTGGGTTGTCCTCTGTTGCGTTGTCCCAATGGCTCAGATAAGAAGACTTTTCGGGCCGGAGCAGTGGTGTCCATACGCTCTATATGGCCTAGCCATCTTAAGCGTTGTATCCGTAGACGCTTGACTAGGCTCATGCCGCTGTACAGCCCATACAATTCATGGTTGAATCTTCTCCTCCAGATGCCATCAATGCAAACAGGACCAAAAATCGCACGCAGAACTTTCCTCTCGAAGAGACCAAGGGCACCCTCATCCGCTTTTAGAAGTGTCCAAGTTTCCGCGCCATAAAGTAGGACTGGGATGATTAAGGTGTTATATAAAGCAAGCTTAGTCTTTCGAGAGAGGGCTTTATTACTCAATTGCCTCTTAAGCCCAAAGAAACAGCGATTGGCAAGAGTGATTCTGCGTTTGATTTCGGTACTGGTGTTATTGTCCCTGTTTACTGCGGAGCAGAGGTAGACGAAGTCCTTGACTACCTCGAAGTTTCTGCTGCCTAGTGTGACGCTCTGTCCGAGACGCCGATGTTGTGTGTCCTTCCTTGATGACAGCATGTACTTCGTTTTGCCCTCATTTACCACCAGACCCATTTTAGCCGCTTCCGCTTCAATGCCAGCAAACGCGTCATTGACGACTCGCTGTGTTCGTCCAATCACGTCAATGTCGTCGGCGTAAGCTAGCAATTGAACTGACTTTTGAAAGATCGTGCCTCTGGTGTTGACCAGTGAGTCACATGACAGTGCGTCGGAGCAGCGAGAGTTCTCTATTGTCATCCTACACAATCTGACAAGTTTGGTAGGAATGCCAAAACTAGACATGACACTGTATATTGAAATCGCTGAACAGGTGGTGAGTGTCGATTTGCATTTCTTGGGTCTTTTCCAGAATCTGCCGTAGTGTGAAGATTTGGTCGATTGTGGACTTCCCTGGCCTGAAATCACACTGATAAGAACCAACCAGATTGTTGACAAACGGTTTCAGGCGTTCACACAGTACGGCGGAAAGGATCTTGCATGCGATGTTAAGGAGACTTATCCCTCGATAGTTGACGCAGTCGAAGGGGTCTCCTTTCTTGTGGATCGGACAGACGACACTGAGATCCCACTCATCGGGCATGCTTTCCTCCGACCATATTTTACAGATGAGCTGGTGCATGCGCCCAACCAGGTCATCTCCAGGTGCTTTAAACAGTTCTGCGGACAGTCCATCCGCTCGAGCAGCTTTATTCGGCTTAAGTCTTGATATTGCTATCTTGACCTCCTCTAAGTCGGGGGGACGGAATTCTTACCTATTATCGTCCAAATTAAGTGGAACATTCTGCCTAACAGCGGGATTTGGGCCATCATCGCCGTTTAACGTCTCGAAATTATTCACGTTTTAAGTAAGCAAAAATATGTCAAGTTCTTTATTTCTTCTGGAATAAATAAATATAAGGTTGTCAAATTTCTCACTTCCGCCTTTTTGTCTTTTGAATTTTCCGGCTATGTACAAAGCGCCACAGAGCTCGTATTTAGTAATGCTTATATCATTTGAAAGGTCTTGACATAACTTACAAAACGACGCTATGCATGATTGGTTTGGATATTGCGTTCAACAGTTATAGACGTGTAAACATGGAGTTCACTACGGCCGAAATTCGCGCTATTTTAAAGTTTTCCTTCGTTAAAGGCAAATCCGCCAGAGAAACATTCCGTGAGATTAATGGTGTTTTGGGGGATGGTACTCTATCACTTCGAACCGCGGAGGAATGGTTTCGACGATTCAGAGATGGTGAAAACTACACCATTGATAAGCTAGCCGGCAGAAGACCTGTGACGACGAATACCAATCGAATCATGGAAAGCATCGAGTTAGACCGACATGTGGCAACTCGTGACATCACCAAGGAGATGGGAGTTAGTCACCAAATCATTTTAAACCATCTGCAGAAGGCTGGATACAAAAAAAGCTTGATGTTTGGGTGCCGCATGATTTGCCGCAAAAAAAATCTTCTGGACCGAATCAACGCTTGCGGAACGAACTCGACCCATTTTTGAAGCGGATGGTAACTGGCGACGAAAAATGGATCACATACGATAATATCAAGCGAAAACCGTTGTGGTTGAAGGCCGCTAAATCGTCCCAAACAGTGGCCACGCCGGGATTGACCATGTACTGTATTTTTGGTGGGATTGGAAGGGAATCATCCATTATGAGCTGTTCTCATATGGCCAGACGCTTAATTCTATCATCTACTGCGAACAACTGAACCGCTTGAAGCAGGCGATCGACCAGAAGCGTCCAGAATTGGCCAACAGGAAGGGTGTAGTGTTCCACCAGGACAACGCCAGACCACACCCTTCGTTGATGACTCGTCGAAAGCTACGGGAGCTCAGCTGGGAAATTTTATTGCATCCACCATATAGCCCGGACATAGCGCCAAGTGATTACCATCTGTTCCTTCCCATGGCGAAAGCCCTTGGTGGTGTGAAGTTTAACTCAAAAGAGGCTTGTGAAAAGTGGCTGTCCGAGTTCTTCGCCTTGACATTTGAAGTAAAAACCGAAATGGGGCGGTGGTGCTAAGGGCTTTCACAGACCGTAATATCGTAATATCGTCCATGGCTTCTCCAAGGAAGGCTATATAAATGTCCAAGTCAAATATACTCCTTATAAGAGTAATTTTAAAGAAATGCTCACGCTCTTCTCTTTCCATTTGTATTCCGGTCCAAATTCAATTTTCCCACTCATAGTTTTTTAAGGCCTAATATGACAGTGTGCCTAGAGACGAGCTATACCGTGCCATGTCTAGTTTTGGCATTCCTACCAAACTTATCAGATTGTTTTGGATGACGATAGAGAACTCTCTCTGCTCCGTTAAAGTCGGGAATGAAGTCACCGAGGAAGCCCTTAGTATTTTCGAGAGAAAAGTTTTACGTGCGATTTTTGGTCCTGTTTGCGTTGATGGCATCTGGAGGAGCAGATTTAACGACGAAGTCTATGGCCTGTACAGTGACATGCGTCTAGTCATGCGTCTTCGGCTACAATACTTAAGATGACTGGGCCAAGTAGAACGTATGAACTCCACTTCTCCGGCCCGATAAGTCTTAGAATCTGAGACATTGGGACAGGGCAACATAGGACGACCTAGGCTATGGTGGCGCACACAAATGGAGAAGGTCCTCAACCAACTTGGAGTGTAGCAGAAAATGGAGACTACTTTGATGACTTGCCACATGACACTGAATAGGAATGACAAAGCAGTTGGATCGGAATCACGCGTGATATCTCAGAAAACCCTTATTAAAAGTCAAACCTCACAATGAATCACATGGATATCCTCACTCACTATATGTATCTATGGACGAATATGTGGTCCTATCTGCGAGGAAGACGAATGGAGGTGAAGACACAACCGCGAACTCTATGTGCTGTACGAAGCTAAGGATGTAGTTCGGCAAAAGGCAAAAGTACGTCGACTACAGTGGATCGGCCACATCTAGCGAATGGACAACAACTGGAGCGCTGTTAGGGTCTTTGAACGTCAGTCTCCGGGTTCGAGAAGGAGAGAAAGGCCGAACCTCGGGTGTGTGAACCAAGTGAGCTTGGTCTTGAAAACTAGAAGCAGCGTGCCCGGGACTGTCAAGAATGGAAGGCAGCTATAGTTCAGGCTTAGACCCTTCATAGGTCGCAGGGCTGATACATACATACATATATATTGAGCAGGAAGCTACTAGATATTCAAATCTATCAACTGAATTGCCCCTGTATACCACTCGTGTCATAACGAGGGGGATAGCCATTTTAAAGTTTCACCTTGTCTGAAAATTAACACCTTCAACACACATCCCCTAAAAGTATGCACGTCTTTCAATATGATAACCCATTTTAAGCCCACTCATAACTGCCCCTGGCTATATGCAACGCCATGTTCGCGCCATCTATCGGAATCTAGCATCGCAAACAGAAACGCAAACAATTTATTGGTATGGTTATTTTATTTTTTTGTTTTTCATCTTAAATGAGTATCTTTGCTACGAACTCCTCCATCTCCCTTAGAAAACTACAAAACTAAACAAACACAGAAGTGTGCAAAAAAAAAAAATCAATTATTAAAGAAAATAACATGAAAACGTTCAACGATTACACACACGGTCAATAAATTAAGTAAACTTGTTGCTACGCTCGCCTCGCGCCGGCCCTCCTCTTTCTAGACCGCCTCGGACACGGTGCTGTTGCTGTCCAAGTCTTTGATTTTCTGATACATGCTGATGTAGTGCATCTGCAGCTGCTTCTGGTACTTTAGGACCTTCTCCTTCTCCTCGGCCCACTGGTGACGCTCCATTTCGAAATTCTTTCGCAGGTCGGCCAGTTCCTTGCGCAGGATGTTGCACTCGACGTCTTTCGACGCCGGCTTCTCGTCGGCGTATTTTCCATTCTGAGCGACGTCTGGTAGATTGGCAGTGCCGTAGACGAAGTTCTGAATGTCGGTGGACATCTGTGCCAGGCGGGATTGGGGCATTAAGTGCTTCTCCAGGGGTCTCTGCTCGGGCTCCGTGTACGGTGGCACGATCTGCAGGCAGTTCATGATCACCTCCAGGTTGGAGTCGTCAATCGCCTTTGGTGGGTGCTCTTTGCGCTTCTCCTCGTCGTTGATTTGGTTCTTCTGGCAGATGGTCGAGATTTTGTCGATCTGGTACTTCAGTCGGCTTAACTTGCCCGACGGCTCCTCGCCGTACTCGTGGAATATGGCAAGATCAGAGAGTTCCTTGCGCAGCTTGCCCAGCTCGTTGGTCAAGGCCAGGATGACTTGGTCCTTCAGGATGATGATGCGATTCAGTTGACTAATTTCCACCTCCTGCGCCTGAGCTGAGGCTGACATGGGACGTGGCTCAGCATTGGAGGTGGCGGCGGTGGCGGCTTGATCGTGCTTCAGTTGCAGGATTTCTTGATCTTTTGCTGTGATATCAAGCTGTGGAGTGAGAAAGGTGAGTTGGAGTTTGAAAGTGGGCGGGAAGAATGAGACTTACGTTGGCCTCTTTGAGTTGGTTCTTGAGTAAAGCTATTTCACCATTCCTCTGGCACACTGTCCACTCGTTCTCCTCCAGCTGTGCCTTTAGATTTCCAATCAGACCCTCCATGAGTCTGGTCTTCTCCTCCAGCTGACTAATGCAGTCGCGAATGGAGCGCTCCGATGATTTGAGGCCCTCGTTTTCACTTCTGTAAGAGAGGATTGAATGCCTGTTAGTGCTAGGCAAATGAGTCTGTTCTGATTAACGGTGATTTTGGGGGTGAGTGATGATTCAAAAGATAAAAAGGACGGTAAAAGAAGAGAAGGGACAAAAAGTTCAGTTCATTTGAAGGAGTGCGAGCATGGATAAAATTCGATGATTCAAATTAAAAACACTGAATAATGTTTTAAGCTAGGTTTTAGACCCATGAATGTAGATCAATCCCCGTTGGGATATGGGCATGGTTGGGTTCGGTCTTTTCGATTGGAAAAGTGGACCAATGGGGATATGCGCATGGGTAAGGTTTGAGGAAAAACGTGGTTTCGCAGATGATCCCTTTTTGGGCGCCACTTGTTGCCTTAAATTGCAGGCCCAGAGTCTTTCCCTGAATCTAAATCTAAGAGAGACTGAATCTAGTTTGAATCGTTGATGATATTGATAGGAGAGAGAAAGGAAATGGGACGCCTATTACGAGTAGATGTCACCGAAAAGGGAATTCGATACTCTTAGTTATGGTCGACTCTAGTTTGAATGTGTGTAGCTATGCGTGTAGCCATGTGTGACGTTTTGACGAACGACGGTTTGAAAAAAGGTGAATTCTTATCGGGCGCCATTTTTACAGCTTAAAAGTTCAAATCTCCAGATCCCCCTGAGCAAGTCGAAATTCTTAGTTAAGGTCGACTCTAGTTTGAATAGCCGGTGGTCATGAGTGATGTTTTAACGAACGATGGTTTGAAAAACAATGAATTCTTGTCGGGCGCCATTTTTACAGCCTGCAAATACCACTTCTACATCTCCCGAAAGATTCAGGATATGACTTAACGTAAAGCTCAGTGCTCGGTGGAAAGGGCAGCCCCTGTTAAGTTGTGATAAGACACACTGACGCACAAAAGGAGCATTCTAAACACAACTTTGCTTGACACATTGTCTTCGCCTCTGAATCAGTTCATAATTTTCACCTCTCAATACTCACTTCAGCAGTTCACTCTCCTTCTTCAGGTCGCCGAATTGCTCCTTCAGCCGATTTGTATTTTCGGTGATTCTCAGTTTGTTTTGTTTAAATTGAAACGACTGCAGCGTGAGCATCTGTTCCAGCTTTTTCAACTTCAGCAGATACTCCTTCTGTTGATTCTCGTAGAATGCTTTCAAACGCTTTGTTTCATTCTCCCAATAGGCCTCTTTATCCTAAAGTGCAAAAAAAAACATAGAAAAAACATAGAATTAGTAAAATTGACTCCCGCATATGCGATGGTGATTCAAAAATTTTACTTTTTGAACTTTGAAAATCACTTTTTCATTGTGCTCCATGGTTTGCCGCAGATACGACAGCTCCGAGTCGCGGTCCTTGAGGGCGGCCTCCAGCTCCGATATTCCCGAATCCGATGGTGACGGCGTCATGTCGAATTGTTCGCTTACGCTATACTTATTGTTACCACAGCTTGATTTTCTGCCAAATGAAAAGGTTCGTATATGAACTAAGACTGTGTGCCGGAGCGCGAATGATTACTTACAAAGTACTATTTTGGCTAATTGCGTCCGAGTCGGGTGTGTGTCGAATCGATTCCAAGCTATCGTTGATCTTCAACGATCTGGAATAGCGTCGACGCGCCATTAGATTGTTGCAATAGCTGTTGCTTGATGAGTAACCGTGTCGAAGGTCAGACGTGCCTAAAGAGCGTGAAACCAATTAGACATTGAGCACGGCACACTCGCGGCATGTACTTACTTCCGAATCGTAGCGTTGAACCTTGGACGGGCGCAAGCGACGGCGTCGAGCCGTAACGATCGCCGAGCTCGTTGTACCGCGCCGGAATGCTGTAGTCCGGCTCGAAGGGAATCGGCTTGAAGGCGATGGGTCGGAGGAGATTTGTGGCCTGCAAGGAGACGTAAGTGAATTCTTGGGACGTGCTAGATTGTGTAGGGACCTACCTGTTCGGGTTTTTCGCGGCGACTCAAGCGGTCTGGGTTGCCGCCACCGTTCTCCGCTTCGACGATGTTCAAGTTGTCACTGTACTCGACTCCGCCGCCCATGGTGGTCCTCTTTAGCTGCGGGTGGTGACTGGCGCCGAGGGTGGTGCTGCTACTGCTGTAGTTGCTCGCCAAGCTCCCTCTGTGACCCAGTTCCGGATGAGAATGCATCACTGTTGCCATGTGGAGATTTTGCTGGTACGGTGCATGATTCATTTGATTGATCTGCGGCTGCGCTTGATGTGATTGGAGTTGCTGCAGCTGCGGCGGTACATGTTGTTGCTGCTGCTGCTGTTCGCAGTCTCGGGTAACGCCGCTACCCCCTGCACCATCACCACCCCCACCACCACCGCTAGCAGCGCTCTTGTTAGCCTCGAACATGCTGCGTATGTTTTGAAATTTGGATCGGCTCTGCTGCACATAGTCCTCCAGGTTGCTTTGACTACCGAACTTGTTACGCAGCCGCTTCTGCTCGTTGCGTGACTTGAGCGTGCCCGTGAAGCCCGCCTGCACCAACGGCAGCCCTAGGGTGTTCTTTGAGATGAATGAATTCGCGTTCTCCAGCGACGCCGACCGAATGTGGCCGCGCTGCTTATTGTACGAATTTTGCTGTTGGATGGAGCTGTCCATTGTCGTCGGAAATCTGCAACGAAACGACGCAAAAATATGAAAGTACGGTCGCGATAAGCTTTGATTGATGATTGGGTGCCTGGGGTTGTGCAATCGCCGCGAAAACAATTTCCAAGACGCCCGCTGCTTCATTTGTCGAGAAAAGAGGAAGTTAATTGGGGCGCGCAGCGTTGCGCAAGTGCCGAGCCTCGGCTGCGCGAAGCTGGCGCCGTTAATACGAATTTGAATGTTGCCTCCGACGATTACAAGTGACAGATATCGACGAGGTCGGTGGATGCCTTCGTGCGGAAGGGCCGGAGATCTGCATAATCTGGCGGCGAAGATGAGGTGCTTGGGCGACTGCGTCGTTTTATAACTCCTCGAGTGGAGAAATTGATTGGAGTGCGAGTGGCCGTGTGCGTGTGTGTGGAGGCATACGAAGAAGATTGGGAAAGGCCCGTTTGATTCGGAGAATCGATCGAAAATGAAAGTCAACTAAAATTACGGAATGCGACTAGTTCGAGGGAATTTACGCCAACGTGTGCGGGGAGCAGTAGGTGGACGCCGGGAGAGGAGCGAGTGTGTTTGTCTGCGGATAAGGGTCTTATATAAGAACGACGGTGGTACTAGAAGCATGGTTGGCGCGAATCAAGTGGAATTTTACCAGAGACACTGGAGACATTGATGTAGGTTGACATCGAAACCGGGTGTCTTATGAAATGGCGGACAAATTGTGATAATCAGGGCAATCTATATGCTGATGGGATGCCCTTAAGCACGTTGGATAAGGTTGTAGAATGCTGTTGCGTATTGTAAGTGTGACTTTTGACAAGAGAGAGAGATTTATAATTGCGTTCTTTTAGCTGTTTACAGCAAGAAAAGAGTTATGTGTTTAAGAAGGGAGCTTACACCTTATTGAGGGTGCTGGGATTCTTGGAAAAGATTGTGAAGTGTTAGGTGCTGGGCAAATATTGTAGGAATCGATTGAAATGAGTCTTGGAACCGTGTTTCTATGAAACGCTGTGCTGCGAAGTGCCCAAAGTAACTAATGGTCACCTATGTGCCTTAAAAATTGTGTTGCAGTCCTTAAGATAAATTTAGAAGTAAAAAGTTTCTATAGCAAATGTTAGAGCTAAAAGTATATTTGTAGAATCTTTCGACAATATAGAAGAGAACAAGTCCAAGTGAACTCCGTCCACAGCATATCACTGAAATCCAAAAGGAATGAGAAGCTATATTTTTTGTATTGATGTGAGATAAGAAGTTAAGTCTCCAAAACGAAACCTGTATTGGGCGGCATTCACCAGCGTTTATTTTATATGTCATTTGTCTGTACTTAAACTGTGGATTTGTCTACAGTGGCCCACTGTAAGGTGCTGCTACAGGAACGGAAATGTACAAATTGAATGTCTCCTCTATGCACAAAAACGCTGTTAAAAGCAGATGCGTAAGCTCTTGACCTTTTGGAGAGTAAAGTTTTGTGTGCGATTTTTGGTCGTGTTGGCGTTGAAGGCAGCTGGAGGAGAACATATAACGACGAATTATAGAAGTTGTACGGTGATATGCGCCAACTTTTCGCCCTCAGTACGATCCACAGGCATTTAAAACCAGTGTACATTGGTACCTTATTTCCCCCTCTTTCTCTATAGCTTCGGCCCGTGCTGTGACTTAATTTAGGTCACTTAAAGGTATTAAACAATCCCTTTAGCGCGAGCCAATTTTAAAAAATGCGCAAAGATCAGAGTGTATGGGTACCAAGGACGCGCTTAGACTCGCTGCAACAACCGCTCCGACGGTGATGCTGCATCTCTTACCTATTGACCTGTGTAGTGCTAAGAGAGTCTTAGCTTTGGAACAACAAGTCGTATTGACATGCTGCTGTCTTAAGCTCATTCTACTATAATGAGCAACGGATGACCATCCTCCCAAGCATGATTTTACTAATCGATTGCACTCATATTCTCGACTCTGATGTCGATATAAAATGGTTCAAAAAGGAAGTAGGTAGACTTGGATACAGCCAGGTCTATCAAGCTGCCGAGCTTGGGCAGCGTGTTCAAGCAGAAATTGTGGCTATTCGTGGGGCGCATCGTATCATCAACAGTTCTCAACAAAGTTAAACAATTTTTGTTGACAGTCATTCTGACGTAAAGCCTTTGAGTCAGACTGTATCTCAAAACTCGAAAAAGATCGTCGAAATAATATGGCTGCCGTGACGGTTCGGTTCAAGGTTGCCTTAGTTTTGGTTCTAGGACACGCATTAATACCCGATAGTGAGAAAACCAATGATAGACGGGGTGCTTCTTGTCGTCTTTCTGCTTCTTTGGAAGTATTGAAACCTTTCGGTCTAGTCAATGCTCAATGGCAGAGTATTGCCTGAAGTTTAAGTAAATCTGCCACATCTTAGCCTGACTTAAAACTTGCAAGAATAACAGAAATCCTCGTCAGGACCCGACTTGCAAAGTTTGGGGGCATTCTCATTGGGCATGGGCCTTGCTGCAACAATTACTACCGCAACTCTCATACCACATCATGCATCCTTTTCACATGTCCAACACTTGCCACGGTCAGACAGCGTTGCTTAGAAAAACTCGTCTTAGAGTCTTCTGAGAAAATTTCAAAAATATCCTTTAAGAATTTATTAGCTTTTGTCTGTGGAAACCTGACTTAAATCCCTTTTTAGAACGTTGTGGTTCCAATTGGCAAGGAAAACCCAATTCTTGCCAAGGCCAACATTTCACACACATACACAATGTCCTGAAATTAATCTCAAATATTGAGAAGGACCAATTGTTGCTCAAATTATCGAGTGGACTGTATACAAATCGAGCCATTACGTAACCAAAATCAGCCGTAAGCTATTTGGCTTCCATAGAATGATGCAATCCACGCCAAACTTCAATAATTTGAATCCCTTTCTCTTCTTTATGTGCTTCCAGTGCGACCACAATGGCTTGAACTTTTAATTACTTGTACATCCTGTTATGCACATGTGAAAATGTATGAGACGAATGTTCAAGAATCAAATCTAGGACAGACGGAGCTCAAGTCAACGCACATTCATACTTCTCCACCGCGTATGAATGGCATTTTGGAAAAACAAAACTATGCAGGGATTACAGTTTCTTCAAAATAAGCATCACATCTTAAAGAAGAATTCAAGAGGAACCACGTCGTCCATCCTGACTGAGTTCATCATCCGACTGATTCCATGATCCCTTCCATTCACTTTGATAACTCCTGTTACAACCATCTCTTCACCTTAACAGGATCTGCATTTTTTTTCACTCTTTTAAAAAATAAATCACCCCGCAGACAGGTCACCACGAGTTTGAAATCATCTCCGCCGCTCCATCTGCGGCCCATTAAAATTCCATTTCATTTCAGTTGAACTTCATATCGGTGCCACCATCGTCACGGCTGGCGCGGCATCCCGAAATCATTTCCGTTTTGCGAGCGCCTTCAAGCCGTGACGCCACTGCGCCAGTAGGGGGAGGGGGAGGTGTGCAAACTGACACTCAATCACAACAAAGACCGCACACCACTCTGCACATTCGAGACCTAGACCCAGTGTGCGCGATGATAAAATTCCACCAATAGTTCGAAGTTTCTCCATGGATCTCGGTTTCTAGCAGTGCCCGCCCCAGGGCAACCGGCATCACGGCCATCACCTCAATCCAACGAGTACCTACCTGTCTGGGCCGCAGTCACAGCTACAGTCACAGCCGTGGATGCACGATGATAAATGATTCTTTTCATGGGCTCAGCAGTGAAAATACTTTCTCATCACGATTTCCAACTCCAATCGACTCGATTCCAATAAGTGTTCCTGCCAACTCGCGCGTGAGGCGGAGCGGATCAGTTCTCTTTCTCTCTCTCTCTCTTTCCCCGCAAGACGCCTGCAGGAGGCTGCGGATGAACAGCGATATTTATTTTCTTCAATTCTCGTCGCAGACAAAAGCCAAATTCAATCCATCACTCGCAAAAGTCAATAACGGCGCAGCGGCGGTGGCGGTGTGGGAACCTTGACGACGCACGACAGCCGAAAGTGTTTGGTACACTTTGACGCCAACACATTCCCAGCAGAACACCCAGCGTTTCGCCTGAATGAAAAGAACAAACAAAGAGCCCGATCTGTCCAAAACCGGATATTGGCTCGATGCGATGGAAAAACGTCTCGGGGAACGTGAAATAAATTCAAGCTAACGCGTCGCCCGGTCAGGCCGAATGTTTATGGGAATCGCTATCGCTATCGGCAGCGATCTCAAGCGACTGCGATCGCAGATAAACTTTGATTTTCGTTTTTCTTTTTTTTTCTGTTGCTTCGCGGGGGATCTGCGGCGAAGGCGGCGCGGGCGACTGTTTCCATCCAGCCGCACGGAGACCGCCACACAGCGAGACAAGGTTAAGCGGGCATGTACATAGACATGCGACTGAGTTGTGGTCTCGGATTACGGTCAATTAATAAGTCGCAGTGCTCTCGCAGATGGCCATTTCCCATAAGCCAGTGATTTGTGGCTGCGCTCGCGCATAAGTGCATGCGTTACGTCATACGGATTCTTGGAACGAGGCAAAACAGCATCGGGGTTAAGCCGGTTTTTCGCAATGCACACACTCGCGTGTGTGTGTCCTCGCCCCGTCAAAGAGCACTCGACAATCAATGTTGGAGGCGAAGCTTCGGCTTTGCGCTGCGAAGTGAATGAACTGGCCGCGAGATGGCTGTCAGTGTGAGCGTGACCTGTGGTCATCCAGCATCATTCGGGGTCATCGGTGTAGTTTGCGGTTTATGTTGTCTTGAGACATGGCTCAAAGAGCATGACTCAGGAAATTGTGGCAACTGTGTGAGAATGAATGTCAATCGGATTTGATCATCGGTGACTAAGACTGTGGGGCAAGTTCTGAATGAATTCCTCATGAATTCGGTGACAGTTTGTTTGAATGCAATTGAGAGTGGACGCTTTAACTAGATGCGGCTTAGGTTTGTGACAAAAAACGGAAAAAGGACTTCGAAAGTTGAAGGGCACAGGTGGGCCCCTTTGAAAAGATTTTTTGACGAAGTGAAGAGTGAAAAGTTTTGATCAGAATTTTACACATACTCGTTTATAGGGAATGCCTGAAAGAAGTCAAAACGTTAAAGCCGTTTGTGGTAAAGAATGACAGTTCAGAGAAGGATACACAACTAAGCCACATAAGTAGTAACTGATGCGGTATTTCAGAAGAATCTACAGACTACCCAACAAGGACAACGTCAAATAGAGAACTGAGATTCCTTAGAGATAGCAGTGGGACCTGGAATCCTGGTTTTAAAAAGAAGCCATGCTAAGGAACTTTAAGGCTAGGAGTTGAAGACTGGAGTATATTTAAGTTTATACTCGATACAGCTCCAAATCAAGCAACATTTTGAAGTACTTCTTGAATTGTTTTTCAAGGAAAGACTGCGGCTAATCTGATGATGGATCGATGAAGAGGCACGAACATCATCATCTACAAGAGTGAAACAGGACTTGAAACATTCAAATCAGTATACGAAACAAAGAAACATATGAATCAGCATCAGAATACTCTGCCATATCTTTCTTAACGAGACATCAAGACAATGCAACTTGTGTTCAGAGTTCCTAGGCACAAAGACTTCTCAGAAATCTTTGAAGCAGATGAGCTAACCGGGAAGGGAATCACTATCATTACCCTCACTTTTCCGATTCCCCCATCTCTCTGCTGAAAGCCTGAGCTCAAGGTAATCGAGCTTTCTGTACCAAAGGAAACCCTGAGCACCATGATCTCAGAGTTAACGATCAGAAGGGCAGGTGGTGACACGGAAACGCCTGCTTACATGCATGACAAATGTTGCCAAAAATGGACCTTCGGAAAATCGCAGTCGGTCTTAAGAGTATTTTATGAAACCCAGTAGTACATTTGCTGTGTGTGATCGAGTTTAGTTGTAAATAGAGTCCTTAGATGGACAATATACAGTGCAAAGACTCGCTTGGAGACAAAGCTTACTTTTTAGCGACTACTGCAGCAAGAGTATGGATAAAGAGAAGAAGGAATATTCGCACCACCTCCACTGAGCTACATACATCGCAACTTGCCCTCGTAAGGAGGGAGACATGAATGCATGGATGTAGGACAAGAGGAATGGTTCCATCACCTCCACTGTTACTGCTCTGCGATTGCCTCCATAACCATAACCCACGACATATTCATGTTAAGAGGCAATATTGACATTTATCCAGAAATGAAAATATGTTCGTAAGAAGCAATTGGATCACCTTGAAGTAAGTGTCAGACTCAACTTTACTTAACTACCCACCTCATAATAATAATTATAATTGAGTGGCATTGAAGCCTACAAGGGACCAAGGCCTAGATTCTACAACTACTCGTGTTGTACGTGCTACTGTTTTCTCACGAGTAGAAGAGACCTTTTTTTTTGCCAACCCCTCACGGCGAGATTTGGAAAGCTTTTCATAGACAATTGATACTCTTTGAGTGTTGTCAGCAATTCGAAAGAGGTGGTGGCGGGAGAAAATGCTAGGTGTTCCGTCCGAGAATCGAATCAAGATTTTTTGCGTGGCGGTCGACGCACTTACCACTATGCCACGGCAACCAAAGCCATCTACCTATGTATCTGCTGTTAATAAGGTCCTTTATAGTATTCATTACTTGGGGGAAAGCCAGAGTATATCTATGAGTCTAAAAATTGTTACCACCTCTTCTTAGCCACTTCTGTGGTATGCAATTAGACGATTCTTATCTTGTCGGATGAAGACAAATTTTTAAACAAGCACTGAAATGGCTTTTTGTCGGTTACGTTCAAATGAAAATTGGTTTAGATTTAGTATTATTTTCTCTTCAGTTGGGTAAAGTTAGGACAACTTAGACTTGGTTCAAATATTTTACATTTCCACTGAGAAGCAGTCAAAGGTAGATGATACGCGAAAGCCGTGGTTGCTAAAACTAACAAAATCGAGTCCTTACTTCTGAATATCTGAAATTCTCATTAGACTTGCTTCCTCCTCATGTGAAAATCCGAATTATTATTAAAATTTTAGGATTAGGATTCATGTTCGTCTGAAAAAAGGGGCCTGCCTAAAGGTTGCTCAACGGATACCTTTTTTCTTTTCGTTCTTGAAACGCTACTTCCTTCTTTGCCACCAGTATTCTTTAAAGCTATCGGTTGTGTTCTGTTGAAATTCATCACTAAAAGTGCTCACCTTTTAGTAGGTACAATGTTCTAGATTACGAAAGCATGTTTCAAGCTCCATTTGCCCCATCAAAGAAAGAAAGGCAAAGATTCTACCTCATGTATGAAATATTCTTATTTATCCCTTCTGAACGTCACCTTCAACATCCCACATACTATATGAATGTCTAAACCCGATCTTACACACATCTTCTTCTTCTTGTGGCGCTACAGTCCGGGTTGGACCTGGGCCTCAAGCAACATGTCTCCCCAGCCAACACGATCTTTGGCTAGCTGCCTCCAGTTGCGCACTCCAAGTTGGTTAAGGTCCTTCTCCATTTTTGTGTGCGGCACCTTAGGCACCTAGGCCGTCCTCTGTTGCGTTGTCCTAATGGCAGGAGCAGTGGTGACTATACAGTCTAGATGACCTAGCCATCTTAAGCGTTGTATCCAAAGACACTCGACTAGGCGTATGTAGCTGTACAGGCACATACACGGCATTCATCGTAAAATCTTCTCCTCTAGATGCCACCAACACAAGCAGGACCAAAAATCGCACGCAAAACTTTCCTCTCGAAAAGACTAAGAGCTCACGCACACACACTTAGGTAAGTCCCGGAAATCAGTAGAGAGTTATTAGATGTCACCATTTAAGCGGTTCAAAGGTTGTCTACGAAAGCAAGGAGATTTTTGATGCAATGGCCCGGTTGTGTTTTGATGAACCATTCAGTTTGGTCCGAGATGTCTTGAACGTTTTCAAATCTACACCTTAATTCTTCAATTTAGTATGGCAAAAGACAGTGTTAAGGATAGGTGCAGGCACAGAAAGCTCTATTCCCTTTAGGGCCAACTGACGGTCTATGGCAACTGGTGGGCAATACAGCTTCCATTGGCATCGTCACGTGATCTCAGCACTTTATTGTGGACAGTAAAACCGAGAAATATTAGACCTCAACTCCTTAACAATTTCGATCTTTAATTTGATCATTATTTTGGATCATCCTGAAATATTTGGTACACAATTTAGCCTGATATTTGACTGACAACTGACCAACTCTTTGGTGGTTTTGTTTGATTTCGACTTACTCTAGAAAAAGATAAAAATTTACACCAACTATAATTTGGACCACAGTATACAGACGAAGAAATCATAGTTTCGACATTCCCACTTGTCAATCCAAAACAAGGAAAAAGACCACACTCTCTTGATCACTCACCCAATTCACCAGGTAAGTAGGCCACCAACCAGTCAAAAGATTTGTCTCACAATCTCGACGGTATTCCAAATCTTTCCCAGCACGAAGCTGTAACCTACATCTGTCAAATTTTCAGCAGAAACGTCTCTCGTCGCGGACCTCTGAACTCTGCGTTCAACTGTCACAGGCTATTAAGCCGTTGTTTGCAATGAAATTAATTGTGCCCCCCTTAACGCGACACGAAAATTTCATAATCGTCGCCCCCTCGTGTCGCAGAAACACGCGCACACGCACAATGAATCTGATTAATGGCCCGTCACCGGCGACAAACCATAAGCCGCGTGCTCCATGAGTAATGCTTTGAGGTGTGATTACATCGAGTCCTACATCGTAAGGCAGGAGGTAAAGGTCATCGCGACGACGACAAGAACTGTCGCACGACACAAGCCACAATCTGGCGGTGGTGTGCAGTAATGAAGACGTCCGACAGTCGTTTGCATAGGGACTGGCCCTAATGCATGCTGAAAGGGCACAGCCGAGTGACACTGCGGCGTGGAGATTCCGCTCACAGATCTAGGCGAGCACAGGGAATCCAGTTTGTAGCCCTACTGTGTGAAGGGAAAAGAGAAAGGAACCCTGGCCGCAGCAATGCGGTTGTGCTCTGAGATGTGCAAACAAGTTGTGTCGTGAGAATCGTTCTGTCAACATGGCCCGTCGACGGCCACAGCGGGGACCTTTGCAACTCCAGCACTGCAGCCGTCGTGGTCCATTAACCTACATTTCAGGCCGCAGCTCCTTGGCTATGACTTATTTTGTAATTATTTCGTGGAAATTGTTTGCGTCGTATCGGTCTGTCCGGGTGTCAGTGGCAATTTAAAATCACTTAGTGCTGGGTGCGCCGCCGCGTGCCTGAAAGCGTGTACGGCTTGACGTGAGGTCCCTTCAAGGTAGACATCAATCAAATTACGGTACAGTCGATGCCGCATACGTCATCTGTGCGTCTGGGCCGGGAGAAATCGGTCGACAGTGGACGCCCCGCTCTGCGCTCAGAGGCCAAATGGGTGGACAGGTGTTGGGTGAAATTTACAAGGAAATTGTTAACAGAACGAACGTCTCTCTTTCAGGCGGATGTCATGGAGTTTGTACAAGGGACGCGTTATAGGCGGTGCGAGTTGTGTCTTTTGCAACTCTCCACTTTTGCAGTGATTGACGTTTGTGGCTGAAATGGGAGGACTGAGAGGTGTGTGTGTGGTTAACGGTGCGATTACCACAATTGCAAGGGTTTGCCTTTAACTTTGAACACCTCGGAGGCGTCGAACTGGTGTGTGTACTTGGTTGTCTCAAGTTGGCACGGGGGGAGAGAGCGAGTTTGTGGTTCTTGAGAGATTGTGTCAAAACTGGTGCGGTAATGTGAGACATCAGACCTGTAGGGAAGTCATCAACGGAGAAATTAAACCACAATCGACTGGTGGTGTTACGAGATTGATCAGTTTCGCAATGGAAAGTGATTTTCAAGCCACAATCGACTGTTGAAATTACAAGATTTATCACATTTGCAACGGAAAGTATTTTTTTTAAACGGTCCTTAAAGGAGTAAAGTCTGTCTCTATGCTAACACAGACCGATAGTCTCCAATTTTGTAGCAACCAAAAATACCTTATTAAGGCGGGGAAATGTAAAGATTTCTATGGATGTCCAAATAAGTTCCAAAATTCTTAATTCTGAGAAAGCATGCTTGAGGAATACGGATATTCTGAAACGTAGATATTCCGATTAGAAAACAACTACTGAGTAAAATTCAAAGTTCAAAATTTTGCAAAATAGCTCCACAATACCAGAATTTGATTTGATGACACTTGTCAGCAAAATCCGGAATCTGTACCGAAATTCTAAAAACTTCATAATCACGAAACCGAATGTCTGTGTCGAAATTTAAAGAATCTTCGGTAAGCTGCAGAAATTAAGCCGAAGTCTAAAAAAGCCCAACAAAAGGCTAAAAAGGGAAAATGAAAGAAAGCAAATCTAAGTTTTCAAGACCTCGAAGTGTACCAAATGCAAGAAAATACAAAAATATTGTACAAAACTTCGAAATCAAAATCAGAATCTCAGTCTAAGTTAGTCTTTAACTTTTTTTTTTTTAATTTTAGTTATAGCCATCAATTCAGTTAAGTCCAAAATATCCAAAAAGTCGCGGCTTTTAATCAAAATATTGTACTTAATATTTCTAAACGGCTAACATATCCAAGTCCAAAATTACAATATCCTTTTTTTGAAGCTCTATGATTTGTTGATCAATTTCCAAAAAAGTTACAGGTCGTTAAAAGAAGGAATCGTCGTCAGAAAAACCAGAAATTTAAGAAAGATCAAAAATTCAGGTCGAAAAGTCCACAGAAATCAGGTTACACAATTTATGTGTTTAACAACTTCACAATCGAAAAGTTGACAAAGCCAAAAGATCCAAAAAAATCAAAATTTGGAAGTGGCACGATTTTTTGTTTCCGTTTAAGGTCAAAATATTTAAAGCCCAAATTCACAAATAATCCGGCCGGTGAATTTCCAGTCTAGTCAACCATCGCCTTCTTTTGTCTTGAATTCCTTGGAATAATGTCCCGAATTCGTGCCTCGTGTTCTACCGCAAACACGTGTTTACCCTGAAACCATTCGTAACTTTTTCCTCAACGGCATACATACCAAAACCTCCCAAGACTTCTTAGAACTCCGTCCCTGCCGGGGTAGAAAACTGCAACCCAAAGACATTACGTGACTTTTCTTGATTTATGACATCCCCTTTACCGTTGTTTACCGTTGTGATCAGTGAGCACGCACCACGAGTACAGAAATTTTCAAGAATTCTATTCCCTTAATTTGTATTTAAATGACTCTGGCGTGCGGTGGACGGTTCTGTTCGAAACGCTCAAACAGCGGGAGCTACTGCCAATTATCACCGTACGGTCCATCAGCACAGCGATTTATCTGGCCCCAGCAAACACGCTTAAGCAGGCAATTTCTCGCACGCTGTGCTCCATAACGCTGAATAATTAAGTAATTATGCAATCAAACAGAGCCAACTGCCGAATGAATATTCAGGAGGCCCGCCACCTCTTGCATCTCGAGCGTGAGACCGACCTGTGTGCGAGGCTTCAGGAAGTGAATCGAGAATGCAATTAGCCATGCAAATATGCAGTTGCCAGCGCCAAGTTCAAGAACAAAACCGAAAGCCATTCTCCCGGTGACCGCGCCGCGTCCCACACCCAGTCATAGTTACCGACGAACAGGCGAAGCAATTAATTCTGCGAAACACGAACCGATCTGAGTCTGATGAGAGAACGAATTAATTATGCGTCTGGGAATCAATTTCTGTTTAGGTTCCTCCTTCTCGGGCGCAGCCCATGAGAGCCGCATCGGCTAAGTCGATGCCGTCAGTCATTCTGTCAAAAGGGCTGGGAAAAGTTATGACGCATAAAAGGCCATCGGAGTACGGTTGTGGGTGTGTTGCAGCGGTAATTGTCAGCGCGGTTTGACAAATTGAATGTCGTTTGACGGTGATTGAAAGTCACTTGACATGTCATCCGCTGCGAAATGGGACACACCTTCTGCGTCTGCTGCGACGGCGGCGGCTGCGGCTACCGGTGAGTCTGCTGGGCCTGGGGAGGAGATTGGATCTGCTTTCTTTCCGCAAGACTTTCAAAGATGATGAAGATTTTAATGAGCGGAGAAATGCGCACGTGTGTGCGCCGGCCGATCGACTGTGAGATTCTGCGAATCTGACTGGGAAGTTGGCGAAATCGTTTTGTCAATTTTTGATGTGGCAGCAGCGCAAATGGATTCAGTTTTGATTTGCAAATTTATGTGAAGTGAAGTGGATCAGTGAAAATGATTTCAATTTCTTTTGGCAATATGTGAGGACTGTGGGAACTTTAACTTTTGAAGAAATGCAGCTCAATTTGATGTTGAACTAGATTTCAAATGCTTTAAAGTAAAAATGCGCGGCTTTGTTTAGGCATTTGTATATAACTGTGGGCTTCTCAATTAATTGACCATTTTTCGATTTTGCCATCTTTTGATATTTCTATATACATACATTGCCTTAGGCCTACCCCCGTTAGAGAAGTGTTTAAAAAGGAACAAAAGTAAAACAATCCTAAAGATTGAAAAAGAAAACTTTCAAGTTTACCGATGTCCGGTATTGTTAAACTGATTGCTATTCATTTAAGGAGGAAGAAGGACACTCACCACACCATTATCTCCTTTGGCCAAATGGTGGCTACCAAGTTCAAACTTTCAGCCAGTGGGACACACGCTCACCTTGACCTGCATTTGTCAATAGCGGTTACAAAGCACGAAATCTATCCACTAAAAGAACGTCAACATGGGCAAGTAAAATAAAAGGCCAGTCCTTCCAGTACAGTACAGCTTCCAAAGGGGACAGACTACCTGTCAATCGAACTATCAATCGGACATAATTGGAATCAAAGCACCCCAGCTAATGCGAATTTCCAAGTCGGAGGTTAGGTGGGTCATGGTCAGTGGTCCCTATCCAATATTCGTCCACATTTAAAGTCATTCACAACTCGTAGCTAAAAGTAGTGATCTTTTCGGACACGTCGCTACTGCGTTTCCAGTAGGGTTTTGTTCTTCTTATAATAAAAGATGCACCTTGCAATGAATCTTTGCAACTGATGAAGGAAGACAGCTACGGCAGCTGTCAGGAGACAGTGGAGGAGAAACAAGGAGAAGGCTACTCAAAAAAGTTGATGAAACTTAAGGGAATGGATTCATTTTTGAAGCTATGCATCACTGGCGCTGAAACATGGATTCCAAATCTCGAACAAAAGCGATAATGGTCAGCGGCAGAGTGCTCAACTAAAAGTGTCTACAGGGAAGATTACTGAAAATCTTTGCTGTCTGTTATGAACTAGCGTAGAGCGTGCAAAAATTCAATCCTCTACTGCGCACAACTGAACTATTTAAGTAAAACGAACCAAAACCAAGCTTTCTTGTCAGATTGGTGAAGCTGGATTAATTAGGAGCTGAGTAGATCAACAATGAAGAAGTTCGAGCTTTGTGTCAAAGTCAAGTTATCGATTTTTAACTCCATATCCCACCTATGGGCATGAAATTTAGGAAATGGCCGAAAAAGTAGAGATTTCTCCGTACCGTTGCGGCGGTGACGCGCCGAGAAACGCAACAGTGCGGGGAACAACACAATGTTGAGCAGCTTCTTCTTAGGACGAAAAGGGCTATGTTTCGTTGGCTCGGCCACGTGGTGCGGATGTTCCCTTCATCACGACTTCGTTGGCGTGCCTTAGATTTAATTCCACTGGGTAGGCATCTGCTCGGCAGACAAAGCACAAGGTGGTTAGATCAAAGCATAAACTGGCCCGGTTACGCGTGAGAATAGTGATGGTGGGCGATCGAAGGTCTGAAGGCCTCTCGTGCGTGAATTACTTTCTTGGAGTTTGCGGGTTAACGAATATGATTATGTTGACGGTGATAAGCATACGAAAACATATTTTTGAGTACGTTTTAAAACACTTTTTCGCACATTTCGAGTAGTTTATCGACCATAACTTGGACAATGTTGGTTTTTGACACGTCTTCAGCTTGGATACTTTTTGGTTTTAAAACGGTCTTTTGCGTTGTTCATCAAAAACAAGCGACAGCCAATTGACGTCGCCAAAACGTGCAACTATGCGGTCAGGAAACTTCTCATGAAATAAAGCCACTTTTAGTGGTGTTGCGTGGCTTGTTGCCCTGTCTTCTTTGAAATAAGTACCATGTTTATCTTCTTCTTCTTCTTCTTGTGGCGCTACAGTCCGGGGTGCATGTTTAACTCCGACAAAAAATGGCTTATCATCTGACCACATTACTCCAAATTGACTCTAAACGTCCTTCTCTTGACTGACCTTGCTTTACCATGATGCACGACATCAGTAACGTCTTCCTTCTCTTAAATTTTTTTTCACAATTTTAGCAATTGCTTGAGTAGCCAATCCCTTCGCAATTCGCAATAAGTTGTCACATTAGAATTATCAATTTTGTAGTAAGTTTCAATAAATCGCTTGCGTAGTTTGATTACTAAGCGATCCGTTATTCAAGATGGCAGTCATTCACTCAACAGTGCGTTACTTTGAAAGACAGCAGAGTTTTGAAGGTGTCAAGGGGCAGAGCTACCAACTGCAAAACACGAAGTGAATGACATTTTTTCTTCATTTCCTTAGCTGATGATCATTTCTTTCGAAGGTTTTTGGCTTCATCGGGCGTATGTTTCGAAATAAAAAATCTTCCTGACAGCTCTCATATTTCTACAGCCAGCTCTTCGTACAGCTCTTACACTTATAGCACTTTCAGTCTTCATTGGTACAGTTGGCAATGTTTAGCGTATCTCAATCAAACGCAGTTACAGAAAATCGGAACAGCAATCGAAAGTCCTTTCATCCATCCTGAACACGACCCCACCCAAATTCAGAGAAAGCAGAACATTGAATACCAGCGTCATCCAAACTCGGTCTCTGGGTATCTGGATGACAACATCATCGACCACCACCACGAACCCAACCCTGGCCGGTATCCTTAAGTCCATTAAAAGTCACCGCCGCCGCGACAAACATTCTCAACATTCCACAGCAGCACCACTTTTTCATTTCGCCTCTCCCCTCCTACGGAGCACAGCGATCGATGTCTCCACCTCGGAAATTATTTTCTCCTCTCTCAGCACCGAGACGTCGTGTGGTGTGCTCTTATCAAGCATCAAGCGTCCGATTAAGGTTAACATGAAATATTTTCCCCGTAATGTCACACATACCACCGCCATCGCGGCGAAGACTATGCACAATCGAATCCACTTGCGGGCCGCCACTGCTGGTCGCAGTTTGAATCCGATTTATTGACACACTGCCCGGCTTGTCAACTCTTAAACTTGACCTTTGTACTTCCTCCTCGTCCCAGGAGTCCATCGGCCTGATTGAATGTAGGCGACGACGTGGCTTTGTGCGAAGAGCGACTGCATGCGACCGAACCGGTAATGAGTGACATTGCAAGTCATAATCGCAACATTCCCAATTGCACCAGTTGAACTGGTCCCACTTTCTGATTAGACCACGGCACCACTATTCCCACTCATTAGCGAGTCTTCTCCACTTCTGCGATTTTTATAACACAAGCGTTCCCACCGGTGGCATCAGTACTCTCGCGACGCTCTCACACTCCAACGGCGTCCATCGGCCGCCGGAGATGACAGACCACCACTTGGCCGCACAGCCGACGGAGCTGATTGCGCGGAGTGATTGTTCCAAATCCACACCGCCGCCGCCGCTTCGTCATTGAGAGTGTCATCTCATTAACTCCGCAATAAAACATTATTGCATCAGCGGCAGGCATCGGCCAGCTGTAGGAGCTGCAGCACTCATGAATGGGTCAATAGATACTCGCGGACAAAAAAGTGACTGTCAGCGAGTGTGCGCGACGGCCACTCGAACAAAGGCCCAGAGCGTGGGAAAGTGTTCGTGCTCCGCGAGCGCCCAGGCAAATGCAATTAAGCGGGCGCTCTAGGGTCCGAACGGCGCACATGAGTCACAGGACCATATGTGAAGGGGGCAGGCAGCTCTAAGCTAACGCTGCCGCCACCGCCACCGCCATCACCGCCGCCGCAGCTACATACATAAGTCGTGGTCGTCATCGTCATCGTTGTTGTCGTTTGGCACAGTCATTCATGGCGGCGGCTGCAGCGGCGGTGGGCGCAGGATCCTTTGTGTCAGAGATCATAGAGTCTGCTCGGACTGGTGGTGGCGTTCTGACCAAGTGTTCGCGTTCGCAATCGATTCGTATTTGTTGCGCGGCGGCAATGTTTCTCGCGGCGGCGACCACGAGAATTGAACATTCTGATGATGCTGCTAAATGATGTCCCTTGAGGGTTGATGGAGCGCACAAAGGCGCATCGAGGCGCCACAGAGTCCACCTTTCACTTGGCGGATTGACAGAAGAATTGGATTTAATTGGCATCGCGTGCATTGCGGTAAGGTTCTACGACTGGGAAGGATTATGGATCGTCTTCGGTGCGAGTACGTGTAAAGCCCTTTCTGAGGTCCTTTGAAAAGCGTGGCTAGCCGCGCGGTTTTTGCATTGACTTTAGTTGCTATTCTGAGTCGAGCTAAATTTGGGAACATGTCGCGCGGCACAAAGGAATTTGTTGACGGTGCGTCTGGACATGAGTAATGTTGTGTTTTGTTGGAGCACTTAGATGGCATGCATGAGACGTCAAGGAGACGTGGACAGAAAAAAGTGCGGAAGTCAATGTGTCGGAAGAGACATTTTTTATACAATGGCAAACATGACATGACTCCTTGCTTCTTGATTTGTGTGTTGACAGCCCTCGATTTTGTCGTAGGGATCAAAATGGAGGCGAACGAAAGTGAATGAAGAGGAAGGGAAGGGAACAAAAAGGAACGAAATAGAATGAAACCAAATGGAGGAACGTAATGGAAGGAAGGGGATATGAATGTTAGGTAATGAAAAGAAACAAAGAATCACATGAAAAGATTTGAAATGAAAGGAAAGTGCAGTGAAAGGAACAGGAACTGAAAAGCTTAAGCCCAATGCACATTCATGCGTTGAACATCTGCTTCAGAAGACTCATTTGATTTGTAAATCATTGTGTATTCTGCCAAAATTCCTTTTCTTTTCTCTATTGACTCTCAATTCAGTTTTTTATTTCGTTACGAAGCCTCTCATGCTTAAATAAGACCACCGATTGACAAGCAAGATATCAGAAGGCACAAAATTTTTCAATCTGAAGGATGCTGGGATCATCCTCCGGTCACGTGAGAGTGCGTTAGTTCAGCCTTTGTACAAAGGAAACTCAAATCACGAAGTCGACTCTGACGCAAGAAAACAAAAATGAGATGACGCATCAACGCATAGATGTGTATTGAGCATTATGGCTGGCGGAATGGAACATAGGGAAATGGCGAAAAATGGCTAAAAGAAAACAAAAGTGACTGGGGAATAGATGAAAACAAAAAGGAAAACGGAGAAATAAGTGAATATGGGGAACGCAAAATTGCATCCCCACTGAGCTCTAAAAATGTCACTCTCGCCGTCAATTATTCGTTACCTCAGGTAACTGGTGTTCACACCAGATGATTCATACTGACAGGAAAGCGTTTCAGATGTACACGTTTCAACTATCCCACGCAACTCATTCTGGTCAGTATCTTTCCATCAATCTAAAGCACGACTTCGTCGGACTTAAATGCGATTCGTTAGGCAATTTTCACAATGTTGACTTCATTCCTGATACAATCATTTAATGAGTTGTCAAAAACAGCGCGTCTCTAGTCACTTGAGAAACTCTTGCTATGCTAATTGGTCAAGGCCAGTCGTGTGAATTTGCAATTAGCGAAAAATTATTCAAAAAACAAAATGATTGGTGCTCATCTCAACGACGTAACAGAGTTCCCTATAGACTCAGGGTCAAGCTGGGGTCTCTTCCGTTTCACTCATTAGTTGATCATTCAGCAGATCATTCTACATGCCACATTTCGACAACAATAAGTTATATGTGGACAAATCGATCTCTCTGGATTTGATGATATGACATGTGTAACGGTGCTGAGGTGACATGGAACAGATGTTAAAGCAAGCGAAAGAATGTCTCTTGAAACTGAACAGTTCCATATTGGGTGAGAAGCAAATATGTTCGATGTTGCGGCTGTTAGTTTGGACACCATTTAAACCTAATTGGGCTTCTCGATTGCACATAAATTTATACGCCACCGACATGTGGAATGTGTCAACTATGTTGTCTGGGTATAAAAGTGACACATAGGTGGTTACATTGTATGTCAACGTAGTCAAACATTGTTTGATGATGTTTTGTTGGTTCGTGAAGGTTAAAAATAAAATTGGGTAGTTAATTTAGATTAGAGCGTAGCTTTTTCTATGACAGCTTTGGCTAAGTGTTCTCATGAGTGAGAGAATGAGAGTATTTGAACAGTTTTTTATAGACAACTAGCGAAGTGCGCTTGTGGAACAACAACAGAAGCAGTACTGTGAATGACTTCCGCGGAAATTACTCACTCAAGGCATTGTCTGTCGACAGTGACTAATTGTAATCTTTGGTAATTTTAGAATTTTTTGATTTAAAAGAATCTACAGCCCACAAACGACCAGGGCCTTGCTTCTACAACAACTACTCGTGATGTGCGTGCTACTGTTCTCTCACGAGTAGAAGGGACCTACAGTTTCATGCCGACTCCGAACGGCGAGATTTGAGATGCTTTTCATAGACAATTTGTACTCTTTGAGTGTTGTCAGCAAACTCGAAAGAGGTGGTGCCGCGAAAAATACGAGTTTTACAGACTGGGAATCGAACCTCGACCTTTGGCGAGTGGGTCGACGTACTTACCCACTACGGCACGGCGACCACAAAATTTTCGAATACCAACTCGGAGAATGGATCCTCTCTGACATTGATCCAATCATTGAGCCTTTCGTTGTTTTTGCATCCGTCAAAAAAGCCGGTAGTTGGAAGAAGAAAGGTCTGGAGAATACGGTGGGTGCGGTAAGACCTCCGCATTGCAGCATTTGCAGGTAGTTATTGACCTGTATAGTCACGCTGCAGCTAAGCGTTTTGTTTTTAATAGAAAATGCATTTCTGACCGTTTTTCAGGGAAAATTCAATAGTTGTGCTTGATTACGTTTCCCATCAATGCTTTCGCCCACACCCATCTGGTCCCAACATATGCAGAGCATGACCTTTGAACCGTGGATGGTTTTCTTTGGTGTCCATGTAGAATATGATGCAACGGATTCACCAAGCTTTGCATAGTATTTTCGTCTTCTTGGGGTTACCACTTTTCATCTCCAGCAACGATCCAGTTCAAAAATCCCTTCCCGTCTTTTTCTAGAAGCAGTTTCGAAGTGAAAAATTGCCTTTCCGCATCACTCGGTTTCAATTCGCACGCTGGCCAGGTACAAGTTCTTTAATTGAACGGAAATTGTTGGTTAAGTTATTTCCAACGATTCCGCGAGTTCGTCTTGCACGAATCCTGATTCAGTGAAGCATCCAATTCCTCATCTTCAAACTATTTTGGCTGGCCAAGACTTCTTCGTCACTTAAAGAATGAAATTGAAGCGTCAAAACAACTCTCTGCATGATTTATGAATCGGAGCAGATTCACCAAAAGCTTCTATAAACATTCGGTGGGCCGCAGCTGCACTTTTCTTATAATTAGAAAAGGAAATCAAAACTTCTCACAAATGCTGTTTGTTTAAGACAAAGCGGGACATTTTTAGGAGGCAAAAAACAATGTTCTTGCCTAAAACAGATGCTGATGCACACTAAATTTTAGTGGCAAATATCACACCTTTTCATTGAAGTAGGCAGACGCTTCCAAGATTATTCACAATCAACAGGTGGCGCCATCTTGTGAAAATGGATCGAATGGAAAATGGAGCGCTAGGAAAAACTGAAGCAAACACTTGTGACCGGTTACGGGGACACTCTCTGTCTCTTATCTAAGCTACCCAGTCTTAATCATCTTTTATACTCTGAAAGCTGGGGTTTTCAGAATAATCACACAGTCAGATCAACGATCTGACAAAGATAATTTAAATCGGCTGCGATGAAGACTGCTTATTATGGCAAGTGTTAACTTTAAAATGTTGAACGGTTCTTAGCTACTCTACAAGAAAGCACCATGTCCGTAATATTAGAAATGCATCAATTAGAGTCAATGCACTCATTAAGCTTAGGGTTGCCATCAGTTCAGAGTAGACCTGGGCCTAAAACAACATGCCTTCAAATTCAAATCGCTCGGTCTCTCAGCTGCTTTCAGTGGCGTGAAGCAAGTTTGTTGAGCCGTATTCTAAGCGAGTCCTTTGTCTGTTTTGTTGTCCCAACAGCTGTCATTAACTATGTTCTCCATGTGACCTACAGGACGTAGGCATTACGTTGGAAAATTTAGACATACTCGGCGTCCGTTACGTTTGAAGTTAATCTTACTCCTCAAGACACCATCAAGACGACTCCACTAGTTTTAATTAAAAAAAGCAACTCTATTGGTTTTTATCCAATCCCTGAATTGAGAATTGCGTTAAATTATGGACTACTTGACCTTATTTCAATTGGGTCGATCTTAAAGTGACGAGGTAAGTGCAAGATTTAGCTCTTTAGTGGACATCCATTCATCTCGAAGGTTGAAGTTACGAAAGTATTCCAAAAACTTCCTAGTTCGGTAGCAGTCGCCGCGATTTTTAAAATCCTGTCCAAAAATCACATCCCTGCCATTCGCTTATAGAGTTGGTCACGAGAGTCAATTTTAGATTTTTCCAAACATTGGTCAAGCGGGTTAATGATTATGTCTCTAGCGTTGACACTTAAAAAGTAGTATTTTGCCTAAGCCCTTAGACTTCATCACAGGCCCTTAAGGCCGAATTCTTTGCAAAAAGAACAGGCAACGATGAAATCGCCCTTAAAATGAATAGGCTCCTTAACAGGAACATATTCGAATATTTCAGAAATCTGAGATTGCACTGTACAGTCTTCTCAAACTTCCTCCGTCTCGGTCAAGGGTTCAGAAAATCTCTGTTCTTGAACTTTGAACACAGCCTCGGATCAGTCGTGAATATGATTCAATAAAAAAAGAATGACGTTCAGCAGAAATCTAATTATATCGGACATTGTTAAGCAGAAAAACCTGCTCCGCGAGAATAGGGGCACGGTCGACTATATTACGTAACCCCAAGAAAATAGAACTGTCACCTCAAGTGAGGGAAATTCTAGTCAATTCCCGACATTTCTCGAGTGAATTGCCTTCAACCAGCCCGTTCCCCTTCGAGTGAAACTCACGCCAATCGGATGACATTTCCATTTCAAACGGAACTGCATTGAGGAGCCTAATTAATCTAATAAACGTGCCATCACACAGCTCGTGCCGTTCGCCGCACTCCACCCCGAGGCGGACGGCGAAGGAGAAAGCACAAGTGCAGCAGAAAACCACGAACAAAACAAGAACACGCTTCCACTTCATGCTCCCCCCACGGAGCAACTTGTGAGTATGTCACTAACGACATTGTTCCTCATTCCAGCAGTGGTTCGGTGGAGTGGTGTATTTCATCTTGGGTATGCTGCAGAACAAGTATCACACCACAAGCGCTGCCATCGCCGTGCCGTCAGTCGGTACTGCACCGAGAGAACGAACCCAAACCACTTTTCACCTGATCACCTGCTTCGCGTGTAGGATTTCTTATTCTTTTCGCGAAACGAAATTAATCATCGATTGAGACTTGTATCCTTTTATGCTTGGCTGCAGCCAGATGCCGCTGGCTAAAAGTTTGAGATTTACCACCGTCACGGCCCAAGTGTGGCCCATTGTGCCGATGGCCGGTGGCTGGCATAGGTGTGGACACGGCGGTGGGTGTTTCGCGGAGAACGTCGTCGTTGGGTAGGTGATTGTTTGCAATTTTTACGTTTTATTTTTGGGGACAAGGGTATGATTGGCGGTGAATGGAGAACCTGCGAGTCGATAACTTTGTTGCTAATTTATATGCAGATATTCAGACCCTCCTCCAGCGGGGTGGTTATTGATTGGGTTTGGGATTAGAATCAAATGCGTGCTTTCCTGCCCGTTCGTGGGTGGTTCTCAATCTGCTTTTGTAATATGAGAGAGGAGGTTCTTTTTTGTGTTTCTGGCAAGAGGGGAGAACAACTCAAATGCACTGCGATAAGGGCTCTTCAGTAGAGTCATTTCCTCAGCGATGGTGTAGTCCTTTTCCAGATATGGGCAGAAGTTGTGTTTCTTCTTGCTGGTCTTTAGCTGGAACCAATAGACAAGATGTCATCAGATTTCCTTACACATGAAGCCTAATAGGAAGACTTTGTAGGGAGTGCTCCAAAAATCTAGAAGTTCTGGAACTGGCAAACTCTTGCACCGCTTTCCTCGCTGAACATTTTCTTCCTTCGGGTGATCTACATTTGTCTCACCTAACATGCCTTTTTAGCCAGCACGGCCTCTGGGCGGCAGTTTTCAAGTTTGTCTGTCTCAAGTTGTTTTTAGAATCTTTCCTGAGGGCACTATCGATCTTGCCCAAAGTGTTCAATTCTCTTCGCTGAGTTGAAAAAGTGCTTTATCCGTCGAACTAAGCTATTCATGGCCCGAATCGAGGCACAATTTTTTGTTAACAAATTGTCACCTAAAACCTTCTGATACTTCAATTTCGAAGTTGTCAGAGAGGTGGACACAAGAAGTCGCCACAAAGCTTAATGTAACTACCAAACGGAAGAAGAGCCAGCTCTGTTTCAAGTCTACACATCTGAGTTCCAGTTTCCACATCAGGATATGGAGCACGAACACCTCCTGTCAAAAAAGAATTAAACGCCGCCATTCATTTTGGCCACTTGCCTGTTTGATGAAATATGTGCCAAGTCTCCTTGCATTCTGAGTACACCGCTGACCATCCTTACCTCATTACCGAGATCCACCATCCAGCCCCTTCAACGAGACCACTTTTTCGAGTGTCCATCGCCACTTATCCCGTACCAACCTCATCTGATTATCCGCACAAGAGAGAACCGCAGAAAATTCCCCAAAAACCCGTGAAATATGCCTGCCATCGGCCCCACATCATAACTCACTTTGGATATGCTTTCACTTTTCATCCAACCGCAGCGCACTCTCCCGACGCCGCGGCGGCAGTGCCGGCGTGCACTCAATCGATACGAGCCCATCTACCCATTCTCACACGCATCAACGGCACACCGGAAAACACAAACAAGCACGCACTCGAACTTGGAAATGGAAACTTTTCAACTCCGCCGAGTGGATGGCGGTGGCTTCTGTGACCCACATCTTTAGTAGGTTATTCATCTTCATCGTGGTTGCTGCCGCCGCCGCCGCCGCCGCCTCAAGCGGATAAACATGGTCATGTGCGAGAGTATCTCTCTGATGGATCTCTAGGTGGAAAACTTGTATCCGTCCCTTGCCACCACCACACAGGCGATCAGATGCACGGCACAGCGCCGCCGCCGTGTGCTGTGATTCGGATTAATTATTGTTTCACCGCAAAGGGTGCGATGCTGAAACGCATTCCATTTGAAGAGCGGTCGCGGCTCTGTCGACGCCAGTGTGCTGGGCGCCTAATCAATCGCTTAGACATGCGTGCATCTTGATTGTGTGTTTTACGATTGAAAGTTGAAGTTGTTTCGATTTCATAGCTTCATTAGTTCCGCCAGATGAAGTTACACACACCCAGGCGCCTGGCCGCTCCAGCGCGTGCTCGAGTGTGTAAGGTGGAGGAGCTTTCTTCTTCTGTGAGATCGACGCAATCGGATTTTCCATCTGTTTCTTTGATTTTTCTGCTTCGGCGGGTGATTTGAATTTGATTTGATTTGATTTGATAGAGGGTGAAATTGGATTTGCCGATGGAGAGGTTGTGAGTGAATGGAGTGTGTGGCAAGGGAATGAATCTGGAATTGGAGACAGACACTGTAAGCCAACAGAAAGTGAGAGTTATTGGCTTTGCTGCGTTGAAAATAGAAAATGCGAAACGAATTGGCGAAAATGACAAAATTCGGGATTAAATTGGAAATTTGCGCCAACATGGATTAGGTCCACAAAAGAAGAGTCTTCAAGGCAGGTACTTTTTTAAAGCGTTCCAAAGACGAGATAGTCATCACTTGAGATACAATGTTGTAGTTGAGTGGTTTCTGGCAAAGACACACTCATTTGTAGGGTGTGCCAAACATAAGTTTCTGTTTCAAAATGCAACAAAAGGAAGATTGCAAAATTCTGTCCATGTGTTATAGTCTTAATAGTATCAAAAAACATTCCTTCTGATTACCAGATACAACGTGTTTCAAGAGATTCTGTCGGCTTTCTTTGCAGGAAATGCATTCTATCACTCCAATTTTCCGAGACATTGTTGACGGCTTCGGGTTGTAATTCACAGATTGCTTAAAGGATACTGATCTTCAGGACTTGAACCGTTTGATGTCAGTATGATGTCAGTCATTTGTGGCTCCTCGGGAAGGAATAAAGGGGTGACAAGATGGTTAATAGCACGATTTCAGAGCTTGGTCCGCAAAAGATTATTTGTAGAATGTGCTGCATGGCAGTGCGCCATTTCGTGTGATCTCTCAATCTGTCAACTTAAATCTTTGTATTCAACTTTAAAGGAGGATGGTAACACGGCTCTGTAACATCCACTGTTGAGAGGTGTTGCGGCAGTTTACTTTATTGGCTTAAACGTAATAACGTGATCGTCAGAAAAGATTCCTTAATTCCAGCCCGGGCCTGTGTTGGGAAAAAACTTGAGTTTGGTAAAGTGTTTTAAATTCTTTTCACATGTTTTGTTGACCAAGGTTCAATACGAATTTGTACCCTTCTGCTAGGATTACGGTTTCAAGGCTCCAGAGCGGTGGTTCATCTGGGATGAAATTGTTGTGGGGGACATTACCATTCAATTCAAATTTTTGGAAAACTGGAAGTTTTTGTCCTCTGAGGGGCTATTCCAAATCATTAATTCTAAAGCGCTTGGTGAACGACGAACAGTGAGTTGAAGGGTTGAAGGTCAATTGGGACAAAAGTGAAGATATTACAATAACGAGTCGAAGTGAATTGCCTCAAAGCACTTAATCAAGGAATTTCGATGTTTTAGGCTTTTCAAGACATTTTATATCCGATGTTGCATTGTAACACCCGCTGTGCTCACAAGAACTTAACCGACAACTCTTTCTATCAATGATGACAATGTCATTTGCATAGGACTGCAATTGTATGGAGTTGTTGAAAATGATAACATTAGAGACAGCTTCATTCTAAAAATTAACAAAAAAAAAAAAAAACAAGTTAATCCTGCTCCAGCCCCAAGTAGTGAAGCGCAAACGAAGCGGATGTTCTCGTTTCTTCCGTTGGTGAGTCATATGAGCCTTACAAGCGATTTCTCAGAGATCTTTGTGGAAAATTATCCTCACAGTCAGATCGATGTCGAGTTGTTCGTTCGTTAATTGGCCCTCAAACTTAGGATGAATCACGGTCCAGAAGGCCAATTGTCTTAAATTTTGGAAGTGCAGGAGCAAAAAAAAAAATTGCAAAAAAAAAAAACACTGAAGCAAAGATACAAAATAAAGCTCTATGTAAGGGAGCCACACGAGTTAACAATGACAAATTTTATAACCCGATTTTCTATCTCTGAATCGTTACTGATTCGATGATATTTTGTTTCTTTTTTTTGGAGGTTAGAAGAAGATGAATTAAGAACTTTAATGATAACTTGTAATTAAAACGGATTACTTACGACAATCTTAAGCAAAAACGATTGTAGTCGAATGGAAATTAGCCAGCGCAAAAAAGTGTCCAAGCTAGGACTGACTACCAGGATGGTTTTGCTGTGCGTTTGCTCAAATTGACAAAAAATCATTAAGTACTGCCTTCTCTTTATTCAATCCTGTACTGTCAATAATCAGACCGTCCGATGGAAGCAGTAGTTCAGAAGCAGTTCAGAAGCAGTCGATTTTGACCACTAGAATAAAAGTTGTCTTTCATAAGAACAACGCCAGGCCACATACGCCGATAAAACTGCCGAGAATTTCGGTTCTGAGCGTTCGGTTGGGAGGTTCTTATGTTTTCACCATATGCTGTTGAAAAATTCACTTAACGAGAGGTTTTCGGAAAGATCATGTTTTGCAAACATTAGCAACTGACTTTCCGGCAAGTTTTCTATCAGCAAGTGTCAGTGACAAAACAAACCTATGATTTAAAAACAGACCACTAGATGACGTGCCTGACGGCAAGCTGAACAAATACAAGAGGAACTCTCAAAATACCGGCAGGAGCAGTGGTATCCATGCGCTCTACATGGCCTAGCCATCTTAAGCGTTGTATCCGAAGACGCTCGACCAGGAGCATACCGACGTACAGCCTATAAAGTTCATTATTAAATCTTCTCCTCCAGACGCCATCAACGCAAACAGGATGAAAAATCGCAGGCAGAACTTTTTCTCTCAAAAAGACTAAGGGCTTCCTCATCCGCTTTTAGTAGAGTGCTCGTTTCCGCGCCGTAACGGAGGTCTGGGATGATCAAGTGTTGTACAAGGCCAGCTTAGTCCTTCGAGAAAGAGCTCTATTACTCAATTGCCTCATGAGCCCAAAGAAGCAGCGATTTTAAAGACTGATTCTGCGTTCGATTTCGGTACTGATGTTGTGGTTCCTATTTTCCGCGGAACCGAGGTAGTTGAAGTGCTTGACCACCTCAAAGTTTCTGCTGCTCTCAGTGGTGAGATACGTCTTGGCTGTGTGTCAGCATATACTTCGTATTGCCCTCATTCGAAAATAGTACTTTACTATACAAGACCGACCAAATGGCAACTCTTTGTTTAATCACCAACAGCAGTGTATGAGGTAGTAAGCAGAAGTGGTACACTGTAGGTACCTGTTACGGGTATGTGTATGAAAAAGCATTGTTTCCAACGACGTCACTCACTGAGGAACTGTGCACGTGAGAGGCCCTGTTATTGATGACTTCCCCAGGAATGATGTGGACTTTTCAGTTCCTCTATGATGTCACTTGTAAACTAATTTTCCTTGCAAAGAAAGAACGATACTCAGTGTAGCGTGTTTGTACACAGATTGCAGATTGCTCTATAAGATCTGAGATTTCTTCAGGTTATTCTGTCTTCTCATTTGTGAACAAATTTTCGACGAACAATTGCGTTCTGACTTGTCTTCAAACTTTATTTCATGCCTGTTGCCTACTCTTGTCTGTTACGCTTCGGGACGTTACTGCGAAACTCCGCCACGGGCAATTACCCTCCGATTGGTGATTAGAATGTCATCATTTGATGAATAAACTGTTATGTGACTTCACTCACGATCTCATGTTGTTCTTCGAATACAACCTTTCCTGACTCATCTGAATCAAGTTTGCATAGGATCACCACCAAAATCAGACGTCTAATTTCCATGCTCTCTTATTTTGTCAATGTGTTGCCTGCACAAAATAAAACCACTTCTGTCGGAGCGACAAGACAACATCCAATTACAGGAAACTGTGTGAAGCTGGAATGTGTTCCATAATTCAAACAAAAGTGCATTGCGTTCCAGGTTATTTTTTGTTCTTTGTGTGTGACTCATAAAAAGTCACTTTGTCTCTTTCATCCGGGATCCCTTACTCCTGGAGAGACAAACAAAAGCCTTGCGGCCACTCTACAACTCAGGCAACAACAACGACACCAAAGTATCTGAACACTGAAATTACACCAGCAACGGAGTGAGAGAGAGATATTTATGTAAAACGTGATCTCGCCATTGTCATTTCCCGATTCCAATTCTAAGACCAACCGGCGAGCGCCTCCGGTACTGGTGGCTCCGCATATGGTGCCCGTGCACGCAGAGACTACGACTGGCTATCGCCGCTAATCATCTCTTTAGCCGTGCTGTGAATTCGTTCGTTCCTCCGAAGCACCCATTGCGCATCGACAGATAGCCGCAGCATATCATATTCCTTTCAAAGTTCTCGGTAATAGATAGTAATGGTCGGGTAGGCTCTGCCGGTGGATGATCCTATGGATCTGCTCCGCTTGGCTGGGGGTAAATCATAGTTTACGGTACGTTACAGATCAGCTGCGGCTCTCCACTTCCCTGCCCTTGCTGGTGGTCCACTGTGCTCCAATGCGTCTCTCCGGTGCGGACCGGAAGAACTTGTAATTTTACGGCTTGTGCTTCGCGGTCTGATGGCAGGGCAGTCAAGGAAGGCGCGCAGGGCGCTCTGCGTTCTGCCTGAGCTGAGATGTTTATTGTTTTCATCTCGAAAGAGATTTGCTTGCGGGAGCAAAGAAATCTGGACTTGCTCCGTCGGCGAATAATATTTCGGCCTACCGACTGACCGCATGTTCTGGCAACGTCAAGTGGAACGGTCTTTGCCTTAGTCCGCGTAGTGACTAAACACGCGTATCTCCGTCCCTCTCGCAGTGTAATTATTTCACTCGCATACGGGGCGCGCGATGAGTCATTGACACGGCTGTGGCCACAGCTCGAGCCGAACAGATGGATATTTGCTTTGTGACGGGGGTTATTGTCTGCCGCGATCAATTATCGGCCAATTTCGCGCGAGTTTCCGTCTCAGAACGAGATTCAGGCGCTCAAGGTGAAATCTAATGATCACTCGAGCCGTATCTGAATTGATTCCGGTTTAGTTTTGCGGCTTTGCGGGAACCTTCATTTGGATGTTGCCCGCTTAAGTGGCTTCAAAGAACGCCAGTTCCTGATGGCTTCAGTTCAAGATGTCGTAAGCACTTGGCGTAGCCTCCACATCACTCATTTTCTTGCCGGAAATATTCGAAGAACCCTTCGATGTTGCAAAAGCACAACTCTCTCATACAATTACCGTTAATTACTTGGAGCAACCGATCAATAATTCATAGGCCACCATGTCCAGCTCACGATTGCCATCAACCGGCAATCGCCGGCCGCCCCACAGACACAATTCCCAGACGAGCGATGAACTGCAGTCAAACGCGACATAACCTCACAGAGCGCGAGGAGAGCCAAGAAAAAACAGAAAGATCGCCAACCAGGTCCACGGATGGCAATTAAATGCAATTAAAGCATTTCATTCGTTGCAATCAATTAAGGTGACGAAATCAATACGAGTCGTCGACAACGCCGCAACTGAATCTCAATCGCGCCAACACGCGTGCTCCAGCATTCTGAGTATGCTTGAAGGCCTGTCCAGTCCGAGGGAGACTAAGGATTCCTGTCATCTCTCGGCAAGTGACATTCCGTCGCAGTGATATTCTCTTGGTGAACGCGGTGTAACATGTGTGGCATACCCCCACGGCCGGGGGATTGGTTGCGGTGGCATGTGAAAGGTCTTCGATTGGCCGATTGGTTATGATGGGACATGTCGATGAAAAGATGATGGGACACGTCTAATTGAGGCGAACAAAGCTGACAGGCGCAGGATGTCTGGCGACATATGACATTGAAAGCTTTCGGCCGGGGAGTTTCGTTGTGAAAGGCGAGTCGTTTGATGTTGCGCGCCGCTGCGACAAGGTGGTGAGAGGGAACCTGGGCACTGGGTGGGGTCTAGGGATTGTTTGTGGTCGCCTTTGGGTGTGGACTGAATGTTGTTCTTTCTCGATGATCGCTTACTCGACGGTTTTCCGAGAAAGACTCTCAACAGGGAGAGAAGTGTTGTAAGGTGAGTTTCAGATGAGTTGGGTTCTTGTAACTAGGATAGTGATATGGACCGTTGAATCCTTAACATCAATTTATTGGACTGACACAAGCATTAGGCAGCTGGCTTCGATTCCACACAGCATGCGAGTTTCTTCCACTTCTTCCTGTCACCTTACACGCTACGTTACGCTCTCCTGAAGTCACTGCAGACACTAAAGGATTGGTTCGACCCCAATCTACTTCGATTTAGTTCAAGCCTAAACCCTTGTCACTCCTTACTTCAATCTACTTCATCACTTCACCTCCTTAAAAGCACCCCAGCCCCAATTCGTTGATTAAAACCCCGTTTAAGTGCAGCCGCAGCTCTCAGCTCCCAAGTTAGACGTCAGCCGATCCCAGCGTCAAACGTCGGATTATCGATAACAGCCGCTTATTGATCACATATGAATGTTATGGAAATTAGTCAATTAACTTACCAGTATACAATTACGACCGGAGTCCGCTTTAGACCTGCAACGAAACAGAGAATGACAACTCACTTAATGGCCGCGCACACAAATAGATAAAATAATTAATTTCAAAACGAATAAATCAGGCGTAATCGTCTGGACGTAAAAATCTCTTAATTTGCAAGTAGAAGTCGACGGAGAGCGAAAAAGAGCCAATTAACCGCCAACCCAACCAGACTGTCAAGTGATTTATCGGCCAACAACTCTGCGTCGGTCAAAACATTACCGCTAAATTGAGGGGGAAATCATTTGCTTTTTTTTCTCTGTGTTTGGATGCTAAATCGCTGTTTGAAGCGGGTTGGCACCGCTTTGGAGCGATTTGTGACACTTTGACTGCGAGTGTGGGCTCCAAGCTGACACCTCTGACTCGGAGGAGTCGCAACACGAGCTAACACTCTGTTTGCCCGACTAGAAGCCCACGGGCCGCGTCGAGCACATTAATCATACACACGAGCGCATTAAATTATTTGAAGCATGTAAGATGCAATTTTGCTTAATGGTGAGCATTTATAATTTTGCATGGCCTGGTGCGAGTTGGCAGTTGTGGAGTTTTTGGGGAGCGTTGGACGATGCGGGCTTGAGCGGAAATGCTGATGGGAAAGGCGCTTCGATGTGTGTCATGACACCAAATGGGAAGTCTTTCTGGAGATGATCTGTGGGGGTCGAGGTGCTTGATGAACGGAAAATTTTATAATTATCCGAAAATACGAAGCAACCGCGAAAAAGGAAGAGGCGGCCTTAAGGACGTCTCCTGATGTCTGCAATGCAAACAAAACTTAGTGCATCTGAAATTCAAGCAAATTTTCTGCAACTTGGCACATCACTCAATAAGTCCCGCGACTAACCAATAAAATTCACATTTTCTGCATCAGCGTAGTAGAGTTCAAGAGTGATACAATCAGTTTAACGCCGATCAATACACTCGATACACTTTTTAGAACGATTTATCTTTGGCCTCAAAATAGGCTCCGACGATCACCTCCTCATTCGAGGCATATCTTTTTTAACGAGCATCTTTTTGAGGTCCGAAAAAAGGTAGCTGGGAACCAGATCTGGAGAAGAAGGTGGCTGTGGAAGCAATTCATAGCCCAATTGGTACCATGATGACCAACGACTTGTGGCACGGTGCATTCTTCTGGTGGAAGAGAATTTTTTTCTTCTTCATATGGGACCGTTTTCTTTGCAATTTCTTTCTTCGAATGCCCCAATGATGCCATGTTGTATTCAATCTTGATCCTTTTACCTTTCTTAAGATTGTCGATGAAAAAAAATCACAAAATTCGGATGCAATAACCTTTCTAGCCGAACTTTGTGTTTTTGGACGCGTTGGGTGGTGGTTCATCGGTTGCTGTCCACTCCGGTGATTGCCGATTTGAGTCTGGAGTGTAGTGGTTCATCCATGTTCCATCCATTGTGACATAAAAATAATAATTGGGTGGCACTACAGCTTACAGGGGACTAGAGTCCAGCTCTTACAATAACTACTCGTGTTGTGCGTGCTGTTCTACTGTTCTCTCACAAGTAGAAGTGACCTACAGTTTTTTGCAGACTCCGAACGCGGAGATTTGAGAATCTTTTCATGGACAATTGATACTCTTTAAGTGTTGTCAGTAACTCGAAAGAGGTGGTGCCGTGAAATAATGCGAGGAGTCCCGTCCAGGAATCGAATCTAAACATTCTGTGTGACGGTCGGCGCACTTACCACACTGCCACAGCGACCACATCCATTGTGACATACCGATGCGGAAAGTCCTGTTTATTCTAGCGAAATAGCTCCAAACAGCCCTCAGAATCGATACGTTGCTGTTTTTGGTCCATTGGGAGCAAACGTCGCACCCACTTCGAAAACAGGTCTCACGGACAAATGCTCATGCAAAAACTTGATACACTCTGCCCTCTGATAACTTAAGGTGTCAGCTGTCTCACGCAATTTCACTTTGTGGTTTTCCAAAACGATTTTGTGTTTTCAGGGGTAACCACGTCAATTGGCCTTCTAGAGCGTTCAGCACTGTTGGTGTCTGTACGGCCACGTTTAAAGCCGGTATACCACCGATAAATAGTTGCTTTTGATGGAGTAGAGTTCCTGTAACACTTTTCAAGCCATTCCCGAGCTTGCACGGCATTTCTTCCCATCAAAACGCGCGAAACCAAAAATCTGTTTTTTCCATTGTTGTAAAAATGGCAAAAGTAGCGTCACTTGAAGCACTGCAACTTGTAACCTAATTATCAGATTGTCTGCCTATATGTCAGTCCCGGAAATTATTGAGTGATGTGTTATGTATAACAATGCGCAACCGGAGACTTACATTAAGTTCACTATCAACGGCTTATGAACAGGAGATGTGCTTATTTCAGGCCACAGTTTTTGTCAAGAAATCCAAGAACCAAGGCTTGTCGAAAATGGTTAAGAATCCATTTTTCAATTCATAATTTCGGTATCAAGAGACATAATACAAAACTCTGCAATTTTTCCTCAGTTCTGATATGAAGGTAAGATTGTTGAAAAATTTAAAATCTGAAAGGGAATCACAAATCCAGTCCCATGCCTAAGACGGGAGAAACGTTGAGGTAACCAAGGACTGCGTCTACCTAGGCTCCGCAGCAAATAAGGACAATAACGTCAGAACCGAAATCAAGCGTAGGATCATCGTTCCCAACCGCTATTTCTTAGGGCTCAGGAGGGAATTGAGTAACTCTCGAAAGACTAAGCTGACCAACTTGATCTCATCCCTGTCCTGCTTGTTGGTGCGGAAACTTGAAAGTTTTTAAAATTGGATAAAGACGCGGAGAGGAGAGTTTTAATTATTGGTCCTGCTACGTTGATGCCATCTGTAGGAAAAAGTTCTGTGACTAACTCTACAGTCTATACGGCGACATGTACCCAGTCAAGCGTCCACGGATATACCGCTGGGTCATCTAGAGCGGATGGATTATTATGCTCTGGCCTGAAGAGTCTTTAAGTTGGAGGCATTGGAACAATGCCAATGACTTCGTTTGAAATGGTGTACACACAAGTGGAGAAGAACCTTAACCTATTTGAAATGTGAAATTGGAGGCAGCTGCAAATTAAACTGATGAAGGAACGTAGTCGTCGAAGCACAAAGCCGAGGAATTACTTCAAGGAGCAGCTTTGTTGAAGAAACATTTAGTCAAAACCGAGCTAAGTGCAGGAGCAACGAAGTCTATGAATGCGTGGAAAAACCAAGCTGGAAGAAACAGACCAAGGAAGAATGAAGGAAGGTTCAAGCCAAGAAAATCAACTTCATAACTGACTAAGCTGAGAAACAACTAAGCCGAAGAAGACCAAAGCTGAGGTTGAACTAAGCTGATGAATAACTTAGTTACAGGGGAACTAGGCTCAGGAAGATCTGAGTCAAAAAGAAGTGAAATACAAAGTTGCTGAATAACTAAGTAAAGAACCAAACCGATAAAGGATAGAGCCGATAAAGAATCAAGCCGAATACACAAGATGGAGGGAAAACTAAAGTGAAGAAGCTTTAAAACGAAGAGATTTAAGTCCAAATTTATAATAATCCAGCCACAAAGGGGAAGAGAAGAACTAATGGTAAGGCTGCGTAGACATGGGCATGGAAGTCATGCAGACATGTGCTTGAAATAATATGTCATGAAAGAACTATAAAAATCGGTAAGCACTTAACGAAGCAGAACATAAACCACGGAACAAGTCAACGAAAAAATAGCTGAGCCAATCATACGTGATCACCGTAAGTTGAGGAAGAACTTAGCCCCATCAAATCTAAGCCGAAAAAAACTGTATGGAAAGAACCCAAGGTTTCAAATGAGAGAAACAAATTGGTTAGGTGAATAAAAACGAGAATCTAAGCTTGACGTCATTCTAGAGCAGAATGCCATTCGAGTTTTGCGACAATTTGGTTCTACGAATTGTAACCTCAAATATGAGCGTCGCTCTAAGCTGTGTGCTGTGAATGTGAATTGTGAATTTTCCCAATATCCGCACCCGCAAGCCTTTCCTCTTCCTCCTAGCCTCCCTGAAAATAAAACACTCGCCCTACTTGAACATGCAATCCACCAGCCAAGCACCTCTCACCGCCAACATTATGTAGTTTCGGAGTTTCCCAACTGATTCAAGAGCAGCAATTCTTTTACAAGACCTCTAACCGATGACAACTGTCAAACAGTCAGCGAAACTCCGACCTCAATTCTTCCTCGAAATTCGGGCGAAAATTGCGTGCACTGGTCTAAGACCTCACACGCTCGGCTGCGCACCAGAGCTCGCTTGACTAAGTCCGGCCGTGAATTATGTGGAAGACCCACATTTCGCATTAACTCCACTTTCTATTGTGGACCCCAACAATCCGGAGCTGACCCTGCAACACTTGTCAACGGCCAAACAAGCGTGTAATCCGCTTTTCAGCAACGGCCCAACAGTGGCTCCGATTGAGCAAGCCCCCACCCATCGCAAGCCGTCTGTGTGCATCCAAGAGTCGTAAATCAAAATCGAAATCAAACTCATAATCTCCGCAGCGGCTGGCTTCACTTTCACTTCGGCATAAATTAAGACCAGGCGTCGGTCGGGCCGATTGTGCTTTTAATTGCAACATCTGATCGCTTATAAACGCCTCACCCCCTTACGGGCCGAATTGGAGTGGCACAACGGTAGCTGCATTGCAGCAGCCTTTCTTTTGCAATAAATGACCGCGAAGGCATTCAAATCGAACGTATCCTCAATTTGCATCGTCCTCCGCCGCGGCGGCACATCCGCGTCGCTCCGCAGCGCGGTCACAGCCAGCGATCTCAATTCCGTAACACACATGGAGGAAGTGAAAATGTTTCCTTGTTAGCAGGAGCAACACACTGCACAGGTTGCTCGAGTCGTGTACTTGTGCGCGGTGCCCGCGCGCGTATCCGGCTCTGCGCGCGCACTCTTGTGACATCTTTCAAAACTTTTACCCATTAATTTGAATGTGTTTCTATTAGATTTCCAATGTATCCAGTGGAGACCGGTTCGGTAGGGGAAACGAACCCGTACACGATTGCGGCTTGCGTATGCAAGGCGAGTGTGTGTTTTTTTTGTTTTCTTTTATCGGCATGTCGGGGAGATCGATAACAGAGCGCCGCGCCGCGCCGCCGCCGCCACCGCTGTGGCAGTGGCAAGGCAAGGTGCTGATGACTCCATTTGGAGGCATCTCCCTGCCTGCCCCCATTCGCAAGCGATTTCCAGTTGCCGCGCAGACACTTTGACTGATGAGCACCAGAGTAGGGTTGCCCGAGCATTAATTTATGCCAAAATGTAACGCGTTACCTGTCAAAACTGATTTCTACACCGTTACGAGGCGACGGTCCGCCTTTGACGGTGCGTCTCGCTGGAAAACAGGCCGTTCCGCGGCGTCGAATAACAAAACACGGAAAGAAATCCATAATTTCGATATTTTTATGGGCTTTTATTGGTTTTTAAACTTCGCCATGTGTCTGTGTTTCCCGGGCCGCAGCGGACCCAATTAGATGGCGCGCCGTGCGCTGTGAGCTTGAAAATTGAATTTTTAACTATTCATATTTTTTGTGGTCATCTGTTTTTGCATACGTTGAATGTTAATTGAGAGATACACTCTCTTTTATTGTGCGGCCGGGTATTTATGGGGCTCCGAGCGGCACAAAAGGGTTTGGTTGCGCACTGGTCGGGCGAGAGTTTTTGTCTGGAAGCTTCTTGTTTTGGAGTTTACGTGACAGGGGCTTTGTTGAGTAAAGAACGAGATATTTTGCGGTGGCCAACATTGGAAAATCAAAGTATTTCTTCCGTGTTTTAGATGAGAAGCTTAAAGGCTGGAAGATGTGACTTTGTTCTGTTCGTTGTTCCTCACAAAGCTCTCAGGATTTGTTTCCAGCCGATTCTAGTTCAAGTCGCCTTTTAATTCTCTGATGCATTCTTCTGATGCAATCAACAGGAAGTGTGCTGATACATTCAGCACTTTCATAGAAGCACCTTTCGCACATCCACGATGTTTTAGAACAAATGAGCCAACAGTTCTACAATTCTTTGGAGATGTCCGATGAATCTCTTCAAAAGGTCACCCTATTGCTAAATAGGCCAATTTTCGCTTCTTCATCAATTGTTATCTTGGTTCTTTCAATCAATTCATCTAAGGCAGTCAGTAAAATTCGACAGCTTCGCGCTACGCAAGTTATCCTTCTTAGCAATTTTGTAACCTCCGCCTAATCGTCTACAAGAATGCTTCTGATGCAGTTGCAAGGCAGTGACATGTTTGGCACAAGCTTTGGTACAGTACTTTGAAAGAATTTAAGTGTCGGAGGAGCACACTTCTTCTTAGCAACTGGCTACTATTTACTAAGACATTAATTGAATTTTCTTGCTTATGCGCCAATTTGATCTGCAAAAATTTGATGATTCAGATCGGTGGTCTAGGGAATATTCCAGAGTCTCTGGGGATTCGTCAGACTTTATAATAAAAATAATAATCGGGTGGCACTACAGTCCACAGGGGAGCTGTGCCCAGCTTCTACAACAACTACTCGTGTTGTGCATTTGCATTGTTTTCTCACGAGTTGAATTGATATACAGTTTTTTGCCGACTCCAAACGGCGAGATTTGAGAAGCTTTTAATAGAGAGTTGATACTCTTTGAGTGTTGTCAGCAACTCGGAAGAGGTGGTGCCGTGAAAAAATCCGAGGTTTCCCTTGCGGGAATCGAACCAAGACCTTTTGCGTTGCGGTCGACGCACTTACCACTACGCCACGGCGACCACTGTCATTGTCTAATAGGAAACCAAATTTACAGACTTGGCTTTGCCTCCACCAATATCTGCGGGAATGGGCTCCATTGAAGTGAAACCATTGAATGCGTACTTGCCAGAACGTTTCTAAACATTACTCTTGAAATTTGCACATTCTTCAAAATTTTTCTGTCTCAACAATAAGTCAAACCACAGCTCTAAGGTTTTATTTGGTGATGTGTTTTTTTCTTACTATGAACCTGTGCGGTGTATGTGAGACTCCGCCACCACTCCTAGACAAGTTCAAGTCCAAGCAACAAGCACGTTCTGGATTCCTTTATTCCCCTGACAAAATTTGTTTGAAATACTCAAAGAAGACAGAAGCTTGATAAACTTATTGCTCATGCCTAATAACGACCGTTTTGATAAGTAATATATGTAAGTTCAATGTCTAGAATGAGTGTACTCAATTAATACTCCACTAGATGGAACTGCACTCAGAACGAGGTACAGTGTGATGCGTAGTGCCATCAACGTACATTGTGGAGCTATGCTCCTTTAAGGAAAGTGATATTTTAGAAACTGATAATGGGGACCGTTTTTAAAGATGTTGTAGGAGTTTTTGTAGACAGACCAGTTTCGAAGAGACTAACGTTTCTACAGTAAATTTCAGCAAGAAGTTGTAGCTGCTCACCGATTCAGATCAGTTATGGCGAAGCTCGAATACAACCTTCTCAACAAATCCATAAACTTTCCCAACATATCCATAAACTCCACCTTCAGCTGGTTCAAAGTTCACCTGACCTAATTTCCGACTGACTTATTTTTAAGGCTTAATGTCAAAAAAGAGGTGTACACGGAGAAAAAAGTGAATTTGACTCATTTGAAGCATTAGATTGGTTTCTTTCTACAAACATTTCCATTCAAGGTGCTGAAGCGGGTTAATTTTATCAATTTCTACATTCCGTTCAACCTATCAGATTATAATTTCTTAAAGTTTTTCGACTAAGCTTACTCGCAGTTATAAACTTTTCCATCGAAGGGCCTAAGATCGAACTTTGTTCGTTTCTCCATTCGTGAGTTCATCATATTCATTTAACTTCACCCTTAAAGTTTCCAAAGCTGATCAGTTTGAAACCAGTTAATCATTTGAAGGAAACTTTGCTGTGAGATGATCCTAAATCATCAATTTATAACCTCACAGGCCATTTTAGCAAACATTTGTCCACAAAGCTGTCAATTAAGGCACTTAACAGTTTCATAACTCTTTTGTCTGACGTGGGAATGTCCTCCTCATATTCTTCCATCAGACAATTGTTTCTCTTATCCAATCACCACTTTCAAATTTCTCCTCAGCATCTGTCAGTCTTTGAGATGCTGTCAAAATATAATTGACTTCGCATTGCCACATCAGCTGACCGTTCACCTCTCTTTCGGCATCGCAGTCTTCTCAAGCTCAATCTGCTGATTTGCCCTCCAACCAGCACTTAAATCCCTCTCTCCCCTCCCCCTTCCATGAAAACTTCAATCAGTGGAGCAGTAATTTTCCAAAAAGCAAGCGCAATTAGCCAATTTGAACACACCTCCCAAAGCAATTACCCGGAGCACCAGAAAATTGGTTCGTCCGCGTCCACTTAAGCTGCCGTTCGTTTGCAACAATTAGCAGCGGAACTCCGGAACCAGGCAATCCTTTCCTCTCCTGTCGTATTCACACGACAGCATTTCTTTATCTCACTTCCCAGAGACTGGCTCTGCAGAAACAAAAAACAGCCGTCGCCCCGGGGAACTCCACAAGGAATGAGTGCAGTCTCTCGGAGAGTCTGAAGAATGGTAATTGCTCTGGGAAAATGTCACGACAATGGCTTGGAACAGATGGTTTCGTCATTGCCGTCATTACCATCAGCATTAGCAGCCTCGTCGCTGTCATCATCGACTTCCACCACTCCACAGTGGCGGCGGCGACGCGCGAGGAATTAAACCGCAACGACACAACGAGGCGACCATTAGCAATGAAACAACTCACTAAACCCATCGAGCGTCTATCCATCTATCTTCGGGTCTCATTCAGTGACTCTGCGCACCCGGATCACATCATGTCTTCATGAAGACATCCCAGTCGTTGCAGATCACTTCGGTGAGCGCTCCTCGCCCCGCGCTCCCCATCAACAGGGTGAAAACGAGCAATTTTCCAGCCGAGTTGAGTCGCTGCAGGGAATTTGTTTAAACGATGTCACAGGAACACACACGCTGGGAGCCGAGTGCAGGCTCCGCTCTAGCGGAGGCTATCAAAAAAACGCGCGCGCTCTTCGAGTGGCTCACTAATTGGCATTTGAAGCCGTCGTTTGCCTGTGAAATGTGAGGGAATTACGCAAGAGAAAGGCGACACTCGATGGTGTGTGGCAGTTGCGGCGGCGCGCGGGCTGACAGGCACACAGGAGGTGGCAGTTGCGGTGGCGGCGCCACCGTCGAAGGAAGTTCCGCAGTTAATAAGTTTTGTCAGTAATTTATTGGAATTGCCGTGTAGAAACTGTTTTGAGCCTAATCAATTCGCTGATTGAAATTGATTGCTTTGCGGCCAACAGGCGGGTGTGCGGGGCTGTGCGGATGAGGCTGGATGCAGAGCAGCAACGCGATGGCAAAGTTTCCATGAGTAATGCACGTGATGCGCGCGGTTGGGGGCAACTGAAGAGCACCGGAGGTGGAAGCCGAGAAGTGTGGCGGAGTTGTTGGCTTCCAGGTTTGAAGTAATTTGTTGCCGGGGCTCGGACAAGTCACGCTGGCGTATGTGGTGTTCCACTCGAAAGTTCAAAGTGATTATCGGCTGACGTTGATGGTGAATAAGGTTATGCTTGATGGCTTTAGCTGCTACGTGGACATTTGGAACGTCAAAATAGTGAATTGGGGCGCAAATAAATTTTCTGCTCGAGTGTGGCGACTTTTGATGGGAATTTAGTTTGTGCTACATTCAAGTTGGCGTCGTGATTTTCGTTAATGAAGAGACATGTGTTGGAGAAATCTAGTGGAAAAGTGCTTGAAATGAAACTCAATTAGGAAGCACTTCAATGCGAATGGGTGTGTCTTTAAGGAACCATGAGTGGTATCGCGTTGCGATTATTCATAACAAGCGCTGCAATGAAGCGAATTTCCTTGACACTTCAAAGTTGTTAACGAAGCTCGGCAGCGTTACGAACTGGTCTCCGTAGCTCGCATTCTGTTGAATTTTCTTTCAGGTCAGTTAGATGCGCCACTGTTGGACTCTATTCATTCCCCATCTGTGAACACTTCTTTGGCGAGATTCTAAATTTTTCAACCGTCACTCTTCAAAAAAACTTTTTGTTTGACTATAGAGCGTCACAATGTTACGACTTTCCTTCACAAATATTCTACTGTTTGCTAAGAAACGCAAAGCTTGAGTATAGTGCGTCACAATGGAACGAGTTTCCGTCACATTGTCTGCTAAGAAACACAAAGTTTGACAATGCAAAGAGTTTACGTCACAAATATTGCATTAGGTGCTAAACATAAAAGCGTTTGCTTTAGGGCGTCACAATGTTACGAATTTCCGTCACAAATATTCTACTGTTTGCTAAGAATCGCAAAGTTTGACTATAGAGCGTCACAATGCAACGAATTTTCTTCACATTGTCTGCTAAGAAACACAAAGTTTAACTATACAGCGTCACAATGCAACGAGTTTCCGTCACAAATATTGGATTAACTGCTACAACATAAATGTATTTGCTATAGAGCGTCACAATGTTACGAATTTCCGTCACAAATATCATATGTTTGCTAAGAAACGCAAAGTTTAACTATACAGCGTCACAATGCAACGAGTTTCCGTCACAAATATTGGATTAACTGCTACAACATAAATGTATTTGCTATAGAGCGTCACAATGTTACGAATTTCCGTCACAAATATCATATGTTTGCTAAGAAACGCAAAGTTTAACTATACAGCGTCACAATGCAACGAGTTTCCGTCACAAATATTGGATTAACTGCTACAACATAAATGTATTTGCTATAGAGCGTCACAATGCAACGAGTTTCCGTCACATTGTCTGCTAAGGAACACAAAGTTTGACTATAAAGCATCACAATGCAACGAGTTTCCGTCACAAAAATTGCATTAGCTGCTGTAACGGAAAAGAATTTGCTAAAGAGCGTCACAATGCTATGAATTTCCGTCACAAATATTCTATTATCTGCTAAGAAACACAAAAATTGACTATACAGCGTCACAATGCAACGAGTTTCCGTCACAAATATTGCATTAGCTGGAAAAGAATTTCCTATAGAGCGTCACAATTCGGTCACAAATATTTTAATAGCTGTTGCAATCCTTATAGGTTAACCGTGAAGCATGCCAAAACAAACAGTTTGCATCACACATATTGTATAAGAAGCTGTCACATTTAAAACTTTACCAAAAACCGTCAAAATGTAACACGGTTTTATGGCAAATATTACAGTATTGATTGTGGAGCTCAAAATTGGGCTGTGGAGCGTCACATGGTATGTAACGTGTCTTTCTACTGTCTTTTGCGTCTCTGTAGCTTATGGCGCCAACCCCACGCAATGGCCATTGACAATGTTAAACGATAACCTCACCACAAATTGGTCGTCACAATTAAGCCACTTCATTTTCCACCTAAGCCCAACACGGCAAAAAACGGTGGGTGCTCTCTGATTATGCAAATGGCCGCGTTGGCCTGAATTGCTCTTAACTTCACCGTCCAACGAGCATTTTATTTCATTAACCCCAGATCTCTGCGGCTCCTACACGCAGCCTTCTAATGAGCCCTCAAACGCTGGCATCCTCCATGCGATGGAAACATCATCATCAAACACAATATCTCTGACCTTGTTATCCAATCGGGCACTTAAACCCCGGGAACAAGTCGTTTTCTGTCCGCTGAATGCGTCCGCGGCGATGTTCGATCCTAATTGGGAACCGGAACTCGTAAACGCCCGTCTTTACGATGCACCGCACTCGGCCTGGTTGCACTGCCCGGTTCCCGTTAGAAATGGTTTTACACCTAACCGCCGTACCGCCCTTATCCGAGATCTCGTGTTTGAAAATGTAATAATCGAAATTATGCAAGCAATCGAGAGGAGCCAGCGGGACAAGTTGTGTCGTTAAATCGGCCCCTTTTCGGCATCGGAGGCAGTAAAACAAAATCGAATCCATTTGCTGGCGAGCGCGATAAACTTTGTTTTATCTGAGGACCAAAAACGATTGAGCGACATAGACGTCGCGACGACACGACGACGCAACGTCGTCTTCGCACAGCACATAACGCACCGAGGAGGCGTCAACGCCGCCGCCGCACAAAACATCCAAAACAGAGCGAGAGGGAGAGAAAACAAAATTATCACGCCCTTAAGTCGTTAATTTGAATTTTACGATCGTTTTTATTCGTTTTTCACGATTAGAAAAATATTAGGAAACTTTACGTTTCAAATTGTTTTAAAGCGATCCATTAAAGCACTCTGTTGACTTGCGCACGCACCCCGTGGGAGGGGGGCGATCGAAATTGATTTCCCGGCAACAACGCGGCCGGTTGATGAACACTCCCGTGTGATCGATCGGCGATTTCGTTTTCAGGGGAAAATGTCAATAAAATCGATTAGATGTGAAAAAGATCAAAAGGCTACGGCGAACGCGCGATACACGAAGTGTGCACCGGGCATCGTCGAATGGATAGATTTATGGACGCGAGTCACGGTCGTGTCCGGAGAGTCGGTCGACTTTAATTTGTATCGAGAGTGTACTAATTTGCACACTTAAGGCGGGAGTTTTATGAGGAAAGTGTTATTCGTTTCTTGTTGGTTTGTCTTAGTTTTGTGAATGGGGATGGTGCTTAGAGGTTTAAGCCTCCTCAGGTTCGATGCGGTGGACTAATTGGCAATTAAATTTGAAAAAGACGTTTTTTGAGGGTTTTTATTTTTTACAGTACGACGGCCGTTTATGGTGCTTTGTTCGAAATATCGTGTGGTCAGGTGCCTTGAAGCGGAATATGCAATGGAAACCATTAATTTAACATCAAGTGGATTACAGGTGCAGTGGACCTCAAGACCTCAGCATGGGAAAGATTTTAAGAAGGACTTGGGGCCCAATTTTTCGTGATTTCCATGATGTTGTGCCCTTACACAATACAGTGTACTCAGAATGAATTGTAAACGCTGTTTTGCATGCATTCTGATGCCCGGGACCCATGAGGTTCATGGTCAGCATTCTAAAGCAGCGGAGACGCATGTTTATTAAGAGCTCTTGACGTAGTCGGTACGACCCGGCAGAAATTTTTTTTAAAATAGAAACTCAAATTAGCCGCAAATATAATGGCCAGCTACCGCTTAAACTTGCCGCTCTACTGCTTCTTTGCGGCTTGCCGCTCATTACGTGGCCATAGCCTTAGCCGTAGCATACTTGGGTGTGTAACGAAGTATACTGGTCCTTTAGAAGGCCGTTGAATATAACATGAATGCCATACAATTCTTCTAAAACGTTCTCGAGAGTCACTGCGACCCCAGCTGTGCTCTCAAAAGATGCAACTATCGATGAAAGTCTTAACCAAAGACGGAGGCTGTTCAATCTCTGGTTTCGAAAGTACATTTTATACACTTGTCGGGATCTCGTTTCTCGTAATCTTGTCGTAAGCCCGGGATCCAAGAAAGTCTTCTGATAAAATTCAATTAAAAAATGGCATTCATCAATAGTCTTAGAGGTGTTCAAAATGTTAAAGCCCTTAATTGCAGCTTGACTGCAGCTACAGACACAAATACTCCGCTCAACCATCTGTTCGTGGATCAAAATCCTTATGACAAAGGTAACCACTTAGAGACGTCACACAATTGTCTATAGGTTTCATCGAAGGCATAAAATTATTAGTAAGCTAGACACAGGGTGAATGACTTGAACTTCGATAAACTTTTTCTTTTTGAATGCTCTTAGGCACGAATTTTGATACTTTTTACTCAACCCCCTTTTCACTTGTGACTTAATCAATTAGCCCCAGTGTCAAAACTTGATGGTTTAAACTATATGTCGTCGTCAGCTTTAATAAATCTTCATTTGATACTTGGACAATTTTGGCTGTAAAACATGAAAAACCAAATTTTTGACATTTTCAAATAGAAACCAAAGCAGGAGGTTTCCGAGGAACAGCATGCCCCCATACCTATATCTCTGAAAAGCTCCGTTTTCGAGTTATGTGTTTCAGAACCTTGACCATTCAGTATTTTCGGCATTTTGAGAGTTTGGATTTCAAAGCATTTGTCTCCAACCAGCGTACTAATAGTCGCCATTGCGTGAGAATTAAGCCTCGTTCAGCCTTAAAGGCAGAGACCACACTTATCTGGGGGCTACTTAATCATTAAAGGTTATGCATAGAAAGCGCAGGTAATCATGCAGAAGGTATTCCAGTTGAAAGGCCTTTTATGTCGCAGAAACTCTTGAGAGGAGGGAGGTACAATAAATGATGTGACCCTCAGTGATCCAGTAATCTCCAGACAAGACTTAATTTTTTCCTTTTTGTCTAGTCACAAGTAAATCATATTAAAGTCAATATTGAAAGAAAAAGGCCAACAAATGACACCTTCACCACAACGGATGACATTCTTCTGCTCCAAATGTGGTCGTCATCACTTCTCGACTTCCTCAGACATAATCAAACATCCAACAGAGAAATACTCCAGTTCTAGCTATCAAGGCATAATTACGCCGATCTGTTTTCATTGCAGGAGATGATCTGACCCTAATGACCAGCAGACCAAACGGAAACGTGTTTTTTTTCTGATTATGAGTTCCATGAAGAAGTTGACGTTTTGCTCTGATTCTTGGCGAGGAAATAAATGTGGGAATTAAAGTTGGTTCCCGAAAGACGTGGTACCGTGCAAAAAACTGGGAGATGAACGGTTCAGGAATCGCCCTTTGGCTAGTGAGTCGATTTAGACTTACTCACTACGCAAAGGAACAGACAATGCTCAAAGTGTTTGGTGATGGAATCTCGCCGTTCGGAATCCGCAATAGACTGTAGACCTCTCTCACAACACGAGTAGTTGTTGAAAAAGCGCTTGTCTTTTAGTGCCAACCAATTTGCATTTTAACTTCGTCCTCGAAGCTCCTTCGGAACGAACAGTTTACATAGAGATCATTGTAATCATGGCTTAATCTGGAGTACTCTGCCCTATGCGCGGAAAAAATAATCTAACTTTATCTAGGATAAGACTTAAACGAATAAACGCGTCTCTTTGTAGGTAACGTATTGAAAATCCGTTGAAACATCCTTTACAACTGTTGCGTTTCCAAAAGATTCAGGCGAAAGAGTGGCCACACTCTTAGCTTCGCTTCTGAGATCGTATCTGTTCTCCGACATGTCAAAGAAGACGCTAATCAAGTCTTCTGCTCTTTGAAGTTCCGCATATAATGTGACGCCGTCAGCACCAGTTTAAGGTAATAGAGTGTTAAGCCAAGAGTACTACCATGTGTGAGGTGAGATATTATGTTCAACCCTACAGCTTACATCCCAGTCCTACTCTATGACGCGGAAACCTGAAAACTACTGAAGGTGTTAGTCTTTTCGAGTGAAAAGTTTTGCGTACGATTTTTGGTCCTGTTTGCGTTGATGGCATCAGGATTTCACGACTAACTTTATGGGCTGTACAGCGATATGCGCCCAGTTCAGCGTCTTCGGATACAACTCTTATGATGGCTAGGCCATGTAGAGCGTATGGGCACCACTACTCCGGCCCGATAAGTCTCCGAATTTGTGTCATTGGGACAACGTAATAGAGGACGGCCCATGCTAAAGTGGCGCACACAACTGGAGAAGGACCTTAACCAACTTTGAGTGCGCAACTGGCGGCAGCTGGCGAAACATCGTGTTGGCAGATCCACCCTAGACTGTAGCGCCACAAGAAGAAGAAGAAGAAGAATTTACAGCTTTCTGAGAGGTGGGCGTCAATAAAGTGCCGCGCAGTGTGCTGGCTAAAAGTTGGCCCAGTTCCGTCGTTTATTTGAAGGAGGCTTAGAATTGTTGGTAGCGACGAAAAGACTTTCTTTAAATGGCCATTTTAGAGACCTCTTCAATTTTACTGCACAAATGTGTCCATGCTGAGCTTATGCCAGCGCGGATGGAGAAGACTGAATTGCCTTGCCTTATAAGGCTTGTAGAATTTCCAGGCCGAGAGGTCTATAAGACTTATAAGAAACCTAGTCAGAGAGGTTGTATATGAACTTGACTCAAATATAAAGCTCAAATCTTTAAGCGGCGTTTCTAGGATAGTGGCGGCAGAAAGAGCGACGTGGTTTACTCTTCATACTTAGCTCATTAGATTGCTACGGAAGAGAGTGTTTGTACTACAGAGGTCTGGCCAGAGATCGACTTATCAGAAGGAACTCTCCAATCTGTGATATTGTTAGACGTGTACTGATGCCTTTTCGTTTTTAGACTATTCAAGTTGATATCAACTGGCAGTCTTCAACGAGGAAATATTTTTAAAGTTCACAAAACGGCCATTACTTGAAATAAGGGAAAAATAATTTCCAAACTCGTCCTTTTAAACGACGACATTGATAGGATGTCTCTTGAGCTCAAACTCCACAAGCCTGACAGACATTAAAAGACCCTACTCTTTACAACAACACTCAACCGAAAGACTCAGTTCATTTGTGAAGAATATTGCACCGCATTCAGTGTCAGTGTCAGCTCAAAACAAAGTTACATCAAAATGCAGGCAGTATGCGACATATATCAGACACATCCATATTCCCTTGCCCACAACAGTATCAGCTATTAACAACCCCATCCCCTGGAATTCCCATTTGAACCCAACCTCACGTCCACCAAATCAGCGACATTCAAAGTCACCTCACACTTAAATGCTCAACACATTCCGGTTCACAGACAGAATTTCATGAAAACATGCGTCAGATGAAGGCTCAAGCGAGCCACTTTTTGATTTAATATTCCGCCGCCTCCCGCCTGTGCCTGTGTACACTGGCCCCCGCAAACCATTCCCATTGAAGTCACGTTCACATATGGCCGGTCTCTTAAGCGCTTGAATAAATTAAGTCAAAGCACTCCGATGATCCAAGCTCAGCCCAACTCGACAGCTGTACCAGGTCCTCCATTTGTGCCCCTAATTGCTGGTGTGCCTACTCATCTTCGAAACCAATCAATCGAGACCCATCCACTCGATGCAATGAGTAATCAGTGTCAGCACAACAAACACTTGGGGCTGCGCTCAGTCAACAGAAACTTCTCGAGTTCATTGCGCCAGAACCAGAATCCCGACCACACACGCCAGCTGCCTGCGCGTAATAACCATGGAAATCGATTTAAAGTCGTTCCTATCGACAGTGGGCCCCCGCCACGGCTAGATCTAATTGCCGATCCCCCCTCGAGACGCTAGATGAGCCGCGGACCACCGTGGGTGGATCAAATGATTTCTAATGAACCCCTGCGACAGCGATATTTGCCATCACTGGATGCGAGGCCATTGGTGACGATCGCAACGTTACGTTGGCCCAGCGACACCGAAAAGGAGGAGTCTTTGCGCCGAAGATGTAGGGTGCTTAATCGGCAATAAATTGAGCCTTGTTAACGTCGTCCGTCCGCGTGGGGGCTCCACCACTTCACCACAATGACGCTCGACAATTGACAAACAATCCGCTGCGCACACAATATGGAATCGATTTTAATTGCAGGGCATTTGACATATGTTCGTGTGGTGCGCCTGCGATGTGATCTTGCCACATGTGGCGAGAGCAGTCCGGCGATCAGTCACATGAGCGACGGAAACAAGAGTGCTGGCTGTCAAGATGACAGAACGGAGATATCGCCTTTTATTGGTTTCCTGTTGCGCGGTGCGAGTGAGATATGGGCTCGTAAGACCGAAGATCGTTTCCGGTAGGTGAACGTTTCTTAAACGTGAGTGCCTTTCCGGTGTAGAGATGCACTCTTACTTTTCGGGGCTGGAGTGTGTGAAACGAGTTTTCGTTGATTTACTTGGTTACTGCAGTGTGACGCCTACTCTCTGACTGGCTGTCTCTCTCTTGAGTTGAGTTCTCCATTTTTCTCCCTCTGACAGTGTTATTTTTTATGTCTAATTTGTGGTAATCTTTGTCGGGGGCGACACTGGGGATTCGTCTTGTTTATGAGGAGAGATGAAGCGCTCGTTATAATTGCTTGGTGTTTGCGTGGTTTTCTGACAGCTGTCAAATGAATTTTAAACGGAGTTGATAATGACTGTGGAGTAGGCGAAAAGTGCTATAAATTATTTTTTTCTTTTAATTTTATTGGGAACACATTCTGAAGTCTTGGAGGAGGAAGTTTTTTAGGAAAAAGAAAGCTTGGTACCGATGCAAACAGACCATTAAGACTGTTGCGTTTTAACGCAGGGAGATGCAATACATTCTTTTCAATTGATTGCCAATTTGAGGGAAGTGTGTGTTTTCTGATTATTTGCAGAATTATTTGAAAGTAATTTACTTCGTGGTTGCTGTGGCTTAGTGGAGAAGTGCGTCGACTCACACGAAGAAGGTCTAGGTTCGATTCTCGAACGGGACACGAAACCACCTCTTTCGAGTTGCTGACAACACTCAAGGAGTATCAATTGTCTATGAAAAGCTTCTCAAATCTCGCCGTTCGGAGTCGCCAAAAAACTGTAGGTCCCTTCTGCTCTTGAGAGAACAGTAGCAGGCACAACACGAGTAGTTCTTGCAGAAGCTAGACCCTGGTCCCTTGTGGGCTGTAGTTCCACTCAATTATTAATATTATTATTAATTCACTTAGGAACTGTTAACACTGGCAATTGAATGGCAGTTAGCAGCCATGGTTGCGATTTTGGATGTGAATTTGTGCTAACTGGCTTAAAGGTGACAATTGCTTCCTCACGACGATCAACATTTTTCTTTCGTTTGACATACTTAACGATGGATATAGGTCGAAGGTAATTTGAGCAGTCTAGTTCGGAACTTATGATTCTGTTGAAAGGACATATTTTGCAGTTCACGGTGGTTGCACTTGTGAACACTTCACTGATAAGCCGTCTTGACCCTACGATCCCTTAAGGTATCCACGGGCTGTCCCATCAAAATGAGTCCGAGTCTGAGATGATGCTTTGAGAATGTCTAGATTTCTCGATCAGTGGTCGTATATGGTCTTGTTTTTACATGTTTCCGTTAACTGTCTCTAGTTTGAAAGGCCACTACAAGGCTTATTACAAATGCTATCCTCTCAAATTAGTAAGCAATACTCTCAGTGATTGCAGACAAGATTATTCTAGATTGCTTCTAAGAGTTCCTACAAATACAAGACAACTTCACTTTTTTAAGGTTTCGTTTCCAAAAAAGAAAGTTTAATAGTTTCGGTGTGCCTGATTGTCTATTCGTCTTGTTTGTTAAACTCTTCAATCCTTCTGAAATTATGAAAGGATTTTCATGAAATTTTGGATATACATGGAAGCACTTGACCATTGTATGTGCGTGAAAATAACTGGGCGTGGCTTTGAGGCAATATTTGTAAATATCGCGCCCCAGCATGTGATATGTCAATCGAAAGATCTTTTGAAATGAACGTGATTCAATTGAAACTTTATTTTATTTTTATTTATACCATTACAAAGAAATTAGTTTCATAATCGTCGCAAAATGTCTGTCTCCACGTGCGTAAGTGTTCGGTATGAACTGTCAACTAAAATTGTTTCAAACTCTCTGGCTTAAATCGATAAAAAGATGTAAGATATCAACTACGGAAAAGCTCTTTATTCTGCAAAAGCCACTTTTAAAAAGCTGCCTGAATTGGAAACCATCGAAATATGCTTTCAGCGAAACATTTAACACATGATATGTTTTATGCTTAAGCAGTTAATGATGCTCTATGTCTTTGGAACATTAATTTCATCTTCAGCCCCTAAACCAGGTTCGCACAACTCTTGGAATGAGGTGTGATCGTGCTTAATGTTCGTGCTAGGGGCAAGGGCACGGTGCGTTAATATATGCCAGGCGACATGTATAATGTATATATGTACTTAAGTGTTTCTGAATGCAAATATATGAAAATTAAGTTTCAAAGGGCGCGGCATAATAAGTGACTGGGAATTGTAATGTAGACATGCGCGGAATGCGAAGCTATTCGAAGCTTAAAACATTTTTGGAATTCTTGTCTCAACTAAAAAACGGAACCGACAAGGAACTGATTCTTTTCAAAATTATTAAAAAACGAAACCTTTCGTGATCGAGTCTAGTTATTTTTTTAAGCATTAAGTGGCCTAATTTTTGTGGCTGTATTTAATCTTAGGCTTGTTGCGATTTTTACCTAAAATTAATACAAAATTAAATTAAATGTTTTAAAACTTTTTCATTCAACCTTTTCCTATTCATCTGTTTTAGCGTCAATCCTTAAAACTTTTTACCAAGATCTCTGCGGCTAAATTAGCCTTCGTATTGCGAGATTTTCACAACTGACACCCGGGAAACTTTGAACATTCAATCTACCTCGAATCTTTCAGTCGTGTGTAAAGAGTATAAAAAACCCGAGTGCAAAAAAATTCCAAAGTCTTTATACCAGACAGGAGACATAAGTAAACGCGGAACCCATCTGCACTGATGTATCGAATACAGATGATGGCTTTGCAATGGGATCTTCTGTTGGAAGCTGCGATTTAAATACTTTATGCTCCACTGACTATTCCAGAGTCATTCATACGGAAATAAATAAAGCCGCGCAGATTGACCAATAAAGGGATTTTCCTGCCACAGAAATTTCCTCTTTTACAGACAGTTGAGTGATCTTGAAAGCCCGTCTTGGGACTCCAATGCTTTTAAGGTCGCCTAACTTTTAAAGAACATGCCTTTGCAAAAGAGTGCAAAATGATCTTTGTAGATTGAAATGTCACCAAATTTTCAAGCTCTGAGAACTTGGACATTTGATGGACATAAAAAGACAGACAGACTGGCATGGTCTAGGTCAAGGTCAAACACTTATTAGGCTGACAGTATTATCCAGACTTCTGTAAGCTCAGTCAGAAGACTCATTGAATATGTTTTTGTTTCATAAACAAGTCAACAATGGCAGCGCCACTCTGGCTGTGCAGTATTACATTGCTTATGGTCTAAGCATGATCCAAATCAAATTAAATCCCTTATGAGAGAACAACAGGAAAAGTCAGATCTGACGTTCTTTCTGGTCACTGCGCGATTGCTACGATGGCGAGGAGATCAAACAGGCAAAACGAAGACCAAGTAAAATCAGTGAAGAACTTTCTAAGTGACTGCCTAGCTTTTCAAGGTCTTTGTCGAGATCATTGATCTGGCTAAGCTTCAGATGCCTTGAAAAAATGCGTGCTTCAGGGTGGTCTTGTGGGTAGTATGCTCACTTGGCGATAGCAGCTAATGAGGATGCATTTTTATAGGGAGGACACAATGCGGTCCCGCTGCCCTTGAATGTATGAATGCACCTTTGGGCATAAGGGTCTTTGTTACCTACCTGTCCTAGTTCTAACAAAACCTTATACTTTCCCCTCTTTCAATTGCAATTTATGGATTTATTGATCTTTCCTTCTGGGAACACATATCCCAAGTCACTGGATGTGAATATATGATTTCCTGGCATCAATTAGAACACCATAACTAGAGTTCAGTTCAGTTCTTAAATACAACAAACTGTGTTCCAAAACATGAGAAAATATCTGCGCCATGTCAAATTCCAAAAAATGAATCCATTCATGTAACCATTTGTAGGTCAGATTAAAACCGTTGTTGCATCAGTTCTCTTCAGCGGCATGCCAAAGAGCTTAACTCTCATACTGCCGTTGAAAATCCGTTGTAACTTCAGAAAAGCTAAGCCAGTCAATCGTAGACACCAACGATATGATCCATGTCAAGTAAAGCTACGACGTGCACAGAATCCCAAAGACACCGAACGCAGCTGTGTTCTAGTCTCCATCCAGCTCCCCCCCCCCTCTGGCAAGGGTTACTCAGCTTCACGATCGAGATAAGCCGCTGAAAATCCTCTTAAGCGGCTACAACCCAGCCGAAGGTATTCGAAAAGACAATTGCGCATAAATTAATCCAAATCGTTTGTCACCGGTCTAATGGTCTGCGGCGGCATTTCTCCTCCCCGTGCAATCTGGCCCGTACATCTCTAATTAGGCATTCAGATCCCATTCAGAGTTCAGAACATCAAAGCAGCAGCACATCAATGGAGCCCCTTGCGCCACGACCTTGGCAGCACTTTTTCACTCGCTCAAATGAACACATCTCTCCGTTCACTCGGCTGGTTGGCAGCGGCGGCGGCGGCGGCGGCGTGCGTGTTAGAGGATCCACAAGCCGCCGTATTCAAAAACCTAATTGATGACATCAGATCTAAAGTTGTTCCCCAGCCCCGGCAACGGCTTCAAATTCCATTCTTATCGAGCCGTGTGTACGGAACCCTTGTGAACGCAGGCCGAAGTCAGGAGCAATTCGCTTGTGAATTTTTCATGAGCGAAGTGGAATGTCGCGGCGGCGGCGTCGGAGCGACAGCAATGTAATGTGGGCGCTGTTCGCTAGAAATTCCAAAAGCGATGGCCTTCTATGCCTACCGCCGAGGCGGTGGCGGTGGTGGCACAAATTCGGAAGATTCCCAAACGAGTCCGCCGCCACCGCGCGGCTAATGAGACCAACAGGTTTTCGCGAAAACCTACGTTGTAAATTTGAGTTTGAGGCACTTGTCATGTTCGGTGGAGACGCGCTTAACGGCCTTCGATGGAATATTCATGATATGGTGATGCTGTAAGGAGGCTCCGCTTCGCGGTAATGTGATCTCGGACTGGTTCTGTTTGAAGGTGTGAAGACAGCGATATCTGGGGATCTGGCGGGATCAGGAACTGCGGTAGCTAACAAGTGGTTTTGACAAGCAGTTAAGATGAATGGATCGGCCATAAAATATTGGCTGTGGCAAGTGGACCATGTGGCCTACAGGAAGATGAAATCAATTGCAGTTCATCAACATTTCAAACACAAGCATAGCAAGTGTGCAGATTAAGGGGGGGAAGCGGATAACTCAAGAGCTCATTTCTTCGACTAGGCGACGGAGGATGCCTTGATTTATGACAAAAAGAAGCGGTTTTCCTGTGTCATATAATTAGGAGGCACATTGAAATCTCTGAAGTAAAACATTTTCCTCCCTGTCCCCGTGATGTTAAACATCGCCGCACTGAAAGTGCGACATGAATGAATTACAAACGATCATTATATGTTAAGGTTTCCCAATAGTGAACATTTCATTTGAGATGGAATTTTGAACCGATTCAAACAGTGAACTATTTTGTGAAATGGTGTCCAAAGTATTCTGTTTTTTTTTCGTTTTGTAGATATACGACACTTATAATTGGGGCACTAAGAAATTTTAAGATATTTGCACGAAATTTAGGTTAAAGATCAACTGAGAAAGTCCTGGTTTCACTCACAAATTTAAGGTTTCGTTTTTATATCCAAATTATCTGATAAAAGAAATCTATACTTTGAAATACGATGTAAATATTTGACTGGAATATGTTAATGTTCAGTAACACTAGGAACTGATTATTAAAAATAAGCAGCCAAGTCTACAATACAGGTCCTAACCATCAACGGCGTAGTTCGAATTGTTTGTTTCAAAAGGTAACCAGCTACAAGAATACGTAAACTACATTTAAACCCCAAGCCACTCCTACTCATACCAAACCACTCCCTTGCTGACGACATATCTCATGAAACATAATCACTTCTCTTGACAACTCGGAATGCTCGATTAAAGCATTCCATAAGCATGCACAGAGCCCCTGAGATTATTGTAGGTTTATTGACCCAAGCTGAAATTTAGTGTGTACCCTAAATCAACGATTCCTTCTCATTCTTCATTTAATGCACATTTTAGTGATTGCTGTTTTTTAATGTTTTTCAAAAATACATTTTTTGATTTTCGAAGGTCGAAAACCCATACTACTTGAGTGGAACTACAGTCCACAAGGCATCAGGACCTAGATTCTACAACAACTACTTGTGCTCATACAACAAAATAACTAACTTTGGATTTGGAATGGATTTCATAAATTTAACGAATGACAAAGATTTCTGGTGACAGTGCCCTGACATGTGCATGGTTCTCGTTTCACGTTTGTTGGATAATTTCGAGAATTTTGGCGATGGGGTTTTGATTACCTTGCAGTTCTTGACTTTCGTTGCTAACGGCTACAAAAATGATTTTTGCATTTAGTATGTGCTGGCATGTATCAGATAAAACAAAGGAAACACCTCGGACTTGAAATCAAATCTTCAATTCGCCCAAGAACCATCTTAAGGCAGTCGTCTGACTCTCGAAAGCGTTAGCTTGACATTTCCATTCTCACATACATAATAGGCATTCACGAATTAGCGAATTGCGATGAGATTTTATGGATTTGGATGAAAAATACTAAAAGTTTATTATGTGGCATAAAATATTTGCTAATTAAAAGAGTCTTGGAGACGCCATCAAAGAAACCGCACCCGCAAATTCATTTGTGACATTCTAGGACAGGCAGTGACACGAATTCAAAGATAAAGCTAAAGACATGCCGAAATTAAGTGAGTCTGGGTTTTGAATTTCATGCAATTTAGAAAGCAAATAGTTATAGTAGCTAATAACACTCTGTCTTCTTGAGTCTTATGCCATTTGGCTACCGACCCAATCAAAATCCCCTTGTTCAATATTGCACACATACATTTTAGTGACCCTTGGTGAGACAGTACTCGACATCGGGATCAAAGTCTTTAAGGACTGTCATTGCAGTGGTTTTGTTAGGCACTTAGTCCAGCAAGGCCCTCTGTAATGAATATACTGATTGTTTGACTCTACAGCTCACGAAAAATCAGAGCCTAGCTTCTTCAGTAACAACTCTTTTTGTGTGTGCAATCATTCTCTTACGAGTGAATGAATCTACGCAGTGTACTGCCGACACCAAAGGCGAAATCTTCTCCTTGACAGTTAATAAAGGGTGTCCCAACAAGAACGCAAGATTTAAATTTGTGCGCAATTGGAATTGTCATTGTTTGACACTTGAACAATTATTATTGCTTGTTAGCATAAGGTATAAGGTTAATAAAAATGGAGCACTGCACGAATGAACAACGCATTCTCACTGTGAAATTGTTTTACCAAAATGGTGAAAGTTTTGCGGCTACAGTTCGCAAATTGCGATCAATTTGGGTTTACAATAATGCTCCAAAAGAGTCAACTGTAAAGCGATTAATGGAAAAATTTGCTGCAACTGGGTCTGCAACTGAACTAACTACAGACAACAACGCGCCTTCGACCAGGTCGATCGACCGAAAATATCGTAGCAGTACATAATGATGTCGCTCAAACTCCATTCACCTCAATTCGACACCGAGCTCAGCAAATTGGTGTTTCCAAATCCACTATGCAGCGAATTTTGACGAAAGATTTGCATCTTCATGCATTCGAAGTTCAATTGACTCAGGAACTGAAGCCAGCTGACCACGCACAGCGAAGGGAGTTCGTTAATTGGGTATTAGAGAGACAACACAAAAATGCTGATTTTGCAAAAATAAAATCATCTTTAGTGACGAGGCCCATTTCCATCTTGATGGCTTCGTCAACAGGCAGAATTGTCGCATTTGGGGCGAGGAAAATCATCGAGTGATTCACGAGAATCAAATGCATCCTCTACGTGTCACTGTGTGATGTGGATTTTGGGCTGGAGGAATCATTGGACCTTTTTTCTGAAAATGAGTCAGGTCGATCGCAAACAGTCAATGGTGTTTGGTATCGTCAAAGAAGACCAATTTTTTCGTGCCTAGAATTGAAGAAATGAATGCGAATTGGATGTGGTTTCAACAAGACGGCGCCATATCTCAGAGAAACAATTCAATGGTCATTGAAAATTTCATTAAAAGATCCGATGTGTTATTCCATCCATAACCTTATCCTGTCTACTTTACGATGTAATAAAGAATTCACGATTTTATTTAAATATCTGCGTTTTATTTTAAATTCACATCCTGTGTTCTTGATGGGACACCCTTTAATTTGTTGTGAGGTTGATCCGTCCGCATCCGAAGCATGTGGTTTTTTAAAACCAAACTATTTTTACGTTGTAAGGAAGTCAACCTCATACATAACGTAGAACTGGTAGGCCAGGCTTATTTCTTAAGCAGTCATTGGTTTACCATAATAGTTGATGTGATGGCAATCCAAGGCGGACCACGAGGAAGCTGTGTGTTTGATTGGCTTGTGGTTGGGGGAAGTTCTATGTTCAATCTTTGATCGCTTATGCCTTGATGGCACATGGAGGATAAGATTCAAGGCATGGGACTAAGAAAGAGTCTAGGGATCAAACGCTTAAAATGGCTATGTTACGTAGAAGGGATGGCTAAAAATTGCTCCGGCCTAAAGAGACTTTCAATTGTAACCATTAAGACGACGCAACAGAGGACGACTTAATCTGAGAAGACGATGGAGAAGATCCTGAACTAACTTTGTGTGCGAAATTTGCGGCAGCTGGCAAGAGACCGTTCTAGTTGGAGAGACATGTTGGTTGATGACGAGGTCAACCCCAGACTGTAATGCCACTCAAAGAAGAATTGTTGTGAGCAACTTAAAACAGATGGTACCGTCAAAAAATTCGAAACCTTAATTCCAGGAATAGAGCCTAGGATTTCCAACATATGAGTCACAGCCTTACCCCAGTTATATGGAAGAAGCCAGTCAAAAGCACGAACCAAGTGAAGATCTTGTAGAATAACCTAGTTGGGGAAGCGGATCCTTGTCGAGGGTATGAGCACCCAGATGCGTTCGCTTAGCGATGCTAGGGAAGTACATTGGAGACTGGTTTCTGTTTCTTCCCTGTCTGTGAATCTTTTGCAGAAATCTCTCTCAGTTTACTCCCATGTCCCAATGTCCAGTCATTATACCCACATTTAGTTCAATACCTACGATGGTTGGCTTACTTGTTCAATTTACTTCAAATCCTGATGCGTACCTCATTTTGAAATTCTCTGGTTTGCCAATCGTCCACTTTCAAGACATTTTTTCGTCTTCTGGAATAAGAATATCAAAGTGTGTGGCACGGAAAATTAAGATCCTCTGAAAGTCGAAAGTGGTCACGTCACTAGTACATAAATCTCAAAATGCTGAGAGTAGAAAGAGAAGAACCAACACATCACTTGACTGTAAAAAATGACCGGAAATTCCAAAAGTCTCCTGAGAAACCAACAAAAAAATGACAGCCATCGCTCCAGCTCTCAATATAAATTTAAAAACCATGAAGCCGTAGAACCTGAAATCCCTGTAAGTAAACGTAAATTGATAGGCATCGTTAAAGTGATCTAAAACTGCCAATTGGTTGCCCGAAAACAAAGACACCACCACCAATCGCCGAAAATTTACATTTTTCTCCAGAAACTCCAAGCAACTGGCCTTGACAGAAATCAAATAAAACCTTTGTTACGCGACCTTGACTACGATTGAAATAAATTCCTTCAAGAACTCGAAAGAAATTTACGTCTTTTTCAGAGACATGACACTCTTTGATTCAGGAACTGCAAAGTAGGACGACAAGTGGCGGTGGCTAGAGAAGCGGAACTCTCCACCAGTGAGAAATGAGGTAACTGACCACACTGACCACAACAATGGTTCCTCCTCCGCACCCTGCCTCCCCGTCTCGAACTTATATCTACCCACAGGTGTCCACCGTGAAGAAAGTTCATATTCGAGAATATGAATGCGTGCGTCTGTCCCGCCTGTGTGATGCCCACAAGCATCCTGTCCCATGACAGATTACACAAGAATACATTTTCCCTTGTCTCTGAATAATTAACGCCAGTCACCAGAGACAATTAAAGCCGCACCGCACCGCACCGTACAAGAGGAGCTTTCTTCCGAGATTTATTCGCGGCGTTAATCCGCTTATCCCTCCCCCGGCAACAGGTCGTTCTTTTAAATATTTTTTAAACTCCTTTCACGAGAGGAGCGACAGATGTTTCTTTTTCTTTGAATTTTGAATGAATTTCGCGAAATAGAGCCGACCCGCCGCCAACGAATCAGATAAACTCATAAATTATAGCGAAAACGATAAAACCAAAACAAAACGAAAGAAGCAAAAAAGATTCGGATTACACACCTAAGATACTTTATCTGGCGGTAAACTGCCTGCGGTGTATGGCTTATGAACTCCTTCGCCACGGCTTACATCATTCTTGTACGAAAACAAAAACAAAGCAACGCGTCAGGGAGGGCGCATGGAGAAACATTAGATTTTTGATTTAGAAAGTATCTCGCCTCGACGCAGCTTGTTCGCCCGTCTATCCGTGTATCTGTGTGTGCAGTCAGTCATTTTTTTGTTTGTGTGTTTCTCGAACTAAATCATGGAAAAAAAAGTGAAAAACAACAGAAACACATATTTTTACTTATTTCTTTGAGGTTGCCTCCGCATAGGTGGTGGCGGAGGCGCGGCGGCAGCGGCGCGTTGGCATTAGTTTGGGATTCACAGTCATTAGCATCGATTTGCACTCGAGTGTTGTTGATTTTTCATTATGGGGTTAAAAGACTTAATGTTTATGTTAAATATTTATATTTTCGTTTGGTTTCCGTTAGTCTTTGAATCGGTCAGCAGCAGGCTCTCGTTTGCGTGCGGCGACATAATGACATGTTTCAAATGTGCCAACAAAGAGGAACAGGACTCGGTTGAAGTTTGGGAAGAGAATGATCGGCGCATGATGATGTCATTGGCAGGTGGGTTTGAAGTCAAAATTTTTGACACCAGATAGTGAGGATAAGGTGCGTCAGGTCTGTAGAGTGAATTTTGCTTGCATTCGACTGACTTGGCGAAATCTGTTGAGAGTGTAAAAGAACTCTAACTTCTCCGTAGGGTTTGGTAACGAACGACTTTGGGCAAGGCGACACACCGTTATGCACTGATCTTTGTCAACGCCATTTGTGAAAAAATCGCGCACAAGTCAACACTAGAGCCACCATCTGTCAAGAGCCTGTTCAGTTGATGGGCTACGCGAATGACATTGATGTGATCTGGCGAACGGAGTGAGTCGTGAATTAGGCATTTCTTGGTATTGGAACGGAAGATGCTAGACCCCGTCTACGCTGTCATCAAGGAACAATGCACAACATCGACGTCTTGGAGAGAGCGTCACAATGGGCAGCAAGAACTCTAAAGTAATCAAGGACTACGTCTCGACTCAGCAGGAGATAAGGACAATAGCTTTAGAAATGAAATTAAGTGTGAAATCCTCTTGCCAATAACTGATACGATCAAGAGCCAATTCAATACTAGATACATCTTTCTAAGGAACAGCTACGCCAGCTTTGTGATCGCCCTGGCGTAGTGGGTAAGTGCGTCGGCCACCCCGCAGAATGTCTAGTTTCGATTCCCGGATGGGACACCTCGCATTTTTTCACGGCGCCACCTCGTCCTTGGAAACAAGATGTGAAAGAGCCTGAACGTGTGTGAACGTGAGTTTAATCGGCAGCACAGAAAATAACCCACGATGGAGTCTTAGAAACGAATATAATCATTTGACCAGCGAGAAGAGACTTCACTTGACATTTGGAATTTCTGAAGCAACATCTCACATGGAATCAGCGGCTTTTAGTTGTATGGCACTCCTCTTCTCAAACTAATGGAGTACATTCATCACGTCTGTAAAAAATAAAACCTTGTTTGTTTTTTTGGGATTGGAGTTTCGAAGCTTGAATACCTAAATTTGATTGCGTACATAAATTTGCTTATTAGTGTACAAATGTACATATAACGAACCTCAGAGACAGTTCTGTTGGAGAATGTCATCGGACTGTTTGTTGGAAACAATCCAGATCGACTTTTCCGGGTTTTATTTGAATATCACAATTTAGGGGTTGTGATCAACCCGACCGTGGGGTATCACCACTACAATACACTATAAACCAAGGGAGAACAAGATCAAGCATCTTAAGAAATTTTGGTGCAAGTAACTAGAACAGACTCTGAATTTTGAGAAGATTTTGAGAGACAGTTATTACTCTGTAAGTATTGTCAGCAATGCGAAAGGATGGAAGGAACTAACAGAAAATAGAATCCGCCCAACTTCAGCTTCTCTCTGATATTCTTCACAATTCAAAACACTCAGTAATGCAAACTTCGATTTGTTGGACTAAGCTGCGGTGCATTTTGAAATTTGTAAGTACAACGGAATGGTTCTTAGATATGTTAAACCCTTAACTAGGACACAGTGTTGCAGCTCTTAACTCATCTTGTCTTTTGCCAAAAGAAGGCCTACCAACATGCATCTTGAAACAGGTTGGGGATAAGATCACCGAATGCCCAAAATGCCAAAAGGGCAATGTCTCGGAAAACGCAATCTCGAAAACGAAATCCCCGAAGAAACAATTTAGAGGTTGAAAAGGCAGGCCCTACCATAAGATCGGCCATACGAACCCCGTGCTTGCGTTCACTGTAGGATTGCGAATATGTCCTATGGTAATTTTACACTTAATTGTCAAGTGTTATTATTTCGGGACTTTAAGCGCTACGAAATTTAGGCGTTTGGGAAGATTGGCTATTTTGTTTTTTTGAATTTCGGGACTTTGTCCTTCTACCACTGAAAACGCTCCAAATATATAAAATAGATATATTTAGGCGCAATATTAATTACTTTCTGATAAAAAACATATTTAAGATAAGGCGGACACAGTAAACAAGTCTTTTAAATGAATGAAAGCAAGCAATGCTTAATAAAATGGCTTCTCTAAAGGAAAACAATACGTGGAAACTTTTAGTCTATACAGCAAATTGTAAGGCAATAGGGGTTTTTTAAATTCAAGTCCGCCATAGAGTTCGTTTACTTGCGAAGGTTTGTTCGCAAAAATTCAAGTGGATTACGAGACAAATCCGCCAGTGCTAAGTGCTATCTAATTGATTTAGCTGTTAGTAGAAGGCTGGGAATTGATAAAGTGGATGCTGAGGATATTTTTGACATATCTGACATCAGGAATATGCAAACATACAAATGCATAGGCCATTGCCGTAAAAAATAAGAAACGGAAAACTCCCTCGTAGGCTGTACGGCGGCATGCGTCTGGTCTCGTCTTTGGATACAACGCTTAAGATGGCTAGCGCATGTAGAGCGTTTGGACACCACTGCTTCGGCCCGATAAGTCTTGGAATCCGTGCCATTGGGACAACGCAACAGAGGACGGCTTAAGTTGAAATAGCGCACACAAGTGTAAAAGGACGTCAACCAGCTTGCAGTGCGCAACTGGAAGCAGCTGCCGAGAGATCGTGCTAGCTGGAGAGATATGTTATTTGAGGCCCTGTTCCCGGACTGTAGCGCTAATTAAAGAAGAAGAAGAATGTCCCTGTTGAGGTTTTAGACAAAGAGGTTCTACTCGAACATGATGTCAAGGTATTTTTGATCGTAGGCAAAAATTGGCAATGAGGTCGGAAGTGCATGAAATTACCTTAAAAAAAATAAAAACATCTTCCTGCTGTTGTTTTTATTACACTACCGTATCTTTTTTCTTTTTGCACTAAATCTAGTTTCAGCTTCACGTTTGGATGAACAAATATTCAATTGTTTCCAGCTAGTACTTGCATAAGGTTGATTTAAGATCAGGAAATCCAATCCAAAAAAAAACTTTTCTTCCATGACTTTAAAAATGGGTGCACATTAAGAAAACCGTTTAGAAATTGTATCAAGAGTCAATCAACTCATTTAAGACTTCAAAGTTCATTTCAAGACAAATGACGCCCACAAAAAACAATTAAACAGCAAATGAAAGACAAATATTACGAATTTCTCCAGAAGAATCTATGAAACCTATGCCCTCACCCGATTCAATCTCGTTTCACCCACGACTGGCCACAAAAGGCCCGGACTTAATTACGTGTTTAAGATCACGAAGAGCACAGATAATGACGTCCACTTATATCTAGAATCCAGTGGGTCGGGTTATGACTTCTGTTTACGGTCAAAATTGCCCAATATTTCGGCCGTAAATCGGGCATTCCCTCATTCTCAATCGCCAGTTCTTCCATAAGAGTTCTGAGAAAACTCGATCGTTTCCTTGGGGACGATTATCGGTCACTTTGCGGCTCCATGTTCCATTGCCCACACCCAGTTCGGAAATTTACACAGAAATGGTCATGCCCTTCACACTTACGGCGACTGGCCACGAAGTAATGACCTCATATCCGGCACTCTAGCTGCTGATGCCGGATCTAGTGGAGCCCCCTCTGAGGCCTCAAACGGATTGCCCTACATACCTGGAGCGAGACAATCATCATCAACAAGTACCTACACACGATTTTTCAGCGGCAACTGCGCTCCGAAAAGGAAGAACAACTCGAACCTGAACGCGCCGCGCACTCCTAACCTCAATGATCAGCCAATAAACCGGCCTCAATGACCATCGTTAAGCAGGAATATCGCCAAAAGATGCAAAACACACACATAGGTGCGCGATGGCCAAGTACGAGCATCCATAACCACCGACGCGAGGACTGCCGCAGCCACAGGTTGCATCTTATCAAAATCGAAACAGCAATAAACTATCTCTCCGAGCACGCGAGGCAGGACGCCAGCACGACGAGAGTTACAGAGACGCAGGACGCCGCAAAGGAGAGTTCTATAGAACTCTAGATGCATCTATCGCATGGCACGATTTTCAATTTTCATAACCCTGGCCACTGCCTACGAGCCAGTCAGCCAACCTGCCAGCCAGCCCGCCTGACTGGCTGCTCGCCCCCAGAGATATTTTCCATTCTCACGAATGCAGCGCTGTGCACATCTTCACCGATACTCACCATGTCGCAGTGAAAATTCCAAAAATAAAAAAGCGGAAGCATTCCACGACCAGCCAGCAGGAGAAAAAAGTAGCTCCGCAGGTTGTTGTCTTCGGAAGATCGCCACCAGCGACCAGCAGCACCGCGCAGCGACAAACTGAATTCAAATTAATTCCGATTTTTAACGGACACTTTGGGGATACCCCGCCGACTCTTGTATCTGCGAGTGATATTCACCTCGAAAACCGCGACAACCAGATGAGAACGCTTTATCTTGCTTATGCTTCACCAGAACCGAACACCAGCACTCCGCGACACACTGCGCGTCGACCGATTTATCAAAAGAAACGGCAGATTCCCGAGAGCACTTGACTCGGAATTCGCGATAATCCGTCACAGGCACTAGGTTCTCGGCAGAGCCACACACAAGCGAACACAATGACAGCGGACTGGGCAAGTAACTAACGTATCTTATCCTCCACGGAGTTCGTATGGGTTTCTTTTGCTTTCAGTGAGTTGGTGGTTTTCTTTTTGAAATTTGAATGGGGAGTGCGAATGGGCCTGAGCCTTCAGAGAGGAACAGTTAGACTGACTACCTTTCCGGTCTACCGCCAACAATTGACTGAGTGGTCCAGAAAGTGGTACATGTTGGCTCGGCCGGATTTTCGTCGCTCGGAGTTAGCATGCAAGAGACTGGATTTTTTCTTGGTTACTAGTGGCATTGGCGCGGCAGCAGCAGCGACGTTGCTGATGATGATGGGCATGGAGTGGAGTGGAGTTTCAGCCGTTTAGCTCTACACTGTGGGAATGACTGCGTGTGTGTGTGTGGTGTGGGTTCATTTCAGTGATGCCACTGCAAAGGTGCTGTTTGGTACTATGGGAATGAACATTTTTTTAGGGTGTTTTGGCTTTGACTTGAGGTCAGATTCTTCACTGAGTACAGTCTTCATTGCAATTTGGGTGAAGACATAATTGTTTTGGTTGGCACCTCACCACATATGAGAAGCCGGGTTTGTGAACGATGACATGCCTCTAACATGGACAGATTGTCTGTTGCAGGTGGAATACTAGGCAATGGACTACTTCAAAGTGAATATTTTTGCCATCCAGGAAGTGCGGTGATGGTTGGCCATGTAGAACTTATGGAAATCAACTGCTCCTGATCCACACCATTGGGACAACACTTAAGTTGAGATTGGCTACACAAGTGGAGAAGAACCTTAACCAACTTGGAGTGCACAATTGGAAATGGCTGGCAAAAGATCGGACTAGCTGGAGTTGCATATTGGTTGATGCCCAGGTCCATCCTGGTCTATAGCGCCAGTACTCGTAACAGAAGAAGAAGAAGACAGTGCTGTGGAATGCGCAGCGCATCAATGCTACAATCGGGAACGTCTGTGTAATTGATAATAATTGAAGGAACAACAAGGATGCCTTCCCTCTCTACGATAATAAAATCATCCTAGCAGATTACACTACACAACTGGAGAGCAAACATCTTTACTAGAGCTATTGTAAGCATTCGGATCCCACACCTTAACGTTCAAAAAGGAACCTGGTGGTCTTCTGTTGCATTGTTCGTCAACCAAGTTGATCACATTTTGGTTGAGTTCAGACATTCTTCCAGTATTTTCTATGCCTAACCGTTCGGAAGTGCCAAAAGCGGCCCCGATCATTCCTATATTGTAGCTAAGATTGGAATGCGGAAACAGCTAAGCACGATACCCACCAGCCAATGCTACATCGAATTGTAAGCACTTTGCGTTAGCTCAACGAAGAGGCAGAGAGAAATGGCATAAAAAGCACGCGGGGTTGAGGAGATAAGGAAAAAGGAAGACTGCATGTAAAGCAAAAGGAAAAAGTAATTATCCGTTGGCTATACACTTCGATAAATGCCTGCCAAGAAGAAGAAGGAAAAACTTGATGTTACTACTTTACATAACTTTTACCACATTGAAACCACCAAGAAAAACTCAAGACTGTTAAAAGAGCTCGTGAAACGTGTTTATGTAGCTTTAATTTGCAATTCGTGCTGACAGTGCATCGGGGTCTTTCCTACTCGGAAAAAATATGAGATCTTGACGGGCCCTCTCAGCGAGACAATTTGAATTTAGTACGACAGTAGGTAACGCGTAGATGCACTTGCACAGCGGGAAAATATTTCTTCAGATGGTCCAATGCCAATGATTTCAAAATACCAAGTGTGAGGAAGATCAAGATCATCACTCAATTTGGACGTTGATGGACAAAATGTCCACCCCACTGACTTGGACGAGGTTAAGACGGAAATATCAAGACTGAATGCAAATAAAGCTTCTGAAACTAGCGGAATATCCACAGAGCTGCCAATACGTACGAGATAATTTGTAAGATATGGTCGTCAAAAAACATGCCCGACGTGTGGAATCTCCGTGTAATTTGTCTGTCTATAAAAAATTAAATTCCCTCGACTACAAAAACGACTACGGGATCAACACACCTAATACAGCTTACAAGATGCTATCTAAATGTTCTCATTGTGGACCCCTTCAACCATTTTGGTTGATCAATCTTGGTCGAATTTGGGCGGCTTTAGGACAGGAAAATCTAAAACAAACCAAATCAGTGCAATGGAGCAGATACTAGAAATGACCCAGGAATTATGAGTCGATCCTCAGCACCTGTTTATCGATATCAAGGTTACTTATGGAAACATGCATAGAGACGAGCTGCACAGTGCGAGTGTTTTTCAGTGTTTTTATAGAGATTTATCGCGCCAAAATTACATACAAGAATGATCTACGAATAAGGTATTTAGCGTCATTGAAAAAGATAGGAGTATGTTGTGTCTAAAAGTAAACGGAGGTTAAACAGAATATCATCAAAAAATGATCCACAACACCAAGGACGAAGCGTAGAGGTAGTCACGGATTTTGTCTACCTCCTAAATATGAATAAAAGCGTAAACACCAAGATTAAAGGAAAACCTACTTCTCTCAATTGATGTTCCCCAAATTTGAAGGCAGCACCAACGTCATCTCCCGAACGACCTTATTTACACAGCAACACACTGATCATATTTTCCATTTTGTAGCTCGGTGATGTATGCACGGTATTGAAATCAGATGACGGCTTGCTCCTGTTTCCATAACTGGCATTGGCCTTATTGGAACTACATGGGGAGCACTACAGAATGGGTAGAATTCCCCGTCTTCTGCTCCCTGTAGATGCAAGATGCTCAAATGAAAAATAAAGTTCGAGACAGTAAAGGTTTCTAATCATTAGAACTACTTTTCAAATCTAAAATTACTCTCATCGAATTAGACAACGTTTACGTACCCAACGCTGGCTGGTTACGGACCCTAGCATCACACAAAAGTAGCCAACCATATTTTTCAATCTTTACCAGGTGTTACGGTCCGGGGTGAACCTGGGCCTCAATCAATATGCCTGTCCACCTACACGATCTCTCTGAAGCTAGCTCCAGTTGCGCTATAAGCTGGTTGACGTCCTTCTACACTTGTGTGTGCCATCGAAATATAGGCTGTCCTCTGTTGCATTGTCCCAATGATTCGGATCCGAAGACTTTTCGGGCCAAAGCAGTGGTGTCCATACGGAATAGCCATCTGAAGCGTTGTACCCTTGAGCAGGCGCATGCTGCCGTACAGCCTACAAAGTTCGTCGTGCAACAATAAGAACCTTCTTTCTCACAAGTACTACCAATCTGCATTTGCCTAAGATGGATTCCCCACAGATCCCACAAGTTTCTGCGCACCGAAAAGAACAGTCGTACTGAATCCAAAATCACTGCAAGTGGCATCCCTGTTCCATCCACCACCAGCACCAGTGCCACTGCAGAGCAGATACTGTTTTTTGTGTGCTTTCTGTGGCTCAGAGCGACAGAGTGCAAAGTCGCGCAGGTTGCTGGATGTGTGTTTATCTATGTTTTTGTTTTTCTGTTCTGCCTTCTTGAACGTGCAGATACTTTTACACCTCATTTTGGCTTTGTTGCCTTTTTTCCATGTTCTGTTGACTTTTTGTTGTTGTTGTTGCTGTTTTTGGGGAACGACTGAGTATCAGCCTGGTTAAGCATACTTCTGACTGACTGACTGGCTGGAATGGAGTTGGATCGCGCTGGTGGTGGAGTTTTGCGGTTATCCATCCGCTCCACCGTTCCCTCACTGCGGTGGTGGTCGAAATGAGAGAAAAAGAAAATTCGACTGGCTGGTGTATGGTGTCCCATGGTGTGGACGTGCCCAAGAATATTCCTCCACACCCCACTTCAGCAAAAAGAAACAAAAAGAAAAAAAACTCAAAGTCCCACATTCCCGGTTGAGACTTGTTCGACTGCTTTGTTGCTGTGCTGCGCTTCAACAATTTACTGTTGTTGTTTTTGTTATGTTCCTGTGTGAGTGTTATGTTTTTTGTTGTTGCTGTAGTTGCTTCTCATGACTACGCGCACTGGTGGTGATTGTAACATTGCAGCAAGTGTCTCTTCGTTTTGGTTTCAGTAGATCAGCAGAAGCACTTGTGGCGCATCACTTTTTTGTTTTTTCAGTTTGTTTGAAACTCTAGGTCGGGAGTGTGCTTTGGAGTAGAATGTTGATTTGGTTTAGTAAGTGATAGTTGCGAGATGGAGTTTGTGTGTGTTTGGCTTGTTATTTGAACAAGATCCTTTAAATGGGTGGTTCGAAGATGCACTCATGCGGAATAGCTTTGGAAGGGATGGCTAGTTGGATACTTTTGCAATCTCTTACGTACAATATGTCCTCGATAAACAAGCTTGACTTTAAGTTAAAACACTTTTCATTTACAGAGCTGCTCCCTCTTCATTGACAGTTGAAAGAAAGTAGCCACGGTACAGTCCTAGGACTAAATTTTGACGATTTCTTTCGAACTTAAGTGAACTCGCACTTGAAGTCCACTACTGCCTAAGGCATGAATTGATAACCTTCTGGCACATCGGGCACATTTATCCGCATTTGCGTGCGTTGCGTTGCTAAGTTAGCCCTGAAGTGTCTGTAGTCTATCTACATTAGTATATCTAAGTCTGTCCTGGGACTTATTGAGTGATGTGTTACCTTATGTGATTGTCAATGACGCCTCAGGTCAGCGTAACAGTCCAGGATTTTATAAGATTCTCTAGCTGACTCACGTCCCCCCGTCAATCACTTCTAAGATCGGACCTTAAATTTTTCTGGGCCGCATTTTTCAAAAACGCACATTTTGAAATGTGCACATAAGACTTTCCCTTCCTACCAATTCACACAATTGCCTATCGCATCCCCAACAACCAGACAAAGATTAATTTCTTTCGAATAAATTCATTCATATCCATACAGCGCACGCAGCAGTTTCCAGTCGTTTCGCTTGACATCACCACCAACGCGTCACCACCGCTTCCCGAGGACTCAATCAGAACGGAGGGGAGCAGCACTGCACACAAACTCAACCGCAGGTCAACAAAAAGAAAACGTATCCGATTCCATGGGATTCTATGAAATGAAAAACACCCCAAGCAAGGTGTCCGGTGATCGCCTTTGGCGCTAGGTGGTCCAAGAAGTTTCTGCGCACACAATCAGGACAAGAGCAGGTCTCTCTCACTGAGCTGGTTTTCGCTGACCGTCTTCCAGCAGTGTGTTAATTCTAAGCCAAAGTTTTCGTTTGTTTTCATTTGTTATGCGACGGCATTGAGTCCAATGTCCAGTTGTAGCGGATTTGAGGCGCTGGCGAGGGAGTTAAGAATGGAATTACAAGAAGCAGAAAAGAGGGAGAGATGAAGATTGGAGATTACAAAACAGAAATGTGAATCATATGACGGATGACGGTTACTTTGAATGGTGGTAGCAGCGATTTTTAGGTTAGGAGTGGGAGATTGCCGAAAAAATTATATTTTCATTGGAAACGACTCAAACGTTAGCTTTATGCCAAAATTCAAATTTCAATTTTAACGGATCCACGCCTAGAAATACCGTCTTTGAATGGGGGTTGTAGAAAAGAAATCTGAACGACTTTATTTAGCATACTTTTAGGAGTAATAAAGCAGGAATGCGCTTTTAATAAATGTTCTCCATGAGTCTTCAGACTATAAAACGGCGATGGGCCACAAATGCGTTCAACTTAAGTTGAAAGACGATGGACAAGGATTCCGTCCACTTGACTTACACAAGGCAGCGCATAGAGATTGAAGTCAAATAAAGATATTGGATGTAACGAACTGGTGAAGGTAATTTTGCGGAAGGCACAAGCTTCACTGTCAAATATGTTCGGAGGTATCCATACCTAAGGAGAGCAATGTAGTGTGGTTTGTCTGATTCCAAAGAACAAAGACCTCTTTGTCTGCTCAAAAAACCGACTGTTCGGGCTTTTGCTTTCGCGTATACGTTTCTCTCTGCCGTCAACATTCAAATCAAATCCAGAGAAAAGAGCTTAAAAGTGTAAATCGATTAACATAACCTACAAGTCGATTTTAAGGCTGCATATTACATAGAGACGAGCTGATCACAATGGGATCACAAGGACCTTAATACGAGGCAGTCGTCGACGCGTCTACTCACCAGCCTGAGACGATCTGTATAGTGCCTTGTTTGGTTTAATCATTTCTACTAAACTCTGCTGTATGTCCCCGGTATGGCGAAGAGGGTCTATCGCCACTTCGATGATCGTCGGTCGGTAAGGGACTTAAGGGCGGCACGTTGTCAGCTTTACACGTCTAATTTTTGGCATTCCCACCAAACTCGTCAGATTCTGTAAGTGACGTTGAAGAACTCGCACTGTCCGTTGAGATCCGTAGCGAACTCACCTAGCCCTTCAATATCAAAAAAGTTTTTAGTCAAGGCAACACGCTGTCATGAGACCTTGTCAACATCATACTTGAGAACATCTAGCAAAACACGAGAGGGATGATCTTTCAAAAGTCTCTTCAGCTGACGGCTTGCGCAGATGACAGGACCACAATAAGTGGTCAATGAAGTAAAAAAAGGAGACCAACTTCAGCTCATCAGCTGCTTCTTTGGGTGCAAGAGGAAATACAGGATCTAAGCCCTCTCTCGAATGACTAAGCTGACTTTGTTTAACACCTTGATCATCCCTGTTCTACTTAATAGCTCAGAAAAAGCAAATCGTTTGAAATCGTTTTGAGAATCACCACCTATTCGTCGACTTTAAAGCCGCAGATGACAGTGAGCATAGAGACGAGCTATACAGTGCCATGTCTAGTTTTGGCATTCCTACAAAACTCGTCAGATTGTGTAGGATTACGATGGAGGACTCTCGCTGCTCCGTCAAGATCGGGAGTGAACTCACCGAGGCCTTCAATGTCAAAAAAGGTTTTAGACGCACTATCATTTGACTTCTTTAAAATCATCCTTGAGAAGATCGCAACTTACAAGTCAACAGCAGAGGCACGATTTTCTAAAAGTCAGTTTAATTGCTAGCTTACGCAGACGACATCGACGTGCGACACAGCGAGTCGTCAATGAGGCGTTTACTGGCATTGAAGCGGCAGCGCCCAAAATTGGTTTGGTGATTAAGGAGGGCAAAACGAAGTACATGCTATCATCAAGGAAGGATACACAACATCGGCGTTTTGGACAGAGAATCACTCTAGGCAGCAGAAACTTCTAGGTAGTCAAGGACTTCAAATATTTCGGCTCCGCGGGAAATAGGCACAATAACACCAGTACCGAAATCAAACGCAGAATCACTCTTGCCAATCGCTGTTTTTTTGGGCTCAAGATACAATTGAGTAATAAAGCCCTCTCCCGAAGGACTAAGCTTGCCTTACAGAACAGTTTGATCATCGCAGTCCCACTTTATGCAGCGGAAACTTGAACGCTACTAAAAGCGGATGAGGCAGCCCTTAGTCTTTTTGAGAGAAAAATTTTGCGTGCGATTTTTGGTCCTGTTTGCGTTGATGGCATTTGGAGGAGAAGATTTAATGACAAACCTTATAGGCCTATGCAAGCGTTTTCAGATACAACGCTGGCTAGGCCATGTAGAGCGTATGGACACCACTGCTCCAGCCCGAAAAGTCATCGAATCTGAACCATTGGGACAACGCAACAGAGGATAGCCTATGTTTGGTGGCGGACACAAGTGGAGAAGGACCTCAACCAACTTGAAGTGCGCTGCTAGAGGCAGCTGGCGAGAGATCGTGCTGGCTGGAGAGGCATGTTGGTTGAGGCCCAGGTCAACCCCGGACTATAGCGCCACAAGATGAATAAGAAGAAAAAGAAGGATAACGAAGCCTTTTGCGACGAAAGTTCTACGTGCGATTTTTGGACTTGTTTGCGTCGATGACATCGGGTGGAGAAGATTTAACGACGAACTCTATAGGATGAGCTGCACGTGCCTAGTACGGGTACAATAATTTGGTTGGATTATTTACGGCTGATGGAGGACCAGCTTCTCCAGTCCGAAGAGTCTTTGAATTCCGAGCCCTTCAGACACAAAAAAGACGGCGAACTTTTTTTTCAAATGGCGCGGGCTAGTAGGGAAGGGCCTTAACTGACTTGGGATGTGAAATGTGCGGCAACTAACAAAAGTTCGTGGAGAAGGTTGCTGGTTGAGGTCCAGGTCATTCCAGGTGCGTCCACTGTCCACTGTCTTTAACTTAAAAGATTGGTGTGCAGCTTACAAGTTGACGTTAGAAGCTTATCCTCCAGAAGTTGTTCTTTTTTTTCACAACCGACATTGACACGGGGGCATGATTCCGATACTTGCGGCCCCTCGATTGAGTGATGCAGTTTTGTAGATCTTAATGAGACTAAGAAAAAATTGTATGGGTGGGGGGTCTAATCGGCTTAGTTTAGACGGTATTCGTGTTCAAAAACTGGAAAAAGTCCATATAAAAAAACGCCGAAATCTTAGAAATATATTTTTCTTGAAAATTATTTTATGTTTCTGTTGCATACATTTTGGCAGAGATATTAATGATCCATTGAAATTGCCCTTAGAAGGGTTTGTGTCCTTACGAAGAATATACGTTGCATTGCATCCTGTACTACGACCTTTATGTTTGCAATTAAATAGAATTAATTTCGTGATGAAATATTACCAAATTTATGATTAGGATATGCGCGTAATAAAGGAGTAGATGCATTTTAAACAAAAACAGATTATTCATTTCCGAATAATTTACATATGTGATTTACAATTTAACAATCTACAATAAGCTTATTTGTAGGTGGGTGGTAGAAGGGAGATTGAGAAAGGGGCAAATTGGTGTAAGAAACGATTATCTTAAGAGGATGTATATATTGAGAGGGGATGTTCCTATGGTGATGGGGGTGATGCAAGATGCAAAAAAGTCTGCGGCAAAATTAATAAAAAAATAGCTGAATACAATAACGTCAATGCAAGTGATGAAACTGTGCGTTCTCAGAAGTGCTGGATACAATGGTCGTACTCCTCGGTGCAAGCCACTGATAAATGAATTTTGCAAAAGAGCACTTGAATTGTTCTGAAGAGTCTTGGAATAGAGTAATTTTGAGTAAAAAAAAAACAAAATCAATATTTTTGGATCGAATGGAGGACATAAGGTTTGGAGAAAGGTTAGACAAGCACCACTCCACTCCAACAACACGATACTAACTGTAAAATATGGAGGTGATAACGTTATGCTTTGGGGTTGTATGAGTGCGAATTTAGCTGGAAATATACATTTAATTGAAAACACGATAAGCCATTATCAATAATCAATACATAGACAAATTAAATGTTTTGTTCCTTGAATCTTCATTTAAGACTGATTAACAATCTGTTTCTTGCCTACAACTTAACGTACGCTAACTTATTATGACCTTATTACTTTCGACATCGACACGATACAGGCACGAACTTGGCGAAGCGAGCGTGCAATACCCAATGCACGCTGACTCATCATATGTTCATTCGTCGATTGTGTGTCTGCAGTTTTCGAACGAGGGAATGAATTGCAGTGTCACCGGGTATTGCTTGTGTACTAAATGTCGTTAACTGACATATTAAAAACGAATTTGAATGTCAGTGCTGAAAAGTTGTTGTTTTTGGGTCGATATACATACATACATATATTCCAACACAACAAGCATATTACACAAAAAAAGGGCTTTATTTCCTAAGCTGAGCTCGGTGGTGAGATTTTCAAATATAAGTCGCATTTCGTTTGATCTTACACACTCTGTAAACTCATCGAACTCACATCAACACACTCGACTACATCCAAACTTCATATGCTCCCAGATCTTAAATCCCAACCATTCCTCGATTGTGGATTCTTCCGAACAACCTCAGATGAATGCGGTCCCTCCGACCATTCAATTTGGAAAACGTCCATCCGGTCAACTGCTTCCATCTACTATGTTGACTGTCTTCGAGCCACCATTTGTTTCTCTGAGTTGAGTTTATTAATAAATTGAATTATTCAAGAAAACGAAAGAATGTGTTTGCTATATTGAATTGGCTTAATTTAATTTTTATTTCCAATGTTACATATCCCTTGGTGTGCAACGAGTAAAATATTAGAGTTTGTTATGATTTTCTCGTTTTTTTTATATGCTTTGAAATTACTGTTCTAATACAGCTTGTCAGTTGGTCACGTAGTTGATCAAATCGACGATTTGAAATTCGGTTTCAATTGATAAGGTCGTTTGTCAGTTGTAGTTTTCACACAGGGACTTGTTTAAGGCGTAAGGAATTGCAAGTTCATTAGTAAAAGAATGTTAAAGTTTGATTTATGCGGACATAGTGTTTGTTCTCAGAAACCACAACACTGACGATAACCGATATGTAATGTCGCTTTTTGGGAACCGGAAATTTACTGACAATGTGCATGATGAACTGTACTCAATTTGCATTGACGGCAAAATGAACACGAACATTAAACTCTTTATAAAATCCCAAGAAGGTTTCCCTACTTACGTTGAATGGATTAATTTTTCGAACTTCTGGGCTGTCATGCAATGTCTGTCAAAAAAGATGCAAATGATACGTCTTCCTTACCCCCCCCCCCCCCCCCCCCCCCCCCCCGCTTTTAAGTTCTAAATGCACTTCCTTTCTCTGGAAAACCTGCAACGTCTCTTGTAAATATTTTATTATTGGCCCTGACGACCTAACCCTCTCACTCACGATCAGTTAGCCCCTCCGTATTATCAAAATGTGAGACGTCTGCGTACAAAAACTTCATCACATTTTTACAAGCTCCCCCACGATACTCTTGCATTTAATGAAACCAATTTATCTGACGACATTAATAGCAAAGACCTATTTTTATCTAATTTAATTGTTTTCAGTGAGGTCGGTGGTAAAAATGACTTGTTAACAATACAAACTCTCCTTCACTCTATTTTAAACTATACCTACCACCAATTTTGAATTCATGTGTGTAAAAATCTGTCTCCCGAAATGTTATACACCCTTCTTCAGAAAAGGAAGACATTTTCCCTGACTTTCTTTCCTATTGCGGTCGTTATCAGTAAAGCGGCCCTGAAAACTTTTGAGACACTGATCACTGCGTTGTCTCGAAAAGTGTTCACCTTCTCTCATTTGCTCGTTTCCATCTATCTTTCACGCTGACCAATTGTTACGATTTTATATTTTAGCTGTCATTTCTGAAAAGTTCTACAGCTTCAATTCAAAAACTAAATGATCTACTGATCTATTGAGAGCAAATGGGTAATGATTTAAGCTGCCTACAACTACGGCTGAGCAATTACCTGAATCGTTTTCAATTTTGTTGCTTTTTTGTTACTGAATAAGAAGTTTGACTTCAATTCATTGGCAGGTGCATAGCGAAACTTCCAGAACATATTCCCTTTAGTAAATTCCTGTCAAGGGTGCTTATTTATTTATTTATTTATTTATTTGCTTATTAATGAATATACAGAAACAAGCTTGAGCAGATCAAGTCCGACAAACAATGCGATTAATTTGATTCCTTTTTACGTAAACCACTTCATCCCCATCACCATAGTAACATCCCCTCTCAATATATACATCCTCTTAAGATAATCGTTTCTTACACCAATTTGCCCCTTTCTCAATCTCCCCTCTACCACAAACCTACAAATAAGCTTGTTGTAGATTGTTAAATTGTAAATCACATATGTAAATTATTCGGAAATGAATAATCTGTTTTTGTTTAAAATGCATCTACTCCTTTATTACGCGCATATCCTAATCATAAATTTGGTAATATTTCATCACGAAATTAATTCTATTTAATTGCAAACATAAAGGTCGTAGTACAGGATGCAATGCAACGTATATTCTTCGTAAGGACACAAACCCTTCTAAGGGCAATTTCAATGGATCATTAATATCTCTGCCAAAATGTATGCAACAGAAACATAAAATAATTTTCAAGAAAAATATATTTCTAAGAATTCGGCGTTTTTTTTATATGGACTTTTTTCAGGTTTTGAACACGAATACCGTCTAAACTAAGCCGATTAGACCCCCCACCTATACAATTTTTTCTTCGTCTCATTAAGACGGACACCGAAGGATACTCGCAGTGGAATGACTGGGTATACTTCTGTGAGCAATGATGACGATGACGTTGTACGAAATCGTCTTAGGGATGAAGAACTCTGTAGGCAATTGGGTGCCACTTCAGCTTGCTACCGCGGTGCGATTAAGACTGACTGTTCCCTCGAAAGTGTTTTTTTTTTTCAGAATGCTACCTCGGCTTCAAGTCCATCCTGATCTTATTCAGTCTCTCAAAGGTGTGTCTGCGGACTATCTGTGAAAGAAATGCAGTTTAGTACAGCTTTTTTCTCTCTCAGGAATGTCCGTGATTCCTGCACAGAGCTCTGGCACGATATTTATGGAATTTCAACCTTCTTCTTGCGGCGCTACACTCCGGAGTGAACCTGAACCTCAAGCATCACCCGTCCTAAGTATTTTCTTTGATTTGATGCACTCGCGCTATCCCAGGAACAGTCTTTTTCTCTCTTTATCACCTTCATGACTCTGACCTTGCCCTTGATTTCCGATCTCCAATCATGACTGCAAGCGAATGACACCTGTGAAAGCTCCTTGCATCCCATTCGAGAGTCCCCGTTGCCGTCATCATACTTTTGCTTTGAGAATGCCTTCACCGATATATTTGGCTTCGACGTAACCGAATGTTTGTTCGCCTCCTTCTTGTCACTATACCCCGATCCTTGGATTTGTTATCAAAGGGTTTATGCCTCCGTTTTCCCGATCTTTCCGTACATCCATCATCCATCACCCACAGTGACTTTGTTTCCCCCTCTATTCTCTCTGCACAATTTTACAACACACAGAGTTCTTTCAAAGTGATTGAATTTTCAAAGTCTTGGCGGCCATTCCTTCTAGTGTGTGCATGCTTTAAGTCTATCTGCGATATTCTTCTTCTTCTTCTTCTTGTGGCGCTACAGTCCGGGGTGGACCTGGACCTCAACCAACATGCCTCTCCAGCCAGCACGATCTTTCGCCAGCTGCCGCCAGTTGCGCACTCCAAGTTGGTTGAGGTCCTTCTCCACTTGTGTGCGCCACCTTATCCTGGGCCGTCCTCTGTTGCGTTGTCCCAATGGCTCAGATTCGAAGACTTTTCGGGCCGGAGCAGTGGTGTCCATGCGCTCTACATGGCCTAGCTGTCGTAAGTGTTGCATCCGAAGACGCTTGAATAGGCGCATGTCGCTGTATAGCCCATAGAGTTCGTCGTTAAATCTTCTTCTCCAGATGCCATCAACGCAAGCAGGACCAAAAATTGCACACAAAACTTTTCTCTCGAAAAGACTAAGGGCTTCCTCATCCGCTTTTAGTAACGTGCGGGTTTCCGCGTCATAAAGCAGGACTGGGACCTATTCACCGCGGAGCCGAGGTAGACGAAGTCCTTAACTACCTCGAAACGTCTGCTGCCCATAGTGACGCTTTGTCCGAGACGTCGATGTTCTGCGTCCTTCTTTGATGACAGCATGTACTTCGTTTTGCCCTCATTTACCACCAGACCCATTTTAGCCGCTTCCGCTTCAATGCCAGCAAACGCATCATTGACGGCTCGCTGTGTTCGACCAATCACGTCAATGTCGTCGGCGTAAGCTAGCAATTGAGCTGACTTTTGGAAGATCGTACCTCTGGTGTTGACCTGTGAGTTACGCACGATCTTCTCCAGGATGATGTTAAAAAAGTCACATGACAGTGCGTCGCCTTGCCTAAAACCTCTACCTATCTGCGATATGGTTCTCATTATTTCAGTCGTTGTCGCTTTCATCACGCTCACTGTCTCTGCAGCAGTCGCTGCCCAATACAGAATCCTCATCTAAGACACGGGTGTTAAATCTGGCAGATCTCCGAAGTGTTAACTGCCCCCAGAGCCATTTAGACGGACTTAGAGTGCATCAGTGAACGTTTTGCACAGATTTTGGCTCAAAGTGTATTTCCCATGAAACTCCCAACAGAGAACGTACCCTGTTCTATTTAAATCACATCCCTCTATCTTTGGGACTTTCCCTAGTAAATTCACACTCTTCCCTCTAACAGATCTCAGCCTAAGATTTTGCTCTAATCGTTGCATATCGTCTGGGCACTTTTGGTGAATATACTTGCTAGTTCGGTTTGGTTAATGCAGTTTGGAAGTGTTTCTGGGTAAGTTTGTTAGGTTTTTGATTCTTTTGGCGTTGACGATATTTGAAGAAAAAAATTCAACAAAGAATGGATTTTGTGTTGCGAGTGTGTAGTGAAGTGTGGACACATAAAACACTTAAGATGGAACAAATTTAGCACGAGGAAGTGAATGGGAAATTATTTTGGCAGCTGGAGTGCAGCAGGTTCACCAAGAAATTTTAAAGCAAATAATTCAGAAGGAAGGATTGATTCAAGTACTCAAATAAAGGCTTGTCCTTTACCATTTAACCCTTTGAGGGACGGTCATTAACAGGGGAACTCGGGCGTTTAATTTTGCTGCCGGTATTGTTGTCAAGATAGACGAGACAAGGCTTCTGACAGAATAAGCTTTCAGTTGAACTCGAAATCGTTCCTGGTGTGAAATAAAGTTGGATGAAAATCAATTGAGTTCAACTCAGAATTTGAGCTACGAAGTGAGTGAAATGAGTGAAATCGTAGAAGTTAAGTTTGATGGCGTACATCTCGGGAATTCTGCGTTCGAGGTCCAAGTGACATGAAGGACATTTGAAGAAAATTTTATGGTCTGTCGAATGATGGGAACTTCGGGATAGTTGTTCCCCCTTTTCAACGTATAGAATTATGAAGAAAAACAAAACGCCTTTAAATACAAGGTTGCTTGTGGCTTGAGATACATTTTCGAATCGGTTTCTGTGGTCTCTGTACCAATTTCTTTTTCATAAGACAGGCAAAAACTCCATCAAACGAAAGTCGCTGTGCGATGGACCACTTTCAGCTTGATATCAAAATAAGCTTCTCACACTAGTGATAGTAAGCTTCGTCTTTTTCTGATTGAACTTTGACCCACATTTAATGCCAAGATCTTTATTTTGAAGAGGGCTATAAGTTTTCTTTCATTTGATGTATAATTTTTCGTTTTCCAAGAAACGCGCTCCGATAGAACAAGTGCTTCAAAATGATGCTCCTTACCGAACTACTAAGTTTTGACTAAGCCGGTTTCAGTCATCATTTGAAGCAGCATCTGTTTGCAATTCAAATCTCCACTTAATATGAGGAAGAATAAGGGGATTTTGTGAATCACAATTTCAATGTCCTGCTTTAGTTGCAGTTAATGCCTTGAAAAGGACATATTCCGACGCATTCACGGGCGTGATAGACAGTGTTTGAGAAAAGAATGATGGTTATGAGTGCAGATTTAGATTCGAACGTATCCTCGTCTGCGCTAGGGACTAAGCCTTCGTTAAATAACGTCTTTATTCATTAAATTTAAAAGTCGCGTGCTTTCTCAAATTGTCGCGTTATTAGTGATGCTTAGAAGTCAAGTGAGTCATCAACTGATTCCTCAAATGAGTCCACAAGTGATTCCTCAAGCGATCCGTCAAATTGATTCCCCAAGTGAGTCCTCATATGAGTCCTCAAATGAATCCACAAATGTACGAGACAAATGCTTCTTCAACTGATTCTTCAATATGATTTCTCAAATGGTTCCTCACAGATGACTTCAGACTTGATTCTTCAGATGCTTCCCCAACTGATTCTTCAACATTGATTCCTCAAATTTCACGCAAATTTAAAGCAAATTTAAAGTATTTAGAAGTCAAGTGAGTCATCAACTGATTCCTCAAATGAGTCCACAAGTGATTCCTCAAGCGATCCGTCAAATTGATTCCCCAAGTGAGTCCTCATATGAGTCCTCAAATGAATCCACAAATGTACGAGACAAATGCTTCTTCAACTGATTCTTCAATATGATTTCTCAAATGGTTCCTCACAGATGACTTCAGACTTGATTCTTCAGATGCTTCCCCAACTGATTCCTCAACTTGATTCCTCAAATTTCACGCAAATTTAAAGCAAATTTAAAGTATTTAGAAGTCAAGTGAGTCATCAACTGATTCCTCAAATGAGTCCACAAGTGATTCCTCAAGCGATCCGTCAAATTGATTCCCCAAGTGAGTCCTCATATGAGTCCTCAAATGAATCCACAAATGTACGAGACAAATGCTTCTTCAACTGATTCTTCAATATGATTTCTCAAATGGTTCCTCACAGATGACTTCAGACTTGATTCTTCAGATGCTTCCCCAACTGATTCTTCAACATTGATTCCTCAAATTTCACGCAAATTTAAAGCAAATTTAAAGTATTTAGAAGTCAAGTGAGTCATCAACTGATTCCTCAAATGAGTCCACAAGTGATTCCTCAAGCGATCCGTCAAATTGATTCCCCAAGTGAGTCCTCATATGAGTCCTCAAATGAATCCACAAATGTACGAGACAAATGCTTCTTCAACTGATTCTTCAATATGATTTCTCAAATGGTTCCTCACAGATGACTTCAGATTTGATTCTTCAGATGCTTCCCCAACTGATTCTTGAACATTGATTCCTCAAATTTCACGCGAATTTAAAGCAAATTTAAAGTATTTAGAAGTCAAGTGAGTCATCAACTGATTCCTCAAATGAGTCCACAAGTGATTCCTCAAGCGATCCGTCAAATTGATTCCCCAAGTGAGTCCTCATATGAGTCCTCAAATGAATCCACAAATGTACGAGACAAATGCTTCTTCAACTGATTCTTCAATATGATTTCTCAAATGGTTCCTCACAGATGACTTCAGACTTGATTCTTCAGATGCTTCCCCAACTGATTCTTCAACATTGATTCCTCAAATGATTTCTAAAGAATAATATAATACCGTCGCGTCGCGCCCGCCTGAAACGAAATAAGAAAACCTGAAAAGAGCAGAGCAGAGGCCTACCTAGCCTCAGGACACCTGTTTGGGTCCTGAGGGGTCCCCTACCTAGCCTCAAGGACACCGGTCTGTCACTTGAGGGTTCCCCTACCTAGCCTCAGAGACAGCTGTTTGCCGTCTTGAGGGGGTTAATTGGAAATAAATTTTCCCGAGAAATGTATAGTTAGGTATGCATGCTTTCAACCGAGAACCGAAGTGAGTAAGGTAAAGAAATAAAAGAACACAAATTCTTACTGATTGTTTTTGTATGCACCGAAGTGCCTTACCCTGCATTTTTGTGCCACGTAACTGGAAAGCTGCAGACATTGTTGGACCTCTTCTGGTCATCGTACGAAAAACACTTTTGGGCCCTTACACATATGCGAGGGACATGGTTGGTCGTGAGACCACTTTCAGCCTCCTCCCAGAGGGAAGAAGCCACCATATCAGCTCACATTTTCACTTTCACTTACACAAACACACAATACAGGAGCAGGAGCAGGCACAAGAGCAGGAGCAGTAGCACGAGCTGGAGCTTGGTTTCTGGACTTGGAATCTAATCCGGATTCTGATTCACCTGATGTCCGCTTCAATCGATGTCAGCTTCAACGGCAATCGCGGTCCGCCGAGCAATGTGTCGATCGAAAACCGTTTCTCATTCTCAATGACTCGCCTCTTTATATCGCTATTCTCGCGATCGATTGCGACCGAAGCCAAAAGGCCAAAAAATGCTTTGCAGCAAACTTCGAGAATTTCCGACTAACCAAACGGCTAACAACGAGAATAAATGGCCAAGGAATGCTTATGATAGACACGTGCACGTAAGACTTAATCTAAGAACGCAGCTGCATTAACGAGATTCTGCGCTGAAACAGAAGGGAAAAGATTAGAACCCTACCTATCCTCGGGAGCACCTGCTGTGCTCCAGAGCGGTCCCCTACCTATCCTTAAGCACTTCTGTTTGAAGCACTCAAGGGGTCTCCCTACCTATCCTCAGGGACACCTGTCGGGTCCGCTGAGCGGTCCCCTACCTAACTTCAAAGAGACCTGTTCCTGTTTGGCTCTCGAAGTCCTACACCAAGTCGCGAGCTAAACCTATACAGACTCCTCCACGCCGAGAGCATTTTACCACCGCCACAAAAAACAAAAAAAAAAAAAAAAGAACCGCCTATATCCTCCCGCCCGAATAACGCAAATGTACTGACAGCGATAAAAGCTTTCTACGTGGCTAAGTCTGCAATTTCTAAGCCCTAGATCTTTGCACAAGAATTTTGAAAAATCGACAAAAGTGGGAGCATTTTTTGGAAAATTAAGAAAATTTCGTGTTTAAGCTGTCTACCTAGCTATCTCCCTCCTAAACTGTCTAAACCTACTCTTGATCTGCGTTCGAGCAAAACCAAAAATTGTGCAAAGATATTGGAATGAAGTAATTACACCGGACTAGAACTAGAAAAAAATAGCAAAACATTCTGAGTCCCTACCTATCTAAGCTAAGTGCCTGACTAAGTATCTCCTACTTAAAGTGACTATTCCCTGTCTAAGGACGGCCCTATCTATGCCTAGCTCTTTGGCTGTCCAAAGATTTACTCAAAATCTGCATCGCATCTAGCTATCCTAACTAACCTGTCTAACCTAACCATCCTGTCTAAGGTATTCTACCCGATCTGTTGATGTCCTTTGATAGAAACAATCCAGGGGGAACAGACATCCCGGAACCAAGTGCATGCATACCCTCAATTAAAGTTTATTTTCAAAGGCAAGTAACGATAGTCCTGGCCCGTGATAAGGACAGAGATTCCCAAGTGTTTTGAACGAAATTTCTAAGCCCTAGCTATGCCTAATCTAAAGAAACTAAGTCTGAGGTCTTGCGTTGAAAAATATCAGAAAGAAAAGCATATGCAACGATTGCAAGGAAAGTGTCGAACAACTTAGAATTAATTAAGCAATTTAAAAAGCAACGCGAAGCAAGTCAAAGCCTAACAGAAGCTCCTTAAGCTAAGTTTAAGATTAAGTTAAGTCGCGAAGTATACTAGAAACCTCAGACACTTCTGTACAAATGGAGCTTCTGTGTTTTTCTTAATACAAAAAAAAGAAAAATATAAATAAATATGTTCAGGAAACAGCTTGCTTCTGTTGGACCGCTTGTGGTCATTGTTGAACTGCATTCCTGCATCTTTTCTGATCAGCAACGAAAAAAAAAACACTTTTGGGCCCTTACACAAATCGCAAGAGATGTGGTAGATCGTGAGACCACTTTCAGCCTCCTCCCAGAGGGAAGAAGCCACCACATCTGCTTGCAACACACAACACTTCACTACTGCTAATCTGGTTCTTTGGATATTTCTAAAGCGCTGCCTGCCATACAGGATCTTGAGGAATACAGCAGTCAAACACCATCGCGAATGTCTTCGACAGCGAGGAGAACCCGAAAGGATCGCGAATTTCTTGCTCAAGTCTCTACAGAACCGACTATAGCAGCAATAAATTCAAAAAACGTCTAAAATCGAAGACGAAAGTAGATCACGATCAAAATTCAAATCGAGTTCCAAATCGCAGACGAAACCAGAATCAAAATCAAGGCAACATCTTCTTGACCTGGCCCTTGAAGCGAGGTGCACATTAAGGAGACCTTGGCCATTACTGATCACCTCAGACGAAGCAGTGAGGTTTTCTTCGAACTCTGCGGACACGAAATTGCAATCAAAAGCAAATTTTTGATCCAAGGATGAATTAAGTATCAAAAGCGCGACTAAACGAAGACTATCTCGAGGACAAAACTGTGAACAAATCAGAAGCCACAAAATAGACCGAAATCTAGAGATCGTTCTCAGTTTGGAGGAAGACCGATGAAACCGATGAAACCGATGAAACCGACGAAACCGATAAAACCGACGAAACCCATGAAACCGACGAAACTGATGTCCCGGCAATAAAAGATTTTCCCCAAACTAACCCCAGGAGACAGAAAAAATTCACGTTAAGTAAAAGAGGCTCGAAAAATTAGGGATCCCTTCCAAAGCCCCTTGTGCAAAGCTAAAGCTCTAGAATGAAAAAAAAAATGTTTCTAACTTAAGAGCGTTCGCTGTCTATACTAATCTACGCAGAAACTCAAACATCACTCTAAGAAGCGCCGAGGGGCTGTTCTCGAACTGCCACAGAATCAATCAATAGTTCTAAAAGCCGATCGCGCTTAAATCAATTTGAGTTCCTGCACAAAAACGAACAAAGGCAAAGCTCCCGTTCGTTGTCTACTCTACTTCAAAGCGAAGCCATTCTCGTCAACTCCAGCTCGTCTAGCTGCAACCACCAACTTCGGTGAACTATAACCTTACACCGAGAAGTGGGAGCGTCGACGAGCACGAAGGAGAAGTCTTCCGACTACAACTAACTACTGATGCTTACTGCGAGATTTCGAATAGTTGCTAAACCTGAAATCAACTACAAGAAAGAATCTACGGAGAGGTAACCCAAACATCTCTAAGAAGCGCCGTATGACATTCAAACTGCCACAAAATAAATTAATAGTTCCGAAAGTCACGCTAAAAGGAAATCTGAGTCCCTCTGCAATCTACACTACGAAGGGGGCATACGATTGTCCGTCTTAACTCGAAGGCAATCATCTATTTGCTATCTTGGAGGAGCACCAGTTTGTTTACAGTCACGAGCAACAACGGCGGAGGCAACTTCACATGAAGAGTTGAAGGCCCAGACAGGCTTAGAGGATGGCGCTTCCGATCGCTACGAACGAACAGGATGTTGTCTATCTTAATTTGATGCATATCATCCGTCCGTCGTCTACTCTACTACTCTACGAGGGAAGTCTCAGTTCAACGTAATTCAGCGGAAGTCGAAGGAGAACACTTCTGACTCATATGATCGAACAGGATGTTGTCTATCTTAATTCGATGCATATCATCCGTCCGTCATCTACTCTACATTTCTACAAAATGGATGTTGTCTATCTTAACACTCAATCTACAGCGAGCGGATCAAATGACCCAATTAGATTTTTTTTTTCAAACGTTCTTGCAACTACTATCCCACCACCATAAAAAGAACGTAAGTTTGCTAATTCTTGTAGCTTTGGATTGGGCCACTGACCGTGCGGTAGTTGTAGTGTCATTACGATGCATATCATCCATTTAATAAACTACTACGAGAGAAGTGTCCATTCCATTCTAACTTCGTTCGACTGAATGCGCTGAATGGCTTCCAACTACTACTAACGAACAGGATGTTGTCTATCTTAACTTGATGCACATCATCCGTCCGTTGTCTACACTACGTTTGCGAGGGAAGCGCCTTTTCAACTCTCGCCGCACGAGCTCTATTCAAGCATCTTCGGTGAAGTGCAATTCCGCACGACGAGCCCATTGCGCAAACAAGCCTGATGCTATCAACCACAAGACTGGCAAGGGAAACTAAATACTGCTAGGGAACTAAATACTACTAGGGAACTAAATACTACGACTATCATCACGACTCGCCCGGAAAGTTGGACCTAAGACGAAAGAAAAAAAAAAAAAAACTGAAAGTAGAAGAACAAACCTGAAAAACGATGAAACAAGCAGACCTGAAAAGAGAGAGAAGTGAGAAAGCCCTACCTAACCCAAGAACACCTGTTCGTGTCTTGAAGAAGATTAAGAACCTAAGATTCGACGAAGCGCGCCTGCCCGCATCATGCTAGCATGTAAATTTTCGACGCGGGAGTCATGACTCAAACAATTGTATATGTATGTGCGCATATATAATATGTGTATATATTAAAAAACTATTGTGCATAGAAAAGAAATACTTAAGTATACTCATTTGAGCAGATCCCACCAATCATCAAGCCACTTGTAGTCCGCTTCTGTCCGGCACCTTCAACCATGTCAGCTACCATCCAGAAAGAAGGCAGCACCAACCATCTCAGGCACCCTCGAAGACGTCAGTCAATATCAACTATCGCAGATGTGAGGTAGCATCGCAGATGTGAGGTAGCATCGCAGATGTGAGGCACCATCGGGGATGTGAGGTACCATCGACCATGTCATCCACCATCCAGGAAAGGACGCACCATCAATCATCTCAGGCCACATCGAAAACATCAGACACCACCATTATTGCAGCCACCATTAACCTTCGCAGATGTGAGGCACCATCGGCATCATCGCAGATGTGAGGCATCATCGCAGATGTGAGGCACCATCGCAGATGTGAGGCACCATCGCAGATGTGAGGCACCATCGCAGATGTGAGGCACCATCGACCATGTCATCCATCGTCCAAGAAAGGAGGCACCATCAACCATCTCAGGCCACATCGAAAACATCAGACACCACCATTATTGCAGCCACCATTAACCATCGCAGATGTGAGGCATCATCGCAGATGTGAGGCACCATCGACCATGTCATCCATCGTCCAAGAAAGGAGGCACCATCAACTATCTCAGGCCACATCGAAAACATCAGACACCACCATTATTGCAGCCACCATTAACCTTCGCAGATGTGAGGCACCATCGACCATGTCAACCACCATCCAAGAAAGGAGGCACCATCAACCATCTTAGGCCACATCGAAAACATCAGACACCACCATTATTGCAGCCACCATTAACCTTCGCAGATGTGAGGCACCATCGGCATCATCGCAGATGTGAGGCATCATCGCAGATGTGAGGCATCATCGCAGGTGTGAGGCACCATCACAGATGTGAGGCACCATCGACCATGTCATCCATCGTCCAAGAAAGGAGGCACCATCAACCATCTCAGGCCACATCGAAAACATCAGACACCACCATTATTGCAGCCACCATTAACCTTCGCAGATGTGAGGCACCATCGGCATCATCGCAGGTGTGAGGCATCATCGCAGATGTGAGGCATCATCGCAGATGTGAGGCATCATCGCAGATGTGAGGCATCATCGCAGATGTGAGGCACCATCGACCATGTCATCCACCATCCAAGAAGGGAGGCACCATCAACCATCTCAGGCCACATCGAAAACATCGGACATCACCATTATTGCAGCCACCATTAACCATCGCAGATGTGAGGCATCAACGCGGATGTGAGGCACCATCGACCATGACATCCATCGTCCAAGAAAGGAGGCACCATCAAACATCTCAGCCACCATCGAAGATGTGAGGAACCACCGACCATGTCAACCAACATCGAAGACGTCAGTCACCGTTCAAAACATCAGACACCATCAACCATCTCAGCCACCATCGAAGACGTCACCCATCATCAAAGACATCAGCCACCATCGAAGACACCAACCATCAACCATCAGACATCACTGGTGGATGTGGTGACCCCAACATGCACCCGAGGACATGAGTACCTGGGAAAAAAAATCAGTAGACCCCAATTACCTCCGATGTACACTCTAGGACAACTCACGACAGACTAAACTCGCTCCCGCGCCTGGACCCCCTTATATACCCTCGGAGCGGCCTCTCCGGCCGCTCTTAATTTTCCGATATTTTTTCCCTTTTTTCACCTTTTTCTCTTTAAATTTTTGTGTTTTTCGATATTTTGGCTCTTTTATTGTATTTTTCGCACTGTCGGAGACTCAAAAATTGCTGCGGCCATATGCAGGGAGATCTGCCTAGTGATTTTAGCCATTTTTGAAAACATTTTTAGGTGATTTGTGACAATTCGAAGTGGATTTTGGACATATTCCTGAAATCTGAGCAGATCTTAACACTTACTTTGGGACCTGGAAACACCAAGACTTACATATATACGGAAATCGTGGCGTAATCTATTGTTTTGTGCAGTTGACGGAATGCCATGAATAAATATAATGGCCTTTCTTTCACCAATAGAAGGTTTTCCTTTCCCTACACTCTTTTTTTCGGAGCATTGATCAGGGCCAGTGGCAGGTGCCTTCAATGGGTTTGCCACACAACACACACTCAATAGTCCTGCTACACTGGAGAAAGATGTGAGAACTTTGTCATCTCATGTGGAGGTGATGGGAACAGTCTACTAAGATCGAACGAATTTGATTCTCCTAGACCTTGTGGGGTTTTCTTAAGTCAGAAGTCCAAGCGAATGTGCCACAAGTCACAGAGACTTTCTTCCTTTATACCTTCGACTCGCTCTGTGCCTTGAATTCGGACACTGAAGGCTACTCGCAGTGGAGTGACTGACTCTTCTCTGAGCAGTGATGACCACTTTGTTGTACGAAGACGTTTTAAAGATGAAGAACTCTGCATGGCGGTTGGCAATTGGGTGCCACTTCAGCTTGCTACCGCTACCGTAAACCACTTCATCCCCATCACCATAGTAACATCCCCTCTCAATATATACATCCTCTTAAGATAATCGTTTCTTACACCAATTTGCCCCTTTCTCAATCTCCCCTCTACCACCCACCTACAAATAAGCTTATTGTAGATTGTTAAATTGTAAATCACATATGTAAATTATTCGGAAATGAATAATCAGTTTTTGTTTAAAATGCATCTACTCCTTTATTACGCGCATATCCTAATCATAAATTTGGTAATATTTCATCACGAAATTAATAAAATAAAATACAGGATGCAATGCAACGTATACCCTTTTAAGGGCAATTTCAATGGATCATTAATATCTCTGCCAAAATGTATGCAACAGAAACATAAAATAATTTTTCTAAGAATTCGGCGTTTTTTTTTATATGGACTGTTTTTAGTTTTTGAACACGAATAGCGTCTAAACTAAGCCGATTTGACGCCCCCCCCCCCCCCCCCACCCATACAATTTTTTCTTAGTCTCATTCAGATCTACAAAACTGCATCACTTAATCGAGGGGCCGCAAGTATCGGAATCTTGTCGACACGGGCAACAGAGCTAGCTAGGAAGGGTTCTTCTGTTGTGTTTGTCACAGACATTTGGTAAAATGGGTTGATGGCGGTTAACGAAGACAAAACAAACTCGTGACGAAAAGACGCACAACATCGATGTCTCGAACAGAAAATCACCACAAACGTTGAGTGCACAAGATTTTCCTTGAATGTTGAAAACTTAAGCTGAGAACACCCATTGCTCGCGTGAGCCCATGTTGGCATAACCGGTGTGTAAATGAGAGCTTAGGCAGGTGGCCAATATATTGTTGAGAGATGAGGCAGCAGCGCATGGATTTGCATTGGGAATTCATATACAGAATGCAGGGATGACGAGTCGAAGCAGGAAGGTGAGGTGAGCATACGAGGGCTGTCTGATAAATAACCGACCTAACCATGATGCACGCGGCTTTTTCAATTTTTTTTTTTCGTCTACAGTTATCAATCGGCGCCAAAACTCGGTCTTATTGCCTCTAAACTGAGCCAACAGAGCGCTGGAAATGTTCATGAGCGCACGTTTGTGGTCTAGCGTAAGCAAACGGGGCACCCAACGCGCGGACAGCTTTCTCATGCCCAAATCTTGGTTTAATATATGGCAAACACGTTCTTTTGACATCTTCATAATCTCAGCTATTTCTCTAACTTTAATCCGGCGATCGTCTAGTACCAATTGATAAGCTTTAGCGATGTTATCGTTAGTGGTTACAGTTTTTGGACGCCCAGGACGCTCATCATCTTCCAAGCTCCTGCGACCACGTTTAAATTTAGCTGCCCAAAATTTTACGGTGGTAAACGATGGTGCAGAGTCACCATACACAGAGTCCAACTCATCTTTGATTTGTGAAGGCGTATTGCCTTTTAAAAATAAAAAATTAATTACAGCTCGATATTCAATTTTTTCCATTTTGGGGGAATCACCGAAATACACTCACAAAAACGACTGTCAACAGATAATGGTGCAAGATAAATTTCTGAAATTTTGGCGAGTAGCTATTATAATATGCACAATTTGAAGTAGAAACTTTTTTTTCACTTGTGAAGCTAGCTTCACGTTGAGGTCGGTTATTTATCAGACAGCCCTCGTAAATCTCACGCATCGTAAATTATTTTAATGTACATGAGTTCACCCGTGTCCTGAGAAACTGTGCGTAGTTGAGGGGGGTTACGCGATGTAAAGTTTTTTTTTTTTAAGAAAAGGCAGTCAGCTGTATCCTGAGCAAGTGCAAGTTGTGAATGAGGTTTAAGCCAAAAATTCTGAAAGATTAAGAAACAGATTTCTCAGGAGGAGTAAAAATTGGCCTACAAAACCTCAACTTGAGGTCGCTGTTAGATGGAATTTCATTACTTCAAAATTTTTGCTTGTTTTCTGAATTTTCGGATTCTGTCCTTCTCCTTGGTAAAATTAGTAATGAAACAGGGAACGCAGACTTACAGTTTAAAACATTTGCGGATATCCTATTTGAATGCTTCACTGAATCATTCAGTCTTTATACTTCAATTTTATTGAACGCTTCAATTAAATGCTAAGATTGAGGAATTTACTCTCACAAACTGTTTTTGTTCAATACAGGGTGAAGCAATGCTAAATTTCGATGAAATTGAATCGTTCACTGAAATGAAATGCCTGCCCATTGTGTAATGGCCTCTCTGGTGATAAAATGTGGTTGGCAACCCATCAAATTTAAACTACCTTCTCGAACTTGTGCTTAGCCAGTGCCCGAGTCAATCTTTTGAATCGAACAAAACGACGCAAGAGTTTGAAGAAAAAGAAAACACCCATCTCATCTTTACCGATTAACAAATTATAATTATTTTTTTTTTCTTTCATCAATAAACACTTATTTAATTTTAGTGGTTAACATAAAAATTTGTCTGTTGTCATTAGAGTTCTTAGTTGTGTACGTCTTCGTAGTATATAATATATAAATTGCAAAATTGCATAAAAGCTTAGCTACGTGGTTGTTAACATCAAATTTGTCATAATAACGTTAAATATATGTATATTGTATTCATTTATTTGTCAGTAGGAGAATATTGAATGTAGAAACATACGTAACGTCGAAAAGAAAGAGAAATCAGCTTACAGTGCGCTACCGCCACCGCTCCGTGAGTTCAAGCACTGGAGCTAATTAACTTTGTTTCTGTCGCCCTTGAGATCACTTCTTCGTCGTCGTCTCTAATTCATTGGGGTCTCATGGACTTTGAATATGTTCGAGAGCTCGTCGAGGAGCGTCTCGTAGCGATATGCAACACGGATGTCTGGCACGTTGGTTCGAGTGATGTCGTTGCCGGCAACGCCTTCACGCTTGTAATTTGGTCCCAGCCAGTGTTGTTTTATCTGAAAAGGGGTGCAAATGTTAAGGAGCTCTGCTGTTTTTTTTCAAGGGCGCATAAGTTACTCTGTGCGGAAAACCACTCATAAGCACACTGTTCCTGGCCAATTCGCACATGTCGCATGAGCTCAGCTTCCAGACCTGAGCCGCGATGCTGTACTCCTCCATCAAGGGTTCCTAAACGACAAGGTGGGTGGGGTGAAGTCAAACTCTAGAGCGTTAGCTGGTCACGTACCTTGGTGAAGTGGAATTGTAACGGGTCATCCGTTGACAAGGATATGATTAGTCCTCGGGACAGGTACTCCGGCAACGGGTTTCTATGGTAGTCCAGGAAGAGTGAGTTGTTCGACAACGGCGACATGGCTATTCCGATTTGCGTTAAGTAGTAGAGGTACTGCAACACAGGGACCTTCCTCAGCAGCAGGCCGTGGGAGATGTTCTCCGCCATCAAGTAGCCACAGACCAAATGCTGCACCGGACCTGCTTCACCGCAATGAGGTCGCAGGACGAACGTGTTCATGCCGCGATCCCTTTAAGGAGAAAAAGCTCTCATGAATGACCTGTCCAATTCTATGGCAATCTCTGCACTTACTTCCTGAACTTGTTGAGGACGCAGATGTTTGCGTACATGTAGTAGATATAGTAGGCGTAGGGTGGGTTGTCGACATCTGTCCAATTCTGGGGGGTGGTGATGTCGCCGTCAAAGATTGGGTTCTCCGGCTTAGACTCGTCATCGACCGAATCGAAGCCGATCACGAACTGCAGGAAGCGATGAAGCTCCGGATGGTCGCTGGGATTGTTGGTTGCCTCGAACAGGGGCAAGAAGACGTTGTCCAGGATCTCCTGGAACGACGACAGCAATTTGTTTGTCCTGAAGATATCACTGAAAGAAGGAAGGACGTTAATTTGTGTCATTCCAGGTGTCCACGCGAAGACCTACTAAAGACGCGGCATTTGGATAAGCCAACGGACATTGGTGGAGTAGACATCATTGGTAATGGCCCACTTCGCCAGTTTGAACCACTCATCGCGGCTCTTGCCATAGATGGATAGACGCAGTTCCGCGTTCTGGTACTTTGACTCCTCCAAGTCGGAAGCAACTTCCTGCAGCACAGAGAAAAAGTCAAGGCGGTCTCAAAATTCAGTAGAGATCTCGACGGTTACCTTAATGATTTGTGCAAAGTACTTTCCATTCAGATAGTTGTCCGTCTTGAGGAAAACCTCTCGCAAGCGGGACTCCCCGATGGGATTGTACTTCGCGTTGAACTTGTCGAACCTATGGAAGGTGTTGCGGTCCGCATGCACATCCAGCATGTCGACAGTGAGGTCATAAGTTGTCAGATTCATCGACTGGAATACTTGGGCCAGTGTCATCGGTTGCCCCTTGGTGACTGTGACCACCTCTTGGGCGTTCTTCTTCAGAGTTCTCTTAATGAAGCGCAATAGGTGTTTCTGATTCATGCACGATGCCGCGTGGATGTGAGTATCCACTTTTCTGTGTGTAAAATTCGGATCAGTGAAGGATGTCAGGGTGGATGTGTGCCTGTACGTACCTTATGTTGTAGAAATCCCTGTGAGCAGTGGTTTTCTGAGACGCCAACTCGCGCAGTTCGTTCAGCAGCACGTGCAGTTGAAACTTTGAAGATAAATAGCTGAGACGTCGATAACAGAAGGATTTCCTAAGAGAAAGAAATGCATGTTAGTTGGAGTGCTATAAAGGCATTTTGGGGAGGGGCAAGACTTACAAGGGTCCGTCAGCGATCATGTTGCACATGACCTGCATGTCATCGACGAATGTCTTCAATTTTGGATATTCATAGTTGATCATGTTTTCGCCTTCCTGTGAGGAGAGGAAAGGGAGAGAAATTTTTGGTTTTTAAATTTGAATGGGGATGAATTATTCAGATGGAGGTTACAGTTAAGATGTGTAAACACTTCAGAATGGTTGGGTGAAATAATCACATTTTGGATTTGAACCAAGGCTGTTTGTGTACTAGTTGTCTAAACAAGTCCAAGAAGTGCGTCAATAGATCCCTTTTACAGTTAATGCTGGTTGAAATGTCTTGAGTTGAGCTTAGCCATATAGTGGATGAACGGTTTTAACACGTGGTTCGAGAAAATATCCGACTCAAGCTCGACAAGAGGCCCAACATTTTATGAAAACGCAAACAAACTCCCGTCAATGTCTACGTATCGCTTTTAAGACAGTGATTCCGTTCGTATCCTGTAGCGCATTCCAGGCTTAAATTATGACATTATGGCAATTAAGGAATGACTCTCCTGGTTAAAAAAAAATACCGTAATATCTAAAAGGGACATCATGTTTTGCTCTGAGAGCTAAGTAACTATCAAATTCCAAAGTAGCGCCACTTTTACATCCCGACTCTTTAAGGGCTAGCCTTAGTATTACAACATTCACTTCATGTCAGGACACTGTGACATTTAGGGGAATTGAAAAACTGATGAACTCTCCAGAAGAGAAATCATCTCGCTGCTCTACCTTTCATGTCATAGGTCTCGACCAAGCGTCTTCTTCAGCTTGACACGGGCAATAAAATAAATCCTTAATTGTTCGATTGAACAACTGGTCGTACTACTAACCTGATCTGATCCCAAAAAAACCTTGAGCGCTAATTATGATTGATCAGACTAGACAGATCAGCGATCAGAACACTTGTTGGCACTGACAGGCTAGATCTTTCATGCTTTTAAGTATAGAGATAAGAAGAGGGAAAAGGGAGTCACCCATCTCCCCTAGTCATATGTAGCCCACACAAACTTGGAAGCAAACTTCTTCAACGATCTGGCGACCACCTAAACAATGTGAGCATCGGATAATTCGCAAGTTTGTCATAGGATAGGATAGAATCCTCTGTGGGATTGGAATTCGTGCAACGCACCACTTCTACCTACCCACCTACCTATCGCTGGTATGGGAACGCAATGAGTTGCAACTGTTGTCAAAAAGGTCAAAATATGACACCCTATAAAGTTATTTTGCTTAACTTTGAAAAGTAATATCCGGAAAAATTTAAATGGGAAGTCCTATCCCACGAGTCGTATTCCCTATATGTTGCATCAACAATCGAATATGTTTAATGGTCTGAGTGATCAGCCGTCCCGCTTATATGAGTCATGGGAAGTCTCAACAGATGACAACTTATTCTGTAAAGCATTTGATCCCTGCTACGGACATAGTTACGGTTGCATGTGGAGAGTACATTGACGGGAGATTAACTTCGCAACATTTTTTTTTCCAAAATCAATACATCATCATCATCATTATCTTCTTTCCTTTCTATCCAAGCGTAACCTGGCGAGTTTATGGATTTATCCAATCACTTAGCCCTGGGTCTAGCGAGTGGTTTCCTACCTGATGGAATCGCATCTACGGCACGTCTCAAAAACAGTAACGAAGCGGCCATCCGTACAACGTGGTCAAACTAACGAAATAATGCCCTTTCCGTCCGAAGATGAACGTAGCTGCTCAACATTGAGTGTCCCCCGAACCATCGCGTTTCTCAGCCTATCCCAGCAAGTAATTCCCGATGGCACTGGGAAATCTCATCTTGGCAACCTGTGTTCGCGATCTTATTTTTCGGTCATTACTGGAATTTCCTGCACATAGGCTAGATGAAAAAAAAAAACGGATAACCTGGCTTTGACACCAAGCTTCAAGACTGATCTAGCCTGGCCAAACCTACTACATGTGCTCCTCCCACAACTCGTGAAAAAGACTCCGAGATACTTAAACTTATCTATCTATTTCAATGGGCCTCCACTAACATGTAGAGTGCATTGGACAGTCGTTTTCGAAATGGTCATTACTTCGGAGTTGTCCACATTCACCTTCATTTCAGCATCAGTGCAACGTTTCTGAAATATCCCTGAGGCAGACATTACCCTTTTTTCGTTGGAGGTTGGGAAGCACTGCACTGGAGCACTCAGACTCAAAAGTAGTCCATTATACCACCAGACTGTAACCTTCGTTTACTGTAGTTGGATTTCTTGCTGACGTTCGGGAGTATGCACTTGGTCAGCCTGCATCCTGGAGAGTCATGCCATCTCTGATTGTTCTGTTGGGAAACCTAACCGTCGATGGAAGTTCTAACCAAGAAAGCGGTTAGTCCCAAGGTGGGTTTGGGCCCAACGAATGCCTCTTTAGAACCTTGCCTGGCTAGTTCATCAGCAATCTCGTTTGAATTAAATTTGGGCCGACATTCTCGGGAAGGTCACTGATGACTAAGGACGGAAAATCTATCGCTGTGGATCGAACAGTAGGACGAAGTTCCATAATAATTTTCTTTACTATCTGAGACATGTTCTTATTCTAATTAATTTACAGCAATTTTTATAGCAAGTAATTTCTTGGGTCCTAGATGTTAGCAAGCTTGCTTCAGTAGAAGTTTTCAATAAAAGTGAAGCGTAGGGACTGAGCCTTGCAATGAAACCAATAGCTCACAACACACTCAGTGACCACATATCAAACAAAAGACTACAAATTTCAATGAGAGCGACGATATCCGTCGAATCATCAAGTCATTAATCGTCCAAAAATTGTCAAGCTCTATTCTTGGTGGCTCACATCAATCTGATGCTTGATTGGCAAAATTTGGATCACCATCCATCAGAGCCTTACATTTCAAACAAATTGTCACCCTTAAATCTACAACCTCTGCAAAGAAATCGTTCAACAAACTCACCTCATCGGTAAATACATTAAACACCCCGTCAACCGCCTTAATAGTGTATCCACTGTTAGGTGGGAATTCCAGGTCCCATGGGTTCACATTCTCCGTTGGCGGATGAATTGGATGATCTAAGTGCAAGAAAACAAAAACAGGTTAGCCTCAAGAATTTCCACGTTTTCCAAACAAAAAAGCAAAAAACACAACAAAAAAAATAAAACAACTTGGGTTGTGCACAGAAATCGTCAAACAGCAAGCAAAATAACACGCGTCACTCCAAGTCAACCATTTGCAAGTTTAATTCTAGTCTAAGATGTGAGTATGATTGGCCCAGACTGTGGGCTTTGGTTCTTATGCTGTTAGACTCTCAAGGATGGGCAGAGTTTCCTCGGGTAAAAAGAACGAGTTTATTGTCTATTCCATGATACGATCAGGAAACAAGTGCGCGGTGGCAACATAAACAAAGTCAACAAACTGAGTTAATGAAATATGAAATGAATGCAAAATCGACAGAAAATTTAAAAAATTAACAACAAAAATTCAATTGGTCTGCAGAAAACATGAGTAACTCGATTTTTTGATTGTGACGGCTGTGGTGGGTACATGCTTCGACTCCTAAGCGAGAGATGCTTGAGTTCAAACATAGAATATCTAATATCTCAGGTTACTGACAACACAGGGAGTACATATTGGATATTGAACAAATTTCAAATTTCGTCGTCGCATTAAACTGTAGTTTCTCTTCATTTCGTGCAGCACAATTGCACAGCTCCAGAAGTTGTTGAAGGATCTCGGCCCTTTGTCCCTTTGTGTGCTTAAAAACTTGATTGTTATACGCTTCTGGTGTTGCTGGATGTTTAAGGAACCAACGTACTTGTATTTATTCGATCAAACTCCAATCCCGACTTTTATCTTGTTCTTTGTATTCAAGTTAAGGGGGATAAGTTTAGTTTGGTTTTTAACAACGGCTATGATTTTGCTTTTAGATTTAAATTCCTTATTACAGCTTTCCTTTAGTACTTTCAGGTACTGGATCATTGGCTGTGATTAACACAACACTCGAACTGCAACTTTCCACAAACTCGTCGAATGTACCTTCTAGTCATGCCATTTTAGAATCCCAATTCCGAGTTCCGCAATTAACCCTCAATGATTTTGATTCACTGACAACTGACATCTTGATTTCCGTCGTGCTGCTCTACATGCAATATAAATTTTTAGATGTTTGCTTGCTCTCAAATAGAGAACGCAGGCGTGTTTTCTTCATGACTTTGTACACAGTTCAGCACAAAATTGGGCACCATCTATTTGTATAAAGGAAGTTTATAGTCGATTACTGATTTTTTTTTCTGCAAAGGTAAAGTTTGTCTGTAGCATAGGTGAAGAAGTTTCGAAACTGAGACTAGTACCAAATTATCGGTTCAGTATCATACAAACCGCGTGGTCGCCGTGGCGTTGTGGGTAAGTGCGTCAACCCACAAGCTGAAGGTTTATGGATGGGACACCTCGCATTTTTTCACGGCACCACCTCACGAAGCAAAAAATCTTTCTTTTGCCTGTTGGCCTGTAAGCAAAGTCTAAATATTGGAACTCGTTTAAGATCTAAGCGATCCAAGGTAGTTTTGTGTATTCTTTGCTGGAACTTCCCTTTTAGAGTTCAAAACTCAGCAGGATGTGATTCTTCAGTGGGAACCTTCGCTCCTATTTTAATATGATTTTTTGTAGACTTCACTTAGCCTAGCAAAACTGGTTCTTAAGGTCAGTTGTGAGGCTTATTTCATGATGAGACCTACACTTGATGCATCACTAAATGTAGAATTGAAACCGTTCTTAGTATGAATCTCTCTGTGGGATATCATTTAGCTTAGATCATCCAACTCTTGAAGGAAAGCATTACGTAAAAGATGCACCCTCTTGGTTAGGGACAATGATATACTAGGTCCCTACTGTTTTAATAATAGTGATTGTTCGCTGTGTGGAATGCTTAGACGAAGTGCATGTAACCGTTTTAGATTCCTAGGCTTTTTTTTTTCTTTTTGGTTTTGAAGCTGGCACTAGGGCTCTCGATATGGATTGATTGTTTAAACTCGTTTACCCATATTGCTGATGGCCTTGTCTTCTATTTTCCTTCTTTCCTTGATTGCCTATGATGGCGGCTGGTTGAATCAAATTCGAAAGTGGTTAGGTTCTTTCAGTATGTCGGGGTTCCAGGAATGGTCCCGTACCCAGCCTAGTGTTACAGCGTTGCCCACAGCAATGTAAATTATTTTTGTCCTGCATATTTTGCCCAGGTTAGAATATTAAGTCTCCGATGCTCCGTTGATTGCTTTAAAGGGCACCTGACTATCGGAGTAAGAAGTTATCGTTTTGCCTCTCAAGTTTATTCCATTTCTTTGATAGAGGTTGCTTAGCACTCCTGTCCTCTTTTAGTTTTGCATTACTCGAAGCTTATCCTTGTGGATGGAGTTAAATGCAGATAGATCGATGTTATTGTGGAGTCATAAATACTCCGGCTTCTAATTGTTTTAGCTCTGTTTAAGGGTTTCCATTGATATCAATTTTCTGAGCTAACCTCGGATTCTTATCCTGTACAGCGTCTCCAGTACACTCTCGCAAACTAAGCTTAGCTTAATACTGTGAGATTTTTTAAATTTTCAAAACATGCTAGAAGTGCGTTTTTGAAAAACTTTAGATATTGTAAAAAAACACTAAAAATCAATTCTGGCAGCATACGGTTGTGTATCTTATATAAAAATATAAAAATTTTGGCGTGAAATTTGACACAAATGTCAGTGACAACAATCGTCCTTATCGAAATCCCAAAAAATAAAACTCAACTTTCAATGTCGTATTTTTGCTCACAGAAGTATGTTGAGGTAATTGGCTTGTTTCGAGAATGTTAGTGGAGTTCTGTTTTGTTTTGATGGATTGATTGGTGGTCCTGCGAAAAGTTATTGGTGGGTTTACATTGAAGACCTATTCCGTAGTCTACTTAAGGAGTTGATTTTACATTAGTTCTCATTAGTATTCAGGGATTTCTCCCATTGAAAATTACAGCGGGGACGTCAGCGTAAGCGATGACTTTACACACATAGGGTTCCAGTGATAGAAGAAATCGTTGACGATGACAAGCGAATACAGCGGTAACATAACATTTCACTCTGTAATCTTAAAATCTCTAGGGAATCATCGCAACTCTCTTTTTTCAAATGTTTTTGTATATTAAATCCTGGCGTGCTAATGACGTTTATGCAATTTTTGTTTCAAACATTGCGTTCCATATTTCAATTTTCATAAACTTATGGCAATGATATATAACAAAGAGGATCAAATGAAGTCCTGTCATTCAGTCCTGCCGTCCGTAAGTGTCGACAAAATTGTTGATCACTTCAAAATGAATGCACAACTGTGTCAACTAATTGACAGTCAGCTAAGTTGGCCCTTACTTTTAGCAAAACAAAATTAAATGAACAAAAGCAAACTTAGTTTAAGAAACAATAAACAAAAACAAAATTAAAAATTAAGGAAAAGCAAATCACATGCCGTTTAACGAGAAGTCGCTTGAATGTTGCGCAAGATTGTTACCTTCCGGGTAAATGCTCGCTTTTCGAATACGCTCTACAAAAAAACGTGTAAAATAAAGAATCCGTGATACACAAAGAAACAAAACAAAAAGTAGAAAAAAGAAAATAAATTCAAAAGTAATGTAAAGTCAAAATTAATATCAAAGTGACCGAAAGACCGAGAGCGAGAGTGAGAGAGAGTGAGAAACCCCTCTTCGGCCTCGTGAGTGCTAAGTCAACTCGTGTCAGTTTTGATGCCACAACAGGAGTGGTGTGGGGGGGAGAATCCAAGTGAATCTGTCAATAAGTGTAGTCGCTGCTGAGGAGGGGGTCTGTTCAGATTTACCTGCAATTGACTTTCGATCATCGGATCCCGGCTGACAGGTGCGATTCTCTTGGATTGTCTTCAGGAAGCGACTGGTTGTGGTGGGAAACGATTGTTGCGACTGTGACATGTATTTTGCTCGCAGTTCAAGTGCCTGGATGAGGAGGGTCGAGGCACGTTCGAGATCCTCCAATGGAACGCCGCTAGTGTCCTCGCCAGAAATCGAGACTCGCTGAAAGTTTGGCACGATCTCGTGATCGTCGATGGAGAGACGATCATCAATTGGTTCTGCAGTAACCGAGCAACCATATTTATTTCTGAAAATAACAAAAAAAATTGGTTTGATAATTAGTTTGTTTGGTGCTAAATAAATTGTTGGTTTCACTGTTAATTAGGAGGAAAAAGGGAAGATCTATACAAATAGAACCATAAAGTCTAAAGAACAAGATCTTGGCGGCTAATTTAAAATAACAAAACAAATCCAAAACTCGATATATCGCTCATAGCGCGGTCAAATTGAAACGAAAGCTTACCAAGCCTACGTGCTTGAATTTCAGAAATCACTTGATGCGAGAATTGTTACAATTGATGGTCACATTATGATTTACCACATTTTTTAAAAAATATGGGACCAACAGTTCCCCCAGTCTGCCAAGCCTTTCTTTTTATTGCATGAAATTGTAGCTCTTTGAACTCTTTGGGTTACTCATCATCATTTGGGCTCATGGAAATTTTGTGTATTGAGGTGTCAAGAATGGCCAGAAATGCCAGAAATGGCTTCATCGCTAAACACAATTTCACGACGATATTCATTGAGTTTCTCTAGAGACCTTTCAGTGAAAATATGACGCCAATTCAGGTCGCCTGGCTTCAATTCCTGCACAAATTGAGTTTAGTACGCATCAAGTTGTAGAATACGTGAAGCCAAGCTGCCGATTTCAGCGGTTGAGTATCATCCACTAATAAAAATTGGGACTAAAACTTGCGAATGGTGTTGGCATGAGTGGCTTCAGTAGGTTATGCATATCGTTACCTCATTAAATCGCCCGAAAAATATTTCTCTCACAACGCTGATTTTCGTAACACAGCTGAACAATTTGAAGATGCTGACAAAGCAGTTTGATAAAAGCCATGCGTGATTTGACAAATAGAGGATACGGAAAATCAAACCTCACCATCACGACCTTTCACAAGGTGGGCCATTTATTTTTTTTTTTTTTTTTACGATCACAAGTTAGATAGATTAACAAGGTAATCCTGACCCCGATTCCGATGTTTCTTGTCGAAGTCATTTGGCCGCCTCGGAGCAACGATTTGACACCTTTGGACATTTTTTTTGTAGAGAACCGTGAAGGAACAATGTTATGCGGAAAATCGGTTCAAGCACTTAAGACCAATATCATCCAAGATATACGTTACCTACAGGCCGAAACCACCAACGAGGTCTTGTATGACAAAATGCTCTACTGTCAGCTGTAGCAGTCAAGCGGAATTTTTTCTTTTCACCATGAAAGCCAAAGTGAATGACCAAAGAATGATTTTGATCAGTTTGTTGCAGTTTTAAAAAAGGAACTTTCCAAAGAAAACCTGTGCTTGGGCCACCCTATAGAAGCAAATCACTTGAATAAGTGAGAGTTCAACCGTACCATACAACTTCCACACTCAATGTGCAGACGAACTGCCGCTAGGAAAGTGAAGTATGAAACATGGAAGTTGGTGGTTCATGGGGGATATTAAATTTAAGGCCTTTTGTACTAAACCTTTTACACTTTTGTCTAAATGTCCACCGTTAAAATATTTCTGTCTTGTTCTTGTAAAATCAAATATTCAAGTCTTCAAAAAAACCTAAGAAACATTCAATAGCAGCCGTACTTAATTTTCTCTTTTTCAAGATTTTGTTTGCACTTTGTCTCCACTCCTAGCCACGATTCTATTTCATTTTAATTTTAAAGCCATTTTCGTACCAGCCATTCAAATGGCACAAGTCTCAAAACAATTCAATGTGTTTCAAGTTCAACTCAGATTCTAAATCAGAGGGTCTAAATCCCATTTTCACCTTAAATAAGCAAAATCGAAGCAGTCATCACCAAATGACATGTTTCGGGAGCCACCAAAAACCGTCACAATTCCGACTTAAGCGCAGTCACAGTTTACAAATTCACTTCGACACTGCGTTAAAGCGCTGCGTTTATAATCCCGTTCAACTCAGCAAAGCAAACTGATATCCTCCACTGAAATCTGAAAACGCGTCGAGATGCAGTCGAGCGGGTGCAACACAAACACCAGAGCAGTTCAATAAATTTTGATTAGAAGCAGAAAAATAAATTACCTGTCATTATTGTGAAAACTATATGCGTCATTGACAAATGACATTTTACCGCTTAAAACGTCACTCGATTACAACCGGATTGGGAGCACTGTCACCCGGGGCCCGTTTGAAGAAATCGCAAGGGCGCTCAATTCTACTCACACACACACATACGCACAGCAAACAGATGGATATGTAAACTGCAGTCAAAAGAAAGATTTAATTTATTGACTTGGCCGTCGGTCAAAGGACACCGCTGTCGCCGAATGAATGATTTCGCACTAATGTCCGTCCCGGCACTCATGTGTGTATGTGTAATCGTCTAGCCTACATGAAAGCAAATCAATTTGGGCGTTTGTCCTAAATGTTTAATTGGAAAATAATAACCGCCGCCATCACCGCCGACATGCGCCCCCCAAAGCACATCATCCCGGTCGCTGGGGGTCTTGTTTCGAATTTTAATGGCGTGTCCTTGAAAGTGCGGACATTGTCAGAATCTTCTTGAGTTTCATCGTTCATAAACTTTTTCATAAACGGGGGATGCGAGGAAGGAACGGCTGTCGCCCGTGTGGCGAAAAGAGCCGTAAGCAGGCATTCTTAAAAATATCGCGTTTCATGTCGCGATTAATAGAGTAATTTCTCTGAACACACCCCCGTTTCAAAGTTTTCGGCTGTGGCGGTGGCGGTGACGGCGGCGGCATGGCCACACTCCGCGGTTTGTGTTCGCCGCAATGGCTGAATGTCGTGCTGCACGAACAAGGACACAGTCGCAGCAGACACTGAAACGACTTGATTCGACATCCCTTCTGCCGACGAAATCGAGAGGGATAAACTGCGAAAATTTGGTGTTTGGCGTTGAAGTTTTCGAATTATCTCACGGGACACTTGAAGTGGCGTGCAACAAGGAAAGTGCTGGCGTGGCACGAGTGTTGTACGAGGTGTATGGAGGGGGGCTGTGAGTGGTGTTGTGCAATGAAAAGTTTAGGTGACGCTGTGTGAGATGATAATTGGATTCATGTGTTTTTCAAAATTGTTGAATGTGTGTAGAGGAGGAGGAGGAGGCGGAGGAGGAGCAGGTAATAATTCTGAGAAACTACAAAGGTCATCAGTCGCCCTAGTATTTGGCATGGAAATCGCGTGCACGGTACTTTGGTGTTTGTTGTAAGTCCTTGCGCGGGATTACCGTAAACTAAAGAGAGTGAATATGGATAAAGGCGCCATGAAACGGAAGCATTACGACATCAACCGCTGACGGGAGGATGGAGGAAAACATCTGACTTCACGCAAAGGTGAATTTAACCTTCAACGTGCAGAAGCAATGAGTGGTTAGGGATCCCTGTATCCATGCATGGATCAGCATTTGAGTTTCACTGGGAGCAGAGAATTTTGGAAGAATATTCCGACTTGGTGTGGAAAAGTGACCTGTTGTCGAAGAAAATAATAAATACTAGAAAAAATATTTCTGCCATGGCAAGGGGAATGTTGGTATGTTTTACTGTATGAGGAAACATAGAATTGGGGCGAAAAAATCGGGGAACACGGTTAAACGGCATTCTAACTCCATAATTCTTCCCTCGCGTGGTCAAGTGACATAACGACGGCCAGGACTGGAAGATGGTCAGGGAGAAATTTCACAGGAAGCTTTTTCATGTTTAAGGACAAAAAGGGAAAAACAAGAAGCCACTTTCTGTGACTTTCAAATTTTTGAATTCTAAAGAAAGTCATCCAGAGGGTTCTATCCTTACAATGTTTACCTTGTTTCTTTAGATTAGAAAGTTTCGCCAGTTGACAAACTTCAGAAAGCACAAGCTTTCTTGTGAGAGAGCAAAAGCAAGGACAACACGAGGCTCTCAGATTAAAATGCCTTCAGAAATTCAAAAAAACGCTATTAAGACTCCTCAGGAAACTTATACGGGGAGAGCGGCAATGAGATGGCCATCTTTCTCGCCGCCTTCCTGCCCTGAACCATTCTACAGTAAATAGAGACAAGAACATCAGTGTCAAAGTCCAAGGCAGAATCACTCAAGAGGCAATTAACTAATAGAGTCCTCTCTCGAAGGACTATACTGGCTTTGTACAACAGCCTGAACATTACAGTCCTCCTTTACAATGCCGTTGAACGCTACTAAAAGCGGATGAGGAAGCCCTTTTTCAGCGTGCGATTGTCCAGTCCTGCTTTATGGAGCTGAAAGCTGGACGATAAGCAAATTTGCAGAGCTGATTCTTGGTGCCTTCGAAAGAAAAATTCTATGTCGGATATATGGTCCCATCTACGAGGAAGGTGAATGGAGGAGAAGACAACCGCGAACTCTACGAGCTGTACCAGGATGTGGATATAGTCCGGAAGGCAAAAATCCGTCTGGCTCGGCCACATCGAACGCATGGACAGCAACGCTCCAGCGAAGAGGGTCTTCGAATCTGAGCCTCCTGGTTCGAGAAGAAGAGCACGACCGAACCTCCGGTATAGAGACCAAGTCATCGCGGACGTAAGACAGCTTGGCCTTGATGACTGAAAGCAGCGTGCCCAGGACCGTCAGCGATGGAAAGCAGCAATTTCTCAGGCTCTGACCCTTCATGGGTCGCCGGCCTGACAAGTAAGTAAGTGGCGTTGATGGCGTCTGAAGAAGAAGATTCAACGACTATAGGCTATATCGCTGCATGTGCCTAGTCAAGCGGCTTCGGATTAAACGCTTAAGGTGGCTAGGCAATGTAGACCACCACTACACCACACCTCCGGCCAGAAAAGTCTTCGTTTCCGATTGGGACAACGCAACAGAAGACTAAGTAAGATGTCACACACAAGTGGAGAAGGAGCTCAACCAACTTAAAACTGGCGAGAGATCGTGTAACTCCATGTAGGTTGAGCCCCAGGTCCACCCCGGACTATAGGGCTAGTAAAAGATGGAGAAGAAGAAGAAGACGAACTGCCGGAGACCACGTGGTGAAAGCGAAACTTGTGCAACCAGACGTAACCAACTGAACAAAAGCGTGAACTAGGCCTCATAGCATGAGCAGTTCAAAAACCCCGTAGGTTATAAAACTGTAAAAGTTTTCAAGTCATTGTGAGCAAAAGTAACCTTTGCATACTTACCAGCTTCCTCACAGGGGATTGCGGGCAAAGGGAAGATTTAAAGAAGTTCAGGTTAACAGAAGAGGGACTCTGCAGATTCTATAGGGATTGAAAGGAAATCCCGGAACAATTACTGGAGTCTTGTGAGACATTACCACACAAGAGACCGATACAAGTATTAGCTGAACGGATACAGTCCCTTAAACTACATCTCATCCTTAGATTGTTGGTTTAAAGAAAGTAAACTCAGAAGAATCTAATTTGCCTGAAAGTTGAAGAGGTGTAGTGTATGAAACCACTTGGAAAGGGTGGAATCTGAGAATGCAATGCAATAAGTGATGGATCTAAGAGGAACTCTTTGTCTAATCGATCTACATACATATTTAGATCATAATTGGTATCCTCCCCGAGGACTGTACCATTGCATCACCCGCATCCAGACTTGGTCTACCCATAATGATTTTTGGAGGAGCTACAGACTGGAGGAGAAAATTGAATTTGTTATTCATCTCATTCTCATTTTCTTCTCCGAGGAAAACGGATTCGTCTGAGTACTCGCACGATAACCTAAGCTGTTTCAGCGATATTGCTCTGAGGAACACCCCACTTGCTTTAAATGGTTTAAGGTACACGCCCTGGTCTACTGTTGTCTGAAATGTGGTTGTCCCTTCAGAGGTTTCCCAGCTGAGCCTAACTTCACCTTAGATATCTGAAAATTGTCTCAAAGGACTTTTCTATACATCCAAGCACGTGGATTTTCTTTTACGAGTCCTGTCTTACTTCCATTTCACTTATTAAGTGGGGTTTGCACTACTTGCCACCGTTCATGACAAGCATTGCTGACGAAAAGTAGATGGATCTCAGGTATTGCAAAGAAATTTCTTGATATTAAGGAGAAACACTGTAATCTACAAGAGACGAACTCCCTCCCAGATCCTCGTTTTTAAGCAACCACTCGTGTAATGCGCAATATTGTTTGTTCTTGGATGAGCGGCCCTACACCTTCATGAATCCTTTTCAGTATCGTTACTAACTGGAGGCAGATTGACAGTGGGAAATGTTTGTCCAGGAATTCAAGGTCGGGGTGCATATTCACATTGCCGCCACTTTGACACATACTATGTGAAAGAATAAATTCTGTAATTGCACGCGACATTTGGAGGTCTTTGTCGTTTCTTGTCCTCTGTATGATATAACTTAAGGTTTCCAATGTCATAAAAGAACTTATGAAAATGGCACGGCGTGACAAAGTCTGACAAAGACATAAGCTTTAGCTTCTGCATCAGCTTATCGATTCAAACTGCCACACAAAAAAGGGATTCATAACAAAAAAAAAACACCCATCACTTAACAGACAGACAGATGCAACCTACTTATCCATCTCAGCGGGCACGTCACTTATTACATTAGCCAAAGCGCACTGTTCAAGCACATGTGTATCCACAAGACATAAGCACAAGCGAATGTCATTTAGCTAATTAGGTTAGACACCCGTGACGCATCTACTTTTGCGTTAGCCAATACACAATCAATAAAGTGATTCACAGCCTAATCAAATGAGCGGTTCTAATTAGCGCGATCCCGCGGGATGAAATAAAAGAATACTGCACGTCGCGGAAAGGACACGTTTTCGACACGAAACCGACTACAACCCGACAGACAGTCGCACTTTTTCCAAACAGCAGCTATTCAATCGACTACCGCGTGTGTCAATAATGACCCTGTGCGGCAGATACCGGGCACAAATAATCCACAAAACAGCGCACCGGCCACGGACAGCCTGTCAACCAGTCAGCCAGCCAAGCACACACAACACAAGGCAGTATAAAGGCTACAGAAAGCAAAAAAAAAAAAAACACACAGAAGCAACTGTCCCTCCCGCTCGGAAATTATGTCACTTCAATGTGCACCCTCACACCTCGTGGCCGACACCAGCCTTCCGCACCCCTTCGCGCACACAAGTACGCACTGTGCCCACAGACGAAGTCGTCTCCTCCGAAAAGCCCCGTTTGCCGTGGAGGGGACTTAAGTAATCAGCCGAAAAACCGCGCACTGGCAAAAGCGAATTTCGGCAAACGAAAACGAAAGCGAAAGTGAGGCACCCACCCCCCCACGCAGAAAGGGGTGTTGTTGCGTGATGGAGCGAATTATTTAAAAGACGACTACCGAAGATGACAAGTTGACATTGTCATCTGCGTCCACGTAGCGACCAATCAACCACCGACTGCCGACGACAAACCTATTCGCAGGCGTATGTCGCCATGAGAACGTCCAGAAGATACTGAAACGCATAGGCACTCGCTTGCTTGGTGGCAACGCCACCAGAGGACTTAAGCTCTGTCTCTCTCGCAGTTGTAAGCGCTGAACGGTGGAGGGGCGAGACATCGAACCCCCACCTCCACCCCCCTGAGAGGCCGCTTTACGACGACGGTTCTGTGTGTTGTAACTGTCAATTTGGTTTTTATGTTCATTTCCCCATGATTAGCGCCCACTTGTCAGGACCACCGCCACGACCACTGAACCGAGTTCGGGGCTCCATTTTTCGGCTGCTGCGCTCCCCCAGAAGCCGGAAAGATTTTCCGCCACCGCCCGATAAGGCCTCACACCACTCAGCTCCTTTTTGGCGAATCGATAAAACAGATTAAGACACAATCAATTCCGGCCTAGGCGGTTGCGGCGAACACGTACGTGATTGGCAAGCAAATTGCGCGAAGTACATGTGTACTGTGATGGACTAAGTGCTGACCGTGAGCCACTAGAACCATAACTAGCACTGGCACACCTCGCTCCGATGACGACTGAGGTCTCTCTCTGCCCGAAAGGCTTGCACTTCCATAAGAGAAATCTGTGAGCGTGTGCGTCAGTCGTTTTGTAAGCTGTCGTCTGTGCGGGTGTGCCTGACCATTTAGGGGCGAGAAAAATTTAAAATACGACATTTGAGCGACATCTTTTTGAATTTGTACTGTTCATTGAAATGCCGAAGACAGAGATTTTGGAGTGTCTTTGGCATCGGTTGGAATTGTCAGATTTTACCGTTAACGGATTGACGGCGGAAGAGAATAATGAGTGACAGCTGCGATTTGACTTGAATTGATTTTTGAATGTACACCAGTGGGAGCTAAATTGTAATGGAACTTACAATTCGGCAGTTAAATTCATTGGTCTTGTGTTGGGTAAAAGTTAAGAGTTGACCTTTGATGGGGCAACAGTTCACTGGGGACTTGAGCATAGCTTAGTCAGCAACTTTAATGTTATTCATGTTGAGCACGCTATTGCTCTCTCACCAGTAGGGGTGACATACGGTTTATTGCCGATTCTGAAAGCAACTCGAAAGAGGAGGTGACGTGAACCCAGGAATTGAAACTAGGACTTTCAGGGTGTATGGACACACGCCCACTACGACAAGGGGCGATTAAAAAAGTTGACGTCGCAAGATATAGTGGCATTCATTCTTCGGTTTCGAAAGTAAACAATAATAAATCGGACACAGCAATACATTTATGAGGCAACTTTAAGTCCTTTATAAAGCTTGGACTTTGCCATTAAGTTTAAAGGACAATGTCATTTAAATAGCCATAGCCTCCGGAAGATACGCAGCTTACGATTTTTTTTAGGTTATTTTGAACCCCCTTTTAGCACATTTCAGGCACTATCTCGACCATAACTCGAGTGTTATTGAGTAGACTTCGGGGTTAATTCGTATAAACATATTCTCTTGCGTAATCTCACAAAAAACAAAGTATGTCGGAGTTTAATCGTTGTTGCCAACTGGCGTCGCCAAAAGGTGAAATTACGCGACTAAAAAACTTCTCAGATTTCTAGACAGACAAATTGGTAAATCGGCTCCATGATCAAAATATTTTCCAACAAAGTACTTAAAAAGCCTTATATTGTGTCAAGCCGGTTGTGAAATATTTCCTTATTACAATATCCGTAGCATAGGATAAATAAGTATTTTCAGATATTCCTAAAATCCTAATTCATCGAATTAGATCGTTTCCGATTCCTCAGTCTCTTCCATCTGCACCTATCATTCAATTTGTCCAAGAACATGAATTTGGCTGCATGGTGCTTCCTTTTCTCGACACGTTGCAGAGCCAATTTAGTTAAATGATCTCACTGCGCGTCAGATCATCGCGTTGAATTAACGACCCACGTCGGCTAATGATGCAATCAAATTGTTAAAGCCTGTCATGCGATCACGAAAATAGTTAGTTTTGGCAATTTAAAGAAATTTACGACCCTGATCCAGACGGCGGACTTTAATTGAAGTGCAACCAACTTCAATCGGATTTCCAACTCGTATGTCAGGCAATTTAAAGTGCTTTGAAATTTTTATCTCAAGGCCAACTGCGATGTCTGTCTAGCTACCTGGCTTAGTTTCAGATGGCTGGGTTGATGACAACTGCACAATAATTGAAATGAATCAGAATCAAATAGTGTCCCTGCAAGCAAGTGTTAAGGTGCTTGGGATGTTTAGCACTCCATGGAGTCCAACATGAAAGTAAACATATATCAGTGTTCCTACGCGAGTTAAGGAAGTTTGGCTGGAAATAGATTTTAGTTTTTTATTACTTCTATATCTGGATCGTCCTTTTGTTTCAACTGTACAGAAGGAATAAATAGAATCTGTCGCTTCATTTTTGCGGATATAAAACTTGGCAGCTCACCTACAACCGAGGAGTGGAACATACCGCAGAGGATGAATTTATTTTACTACTGTTTCAGTGTATGTCATACAGTATCACAGTTTGTTCTACTTCCGTAGAATATCAGTTTTAAGTGACCATCTTATCGAATGTCCTGTGTAAAGAGGTGCTGCGGTTGTTGAAAAAAAATGTTCACCTTTGAAAACTACACTTTGGCTCAAACTGTAATCAGCTTCAGACTGTTAGAGTTCCCAAACTGTTCGTGACAGTAAGCTCAAATTGGCAAATGAAAAGCCTTTGCGGGAGATTTGCGCCTAAGTTGTGTTGCGATGGAATTCCATTGGTTGTTTGAAATTTGGCTAGAAACTACAAAAATCAATCGTTTAAGCCATCCTCACACTGAATACATCATTTACTTCTCGAACCACAGCTCGTTACGATGATACTGGGTGCGTTTCAAAACACCATGGAGGTGGTCATAGAAAAACCACAACATCTGCAGAAATGTTTCGGAAAGTGAATGCCCCAATTGAACGAAATCCACATCGAAGTGGAAGGGAAATGACTCCTGAGATAAACTTATCGTTGAAACGGATGCAACACATACGAAAAACTGAGCTCGCAACAGAAAAAAATTAGAGTCGAAAGAGCGAAGGAGTTGCTACACTTGCACTTAAGCAGTGCGTTGCCCAATTTTCCAATGAGTCGCCATTTCTTATGGAGCAACATGTTAACAAACAAAACGACAGAGTTTACTTGCTAAGCAGGTCCTGCAAAAAATGTAAACATTCGGACGCCCATCAAAAACCAGTCCGCACCGCTCATTGTTTGGGTCGCCATAACCGCTGATGGTCACTCTCCCCTCTTATTTCAGAACTGTGGCGTCAAAATTAATGCGACCGTATACCGGAAAACTGTCTGAAAGGCAGTATTGAAACCTAGGACAAACAAAAATTTCGGTCAGAGAACATGGACATTTTAACAAAACACGGCGCACGTCCACCAAGATTGGTTAGGAAACAATGTTCCACGCTTGTGTGTCCAAGACTGGCTCTGGCCAGAAACTGAATTGGGAAGGGAATGTAGTCGGATTTTAACGGACGGCTCCAAGACGATGGAGGGATTTGAGTTGGCTAGATTTAAGAAGTTTTCATAGACAATTGATACTCTTTGGATGTAGTCAGCAACTCGAAAGAGGTGGTGCCGTGAAAAAATGAGAGGTGTCCCGTCCGGGGAATCGAACCTAGTCTTTCTGCGTGGCGGTCAACGCAATTACCACCACGCCAATACGACCACATTTGATGATCAAGTAAAAGCTATTGCAGCAAAGTTTAGAAAGTCCACAGCACAAGTTGTTTAGAGATATCTGATTAAAATTGGGGTTGTTCCTATTTCGAAAACAGTCACAAATCCCGACTCAATGAGAACATCGATGTTCTCAATACAGGCAAACGACTTATTCCAATGGAGCATTCTGTAAAAAGTATTAATTACGCATTTAAGATTGAATTTTAATGACAGTACGGCTCAAAATATTGATGAAAAAAAAAAAAATAAATTATAGACCATTATGGCACGGGAATCGAGGATCCCCATTTCCTATGACATAAAAACAATTGCAGTCCTTTAAAAAATGCGCGAGTTGTCCGATGCTTATATCCTTCATCTCAGTCTTTCCTTCAGCTACGACAAAATCGCTGTAGGGAAGATCTAGTCTGTGTTCATGTGTACTCATATCACAATGCCTGATGTGATTAAGCATTATGAGTACCAAAGGTTAAAGCATTATGTTTTGGACAAGGTCAGTTAAATTATTCGGCAAGCTGTGCAACCGTTGTGAACTTACTTTTCATTTTACAAAGCATGTCCAGCCGAAGAAGATTCTTTGTTGAGGCATATGCCGTGGATGGCAAAACTCTTAGAGGACTGTGCAGAGGTGGTGTCGCTTCATAGCAAGTCCATTGGCCTTGTAATTCCGTGGAATAACACAATATTATGTCACACACATGAGGTAAACGTAACAGTACAAAGCAACCTCGCTACGAGACAGTCGGCACAAAAAAGATTTATTTCTGTTGAATGTGACGCTAACCATAGATTTGATAGTTGCTGTAGCGCCAGCAAAGATTATTCAATTATCAAAATGCCTGCTACTGTCCCTATTTTGAAAACAATTCGATTATGCACATCACTCTGACAATACACCAACAATCCCATTCGAGACTCATAATCTAATCATCTCTAAAATAGATTCACATCAGCATTTGAACGAAACAATTTGAAATCAACAGACACAAGTCCATCCATTATTAACAGGCACACCCCATTTATCTAAATCGGAATCGCAGCCACCCTGCGTTACACTCAACTCCATCCACCCAACCATCCATCCATCCATCATGGTGACACTTCCCACACCCACATCATGTTTGCATCAACGTCGTCGTTTCCCCCCACCCCCGTGCAGTCGACAATGCCTGGCGCACGTAATGTACCGTGTCTCAGTCTCTAATATATTCGCCTTTCTAATTAGACTTGGAAATGACAAAAGATTTCCAGTTCCACTATACAGCCCGTCAATGGGCTACGAATCACGTTCCGGATATCCCATGCTCAGCTGGACGGAGCGTCAACCACGGCGCGCCGGAATCTGATTACAAATGCGAAGATGATTTGTGTGTACTCACTTGACATTGAGGAGCCGTTGAATTTGTAATTTCTTCTCGATCTGCTCGATGGGGAACTGCGGCACCTCGTAGGGGGCTGATATTTCATTTGGTAGAGTGTCGTCTGAAGCGTCTTCGGGGCGACCTGAAATCGAGTTGGGTACATCTGCAAGAGAGAGAGAGAGAAGTGAAATAAATGTCAATTGATGGTCTTTCAAAATCAAATCAAACAGAAAAGGAGGACTCTTCGTCACTGGGGTGATGGCCCTCTGCTCCCACGGGGCGTTTTAGAAAGTTTTCTACTCGAATATTCATCGCCGTTTTGATTGGATTTACACAAGTGGAATGTGGGACAAGTGTCAGGGATTTTCGTACACGAGTTGGAACAACTTGTGATAGGCCCCAAAATGGGGAGAAATTGTTGCTTAAAATGTTGTTTGATATCTGATTAGTGGGCATAATAAAAGAAGGTGTAGGATGTGCCATTTACTAAAAGAATCTCTATCTTGAAGCACTGTCTTGGTTAAAGCAAAAGAGTGAATCCTCGACGAAAATCTTTATCTTCACGGATTGTCAGACGGCGGTAAAGGTCTTGCAGTCTTATTAATCTCTAAGACGAACATTGGTTGCCGCATCCCTAGGCGAGCTGGTGGTGCAGTTGAATATCTGCCTGTGCTGTGTGCTAAGTGAGTCATAGAGATGTTATAGGTGACTGTAATGCTGATGCATTAGCCAGGTTTGCAACAACACTATCCTAACATCGAAGGTTCGAACTTTCCACACATACAAAGATGCTATCTAAAGTACAAACTCGACGTATCTTCTTCTTGTGTCACTACAGTCCGGGTTGGACCTTAGCCTCAACAAACTCGACATATGTTAGCTGAAAATATACATGGTCGCGATTGACTTTATCAACGATAATGGATGGAACATGGTGTAACAATGCCTTGTGCCACTTTCAAAATAAATCTAGCCCTTTCCCGACGCTAAGCACTCTGCTTCTACCGCTGACTACTTCTACCGCTAAAAGGATCGAAAAGAATCCAGGCTGTCTGCCCAATCAGCTAGCATGCTAGTAGACTAAGTGTTTCCTCGAATGATTTCTGCAGAAGCTGAAAACATCTTAAATTTGCTCCTAACCTTGCGTGCTTCAGAAAGAAATACTGAACCAACAATTTTCTTAGAGGTTCCTTAGGCCTCAACAACGATCATCTTTTGAAGTTCCTCATCGACTCTAATTCGTTTTAACCTGTTCATACCTCCGTAAACTTTAGTGGCAGCACGTTGGTCCAGGACCAGGACGTTGCACAGGGTTTTTTTTATTCAAATTTGATGCGCAGGACTACGTCTATACTTCAAGCCACCTCTACCTACCTATCTAGATTATGGAACAGCGTTGATGTACAGATAGAAAAAAAAAATCTTTTAACGAGATACACGACAAGAGGACGTGGATCTCAGACATTCAAGTACATTGTGAGGTATAATTTGAAATAGGCGGCAGTGACAGCAGTACCAACTAACTAACTTCAATCCTTGTCTAAATAGGAAACAGATAGGAGCCAGAAAAAAACGAAAATGCACAGTTCACAGTTCACAATATATAGTGTCAACAACAAGACAAGCGCGAAACGTCAAACATAAGCCCACAATACAGACATCAAACGCGATCGCTTCTTTGTGGCTGCATAAAACTTGTTGAGCCTCTACCCCACACAGCGCTTAGAGCTGCTTAAACACGAAAATCAATTGGCTTGACGCCGAATCGATGCCACGCGTCCACACTTATACTTCATGCCTGACAGACTTAATTTCCTTTCAAAACATCGTTGCACAAGCACAATCAAAATATTTTGTCTTCTGCCAACTTGTCGTACAACCGTTCACAATTGCAAATTTGGCCCATCAAGCAGTGTGATCTAGCAAATCGTTCAAGATGTGTGTCGGAAGGGCATTCATTCATCTGCCCGAGCAGAAAATAATCATATTCTTAATTATCTGGGATCTCTAAACTTTTGAATGAGTTCCAATGGCAACAAGTTTTAGACGCTCTCATTATGCTTTTCAGAGTTGCGTTTTCACAGCTTCGAAATTTGTCGTCGTTGATGTTTTGAACTCTTGCGTCTAAACTGTGTGAGCCAGAATATGCGAAAGTTGATAATTTTTGTCTTTGGATTTTAAGTACAACATACAATTTTTTTTCAATTTTAACGCCCTCCTGCTCTTCAAAACAAAAAGTTGTTAAGCGATGATTGCAAATTATCTATCTTATGCTGAAAAAGGACGCAATTTATAATTTGCCGAAGCTTCATGCGGTGGTTTTTCCAATTATGGCCCCAAATTGATTTCTCATGTATGCATCCTCATCCATGCAATGATCCAAAATTTAGGATAGGCGTGTATGACAGATTTGACACACAAAAACTATAAATGCTTCGTTTTTTGAAAACGAAACCTTAAAAAAGAAAACTTCAAAGGAAACCCGTAAACTTTCAGATCTGTTCCTAAAACTTCTTAAATTTTGTGTCGATTAGCCTAAGGGTACACTTCCTTTTCCGAATAAAATATAAAACTTCAGACTATTAAGTATGAATGGCGTTAAACGAAACAGCGAGCTCAGAGCCCTTTTCAACAACAACACTTCAGAAAGAAAACTTCTTCGCCCATCTGTTCACAATCCCACCCTCTCAAGTTCACACGAAAATCTACCTCATGACGGCAAATCATCGCTGCCATTCATAAGACTGTCAAGTATTCACCCTTCAACTTGGCGCATGCAAAACGACCACAAGTCTCCTAGTTTCTCATGTATCGTATGCAACAAAAGGTGCACGGCAAAATTGCACAAACAAACCGTGCCATGGCCAGCTGCCAGATCCGATTAATCTCTTCGCCTTGATGTTGACTGCAATTGGCGCTCTAAACGCCAATTCACATAATCGTCCGATTCAGAAAATTGTCACAGATGCACAGATCGCCTAATTAGTTTGATCCCGTTTGATTAAAGGCGGCCATCTGGGGTGCAAGTGTTGTCATCAATTATCACAAATCAAAGCGAAAGATTCGGCCACACTGTTCCCCCATCCCCGTATACTCACGACTTGCTGCATGCATACCATTTAAGATCAGCGTGCTCTCACTGGCAAACGCACCTTCAAGGGATATAGTCCGAAGGCCCCGTGCACTCATCCTCCCAATTTGCCTTAGTCCTCGGTGAAAGTTGTTGAAACCAAAAGATTCCCTCAGTCTATCAGCGATTCAATCACAAAACACAAGAAAATTGACAGTTTCGTATTTTTTCGCGACCGTATTGAATGAAATTATTTATCTGAAGTTTCTTTGGGAGAAATTAAGTCGATTCGAAGCGAGTGAAGGCGAATGTGGGTATTTTACAGTGATTTTCAAGCACTCAGTGTCACTTTGACATTTCGCTTCAGACTACCTGTCATCTTCGACTCGGACGCTCTTGCGCATGTACCGTACCCTAGAACAGACTACTTCTGTCTCACTTCCCAACTCCACGATTTGGTTTCTCTGTCGGTGCGCGGGTTACTTACTGGGGGGCGGTTGTTGGCCGTATCAATTCGCTTGACTCTGCTAATGAGTGCGCAAAATTGCTCAATTCATCGTAGATACGAAGCGACTACGTTCGTTGTTAGGGGGCTTGATATCGTATCGACGCTCACCTATGGTAGGGAGCAGACGTGAGGCGGACGAGATACAAGCCCCCAAACTTTTGTTTACACATCATTTGAGATTTGTTATAATTAGTATCAGTGTCTGAATGTCTACAGTCGTGAATTCAGGCTAAATATAACTGTAAACAACTGCAAGCGAGATAAAGGCAAGCAATGTTGGGCGAGGGTGTAAATTTCCACCCTGGCTAGCGATCGGGGTGAGTGTTTGTTTTTTGCTAGGTTATCGCCTTGTCAGAGATCTTGATTTACCACATTAGATTGTTGGCAGTCGCTCTATTAAGTGATAAGAATGTGTTCTAGGGGGGAAATCCAACAATTTTAATTATAATAGTGCGGATTACAGTGAAGATTTAGATTGATTGATCTGATAAGGGGAAGGTTTTAATTTGAAACCTGACGTAGGAGAAAATCACTGTGAGCGATAAAGCAGGGGATGAAATATGTCTCCTCCCTACGGAGCAAGATTACAAAGTAAATGGAGTTTGCTGAGATTGGTTTAGAGGTGCCATGCCACTTCAAAGGGTTCAACTGTTTTTGGCATTTAGCGGTATTTTCTAATTTAAAAGCAGCGCAGGAGATGTACTGAATCGTAGAAGCGTTTATGTTTCCTACCTCCTTAAAGTTTTTTTTTTTAACAACTCAATTTATGTATGGTCCGTTAGGCCACATCCAAGCACAATTTTGCACAATTTTGGGCTAAGCAAACATCCAATGGTTCGTTGATTAGGTTTTCTTCCTAAGAAGAAAACTCACCGCCAGGTCACTCAACTTGTGATGAGTCAAGACATCGTTACCTACTCCTAATAAAGGAATGTGTCAATCTCCAAGTGAATTTTCGACGTATACTCGAACATGGCAAATGGTCCAACTTCAGTTTTTTGAAACAACTGGGCTAAAAACTCCTAACATGAAGGAAAACAACGTATTCTCTACTAAACACTTATTTCACCAATCTTGCCATATGGAGGCGAAAGGTGGACGAAAAGTAAAACTGCAAAGCTGATTCTAGGCGAGTTCGAAAGAAAAATTCCAAGACTGAGCCTCCTCCATTCACATTTCTCCTAAATGCGAGAAAGGTGAAGGGAGAAGAAGTCCATTACCGCGAACTTTAAGAGCTGTAACTAGATGTGGATCTGTCGCCTGAATTGACTCGGCAGCTACATCGAGCGCATGAACACCAACGCTGCAGCTTAGAGGACATACGAGTCCGAGTGTCCTGATTCGAAAAGGGGAAGAAGACTGAATCTCCGGCATGGAGACACCGTAATCGCGGACAATTTAATTCCTTTGACTGAAGACAGCATACCCAAAGCCGTCAACGATAAAAGGCAGCGAAATCTCAGGCTCGAACCGTCCATGGGTCGCCGGCCTGTTAAGTAAGTCAGAAGTAAGTAAGTAAGAAGGTATAGGCTTCACTAGTTTTATAAAGAACTCTAATTTGTGCAGTTTGTTGTCACCGTACCTTAGGGCTAAAAATGTTTGACACACATCAATTATAATCAATTATAATTTCACTTCATCCAAGGAGTAGTAAATGATATGGTTGCTGTGTGTTCTTTAAAATGGGGGGGCAAGAGTGGTTTTGAAACTGATCGACACACATGATGGAGGTTGCAGGAACGATAGTAACGATATTGTGGTGCACATTTTATGTAAATGTATTGTGAATATGTGAATTTATTCATTAAGTAGCACTAAAGCCCATAAGAGACTTCTCTCACGAGTAGAAGGTTTGGCCGACTCCGCAGATGAAAAGTTTTATTAATTTTTAATGTTTGAATGCTTTTAGCGACTCGAAAGAGGTGGTGGCGTAAAAAAATGCGAGGTGTGACGTCTGGGAATCTTTGCATTGAATTACTTTGCTCAGCAAGTTTAACAGAAGAAGCCGAAAACTTTTTTCCGGGTTGTACAGTAAGACAGCATTTAGTTAAAAATTATTATTATTATTCTCTATTTGTTATTTCTATGAGTCTATTTAGAGCAGCAAACTGAAAAATGGTTGAAGTCGAACAAAGCTGTTGTAGCGGACGGACTGTCCGCAGAACTGTTTAAAGCAACTGCAAATGACCTGGTTGGGCGCATGCACCAGTTCAACTGTAAGAGATGGTCGGAGGAGTGCAATCTCAGCGTCGCTTATCTGGTGAAAAATGGAGACCTCTTTGACTACGCCAACTATCTAGGGATCAGTCTCCTTAACATCGTGTCCAAGATCGTCTCTGCCGTATTTTGCGAATGCCTGAAACCGTGTGCAACAACCAAATAGGTACTCATCAGTGTGGTTTTAGACCAGGGAAGTCCACCATTGGCCAAGTCTTCACATTAGATTTCAGCAGATTTTGGAAAAGACCCAAAAAGGGCAAGTCAACAAGCATCACCAACTCGTCGATCTTAAGGCCGCATATGACCCCGTTTTCGAGGTTATTCACCTGATCAGTTGTTTGAACATGTTTTAGCAGACAGATAACTGACTGCATTTTTCTTTATATTTTCAAAACAGTGGTGCACAAAAGAGCTCATAAAAATATTTCTTACACTCGTCAAATTGTGTGGAATGACGGTGGAGAATTCCCGCTGCTCCGTCAAGTCGGGAATGAACTCATCGAGACCCTCAATGTCAAAAAAGGATTTAGACAAGGCGACGCACTGTCATGTGACTTCTTAAACATCTTCCTTGAGAAGATCATGCGTAACTCACAAGTCAATACCAGAGGCACCATCTTCCAAAAGTCCGTTCAATTTCTAACTTACGCCGACGATATTGAGGTGATTGGACGAACACAGCGAGCCATCAATGAGGCGTTGGCATTAAGACGGAAGCGGCTACAACGGGTCTGGTTGTTAATGAGGGCAAAACGAAATACATGCTGTCATCAAGGAAGGACGCACAACATCGACGTCTCAGAAAGAGCTGCACACTAGGCAGCAGAAACTTCAAGGTAGTCAAGGACTTTGGCTTCGCGAGACAACAACATCAGCATCGAAATCAGACGCAGAATCACTCTTGTCAATTGCTGCTTCTTTGGGCTCAAGAGACAATTGAGTAATAGAGCCCTGTCTCGAAGGACTTAGCTGGCTTTGTACAACAGTTTTATCATCGTCGTCCTCTACAGCGCGGCAACCCGGACGTTAGTAAAAGCGGATGAGGCAGCCCTTATTCATTTCGAGAAGAAAGTTTTGCGTGCTATTTTTGGCCTTGTTTGCGTTAATGCCATCTGGAGGAGAAGATATAACGACGATCTTTATAGGCTGTACGGCGGCATGCGCCTTATAAGTCTTTGGACACAACACTTAAGATGACTAGGTTATGTAGAGTGTATGGACTTCACCGTTTCGGCTAGAAAAGTTTTCGAGTCACAGCTATTGGGGCAGGAAAACGTAACACCGGACCCGTTTTAACTTTGAGCCACTACAGACCTTAAAATTTGGTGTCAAAAAACACATATTTCAATCTTCCTTACTATAAGTGATGGCTTTTTATAAATCTTAATAAATTGAATAATAAGTGACACTCCTGACTTTGCAATGAAATGTGGCACAAACAGACTCAAAGACTATTCAATTTTGAGACTTCATTGCAATACACACCTTCAAACGAATTGAAAATTGTTCAAAAATGTATCGTCGCTGGTAATGAGGTCGGCAAAGAGTTAAAGACAACCTCAGAAAGATGAAACGATTGTAGATATTAATTTCTGTAACGAATGACACTCTTGACAAGCCAACGCTTTCGTGACAAGAACAATTAACATGTTCCCCGCCAAGCTACATACTCCTTCCACTCTTCACCAACAAAACATCAAAACGTATCTTTTTGACTTTGACATTGACATTGACACTTCCGAACATTCCAGATCACATTGGAATGTCATTCGCTTCCATTAGCCAGAGCAAACACAATCGGCCTACCCCCAAAATACTGTTGCCCTGCAGTACACAAGCGACGACCACTGGTAATTATCATTTGTTGACAGGCACTTTTAATCGGTTGTTTGCCTTTAATTTTATCCACCGCCAAGCCCACCGACCGCGACAAACAAACAACTTCACGTTTTCGAGAACGCAATTGAAGAGAAAGAAGAAATTCGCAATCGGCTCACCGCCGTCCTATTTTAAGACATTACTCATCGAGCAACGGCCAGCGGGAGGGCGCTGTATTTTTAGACGAGTTTTGACACCCTTCGATGAAGTGCCGAAGTGAGGTTCGATGAGGTCCCCCCCACCCGCGTACCGTGGCCCCAGCGAAATTTGACAGCCAGAGTAGGAGCAGACACGTTGGCAATCGCTCAAAGGCCTATTTTCGGCGAACGATTTACGGCTTGACTCACTGCCCTGCAACTGCGGTGATTAATTTCGAACGAGAACCAACGCATGACAGTTGCATAATCATCCCACATCCGCGCTTCACATCTGCACTATTCCGCGCTCCCACAGTGTGGAGGAGAGGTTGTCGGTTATGACGTCTGCAGCGACACTGACGTTTGTTTTGACAGTAGTGTATTTGTAACCACTAAAATTGATTGGGAAATTTACGTTTTTGCACCGAATTTTCTTTGGGATCTACCGTTGGACAGCGCACTTCACCGATCGTATAGTCGATAAAAACTGACGACGACGACGACGGCAACGGTAAGAGAACAATTGGCTCGAAAGAAGTGCGAGCTAGATAGGGACGGAGCAAGGCAACAGGAAAGAGACAACGGGAGCAACGGATTTTTATTTAGAATGCAGTCGCGTGTTGTTTTCTTGCGGTACTACAGCTGTCGGCATCGCAACGCCATCACCGCCGCCGGTCGGATGTGGGGGCATGAAAAGGGGGCGGCGGTGAGTGTAAACAAACTTCAGAGATAGTCGCTTCGAAATTCTCACGGAATAGAAGACAATAGCGCTATCGAAGCGCTGAGAGTCACCGGCATAGTCTAGGTTGTTTACCCGAAAGTGCTGTCTAGTTGGAAAATTTTCGCTTGAAATACGTTTAGACGCGGAAATTGTCGAAGGGGGCGGCCTTTCGTGCCAACATATTTGACTTCGGTTCGACATGGCTGGGGAATGTGTTCGTCGGGGGGCCGACAGGAAGATGCTCCCGATGTACAATGTGAATTGGCAATTCACCTTAAAATGATTGGGCGCTGCCCTATTTCGCTAAATTCCGCGAAGAGGTGAATCACTCATTCGCTTGGGTGGCGCGAAGCGCTTTCAATTAAGATTTCAAACATTTTTGAAAGAGCTTGTGATGCACTTAATTCATAGGAATGTCTTTCTTTTGTAAAATGTTGTTGTCTTGTGTATTGTGATGAATTTGTATTTCAAGGGAATCTGATGAGTGGTATGGAGCTGATAGTCGGGTGATTTTAATAAATCCATGAATCTCACGTAATTTTGATGGGAATAACTTCTGATTCAAGGCCTTGTAGGAATGCCCAACTTTGACTAAATTGGAAAATTATGGATATTCACGAAATGGCATCTAGGATGGAGGAGGAGACACACGTCGTACGACAGGAAGGTAAGACGGAGAAAATAAAACTAACCAGGATGAAACTCATGGACAACCGGTTGTAGAGGAGTTGCAGTACACCGGAAGAATGGTGGCACCCACTGGTGCAATCGAACGGAATACGGCTAAAAAATTCTACAAGGGAACACCGGCATTCAGTATGCTGCTTTAAATTTGGTGCATCAATGTAATCACTGATCAGTATCAACACCAAACTGAAGCTGTTCCCCATGGATGAGCTATCTGTGCTTTAGTTTGTATGCAGGTTGAGGAGATGGTTCGCCACTGTTACGAGAAAGTCACAAGTGTTGGTAAACAAATTACTAACCACCATATTTGCCGGTCTGCCTCGATCTGATCTCAAATGAACAAATTCTTGGGGAAAGGAATCAGAAACCAGTAGTCATCAGTAAACAAAGACGCAAGTGGCAGGGGTTGTTATGCGATTAAGACCTCTAACTAACATAGAACGGCTAAGAAACTGATTTGTCAAAAAACGTCAGATCGTTCCAGAGGGAAGGGCTGCAGTTGGAGAATGTTCTTTATTTTTTGAGTTTGGGAAACACTGCACTGGAGCACTCAGACTCAAAACTTGTCCTTTGTACTACCAGGCAGTAATCTGCGTTTACTGTCATTTTCTGGTTTTCCGAAGAAAGACCAGCAGGCGCTGCTTTGATAAAGAGCTTAGGTTTTCAGCTCCCATCCCATCAGCGTCACACAGCCGCCATCTGATACGAGCAAAGGCGGGACATTGACAGAGAAAGTGCTCTGAGGTGCCTCCACCTTCTCCACAGGCGTCGCAAAGGATGCCTTCACTTAGTCCAAGTAGACTACGGTGCTTGGCGAAGGTGAAGTGTCCCGTTGGTACGGCGACAAGTTTTCTGCACTGTGTAGAGATAACAGAAAAGCCGCGGATTTCTTGCTGACATTCGGGAGCATGCACTTGGTCAACCTGCATTCTGGAGAATCATGCCATCTCTGGTTGTGGTGTTGGGATACCCAGCTGTCGACGGAAGCCCTAACCAAGGAAGCGGGTAGTCCCAAGATTGGTTCGGGCCCAAAAAAAGCCTCTTCAGAGTTCATTAGAAATCTCCTTTGCCGTGATCGCGTGATGTCCCGGGACCCACACAAGTCTTAGCGAATTTAGTCTGTCGACCGAATTAAGGGAGGACTTGAATTCCAGAACTATCTTAGAAGTACTTAATGGTTTGAGTAAGGCCTGAATCACAGCTTGGCTGTCGATGCAGACGCAAAAACTTCGCCCCCTTCCACCTGTTCTTCACAATATAGCTGGTGGGCATTAGGATCTCAAAAGCATAAGGAGAATTTTACGAAGCATTTTTAGAAATAGAACCTGATAGACGTGATTGGGAGCCACACGGAAATACAAGATTTAAAGAAAAATAATTATCAGGTGCTGCCCCCTTACAATATGAATTGGTTCATGTTTTAAACGGCTTGCAGCTTGTTTCCGGTTGCCTGCCACCCCTTTTTCACACACGACGGGTTGCGTTTTCCTGCTTCGCATAGGGGTTTGCATTTTACCTTTGAAAGCCACAATGTCGACTATTCACAAACGGTGTGTTCATAGAATGTTTTCCGTTCTATAACTGCAGGCGATTTGAAGTTGCCGACCATGACCTGCTATCCAAGCCTAGCACCCCCTCCCCCCACCCCGCCGCCACAATTCTTGACAAATGTACGTATAAAGTTGAAGGCGACATTGTTGACTTAAGGTCGAAGTTCAAGTTAAGAAAGATATTGAATGGTTGTCTTTTCCCTTATTTCTTACACACGTGTGAATTTTGTCATTTTAACTAGAATAGTCAAATTTGAACTTTCAAAGGTGGCAAGTGGGTTGAGTACGTAGCACGACATTTTTGTGGATTTTAATGCGACTACGGGTTGCAATCTTAAATCCACCTATCACCTATCAATAATAACAATTGGGTGGCACTACAGCCCACAAGGGACCAGGATCTACAACAACTACTCGTGTGGTACAGTTCTCTCACTAGTAGAAGGGACCTACAGTTGCATGCCGACTCCGAAAGGCGAGATTTGAGAAGCTTTTCATAGACAATTGGTACTCTTTGAGTTTTGTCAGCAACTTGAAAGAGGTGATGCCGTGAAAAAATGCGAGCTGTCCCGTCCGGAAGTCGAACCTAGACTTTCTGCGTGGCGGTCGACGCACTTACCACAACGCCACGGCGACCAATCACCTAGCACGCTCAAGATATTTAACTTTCCAGCACCCAGTTGGCACCCCTATTCCAGAGAAATTCCAGAGTAATCAGCTGTAAAATTGATGAATTTTGATACTTTGCGATGAACGCACAGTCACAAAACAGAAATCAGCTGTATCGGTCGTCCAGAATGACGTACACTCTTCTTTGTTCCTGTGTGTACAAAATTTATTAAAAAAAGAACGCTGTCAACAGCTCCAAAGAAGCAAGAGCCGAGGAAATTGACAGTCTATTTCTAAGTGGTTTGTGTCCGAAACAAAAAACAAACAAATTTAATTTAATCCTGTTGACAAAAATCAAAACAACCACACAAACAACCTTGACAATGAACTCAATTCAAACATTCATCCTCGTTTTCTGTGCAAATCAAAGTTAGAAAATTCGAATACATATCAAAGTCGGAAAATCTCTCAACAAACAGAAAAGTGAAAACAAAGTCGTTTGCTGTCACATTCTGCGTCGGCTTAAGTGCTGAATATGAATTTTTCCAAAAAATTCAATTAACGACCTTACGCCCACGCATTTGAATTTGACTTTTAGTCGAAAAAGTCGTGGACAGCACAAACTGGCTCCAAAGTCAAATTCCCTCCACGCCCCCGAGTGTGTGTGGACATTGACACATGCCACCGACACACAAGGAAGGCATCTTAAATTATTTATGAAGTCCAAAAATAGCTGAACGAACATAATTCGCTTTTCATTTCGCTCACCGGTCATCGCGGCAAGCAATTGCAGAAATGAGGAAAACTCTGGTTCGTTAAACAATGATTAATATGGGGAATTGAAGCGTTTGACATTTGATAACAATTCGTAAACAGACGATAGCCAGCTATTCTTGGCGCAGCTCACTCTATTTGACTCTCTGAAAACTACAAAGTTTCGTTTTCGACGGTGACAAGGGTGAAGTGTGTTTTTGATATCTTCAAGATACATGTGTTTTAAATTGAAATGTACTCTCGGTGACTGTGGAGGTGAAATGCGAGTAGAACAGCCAATTTGGCTGTTGCCATGTGGAACGGACTTCAATCGACAGATGGGGAGATTTATTTGTCAGACAAGTGCGCAATTTATGAATTTGAATTCGAAAGACAGTGGAGGGCAGATACGAACCGAAGAAAGTGCGTGTGATAGAAATGGGAATAAATCAATTTGTTGGACTTTAGAAAATGGCTCTTGAAATTTAGAACGCAATTGTTTATCTTGTTAAATTTTTGTGTGTGTCTGTGACACTGTCATGTCTTCTAAATGTATAAAGCGACTTTCTTGAATGGAATTAAATGTATTTCACCCAAGGAGGAATGTAAGGATGAAAAGGTGGATGATTGGGGGTTTGTGATTGGTAACCGAATTCATAAAGTGGGGTCGAAAATAACAAGTTTAGCCCAGTTTTGATGGCAGGGTAGGCAAAAAATACAAGTTTTCTCTCTTTTTGAAAATGCAATAAGATTAAAAACATTGAACTTTTCCCATTCTAAGTAGTAAACATTCCTCTTACTTATGAAGTCTAACATCGTTTAAGTGACTGCCTAGTTTCACAGATGGTTTCTCTCTGTAGTTCACATAGAACGTGGACGGCAGGGGCTCTTACGGCTTGAATCGTAACCGGGTTCTTTGCATAACATCGATCCTTCGCATATCGCCACACAAAAAAATTGAACAAAGTGGTCAAGTCGGAGTTTCGAGGCTGCCAAATACCATCTCCAAAACTTATGTGCCGTAGAGGGTAAGTGCGTCGACCCGCACGTCGAAGGTCGAGGTTCGATTTTCGGACATTCACGGCATCATCTTTTTCGAGCTTTTGACAACACTCAAAGAATACTCTTTGTCTATGGAAAGCTTCTTAAATCTAGGCCCTCGGTGTTGGCAAAAAACTGTAGGTCCCTACTACTCGTGAGAGAACAGTAGCACGCACCACGCGAGTAGTTGTTGCAGAATATAGGCCAAGATCCCATGTGAGCTATAGTGCTACTCAATTATTAAGACACTTTGGAAGTACATTTTCAACATTTCCAAACCTTGTTTAAGCCTAAAGCGCCTTATTTCCCTCCGTGGAACTATGATACTGACTTTCTGTTAACATTTTCAGTAGAAAACAGTTGTCGATGTCAAAATGAATCATGTAACACAAGTGGTCAAAAGCAACCGACCAACCCCAGAGTTCGAAACATAATACAATATAATGTAAGTTAATTTTAAGATTTAAACCGAAAAAAAAGGAGGCCGAAATGCATATTATCTATTAAGTCCAAAACTTGAACAATTAGCCTAGGGCGTCCTCTGTTGCGTTGTCCCAATGGCAGCAGTGGTGTCCATACGCTCTAAAGGGCCTAGCCATTTTAAGCGTTGTAAGACGACACCAATATACGAGTACAACTGTAAACAACTTGACAACAAAGTAGAAATAGTCCTTAACCTAAGATAAGGAAAACAAAGTAACGGTACATTTTTGGTTCACTGTAGTTGAAAAAAAAGGACAAAATTGATTAAGGCATTCTGAGCTAAAAAGGTTTTGGGTTGTTGGCCGAAAGCTTTAAAATAACATTGGAATCTGGAAAATCCGAGTTTTGGAGAGATAGTTTAAACTATGCGGCTGCCAAACATTTCCTTCTATAAATCAATTGTGACACAAGCTGTCTGACATATTGCGCCGTCTACGTGAAACCACGGATCATGCGCATTATGGCTCTTCATTTGATGAATGAAAATTGCCATTAAAAGCGGTAACCATTGACATTCTGGTCAGCAATGTTTTCAAAGAAATACGGAGAAATTATTCAAGAAAAAACTATAAAGCATAAAGTACATTAAAGTGTACATTCATTGGAGAGTTTCCGGATGTGATAGATTTATGTTTAAACCGAAGGCAATAAATAAAAGCAATAAATTTAATTGAACGCGAGTATCACAAATCTATTTCAACTTCTAAAGGCACGCTAACGTGTTATTGCCTGAGGATGGACCACGCTGCTTATGTATAAATAGTGCGTTGGAGTATGAATGTTTGTCGGTTTACGTATTTTACTTAAATATTCGGTGTCCGGATTATTTTACATGAAATACTTATTTTTATTGCATATAAGGAATGGTTTTGGAAAAAAAAACGAAACCTTATTTGTGTGAGTAAGTCTCGTCTTGTTTTCACGGTTGTCTTTCTTTTCATGGTTGATGCCGCATATTTGGTTTGTATTTCAGAGGCACAAAATTGAAAAAAAAAAACAATAGTGGTTGAAGCAAAAGTGATTCTTTTGATACGAGTCTACCACTAATACTCGTAATAACCCGGATCATGAACACAATCTATGCTGATGAAACCAGGTCTCTGAAGATCCCCAAGAATCTTCAATATTGGTGCGGAACTAATTATCAAGCATTGGGATATGACAAAGAATTTGATGCGAATATCAAACTTGAACGAAAAACCCAAATCATATTTAAGCGACAACTGTTTAACATTTGTTTACAATTTTAATTGCATTGAGCCACAATACTTAGGTACCCTGTTAGAAAAATGTCATGGTCAATATGCGACGCCACATTGATAATCAAGTTTCAATCAAATGACAGTGATGACAGTTCACAGTGTAGGCAATTACTGTCACAATAATTAAACACTGAAGTAAACAGTTTCATAAAGACTCAACAGCTAGCGCAGTTATCTGTTCTCAATCAGATTGGTTATGATAATTTTGTTTTTATAACCAACAAACAAGCATTCTTATCGGCGACACTTAACTCAGTCCCTGAATTTACTGACCCTCCCATGAATTCTGATAAGGCAGCGTTGTAAATAGATTGCAGGCAAACGCGTGGGGTAACAAAGACCTTAAATAATTGAGAAAGCGAATCAAAGCGAATCTTTCAAATCTTTAAAAAAAAAGAAATAATGAAATGAAAAAATGTCCATCCTTTGATGGACGCGGTATTAGACATTAGGTCATGCGGAAGTTGAGGACAACCAAAGCGCGGCGCTTCTTACAAAGGCGGCCGGGACTGAAAATTGATTGTTGTATCCAACGTCCATAACAGATCATTCAGCAAGTCCCGGGATATATTGGGCGGACTTATTGAGTAATGTGTAAAAAGAAAGAAAAGTGTCCAACTAAGAGTTTGTTTTATCGTGCGCCAACTTACAGACATTCTTATTAACAGCAGGACGCATTACGATTTTGGGTCCAAATTAGTAGGCCCTTTATATCTGAAACCCATCTATTTAAACTCGAAAATCCATATTTTTGAAACTTAGTGATTAAACCGAAATCTTACGTTCGATCTCCTCCTTCTTCCAAAAACTCGGCGAAAGACCGCTTAGAAGAATGAATATACTCACAAAGGACTAAGTCGCAGGCAGGTTCATTGTTATCACAAACCCATGAACAGAGTGTTGTCTTGTCTTTATACGAAGTCGGATAACAAAGAAAACGTGAATGATGAATCATCGATAATTGGAATTATAAATTTCCCAACAAATACCATCAATCAAGCATCCGCACCAATTAAAAGCGAATTCAATTAAAGACCCCATTCATCTAGTTTATGTGGCAACTGTCAGACCGAATTAATTAGAACTTTGCATGTTACAATCTGATTAACAAAAAATCCCTCCGCCCACAAAAAGCGTCAAAAATTGAGTTCGATTGCTGCGTAGTCTCAGCCAGGCACAAATGACATCACAAGGACACGTCAATGGGCGCTGTCTGCTCCCTCACATCCGCACTCTGTGTGTGTTCCTTGTTAATGATCTTTTCTCACAGAAACCGAACAGAAAAGAGGAAAGAGACAACGTCTTTGTCCCCTGCATCTACGCCATAGGTGCAGACGATGTTTTCGAATCAATTTTCCCCACAGACCACCGGCTGTCTTGTTTCGAGGCCGATAGATCTCACTGCCTGCTCTCCTCGTTAATTGCTTATTTATGCACAGAGTCGAACAGAGCAGACCCCGAAAACACAAGGCAAATGCATTTGGATTCGCTGGTCGTGGCCGAGACACAGAGGATAGGCGCCGGCGAGGGTCAACAATTTACGAAAAATGCACAATTCCATGCGTGAGGCAAATAGATGCAGGCGAGAAACGAGACAATTTCCTGGACCACAGCCAGGTTTCACACAACAAAAGCCGTAATTTCGAAGCTGCCAGACAAGAGTGCGTTCATCTTTCCGAATGACGGTGCCTTCTCTGCTGTTCGGTGCCAAAACGGAAAGCGAGTAAATTTCGCGCTAATTTTCCTCTAGTTCAATCAAAACGCATTCAAACGGCAGCAACTGCGATAAGGGGGCTAATAGCGAGATAAGGCTCAAACCCACGCCGCAGTCTAAATATAGACAGGCAGTGTTTCGGTGATAAGCCGACCGCCCGCTCGCACGGAGATAAATTCCTGAAATGAATGTTCTTGCCTTGATGACAGAAAATCGATTCGCCGTTGACCTTTGGAAAGCGTATTAATAGTTAAGCGGGCGACTATCGCCTGAGACACGTATACGACGGCAGTAACGGTAGCATGAAGCTGATTCCCGATATATTGGGTTGAAGTTAATTTGTTTGTCGATGCGATTGGCTTGGCTTTACGACTTTCCGATCGATCAGGGTGATGCATACAAAGTTGCGACTTGCGAGGTAGTAGTTGAATATGTACGCAGCGTTTTTGTCTTTGAGGCTACGTAACGAGGTTTGCTGACGTGAACGCACAATGAATTTCTGCAAGTCCACTTTCGACTGATGGATTTGTTCGAATTTTGTGTAGAAATTTCAAATAAGTGCGTTTTTGAAAGTTAAGCTTGCCATTCATGTTACTTTTGACAGAAGGACTTTAAAGCTCTGCAGATTGCTGTATACATTCGCGTGTAACGATTTTTTTCAGGGGATTGTATTCAAATTTAAGCTGATTGTGATGGATATTCTATCCACGAGTGTAATCTGTAATACTTCGGTTTCTTGTGCGCCTATTGACCTCTTCTTCTACTTCTTCTTGTGGCGCTACAGTCCGGGGTGGACCAAGACCTCAACCAACATTCTTCTCCAGTTAGCACAAGCTCTCGCCAGCTATCTCCAATTGCGCACTCCAAGTTGGTGAGGTCCTTCTCCACTTGTGTGCGCCATTTGAGCCTAGGTCGTTCTCTGTTGTGTTGTCCCAATGGCTTGCATTTAAAGACCTTTCGGGCTTGAGCAGTAGTGTCCATACGCTCTACATGGCCTAGCCATCTTAAGCGTTGTATTCGAAGACTCTTGAGGCGCGTATCGCTGTACAGCCCATAGAGTTCGTCGTTAAATTTCCTCCCCCAGATGTCATCGATGTAAGTAGGACCAAAAATCGCATGCAAAGGTTTTCTATCGGAAAGACTAAGGGCTTCCTCATCCGCACTTAGTTACGTCCAAGTTTCCGCGCCAAGTGAAGGGACTTTTGGAAGATCGTACCTCTAGTGTTGACTGGTGGGTTACGCACGATCTTCTCAAGGATGATGTGAAAGAAGTCACATGACAGTGCGTCGCCTTGTCTATACACCCCTAGATTAGCCAACTAAAAGTGGATGAAACTTTGAAAATCGTCCTAAAACAAACAATGCGCACTCTTTGTTGACGGAAAGTTACAATGGAATAAAGGTCTAACCTTTTGTTTATGAACATTTACCACCAACTTGGCTCCGAGCCGTGTACTTTCTTGTGATGATTTTGGCCATTTGAACTTTGAACATTGAACATTCTTTGAAATTATGATTGTTGTCAGGTTTCCTTACTGAGTGATAGGTAAGCAAGATTTTAACCAGAGTACCCTGGTTGACATACGGATACGGATGACATGTGGTTCCAGCTGATAGCTTCTTCGACTGACAGAAGCAACTTGCCCAAATATTTATGTTTCTTAAGGCTATCGCCTCATCTTTGAATTCGAGCCATTGGCACAAAGCACGAGAGAACGGCCTAGGCTGCGATGGCGCACACAAGTGGAGTGGAGGATCTCAACAAACTTGGAGTGCGCAATTGGAGGCAGCTGCTTAAGAGATCGTGCTGGCTGGTGGAGCCCAGGTTTGTCCCGGACTGTACTACCAGTAAAAGAAAAAGAAGGCTATCACCTCATTTGATTCTTGACAGAACTAACAAAGTGCTTTAAGTGCTAACCCAAAATTCAAAAGGTGTTCACTTAGTCCAGAACGGCCTGGTGTCAAGTTAGAAATAATTTTTAATGAGGATCGAAAGCTTATTCCGATTGTTTTGTTGTAGGGTCTTAATGGCCTGCCTCATGCAACGAGCTTGATTGATTCCTTTTATGGGTATTCTTCTTTGAGATTACTGAGACCGTGATTTTCTATTGCGCAGAATGATGTAGGGCATTTACAAGGGTCTGTTGTCACTTTCCTGGCTAGGATTAGCAATTTCGTTGTTCCTTCATACCGAATGGTTAGGTTTCCACAGGAGTCTTATTATGTTTCCCCTACCCATCTCTCTAAGTCTCTGCGGGTATTCAAACACGAGTTTTGATCTGACGATGAAGAAATCTAGTTCGAGGATGGATGGTAAGGCCGTTTTTTTTTACTTCAGGAATGACAGAAAAATGCTTTCTCTTCATAGCTCTTTTCATTCGGGGAAAGTAAAGATAGTCCCAGCCTAAGGATGTTTAACTAAAGGGGTGGACATAGGAGAGCAGCCATTTTATTTATGCATTAGCGCACAAAGAGGGCTTTGTGAACAGTCGGAGAGACACTCTCTTCATCATCAAAGTCGCTCTAGGACCTTTCACAATTTCTTCAATAGGCCGTCGTATATATTGTAGACACAATGGACCAGTTGTCACGTCTGAGCGCTTCAGTTCCATTCTTTCGCTGTTTTGCCTATTTCTTTCAACATTTTCACCGGTAAAGGCTACAAACCGAGGTTTGTAGTAAATTGACACTTAACTCAAACATTTGAATTTTCGCATTTTCATCATAATTGTTGTCGTGGTGTAGTGTGTAAGTGCGTCGACTCACACGCTGAAGGTCAAGGTTCGATTCTAGAAATGAACGCCTCGTATTTTTCCACGACGCCACCTCTTTGGTGGTGCTGACAACAATCTAGGGAGTCTATGAAAAGCTTGTCAAAGCTCGCAGTTCGGCGTCAGCGAAAAACGGTAGGTCCTTCTACTCGTGAAAGAACAGTAGCACGCACAACACGAGAAGTTGTTGTAGAAGTTAGACTCTGGCCCCTTGTGGGCTGCAGTGCCACTCAGTTACTTATCATAATTGCTTGTATGCCACGATTTTGAAGAAAGAAACAAAAATTTACTGGTGCTTGCTGTTTTCTAGAATTGCATACACGCCCGAACCGCATGAAACTTTATTAAACGACCACACTTAGCTTATTGCACCGGGAATGGTGACACTATACGTCTCTAGCGTCAGAACTCGATACTTCAAAAGTTCATTCCACCACAACAGCAGTTCGGTTTCTTTTGAGTATCATCATAGTTAATTGAAATCAAAACCTCTAGCCTACTTCTACTCCCTAAATGAATCAGAATTTGTAAAAAATGTCATGACCTTGTTCTTAAGGCTTGTTGCAAAAGCCCAGTCTCATAATTCATACACACAAGGAAGTCCCCAGTCTGTCTGTCCACTGGAGTACGTAAGCAAAGGCCGATTCCAGCCTCATCCAAGCTTAAGTAGGGCATAACGGAGAGGTAAACTCGTAAAACCGTCCGCCTGTCCGCACAAAGTGCCAAAAATAAAACCTCTGTCATGCGTTCGGAATAAATTTATCACTGAACCGAGATGCTATCGCATAAATTCCTTTAATTACCGCCGAAACAGCTGGTGGCGCAGATAAAGCGATCGGAATTTCTGCAGTGTACGTAGATTTTGACATCGTTGCTAACCGGATTTGCCCAGCTTTGCACCTACAACACTTGAAACAATATTGTGAACTGAAGGAGATTGAATTTATGTTTGACGTGATTGATTATTTTGAAGATTTGAAAGATTAAATCGCCCGTCGTCTGATTAAGTGAATTTTTTGAATATTTTTGTGACAGATGTGAGTTGCGTAGACTACTTGGCATCGTCTGCTCCAACTACTGACACGATATGAGAACGAAAAAAAAAGTGTCATGTGTGGAGGCAGCAAGTAAGGTGATGGTTTGAAACCAAATGCCAACATGGTCTGGATCAATTTCAAAGTTATCCAGAAGATTAAATTTCATTGACCATAATATACTGCTGGTAAACGACACGCGAGTTGGTCTTGAATGGTGTTCATCTTTTCATTTTCTTCGACAATTAGTTGCGTTTTGTTGTTTGTAAAGAACTGTAGATGAGACGATCATACGTACATTCAATTGGCGGCCCATAACTAACATAAAGTATGGCCACCATCTGGCTGGGGTTAATCGAATTAATTTCACAATGGCTTTCATTTTCTTCCCACTCAGCGGCTAGAATGCTGTGTGACTCAAGGCGAAAAAAAGTAAAGCAAACATAAGCAGAGATCGGGCCATTCAGCCAGGCATTTCACCATGTTGCATAAGTTCAACAGCTTCTCTTCACAATTATTTTAGGATACACTGTGCATTTTGGTTTGATAACCCATTCGAAACGATTTTGGCAAGAAGATACATTTGGGTCTGATTTCTTAAAATTGGTACAGGATAGGATACAGGGAAGGCGTGGTAGGACTAAACACAGAAGGCAGTATCTTTTTCAAATTAGTACAACTGCGGTGGTGGTTGTGCTGTAATGGGTTAGTGCGTCGACTCACATGTGAAGGTCCAATGTTCGATACCCGAACTGAACACCTCTTCTCCACCTATTTCGAGTTGCTGGCAACACTCAAAGAGTACCAATTGTCTATGAAAAGTTTGTCAAATCTCGCAGTTCGGCATCAGCCACAAACTGTAAGTTCCTTCTACTTGTGAGAGAATAAAAGCACGCACAACACGAGTAGTTGTTGAAGAAGTTAGCTTGTGGGCTATAGTGTCATTCAATTATTGCAACTGCAGGGTTTAGCAGATTCCAGTGGGTGGTCACAGACAACGTTTATGGCGATTGAAGAACGTGAAAGGTGGTCTCAAGGTCAACGAAGATACTACTAAATAAATGGTGTCGCGTAAGAATCTATACACCTTGACCATTTTAAACAGAACTTAAGTATTGGTCGATGCAATTATGGTTAGGAAGTGTTTTCACCTCGAGGCGAGCGTGAACGCAAACGAAATCTTAAAAGAGATCGATATAATCACACTTGGGAACTTCATTGTATTTCTTTTTATCCAGGCAGGCAGAGCCAAAACCAAAAATTGTACTTTTCAGGACCTATCAGCGATATTAAACGAAGAAGAGAACAATTTTTGAATAGACGCTCCTGTCCCTGAGAAAATCTAATGCGCAGGACATAACCATCTACTCTTTCAGTTGTACTAAGCCAAGGATGTGGTTCAGAAGACAAAGTACTGTCGAATGGTTTGGACATATCGAGAGCATGGACAACAATACAGGACTTAGGAAGCTCTTGAATCGCAGTCCCAGGTTGGAAAAAAAGGAAGATTGAGCCTGATTACGGATGCTATAGTTAGAGAGCCGACCTGACTCATCATTCATCTAGGACGTCTCTGGACACATAGTTATGGGGACTTTACTTATGTTAGCTGCTATCTGTTGTGCTATGACGCAAAGAACAGTAAAGGTGTTGGTGTGAGGTTTAATAGGTAAGGCGGGAGTTTTGATAATTGGAATACATTGTTGCCTCAATGTTGTCAGTGTGTACACAGGGAAGTGGCTGCGACGCCCGTGTGACAAAAGCAGGATATGAGATCTTTTATCGCATTGACTTATGACACCAAGGTTTTTTTTTATAAATGAGGCGCACTAAAGAGATTGTTAAGTACCCTTAAGTGACCAGAATTAAGTCACATCACGGGTCGAAGGTAGATGAAAGGAGGGAAGCAAAGGAGGTACCGGTGCACAATAGTTTTAAATGTCTGTGGATTGTAATGGGGGGGGGGGGGGGGGAAGTTGGGCTTGAAAAGCATTCCACACTTGTGTGATGCGGCTGAAGAACGAGTGTCTTAACTGAACTGTCGTCCGAAGGTGGACAGGTGGACTTAAGGGTGAACGGGTAGGCATTCCTAGCGAGGCACGTGTTGCGGGTAAATTCTTGAAGGGGGGAATTCAACTGACTAACTCATTAGAGTCTTTTGCTATAATAGCGATAAAATAGTGGTAATGACGCAACATTTCGTCGATGTTCTAGCGAGTCGATTGACCGCGCATTAGAATTAAGTTTTATCGGTCGCTATTAAATTGTATCTATTAGGTACAGGGATGTGTAAGGAGGTAAGGAGGAGAAGGATCAAGTTTTGGGTGGATGTACGCCTTATATATTGTTGCCAGATCAAAAGATCAAAATAGAAACATTTAGAAGCATTTTTGGCGATCTCGAATATGTGATCGTTGAGTTGATAGACACAATGAAAATGGAAAATGATTCGGTTTCAGCAACGCTAGAGCCAATGATGTATAATGACTGCTTATTTCGTGAATGCTTGAGTGACAGCGACAGTGTGGTAGCCGTAGTGGAGTAGGTAAATGTGTCGACTCACACGCTGAAGGTCTAGGATAGATTCCCGGACGGGACACCTCTCATTTTTCACGGCACCACCTCTTTCGAATTGCTGACGACACTCAAAGATTACTAATTGTCTGTGAAAAGCTTCTTCAATCTCGCCGTTCAGAGTCGTCATGCAACTGTAGGTCCCTTCTACTCGTGAGAGAACACCGCACGAATGTTTATTGTAGAAGTTAGGCCCAGGACCCTTGTGGGCTGTAATGCCACTTAACTATTATTAAGTACCAGTAGACAGCACTGGGTCTTGGAAGCATTAAATTCCGCCTTATTTTTTACCCCAATTATTGATGCTGTCACGATCGGAATTTAATGAAATAAACTGCCATTATAAGTCTATGGCTGAAGAGGAGGGTCGAGAGCTAAGTGACGCAGTTTTTGTGTATTTATGGAGCTACTTAACTGACAGTAATAGTGCTGGGAACTACGTCTCTGGGAACCAAGTCGACACTAGCAGAGTGATCAGGCTGCTAGAGTCGACTTAGTACAGACTGCCTAAAGGTAAAATTTTTGGCATTTGGCACATGAGGAAGAACTCAAGACGGTAGTTGGCGTTACCCTGATTATAGATACATTTACAAAACCCTAACTGCAGGTCATCGCGTAAACCCAAGACATATTCTGAACTTTCGAATGGCGTTGCAAGTTAACGGTATTTTGCAAACTTGTTGGTTGCCTTTGTCAGATTTAAGGAGGCGATGAAGTTCCCCACTTTTTATCACTATTTCGGCAGGCGTTGTGCCATTTTTTAAATTTAAAATGGTGCAGAAGAATTGGAAAATCTTGGCACAAATTTTGACATACACTGTGTAGGTAGGTACATAACTTAAGTGAATCGGCGGACACCTCAATTAGGTTCATGGTTTTTCACATTTTGTCCATACTGTACCGTTCAGTAGGCGACCGCTCAGCACACCCAAGGCAAGATGGTTGAATCAAGTCCATAAACTCGCAACTCGCAACAACTCGCTCCTGATAAGTTAGATTTGATGGCGGAGGATCGAGCGGCCTTGAGGTCTCTCGTGCGTGCATTGCCCCCGGGAAATGCGGGTAAAGAAAAAAATGATGATGTGCCGTGCAAGTAACTGAAGCATAAGTAAAAGAAAAAAAAAACTCAAAACATCTTGAATTGCTGTCTCAATTTCAAATAACGACAATCTACGAACAAAAGCAGAGCCGACTAGAAACGACTTAATTTGAAATTCTAAACCAATTAAGCGCCTTTCAAACAACCACTAAATTTGTAATTAATTTTCAGCGTCCGAGATTCCAAACACACGCTCGAAAAACTGTTCAACTCAACTTGACCTTGACCGAGGCAATAATTTGACCATTTTCACAGACCACCCAAGGCCGACTTTCAAGTTTCATCAGTCAGAAGTCGGGCACGATGCATCATTTTGAAACAAGAGGAATGCACGACTCAACCGGATAATTACCCACGAAAGACGAGACAATACGGAATTCAACTGCGTTCCGACTTCAAAACAAAACAGAAACCGGTATAGATTACATCACGGCATTGTTGTGATGAGAAATGCGCGCACCACTGACGTTCTCACGGTGCGATGTGTAAACAACGGCGGAGTTCTCTGTCGTTGCTGAAATCGAGATAAATTGGAGCGACTGTCTGCAAAATTCAACCCCTTCACTCTTCTTGGAGACAAGCGACAGACGTCGCTTACTTGCCTTAGAGCTGCTGGTCCCTTTCACTTGCACCGAGTGTCATCGACAATCAAGTCATTAGCTTTAATCTAAGCGAACGTCCATTTAGATGAACACGATATTCCAATTTAATTCAACAGGGTATCATCGGTAGGAGTCGCTGGTTGTGGACACGCCACCAGCTGTGCTGCTCTGTGCTGTGCTTGGCATATTTGCAGAGACAACGAACCATAGAAAGCTGCTTGGAGCTTTTCACTTTTGTTGCGCCAACTTCTATTTCACTGCCAATTCTCTTGATGACAAAGAGTTTTCATTGCAATCGATCCGGTGGACATTAATCACTCGCCACTCGGACAGGTTCATCATCCACCTGTCAGCCCAAAGGACACATCATCCTCTTGACAGGAGGAGAGGTACGTCATTTTCACATTTTGGATAGACGTCACTGAGAGGTACAAAAAAAAACAGGACTCACCTGGATTAAGGGCCATGTCCATTTCCATGTCGACGTCGAATGCAAATGTGCGAGAACCTTTCACACTTAACGCATCGGCGTAGCTTTGCATCCTATCGTCGGCCGTGGTTGCTGCCGTTGAGTTTTCCAGCTTTTGCGGATGAATTTGCACTTTTCCTTCTTCCTCTCAATTCACTTCGCCTTTTGTTTTGACCTAAATTTCACTGAATCGAATGCGGTTTCTTTCTTTCTTGTTGTTGTACACTTTGCGTTTTTTTTTTTCGTTTTCTTCGCTTCAAATGCAATTCTCACTTGTGGGTGGGTGACACTGCGGTCTGGGTAAATGCGTTTATTGTGCGTACACTTGGGTGTTGATGTAAAAAAATATAAATTTTTTCTGCGTTTTGTTTCTGAATCACGGTTAATAGCTAAGCAATGCACACTGTAAGGCCGACGAGAAAACACTGGCACTGGCTCAGTCGCCTATTGCTTTCCTCGGTGGAAGCGAGAAGCGATAAAAATTGCCAACGCAATGTGTTTTCCCTTTCTCTTAGTCGTTGTCGATTTGTTTCTTTCCATTTGTTTAGTGCGCATGAATCATGAGTGCTGCAGACTGGTTTAAGAGACATGTACCGGCCTAACATAACCTCCGGTCACAAGCAGTTGGAGGACACATATGTGAGCGATGAACCGGTTTTGTGAGAACTGGTCTGGAAGTTTAATCATCCATCGAATTCGAAGTCTGTCTGAACTAGAATTCCAACTATAGAATGGTCTTATTAGCCCTCTATTCGTATCAGAATTATTTTTTGTTATATTTCATGCATTCGATTTGGCATCACTGTGAGCCATTTGACAGGTTTTCGCATATTTCTCTTAAATGGCTGACAGCGGGAATTTTAAAAATTGTACCAGATGTACTAGATTAAACCATAAAACGTTTAAAATGAATTATATTTTACAGAGCTATTAACAGGTTTAATGAACAATGTGCTTCGTGGCTACAAATGCAAGATGGATATCCTAAAAATGGGAAAATTGTTAAAATACTTTGCAAAGCAGGGGTGGAGAGCTTGCTTTGAACAGAGTTCTCAATTCTTAAGAACAGGGGTGTAGGTGTCATGCTTCGACAGTGCTAGACTCTGATCTAAAAAATTCTTCGCATTCTTCAAGCCCAGCATATGAGTGACATATCTTCGTGCAGTTCCTTTTCTTTGCTTCCTCACGAGCTTGCGCTCCTTTGCTACAAGAGGACAAAAATCCCTCTGCCCAATCACTCAGAGAACACATGAAATTCCATTAAAATAAATAATTTATTAGCCGAAAGCTAGTGTTGAGTTTTTAAGTGTCTCACTTTCTTTTGAGAGAGTTATTAAATTTTGTAAAAATACATTTAGCTATACACGACATGTCTGCAGACGCAAAACCGCGTCCGAATCAATTGCAATAAAAATAAAAAACCGTGCTAAGTATTGCGAAACCTTATTGCGCAAGGCGACTGCCCTCCTAGGCAGCCTTACTTCTAAGGGCCTCGTCCCCCTCATTCGACGGAGTAGTGTCTCTGCCTCCAGCCGTCAGCACACTACTTCCACTGCGGGCACTGCTGCGACTGCTTTTGCTTCGATTGCGTGCCCCGTGCCGTTCATACCGCCACGTCGAGCAAGACTCAGCGAATTGATCTTCCACCGAGGCACCGTCCTCCTCGTCCTTGCTCTTGCGATCTTCCTCATCGAACATCCAATCCCGATCCTTTGTAATCCTTGTGATGTTCATTAGAAGGAACTCCTTGTCCTTCGCCTCGAGGTAGAGCATGTCCTTCAGCAATTTCACCATGATGCCGCGGGCTTGTGATTTCGAACGCAGGTAGTACACAATCACCATCATGGTGAGGAGGATGCCACCGACTACGGCGGGCCGAATGAGCGTCATAAGGGCACGCCAAACCCAGTGATTCTGCTTCAGCTTCAGCACGCCGTCGATGAAGATCTGGAACATGAAGTCGTAGTCGCGGAACGGCCCACACTTGGGACTCACCGGCACTTGGGTCATGATGTAGCCGAGAGTTATAATGACACCGAGCAGCGACAGGAACATGAACACCAGGTAGAGGGTTTGCGTTTGTGCGGAGCGCCACATGTGATTGGGGGACTTGCAGAGATAGATGAGAACGGTCTTCTTGATGTAGAACATGAGGGCCATCTTAATGACGAGCACTAGGACAAGGAGCGGTGAGAAGAGCAGACCCACCCACAGTAGGGTCTGGTTGAAGACCAGGCCGAGGCTGTTCTGTGATATGTCGAAGCTGGGCTTCTGCACTTTTGGCCAACGGCGGCTAAAATGGGAGTAATGTGATTAGAGAGCGATTCGGCTGCCGAGAGACGGCCAACTTACGTCACCACGGTCACTCGGAAGACGTCGATGAGGGGCATCACGAAGATGTTGATGAAGAAGTCTGAGATAATGAGCCGGTAGATCTCCTGCCCAATTGATGTCTCCCAGCACTGAAAGAAAATGTCCGTCAGTCGCCTGGTCTATGGGAGAAGACGCCTACTCACCCCTTTGTAGTTCTTGTTGAGCCAGAAGAAGACCAGCACCCCGATGATGACGCCTTCCAGGAGGAAGGTGCGCACGAGAGTTACATGGAGGGTCCTCCTCGGGGACCGATAGTCCTCCATTCTGAAAGTAAACTGATCATCAGATGCCTGTGGGGACTTGAGATTGAGGAACGTACTTTCCAATCCAAGAGAAGAACGCCTGCAGAACCAGCATCGAAACATTCACCAGAGTGGCTACGTACAACGACGTCCAGGGCGATAGCACCTTCTCCTCGCCATAGAACTGAGGAAGAAATCTGAAAGCTTGCGGCGAAGGATGCAATCGTCGCACTCACCTTCAGAAGGATGTAGATGGCTGTGCCCAATCCAGCAATCAACGCGACAACCAGGAGGTGAGCGGCGATTTGACCACAGAAGATCCAAATCTTCCAGAGCCGAGGAATGTCATCCTTCGACTCGCCCATCTCGCTGAGGACCTCCTTCAGCTCCGTGAAGATAGCCTGGTGCTTGAGACTAGCCGCCTTGCTGTTCGAAATCCCAAAGTCCCAGGAGCAGAAGATCTTGTGGGCGTACATGCTCCGGATGCCGCCGGAGGATTCAATGAAACTCTTTCGATACGAGCGCGCCATGCTGTGGACGAGACACGCAGTCAAAACAGAACAGCGAGAACCGCTCTCCTACTCACCTCGATGAGATCACAACAAACGTGCAGAGATAGATGAGCAGCATCGTCATGTAGTACGCGTGCGGAAGACTGTAGCTGTGCGGTGTGCCCAGGCTGAACGTCGTGTTTGTGTAGGCTCCATAGAAGAGCAGTGAAGTCTTTAGAAAGCCCTGCAATGAGACGGCGGTCAAGGGAGTGCCACGGGGAATGCCCACCAACTCACCTCTCCAGTTAAAAAATCAAAAAGCTTCTTTTCCACTGGCGAAGGAGTCGCCGAGAGGCCCTTCTCCGGCCCCTCGTAGAAGACGTCGAACAAAACCTGCGGCAAGGTGATGAAGCCGAACGTCAAAACGAACACGACCACATTCAGGACAAAGAGCCAGCGCAGGAACTTGAAGTAGGTGCCGACGCTGCAACCGAAGTGGCCCTCGATGGTCTTCATCGCATCGTACCAGATCTCTATCCCGCTGAAGACGTTCCCCAGAAGGGCCCAGGTCTTCAGACAGTAGTGCCCGAGGATGTCTTTGACACGCTTCATCAGATTTACGCTCTCGAGCGTCGCATGCTGGGTCACAGAAATGGAGAGCTTGTCCTTCAGCCGCCGCTTCGTCGACAGTGACCTCGGCAGCGCCCGGATCGTCTCACTAAACAAAAAAATCAGCTTAAGTGTCTCAAGGGGCATCGTAACACTCACATTCTTATCTGCTTGCCGACTGCGGAGTCCTGCATCAGGTAGTCATGTTGCTCGATTTCCTCAACCAGCTGCTCGATCTCCGCCTCGCAGTTCGCAGACGTCAGCAGCTTGCCCTCGACGGCAAAAACCTTGCGCGACGGCAGCCGGTAGATGGTCTTATCGCGAATGGTGGCCTTCCCCTTGCCGATTTTCGAAATGTTTTGCGACCATCGCCGGACCTTGAAGAAAAATAGCGGATAAGCCACTGAAAGGCAAACAGAAGCCGGTTGGTTAGTCACCATGTTGGTCGGCGATTGAATTCTCGCCGCCTCCTCCCCATTGTCCGGATTTGTGAATCTGTAATTTGTCCGACAACCTGTCAGAAAGTGATGACTACCCGTCGAGTTGAGGTCGCTGTGCGAGGAGGAAGCGGTAACGACATCAATCCGATCGGGGTCTTCAGTGTCAATGGTGAAAACGCAATTGTCCACCCCTTGACGGCGCATTGTTCTGCTTGATTCGCTGAAAGCGGATATTAACTTCGACAGATGCTACACTCTGGAGCTCGCATTGTGACGGCGACGACGGCTACACGAACAGGAAATTGAATTATATCGAGTATTTAATCAGCACTTCAGTTTAAATTCAATTAACACTTTGCACAGCGCATATATGTCCGTTTACGGATCGCTTTCGTGAAAAATGAATGATTAACTGAGTTGGAAGAGAATGTAAGGTAGTGGTTCCCGCGGGGCAGATGATGTGATGTGTAATATAATAAATCAAAACAGGAAACAAAATAAAAGAAAAAAAATCTGATTAAAAACAAAAGAGTCACACGTAACGCGTCGCGGAGGAGTTTTCTACTTAATTGGTGGGGACGACTACATGTGTCAAATTGAACAGCTGAGCGAGAGGTTTGACAGTTGTGCGGCGGCATTTGTAGGGTTTTGGTGCGAAATTGGGTGTGTCCGAAGAATTTATTTGAATGATTTGTTAAAAATTAATGTTTTTAGAGTGACTGGTGTGGTTGATTTAATTATGCTAAAATCTACAAGGTATATATACAAGGCAATTAAAATGCCATTTGTAAAATGCAACCTTTTCTTCTGTGCCGGTATGCGTACGTCACATAGTTTTACTTCGAAGCGCTTGCTTCCAATCGGAAAGAAATGAGGAGGAAACTTTTATCGGTTTCTGCTTCCACTCAAGTAGATGCGATTTTGTTGTTTTTTTTTCGATACTGACGTGGATGATGTGTATAACTTTAAAAGAAAGGCGTCAAGCCTTCTCAAATTCAAGACATGTTCGATTGAGGATAGATGATTGTGGGGGCACTAAATTACAAAATCCTGAAGAATACCTCTCAATGGACTTAACGTGAAAATCGCGCCTGTTCACCCTACAGCAGAGATATCAGAACATCTTCTGCACTTGATTAATGACCCACTAATCGCTTGTAAGCACCAGTTTTTGAAGTGTAATGCGCTACTTAATCATAATACCCATCTTATCATGCGGACACCTCTTGACAACACAATGCCTTACAATGGCACTTGTTGAGTGCCGCTATCGGCTGTGGGTGCCACTGCATAGCACTTTGTGCGTTATCATAGTCAGATGTTAAAATGTTGTAGTTTTGAGAACTACAAAGTAACAATTGGAGCACTTGTTATCGGCCCTGTCGATAACGAGAAAAGCGTTCGCTTGATGATTTCATTCTGAATCAGACTTTTCGCTTCTTAAATTCACTTTTCCCCAGACAGGAAAATATTCTCAGTTTCTCATAACATAAGATGGCTTCCATTTCCCATTGAAAATTTGTGAATTTCTCGTCCTTTCAAATTCGAAAATCGAGTCGACCTGTGTATCACCTTCCTCACTGGTTTCTGTTTGATATGAAGGCAGTGAAGCAGGGACCAATATTTTTGCAAACCATTCATCCCGGCCAGAAAAGTCTTCGAATCTGAGCCATTGGGACAACGCAACAGAAGACGGCCCAGGCTTGTGTGGCGCACACAAATGGAGAAGAACCTCAACCAACTTGGAGTGCGCAACTGGCGGCAGCTGGCGAAAGACCATGCTGGCTGGAGAGGCATGTTGGTTGAGGCCCAGGTCCACCCAGGACTGTAGCGCCACAAGAAGAAGAAGAAGATTCATCCCTGCTGAATAGACAGAATAAAGAAAAAGTGGTGAGCGTCGCAGTATCGCTATTTTTCTGAGTGCTGCGTGTGATGCGTGCTGTTGCCGACTGTCCTCTCCTTCGACTTTAAGATTTTATCTCTTCCATTTGAAAAGTAGTCTCTCCCCAACTGGCCAAATTTTGTCTGATCGGCATTAACAAAGAAAACGTAAGCAAAATCTTCTTTCAATCCAAACTACCGCCAAATGCACATTTGTGCGTCTGAAACTATCAAACTGACAGCCAACTGGAATGACATTCATTTTTCAAGCACGTTGGTAAAACCCTTGCGATTCGTACACCTCTCAAAAATGCGTTATGAAGGTCAACCAGTAGCAAACGAACTCGAAGTCGTGGTATTTGATAGCAAATCTCTTACAATTCTAGTCCACGATGTCCAGATACGTTTGGAATCTAATCAATGGAGCAGGCAGTCTTCGGCTGATAAGCCGAAGTGTTGTTGACGTGTTTCTCAACTTAGCACCTCACAATTGCGATTGAACAAGAGGCAGGTGTTCTTTTATTCCGTCGAGATAAGATTGCATTCAAAGTAAGAGAAGTGCCAAACACCTGGTTTATGTGGGGCGTCAAAGCCTGTTTAGGATATCTATAGAATACACACTCAGTGTGTTGGCTTTATGAGACAATTGAAATGACTGGGAGGACGGATGTGGATGATAACCCTTAAATGGTGCAGGTGGCTTGTTTAGGAGAGACGATTTTTTTTTCATCGGAAATGAATGTGTGGTCCTATGATCAAATTAGTCAAATTAAGACCTGCGCTCTATTTATTTAGTCGGCTAACTTTGAAGTTGAAAGACACGTATCGAGCCTAAAGTATGAGGAAATCTGAGTTGGCAGCATTCTGTATCTTTACAGTGCAGTTGGTTTTGCAACATTAGGAAAGTGTTCTCCTCAAAAGGATGCCCCTCTCTGTCTTGCCTCCATATGCATTAGCAGCTGCTCTCTCGCACTGACCCGACTGGTGGACTACACGACTGAAATATGCCTAGGGGTTAAAGAACGGATCACCGCTTCTTCCTCATATCTTCTTCACCTCCTTGATCGGCAATCTCTTCTTGTCTCTTTTTGTGGCTTTCGATTAATAATGGAGAGCATCAGGATTCAATGATAAATCCAAAACTGAATGAGAAAACGGATAGAACACAGCCAGTGAAATGTGAACGCGCCTGCTTTTCCAGGCACGTGTAGGAGCGCCGGTATATTCTCTGAGGTCATCGGATAAACATATCCTTTCGTCCCCAAAATCCTTTTCTGGAATATCGTTCAAATTCGTATTCAAGTCCATGTTCAAGTTCTCCTTAAAGTTCTTATCCAAAACTTGACCAAGTCCTTTTCCTAAATCTTGACCATTATCTTATACAAAACTTCTGACAAGTCCTTACAGAAGTCCTTGTTTGAGTAATTGTTCCGAATTTCTAATAAAAACTAATCTTCTTGAAAGTCATTTCATAAGTCCTTCTCCAAGTTCTTGCCGAATCCTTGTTCAAGTTATTGCTCAAGTCTTCGTATCAATCCATGTCCAAATTTTTGTATAAGTCCTTTTCCAATTCCTTGTCCAAGACCGAGTCCCAGACTGCTTGCAATTCTTTTTCTTAGTCATTTTATCAAATCCTTGGAAAATCTTATAGACAGGTCAGGACAGGCCCTTTTCCGATTTCTAGTTAAATGCTTTCCTTAAGTTCTCCATTAAGTCCTTATTTATGTTTCAGTCCGAAACGTTGTTCAAATACTTGCCGAAGTCTCTGTCTAAGTCCAAAGTAAGTTCGTGTGCAAGGACTTAACCAAGTTCGTGTCAACATCCGTTTCCATGTCACTGCCTAATTTCTAAGTCATTGCTCAATACCTTGCTGAAGTTTTTGTTGAAGTCCTTGATCAAGTTCTTGTTCATATTGCTCTCCGATCCGAAATCAAGTGATCTCTAAACCCGATCCTTATTCAGGTCATTGTCCCAATTCTTGTCTAAGCCCTTGTGCAAGTCCTTGTTAAAGTGCTTTACCAAGTCTTTGTCCAAGTCGTTGTTCAAGTCTTGTCCAAGTCCTTGTCCAAGTCCTTGTCCTTGTCCATTTCCTTGTCCATGTCCTTACAGAAGACTTATCCAAGTCCTTTCCCAAGTCATTATCCAAGTCTTGTCCAAGTCCTTGTCCACGTCCTTGTTTGAATCCTTGTCCAAATTCTTGCCCCAATCCTTGTCGAAGTCCTTGTCCCAATCCTTATCCAAGTCCTTGTCCAAGTCTTTGTCCAAGTTCTTGTCCAAGTCCTTGTCCCAATCCTTATCCAAGTCTTTGTCCAAGTCCTTGTCCAAGTCCTTGTCCAAGTCTTTTTCCAAGTCTTTGTCCAAGTCCTTGTCCAAGTCTTTGTCCAAGTCCTTGTCCAAGTCTTTGTCCAAGTCCTTGTCCAAGTCTTTGTCCAAGTCCTTGTCCAAGTCCTTGTCCAAGTCTTTGTCCAAATCCTTATCCAAATCCTTGTCCAAGTGCCTGTCCAAGTCTATGTTCATAACCAAAACCAATGTTCAATACCTTCCTCAAGTTCTTGTCCAAATCCTTTTCCAAGTCGTAAGCCCTTCTTTGTGTTGATCCTTGTCCCATACTTTGTCTTAATCATGGTCCACGTCGTCCTGGTTCAAGTCCCTGTCCAAAGAAATCTTTGTCCAAGTCACACTTTTATTCCCTGCCCAATTTGTTGTCCAAAACTCAGCGGATGACGTAATGTGTTGAAATAATGCATCGCACTATAACCCCTCTCCCCTTTCCTTTTCATCATTATCACAAAATTTCAGATTCTACAGCCAATGGAACGTCGAAACGCCTCCATAAATTTGGCAAATGAGACACAAATTTGTCACCGCGACACCGAATCCATTAACGCCGACAGCCTTCCCAGCTGACGGCTCATTAGCCGCCGTAAATCAATGAAATCATCGTGCATGCGCTTATCGCGGGCAGCATTGTTCGCAGTCATCACTGATACGGGCAACGACAAAATAGAACTTCAAATTCCGAGCTTATCCTACCACTCGACCAGCTAACCCGCCCAGGTGTCGATTCGGGAGGAAACGTTATCGGCCCGTCAACGGCCTGATTAGCTGCGGACTTAACCCGGCCAGCAGACCGTGTTCGACTCATTTGCCAGTTAAGCACTGACCGGCTGTTTGTGAAGACAGGCAGACACTTCGAAATGAACGGTAAAGGGCTGCTGGTTTGCATCGCCCTTCTGGCGGCGTTGCAATGGCGTCCAACGACAGCCACCTGTATTTGGTACGGCCACCATCATATGGAGGGCTCTCACTGGGTCAACTCTGTCTACGATGGAGAAGCTCTTCCTCTGGAGAACCAAGAGGCTCGTGAAATTTTTAAACGGCGGTGTCCCACCCTGTACGAGGAATACACCGGGGGCCAGGACGACGGTAAGTGACACAGCGAAACCAAAGTTCAGTGCACATAAGACGACTTTCTGCTCACAGCGCCTCTGAACCTGTGCTGCAATGACGAGCAGATCTACGCGATGCACAACGGCATGTCGCAGGCCGACGGCGTATTCGGCCGTTGCCCTACGTGCGCCTTCAATATGGGACTGTCCATCTGCGCCATGACGTGTGCTCAGAACCACAGCGACTTTCTGGTGCCGCACCCCAACGGGGGCTACGTGGAGTCCATAGACTACAGGATTAACGATCCCTTCGTGGAGAAGATTTACGACAACTGCAAGGGCGTCATTCACACGGCCACAGGACGGCCCGCTATGGATTTGGGCTGCGGAGCGTACGACTCCACCACGTGCAACCACCAGCTGTGGTACATTTTCATGGGGGACAAGTCCATAAACGAATACGTCCCGTTTCCGATCTACTACGAGTTCCTGAACGATACAGAGACCGCGTACGCAGGTCCAGCCCTGGACTGTAGCAGCGCCTATCCCGGTTCGTACAAGTGCTCGTGCGTGGACTGCGCCAACTCATGTCCTGTGGGCGAAATTCCACAGGCAGAGGAGGAAGGATTCAAGATCGCCGGTCTTAATGGAGTCACGTTTATCCTGGCGATCGTACTGGGGGCGCTCGTCATTGTGCTCGTGTTCGCCGGAGCGCTGCGGTGCTGCCGATGCAAGTTGGACTTGCCACAGTTTTGCGGCGGCTTCGGAGCCGTCAATCGGTTGATGTACAAGGTATTCCGGTGGTGGGGCAAGTTCTGGGCCACCAACCCGATGTTCGTTCTCATGGCATGCTCGTGGCTGATCATCTTCCTTTGCTACGGCGTGCGCTTCATGAAAGTGACCACGGACCCGATCGAGCTCTGGGCTGGACCGGAAAGCGAAACGCGTCTGCAGAAGGACTACTTCGACTCGCACTTTGGACCGTTCTACCGCACCAATCAGCTTTTCATCAAGCCCACGAATATGACTAAGGTAACGGTCTTGGTGGTGTGTAGAGTCCTGTATTCACCTTCACCCTTTTTCCTGCAGTTCACCTACAATACCACCGCTGGGGAGATCACCTTCGGCCCTGCCTTCGAGAAGAACTTCCTGCGCGAAGTCTTCAAGTTGCAGCTGAGCATCGAGGCGCTGGGGATGGATGAGAATGAAGGATTTGACAAGATCTGCTATGCTCCGGTGTTGTATCCCGGAGAGACGCCGACAGTGCAGAAGTGCGTCGTGCAGTCAATCTTCGGGTACTTTGGCAACGACTTGGAGGAGTTCGAGATCGAGTATGAGCAGAATGGATACCCAGAGACCTACTTAAACACCTTGGAGGAATGCCTGCGGTGAGTTGGTTGTCCTTACGTCCTTGCCGCGAAAGTCCACAGCGTAGTCTTATCAGGGCGGTTATCATCGGGCAGTATTACGGCTCCATCCGGACTGCCGCAGGTGTGCCACTTGACAGCGTCTCAGATAAGATTTCGCCGTAATCTGGTTTCTTAGAAACACATTATCGCTAGGAGCTCACTTTCTTCGGTCTAGACAGACTCATGCTAAATGCTTCCCTCTTCTCCCGCAGGGTTCCCATGATGGAAAAATGTTTGGCGCCCTACGGTGGACCCGTGGAGCCGAACATCGGTGTCGGCGGCATCCCGAAGCCCGCCGAAGGAGAGAGCGAGGACTACCGCCTGGCCACAGGTGTTGTGCTCACATTCCTCGCAAAGAACTACGTGGACTCTTCGAAGACCGCACCGGCTATGAAGTGGGAAAAGCGATTCATCGACTTCATGAAGGGCTACGACAACGAGCTGATGGACATCGCCTACAGTGCGGAGCGGTCGATTGAGGACGCCATCGTTGAGCTGTCTGAGGGCGAGGTGCTCACAGTGGTCATCAGCTATATCGTGATGTTCGTCTACGTGGCTATAGCGCTGGGGAAGATCCGCAGTTGCAAGAACTTCTTCCTGGAGTCGAAGCTGATGCTTGCTGTGGGCGGCATTTTTATCGTCATGGTGTCGGTTGTGTGCAGCTTAGGCTTCTGGGGCTACTTTCACGTAACCTCTACCATGCTCGCGATTGAGGTCATCCCCTTCCTGGTGCTGGCGGTCGGTGTGGACAACATCTTCATCATGGTGCACACGTATCACCGCCTGGACAGGTCACAGTTCGTCAGCGTCCCGGAGGCGATTGGCGAGACCATTGGTCAGGTGGGACCGTCCATCCTGCAGACTGCCAGTTCGGAGTTCGCCTGCTTCGCGATTGGTATGAGCATCTTTTCGCGCCCCAATAGGATCAGTTTTCTGACGATTCTTTTCTATCGCAGGCACCCTGTCCGACATGCCGGCTGTGAAGACCTTCGCCATGTATGCTGCAGTGGCGATCTTCTTTGACTTCTTCTTCCAGATCACGGCGTTCGTAGGAATGATGAGCTTGGACGAACAGCGCTACGAGTCTGGACGCTTTGACTTGTTCTGCTGCTGCCGTACAAACACCAAGCCTGCCGGGGACGACCTCAGTGTGCTGGAGAAGTTCTTCACAAAGATCTACGCACCATTTCTATTTACAAAGTGAGTATGACAAGGAATGACCAATCCACTGGAAGAGAGACTTACTTTGGTCGTTTTGTAGACCCGTCAAAATTTTGGTTCTTGTCACGTTCACTGTCGTGACGGCGCTTTCTCTGATGTACTCGCCGTCAATTGAACTCGGACTGGATCAAGAGTTGTCAATGCCAACGGACTCTCATGTTGTTAAGTATTTCCAGGTGAGTTGTGGTCGCTTGTGGTGGTCAGCTTTGAATTGTTGGAAATGGGTTCGTTTCAGTTCATGGCTGAGCTCCTCTCGACTGGAGCACCAGTGTACTGGGTCTTGGGACCTGGCCTTAATTACTCCCAGAGGGAACATCAGAATCTGGTCTGTGGCGGGGTGGAGTGTAACAACAATTCAATGAGTACGCAACTCTACATACAATCCAGATATCCGGAAATGTGAGTAGAACTTGGGAATGTTCGGGGATTGTGTGGGACTTGAGAAAAATGGCACCCAATGCAAAGCAATTGATAACGTTCATGTGGAAGCTTAGATTATTTTTTTTCTCGGAAATGGAATCACTATTTACTGCACAAATCCTTAATTGTCTGATTGGCGCCCGACAAAAGATTTGAATGGTTTAACATTTTTGGGGGAATTTCGTGCGTTGATATTACAGAGGGCGTCACATTACTGGCGATAAATTTTACGTTCAATTCCTTTAAAGGTAAAAGAGTAGACTGATGAACAATCGTAAAATTGGCGTCCAACAGTCGGATTATTAGAGTAACAACGTTTATGTTGTCGACTTTCACGTTGTACTGGGGCTTGCAAGAAGTGGTGTGAAACCTTTTTTTCCGAAAAATGACTTTACATGCCTAAGGAGGCTTTGTGATGTTGGATAAGCCAGACCTCTACACAAGTCCTTGTTGGATTAACAATTTTTACGCGGATCTTGAGTCCATGACATGACTGTAGTTTATTTTCTAGAAATAGAGTCTTTGCTTCTATCTGCTTATAGAACATTGCTTCTTGCCAAGCTAGCAAATTTAAGTGGCGCCCGACAGAAAGCCTTGTAAAAGTTGAAATTTTTGTACAGAAACATCACATCCTTCAAATTGTCTGATTTTTTTATTTAAACCGCCTTAAGAAGACTCCTCAGAGTCTACAGAAACTGGAAAGAGAAAGATTTCAAGTTGGCGTGCTGCTTAGGATCTATTGTTCTTCGGTCTACCAATTTACTTGTCTACAACGTCTTAAGACCTTATGCCTAATTTTTCCTTTCAGAACTGCCTTGGCTCGTCCATCTGCATCATGGATTGATGACTACATCGACTGGCTTCTGATAGATACTTGCTGCATGATTAATAAGACTGATGGCACCTTCTGTGCCAGTAGTAAGTTGAGCCTCCTCTATTTCAATACCAGATTCTTATGAGTTCCTTTCTAGATTCCTATGAAGAAGAATGTGTCTCCTGCCCTCGAACATTTTCAGAGGACGGTCTACGACCTTCGGAGGAAACCTTCAATAAGTACATTCCCTTCTTCTTATCCGACCTCCCAGACGCCGAGTGCGCAAAAGCCGGGAGAGCTTCCTACGCAGATGTAAGTAGACATCTTTGTCCCCATTGTTTGCAAAGTTTTACAAATCTCTGCCACAGGCTGTAATCTACACTCTCGATGAGAATGGCGACAGTCAGATCTTGGACACGAACTTCATGCAGTATTCCACAACATCCGTGACCTCCAAGCAGTTTTACACAGCACTCAAAGAGGCTCGGCGCGTAGCGAGCGAAGTGCAGGATATGTTCAAGGAGAACGACATAGACGTGGTGTTCTTCCCATATTGCGTCTTCTTCGTCTTTTACGAGCAGTACTTGACCATTTGGAATGACGCACTCTACTCTCTCGGGTTGTCCCTGGTGGCGGTCTGCCTTGTCACATTCGTAATCACCGGATTTGACATCATGTCCGCCCTTATGGTGCTCTTCATGGTTCTCATCATCCTGATCAACATGGGCGGCATGATGTACGCATGGAACATCACTCTGAATGCTGTCTCTCTGGTCAACTTGGTGGTGTGCGTGGGAATTGGTGTCGAATTCGTGTCGCACATCATCAGATCCTACAAGAACTACGGCGGGTCGACGCACGAGAGGGCCAGCAAGTCGCTTTCGGTGACAGGCAGCAGTGTACTCTCCGGCATTACGCTGACAAAGTTCGCCGGCATCATAGTGCTGGCGTTCTCCAAGTCTCAGATATTCCAGGTCTTCTACTTCAGAATGTATCTGGGAATCGTGCTAATAGGGGCGGCGCATGGACTGATTCTGCTGCCCGTTGTGCTGAGTATTTTCGGGCCACCAAGCAAGGCAAAGAAGGACCTACTGTAGCGAGTGGCAAGCAAATTATTATTACTCCTAGGTTTAAGTTTTTTGTTTAGAGGCTAGATTGTAAGACTTAGTAAATATATTCGATTTTGATAGAAGGTTGGACTTGGATTTTGACGTTTTGAGGCGTTTTAGGAACTGCAGCGCAAGTGGAAAATAAGGTAAACCAAGAAAAAAGGAAAACGGACAAGACCCATTGTGGTATATTATGCACAGATGGCTTTTTAGTGAAATTCAAATCCATACAAGTCTCTCTGATTAATGTTCACCGTGGCAGAGCCGGTAAGTGCGTCGGCCTACACGCCGAAGGTCCAGATTCGATTTCCGCTCTCAATACTTCGGATTTTTTTCAAGGCACCACCTCTTTCGAGTTTCTGACAACATGCAAAGAGTACTATTTGTTTATGAAAGGGCTGCAAAAAACTTTAGGTCCTTTCTACTAGCGAAAGAACAGGAGCACGCACAACATGAGTAGTTGAGCAGATGCTAAGCCCTGGTCCCTTGTGGGCTTTAGTGAATCTCAATTATTTTTAAGTCTCACCGATTATCAATTGCTCCTAAAACTAGGCAACATGACCTAGTCATGCGTATACGCTTAACCAAGTGAATGCCGTCATAGTGCCGGTTTATGTTAGTTCATTGTTTAGTTTTCATCTGCAGACGTCATTATTGCTGGACCAAAAATCGCACGAAGGACTTTCTTCTAAACAAACAAAGAACTTCTTCATCCGCTCTCCATATAATCCATACTTCACCGAGATAACTGGATAAGAATGTTTTATACATCAAGTTAGTTTCTTGGACTTACTTGCTCCCAAAGGAACAGCGATTGTTAAGAGGTACTAATGTTCTTGTCCCTATTTACTGCGTAGCCACTCTGGAAGAAAACCTTCGACCACTCTAAATTCTTGGAGGCCCTGTTTGACGCTCTGTTTAAGACGCCGATGTTGTGAGCCATTCTTTGATTACAGATTAGAACATTCTGCCTGGTGGCGGTATTGGGGTCATCATCACAGTTTAACAGTCTGCAGAAGTGATTTCTCTAGATGTCAATTTTCTTTCCTTCTCTTCTGTACTTGGGGCTCACGAATAGTTCTCGTTGTTCAGTGCAGCGTTAGCTTACCTTCGCGTACCTGCACTCCTTGATGTTGTCATAAAACCCAGCACATAAGTGGTTGCTTATTTGATGATTCCTTGATAACGTTTCCATTCCTGATCTGTGAGTGGAGGCAGGGTCGAATTTCCAAAGAGTTTTTGGAAGACTCGGTCGGCACAGTAAGTAGCGGTCGATTGTGATTGTAGCTTTCCAACGTCAAGCCGTTGTGTCCTGTCTCGACTCCCTACCTCGTTACAACAAGAAAATCATTCGAATCGATACTGGCTCCTCTTGGAACGTTCGAACATAGAGAGTACTGAAGAAGTGTCTGACGTCGATCGCACTGCGATCTGGTTGGAGGTTGAGTGAGATCGCCAGATCCTTTTATGGATGTTTTAGGTGTGGGGACCGCGTACTCATCACAGCTCAACACATGTTGAAGTGGGAGTCCACATGCAGTCGGGGCATGCATTGGCTCGCAATGAACCTGAAATCGCGGAGACGTCACTTGGCTGTCTAGAAATTGCAATCATAAATACACACATACTTCTTCTTCTTCTTCTTCAGCCAGCACGATCTTTCGCCAGCTGCCGCCAGTTGCGCACTCCAAGTTAGTTGAGGTCCTTCTCCACTTGTGTGCGCCAACTTAGCCTGGGGCTTCCTCTGTCGCGTTGTCCCAATCGATCAGAATCGAAGACTTTTCGGGCCGGATAGGTGGTACCCATACGCTCTATCCGTAGACGCTTGACTAGGCTCATGCCGCCGTACATCCCTACAGTTCGTGGTTGAATCTTCTATATAGTAATATAAATAAAAGACAAGTATTCGATAATAAAAGTTTTGTTATGTCCTCGAGTTACACTTGTATGTTCCAGACTAAAGAAAAACTAACATAGAACAAGAGCGGAGACTAAATAGAGTTGCTCTCTCCAATCCTATCTTCTGAGAAAGATCAAGTTGGAGAGAGAGACAGAGTAAAGGTGATCGGCACTGATCTAGGCAGGGGCGTTACAGCACATTTGAAGTGTATTCACTCGTGTAACAATATACAAATACACATACGCACGTCTACATATACAATCCTCTGATTCTGTGTCGGAGAAGATCTCAACTGGTTTCTTATATCTGTGGCTAGCTATTCATTAGTCACCCGCCAACAAGTGGTGCGTCTTGGGTTCCTCGATCCCGACCAGTAAACATAAAAGAATGAAAACGTTCAGTATCTATGAGTTACTCTGTTTGCTTGAGTACCCTTTCGGGGAAAAATTATAAATTGCGGAAAAATGTATCCTCATGAAAGGTAAACAAGAAAAATTGAGTAATCCTGGGGCTTTAAAGTACGGTTGACGGTGTCCTTCCATCAAAAGGTAAATAGGATTACAAAAAATCCGGGTAAACATGTCCTTCGACGTGGACTTAGGCACAACAATATGATGTTACGGAGGACATACTGTCAATGTACGCTTTTATGACGAATAAGTTCGTGCGAAAGTACATCTTATTCAACTTCACCCCTTGCAAGGGTATGTTCTTCTTCCCCATTTGATAGCAAACTGTGAAAAGCAGGAATTTTGAGAACTATATTCACTCACTGTTTCCAATACGGAAATGGATAATGGTTAATTGAATTTATTAATTGGAACCCCAGATAATTGGTTGGACTTATTTCCTGGTGCTCAGTTAAAATGTTTCCCGAAGCAATGTTGTGACTGAAAATATCTGATTTGAGTTCTTTTAACTTTACTTGAATAAGGGGCATGGCGAACGGAGTGTACGAGGTCTAGGTTTAATTCTTGAATTGTTTAGAACTTGACTCCATTTCAGTATGATTTTGTCTAAAAACACAGATTGACTGACTATCTAATAAAAATGATTGAGTGGCACTACAATCCACAAGGGACCAGGGCCTACAACCAGGCCTTCTACACCAACTTCTCGTGTTGTTGTCTCACGAATAAAAGGGACCTACAGTTTTTGCCGACTCCGAACGGCGAGATTTGAGAAACTTTTCATAGACAATTGATACTTTTTAAGTGTAAGTCGAAAGAGGTGGTGCAGTGAAAAACGCGAGGTGTCCAGTCCGGGAATCAAACCTAGACCTTCTGCGTGGGAGTCGACGCACTTATCCACTACGGCACGACTGACTTTCTAAGCCTTCTTTAACCTGTTTTGGTCACCAACGCAAGACGTTTGATCAGTTTTTCAATTACCCCTTCATTCGGTCTTTTGTTGTTCGTAGAATATCAGTGTCAGCCAGAGTGCTCATATTGATTTATTGTTGTTTGTCTTGTAATCCAAATAAACTCTAAATGAAGCAATGTTGAACAAGAAGACGCCTTAAAGTATCTAAGCCAACTTTAAACACACTTTGCATTTGGCAAACTATTCACTCATGCTCTATCAACAAAATCAAACTGTTGTACGTGAGCAAAAGTGTCTTTGTTTTGAACAGTCGGTGAATGTTACAAGCTGAGGTGAGCTTGCGCTTAATTTCCTTTGAAATATTTGAAAGGGTTCTAATACACCTTGGAGTCTAAACGTTTTCAGTTCTGTTCCTCGTACAATCTCGAATTCAATTGTCTTTTGCAGAATGCTTGTGAGTCTGAAAATTGTTCGTAGACATTAAAAATATTCCACATATGCCACAGGTTTGTTGATTTTCTTAGCTTTAAAAAAAGTGATCTAAAAAGCAACGTTCTGGCCCAAATGTAGCTAAGTGTGAATGGAATTAAAAAAAAAATTAAAGAAACTACATTTCTTGACTTTTTCTCTTCCAAAATAGAAAAAAACTTGTTCATACTCCTTGATCCTGCCCTTAAGAGGATCAACGAAAAAGTGAAGGGATGAAGAATTATTTTGTAAAGGTGCTGATCATGCACTTTGATGTAAAGAGTCGTAGATCCCGATCACTTCATAGTGACATTTTCTCTTTAAAGAAAGCGATGAGGTGTAGGTAATTTGACTTGAAATTAATGGGGAATAAGTGAATGCCATTAAGGGTCTGCATTCCTAAAAAATTCGGGACATTGACCGAAGGTGTGAGAAAGCTCTAGATTGTGACTTGCATATTGAAGCACAGAGTGAATATAAAAGGAGAACTTGAGTCTCATAATACGATTACGGAAACTGAGGATGCTTTCTTGGCAGTCATTTTCTTGTATGTGTCTAGTCCAGCTTTCTTACGGATCCCTTTTACATAAATTTCTTAAATTTGTTTACAAGCTTCCTGATGTATAATTATACCAGATTTTTGGAAAAATAGGGAGTCAGTTATTAATAATAATAATAATTCAGTGGCACTTCAGTCCGGGGTGGTTGCCGTGTCGTAGTGGTAAGTGCGTCGACCCACACGTAGAAGATCTAGGTTCGATTCCCGGACGGCAAACCTTTACTTTTTTCACGGGATCAGCTCTTTCTGCTGACAACACTCAATTGTCCATGAAAAGCTTCTCAAATCTCGCCGTCCGGAGTCGGCAAAAAACTGTAGCTCCCCTCTACTACTCTACTGAGAGAACAGAAGCACACACAACACGAGTAGGTGTTGTTTAAGCTAGGTCCTGGGGTCAGTTAGCTACATTTAGACTTATTGAAATGTTCCAAAAATTTATTGACTGAGTACCTTATAATACGTGACTTCAACTAATCACTAGTTGCGAAAATCTTGTCGTAATAATTCGATGTTTATGTACAGAACTTTCGCCTAGTATTAATTTCCAAAATGGATTGTTTGATAAATAACAGACTTGTCATTTAGGGACAAACATATCTAACCAGCCTCACACAAAAAATCACCTCTCTTCGGTTTACTAACAGAATGGAGAAGAGGAATAATGTAAGCACTCTCGTAACACAGAATTAAAAAAAAAACCTAAATGTCACTCCAGCTGCAGATTTCCAGTTAAGTGAATAAAACAAACAATTCAATTTCCCCAAGATTTCCCTGTAGTTTGCCTAGAGTATGTGCGACCCCTCTGACCACTCAATGTTTGCCTTTGAAGTTCCATCAGGCGATAGGAAGCACATCCGACATCTTGTCAGTGTGGAAACGTCACAAACAGATGATGTCCCAGGGGGTGATGATGATATCCAACTCACCCCGCCCTACATGGATGGATGAAACTTCGTCTCGATGAATACTGAAGCAGTTTATAGTCAACAAAAACGAAAAAGAAGACAGAGGAACACGTATCGTCTCATGTCTAGCCAGGCTGTGTTGTGATTTACATTATGTGTGTTTCTGTACGTGAGGCATTTTATATCCTTCCTGGATGTGTTCGGAGAAACTGGGTCAGTGGGTTTTTCGCAGAATCGGCTGCAGGGACAAATCGATACATAAAAAGTCCACACGTGAGGGATGTGCGCCCCTCAGATGGTGGAACATCTCAAGGAGGCTAATGAAATTTGATTTTTATTTGCTCAGGGGGTGGGTGGTGAATTGGAAGAATTATGGGCGGAACATCTGAAAGTTCTGTGATTGTTTTTTGCCTCTCATTTCGTTCCTTTTTGGGAAGTTTATGTTTGTCTTTGATTGTAGAAGGGGCGGTGGGGAAGGTAATTGTACTTGGTTCGTGTTGGCATCGGTAACTTTGTAGTTCTCTATCGCATATGGCCCATTTGGATGTGGGGATGTGTAATATGAGGTGTTCGGAAATTCTTTACAAAGAAAGCTTCAAATGAAGGGGATGCGAAAAGGCAGTATTGTGAGTTCAACATCTACTGCCACAGTCAGTGTTAACAAACAGGTTTCGTCCTATAGTGCTGTATGAGAATGACAGACTTCACTCCTCACACGTTACGATGCAAATATAGCGATAGTTGGGTTTCAATATTTTTCCGCATTCACCTTTTTTGAGTTGGACGTCATTTTGTCTCTAAAGTAGAGGTTAAAGAAGGCTTTGGACATTTTTTCGCTTAGAAAAGTTAAGTCATTCAAATAAGTTCACAGTTTTATAAAAAATACATATTGACTTTTGAGTCTTACCAATAAGAATGGGACAACTCATGCACAATAGGACCACAAACAATTTGGTATCGGTGGCGTATACGTAACATTTTTATGTGTGTGAAATTCTAATAAAATTGAAATGGTCTGTGGCCTGCTGTGAAAAGTTTCTATTGCGAAAAGAACCTCAAAGGTTCTTGAACTTCTGATTGTTACCGATACTTGTACGAATTCACGACTATTACATTTTTAAATTGAAAATTTGAAAACGGAAGTGGCGGAAGCAAGCAAGGTTTGTTGCCATCAAGGGAAATGTTATTCACCCCATTCCGATTTTGAGTGGGTGAAAATTAATGTTCAAGCTTGGTTACATGAGTTCTGGTATTTTTATTTACACCATTGCCAGCACGCTTCTCATGAAAATTTATTTAATACAAGGAAGTTATACACACACAAATGGCAACGACTAAAGTAGAGGTCGTGCAATAAACAACTATCTCGATCTCCCTTCCAACTATAAGAAAGTGAAGGACATATTGATGACTCGAGATTTTCGAAAATATTCCTTCAAACTACATCCAAAATCCAGCGAAAAATCTGCTTCAATCGCATCCTCTCTTACAGAAGCTGTGGCACATAATAGACATTTGCCTTCTTCTTCACTTTGTTGAGTTGTCTTCGGCCCAGAAGGCCGTGGAACCTAACAATATGCCTCTCCGATAGGAGCCTTAAATTATCAGCTTCTCCCAATTTGGAGTGTCGGATGCGGATGCCATTGCGAGACATTATCCATATCAATGGATTTACTAAGACAAACCCCTGCACTTCATGCTTTGACGCAGAAATAATTGAAAAATGTCTTCAAAAACAACAATGTACATATAAGTGATAAGTGCGAGGTTGACTGGACGTATACGTGATATTTTGTTAACGCTGATGCTCTAGAGTTTGAAAATAGGATAAGTCGAGGAACGTCACAGTGGCGTTCAGGTTAAGTACGTCGATTATTTTCGGGAGTAATTGTTCATATCACTTGGCCACCACTGTTAGGTCGCTGACAACCTTGAAAGGGTACACTTTGTCTATAGATAGGTCCTCAAATTTCTCCACTCGGAGAACGGAACACAAGACTGTTGTTGGTCGGTAAAGAATTAGAGCGGGCACCACAAAATATCACTTGACTTGATGGCATGATTATTTATTTAATTGCATAACTCTACTAGGGTGTTTATTTTTTCAACAACCATTAATGTTTTTCATGATTTTTCTTTGATCAAAATTTGAGAGGATGTTCAAAGAGCACAAAATATGGGAAACAGATTTGCAATGATATGCGGAGACCACGTTGCCCAACATGTCTACTTTTTAAGATCTTAAAATGTTCCCAAAATCGTCACTGGCTAGCGCTCTTAGTCATAGGGTTGTATTCGATAATTTTTGTTACGAGTCCACTTACGCATGGGTTATCGTTACGTTACGCTCTTTGAAGTACAAATACAGTCAGCGTCAAAAGTGAGTGTACAGCCATCAGGAGAAAGTTCATCCTCAAAAATAATATATACCAGTATCAGTAGGAGCAACAATATAAAACCATATTTTATTTTAAAAAAACTGTAAACATAAAGTAGTTAAATAATTTTATAAGGAAAATGGGCAAAAATCAAGCGTCAAAAGTAAGTGTACATATTGGTACTTTCATGATTGTCTTGAATGTTTGTAGAACATAACGGATCTTTTTCGAACGAAAATGTATCGGCATAAGTATGGCATGATAGAAACTGATAATTTTTCCCAGTTTTAAGAAGAAAGCATTACTTTGATGGGCAGTGTCTATTAATTTAGTTCTTTTTCAAAATGCGAACCGAAACCTCAATTGAAACGTGAAAAATTGCGATAGAAATGAGCAAAATAGAAAAACTCCTACGTTAAATTGGTAGAGAAATAAAAAGACGTTATAGTACAGTGCAAAGGTTTTAGATCGGTATGAAACTTTACATGCAGTAGAAAGAGCCAAGCGATCAGGACGACCAAAATAAATGAATGAACGGGAAAGGAAAGAAATTGTGAGAATATGAAAAGAAATCCGATGTTCAGTATAATAATAATTGAGAGGCACTACAGCCCACATCGAGTCAGCAACTCGAAAGAGGTGGTGCCGTGAAAAAATGCTAGCTGTCCCGTCCGGGAATCGAACTGGCGGTCGACGCACTTACCACTACGCCACGGCGACCACAAAATCCGATGTTTAGTGATGTGCAAATCGCAGATACAATTTCTCGGAATAATCAAAGTACAAGCGCGTACCCCATATCAATGTGGCACACATGGAAGAGTGCCTAGAAAAAAACCTTAGCTCCTACTGGTATATACTATTTTTGAGGATGAACTCTCGCCTGATGGCTGTGCACTCACTTTTGACGCTGACTGTATTTAAGTATGTTTTAACCACAAAAATTTATAATTAACAATTTGACGTTAAGTTAAGATTTGTGCTAGAAATGGAATTCATGGCGTGAAGAACTTGAAAATGTTAAAATATTTTTGGAAACGATTCGGTGAAATAAATGAATGCGCGAAATGGTTAAAGGTGAATAAAAAAACCGTTATTTCGGTCAAAAAAGGAAAGGCAACATTCATGGTTTTCATTGATAACCAGGGGGTGAGTCCAAATCAAACTATGGTAAATTTTTTGCCATGAAGCAGTGTGGGTAAAAAGAAAAAGTTTTAGTTGTTAAAAAAATAATTCGTGACGTTTGCGCCTCTTCGTCACACCATGTGACCGCTATTCTTAATTTTTTGAACAAAAACACAACGTACGCCATTCCATAATTTGGGTAGCTCTGAATTGTTTCTTTTCAATCGAAAACCACGACGTCAACAGAGGTTCAGCATGAGAACGGAGATTATGCAAAAGTCAAAAAGAACTGAAAGACTTGAGTTTGAAAATATTTTGAAGACTGTGTTTAACGTTGACACAAGTGTGAAGTTCTTTGAAGGGACATTTTTTATCATTTATACGATTGTTTCTACAATTAAACTTCAAAGGATGTACACGGGCTTTAATAACATTTTTTTTGGCAGTTACATCTAAGTATTACCAGGTTTCCGAAAGGAGTTAGCGTTCGCTTACCATTCGTATCTTGAAAGCAACTGTACGGAATATGCACACAAATGGTAATGCATTTATGTTAAGTATATTATGTCCTTGATGCTTCAAATCCATTTCACCACTTCCGTACATGAAAAATTAATTTATATCTATCATAACCTGAATTTAGTTCTTCTCGGGATATATTTGCGATTGGGTTTGATTCTTAATGGCATTAAAAAAATACTTGCATTAAGCTTGTATTGAGTGAGAGATCGCACGTGCTTGCGGACAGCTCCTGAACAATCGCCATAAAAACTAAAACAACATGTTGCCCGACCGAGTTGAATAGAAAATCGATAACCATCTAGAACCAGGTATGACCCTTCCTTTCCTTTGCAGCCGAACTCCAAAAATCAACACAGGTTTGCAGTAACATTCTCCAACATACAGACACCAGTGTGTTAAGACTGACAGAATAGTTGGCACAACGAAGCAGTTTTAATTTACCGCGATCTATGGACCGTAGGGAACTATGCACATATTTTTGCATGTGCACTTTGCACATCTCTCTGGACGGTTTCATCGCCCTAGTCTCTTCTCTGGATGATACTGGTTGCAGAGCGCTGACGGTGTATAGAGTTGTGAGATTTGATGGGAAAAGTTTGAATTTCGTGCTTACGACTTTTACTGGAGCTGTAATGAGATTTTTGTTTTTTCTTTCACTTTTCTATTTTGGGGAGGGGAAGGGCTGTGCATATTCACATCAAGGTGGTTGTCAACTTGTAACTGGAGAGTGCAGGAAGCTAACTGCAAGGGAATTAAAGTCGACCAACTAAAACAGTGAACTTTGTTTTAAAATAGTTCGATGTTTATTCTGTTCTGTCCATGGACTTTAAGGGGCAGATTGAGAGGTAAGTGACTTGCATATATCACAAAGTTGACTCCAGTAAGCACTAGAATGCCAAAACTAAATTAGACCAATTTACGAAACATGAGCAAAAGGTGAGCTTGCAGGAAATGCTATTAAAAGCGGTGGCGTATACGTAACTTTTTTTTTCTGAGTTACACACTTCGAATGAAGGATAAAGTCGTTTCAAAATTTATTCCAAAGGTTAATTGAGTGAAAAATTTAACCACTCCAACAGGATTAGAGAACTTTGTTAGACTACATGTGGTTGCACGTAATGGAACATCATCTTCTCGCCGCAATTCCAATTGATGTTTCACTTAACTTGTCACACTTCAAGCATCGCTAACATCCTGCGCCACCAGTGGCTAACGCACTCACGACGCCCCGTTTGCAGTCTTTAGCAGACATACACACGAATATTGGTTTTATTTTCACCACGATTTTTAGCTTCATTTAATGTGAAGTATCGTTGAAATTGAATTCCTCCTCCTCCCAGTCACTCATGTACGGCTTAATTACGTCCTTGCACGTGAAGCGTGGTGCACGAGTGGGGGCGAGAAATACAATAAGCTCAGCGGATTATTAAGAGAGCACTTCGACACGTCCCTTCTATATTAACAACCATCCTCAGTCCACCGCCAGTTGCATCGATTGGGAAGCCATTCGTTCGTGCCAGAGAGGACATTAACTTTTCTTTCTCGACAATAACAAGGATTTCATTTTCCTCGCGGGTTTCATGTGCTGCGTCAATGAACGTCGGTTTTAATTGAAAACAAACGGGCACTATCCACAGAGATGAAACATGACCTTTGGAGAAATTAAAAATGAAATTAATTTTCCGCCAAAAGCCTCTATATTTCCCCGGTGAGTCCTTTTATAGCGGGTTTATAACCAACCTGTTAACTGGAAGGGGAAGAATTAGCTTTCCGTGGTAAGAGCACAGGTGGATGCAGTTTAGAATCAACTGTATATATGGAAGAATGCGAGGGAATATGATTGCCACTTGTGAAACCAACTGATCAGATTTCATGTTAGGGGTCTGTAATTGGGTTGACATTTGCCATGAGCTGACATACCTCTCATACATCTTAATTCAAATGAGACTGTTGAAGATGCGGTTAGTAGTCAAAAGAGATTTTTGGGTTGAAGTTCTTGTTCCTTTTAAAAGCAAATGCGGTCACTTTGGAAGAGAGGGAAAGAAGCAAAATAGGAGAGAGTAAGTGGCCAAAGAAAATTTTTTCGACTTAATGTCCTAGGAAGATGACGTGAACGTTTTAAGAAAAGAAATATAATTTGCCAAGAATAGTGGGAATTCGTGGAATCCAAAAATTGACTTTATGGGTAATCAAAGTTTGTGCTCTTAAAAAACAGTACATTAGTTGGAAAGAAACTCAGGAAGGGAAGTAAGGGAATCTATTTTTTGGGTCGTCCTGGTTTCGAAACGAGACAACGGCATATAGTCGGCAAATTACATCATCACTTGTAGTTAACTGGTACCTGTACTATTTATGGTACGTTTCAATTTGAAAATCTGAAGTTAAGTTCTGTTCCACGGCAGACAAGGTTATGCAGGCTGGTGGCGTGTATGCGTCGAGGATTGCCTTGTATATGCTTTCCTAAACTCGTACGTATATGGCATTAAATCGTTCACGTAGCCAGTTTATAAGGTTTGCTTTGTTATTTTATTCAAAATTCTGACATGTTGAGCAATGAAGAAAATTAATTCAACAAAGCTGAAAATAAATAATACAAGGATAACTACGTATAGTATAAGAGGAAAATTAACATTCAAGGAATGTGTTGATTTATTTCTAAGGATATTATTCCATTTACAAAATACAATTGACCTAGTGATGCTGTAACTCTTCTAAGCCATCTGTAAGGTAAGTGTTATGCATGTCTGTACAGAAGGTCTTAATATCGGCAATAACTTCCTCATTCACATTCACTTCTGTGGTCGCCGTGGCTTAGTGTTAAGTGCGTCGACCGCCAGGCAGAAAGTCTGGGTTCGATTCTCGGACATCTCGGCACTACCTCTTTCGAGTTGCTGACAGCACTCAAAGAGTATTAATTGTCTAAAAGCTTCTCAAATCTCTCCGTTCGGAGTCGGCAAAAAACTGTAGTTCCCTTCTACTCGTGAGAGAACAGTAGCAAGCACAACATGAGTAGTTGTTGTAGAAGCTAGGCCCTAGTCTCATGTGGGCTGTAGTTTCAATCAATTATTATTATTATTATTAACTTCCTTATCCGACTTAAATATATGTCCTTCCATTTGGCCCGCATTTCAGTGCGTAGACTAACTCGACAATTTTTCGAGGCAGTGGCAGTGATTTGTTGTGAAATAGAAGGAACGCCAAATATTGTAATTTTCTTTTGCAATTGACCATCTGGTTGGCCTTATTATTCGACATAGTAGTACTGTGATGTGACTTTTCTTGCTTTCTTCAGGTAGTTGATGTTGTTCATACCGTTTGAATTTCACTCAGATAAGACAAACTTCGAATTATGAAGGGCACGTTAGCCAGATAAACTCCATTCAACATTCTTTTGCTGTCTAGTGTCTCCAGCAAATTCATGTTTTATTGATGGTGATGGAATAGCTCATAGACCGCTTTGCACTCTTTTTGCATTTAAATAGCTTCAAACACTGCTGTTAAGTGGTCTTACGGTTGCGCTTCATCTCCGAAGTAAGCAATTGCGGCAGGCATTGAGTAAGTCTTTTTATGGCCAAATTGTCCTACAGTTAGTGAATCTCCATCTTACTTATCTTTTGAAACACCAATCAGTGGTGTGCTGATAGGGGGTTTCTATTTTCCGTTATCTTCCATTTATAGTCATTTTCAAGGAACCTGGCCGTGACTCATTAGAAGACGACATGCAATTACGTTGAAAATCTTGTTCCATCGCCATCGAAGAAGATGGGTAGCTCTAAATATCATCCCAACAATGAGTAGACTCACCAACCTATATTGCTCTTTTCCAATTTCCACGGATAAAAGACAAGCCCGTTTTTACACGTGGTTAACGTAACTAGACCGATGAACGAGAATTTTTCAAAAGTAGTTGCTAAAAAATTTTGATGGTGGAGTCATTAATCGGTAAAAGTAAGTAATTATTTAATAATTCAAGCGTATTATGGAAAGGCTCAGGAGTATCAGTCTGTCATTCAAAAGGTGCCCAGCATAGCATGGGCCAAACTGTAGTGTTCACTGGCGGCAGTTTTGAATAAGTGAATTAACTCACATGCTTCAGGTCCCAGTTTCGATGCCGGGACTAACTGCTCCATATTTAAAATTTCTCGGCACCACCTCTTTGAAGTTGCTTCAAACACTCAGACAGTATAAATCGTCTATGAAAAGCTTTTCAAACTGCATCGTTCTGTGGAATGTAGGTGCTCACTTTTTAAATAGAACAATATCACGCACAATACGAGTATTTGTTGAAGAAGCTTGTAATTAGTTCTATTAAGACTGACTTCAACTCTATGCACGCAATAAATATAAATATTTGGTTGCTTGGCATACACGGAGAGTGGAGAACAAATTCACATTCAAAACATCTTTAAGTTAGTTGCTTATAATGAAGGACTTTAAAGAATTACTTTATAAATGAATTGATCTGGAAATCAGTGAATGCTTGGGACAAGGACAACATTTCTTGTTATTTTCATGAATTCCATATTTTTTTACTGTATTCTCAATGAAACGTTAACTTAATAATGGGGCTGCCTGCAAAAGTATGGAATTAAATTCCAATGAATCGCTTGCGCTCATAACAAGTTTCTCACAAAATTTATGAGTACGACTTTATTTGAAACCAATTTTATCGTTTCTCATTTTATGGTCCTAATGAGTTGGGCAATAAATTGAATCTCCTTTTCGTTAAGGAATATTCCATGAAAATTTTGTGGGTGGCATTGTCAACATGAGGTATTATTTGAGGACAATGTCTCTGTTTAAGTGTCAGATGGGATGAGAAAGATTTTCGTCTGTGACTGAAGCAAAATGTTCTTTGTGTTTTTCATCTTAAAAATAGCAACTTGTAGCATACCATTGAGGGACAATATGATTTTTTGCTAGAGTACTGTTAAAGGGGTTAGGTGGAATCACATTTTTGTCAAAAGACTTTTTGGACATTCCATTCGTTGATGATTGATGAATGATTGCCACTGAAAAATGTATATTTATTGTCCTAGCACGCAGTGTCTGAATTGCACGATCTCCCTTCGTGATCCTCCAAATGACAGCGGTGTATAGGTTCGTTCAGTGAATTCGTTAAATCATATCCGATTACTTGTAGAAATGTTCAAAAAAGTTCCGTCGTCATATTTTTACAGATATCGTACCTGAAAGCATTTCTTAGACATTCAAGTATGAGCTTTAGCCATTGGAGACGTTAAGAAGAAGGGGTGGGTTGAAATATTTACTGATAGTCTGAGCCAATCATTATTATTCACACCCTCAACAAAAATTGAGCGTCGTAAAAAACAGCCTGCAGTTTAAGTTCACAGATCGCTCTACAAATTAATATAAAAAATGGGAAGAAAGAATGTATGAATTTTAAGCGAATTCACTAGCCGCACATCTTACATGAATGGAAGTCTTTCTACCAATTGAAGTTGCAGCCACCTTTGTTGGTAAATGCTGTGTTAGATTCGTAAAGAGATTATACACTTCTGGACCCTTGAAGTCTACTTGTAATCGTGCATTGTTGGGGTTTTCTTCTATGTTATTACTTAAGCGTTCCTTTTCTATTTAATTTTTACTTTACTTCTGATTTCCAGGAGATAGAGCGCAAAAAACGTTCATAAGGTGTACCTGTCGGTAGGTACGAATGGGGCTAGATGACTTCTTAGTTTGAAAACAAATATTGTGAAAAAGCATTGATTTGTCTTCAAGTTAAGCTTCCTATTCCAATACAATAGCCAAAACGATGCTTCTTGTTTTTTAATCTGTCCGAAAAATACGTTTCTTGTAGTGGAAAAATACCCTTGATTTAACTTAAACTTCTGCAAGGCTAGTGACCTTAAAATTTGAAAGCCAAACGGAGTCACATACCTAATTAAATGTCTTGATAAAGGAACAATTTTGTTTGCCGAAATATTCGTTCATCCATCATAGTAGGGCCCTGTGACTCTCCCCAGGTAGACGACGGGAATCCTAGACTTGTCCAACACTGCTCTGCAATTGACTCACGGTTTCGCAGACTATGTATTCTTACTTCTTGTCACTTAGCTATTTTCATCTTACTTGAATAGTAGGAATAGTTGAGATGGACTTGCTTTGGAAAAAGATATTCCAGAGTAGTTGTTGTCTTCACCTTCATTCATCAGAAAAATCATCCTCATTTTCAACAGCCCATAACACTAGCAGAAAGTCATAATCATTCATAATATAGCGGTTTCGTCTTGACGTCGATTCAAAAAATTTTTTAATTCACAAGACTAATATGGTACTCAGAAATCTTTTTCAGTGCTGACTGAGTGTGGAATTCGGTACCTTCGATGTTCAGTCGTGGATCCACCACAAAAGGAACAACATATATCAGATCAGATTTTGCATTTAAATCAATCTTCTACAGAATCGTTAAGTATTGCGTGTCGTCAAAAGGAGATTTTGAGGAACAGAAGTCAGCGCTTGCTTTTTCATTTGTGTTTAAGTGTTGACGAGTTTTTTCGGGAATTCTGACGAGGGACTTGAAGTTGGTAACCTTTATGGTCTCTGTCAAGCTTCGAGTGGCAACCCTCTCTGCGATGTAAAATAGAACGCGTTAATTCGTTTATATTGAGCAGGACACAAAACATGCAATTCTGACATCAATAAAAGTTCTCCTTTGCTCAATTCTTCCCCGATCCCTTCCAATCAATATAGTTCCCATATATTAGCGGGAAATAAATTCAAACAAGTGCTTATTCAAACAATATCCCATGCATGAGCCTGTCACCTCACACTTAATAATCTCTGCACGCACACGTCCGATAAGTTTGCCCATCATCAGTTATTCCGACAGCCTTAGCACCCAGCCAGGATAGAATATATTCCTTCAGTTGTAACACAATATGCCTCTGAAAGGTTTCTGCTCGTGTCAATGTTTGCTTTGCCTCGGCATGTGCTAGTTATGACTTAATAAAGACATTGACCGAACAGAGCACACACATTTACTGACACTCTGCCGTCGAAGCCGAAGAATCTCTCTGATTGCATTTCGGGAACGATCTCCCGAGACGAATGCTCTGGGGGGGAGGGGCTTGAGTTGATTTGGGGAATGAGGCAGTGTTTCAACATTCAACAACGTTTCGTTACATTTCATAATGAGGATAATCCATCGGCCGGTGAATGATTGATGTGGATACATTTGCTGTCGTTGGATATGCCCTGAGAGGAACCTCATAAGTGGCTTATTGATCTGACATGTGATGCTGATGGAGTCCTCTGGTTCAATGAACTTTGGTCTTTGAAGAACACATGGATCTTGGGACACTGTGGCGTATACGTACTTTTTCCCTGAAAATCAAATGCAATCTGAAATGTGGATTTGTGCAATTGAGAGTGTCGATTTAAGATCACTGTTATCTCACGGTAACTTTAAATGGAACAAGATACGGTGGAACTTGAAGAAAAAACTGATTGACTTGACAGAGGTTATGTATATATGTATTGTTGGATATGTGCTTAATTTCATTTGGTTTTCATCAAGTATATTGATCTTTTATCTTTGAGTTACTTAACAGTCTGGGGTGGAAAATTTGCCTCTCAAGTCTCCAATTTCGTACCGCAAGTTGGTTGAGGCTTTTCCCAGTTGTTTCCGACGAGGTCGTTCTCTCTTGCGTTGTCTCAATGAATCGGATTCAATGCCTCTTTTGTTCGGAGCTGTATTATCCCTCCGCTGTACATGACTTGACTTGCAATCATACAGCCTTCAGAGTAAGGCATTGAAATGTTTCCTCCTTCAGATGCCATCAACGCGACTGGGACCAAAAGTAGCACGTATGACTTTCTCTCAAAGGGACCAAAGCCTTCCATAATAATTGAGTGGCACTACAATTCACAAGGGACTAGGGTCTAGCTATGGGATTGTACACGAATAGTTTCCGGCATTTACACAAAACTACAGAGATCTTGTGCGCGATGATAACGAGACTTATTCTTCCATAGTTGACGCAGTTGTAACAGTGTCCTTTCATGTGGATTAGGCAGACGACGCTGAGATTCCAGTCATTGAGCGTTTCCCTGACCATATATATATGACTCCATTCAGGTCAGGGAAAGAAAATTCTTGCTCATCATCGTCTAGATTGAATAGAACATTCTGCATAAGAGCGGTATTTGCTTCGTCATCCCCGTTTAACAGTCGGCTACAGGAGCTTTCTTCTAAATTCTCAATATCGAGTTCTTCGGTTTTAGTTCGGAGGTATCGGTTTTACCTTTTGGCAACATTCTCAGACTAAATTTCAGTCATAGCTCATCGCCATTTCAATCTCATGATCATTCTCTTTCCCTTCTAGAAACCGGTGCTCTACCCATCTTCTCTGTTCGTAGAGTTCGCGATGTCTTCAAAGAGATTAGATTAGATTCTAGACTTGCATTGCTGGGATTCGGTGCAAGCACAACTGCTTATAAAATTGAATTGACTTATTGGTCGTTAGCCACAACGTCTGTTGTTTAGGAAGCGGATATGCCTCAATAATTCCTGACTTTATCTTCCTGGTCGCCGTGGCGCAGTGGTAAGTGCATCGACTGCGGCGCAGAAAGTCTGGGTTCGATTCCCGGACGGGACACCTAGCATTTTTTCACGGCACCACCTCTTTCGAGTTGCTGACAACACTCAAAGAGTATTAATTGTCTATGGAAAGCTTCTCAAATCTCGCCGTTCGGAATCGGCAAAAAACTGTAGGTCCCTTCTACTCGTGAAGAACAATAGCATGCACAACACGAGTAGTTGTTGTAGAAGCTAGGCCCTGGTCCGTTATGGGCTGTAGTGCCACTCAATTATTATTATTAAGCAATCAATCACACAATTCATCCCTTTCCCGGAAAAGAAACTGACCACAATTGACACGTCTTCCATCACTTTTCCTGGTGCCAGTACAAATCTGGACAGAGCTAATCGTTCACCAGCTCTCGGGATGCCATCAATCAGGCTGTCATTTGAAACCCAGACAAATCCAAAAAGGATGTAAATTAATTTCTCGGTTAAAGTTGCGGTCACTGTCCTAGTGAACGCAACTTTAATTTAAATAGGAGGACTCCATACAAATTTTTCATCTCATGTCCAATCTGGTGGCATGGTGTACGTAGGTTGGAATTGAAACATTTTCAATAGGTTACCGAGCAGGAACTACTTTCACGTGAGACTCACTTCGCTTGAATCTCATTAATCAATATGGGATGCGGAATATAGGATATTTCAGTAATTGCTGAACTAACATGGGCATGGTAATGTGGACTGTATGTGCGGTGGTTGGCTGGCTGATAAAGAGAACTGTTCAGACACAACTTAAGTGGGTAGAGTGTGGTGGGGATTTGAACATTCGACAACTTAAAAGTTTCTATTTCGGTTATTGCTTGAAACTAAAAAAATGCGTGAATCTCTCAAATGAAGGCGGAAAAGCGAACCAAAGTAACTTTTTATCTCCATGTCCTTAATGCAAAATATATATCGTCTCAACCACAAGGAAGGGACTGTCCTAAATTTTTTCCTGCCACATTCAGTATCACAATTATGTAAACAAGGAGGAAGAACTAGTAATGGAAAATGACGCATTTCCTCCAAAGTGATGCTTCTGTCTGCCAGCAAGCAACAAGACGCTGATTTCAAATATCCTTTTGACCGGATGGGCTGACGATGCGCTTGCGGAGCACGTTTCTCTGAAATTGAATGCACCAATCTAACGCTCAATGGAAACAGAATTGCATCTGGGGGAATACGAATGAAGGCAAGTCCGGAAGTGGACGAAAAATGAAGAACGTGATGAATGTGCTCGTCAATGAAATGGTAAATGGAAATTGGTATCTGCCAACCAACAACAAGGCGTGTTAACCCAAAAATGCGATTTTGAGGAAAGTTTTTAGAAAGAGAAGTCGATTAACTTAAGGCCAAAGGACGGTGGACGGTGAGCTTCTAGTGAGCAAGTTGGGATGAAGCCATCAATGCAAAGATAGTTGGTGAAGAAGATTCACTAAGGAGAAACGTTGATGGAAGATTGAGGAAGATCAGGATATGCACAGAAAAATTGTTACGGTCCATCCCTAGGCAGAGCGTCTACCACCCCCAAACATGTTGCCATCGTTCGTATTTAATTTCAGCCTCAATCGGCTCGTTGTTTTAGCCAGTCATTGAATTAAATGAATATCCTTCTGGACTTAATGATCTCTTTTTTCGCGCTTCCATGGAAAGGAAGCCAATTACAAAAATTTGTTCGGAGCAACCACAGCAAATCCAATTAGGCGATGAGAGCTGAAATTGATTGCCAACCACTCCATTACCTGCACCCCACAACAGCAAAATCGAATATGTTACGTGCTTCACTGCTAATCATGTCTATTCGATGGCGAATAATTAAATACATACATTTTGTGTGTGAGCAGCAGTGGAACAATAGCTAAGACCGTGTGTGAAAGTTCAGTAACCCCTTTGGAAAGATGGGGTGCTTAAATAGGAATTAAAGAATCATTTGTAAAATTCTATTAAATTTATGAATTTTTAAGCATTCTGAGTTATTTGCATTTGACTTTGCTTGGAAAGGGATTTCTTCATAAAGTGGTTAGAAGTTGTATAAAAACGAGGACTCCTCTTATAGCGTCTTGCATTCAAATAAGCACTTTGAAATAAGTTCTCTTTTTCACTACCACCATGAAGCTATTTCCGTGAAATTTAACCCCTTTTTTAACCCCAGCTCTACGATAATCTCAAGAGCTATAAAGGACCTCACTTCTCCGAACTAATCCGAACTCTTGGAAGCAGTTGCTTTCAAAGGCAAAAGTCATACGCTTGGTCCCTAAAGCGACGCCCTTTGCTGATCTCTTAATATTTTAATTACATCTGTGAGCACAAAGAACTTAATTGGAAGCAAAATGAATCAAAGCGAACGTTTAAGATGTCACTGCTTGATTATCCCCTCCGAGGACGTCCTTGTCACCAGTGTTGAAATGGAATCCTTTGAGCATTCACTGCTTTCGCTGGAAACTCTTTCTCTTTGGATAACTGGCTTAAGACTTTGCAATTGCAATGAATGCTGATATGCAGGACAGATTGCATTTGATGTATAATTTTTCATTTCATCCGAAAAAGGAATGCAAAGAGGCGTGTGTGGCCTGGCCACTCGTTCAGGGCGGTGATGAGGACCGACTATGGGACTTGTTGGCCTAGTTATGTTTGCATCGCTCAGTGTCAAATTCTCTGATTTTGATGTCCTGCTGATATTACATGTTCATCTAAAAAGAAAAAAGTATGTTCGTTATTGATTTACATGTGTCGGACCACCAAGAGCACGCAGGTCAACCAACTCTGGTCATTCTAGGGAAACGTTGTTTGGAAACTCGTTGTTTGGCCGGGTTGTCAATGAGGGGAAATACGTTGTGCCTGTTATGATGATGTAAAGCCAGGCGACCTTGAGTGTCGTGTTGTGCTTAAAGGGGGAAATTTACAATGTTTCCGACTCTAATGGTTGTTTGAACACTGCTGACGATGTAAGCTCCCGGGGTGCTGCAATTTAAATACGTTCTTGTGTAGGCGGTTATGTATGTGGATGAGGAAATATGTCTGTACAAGGAAAATGGTTGGCGGCGAGGGAACTGCAGACTGTTTTGATTAAATGAATAGTAATACGAATCATTCTTGGTACTGGAACTCAAAAAAAGAGAAGAAGATTTAAATCAATGAATCCTTTTATTTACTTTAGACTTCAGCTTGTGTTACTTCCTAATGATCATCTTTAATTTCCATTCTTATACGAAGCTCATTTTGGATTTCGCTGAACGCAGACTTTGTAAGAAATTGAAAGTTTTAAGAGATCTCACAGTTTATAATTTAGCCAAAGAATTCAACACATGTTTTTACCGAAAACTACAAAAAAAAAAATGCTCCGCATACGCCACCGAACTAAACAGTTTCCAACGAAAATTTAATTTGTTTCAAATAGACGATTTTCCTAGAAGCGCATTTCAAAATTTGTCGTCTATTTTCACATTAACAAGTCAATCACACTCAAAGACAATTGAGTTTTAACGTCATACACCCTAGTAAAGATTATTTCTGCAGACTTCTAAACGGCGATAACGGCCCAAATCCCGCTGTTAGGCAGAATGTTCCTCTCAATTTGGAAGATGATAGGCAAGAATTTCGTCCCTCCGACTAAGACGAGGTCAAGATAGCAATATCCAGACTGAATTCGAACAAAACTGTTGGAGCAGATGGACTGTCCGCAGAACTGTTTAAAGTAGCTGCAGATGACCTCGTTGGGCACATGCAGCAGTTCATCGGTAAGATATGGTCGGAGGAAAACATGACCGATGAGTGGAATCTCAGAGTCATCTGTCCGGTCTACAAGAAAGGAGACCCCTTCGACTGTGCCAACTATCGACGGACTACTCTCCTTAACATCGCCTTCAAGATCCTTTCTACCGTGAACGCCTGAAACGGTTTGTCTACAACCTGATAGGTCCTTATCAGTGTTGGTTGAGGCTCAGGTTCATCCCGGACGGTAGCGCCACAGAAAAAAAAGAAAAGGAATATTGACCTTAGAGGGTTTTGTCCTAATTTAGGTCATGGTATCTATTCCAGATGATTTTTTTAGATTCCCTGATTTTTTTAAATGCTTTCGCTTACAGCACAAAATGTTTCAGGCCTTTTAAGGGTTCAGCTGGCCTTTTCCTCCTTCAGATGATGTGCCTAGTTTTTTAAATCACATAATTCAAAATTTGAATCTGCTACACTATTGTTAGTAGCAATGCAAACATGGATGGAAGATCCAGGTACTGAATAGATATGAAAGGTAGCGACAGCTGGACTAGAGACTACATTCTGCGGCCGAGGAAGATCAGGTGCACTTGTAGCTTTATTTTACACTGACTGTTCAGTAGGCCTCCTAAGGGAAGTATCATCGTGGTGTGGCTGAACAAATTTGAAAAAATCGAAAGTTAGTGAACCGTGTAGACTGGTCGGAACCACATTGTTCACTCAACTGCTCAGACTAGGCGAAAATATGAGTCCCGCTTTAGAGTTAACTTGCATTGCAACCAGGTGCTGTAAGTCATTAAACAGCAGAGGTATTTTAAAGGCCTCGCTCCAAATCAAGGTGCAGTGAGTGACCGTTAAGTTTCAACTCAGTTTTTACTTGTGTAACAAAGGCTAGTAACTACAACCCACAACTTCAGCATATTATTCTCTCACTACTAAAAGGAGCCTACATTGCGAACGATGAGATTAAAGAAGTGTGGTGTTCGAGGTTTACAGTCTGGGAATCTAATCTAGACCTTCGACGTATGCGTCGACGCAACGATTTGAAACCCAGACAAATCCAAAAAGGATGTAAATTAATTTCTCGGTTAAAGTTGCGGTCACTGTCCTAGTGAACGCAACTTTAATTTAAATAGGAGGACTCCATACAAATTTTTCATCTCATGTCCAATCTGGTGGCATGGTGTACGTAGGTTGGAATTGAAACATTTTCAATAGGTTACCGAGCAGGAACTACTTTCACGTGAGACTCACTTCGCTTGAATCTCATTAATCAATATGGGATGCGGAATATAGGATATTTCAGTAATTGCTGAACTAACATGGGCATGGTAATGTGGACTGTATGTGCGGTGGTTGGCTGGCTGATAAAGAGAACTGTTCAGACACAACTTAAGTGGGTAGAGTGTGGTGGGGATTTGAACATTCGACAACTTAAAAGTTTCTATTTCGGTTATTGCTTGAAACTAAAAAAATGCGTGAATCTCTCAAATGAAGGCGGAAAAGCGAACCAAAGTAACTTTTTATCTCCATGTCCTTAATGCAAAATATATATCGTCTCAACCACAAGGAAGGGACTGTCCTAAATTTTTTCCTGCCACATTCAGTATCACAATTATGTAAACAAGGAGGAAGAACTAGTAATGGAAAATGACGCATTTCCTCCAAAGTGATGCTTCTGTCTGCCAGCAAGCAACAAGACGCTGATTTCAAATATCCTTTTGACCGGATGGGCTGACGATGCGCTTGCGGAGCACGTTTCTCTGAAATTGAATGCACCAATCTAACGCTCAATGGAAACAGAATTGCATCTGGGGGAATACGAATGAAGGCAAGTCCGGAAGTGGACGAAAAATGAAGAACGTGATGAATGTGCTCGTCAATGAAATGGTAAATGGAAATTGGTATCTGCCAACCAACAACAAGGCGTGTTAACCCAAAAATGCGATTTTGAGGAAAGTTTTTAGAAAGAGAAGTCGATTAACTTAAGGCCAAAGGACGGTGGACGGTGAGCTTCTAGTGAGCAAGTTGGGATGAAGCCATCAATGCAAAGATAGTTGGTGAAGAAGATTCACTAAGGAGAAACGTTGATGGAAGATTGAGGAAGATCAGGATATGCACAGAAAAATTGTTACGGTCCATCCCTAGGCAGAGCGTCTACCACCCCCAAACATGTTGCCATCGTTCGTATTTAATTTCAGCCTCAATCGGCTCGTTGTTTTAGCCAGTCATTGAATTAAATGAATATCCTTCTGGACTTAATGATCTCTTTTTTCGCGCTTCCATGGAAAGGAAGCCAATTACAAAAATTTGTTCGGAGCAACCACAGCAAATCCAATTAGGCGATGAGAGCTGAAATTGATTGCCAACCACTCCATTACCTGCACCCCACAACAGCAAAATCGAATATGTTACGTGCTTCACTGCTAATCATGTCTATTCGATGGCGAATAATTAAATACATACATTTTGTGTGTGAGCAGCAGTGGAACAATAGCTAAGACCGTGTGTGAAAGTTCAGTAACCCCTTTGGAAAGATGGGGTGCTTAAATAGGAATTAAAGAATCATTTGTAAAATTCTATTAAATTTATGAATTTTTAAGCATTCTGAGTTATTTGCATTTGACTTTGCTTGGAAAGGGATTTCTTCATAAAGTGGTTAGAAGTTGTATAAAAACGAGGACTCCTCTTATAGCGTCTTGCATTCAAATAAGCACTTTGAAATAAGTTCTCTTTTTCACTACCACCATGAAGCTATTTCCGTGAAATTTAACCCCTTTTTTAACCCCAGCTCTACGATAATCTCAAGAGCTATAAAGGACCTCACTTCTCCGAACTAATCCGAACTCTTGGAAGCAGTTGCTTTCAAAGGCAAAAGTCATACGCTTGGTCCCTAAAGCGACGCCCTTTGCTGATCTCTTAATATTTTAATTACATCTGTGAGCACAAAGAACTTAATTGGAAGCAAAATGAATCAAAGCGAACGTTTAAGATGTCACTGCTTGATTATCCCCTCCGAGGACGTCCTTGTCACCAGTGTTGAAATGGAATCCTTTGAGCATTCACTGCTTTCGCTGGAAACTCTTTCTCTTTGGATAACTGGCTTAAGACTTTGCAATTGCAATGAATGCTGATATGCAGGACAGATTGCATTTGATGTATAATTTTTCATTTCATCCGAAAAAGGAATGCAAAGAGGCGTGTGTGGCCTGGCCACTCGTTCAGGGCGGTGATGAGGACCGACTATGGGACTTGTTGGCCTAGTTATGTTTGCATCGCTCAGTGTCAAATTCTCTGATTTTGATGTCCTGCTGATATTACATGTTCATCTAAAAAGAAAAAAGTATGTTCGTTATTGATTTACATGTGTCGGACCACCAAGAGCACGCAGGTCAACCAACTCTGGTCATTCTAGGGAAACGTTGTTTGGAAACTCGTTGTTTGGCCGGGTTGTCAATGAGGGGAAATACGTTGTGCCTGTTATGATGATGTAAAGCCAGGCGACCTTGAGTGTCGTGTTGTGCTTAAAGGGGGAAATTTACAATGTTTCCGACTCTAATGGTTGTTTGAACACTGCTGACGATGTAAGCTCCCGGGGTGCTGCAATTTAAATACGTTCTTGTGTAGGCGGTTATGTATGTGGATGAGGAAATATGTCTGTACAAGGAAAATGGTTGGCGGCGAGGGAACTGCAGACTGTTTTGATTAAATGAATAGTAATACGAATCATTCTTGGTACTGGAACTCAAAAAAAGAGAAGAAGATTTAAATCAATGAATCCTTTTATTTACTTTAGACTTCAGCTTGTGTTACTTCCTAATGATCATCTTTAATTTCCATTCTTATACGAAGCTCATTTTGGATTTCGCTGAACGCAGACTTTGTAAGAAATTGAAAGTTTTAAGAGATCTCACAGTTTATAATTTAGCCAAAGAATTCAACACATGTTTTTACCGAAAACTAAAAAAAAAAAAATGCTCCGCATACGCCACCGAACTAAACAGTTTCCAACGAAAATTTAATTTGTTTCAAATAGACGATTTTCCTAGAAGCGCATTTCAAAATTTGTCGTCTATTTTCACATTAACAAGTCAATCACACTCAAAGACAATTGAGTTTTAACGTCATACACCCTAGTAAAGATTATTTCTGCAGACTTCTAAACGGCGATAACGGCCCAAATCCCGCTGTTAGGCAGAATGTTCCTCTCAATTTGGAAGATGATAGGCAAGAATTTCGTCCCTCCGACTAAGACGAGGTCAAGATAGCAATATCCAGACTGAATTCGAACAAAACTGTTGGAGCAGATGGACTGTCCGCAGAACTGTTTAAAGTAGCTGCAGATGACCTCGTTGGGCACATGCAGCAGTTCATCGGTAAGATATGGTCGGAGGAAAACATGACCGATGAGTGGAATCTCAGAGTCATCTGTCCGGTCTACAAGAAAGGAGACCCCTTCGACTGTGCCAACTATCGACGGACTACTCTCCTTAACATCGCCTTCAAGATCCTTTCTACCGTGAACGCCTGAAACGGTTTGTCTACAACCTGATAGGTCCTTATCAGTGTTGGTTGAGGCTCAGGTTCATCCCGGACGGTAGCGCCACAGAAAAAAAAGAAAAGGAATATTGACCTTAGAGGGTTTTGTCCTAATTTAGGTCATGGTATCTATTCCAGATGATTTTTTTAGATTCCCTGATTTTTTTAAATGCTTTCGCTTACAGCACAAAATGTTTCAGGCCTTTTAAGGGTTCAGCTGGCCTTTTCCTCCTTCAGATGATGTGCCTAGTTTTTTAAATCACATAATTCAAAATTTGAATCTGCTACACTATTGTTAGTAGCAATGCAAACATGGATGGAAGATCCAGGTACTGAATAGATATGAAAGGTAGCGACAGCTGGACTAGAGACTACATTCTGCGGCCGAGGAAGATCAGGTGCACTTGTAGCTTTATTTTACACTGACTGTTCAGTAGGCCTCCTAAGGGAAGTATCATCGTGGTGTGGCTGAACAAATTTGAAAAAATCGAAAGTTAGTGAACCGTGTAGACTGGTCGGAACCACATTGTTCACTCAACTGCTCAGACTAGGCGAAAATATGAGTCCCGCTTTAGAGTTAACTTGCATTGCAACCAGGTGCTGTAAGTCATTAAACAGCAGAGGTATTTTAAAGGCCTCGCTCCAAATCAAGGTGCAGTGAGTGACCGTTAAGTTTCAACTCAGTTTTTACTTGTGTAACAAAGGCTAGTAACTACAACCCACAACTTCAGCATATTATTCTCTCACTACTAAAAGGAGCCTACATTGCGAACGATGAGATTAAAGAAGTGTGGTGTTCGAGGTTTACAGTCTGGGAATCTAATCTAGACCTTCGACGTATGCGTCGACGCAACGATAGCGACAACTAAGGCTAGTTTGCATTATCTACGCCTTGTAGGAAAATGGTTCCGGTGGTATAAGGTCGTAAGGGAAGTAGAAAAATCTACTGCTTTCCTGGAGTCGGCTATCGCTTTGCCGGTTTTCAGCAGAGTTTCTCTGTTTCCTAATCAGCCATCTTAGTGTCTGCAGGCATTCCGACAGAAGTTTTGATTGGAATATTTCTTATGAGCAACTCTTTGAATGAAACTGATATGTAGCTACGAGATATGATTATTGTGGTCTTATGGAATTTTCAATAGAAGCATTTTATAGAATATTTCGTTACGTACCCTTTCTGCAAGTAGTCGTTATATTCCATAATAAGGATTTTAACATGGCACATAACACAACACAGAAAAGCAACAAACTTAATGCCCGTAGTCAAACGCAAACTGTTTTACGATTGAATGCTGGCACCCATCACCCCCCGTCGAGTGTAAGAGCCCTTATTAAATCCAACCATAAATCATGTGGTTATCCCAGGGAGCACACTACTCCCCAGTATGTTTACCCTTTGCACTTCAAATGGTGTTAATAAATCAGTGAGCTTCCGTCAAAACAAAGTAAAAGAAATCGTCAGTGCAAAATTTAAGGTGACGTTAAGCTAACCATTACGGCGCTCTACAAATTGGATTGAATGCCTATAAATCTGGGGCCAGAGGCAGTTTGATGTTCACGAAAGGAACTTCGTCCTTTCCTCATTTCGTGTCACGTCTGGTTTCATCAGATTGTCAGTAGTTTGACATCTCCCTTGGGTATTGTTCGACAAAAACTGGGTCAGTTGGGATTCGAAACGACAGGAAGAGCACAGAGTTTAGTGCATTGTCTCCGAGACCTCACAGATACATACGTATGTGTGGTTGGGTTCTTAATGAATTTCGATCCCTTCATTCAGACACACAGAGTGGGGCATGTCATGTGGGATGCTGCAAAGACTTTTGGCTTAATTGCGTTATCCGCTGCTGGGGAGAGAAATGTAGGACACAGTTTTGATGATTGTAACGCGGATTGATGCTGGAGCTCTGAGAGATGAGCTGGAGGTACTGGGGTAGCGATTCTGTTGTTGAAATAATTGGATGAACGAAGCTTAACTGTGGGGAAATTAATCGAGTGGTGTCATATGTCGATTGATTGTGGCTGCTCTCTGATGGAGGATAATTTCCATATCATCGAATTCTTTGTTTCAAATGCAGCCGCTTCTCTGGTAGTGTTGCCTGTTCGCCAAACCAATATCAATGACTCCAATTCCTTAAGGCGTCACAATGTTCTTCCAGTCAATGACGTTTTTTGGCGGTGCTTGGTGCGTCTTGTGAATCCCTCCGTAAGTGGTGCATATACAGATATGTCAAGGAGATTGAGGAATATTTGGGGGCGTCTTTCAATTACGACTTTCAGATAAAATCTTTAGTTTAAAGTCCAATTACTTCCTGTACCAGATTTGGATGAGTATCCTCAAATAAAGACCAACTAACCGCCTTTTAATCTACTACAAAAAATATCCTCTGAGATTGTTAATCCATTATGATTGATGGCAACAAGGAAATGCTACCCAAAGGCATCTCCATCGAAGTTCATTGAACCTCCAACATTCGAACGAGGGAGAGTTACGAAAGCAATTAGGAAACAATCATAATATCTTCCTTGACAAGGATTGATGTCGTAACACCACAACCGAATCTGCTCTGATTGATGGAGATGGAAGCGTTTAATGAAAGTGGTCAGGGGTAGAGAATTTCGTTCGATTTGCCTTTAACTCTTTTCCCAGGAGAGCTGGCATTTGAATTAAGCAGCATCAGGACATTTAATTTGAATACCATTTGGTATAGACGATTGTTAGGAGTGCGAAATGACGGATAACATAAATTATTACTGAATTACTGAATGACATGACAGACAAAAGAAACAAATAAACAGTCTGTGTAAGGTTAGGTTAGGGACATCATTAATATTCATGTCAAGCCTTAGAATTCAGCAATCTTTTGACTCTTCATCGAAAGCGAGTACCTTTTTCCAATTTAAAATGCCATTTCTAAAAATTAGTCCTCTCTGGCAGTGATCTACTTATGGAGCTATTCTTCGATTTCTTCAAAAAACCAGAACCGGCGACCGGTGACCGGTGACCGGTGAGCGGTGAGCGGTGAGCGGTGAGCGGTGAGGCTGTAGTCTGATTCAACTTGGTCTGCAGAATACGGCGGGTAGGGTAAGGTCTCTCTTTTCGTCGTTTCTAGGTAGCCTTTCACCACTAGAGCCACATGGGGCCGAGTGATATTATGCTGCAAAATTACCATGTCGTGCCTGTTAGTCATTTCTGGACGCTTTTCACGCAATGCGTGGCTCAAACGCATTAACTGTAGTTGGTGCGGTTTATGGGTTGGCGGCGTCATTGGGCCGTACTTCTTCGAAAATGAAGTCGACCAAGCAGTTACCGGAAATGATGTTCGCTGTCACAAGATGCTTTCATCTTCTTCTTGTGACTTCTTGCGGCCAGAAATTGAGAATACGGACCTGTACGACATTTGTTTTCATCAGGGCGGTGCCACTTGCCGTATAGCCAATGAAACAAGAACTCTTTTGAGCAAGAATTTCAATGGCCGTCTTACCCCGTGTCATAGTGGCGATGTTAATTAACCACCACAATCATGGGGACTTACACCGTTGGACTTCTTTCTTTGGGATTATTGAAAAGAAAAAGTGGGTTTTTTTCAAGGATGCCCTAAACAGATACCAGCTCGTTGATACGCTAATGATTAGAAATTTTATCTGGAAAGTGATTTTATGTAAGGGTGTTTAATTGTTCTTCTTGAACAAAGGACGTGATACGGAATATGTTTTTTTAAGTGAGTGACCACTGGATCGTCGCCAAATAGGATGAAATTTAAAAGAAAACTCTAATGACCGATTTCTGATTCAAACGGATGGCGTATCAAATATAAGCAAATGCCTCTAAGGGGTTGTTTCAATCGCATTACATCACCTTCTTAGTACCTAGTATTTATTTGCGGTCACATCTTCTCAAAACCAAAAACTAACCCCTTGCCATATCAAAAAGCTTTCCGTTTTGTTTTTCACTTTCATTGCGAAAGCAATCTCGGCACTTATCATTCCTGACCTCCCACTAAAACTTTATATCGTTTACTATGCAACATGAACTTCCGAGTGCTGCCGGAAGCACTTCATCCGGTTGCGGTGTATCCTCTAATGCACCGATGCGGGGTTTCATAACTTTGTTATAAGCGAAATCCGTTTGCTCGAATAATAGTTCTTAACGAGTAACAGCGAGTACAATGCAATTTCTCGCGATACGATGTCTAGGAAGTGGCTTCGGGGATGTTTTAGAGATTACGGTGGCAGGGATCAATGGTGAACATTTGGCGAAAGTTAGATCGGAATATTTGTACTGCTGCCAGGGTTTTAAGATTGCATTCAGTTGCCATGAATATTGAATAAGCGAAGGAACAAAACGGAAAGTGCTGAACCATGAGATAAAATGTGTGGAAAGATGCATGGGTAATGAAAGAAACAGATGTGAACAGATGAAAGAAACAGAAGTTCTTTCGCCAAGGCCTTGTAGGACCGAAATTTGCACTCAATAACATCGCATATGTCTTACATGCATAGGAGTATCTGCAGGTAAAGGGTGCATCATATAAAATAAGATAAGGAATAGAGTGACGAGAATTGTTAGTACGCAGCGGTCAGTAGGCAGATCAATTACGTCGGAGAACAGTCATTTTCCATCGGTGCACTATGCAAAATTAAGTATCTCTTTTTTTATATAGAAGTTTGTAAGCAGCAAACACATTATTAGGACAGGTTTAGCAAGTCCGTTCTCAAGATACAGTGGGTTTGTAAAAATTCAGATTAGACTAGCAGCCCGTTTGCAAATACGAGATCCGGCATCCGTACTTTCGTAAAAGTCAATGTTAATGTTTACATGAATACAGAGGTTCGCAACTAAACAAAAAGAATTTAAAAGGCAGTCAAAGATTGTTTGGCAATGGATAGAAAACAAACATAATCCTTTGATTTAAAATTAAAAGAGAATCTTTCTAAGCTTACCTTACGAACCTCTTCAAATCATCCAGAAAAACAGAAATCTTAGTATTTATAAAGCAGTAGTTTTTATTAAATCTCAGTAACTATATATTTGATTATATAGCCAAAATTTAAACGCAAATATTTATTTGCATTCTCCTTGAAAACGTAAAAAAATAGAGCAGTGTGAACACTCTTTTCTTTTTAAAGAATAGGTTATTTTGACACCGACTTTCCAAAGTGTTCCAAAAACGAGCTACTTCAAAGCCAGCAGAGGTACTGGTTTGAACACTGTTACAATTCATAATTAAGGGACATTTTATTTGTATTTCTTGAAGACTAATGTAGAGTTAACTCCGCACTGGATAAACTTGAATTTGAAAATAAAATCTTTTATTAAATACCATATTTGTAAGCCAGACTGTATGTTCTTCTTTGGTCATCTCATCAAGCAATTCACCCAAAATGTTTCCAAATCAGCCTACAGCATGAATTTAAGTACTTAACATAAACATATAAATGCAACATAAAATGTACAGTTGGGCCCTTAATAAAGTCGAAACACCAACAGATCGCTGGCCTTTTATTTTCATTCCCTCAGCCGCTTATCTCATCAAATTGTATGGTTTTTCCATCAAGTCCTTAATTGTTGCTTCCAGTGGCAATTCACACTTCTAGGTACTTAAATTTCTTCGTAGCCTCTAATCAGGAAAAAGATTCTAGTTTTTATTTTAGTCATACCTCGGTGCCATAGTCATACATGTGCCAACAATTTGAAGCACCCTCGGGAACTCAAAGTATACCATAACTGCAAAACAACACTGAAAGGCCTTTGTGTCATTGGAGAACTAAGCTATGTAATTCTAAGTTGGGGTAAGAGAAGTTTGAAAACAGGGAGGGAAATTTGTGATTAGGCTTAGTTTTCAAGCAAGGGGACCTAAAACCATTCGTCCTGCCTCTTTCTTCCTCTGTATTGAAGCCAACCCATTTGCCAGAGATTTAACTCGTATATCACACAAATTTTAGGCCTTGACTGAATAATGTGAAGCTTTGTTTTATCTTATTGCTCACATCTACTGTCTAAAAATGTAAATAGACTTTCAAGGAGGAAAGGAAAAGGATCAAGCTACCAAGCCAATGACTGAAAAAAAGGCAGGGATTCACCAAGGCGCAGATCTTGTCCCTGGGCAAAACGACATTCCGCTGTCTGCGACAACGACTTCATTGCGGCTCAAGCTCACAAGACAAAAACCAACTCTTTGAAGTGATTCGTTCCATGACTCAGGTAAAGGAAACAAGAAACCCGATCAATGCAGTTTACATATCACAAGAATGACTCCTGGCTCGGCTTAAAACTTGATCGAAAGCAGGTCGAATCTTAATGAGCTATTGGAGCAACGTCTTTAAGACAATTCCAAAGAAAATTCCTGCCGTCAACGATCAAGGGACCGTCGTCGAAATTCACTCGATAATTATAATTTGAACATGAGATAATAAACTAAGGGCAATTTTGGAATAAAAAACATCGCTCCTTCAATGGTAACCACGTTTCACCCGCTTAGTGTGTTTTCCAATTTTCATCGTGGTAACGAAACCGAAGTCTTTGTTTTTACAACTGTCGCGTGATTTTTGTGTTATCAAGTCCCGGGTAAACTTTAAACACAGGCACAAGCATAAAATTAAATTACCTTAAGTCCGATTACCGACTATAATCCGCCGCTGCTTTTCAACATCGGGATGAATTCCTCCCTTGCGTGGGCTTTGAACAGTAGTAAGAACTAAAAGACAGTCATTTACACTTATTGGCATTTGCTGTCCATTTTACAAGAGTATTTCAGCAAGTCTGCTTCCACGATACACCACCATCTTCATTTTTAAGTATCACCCACCTGAAAATCGGTTATTGCTGCTATTGAAAGCTTATCTGAGAAACTCTACTTAAGTCCTTTGACTGCCTTATCCTTGAAATTAAGCGGAATTTTAGATAATTGTGGAAAACACAAAGATTATCCTTATCTCCTTGCGAGCTTTAGCTGGCGCGACCTAAATACGTTTGTGTTTTCGTGAAAGACACCGTTTTGTCCCAAAACACATTCTGTGAAGCAACGTTGTCTCGTGATTTGAAATTGCAAATGCAAATATTTGGCGACGACGATGGACGATAAACACCAATTGCGGTGCTCATGAATGTGCACACTTGCTGGCTGAGTGCTCGAGTGTGCCAGTCGACGGGCAGGAATGCCACATCCTCGTCCAAGTGGCGGCGTAATCTAATGACACCGCTTGGAGAAATTCCAAAAGCAAGCAAGAGGCTAAAGTGGTGAAAAATTTTTCCATTTCTAGGATATTTGCCAAGATATTTTCCGATTCTCGCTCGAGGTGAGCAGCAGTAATGAAGAGTCAAACTTTGTTGCAATGCCACGGGTAGTGAGGTTGCTCTCTGTTTCCCGGGTTCCTCGAGGAGCATCAAGAGAGGGTTGTTCAAAAAAAGGTCAATTTTCAAACGATAGTTAAATGTTTGATGCCAAGTACACTGCTTCCAAAAAAAGTGCGATGTTTCGGAAGGAACATTTGCATTCAAGCCCCAAATGGGGACACATCCACGCTCACTCGCATCCACATCAATGTTGACGGAAGTTTGTGGAGAAAAGGGGATTGAGGATAAGATTCTTTGTATCTTCGAATTCGAATCTATGATTACGGCTGTTATGCTATTTAAGAAAAGGGACACACAGTGATTTTAGAATGAATCCTTAATGTGCGGCCTTGGACGGGCGTCGTTGTGGGGGAGAGGTCAACCACCTGCATAATAGCTTCTTCCCTTGGTCCCTAACAGACAGCGACCATGCGCCTATTGCGAAGCACGTGTAGGGGATGAAATTAAATTAAGGCATTTAGGGAGCCTTTAAATTAGCATAAATAGGCATAAATAGGGAGGCTTAGGCTGGGGCGAGCGGCGGCAATTCGCAAGAATTTTCAAATGCCCCTGAATGAAGAAGACAGTTCTTAGTACTATTTAATATTTTTCTTATGGAAATTTGATTTCTTTTGCACGACTTGAGGACAGTTAACATTAAGGAGCGCTTTCTGCAGGGATGAATGGGAGCCGTCTGTCCCATCTTATGGATTTATTGGGCCATATCAGCGCGAACTAGGAAATGTTGAGGCGGGAACGTGGAAAGGAAAATTTTTCTTCGAAATGCCTCATGACAGGGAGTCTGTTACTGGATGTGCACCGCAAACAAGTTTTTGGGACATTTAATAATTTGGTTAATTATCTTTCAACTCCACCCCGGTTTTAAAGATGCCAACAAGGAGTCTGCACAGACCGATTAGAGGCAAGGTTTTTTTTTAAGTTTTCGGAAATGAATTGAATTTGTTGGTAATTGAACTTAAAGATGTTTTGAAAAGCAGCGAAGTTTGCAATCAAATTAACATAGGGGCATACATTTTCTCTTTTTTGTAAAATCCAAACTTACGTGGGAAAACCTGCAAAAACGAAAGGAGTTAATCAGGGATAACAGGGTAAGACTCTGCTGGTACATCGTCACATAGGGACATTTTTCAATGAGATGGTCGGCTTCCTGGCAGGATTAGGGACATCAGAACCCTTCATTGGTCTTGGACCATTCTTTGCTTTTGGAGAAAAATTTAGGAGGATGAAAGCACGCTTAGAGATAAAAATTTGGTGCAATGGTTCCGGTATGAGTTATGTAAAAAGGGTCTATAAGCGAAGAAGATTTGAATCATGCATTATATTGAGGGAGAATGGCCGTTGCCTTAAGGGTTTCCTAACAGGTCACTGCAGATTAAGACAGAGCTAGCAAGGAGGAAACTATGGTTATCTGATGGACGTTTCTGCATATTCTGTGGAGAATCGGAAGAAATCTCAGGATACGTTCATAGCAATTTACACAATCGACTACTCCAAGGTCTTAATCTAGGGTAAGATTTTTGGTTTGTATTTCAATCATACACTTCCGTGCATGAGAGGTATGCTAACGATATTCTTTGCACATAACACACACCCTCGGGTTCTAGAAGTATACCACAACCGGTAAACAACACTGAAAGCGCATCATTTCATTGAATTGCTAAACTATGTAGCTATAGTTATGAGCCACGATAGGTCTGGGGTAGGCTGAGCTTAAAGGTAGGGAGGAAAGTTTAGGTTATTTAGTTTGTAAAATGTCGCTACGTAACAAGATTGTATGTTGGAGGACTCTTCAGATTGTGTGGAGAATCAGAAGAAATATCAGGACACATGCAGAAAATCTGTGAGTACCTATGTCTATAAGCGGCAGAAATGCCTCAGTAAATACGTGCCCACAGATCCAGAAATGCAACAACTAGAATCGTCTCCTATTCTTAGAGTTTTAAAAGAGAGCATTCTACAGAGTTTATTGTAGAATAGGTTTCTTCTACCAATAAGAGATGAAAACTCTCAGTTAATCCTGGAAACATCTATAAATGAGGAGAGCTCGAAATGCGCAGTGTATTGAGAGGGGGGTACAATCGATCTAATGGTTCACTATACTCTGACCGACGACATAGCAAACATGTCCTTTAGCAATGCCGACATTAGAACCATAGTGGAGACATTTTGTATTAAAATCTGATATACAGTTTATTTTACAAATTTTAAAATTTCTGTGAATTTTTATATACCATGTATATTCAATTAATGAGTTATGACTTAGGGAAGAGCAATTCGAACGCGGTTTTCAGACATGGTTTTCTGGGAAGGATTATAATTTCCTTAAGCTATCGTTTTCGAAAGTAATACTGATAATCATTAATTCTTTATACTTTACCGTTAAATGTGAAACGCAATATTCTCCAAATAGGCACTTTAGGAAAACTCGCAGGATGCGGTTGTTTTTAGTCACTTGTCAATCCCTTTGTCGTGGATTTTGGACAGTAACTTTATTAATGTAAGCTTCCTTCACTGTCCACAGTTCTAGGATTTTTCCAGTTGAAGTCGCCAGAACGAAAGAAAGTTAAACAACAAGGAAGTTTCTTAGGCAAAAAGGTCATGTTGTATAACTTATTGTTCCGCTTTGTTAGCACTGTTGGCAACTTCAAAGTAGTGTGAAACAATGAAATCCTTCGAGAATAGAGCACACCAAATAAACACTTTGCCTGGATGCGGCGGCACAAGACATCGATCACTTCCTTATGAGCGAAAAATTAATGATGGATAATTATGCTATTCGTTGTCGTAAATAGCAAAAATTCAGCGTATGCTGTGGTATTTCAAATGATAGCTGAATTTGGAAAGTGTCAAAAGGCAGTGCAATTACCACGAAATGAAATGACACTGTATATACTGCTATCAATATCTTTCGACGTGATACAAGGAGCAAAGTGCTTAAGTTACCGAGTCTGGATCATAAAAACCGTGTAATCTTATGAAATGTCAAGCCATGCTACCCATCTAAACCTATTCCAGTCACTTTCGGGACACGATGCAGAGCCTTGATGTCCAGTCGTTACTGAGTTCTAAGAATGAATTGCCATATGGCTTATTGACATTCACTCAATTAATTTTTCTATGCTTTACGACAAGAGATTCAGATATCTGCTACTACATGGATGTGGGACGGTTGTACCTGTTTTTCAATGCTGCGATGAAACCAAGCGATGACGACATGAGAAACAGTGTCATTTATCAATGAACGAGGCTTGTTACAACATGAGAAGGGAATTGGCTTAAAACTTAAAAAAAACCTCGTGCTTAACCACTAAACGACGTTGGAAGGACGCTGTTTCATATTTGGCCTAAGGAGGGTAGTTCCGAGTTAAGATAGGGGTAGAGTATGATACTTAGGATATACAGCTTAGCCCACCAGCATGGCATACGCTCTTAAAAACGTTTACATTCCTCAACAAATCTTCTTCCCTTTTTATGTCAGGTACCAGTCCCTGGAATTCGTTTTTTCTTCTTCCTACAGGTAGCTTAGGCACGAGTTTTTATGTGTGCGCATGGTGAAGTGAAAATAAGGCGGAATCAAAAACTAACCGTTTGATGAGACATGCTGTGCAAACATCAGCTTCATCGACCTCCACATTCAACCAGCCTCTATGGCAAGACCCAATTACCGTACTCTTAACTAGCGTATCAGACAAATTTGACACTTTCGCTTTGCACTCTCCATTTGTCAAACTTCAAATTTCCCATCGTCATAAGCGAGAGTCTCACGCCATTGGGCCTTATTTGGTACATTTTCTTGTTTGAAAATCATTTTACAGCTTTAGGGAAATGCACTGACGTTCCTGTTTCACTGTTTCGTGGCATCGCAAAGAAGCCATTGTTCTTTAAAGTGACGTATAGGCTCTTTGCAATCTAGAAGTTATGTTAGAACTTGACAAAATAAGGGGTCAAATTCTCCTCAGTTTATTAAAGTTTTCGTTCGAATCTAAATGAAGTCACCCTCCATCCAAACTGTCCGCCCTCCCACTGTCCTTTCTCCTAACCTTATTACACTGATATATGTATGATACAGTCATGTTCAATCTCCTTGTGGTTTGTTAATCCCCACCACACCAACCCACAACAGAGGTATCCCCTCACCATTAACCCACCCTACGATTATTTGCCCATTGGCAGAAGGAGGTTTGAGGATGTGGAGGTGGGCGTTTATAAGGCGGAAACAAACTTTAGCCCGTGACCTAGTTTTGTATCAGTTTACTTTCAATTCGTTATAGTGGCAAGGCAGCACTTTTTCGCCTTTACCCACTTTAATCGAACAAATATTGACACGTATAAGAGCGTGAACACGGCCGAAGAAAAAAACGACAAACGTGCCTAGAATTTAGGCGATATCAAGTAGCTTGGAGATATAGGGAAGTGTCCAAGGATGACATTGCAATTATTGCTTTGAAATGCGGATGAAAGTTAATGAGAGTGAATTAGTAGTGTTTCGTTGTAAAGGATCAAGATTTATGGGGAAGAGGGCTAATCTCGCTTGAGCTGAATTGATAATGAAGGCGCAGGACATGGGGTAATGAGGTGCAAGTTAGGCTTATTAAATATGTTTTGCTGTACTGTGTTCATCGAGGCATTATACAAGAGGCAGAGATTTCATTAGGAGTTTCTGCATGAAGATGTATAAGGTAAGAACCTCCATACAGTAGTAGGTCCTGAACAAACATCATTGATCCTTTATTGAATAAATAATTACAGAACAGAAAAAAACAGTTTTCTCTAAAAAGCATTTATAAAATTCCATCTGACTTAAAAATTATATCTTTCACGTTACAAGCAGGCGAACAAATATTTGAAGTTAAAGGACTAAAGCATCTATATAACTCCTATCCATAGAACAATTTTATTTCCAATGGGAATGGGGACAATGAATCTGAGAAATTAAAAAAAAAACAAATGTTGCTTGTGGAAATCATGAATATACAGCCGTAACTCTCGAAGAAAGTAACTGAAGGCTAGGAAAGTTGTTCCTGCACTGATTTGATTCAGTGCCATAGTCTTACTCATACTAGGTTCCCGAAATCACTTAAAAATAGTTGTTATGTGGTCAGACAATGAAAGTGACTTTCGCTTTCTAATTACTTGGAAAAGGGTGGTCGGAGAGCCCCTTTGGGCTTACTTTGACCACAAGCGTTCTCTTTGCCTTGTCAGGTTAAGCAAAAAGCATCTACGGATCGCAAATAAGGTCAAAATAGGCCTCTGTGCCATTGGAACACACGCCTGCAGAGTCAACATCCCTCACAATGACTCATGCAGGAGCTTCAGAGACGATCCTGTGACGGTTAGGCTCTTACAAAATGGAGTTAGAAACCCCTAGAAACCTATAGAAAAATATTTTTTGGATAAGATAGTTCTTAGCAACATTAGCATTGGAAACTGCAAGCGGTACATAACAAGCTCACAAAAAGAAAACAGAGAACCTTTCGTGTGGCGTCACAATGGTCCCAATGGCGTCTTAATTGCGGTCACTTCACTGGCAGCCGGCCATTCTAATGTAAGCCAACCTGAAAAATTTCGCCTTTATTTGTAGTAAGAAGCTGTATGTGTCTCTATAAGCTCAAATAAGCACACGATTTAGATTGAGCCTTGGTTTGAAATAAGTGGTAAAATGATTTCTGCAAAAGTACTGAAATAGATCAAATGTGGAAGTACAGCTCATGAGAAAATCTTTATGATTTAGTAGACAAATGTAGGCATTTTTAGATTAGTACGTCTAATTTTAACGTAGATTCAGTTCAGAATTTTATTTTTTATTTAAACCCCCACCGAAATTTTCTACACAAGCAATAGTTGGGCTTGTAATAAGCATTTCACACTATTCACATTTTTATCAAGCAGCAAACCTATATTTTGCCAGCTTTTTCCAGTTGCTTGAGGTTGTGAAATCCTCTTTTGCATTGTCACAATTGCTTGGATTTGAAGATTTTTCAGGTTAAAGTAGTGCAGGACGTAACCTAACCATCTTAAGCATTGTTTCCGAAGATGACTGATTGTGAAGGATGACGTTTAAGACTTTTCATTTAATGTCAAAAAAATTTTTAGAAAAGGTAACGCACTATCATGTGAGTTTTTCAAGATTTTAGATTTTAGATTTAGAAGACTGCTCCATCTCTCAGAGTCTCTGAATTGGCAAAGCAACAAATTAAGACCTCGTTTGAGATGGTGCACGCAAGTAGGGAAGGATCTTACGCAACTTGGCTGGCGAAAAACTGTGCCACCTGTTGAGGCTTGTTGATTGATGTCCAGGGCCACCTTGGAACATTGAATGCCTCCAACGTTAAGCAAATTCCTTCCAACTTTCAGAGAAGGTGAAGTCTACGATAAAATGTCCTGTCTACCACTTCAGTCCTTTCCTGGGTAATGGCCTTGGTCACGATTCCCCTCTTAGTCTCCCGACGATGAGCATCTACCGGGGTTCTCCTGCACATGCAACTGATGACTGAATGGAGTTCCCCACACAGCCTTTTTGGCGGCAATCCACTCCCGCACATGCGTACAGCATATTCAGCAAAACTGCTTGAACTGTTGACTTCCCCATTCTTGTAATGATGGCAGTCGCCAGAATCGCCAGCTCACAATCAGTTTGTTTTTTCAACAAAGCCACACCGGATGGCCGATTTCTTCGCAGTGCTTCTTAATCAAAGACACCCCAGTGAAGTGACAAGACCTTCCTTAGTCTAGGTTGAAGTGTTTGCTTACAAATTGATTGTCTCGAAGACAATGGTTACTGTGTGTATGGAATCATCTGTTTCGTGAAGTTGACGACAGACAATTCGCTTGTGTGCAAATTGATTATGGAGTGTATCCTAGAAATGTGTATTTTGGTTGAAGAACAATCTTCGAATTGGGTCAAAGTTGGATTAGGACTGCACAGTTTTTTCCGTGGAGTCAGTGTGTTCCGAATTGGTACGTATCCTTGTGATGTGAATTTTTATCAATGCCGGAGATTTTGAGATACGATCATTGGACGTGTTGCAGTCTAGTACGGAATGTTTGAGTAATTAGGTATCTTGTTGATAAACATGTATCTGTGATATGTGTCTCCACCTCTATTCGTTCCACTTTAAACGCATTGCGTACCGAGTTAGGTAATGAAACCAAGTCAAGGGTCTGGCGAAGGACGTTCTTAAAGAGGTGGTGATTGGTCAGTACAAATAACAAATTGAAATTTATGTTCGTTTGTTTGATGAGTTTTCGCCTTCGATGTTTTGAAGGTTGGTTCAATAGTTCATTGAAAATGGATACGGAGCCCTTCCTTGCATAAAGCCATATCCATAATTCTGTCCTAGAAAGTTTAAGTAACAAATCTTATATCAATGAAACCCATCCTCAAACAGAATGTCAGCAGCAGCAACAAGTGCAGAAGGAAGTGACAACAGAAGCACAAAATGCAACAAGAAAGTTGATATCATAATGTCAACAGTCAGCATTAAACTGAAGGAGAGTCGTCAGATAAAATCCCCAAGCAAACAGGCAAAAGCCAAGATTTTCAAGAAACGTCACAACAAACTTATTTTTTATGTTTATTCCTGACTTTGAAAACATAACGACCACCACATTTTCATTCTCTTCTTAGCACAACTTTGTCCTTAAAGGGGCGAATAATTAAGAACTATTTGGGAAACTAGTAACACGCTTCATTTCTTATCGTGATAATCATGATCTAGATCCTACGTCAGAAGTACCGTCATTTTCGTGCCAATCTCTGTCTAATCATTATAAGCAAGGAAATACTCCTTTTTAGCTGTTTGCAAAAGGACGAGTATTTCAAACACTAACGGAAACAGATATGAGTATCAGCGACTATGGAGTACAATTACATATTACACCTGGAGCATTTATCACACTTGCTGATTTAAGAAGTTTTTGAAATCTCATCAAAGATCACCACAGATTATCCGGTCACGACACACGTGGAAGGTCCGATTGAAATCTCACTTTAGAGATTAATTTTTCAGAGTACGTATACTATAACGCCTTGACATGCATCCTTCTAGTGGTTAAAGACTGCAGGTGAATAGAAAACCCTGTGGCTGTTCCCACCTGGTCTCCGAGGCGTAGTGGGTAAGTGCGTCGACTCACACGCCGAAGGTCCAGGTTCGATTCCCGGACGTAACACTTTTCGACGGTACCAGCGATAACACTCAGGGAATACTAATTGTCTATGGAAAAGCTTCTCAAATCTCGCCGTTCGGAGTCGGCAAAAAACTGTAGGTGCTTTCTACTCGTGAGAGAACAGTAGCACGCACAACACGAGTAGTTTTTGTAGAAGCTAGGCTCTGGTCCCTTGTGGGCTGAAGTGCCACTCAATTATTATTATTGTTCCTGCTTGGAGAGCGTTTAAGTTTCAAATATCGAGTCGCAATCGTGATAAGACATGGCTTATCCCGTCAGTGACCTTCTTAAAATTAAAATATGGCAACGTAGGTGAAGAAGGACGGGAGTGGCGGCAATCATAATAATCGAAATCGGTGTCTTTCTCTCTGAGCTTGTGTGACACAATTTGCTTACCCTTTGGAAAAAATCTCGTGCTTTCGACTTAAAGCTTTGTCTTTGTCAGCTATCCTTCTTCTTTATGTGGCGCTACAATTCGGGGTGGACCTGGGCCTCAGCAGGCCCCTTTTTAGGGTCAAATCATTCAGCAACCTCTCGTCATAAGGAATCACATCACAGAAAACTGATTTCGTTATATTGCGATTAAATTTATCGACGCCTCTCATCCTGCACAGTTTAAACATTATTCTAAGGCTGCAGTCTGCGTGTTCCTAAATCAGTGCAGGACTCACAGAGGCTCACTTCTTGCTCGGATTTTCTTTCTTGATGGCTAACTTGTTGAACCTTACCAATATATGTTCAATGAAAATGAAGCAAGCGTTATGAAGGAGCAAGCGTTACGTCCGCTATTAGTCCAATTCGGGTCATTTTTGATACGAAATGCCTTAAGGTAATTTTGAGGTGCCAAGAATGAATGACCAAAGAAAAGCTGTGATGCACAAGCTTCATGTGGCAGTATCCCTTTTATCTGTAAATTATTTATTTCTGTCTAGTCAATAAGTTGAACATTTTAAGCATCTGGGGGATTTTCCAATTGAGGGCCTTGTAGCTTAAAATGTTTTGTCAAAACGGAGTTAAACCCTATTTGCCGTCGTTGACAGATGTTAAGAAACACATGCTACCACATGCTTAGAAACTACTTAAAATAAGATTTTATGTTTTATGTTTTTATGGTTTTGTGTTTTCCTTCAGAATCAACGTGCACCTGCATTGTGGACTGAAGATTTTGTTGACTGGCCGCTGTGAGACTCACGTTGTATGACCAACAAGAAGGGTAAAGCTTTTGGCATTAGTAGTAAGTAAATTCTACCCAATCACTATTGCAACTCACAACTAATTTTTCAGATTCCTCAGTTAGAGAATGCACTTCCTATCCACACGTGTTTTCCATAGATGGCGTACGAACGTGAAGCGAAGGGTTTTTCTTACTTGACTTGGAAGATGTTGCGTGCTTGTTGAATGCTTGTCGTCCTATGAGACCGCGGAAGTAGACACTTTTCTGGCTTAACTACGCAACAAGTTTCTCTTGTTGGACATCAAATATGTTATTGCCTGCAAACAGATAGAATCTGACAACGGACGTAGAACTCATCAGAACCATGCAACCTCTGTTGGAGAGATGACCAGCAATCCAATTCCAAGAAATGCTGCCCGACATCATATTGACATGCATAGTTCTTCGACGTTATGCTGGTGCTAAGAGTTTATGGGCAGCGCAGGATCAAGGAAAAGGTCCTTTTGCGTCAAGTTTCTGCCAGATTGAACTACTTATGGGTTATATTCTTTTATAAAACTAAGAATATGTTTATAAACCATATTATAATATTTTTTGTTCTTTATATAACTCTACAGGGTGGTCCATTTTGTATTTTGATTTCTTAGCCTATAGGTTACTTTGACAGAAAATCTTGACCGGAATCTAGAATCATGCGTCAGCGTAATAAAATGAGCCGCTTTCTATTTGAACAGCTTCGCGAATACACAAATGAACCACTGGCACAGATGAATCAGTTACTGCGCCTATTGTTCGCAAGTTTATTCAAAAAAGTTCATTAGACTTGTACGCTGGTGAATTACACTCATAGTCCATCTCATCTTACGGTGCACTTGTGACTGTGAGACGCAATTCATGAACACCAACTGGCCATGGTTCTCAACAGCTTACCATTTACGTTCTTGACTGATGAAAATTTTCACAAGGACGTTTTTTTTCACTTGCAAGGTACCATTGACTTAGCATTTGCAATTCGTTACACATCACTTTGCAGTTTCAGCCTTAGGCTACTTAGGATTGGACACCGATTTCCGGTGAAAAATCATCTTTTCTGATGAGGCAACAAACATAATTGGAGTACCTGCACCGGGCTCGGAAACGCGCACTTGACTGTGGGGATGCCAATGCATCCATAGAGAGTGTGGAGTGGTGAATATTTCTCTTCGAAAATTAGTCTGCGAGGAGCGTTTCGGCCAATGGTTGGTGCTACTGAGCCGTGTTCACCCAAGTTGCTCTTCTCACGTACAAGTGATAATTTTGGAATGGATGTGGTTCATGTATGATGGCATGCCATGCCTGTACCACAATCGTTCTTCTACGCTTTGAGTTCCCTAAACCTGTTATCAGCCACCGTTGTCAGCTGTGATGTGACCCCTTTGGCCCTTGTTCTGTGAAGAAGAACCAATGCAATGCCAAAAAGCCAGAAACGCTTTCAGCACTTAAGCTTGAAGATTTCTTGGATGATGACCCAAGAAATCCGCAAGCTACAGCCAGAAACTGTCAACAAGGGCTTTTGGGGGAGAAGTGTTACAGAATGCGGAACTGCAAAACCAGCTGAAGCCTCCACTGAAACGACCTTGTATCTCATAATACGTGGAAAAAATAATTTAGTTTATTTTATTGATTTTTTAAAACTTGAAGCTCGGTCTTGGTTTTTTTTTTATCTCAAACGATAAAATCAGACGATTCGGAATTGTGAAGTAAAACGAAAAGCCGAACCCCCTGCCTTGTCAGATTAAATTTTAATCCAATTGTTAAAACTGGCGAAATACCATGGCACAGCAATTATCTCCACCCACTCAGATTTTCCCTCCCCCATCTTATTAAAGCACCCACTGAGGCCTTCCCCTAAATGACAAGATAGGGATGAAGTGGATTGGCAGAGGCAATTGATACGCAAGAAGTACGTTCGGCTTTAGTCATTTTAAGGGCTTTCGTTGTCTGTGCGTGAAGCAATGGGCGGGCAGGCGACGGATCGACTTCGATTTCTGTCGGAATCTGAATCCTGTCAACTGATACTTCATCAAGTGGCAATTACGGTGACAGAATTCAATACAGTCTGCAACTTCTCACTTGACCCAATTTTCGTAACGCAATCGATGGGATGAGATTGGAAAGAATGAGAGGCGGGAGAGGATCTAAATGCAAATTGGAAGATGGAGTGAAACGTGATGTGGGACTGGTGTGAGGATATAATATGGTATTGGCCAAATGGCATTTGATATCTTTGAAGGACTTTTAGGGAGGGGGAGAATGAAATTTGGGCGGGGTTGGTGAGATGGCGAATAGCGTACACTCAACCAAGATACTGACTTGAATTCAGAAGTGCTTCTTGGCGGTCCTGCTTTAAAAAACTGGAGGTCTGTGTGAAGGAGCAATTAGAGAGAAACTATTCTAAACGGCTGCTATTCAATTTGAAGATAGCGATAGGTTTCAATTTCAACAGATGGCTGCAGAAAGGATACTGAGAGTCCTTTGTGCACCAATCTGTCGCAACTCTACAGCATTGGTCTGCCTAAAACTAACCACGCCAGCGACACATTTTACATGAACCTCACTTTGCAATGCCAGTCACAACGAGTTGTCAGATAAAGTTTGTTTCACTTAGAAAAACACACTAGATTGGGAATGAAATATGCTTTTGATAGCTGTTGGCCTTAATTCTCTTTTCAATGGCAATTCGAATGGACACGCGATTCTATGAAACCACATCACAAGCCTTGAACGTAGAAGCACCTTAAAACCCTTTCCGTTTGTTTGCCTTTAAAATTTGTAATCGCCGAGAAGTCCTTTTTCGCCGGCACCTAAATGCAAGGACGATATAGGCAACGATCAGTCGATGAGGACTTGGTTTCAGTCACTCAGTGGAATGCTTCATGATGTATGAAAGTGAAAGCGGGGTAAAGAGGAGCATAAAATGGTTACGGGCTGGGGTGGAAAAATAGGGTGGTCGATGGGAGATGGGAGATGGGAGAAGGGAGATGAGAGATTGGAGATGGGAGATGGGAGATGGGAGATGGGAGGTGGTTTAAGTTTTGAATCAGACCGAGATCGGCTCTGTGTGATTCTTTACCTCAACGGCTCCATTCGAGATGATGTCTGATATTCCTGCGGACTGGTGTAAACATTTTTCACAGTTAAGGGATTTGCCAGGAAAACGGAAATGCTTTGGGAGCAAGATACACTTTTGTTGACATTCATCGCAGGATGATTGGAAACGGCAATGAGGTGTTGGGCAATTTATTTCAATATCGTTGCATATAACAGTGTAGAATGAACCACATGTTGAAGGGTCAGTTTTGGTGTACGTCTTTGAGCATTGAATATTTGCTTTGCTTGTAATGCCAGTATCCAGAGCCAAAACTCTCTTTTTGACGATAAATTAAGGAACTGTGACACTTTTGAACATCATTTTGAGGCTGAGCTCATAGCCTATAATACTGAACCCCTTAAGCCACCATTCTGCAAATTGTTAATTCCCAGTCGCATTTTTAAGGAATTTCTTCCCTTAATTGTTCTTCTCTGATCACAGTTTTTAATGTCACCACTTCCCTTGTTAGCTTCAAGTCCACTTCCCATGCCATTTCCTCACATCATCACTCAGACCATATCATTATGATTATCAAAGAGTCTTGCACCACATTACAAAGCACTTAGCCTTTACAACTCTGAGCAGACCATTGTAACCCGGTTATAAAATTTTATTGCAGCACTCTCCTCCCAAGTGGAATCATTCGCCAGTGAAGTTCAGTCGTCACTTGTTCGCAGCTTAACTTTTTCTCATAACCCGTCAGAGGATATCGCCGCTTCGGTGCACTCACATAATTGGTTTGCGTCAATGCTTCACCATCCACATGCGTCTGCAGTACTCGTACGTCTAAGTTTTCAAAACAGAAAACACCGGACTCATCCTCGTCTCGATTTGTGTTTTTCTCTTCCGGGTACCAGGGATGACGTTTCGGTTCCAGCATTGAATCTCGAATAAACTGTCCTCTCGCTGGGTGTCACTGCAAAGGACAATGGTTAGATTCGAAGAATCGAAAGAGCACTTTTCCGCAAATTTATCGAGTTCTGTAAGTCACATTGAGTTCATGGATAACTTAAATTGTTAGGTTTTGATGGACGGCGAATTTTGAAGAGATAAGAAAGTTTCTAATCTTGGGCACTTGTGCTTCAGTTTGACATATATCTCATTGTTTGTCTCTGGAAGACTGCCGAGGTGGATGAAAGTTTCGTAATTTACAAAATTTCGACTAATTTGGCCATTAACGTGCGACGAGAGATGGATAGGGATGGTGTGGGACTGTGGAAATTATTTATTTTCCTTCAAAGAGTCCATTAATGACCATGTCTGTTGTGGGACATGCAATTGGCTGTGGGAAAGGTAATATTTGAGCGATGACTACGATGCTGTGTGCACGCAGTGGCTTGGTCATAAAATTTATGTGCGAGACGTATTGCAGGTAAATTGATGACATTTTCTTCATAATATCAACTTTTGTCAAGAGAACACTTTGAATTTGGACGTAAGTTAAGCAGGGGCAGCTCTTAAAAAATAGGTCACGAACTATAGTCCAATTATGTGCAAGCAGTACTACATACAACCCGTCGTTGCTACTTCTTATCTAGACCAAATTTCGTGCCTCTCTAAAAGCCATACATTTGCGGGAAAGTTGCCAAATACTTTCCAAGTTCATACCTTGCACAAAATCGTTAATGGTTTATTTGGCACTGCGAGCAAAGAATTGTGCCCGCACGATTTGGGTCATTTGTCCCAATAATGGATGGGTTAAGGGTGAATTTGAAAGCGTGACAATATCACTATTCCAAAAAAGCCAAAGAAGCAAAAATGCTTAAACAGAGTGAGGGGTGCGACTTCACCATTGGCATGAAAAAGGCATGCGTTCAACCTTGTAGCCTGAGCTCTGTGAAAGCCACTTGGGAGACTTCTCTCATGTTGTCAGTAGATTATGCGGAAAGGGATTTATGCGGCTAATTTTTTCACAGACAAGTTTATTGTTTTCCACGTTTTATAAAAATTTGTGTTTGTAGTCCTTTAAATCATTAATTGACTAAAGACGGATATAAATCTTCTCCTCAGCAGAGCACGTCCTCAAACGGAAAGAGTCATGAGTTTAAGCTCTCATAAGATCAACAGCCTCTTGAATCGTAAAAAGATGACGGAAACTAATTTGAAACGAAGATATGAGGAAGATTAAGATAAAAGATGTTAATGTTAAAAACTACATTTAATGCATCATCAACGCCGGGTATCAAACTTAGAACCTAACCGTTCCAAAATTCATGAGCCATAACGCCATGTCGTTGGCGAACTCTCTGTTGGTTTTCAAGATTTTGTCACTTTATATAGAGACTAAATTCTAACACTCAAAGAGTGTCAGTTGTCTAAGAAAATCAAGTGCAACTGAGATGTTAGCACCGATCTTTCAAACGTTTTCCAAACGAGCCATCAATGAGACGAAGCGGTTAAAATGAACCTGGTCGTAAATGAGCGCAAAACGAGGAATATACTGTCATCAAGGAAGGACGCACAACATCAATGTCTCGGACAGAGCATCACACTACGGAGCAGGAATTTCGAGGTAGTCAAGGACTTCCTCTATCTCGGCTCCGCGGTAAATAGGGACAACAGCATGCGCCTGGTCAAGTATTCTCGGATACAACGCTTAAGATGGTAAGGCAATGTAGAGCGTATAGGCACCAACGTTGAAAGCTTGAAATGCCTTCGAACATGACCCTTTGGGACTATGCAACAGGAAACAGACATCAACCAATTTGGAGTGGGCCATTGTAGGCAGCTGGCGGGACATCTTGCTGTAGCTGGAGAACAATGTTCGATAAGGCACAGGTGCAGCCCATCCCTCTATTTAATTTAATTCCGTATCCCGTATCACTTCTGGGAATCGCTCAAGAAGATGGTTCACAGATGGTTTGGGGCGTTAATACACCACAGCAGTACTTTTGTTCACTCTCTAATTCGTTGGGAAATCTATGGTGGGTGGACCAAGCTTAGAAGTGCTAAAATCTTAGAGCTACGGCTATGTCTCTATGGGACGACAATAATTTCTTCATGAGCTACGGTTAGTTAACATATTTCTTGAATGCAAGTTAAATATTGAGAAAAGTACACCTAACTGCAAAACAAGAAGTCAGCACTTTTGTATGTCAAATTTGCAGTTAGTAAAAATAGGCTGCAGTATCTTTAACTGAAGGCGGGCATTTAAATTGAATTGCTACTACTTTGAGACTATTCTGACGACGATGAAATTAATTCAAAAGAAATGATTTTCTTGATTTAGTAATAAGCTCCCGATATTTTCTCTTAGTGTCCTACAGAGTTCTTATTCAGTGGTGCATTCGGATGAGTAGCTGTGATCAGAATCCACACAGCAAGCTCTAAATGAAAATTCCATCACAACTGAGCACTGATGAAGCACAGTTGCAATCGGCAGCTAATTATTTTGAAAAGTTTCGCTCTCACACTCCTGAACTTACTCGTTGATTGCCTCCCCGGCTAAATGCTTGAGTTCGATTTTTTCCCAGTTCTTGACAGAAATTACAGTTTTTGAAGTTTCAAAGTTGCTGACTGCAGAAAACTGCAATGTTGGCACTGCAATTTCCTTAATTGTCTGAATAGGATGGTGATCATTTGAAGTCATTTGAAAAGTTGCAGTAATGTTGGAAGCAGCAGTTCCGAGGAAAATTGTCTGTGTAATGCACTGTGTGCCGCAATAAAAATGGACTTTGGTACATATCCTGAAGGTAATTGTGGTTCGCTCTACAATGAACACATAGTGAGCTTAGAAACATAGTACATAAATAAGCTTTCGCACATTTTGTTTAATTCCTCCCTTCCTTCTCCTTATAACAGACGTCCTTGTGGAGTAGAAAATGCTGCATTAATGGTAAGTATAGCTTCTTACGGATTATTAGGTGAAGCAGCTTAAGCAATATGAAGAGCTAATATTCATCAAAAGAAAGTTTTGTACTTTGAATTCAGACGTCTACTTTGAACAACTAAAAAAATTGAACAAAGCAGTGAAAGAAAAGCGACCCGAATTGACAAATCGAAAAGATGTTGTACTCCATCATAAAAATGCAAGGCCACACAAATCTTTGGTCACTCGGCAAAAATTATTGGAGCTTGGTCGCGATGTTTTGCCACATCCACCGTAAAGTCCTGTCTATGCACCATCTGATTACTTTCCAGGTTTTTACAAAACTCCTTGAAGGTAAAAATTTCAATAATACAAATTCTTGCGTTTGATAAACTGATTGTATAAGAATTAGAATTTCATATCGGGATATATTGATTCAAGTCGCCGTTGTGACATGTTTCCAGACATTGACTATGAATATAAAATATTTGGAAAAACAAAACTCCACTAGAAAATTTCATTGAAGTCCAAAAAAAAAATCTATATTCTGCTCCATTTCGGACGTCTTGCGCCTCTCCTTTTCGTGTCTCAAAGTCGAATGATGCTCGTTTGTTTCCGTAGTCCGTGTCAACACGAGATGATTTATCTTCCAGCAGATGCTGGCAACACTTCGCTTTTTGTTCGAATTTCACGTGATATGCTGGACGGGAGTGAGTGAGTGTCTCACTCCCCTGATTGTGTGCATTAATCATTTTTTTCTCTTTGTCAACAAAAGTGTGTCAGTGGGTCCACGGGTCCACCTAATTTGCAGGGGAATACTTACAAGGTGAATGGGATGATGAATTTTTAACTTTCACAACGGGCGGAGGATGGCGTGGCTATTGGGGGTGGAGGTGTTTTCAATTTATATAAAATCCTACCTGCGATGATGTGATAAATGAATGCGAGTAGATTAGTCTTCCTGCTCATTCCAAAGGCGGCGGTACCTTCTGGATGAATAAATAAATCTTGACGTCATTTATAAGTGCTGGGGTGTGAAGAGATATATGTTTGTACAGTTTCCGTGCTTTAACTTGATTGCGGATTGAGTGGATCACTGCTGGGAGAATTTCAGGAGTTTATTGATTTTCTTTAACTGCAAGTCAAATCATGGCATTTAATTCTAAAATGCTCAATGTTGGGGTGTTGGAAAAAAATATATAACTTTCCTCCCTTGCCTAGATTGGTAATTACTGAAAGCTGTGCCGATCAAGACAATGGCATCGGTTTTGGTAATTGATAAAACATTTGAGGAAGGCTGGCTTGAGATATAAGAATGCTACAAATGGACAGTTTAATAGACAGTATTCCTATTTTCGGTTCTTTATGAAAAGAGCTCGAAGTTGAACACTTTCTGAATCGAATGACTACGGGCGATAAGAAGTGATGAAGCTTAGCAATTTTTTTCTACAGCTTGCGCTTAATACATGGGCGTCGTGGCGTAGTGGGTAGCACGAGCAGCTGTTGCAGAAGCTCTGCTCTGGTCCCATGTGGGCTCTAGTGTCACTCAAATATTATAATTTTTGCTATGGATTCTGGTTTACTTTTTACATTGCCACACTCTAAACCATAATAATAATAATAATTGAGTGGCACTTCAACCCACAAGGGACCAGAGCCGAGCTTCTGCAACAACTACTCGTGTTGTGCGTGATACCGTTCTCTCACGAGTAGAAGGGACCTACAGTTTTTTGCAGACTCTGAACGGCGAATTTGAGAAGCTTTTCATATACAATTGATAATTTTTGAGTCTTGTCAGCAACTCAAAAGAGGTGGTGACGTGAAAAAATGCGAGGTTTCCCGTCCAGGAATCAAACCTAGACTTTCTGCGTGGCAGTCGACGCACTTGCCCACTACGACTCGGCGACCACCTCCAGCCCTCCATAAAGCCTCATCGTGTATTCGGTATGAGTTTGTTCGCTTCACTAAAAGTAGGCCGGGCAGATGTCGCGCAAATTCTTAGAATCCCTTAATGGGGTAGGACGAGGTGAAGTTGTTCTTTCAAGTGTTGTCTATTGATTATGTGTAAGATCATGCCATTTCTAAAAAGATGAGAAATATCGATGTTCTGAATCGAGAGAGGTAGTTTTAAGCACATCTCTTGTCCCGATTGCAGTTTTCGTAACAAATTTGTGCAAGGTACAGTTTTCAAGTTGGAGGCGCTGGCATTTGGAACCTGCTTAGCTCAGCTCCGGTTTGAAGCATCACAGTATTGGCTGAATATTTGCCATTTCCGATAATGTACAGGAATTGACTATTGATGGTGATCCAAATGTAGCCACCTTAGGCATACTAAGTGATGATTTCAAAATCGACTAAGCAATCGATAAAATTGTGAAGAAATTTGAAGAGAGTGGAAGTATCGCTTAAGTCGTAAGGTCTGTGTATCATCGTAATACACTGTCAGTCAAACATATTTCTGCAGTATGTGGACGTGCTGCAGATGATCCGAATTTATTAATTGCCTAGCGTTCGCAGCAGTTGAACGTATCGTTTAGCTCAAAAATGGCTTCAATGGCTTTTTCAATTTTCAATGGCTTTTCATTTGGTTTTGCATCTCCATGAATAAAAAGTTTAACTTATGTAAAAACCTTATGAAACAATTTCAGCCCACCGATAACTCCAAACGCCGAATGTACGCTTCTTGGGTGTTGACACAAGATAGTCTATAAATATTGATTTTTCTAGCAACAGTTTTTTCGGTGTAGAGACACGTTTCTCACCCGGTGAGCACACAAGAAATCTAAAATTGGCGCATATGGGGCCCAGAAAACCGAAAATTCGCCGAAGAGGTTTCGGTGAAACAGACAAACCTGGACTCTTAAGTGTGCTGTACGGCGGAATGGTGTCGTTGGTTCGTATTTCTTCGTAGATGTCAACGAGCGAACGGTTACAGTCAACTCGGCGGCATATGATCGAATAGTAAACGACGTTTTTGGTCGTCGATTGGAAATCATGACTTGGACGATCTGTGGTTCCTACAATATAAGGCAACAAACGACAGAACACGACAACTTATTACTTTTATTTCATGAGAAGCTTCCTGGCAGCGTTAGTTCATGTTTTCGCGACGAAAATTTGCTACAAAAATCACTAGACTTGAGAACTTTTTTGCAGGAATAAAACCTAAAGCCTAGACCAACATTACTCTAGCTATGGATAAGACCTTCCTTTTTTATCTTTTTCTTCTACTTTTACTGGCGCTACAGTCCTGGGTGGACATGAGCCTCAACCAACATTCCTTTTCCAGCTACAACACAATTCCTTACCGTCTACCTTCAGTTTCGCACTTCAAGTTGGTTGAGGTTCTTCATTCACTAGTGGGCTCCGTCTCAACCTAGGCCCTCCACGTTTCGTTTCGTTTTCCAATTGGCTCGGAAAACGAAAACTTTTTGGACTGGAGCAGTGAGGTCTATACGCTGTACATAGCCTAGCCATCTTAAGTGTTGTTTCCGATGACGCTTGACAAGGCCCTGCCGCCGTACAGTCTATAAAGTTCGTCATCGAATTTTCACCACCTGACGCCATTAACACAAACAGGACTAAAAATCCACCAGTTATGGGCAGGATATCGCTCGAAATGTTAAGAATCATGTTCAACAATCACGTCGACGGAATCGCGTGGTACACCTCTGCCAGAGACGGTCATTTGATGTTCTTTCAGATGATGTTCTTTTTCATATTTTATGGTTAGGTCTGGACTCTATAAAGAATTAAAATTGTTATCAAAAATATATCGCTGTGTGTCTTTTAATGAGCTTAACTTTCTTAGCCGAGATAATCTTTTTATAACTTGCGCGCGCTAAAGGGATTGTTCAGTACGCTTAAGTGACCGGAATTAAGTCACAACATGGGCCGAAGGTATAGTAGGAAGAGAGGGAAGGGAGGTACCGGTGCATATTGGTTTTAAATGCCCGCGGATTGTAATGAGGAGGTAAGTTTGGCTGGGAAAAGCATCCATATTCGTGGTGCGGCTGAAGAGAGAGTCTCTAAGGTTAACTGTGCAATCGAAGGTGGGCTTCAGGGTGAACGGGTTGGCATTCTTAACGAGGCGAGTATTGCGGGTAAATTCTTAAAGGGGAGGAAAGCAACTGACATTACCGAGCAAGTCCTTTTTGGAAGCTAAAAAATAGGCCCTACTGGCTGAACGTAGTACTAAGTGCCAATGATACAATTACAATTAATTGTTGGAGGTCTAGTTGTCAAATGACGCCTTCTAAGGGGCCACGGATTTCATGGATGAGGCGAACGGAGTTTATGTATTTTTCTTTGATCACAGGAATCTGTCAAAGTTTATTTGTCATGAAAACCTTGCGAAATTTAATTAGCAAAATAAATTTTGTGAAAGAATCGTTACCCGTGAATCGTTCACATTATTTTCCATCTCACAGTCTCACTGAGGACATATGAGACAAGACTGCCACAAAAAATGTCATATTGGAATCTAGCTCCACTCACACACCTCAATTAAACAGCACACCGTCATCGGATATCATGCAAAAATAATTGAATTACTCCCCGATCATGAAAATTATTGGCAATCGAATCATCGTCGCCATTCGTACGTGCTTTCAGAGTTCCATAAATCGAAATTATGACGACTTAAGTGTCATCCCCCAACCGCTCCGCCCTGATGATGGACGGAGATTCCAGACGATGTCTGGAATGCTTAAGCATCTTAACACCAAGATTCCTTCGTAAGCATGGAGAATTGTGAAATGGGCTTCAGGAAACCAAGGAAGTGTGAGAGAGAGAGAAATGAGGCTACACCCGCTGCCACCATCGCTAGGGGGCTTGTAATTACCATTTGCATGACGACGTCATTGTCTCATAAACATTCCCTGTGCCACATTCCTCCACCGGAAACTGGGTCAAACTTAAGCCTTAAGAAACGGAAATACATTATATTCCTTTGAGTGTAAATTTCATTTTCCGCAAGAGATGGGAAGGCGGAGCAGACTTCCTTCTTTTTTGCCTTTTTTCATCCTGAATCCCAAGGGATAACCTGCAATGAGGTAATGAAATTTTTTTTTACGGCAGTGTGCAGGGAGGACGTATATGGGCAGGCAAACAGTGTGAGGAAATTATGGTTCCGGGAGGAGGATGCTAGAGGGGTGTTTATTTTCGTTTATTTAGGTTTCGAAGCTGAGGGGTTGGGTAAGGAATTTCTGCTTAATTTATTTAAGTTAGTAATTTTATCGAATGTGGGCTGCCGGATTTGTTTTTCACACATTTGTAGAATGTAGATAATTGTCAAGTAAAATATAAAGCTATGAGCATCAGACACAATCCAAAGAAATCATGTCCCTGAAGACAGATTTCCAATGAAGCAGATCGTTTGTCTGCCTCCTAACTCATCCCCACCCTGCTTTTTGCCAACTGTTTATAAGTTACTTCATGTTCGGTGAGCATAACTGACTGAATTCGGCTTATTTGTCGAAGGGTCACACGGCTGAGATTGACCCTTAGGTCCTGACCGCAGCCTTATCTCAAAACGAAGGGGTGGGAAGCAAAAAGTTTCCGACTTGGTTTGATGTACTGCCCCTCCCTTTAATAGTGTCGTGCAGGATATGAACTTCTTTACTCTCCAAAAACTTTTCCTCGGCTGTTGTTGTTGTTGGTTTATCTTAAGATCGATTGAAAAAATTTGGTCAGCCGGGGAGGGAGGAAATAGATCATTGAACTTGAAGCGTAGTCCTCATGGGGGTGAAATTTATGACCAGATTCTGGAAATAGGGGTGGCTGCACCAGATATGGAAGGTTGGGGGTTAGTTGGTAAAGTTTAATTTAGGTCAACGATGATGTTTGTTGTTGGTTGGAATGAGATTTTTGGAAGGAGAGTTGAATGGAAGTTTTTATGAGAATTTTAAGCAGTGTCGGAACACAAAAATCTTCTGTATGTTTGTTCCTGACTGTGAGCTAAGAAATTACTGCAAACCAATTTTTTCCTTGACTCGTGTCTCTTTTTGACTCTGAAGCAGACAAGTTCACGGCTTTGTGGAACTACAATAAAAAGGATTTGAGTCCTTATCCGTGGATTATTTTAAAATATAAAATTTCCTTACAGCTCTTCACTTCACATAAATTTACTTGCTTCTAATCCAGACTTTAAAGGTGTTTGTGGTCGGTAACCATCCTTTGACCATTCCTGGTTGCATCGGACTATTTTGCACTTAATCCATTTTTCATCTCCGGCAATGAATTGTTTCCAAAATGGTTTCAAACCCTAAGGCTTTAGGTTACGTCTGACTGATAGTTGTGAAGTTAATTCATGTCTCACTCAAACTCAAAACATGGAGCATCTGCGAACAACCTGTTCGTTCCAAATGATTCGAAACTGTCAAAGGGTTGAGCGTTTGATGTATCCTGACAGCTAGCCTTCATCCATCAGTTGCCAAGTTTTATTGAATTAGTCAGTGACAGGCCAACCAGTATAATGTGCATCTCTGACAACGAAATAGTAGGAAGGAAATCGAAAAAATATACTTCTGGCTCCGGCGTTAACTCACAGTGTCCTCACCGTACATTTCTTGGTATTTATCGGCATGTTCTTGCAACGTTATTTCCTTTGTTATAATAAATAAAAAACAGCACATAATGTATCTTCTCAGATATTGTAATCAGTAAAACAGCAACGAAATATACGGATGTCTTCACAAGAAATACAGTCTATGCTCGTTTGATGCAGTCAGATCAGTGTTTCCAGGTATATGGACACCAACTCCATTTACTGACAGACAAACTGATAATCATAAAGATCACGTAAAGGGTCGAACGATTTTCTGCAAACTTCGGCAAATCCACTTAAGAAATCGTCACAAGAAAAAAATCAGTACAAGTGTGCAATTAATGCTCCATTTTATGTTCCAACAATACAATGCCCGATTCCACGTTATCCATTCATTTATCACACCCGATAACTAAATCCATTTAAAGCTTAAACTCCAACAAATTTCAGTTCTAACAGCACTATAAAGAAATCGGAAACCATCCATATATTCCTAGATAACCCTCCATCTCATTTCATAATCGAAATCACTAATTCCTCAAGGAGCACATGTGACTCTAACTCTTTCTGCCCCTTAATCTCTCAGTATCCATTTCATATTTGCAGGTCCTTTATGTCTTCTGTCATTCGAAAGTGTTTGACCTCCATACATGAAACACGACAAACGTTAGCATGATTCTTCGTCGCCTGATGACTAGAGTGTTGTGATGCATGTCGGTTGTTCCAAATGTCTCGCTTGCTATGCAAATGTAATGGGTGATTATTTTGGGGGAGAAATCAGAAAGAAAGAGGTTGAGCATTACAAGGAAGCAGAAGTATTCATAAAAACGGAAGAGCTTAGGCTTAGGGTGCGTACATAATGAGAATATTCCTTTTCTCCAGGAAATGTTTTCTTTTTTGATTAAGGCTTCAAAAATTGATTTTGAGTTTACCGACTGAGAGATGTTGTTTAAGTCTGCGCCTTAAATTATGTTTTCTTTCTATAATTGTGGAAAAGGAAATGGTTTATGAGTTCATGTGAATATTACCAGGTTTATCTATTGTGTCATTAGGGACATATTCACTGGAGAACACCGAGAATATGGAGAATATGTAGGAAAAGAGTGGGTTGCATTCACAAATAAAAGGTTTCTTTTTATATTTTATAATAATTTATGTTATATAAAGTCCGTTGAAATATTTTTAATTTTTTTTAGTCTAGACATTTCGCTTTTCTTAGGTCACCTACTATGGCGGTGCCTTTACTGAATTGACGTACAATACGTAGTACAAACAAAAAATTGTCGTTGCCAAGCCGATAAAAAATTATTGCCCTGAAGCTCAAGTCTTAGCTCAAACATTTTCACTTTAATTTCTGGTATTGTAACTAATAGGACCCCCCGTCCCTTTAATTGGCAGACGAACAAAAGAAAATTCCCAAATAATAAAAAGCCCTGGTTTAGAAAAATCGTATTTAAAACTGGGATGAGAATTACATACAACCGCGCCTGATTACAGGGGAATGTAGAGGGAGTCAGAAATCTTGTTTGATACACTTCTTCTTCTTCCGCGGAGCCGAGGTAGACGAAGTCCTTAACTACCTCAAATTTCTGTTGCCTAGTGTGACGCTCTGTGCCAGCAAATGCCTCATTGATAGCTCGCTGTGTTCATCCAATCACGTCAATGTCGTCGGCGTAAGCTAGCAATTGAACTGACTGAACTTTTGGAAGATCGTGCCTCTGGTGTTGACCTTTGAGTTACGCACGATCTTCTTAAGAATGATGTTAAAGAAGTCAAATGACAGTGCGTCGCCTTGTCTAAAACCTTTTTTGACATTGAAGGTTTCGGTGCGTTCGTTCCCGACCTTGACGGAGCAGCGAGAGTTCTCCATCGTCATCCTACACAATCTGCCGAGTTTGGTAGGAATGCCAAAACTTGACATGGCACTGTATAGCTCGTCTCTATGCACACTGTCATATGCGGCCTTGAAATCGACGAATGGTAAGTATCGACTTGCACTTCTTGGGCCCTTTCCAGAATCCAGAATTTTCTGATACACAGCGCCCTTAAATCTGAACCATTGAAACAAAGAAAAAAACAACGAGAGTGACCCCACCCAACGTACTCTGTTTTCCGTCCAACCATCGTACGTCCATTCACTTGCAGTAAAGACAAAAACTATGTCCGACATTTAGGAGGGAAACCTTTGAAGAAAAGACTTTGCATCTGCAGCTGGCTAAAGACCGCGCCTCATGCATTTTGGTTGGGGCACTGGTCCTGCAATGGCAGCTTTACAAACAGACTAACGTTAGCTGGAAATGATAGGTGAGTAAGAAATAGCTATTGTCGACAATCAATTAATGAGGCAGGTCAGCGGGTTCCTTGCAGAATTGACTTCATACAAATCAGATGATTAAAAGTCTACACTTGGGGGATGTGTACTCTTTAAACGGCTGAGCCCTGCAAACAGTTGAATGAAATTTGATATTCTTTAGCGCAAGGCGGGGGTGATGTATTGTGGGCAGACCATCTGAAACTTGTCTGATCGGCTATGAGACACAGGTTCCTGATTTTTTACTGCAGGTTATCGTTGGCTTGCCTCTGTCCTAGCCTAGTGTCTATTATTAGTCTTTTCTACGGCGCTTTTCTTCCTCAATGTTGAACACATTCCTTGTCTTTACAGCAAATAAGTGGAGTTTGGAGAGTTGGATAGAGAAAGAGAATGTCGAGAGGCTTTTATAAGTTGGTACAGGAACAGTCATCGCCGTAGCATATTGAGTAAGTGCGTCGACTTACACGCAAAAGGTTTAGGTTCGATTCCCGGACGGGACACCTCGCAGTTTTTTACGGCACCATCTCTTTCGAGTTGCTGACAACACTTAAAGAATAATTTTCTATAAAAAGCTTCTCAAACTTCGCCGTTCGGCGTCGGAATGAAACTGTAGGCCTCTTCTACTCGTGAGAGAGCAGTAGCACACGCACAACATGAGTAGTTGTTGTAAAAGCTAGGCCCTGGTGATAACTTTCGGATTGATAACTGTCGTTACGTAAGCGTTTTGTCTAAGGAGATCATTTGCTGGCGCTTGGTTGGTGGTTGTTCGGTTAAATAGTAAACTTTGAGATCCAATCCGTAGCTTATGTTATATCGTACATCAATTTTAATGAGTTTCAGTGTAATATTATGTAGGGAGTAAGAGAACATTACATTTCTTTAAAAAAATAACTTCGTCGACAATTGAACTAAACCATTGAAATGTAGACTCTTCTTTTTCTTCTTCTTCCGCCTCTTCTTCTTTTTGTGGCGCTACAGTCCGGCGTGGACCTGAGGTTAAACCAACACGCCTCTTCAGCCAGCACGATCTTTCCGTAGTTGCCGCCAGTTGTGCATTCCAGGTTGGGTGAGATTCTTCTCTACTTATGTGCGCCACCTTAGCCCAATGGCTCGGATTCGAAGATTTTTCGGGCTGGAGCTCTACAGCTCTACATGGCCTAGCCATCTTAGGCGTTATATTCAAAGACGCTTGACCATTCACAGCTCGCTGTACAGCCCACAGAGTTCGTCGTAAAATCTTCTCCTCCAGATGTCATCAACGCAAACAGGACCAAAAATTGAATTGGAAATGCGAATTGGAAACGGAATGAATGCAAGATCTTGGACAAAGATTTCGAAAACAACTTGGATGAGAAATCGTATATGACATGAACAAGAGCCTGAACTGAAACGTAAATCTGGATATGAGGAAGGACTTCATGCATAAATTGAAATTCAGTTTTAACAAGGACTTGAAATATAATTTCGTTTCACTCAGATTAAGGAGATAACGTCACTCGTCCTTTATTTGCAGTCAGTATAGAAGCACACACAGACACAAGAATCACAAATTGCAGGGATATGACCCTCCTCCTGGGAAAAATTCCTTTATATTGCAGTTCATCTATTTCAATTGCTTTTCCAGAATGCGTTCGTACGTACGCGTGTGAATTTATTTGAAATTGTTTCCTCTCACAATTTTGGTTGCTTGTAGGAAATGATATTTAGGAAGATTATGCAAAAATTGGTCATGCAGCCGAAAGAATGAGCCTTTTGTATTCGCCACAATGTCCACTTAGAGGTTCACCATTCTTTTGGAATCTGTACACAATCATACGGTTTTGGTTTGAAGTGCTTTCAAGACTTACACTACCCACTTAAATATACTCATACGATGGGGCAATAAAACCGTATGTATTCACGTACCTAACGATTCACATTATTGTTCATGTTAATCTGTACATTGCCATTTCCCGTAGATGTCTGAAATGGGTGAGGGCGTAACCCATCCCAAAAGCCGCCTTCATGTACTCCCTCCATTTGATCGGCTTGATTTTGCTTCTACAAAATTTTATTCCTGACATTCATAAATGCGTCGAATAAACCAAGTTATGGGAAGTAGGAGGTAGTAAACATAATTTTTACTACTCCATACGACGGTTGAAATGAACAATCAATTCGGTATTCGGTTTGAACGGGTCTCATAAATCAGCAAAAGACATGCCATTGCGTGCTGTGGGGCTAGAAACACAACTCCTGCGTCATTCCAGACCTCAGCTGAAGCGGAACTTTTGTTCCATATTACCCATCGGGTTAACAGAGCTCCGCTAGAGAAGGTCGCGTTCTACACTGGGTCGTTAAATTTCCTTTATCGGCAAACTTCCCCCCTCTGATTTTCACCCTGAGCTATATGACAACCGTGGCCTTCAGTTGCCAGTCTGCGGTAAGCCTTCATTAATTCCAGAGCACCATCAAAACATTAGTACTTTGATTCCCAGCACCGCGGTTGGAATGAAAAAAAGCAAAATAAAGAACATTGAAAGCGACGACGCTGACAAGGAAGAAGTGAAAAAGGATTTGCCGTTCGCCTTTGTAAAAGAGCTCACCGCCAAGCAGAATAAAAGGATTTACATTGTCGAGCAATTCAATGTCACCAAACGAGGTACGCAGTGGTGTGAACTCCGAACTCTTTATAAAGCGTCCCCCTTTCTTTGTAGATGCGCCAGTAGAGGGAAAGTTTTACTCGAAAGTCAATGCGGCAAGCGCCAAGGTTTTCACTGAGAGACAACAGCACTGGAATGACACTTTGGAGAATTGCAAGGGATCAAGGGGATATCGAGAGTTTCCTGTTCTAGAGAGCCAGATGTATGGGTGGATGCCGAGTGGCGTCAACAGGAATGCATTGAAGCGGATCAACTGCATCCAGGCACCCAAGAAGCGCTGTGAAATGACAGCTTACGACGAGAATATAATCAGTGAGCGAGTTACGCAACGACCCAAATTCACTGGGGTAAGGTTTAATTTAACTTGAAAACGGTTCTGTTCGGGTAATCAGAGCGAAGATAAACTATTCTAAATTAAAGTGAGTGTTTTCTTTTGCGATTGGTGAATACTTTTGAGTGGGTTTTCGCGCTTTCTATATAATTGACACTTCGCGGTCAGTGATGCAGATCAAACCATTTTAAGACCCACAGCTCTAGAAGGCGCACGTATGTCCTCACAATGTCACACTATCCTTCAGTTGCATCTTCAATTTGTGGTTCATTAAAGTCGTCACACTTCAAGAATCGCTAACATCGTCCACGGTCTCCTATCTCGGTGCATCTGACATGCCCCTCATCATGCAAGTTCCATTCAATGCGGGGTATCATTGAAATTGAATTCCCTCCTTCTCCCAGTCACTCGCTCAAATGTGCACCAATTCACGTCTTAATTACATTATCATACATAAGGGATGGTGTGTGAGTGCAGGCGACAAAAGCAAAAAGCTCAACGGATTGTTGGGAGAGCACGTCGACACGTTTGCTCCATTTTACACCCTTTATGCACTGATGGGGAAGCGATTTAACACCAGCGCCAGCGAGGACATCATTATTTCCTTGCAGACTTTAACAAGGCTTACATTTTCCCTTGCGGGGGTCCTGGGCAAAAGTAACAATGAAATTAGTTTTCAAACAAAACCCATTAAAATTCCTCGGCGAATCCTTTCATTAATAGTAACAAATCAATTACTTGAAAAGAGAGAAACTGCTCCACGTGGAAGCTGTGGGGAAGTAATAGATATGGATGCGAAAAAACAAACCGTGTACCGTGTACGTGGAAGCAGTGCTCCCACTAAAACTGGGGGCTTATGAACTTTTCAAAAGGTGACATTTTTGCTGGCCCGTCTTCTAAGGAAGATGTTTGTTTAAGTTACGGTTCGGCCAGAAAATCCCAAGAATATTTTGTATACACCAGCTTACGTATGGCTGCTGGTTGTCTTATTCCAAGTGTTGCACCCTTATACCATCACGAACCAGCGAAGCAGTCAGAGCTTAGTGATAAAAATAAAATCATTGCTTCTCCATACTGCGGATGACATATTATACATTGACTTAGCTTCCGATATTGGGTTTGCGACATCTGCTTTGGTCCGTCCATTGGCTGTTGCTATACCATTGAGGTACTATCGAATTCCTTGTGCTCTTGATGACAAAACAGATTTAAGTACATCACTAATCACCAATAAAAAACAATATTGGGTAGAATTCAACCCTGTCTGACTCTAATTTGGATTTTGAACTCTTCTGACAATTTTTGTCTGTGCGACACGTGACATTTAGACTCATCATACGTCGCTTTGATAATAGCCTTCTCCCTTTTTTGTGTAAGCTGTACTGAAAACAAGAGCTAAAAAATCTGTTCATAGAGGATCAAGGAAGAGTTAAAATCGAGGCAGGAGAAGGATTACTTTCACTGTTCTTAAAAATCGGATTCAGAGTAACGTTTTACACATGTTCTCATGGACTCTAACAGCAAATACATATAAAATACAACAATGGAAGTTGAAAAAATGTGTAAATTTGTTTAAAAAAAAAAGAAGTTAATCACAGTTCTTAAAGAAGTTAATTTATAGTTTATTTTTCCAAAATCTGACTCAACAGTGAAGGGCTCATGAGAAATGAGAAATGAGCTCCTTCATTATATTTACTGAAAAAGTGTGTCAAACACTGACGATCAAACACGTCCTAAACGTCCATTTGCATAGTCTTCACCAAATTCGTAGCAACAATACTCAACAATGCCATACGCAAATGCCTAATGATTGATAACACATTCGTTTTGTTCGACAATCCAACCCAAATCTACATTCCTTTGAGGGGCAAGTTAAAGGACGTAATCTATTTGGAACAATCGATTCAACCTACTGACACAAGTAGATTCGAGTATTTGTCCATTTACGAGAACACGGCTGATTGGGGACAGGACAAGGACAATCGAATCGAATGCGTGCTTTATTCACACAAATTTATTTCGAGATACATGGGTTGTGAAATATTCATTTTTGATGGAAATGCTGATACGATGACGACTTAGCTTTTATAATCGTTATGGGAAAGGTTTCCTCTTTCAGAATAAATGTTCGGTCTGAGTATGAATAACAGAGAATATTTTTGTCATAAGGCACGTTCGTTTTCAGAGCAAGGTAAAGCCGATTAATTTAAGTAGAATATTAACTAGATAAAATTGCAAAGTGGGGAATATTCTATTACCAAACGACGCCTTGTCAACGATTTTTAAAGTTGCAGTGTAGTGCAGAGAAAATGACACAATAATAATTGAGTGGTAGTACAGTCTAAAAGGGGCCAGAGCCTAGCTTCTACTCGTGTTGGGCCTGCTACTTTTCCTTCGGGAGTGGAAGGGTCCTACAGTCTTTTGCCGACGCCAAACAGCGAGATTTGATTAGCTTTTCATAGACAATTTGTGTTCTTTGAGTGTTGTCAGCAACACGAAAGAGGTGGTGCCGTGAAAAAAATTCAAGGTGTTACGTTCGGGTGCGTGTGGGTCGACGCACACCACTACGCCACGGCGACCACAGAGAAAATGAAATACTGCTCGTAATATCCGAGCTTTGACAATCTGTCATAAACACAAACTTTAAGAAGCGATGAGATTGAGAAGGAAAAGTCTCTTGATATCATTTGATTGAATTGAATTGTTGCTTTTGTGCGATGATAGCGTGAACGATAGCAGCGTTTCAGACGCCTAACCAAGCAATTTGTAAGCCAGTAAGTGCTGAATGTACTAGTATGTGCCCTCTTTGTGCTTAACTTTTTTCGCCTTACGATGTCTGTATGGTCAGGAAATGCATTTGCCATTGTAAGACAGGTGCAAGTGTTAGGAATGAATTCTTAAATCTTGACAAGTTACTGAAATTTTGATTCAATAGGCATGCAAGAAGGGATTGAATACAGTAAGTCTCAGAATTGTTTGTTGATTCCGTTTGCCTGGAAAATACTTTATCTGAAGACTGGATTCACAATAGGTATTCATATTTTTGTTTCGGATTTAAATCGCAGATATATTTGTTTCTTCAACATACAGGTCCTGTTGATGGCAATATTAACATTTGAGTCAGAACCTATCCAAGCAGACCTTCGCACACGGACGGTCTCTGGCTTGGTTTTTACATTTACTTGGAGAACAGCTTTATGGGTAGAAGTTGATTTTTCCTCGGCTTCAGCTGGGTATATGACAAAAATCGACGATAGTGAGGAACGCTTATGGGATGGATGAAACAAGTTTCCATTTCAAACAATAGACTTGTTGAGAAATCGTTTTGGGGAGAATTTAAATTCACGTTGTGGTAAGTTAGTCACCAAGATCTTTAAGCGATTCCTGTAAACTATATTCTCTGGGGATATGTATGATCTTAGCTCTTTCCGAATAAGCCAGTTACGATTAACGATTTCAAATCTAGCTTTGCTCGTGTTGTTTGCGATATATAAGTCGCTATCCCCGAGCGAGTTGCCCACAATTGCACCTGCCTAATGGATGACCTCAGAAGAAATTGTGGGCAATATTTACATGGTATCATTCTTAAAAATTAAAAACCATAAGTTATTCTTTCAGTCGATAGTAAGCATTTTAGGTTCACTTTCACATTGATGTGTTTTATTTTTTATTATTAAGAAGCACCGCAATTAATCACCCTTTTCACGGTATTCCTGCTTACTGCAGTTTACATGATCCTTGAGGCTGAATTTTAAGTTCTTGTCAAACCCTGTTGAATAATCCGATTTTTTTTTATTTGATTTTGATAGCCTATGTTGCTCCATAAGGCTTTCCTTGTAAATTTCCTTCAACGCATTACCGGTAAGATGAAATTTACTATCATTGTGCAGCCATAACCCAGTTACTGGAAACCAATACAATGAACGGGCGAGTTACTTAGAAGGACACTGAAATGGAACAGTATCTGGCAAATGTCCCACAAGGGCATACAAGGTGAAATATTGTTTTCAACAAGAGTTTTTTGGCATTTGCCGCCGACACAAAGGCGTCTCTGCCATTTGGCAACTTGGAACGCAACTATGTTTGGGAATTTTCTTCAGAAGGAGATAAAATCAAATTGATTTAAGTGCAACGAGAATCAGACTTAAGGTGACTTGGAAAGCAGTGAATAATGTGCTTTAATTCACATTTTATTCGATGGCGAGTGAAATATGGGAGAACTCTGAAAAATTGTCATCGAATTATATGAAGTTGTTAAGTCCTGCGGATAGGAGGAATTGAAATCCTTGACGGCTCTCGAGCGTAAATGCTGTATGCCCACAACGTCGTAAGTGTGTCGCCTCATCCACTAGAGATTCTAGATAAGATAATTGAACTTAACGTTCATGCGTTGGCAATTAGCACTCTTTGAGTATTGTCAACTCCCGTCCTACTCTCTGGCGCGGAAACCTGTACGCTACTTAAAGCGGATGAAGATGCCCTTAGTCTTTTCGAGAGAAAAGTCTTGCCTGCATTGATGGCATCTGGAGAAGAAGATGCAACGACAAACTCTATGGGCTGTACAGCGGCATGCGCCTGGTCAAGTGTCTTCGGATACAACGCTTAAGATGCTTAGACTATGTACAGAGTATGAACTCCACTGCTCCGACCCGAAAATTCGTCGAATCTGAGCCAATGGCACAACGCAACAGAGGACGGCCTAGGCTAAGGTGGGGCACACAAGTGGAGAATGACCTTAACCAACATGGAGTGCGCAACTCGCGAAAGATCGTGCTGGCTGTAGACATGCTGGTTGAGGCCCAGGTCCACCCTGAACTGTAGCGGCACAAGAAGAAGAAGAAGAAAAAGAAGAAGAAGAAGAAGAAGAAGAAGAAGAAGAAGTAGAAGAAGAAGAAGTCGGTAGGAACACAATGTTTTTTCTCTCTTCTGGTGGCGATTGATTGGTTGGTTCCCTCTATGCCTTGTCGGCTCGCTAGGGTCTCCAATTTACTGAGACCCTGTTTCTTCAAGCGTTCAATGCTTACCATTCGCGACAGTATACTCATGGGAATTTGTTTTCACCTTTGGAAAGATGATCCAGATGTCGCTACCATTTGCAGCTATCCAGGCTCGTACTGGTAAATGCTGTACATATCTAGAATTATAAATACATATCTGTGTTTGATTACAAATATGCATTTAGAATTCTGTTCCAAATAAATTGTACATCAGTTTATCAAATAAATCAGTTCCGATGCGAACATAAATGCGGGCTATTTTCCCACAACTCGTACACCTTTTCGATGTTGTAGAGCAAAAACACACTGATGAGGACCTTTTAAATTTGTCAGCCTGTCGGTTAAGGGCAACGAAGTTCACTGAAGTGAACAACCAGCGTGGTCCTGAATACATCTGCTGACTCAGAGCGAATTCATATGTTTCATGGGAGTAGCCTCTGTTTACTTCTTCTTAACTACCCCCTAAAAAGTATCCACACACTGTCGCCAATTTGAAACGGAAACCCTCATCAAGACCCATTTCAGTCGAAGGAAATGGGAAAATATTTGCACATGCATATAAATCACTTTCACAGACTTATATTCAAATCTATTAACCCAAATCGGATTATGTTTGTGTAACGATTGGCTCTGTCAGTGGTTCATTGAACTCTAAATATTGAACTTACCGGTTCGAAATGGAATCCTTGGAGTCGACTATTTACGAAGAAACAATACCATCGTGCTAGCGAAGCAGTCAAAACATTGCGTTTGTCGGTTTGCTGGACATTAATCACTAGGTTTTCGATTCAAGGCGGATATCAATCGATGATGATTAGGGTTTTGATAAATGTTTGCTAAAATTTGTTTTCAATTTGTTTATGTTATAGGAGGGTGTGAGGCAGAGGAGAGGGGAGTATGTAGTCATAATAGATGTTTGCATATATGGAACATTATTTAAGAACTTTTGTTTAGTTTTGAATGCCCTTAATGTACCGATTTTTTATAATTGTTTTTTCCCTTTGGGTGTCTTGAGTTGGTAAGCCTGAGTGTAGTAGAGTTAAGGCTTGTATGGACCAGCTCCTTTCGCAACTGTCAGCTGAAAATGAAGGTCTTAGAATTAGAAGGGGGTTAGTGACGTGTTTGTCATTTTCAGTTAGAGTGTCAATTTATCTCCACAACGAATCAGAAATTGACACCCATTGCACAAGGATAGACTCTGTAATGAGCGATAATAGAAACGCAGTGATCAGACAGAAATTTAAGCTAACTGCTAACAGAAGTGCCAGTTAAGAACAAATATTCAAAAAGTGTCACTTTACTTAAAATATTTATACACTGGACGTGTAAACTATTGAACGACGAACTCTAGGAGCTGAAGGAAAAGTTGATCCAGTCAACCGATTCCACTTATCTCGGGTCAGAAGGCAGATATGTCTGAGAAAGCACATCGAGTCTAACCCTCACAACAGCCCGTTAGATTACGACTTCGCCTTCGAGAGCGTAACCAGCTGGAAATTGATTAGCTGAATGTTCGACACTAGAAGCGGCTAGGCCAAGATCGTGTTTGTTGCAGAGGCAGGTTGAGTGAGATGCAGTTTCAGCTTAGCATTGCTTGGTGTACCTAACCAGAGGTACCAATATTAATTAACCAGAATTTCAAGAGCCAACATTCACTTTTCTGGTGTTTAGAACTTTATGTACATTGCGAAATAATATACCAGTACACCAGGCAGACACATACCACATAATACATGGTTACTACATATGTACATACTATCGACGCTTTGGTTGTGATGCCATATCTCAGAGTGCATCATTGGAAACAACGTAATAACAACCATACAACATCGGTATCGGTGGCGTATACGTAACACATTGCATGCAGGATGTGAAGCAATATGGCATCGACCGCTTTTAAATTGATGTCATAATTTCAACGAAGTAGTTGGACTTCCATATTTAGGCAAAAAATTTACTGAATCTGTTATAAAAAAAGTTCTCAAAAGTAAAAACATCAGCCAAAAAGACACAGTAGAAGGGACCTACAGTTTTTTGCCGACTCCAAACTGCGATATTTGAAAAGCTCTTCATAGACAATTGATACTTTTTGAGTGTTGTCAGCAACTCGAAATGGGTGGTGCCGTGAAAAAATGCGATGTGCCCAGACCGGGAATCGAACCTAGACCTTCTTCGTATGGATCGATGCACTTACCCGCTACGTCACGGCGACCACAGAATGAATAGTTACTACTTTTTTTTCCTGAGCCTTTAGGATCCACTTCTGATTCTAGAAAACAAATTAACTTCCTCCCTTAGCACTTCTAAAGCATCGGAAATTTTTATAGCGATTTTCATAGCAGTCTATTCTCCAGAGACTAACTTTTTTGGTAACTGAACGTGGTATGATGGCTGCTGATATGCTTTCTACATGTAGACGTGATCTAAAGTTTCTTGTCGCCAATGAACTACGTAATTTGAGAAAGTTTTTATTGACAATTGTAACCCTTTGAGTGTTTTCCACAACTCGAAATAGGTGGAGCCGTGTTAAGAAAAGAAATCAGACCTAGGAACTTTGGTGTAGGAGACTTCGTACTTATGTACAATTCCACGGCAGCTACCACAGAGTATTAAGGTACAAAATACAGAATTAAGGTATGAGACATTTTAGACTATAACGTTTAATTAGCATTTCCTTCTAAAAACATTTTTAGTTTTTTCACCTTCCACATCATATACATTCAGAGCATGTCTAATGACAACTTATACTACATACTGCTAATCGATTTTTCTTTGTCAGAGAACTTCATTAAGACGCATTCATCTTGATGAATTATTCACTCTTTGCTATCATATATTTTTTCTACATTCTTATCCCTTTCTATCGCCTGCAAGGCTCATCTACAATGGAACGACTGTATCGAACAGCAACAAAGGACAGAATATAAACTCGAAAGATTGTTCACTAGCCGTAAATTGGTTATAGCATCGCTTTTCGCCATTTACACCCTTGAACCCTTAATGGTGTTAAATACTTCAACGTCTCTTCCCGCTCTCGTGGTTGACCCAGATTCAATCACAACATTGCGATCATTTGCCAGATGACAATAAGGTCGAAGAAAAAATGTTAATTTAAACCGATTCACTTTCTAGAAAAGTGTACATTAAATTGAAAGAAATTATTTCGCCCTTGGTAGACTTTTAATTGAATTTATCTTTACCTCGTCCTCGAAAAGGTGCATTAAAAAACTTAATCTTTTTCTAGTTGTGGTCATTTCACCATGAGGGTAGGACGAGAAAGGCTTTCCATGAAGAGTGTAAGTTTACGCACTAATAAATTATGGTTTCGATGATTAAGAAGTGCTTAGGGGTAAAGTTATTTTTTTATTTACACTCTGTGGTCGTAACTTAATCGGCCATCCTAGGCCTGATTTAAATCTTTATCGTCGCCACACAATCAATCACCCAGGCTCTATAGGGAAACTTAATTCATTCCCGTATACTTGCAAAGGAATGAGCCATCTACCATCACTCAGCCGGATGTCTTTACAAATCTGGACACAACTAATCCTTTTATGTGTCCCTTCAGCAGATCTATTAATCACACTGTCATTTGGATCCAACACAAAGCAGAGAAGCTTGTGACAGCTGACAATGCTTGTGAGTAGAACCTTCATTTGAATACGAGGACACGATAAAAATTTGTCATCTCCCATCCTTCTATGTGGCTCAATCTATGTTATATAGGTCAGCATCTTTGCCTCTTTGTAAGGTTTGATAAAGAACATGATGTTAATATATAGACCCTTTGAAACGTATTCAGTTAGGAGTTCGGTTGCAGCATTCTTCAAAAGGAATGCAAAACATCCCTTAACTATGTACGGTTTAAAGTAGAACAGAAGATACGAATCTGACACAAGAATTCAAACTAAATAATTGGCATTCATCCGCCAAGAAGTAGACAAAAAGAACAAAAAGAGAATGTTCTCAAATGTTTTTCTTAGTTTTTAATTTTAATAGTTTCCTTATACCCCTTTTGAACCTTTGTTGAGTGTGCTCCTGTCCGGTGGTTTTGTTGTATGGGAGAGGTGAGCATTTTGAAGGTTGTGAGCCGGTGCTTCATTCAAATGCCTCGTTCTTCTGAATTGTTCAAATTTCCGAGTTTGATGCTTCCTTGCTTGTAACCGAAAACTTGCCCACAAAGGACCAAGTTCGTTTCAAAATGTCTGTTTAATGTTTCGTTGCGTAATGGATTAGTGGTTCCACTTATACATCAGATGTCATAGGTTTGACTCTTGGACTTAAGCTTGATCTTACACTTTTTGGCTTCATCTTTGTGGAGATCCTGACATAAGGAATCTAACAGCTATTAGCCAGGTTTGGAAATCAGTCTACACAAGTCCTCCTCCTTTTAGGTACAAGAGGAAACTACCATCGTTGGGGACAGGCTTGAGGAAAACTTGTGCCACGACACTCTATTGAGTATTCACATTCATTCTGCACTGTTGTGGGAAAGATTGTACTGATCAGATGATCATTAGCGGCAACGTGATCGCCGTGGCGTAGTGGATAAGTGCATGGACCCACACGCCGAAAGTCTAGGTTCGATTCCCGGATGGGGCACTTCTCATTTTTTCACAGCACCACCTCTTTCGAGTTGCTGACAACACTCAAAGTGTATTAATTGTCTATGAAAAGCTTCTCAAATCTTCGGAGTCGGCAAAAAACTTTAGGTCCCTTCTACTCGTGAGAGAACAGTAGCACGCAGAATAGGAGTAGTTGTTGTAGAAGCTAGGCCCTGGTCCCTTGTGGGCTGTAGTGCCTCTCAGTGATATTCTTTGGCGGCCAATAAATTAAAGTATGTTCGGACATAAGTACAATTTCGTTTTGCTTCCTCCCTTTTCAAAAACACAAAACAACGAAAACGTTCTCCACATCCCGTCATTTAACACTGTTTCTCCTCAGACATACATACTAGTATATCACACAGAAAGTGTCTACAAGCCCATTCTTCATCGCTTTTTCACTTGTAATTCCAATCATTTCACCACTTTCATGTTCGTAGTTCTGCTCAAATGGTTAAGGTTGTGTAAACTTGAGGCAATGGTGGTGAGAAAGGGGATGATTCTGTCCCAAATGTGTGTGTTTGTCATTGATGATAAATGGAAAAGAATTAAGACGGGGTATAAAAGTAAATCAATGAAATCATTCTTCCCAGGGATGTGCTTCAAAAAAGGAAACGGGAAGAATGGGAAATTTGTTTCAGCATATGAATTTTTATTGCACGTTCATTGAAACTTTCTATTTTTAAACTTCTTGGATGACAGAGAGTAGTCCTTTCTCTTCCGGATGTAGCGCATGTCTCATGTGATGCATTTCAACACCTCTCCCCGCAGTAAGCAATGAACATTAGTTGTGGCAGCTTCTCGTGCAAAAGGCCAAGTGTCGTGCCATTTGACGTGGGAAATTTATGAAACCTCCTAAGTGACTGTTATTACAAGAGAATAGCATAACCATAAATCTGGATAGCAACTGCAGCCGCACACACACACAAACACACACTGAAGAAGGACACTGCACGGAGATGCGTGATAAATTGCTGCATCATGGATGACAAAATATGCGAACACTGTTCGTGGCCTACACAGACGCACACACGCTGGGGAGATCCTGTCTGCAAGGTAAAATGGTAACAATTTTATTTATGGCGCTGGAGCCGTTGGTGGTTGGATACAAAGTTTCTCCTTCGGATTTTCCTGTCCGTAGACGAGGGAAAGTGACTTTAAAGAATGTGCAACAGCGACGCCGTGGGATGGGATTTGACTTGAGAATGTTGAAGTTTTGAAATTTGGTTAAATTGAAGAGATAGTTAAATACAAAGATGATTGGGAGACTTGTTTTGAAAAGATAAGTCATTTGGACTTAACAATAACATTTGCGTATTTAGGCATTCTTTGACATCAATCAACTTGGAGGCTACTTCCTTGATCTTTCAAAAGCTGTGCACTACGTGTCGTAACGACGCTAAGCATTTAAATTAGCCATAGAAATACCACACCAAAAAATTTTGCTCCTCAATCGCGGTGAAATGTGATAACCGCCGAGAAGCATTGGCTTGATAGGACTTAACATTTAAAAAGTCGTATTAGGTTGACATTAACATCATTGTGTCTTCTGGTCGATTTTTTCAAAACAAACAGAAAAAATGCTTTTATGGAATTGAAGGTATGAATCAGAGTTAGGTGAGACGTCTTCCTTCTGTGGTCGTAAACTTGAGACAGGGAAATTCTCCGGCCGTTCGGCTGGAGCAGCAGGATGAAAATGGAAAGCATGACAATGCGCCATATCCACAAGCCTATGAAAAGAAGACCTCGCCCAGAAGGTAGAAGCAGCACTCTAGACAAAGTTCAACAAAGCAAATGTTTTCTTTTGTGGTATTTGGAGGGTTTCATAGATAATTCCGTTGCATTAATTTCGACAGTTTGACTAAAATAGAGGTAATTCTTAAAAAAGAGCCACAGGGGATTTAAAATTCAATGGAAAAAGCACGATTTACCGCATTAAGTTGTGGGGAAAAACATTCAAAAGCCAATCAAAAATGCATTCAAAAATGGTCACATATTAAAAAGAATTCGATAGGTAGCACGTTTGAATGTCAACGAGCCACAGAAATCTCTGTTGTAATGTGCGGAACAATTCAATTATAGGCGGACATGGCGGAAATCATATCAGCAGCTATTTTGCTTCCTCTGCACGTTATTGCATTTGCAGAGAAAAAATTGACGCGGCTTACCACGCTACAGATTGCCTGCTATACAACTTTTTTTTTCGGCATGAATTCGATGTATTGAAGAGTTTTATTTAAAGGGGAAACATTTTGTCAAGTTTAGTGATTATGGCAGTACTGTATAACATAAAGAGTTGTGTACTCGATTGTATTGATACTTCTATGGGGATTGCACCGTTCAAGTGCTTAGGTAAACGAAAACTTTCAGATGGTTTCTAGAAGATACGATTTTGAACTCAAGAATTTTATGAATCGCCTTACGACTGAATTTTCTCACCCACCGTGCATACTTATGTCGGTACCAAATAAAGTTGACGTATTAGAGTTTTTCATCCATCCATCCAAAACTGACTAAAAGTATAACTTTCTCGATACAAAAATATCTGCTTTCGTTCTCTTAAATTATAGTCTTGTCGCACACGGTAGTCCCAAAGAAGTGCCAACGTTTTGTTTCCAATTTTCAAAACGAATTAATTACGGAACTGAGTTGTTGAATAGTATCAAACTTAAAAAAATAAATTAAAAACTCAGAAACTAACTCGAAGCAGTGGTTTCCATACGCTCTACATGCCCTAGCCATCTTCAACGTTGTATCCCAAGACGCATGACTAGGCGCAAGTCACTTTATAACCCAAAGAGTTCGTTGTTAAATCCCTTTCTTCCAATGCCATCAATGCAAACATGATCAAATATCGTACGCAGAACTTTCCGCTCGAAAAGACTAAAGGATTCATCAACCGCTTTTATCAGCGTCCAAATTTTCACGCCGTAATAGAGGACAGGGATGATTATGCTGCTAAGCCCTTCGAGAGAGGCTAACATTGAGTAACAATTGTTTCTTGTGCTCAAAGCGTTTGACAAGAGTGATTCCGCATTTGATTTCGGTACTGACCATTCAAATAATAGTTCGGATCAAGTAGGCATTGCTGAACAAATGAAAAAGAGTTTCTAGCACCTCGGAAGTATTGTCTCAGCCAATGGCTGGACCGAAGCAGATGTCGCAAACGGAATATCAAAGCTAATTCAGCTTTCGGTATATTGTCCACATTATGGAGAAGCAATGCTTTTATCTTTTCGATTAAAGGTTGACTCCATGCTGTTACATGTCACTTGGAAAGTGCCAACCGAGAGATGTGGGATTCAATTTTACGTGATCACCTGTAGTTACGGCTTACATCACGGGGTACATTTTCCGAAGAGTCGTAGATCATGCAAGTCTAAACGCCTTAGTTACCCAAGTACCAACTGAGATCATGCTTGAGGGCAATCACCTCATCTCGGTGTGGAGCAAAGACTTTCTAAAACCACTGCCGTTCTCTGGGTCACAGCATCCGATTAAGAATGGAACTCCACACTGAGGCGGGAAAATTCCCTAACCGCCTGGTCTGAATCAGTATAGTGAAGAATCTGATTTAAACCAGTCAGCACAGTACAGTAACCTTGAATCTGCCCGTGATATCGGGTTTTAGACCACAACCACCACGATACTCCCACAAGGGGGTCTATCGAACGGTCAGGCTGAAACAGAAGTTCCAAGGGCTCCTGACCTCCCATGCCACCACAATATAACTTCTGGTCAAGCTGTCATTAAGTCAAGTCGAGTTCCCTCAACACCTGGGTCTGGTAGCCGCCATTCCGCCACAAAATAGACTTTGGCCATCCATCAGTGATTTCTTCTTCTTGTGGCGCTACAGTTCAGGGTGGACCTGGGCCTTAGCCAAAATGCCTCTCCAACCAGCATGGTCTTCTTAATTAACTGCTTCCAGTTGCGCACTCCAAGTTGGTTGAGGTTCACTTGTGTCCGCCATCTGAACCTAGGTCGTCCTCCTTTGCGTTGTCACAATGGCTCGAATTCAACGATTTTTGAGGCCAGAGTAGAGGTCTCATGGCCAGTGCTGTTACCGAAGACGCGTGGCTCGGTGGATGCCGACGTAAGTCCTATAATGTTCATGGTTGAATCTTCCTCTCTTGATGCTATTAATACAAACAGGACCAAAAGTCGCTCACAGAACAGTCTAAGGGCTTCCTCATCTGTTTATAGTAACGTCCAAGTGTCCCTACCGTAAAGGAAGATTGGATCATCGCATCATATTTGTTGCAAAATATAACGACAATATTGGCGATAGTCACACATTCTTAAATGAAAATTACTTTTAACGGATTAATTGAATGAATCTTACCGTCGTTCACATAAGCTGTGGATTTGACATACACAATTAATACTGTCAGAAATATTACATTTAGTGAATATCTATTAAAAATTTGTAGCCAAATTTTAAGAAAACCCAGAGTACAATAAATTAATGTCATTTTGAAGTTTTGTTTAAGGCGATTCCAAAGTTGTTAAAGACTGTGTTTAGACAAAATTATCGTCATAAGTTCGCACACTCTCAATTTGTTCAAGTCGTTCAATTTGCATCCCTGTCCTTCAAGTGTATGTATTTATGCGGTAAACACCATCAGTTCATTGAGCTGCTAGCACTGGTTTTAAATGCACTTTTGCTTTCATGTCCAGTTGTTTATTGTAATTTTATATTATCCCAACCCTCCCTTCGGTCTGGTATACACAAATTATGACGTACCTGCCATAAGAACCCCTTCTCTTCCGAATTCTTTTCTTTGACGTACATAGTATCTCACAGTTCTCATCTTAGGTTCTCGGGTTCTCTTAATTCCTTCTGGTATCCAGATCTGTAAACAGTCGTGTTGCCAGGTCGTAAATTTGAAACTTATCTGCTGCCAATCACGAAGGGTGACTGGTAAATGAATATTTTATCTGTTCTTAAATGGTTTCCGCACGAACATGGGAAGCGGCCGTAAATCAGTTTTTGCCTCATTTGTTCCGGCAGAGAGTTGGTTGCTTCAGTAGGAAGTGATTTATTTGATTGCTGCCATGAGTGACTGGGTTTTGTTGCTGAGCCTAAGGAAAAGTGAGGAAGATAGGGATGAAGATTCGGGATGGGGATGACATAAAACAGGGAAGGGTTGGTTATAATCAGAGAGTTGACTGGTACGTCGGTCCGTAGGAGATGATTGTGGTCAGCGATATTTTCGGACGAACGCAAAGTATACTTGGCGAAATAAGCTTGCACATAGACGGTTTCGTTTTTAATTTTTATTTACATGTGCATATTGTACATTTGCCTTAAATTAGAATTTACTTTACTTGCATTTGACTGCAATATGTGAAAGTTCTGGAATTAATTTCCCGTCAGAAACATCATAAAAATCCCTCGTCTGTTCGGGATGACCGCCAGGGCAATGATCCGTTCACTACCAGTTGACCTATTTTTTTCTGCTCCACTCCCATTTGAGGGAAGGGAAAAAGCGGCGAAAAATATAAATGAAGTTATGCCGGTGACTGCGGTGGACGGGCAGGCAACATCCGCAGAATAAAAAAAAAATAACCACAAATTTTATTTTATTCCTGAATTCATTCCTTCCCTTTGCCCTTTGATTAAGGGAGCGGAAGGAGAGGCAATGGATTTATCCTCTAAATAAACTCAGTTTTATTGAGTAAAGAGGACTTCAAGGATGTTGCTAGAAGTTGTTGAAAATTGTTTGATGGAAATTCTTCTCTTGTGCGATTCACAGTTTGTCGAGCAAAGATAGATTGCATTGGAACTGGTTGATGAGTGGACTGCTAGTCCAGTTACCAGTGAAGCGAATTCTTATGCTTGCGTTGCAATTTGAAAGAAGTTATCCTGCTTGAGTGGTTTCCGTTATAGGGAAAGCTGTTCAAGAAGCCCATTTGTGAAACTCCTAGTTTGTGTAACGCTTCTGTGATATCTGAAGACGAGTTTCAAGATTTTTTTTTTTTATTTATCATAAAGCCATAAACCGAATTTTAGCACATTCAACCAAAATATCATCATTGCCAAACACACCCCAGTTGTCTGTCAAAGTCTTTGAAACGTGGCCACTTCAATGAATCAATTGATTTCAATTTCCTGTCACCCCTTACATTTTTAATTGAAATTCTTTCCAAAGGCATTTTAAGTTGGATCTCGTTACTTTTGAATGCACATCTCCTGCTGGCACTGGCAGTGAATTCAACAAATTGGCATTCAATTTGCTTGACAACACCCACTTCTGCGGGGTGTGAATGGACTCGCCGGTCATTGCTGGTTTGGCGAATGATTTCGGGAAATGGGTGTCCGTGAACTAACTGTAGTTGAGTCAACACGCAAATTATCCACTTAAGGCGGGGAACTGCTAGTGATGAAACACTTCAAATGGCGGATGGAAAAGAAAAATATTTCCATTCTTTAATAAATCATACGGACTGCAGCCATAATTGTTTTGCATGTACATGTATTTTGCAAGGAATTAAGTAAAAGGGGAAAGAAGGATTTCCTTTTCAGTTTGTCTTGTAAAAATACATTTCATCTGGCGTTTGCCAAAAATGTCTTCGTTTTGCTACGTTGCAGCTCATTGTATGCTTCTTCTTATTCTTGTGGCGCTACAGTCCGGGCTGAACTTGGGTCTCATTCAGCATGCCTCTCAAGCCAGCATGATCTTCCGCTTGCTGCTTCTAATTGCTCACCCAAGTTGTCTGAGGTCCTTCTCCACTTGTGTGCGCCATTTTGTCCTAGGCCCTCCACTGTTGCATTGCCCGAAGAGCTCAGGTTCGAAGCCTGAAGACAAAAAATACTCAGGACACACAAAATTTATGAATTCACGGGTGAGACGTTTTATGGTTCCGTTTTGAAAATTATCTATCTATCTCCCAGGCTTTTAGTGGTGCTTGCATGAAGTTTTGAAATGGAACACAACGCGAAGTTGGATTTGAAAGTTGGGATAAAGAGAAAAAGAAAATTTCATTATATATATATTTATATTTATATATTTATATATATATATATATATATTTCCAAAACAAACCCTTTTTCGTAAATCTTTTAAAACCTTATTAGACAATAAAACATTCGTTAAGAATTGCAAGATTTCTTTGCAAAATAGAAGAGCAACAGCACACGATTATACTTCAAATTTTAACTAATTTTTAAACCTAAATAATATTTTCCGGTAATATACAATTTTGGAAGAGTCTTCCAACTGTAAGGGTCCCATATATTAAATAAGCAATTAGGGCAACCCTTATTCGTTAAGTGACGGGTGTTGTATAAGATGACAGTAAAGAAACGTTGCTCATATATTAAAGTGATAACTTGCAAAATGCCGGTACAAATTTTTGATTCAAATTGATGACGCGTATACGCGCTGGTTTTCTTTTCATACTATTTTTCCGCAAACCGACAAATCTCTCCAGCCCGCACGATCTTTCCCCAACTCCCTCCCGGTGCACACACCAAGTTGATTGAAGTACTTCTCACTTGTGTGAGCCATTTAGTTCATCTACGTCCTCTGTTAAATTGCCCCAATGGATCGAAAACGAAGACTCTTCGGGGCGTAGCTGTGGTCTCTACATAACGCAGCCATCTTAAGGGATCTGAAGACGCTTAACTCGGTGCATGTTGCGGTATAGCGTTAATAGATCGCAGTTGCACTCACAATGCACCAGAGACAGCCCCCAGAACTATTCTTTCAAAACGCTTTGGGACATTTTCATATTCCATCAATTAGATCCATCTGTTTGCGCTATATGGACGGGGATTATTACATTCTCAAGAGGTTGGTAACAGAGCCATCTCTCCTACCACCAGGCTGAAATTATTTTTCTTAACATTTATTTTTTTGATGGTTTGTAACATTTTCATGTTGACTCCATTTCGTGAATAATTTTTTTTCGCGTACATCGCTTAGCCCAAATACCTTTTCTCATGAAAGAACATTTACACCTTATTTCTTTCCCTTAGTATACCTTTCACCAGTTGTTTTATTGCACACTTACATATCTGCCCCTGGAGAAAGGAAGTAGTTCAAATATGTAACATTTATAAGACCGTGGAAACTTTGATTTCGATTCACAATTGAACAAAATACAAAATAGTACCGGCAAGAATTAGGCGCACCTACTCTTAAAGAGTTGGTAACGATTTCCCGAAACCCTCAAAATACCAAAAGGCAACAATTCTTAAGATCCTGAAAAGCCCGAAATTACAAACAGCCCACAGAACACAGTCCTAAAAATGTTATCCCAAAAGAAACATTTGAAAGGGAAATGCGTGGCAGAGTATACGGTCTATGTTTGATAGGATGTAATGCTTGCAACGTTTTCGGTGGTATAATTACAATCGATGGTCTATATTTTCAATGACCTTGAAACATAATTGAGGTTCAATGTTGTTGCCATGTGCCAAATTATCTCATCCTTTAGCTCTTAATTTGCTCTTGGCTCACAGACAAACACTGGTTCTGTTAAATATCTCTAAAAAAAAGAGGTCTAATCGCGTCAAATCATATTATGGTTAACATCGCTACGACGTGAGATAACAGGGCTTTTAAATGTTTTGCGCAAAAGCGTCACTGTTTCGTTGACTATTGTGACAAGCGGCAATATCCGTTTCTGGCCACGGAAAATGAGTTATCATCTCGCTATAGCGGACACAATTCACGTTAACTACTTCACTGCTAGCCCATAAATCGCACCAAGCAGTCACTCTAGAGTATTTATCGACTTTTTCATAGTCAATTATGAGAATCCTTTGCCTAAATGCAGCAATTCTCCTTGTTAACAAATCCACTCAAGTGCAAGTGTGCCTCGTCGCTGTGAAGTCACAGAAATGCATTTTGATTTGAAAGCCCGTTTTCGGCTTCAATAACCATTACGCTCTACTCAATTGTGTAAATCTCAATGGTTCAATTTGTAAAATCCTAAAACTAGGAAATGTCAAATAAAAAAATCAGATTAAGATGCGACCCACAACTGACATCCCACCACCCTTAATGTGCTGTTCCACTGAGCATCGGAATCCTCACGACTCGACGAAGATGGCACCAAAACGCAACCCACCTGGAAATGTATTTGTTTTCAAGCTTTGCCTTTACACTCCTGAAATGAATCTCTGATTACTATCCGTGGTTGATCTTTATTTAGTCAGCCATTGCAGTTGAACATTTTCTTGAAGCTTGGCAATTTCCTTAATTGTCTCCAGGAAGTGTGCTTATTCAAATTAATTTAAAGCGCTACAGTGATTATTATTTGGTTATGTGCAAAACAGCAGGTTTGAGAAAAATCACATGGCATTGAGTAAAATAGTAAATGTGAGTGCAAATATCTACCATGCATCTTACACCACTAAGACACTTAATCAGACAGCCAGTCAACAAATAAAGTGGACACATCAGTTCGTCAAATTTCGTTCCTTATATTTTCAAATCATCTACTGAATTCTGAACCCATTCTACACAAAAGCGATGCATTCACGAACCACTTTTCCTCTCAAGCTATTGACACAGTTCGTGGCATTAAAGGGCCCTGAACCTTGACATACTTTTCAGATGAGACAGTTTAAATAGTTATTTCTTCGTAGAGGACATCCTTCAGCCACCTCAAAAGGGTTCATATTCTTTTCCGTTTTCGTTGCTCCGAAGGTTACTTGTGACAAAGCACTTGTGTCACGGATGATGAGTTCATTGTTTGCCGAAGGACCACGGATGTGTCACATGTGAGTGCTTTAGGCACATTCGCATTTGCATTCGTTCAACGCCGATGCACATGCTTGACACAAATGCCTTTCGGAATCGTTAAGTGGGCACATGGGGTGGCTTACGTCTTTTAGAGATGAATTTAGGGAGTCTCTATTCATATTCCACTTAGTAGTCGAAGGAGTGACTGATTGTCCTCCACAATAGGCCTACTTAGACATAAAAAGACTTAATAAAAAATCAAATGAAGAGCAAGAATAATTCTTAAGCAATGAGAGGAGTGTTAGTAAATTAGTTCAAGGGGGGTGGGAAGTATTAAAGCTTCAGTCTTCAGTCTTCAGTCTTCAGTCTTCAGTCTTCAGTCTTCAGTCCTTAGTCTTCAGTCTTCAGTCTTCAGTCTTCAGTCTTCAGTCTTCAGTCTTCAGTCTTCAGTCTTCAGTCTTCAGTCTTCAGTCTTCAGTCTTCAGTCTTCAGTCTTCAGTCTTCAGTCTTCAGTCTTCAGTCTTCAGTCTTCAGTCTTCAGTCTTCAGTCTTCAGTCTTCAGTCTTCAGTCTTCAGTCTTCAGTCTTCAGTCTTCAGTCTTCAGCCTTCAGTCTTCAGTCTTCAGTCTTCAGTCTTCAGTCTTCAGTCTTCAGTCTTCAGTCTTCAGTCTTCAGTCTTCAGTCTTCAGTCTTCAGTCTTCAGTCTTCAGTCTTCAGTCTTCAGTCTTCAGTCTTCAGTCTTCAGTCTTCAGTCTTCAGTCTTCAGTCTTCAGTCTTCAGTCTTCAGTCTTCAGTCTTCAGTCTTCAGTCTTCAGTCTTCAGTCTTCAGTCTTCAGTCTTCAGTCTTCAGTCTTCAGTCTTCAGTCTTCAGTCTTCAGTCTTCAGTCTTCAGTTTTCAGTCTTCAGTCTTCAGTCTTTAGTCTTCAGTCTTCAGCCTTCAGTCTTCAGTCTTCCGTCTTCAGTCTCCAGTCTCTAGTCTTCAGTCTTCTTCAGTCTTCAGTCTTCAGCCTTCAGTCTTCAGTCTTCAGTCTTCAGTCTTCAGTCTTCAGTCTTCAGTCTTCAGTCTTCAGTCTTCAGTCTTCAGTCTTCAGTCTTCAGTCTTCAGTCTCAGTCTTCAGTCTTCAGTCTTCAGTCTTCAGTCTTCAGTCTTCAGTCTTCAGTCTTCAGTCTTCAGTCTTCAGTCTTCAGTCTTCAGTCTTCAGTCTTCAGTCTTCAGTCTTCAGTCTTCAGTCTTCAGTCTTCAGTCTTCAGTCTTCAGTCTTCAGTCTTCAGTCTTCAGTCTTCAGTCTTCAGTCTTTCAGTCTTCAGTCTTCAGTCTTCAGTCTTCAGTCTTCAGTCTTCAGTCTTCAGTCTTCAGTCTTCAGTCTTCAGTCTTCAGTCTTCAGTCTTCAGTCTTCAGTCTTCAGTCTTCAGTCTTCAGTCTTCAGCCTTCAGTCTTCAGTCTTCAGTCTTCAGCCTTCAGTCTTCAGTCTTCAGTCTTCAGTCTTCAGTCTTCAGTCTTCAGTCTTCAGTCTTCAGTCTTCAGTCTTCAGTCTTCAGTCTTCAGTCTTCAGTCGTCAGTCTTCAGTCTTCAGTCTTCAGTCTTCAGACTTCAGTCTTCAGTCTTCAGTCTTCAGTCTTCAGTCTTCAGTCTTCAGTCTTCAGTCTTCAGTCTTCAGTCTTCAGTCTTCAGTCTTCAGTCTTCAGTCTTCAGTCTTCAGTCTTCAGTCTTCAGTCTTCAGTCTTCAGTCTTCAGTCTTCAGTCTTCAGTCTTCAGTCTTCAGTCTTCAGTCTTCAGTCTTCAGTCTTCAGTCTTCAGTCTTCAGTCTTCAGTCTTCAGTCTTCAGTCTTCAGTCCTTAGTCTTCAGTCTTCAGTCTTCAGCCTTCAGTCTTCAGTCTTCAGTCTTCAGTCTTCAGTCTTCAGTCTTCAGTCTTCAGTCTTCAGTCTTCAGTCTTCAGTCTTCAGTCTTCAGTCTTCAGTCTTCAGTCTTCAGTCTTCAGTCTTCAGTCTTCAGTCTTCAGTCTTCAGTCTTCAGTCTTCAGTCCTTAGTCTTCAGTCTTCAGTCTTCAGTCTTCAGTCTTCAGTCTTCAGTCTTCAGTCTTCAGTCTTCAGTCTTCAGTCTTCAGTCTTCAGTCTTCAGTCTTCAGTCTTCAGTCTTCAGTCTTCAGTCTTCAGTCTTCAGTCTTCAGTCTTCAGTCTTCAGTCTTCAGTCTTCAGCCTTCAGTCTTCAGTCTTCAGTCTTCAGTCTTCAGTCTTCAGTCTTCAGTCTTCAGTCTTCAGTCTTCAGTCTTCAGTCTTCAGTCTTCAGTCTTCAGTCTTCAGTCTTCAGTCTTCAGTCTTCAGTCTTCAGTCTTCAGTCTTCAGTCTTCAGTCTTCAGTCTTCAGTCTTCAGTCTTCAGTCTTCAGTCTTCAGTCTTCAGTCTTCAGTCTTCAGTCTTCAGTCTTCAGTCTTCAGTCTTCAGTCTTCAGTCTTCAGTCTTCAGTCTTCAGTCTTCAGTCTTCAGTCTTCAGTCTTCAGTCTTCAGTCTTCAGTCTTCAGTCTTCAGTCTTCAGTCTTCAGTCTTCAGTCTTCAGTCTTCACTCTTCAGTCCTTCATCTCTCTTCAGTCTCATCTCTTCAGTCTTCAGTCTTCAGTCTTCAGACTTCAGTCTTCAGTCTTCAGTCTTCAGTCTTCAGTCTTCAGCCTTCAGTCTTCAGTCTTCAGTCTTCAGTCTTCAGTCTTCAGTCTTCAGTCTTCAGTCTTCAGTCTTCAGTCTTCAGACTTCAGACTTCAGTCTTCAGTCTTCAGTCTTCAGTCTTCAGTCTTCAGTCTTCAGTCTTCAGTCTTCAGTCTTCAGTCTTCAGTCTTCAGTCTTCAGTCTTCAGTCTTCAGTCTTCAGACTTCAGTGTTCAATCTTTAGTTCGTTTTTCTTTCATATTTTATGGCAGTAACTGCTCCCCTCCCCCACTCACTTGTCCCAGATTCCGTGCAGTTGGAACTCCAATAATTTTCATACTACACCACTTTACATAAATTTCCGCATCTTGTGGCATCGCATGACATTCTTGTCGTGCACTGCACTCTGATGCCGCAGCTGCAGCGTAATGCATAAAGGATTCATTTGGCGTCTAAAATATGACCAGCAGACATTATGACCCAAATGCCACAATACTTGGAGTGGAATGAAAACGCATTGAGGGGCAATTTGTGTAATGGGATGCACTTGGCAGATATTTTATTAAGCCTGTAGGAATGTTTGAGGGTATGCGTGGGAGTACGTGGTGGACAAGATAGGAGACGCCACTCGTTTTATGGCTTCTTTGGCCCGTTTTTAGTTAAAACTGCAGTTTGGTCACTACTGTCCTTCCGAACTATTGTGTTTGTAACGACTAACGAGACTGATATATTTAGTATTTGTTAGTATGATAGTGGTGACTGCAAGGCGTGCAGTGATGACGTCAAGTATGCCTTGCTGGAGTATCACTCCTCTTTGGGCGACGGGCTAGGCCTTTCCACATCTCTGCCGTTCAAAAGATCGGGGCAAATGGTAAATAAACGGTATCAGACTAATGAGCGCGATACACTTACCTTGCCCACGATTCTCTTTCATACGGGAGTCTACTACACCGTCATAAGGAAACAGTATTTCAGGGACTCCTAAGCTGCCGTGGCACGAAAATATCGCATCTGGTCAAACTGGAACTGATTGCCGCCATTGCACCAAAGGGTCTTTGGGTCGCTCAAAGATTCTGGTGACACTAATTATAATGATTCATAAATCCAGTCACATCAACAGAAGTGATGAAGACCCACAGTCTTCTGTCGCTTTGGAAGAGAGGAATTACATTTCCCCACAAGGGAGATAATGTGGCAAAGCAGATAACGCTGAGAACAGACCGGCTCCATTTTCGTCTTCGTTTTCTTCTTGCGGCAATACAGTCCGGAGTGGACTTGGGCCTCAATTAGTATGCCTCTCCAACCAGCACGATCTTTCGCTAGCTGTCTCCAGTTGCGCACCCTAGTTGGTTCATGTCCTTCTCCACTTGTGTGGGCCATCTTATCCACTTGTGTGCACCACCTCATCCTAGGCTGCCCTCTGTTACGTTGCCACAAGGGCTGAGTTTCGAAGACTTTTCGGGTCAGAGCCGTGCTGTTCAAATGCTCTACATGGCATAGCCATCTTAAGCGTTGTATCTGAAGACGCTTGACCAGGCGCATGTGGCTGTACAGCTCATAGAGTTCGTGACTAAGCATTCTCGTCCACATGCCGTCAACGCAAACAGGACCAAAAATCGCAAGCAAAGTTTTCGGATCCATTTTGCTTTAAAATAATTCAAGGACCTCGTAAAACCTTCTTGTTTATCTTGGGGTGTTAAAAAGAACACCAATTTGTGCAAAAACTCTCTCAGAATGACCCTGATACTGATGTCAAGCCCTCAGACATTGTCTAGGTGTGTCTCTCCTACGACAATCGGTGGCAGTTGTCTGACGTGTTTCTGCAGAGTCTTGAGCTCTGCATTTGCGGATTGAAAAAATATTGTACATGGGTGCCAAAGGGACAGTTTGCGTAAATAGTAAAATTCTTACTTCTCCTTGTCTTAGCTTGGCGGCGACAGAGATTTCCTCATTTGCGGTACGTTCCTGAGAGCTCTCAATGTAGACGCTGTCTCCGTGTCCCGCCATCGATTTTCTTGGACACCGTGATAAAAAATTTCAATTCATAATCTACCCTCAACCCTGGTGCCTTTCCTTTCCATATTTTGCTTTCCAAGCAAAAATTAGGTCAAGATTCTATACAAACATTCAACGTGGTTCGCCTTTTGTCACCGCTTCCGTGTTCTCTGATTCACCAAAGTAGCCCAAGGTTAGTCTTTCTTATGAAAAATGAAAAAAATATGAAAACAAATAAATATCAACGACCATGATGCGTCCTATTCGCCTGTTTGTCCATTTCCTCAAATGCTCAAAATGTCTTATCGACCCTCTTCAAATGGTGGTTGGTGGACAAAACAACAACGACATCCGGTCACAACAAAAAAAAAAAATCTTAAAAGAATACAAACTAAAAATAACAACTACCATCATGATGGGCACAGAGGGAAAGTATTTTTGTTGTTCGTCCATTTTCGGTTATTTTCGTCCTCTTGTGTCGGAAATGAATGAAATTGGAGCTGCTTTGTGGTGAAGTATTGACACGGAAATAGACCAAGTTCACTTCCGCAAAGTGAAACGCAATTTGTGAGCTAGCATTTGACAACTTCACGCACTTGCCTTTGTAACAATATTGTTGTTTGTTTTCAATGCCAATCCCCACAAAGGACTTGCGAAGTAGGAGAAAGGACTTTGCTTGTTTTGTTCCCATCATTCAATGTCCTCGGTTATGCGGCTTACGAGGGGTTCAAGGAATTTCGATTGTGTGTGTGTCTTCGAAGGTGAAAAACAGGCCGACCATGGCTGCACTTCCTTGTTGTTTCAACTTTCTCAAAATGTGTTTCTTGTGAAAACCTTTTTCTGAGAACAACATCTAAACATAAAGAAATGGGAAATCGATGCTCGATGATTTGCTGCTTGGATCAAGCTTATGGAGATCGAAAACCGCACGAAGAATTTTCCTCTCAAAGCAACCAAGAGCAGCTTCATTCACTTTTGACAAAGTCCACGCCTCCGCGTTACTTTGGTTGTTCAAGAGAAGGCTGTGTTTACCAATTGCTTTCTTAACTTAAAGAAGCAGTGATTTGCAAGAGTTATTCTTCCCTTGATCTCAGCGCTGGTGTCATTGTCTGAATTGATAGCGGCGCCTAGGTAGAGAAAGTTTTTGACTACCTCAAATTTATATCTGCCTGCTGTGACGTTCTGGCCGAGACGTCGGTGTTTGGTGTCTTTTCGCGTTGACAGCATATACTTGGTCTTACTCTCGTTTACCGCTAAACTCATCTTCGCAGCCTCCGTTTCAATACCAACAACAGTGCCATTGACATCACACTGCGGTCTTCCGATAATGTCAATATCGTCGACATATGCGAGTAGTTGGACGGACTTCTGAAAGATTGCTCCTCTTGTGTTCGAGTTTTGAACAATTCTTACAAGATCGATGTTGAAAAACTCGCATGACAGCGCGTCGCCTTGTCTGAATCCTTTTTTGATAAATGTCTCGGTTAGGTCTTTACCGACCTTGATGGAGCAGCGTGGATTCTTCATCGCCACATTACACAATCAGGCGAATTTGGTTGGGATGACAAAACGAGACATTGCCCTTTATAGCTCGCATCTATAGATGCTATCATACGCGACTTTAAAACCGATGAAAAGGTGGTGGGTATCGATTTGTTGCTTCAAAATCTACTGTAGTGTGAATATTTGGTCGATGGTGGATTTTCCTGGGCTAAGGTAAAACTGGTATGGATCGACCAGGTTGTTGAGGAATGGCTTTCGGCATTCACACAGTATGGCAGATAAGATTTTGTATGCGATACTTAGGAGACTGATGCCTCTGTATTTGGCGCAGTTCAAAGGTATCTCATTTTTTATGGATAGTAACCTACTACGCCACGGTAAATTGACATATTTGAAATGAATTTAAAACAAATTTCGAATGTAGTTTATACTTAAGAAAGATTTTAGAAATAATCTCAAACTATGAAATCACAAATTGGTCGTTTTAACAAATTATCAACCAAACCTCACATTCCTTTCACAATGGGCGAGAAAAAATGAATCTCTGAAGAAGAGCTCCAAGCCCCCAAAGTCCGTTCAATTTCTGTCATTTTGAATCATTTTTCTTCACGTCTCAAATTCAGTCGTTGCTCATTTGTTTTCAAGGACCGTGTCAGAATCAGATACAAAGAACGTTGTTTGTTCAGATTTCACGTGACATGCTGAGGGAGAGTTTTATTGCGACCATTATTCATTTTTTTTTTTCACAATGAAACTGGGTCAGTGGGTCCACGGATAACCCAATTTGTAGAGGTCTTCCTTCAAGGTAAGTAAAATGATGAATTACGCACAATATGCATGTGAGGTGGGGCTGGATGAAGCCGTTGGGGTTGGAGTTGCTTTTCAATTTACAAGAATCCCGGCATATGAGGCCGGTGATAAATGAGAGTGGATTTACTTCCTTGACAATTGACGGTCCTTTTCTGTGGACTTTTTATTGATATTAGCCATGTTGGCCATGGATGTTGTGTTGTTGTTCTTATCATATCTTTTTGTATTCAGAATTGGGAAGTTGCTTTATTTTGCATCCTTAATACGGAAACTGGTTTGACCAAGGGGCTGCTGGCGAGTGAACTTCAAGATTTGAATGAAGCACATGCTCCACATCTGAAGTAAGCTCTAAGAGAAGATAATAGCCTCGACTATAACCCGCATGTAGTCCCTCCATTTGCTCTGTATGCATTAAAGGGAGACCGTGGGTCTTAGGAATATAATGAAATAAGGAAACAACCGACAATATCATTATTCCAATTTTGCCAATTCATCAGTGATATACCAAATTACCACTTCAGCCCTAATAATTCAACCCCTTTAACGAATCGAAGGCATCAATGTGGAAAAGTGAGCTCAATCTACTCCTTACCTAAGACCTTCTGGTAAGATCTTCAGATCTTCTTCCTTCTTTATTCAAAATACAATTTATAGCTTTAGTTGACTTCACAGCAAGACACAGTCTTGTAGGTTATCATTCCTACAAGACCTCAAACTTGCGACTAATGACAGTGGATACCTTCTAAGTTTCGCATATAATTGTATTGAGTTTGAGGGGGTGGAGAGCTGGCTTGACCTCAAGACTTGTACAAACAAGAAGTGAGAAGTGGTAGACCTTCACCAAACGATACAAAATGTCAGTTTCTGCTCCTCCCTTTTTGCCCAGTGTACTGCCGAGACAGCATAATCTGTTGACATCCTCGATTGGGCTCCAGCTTTTCAATAGATTTGCCTTTCATTTTGAGCCGATTTCATGATCAGACCAGCTTTTCTATTTTTTCTTAAGCCCCGGCTAAAGAGTTGGATTACAAGTAAATCCTATTGGCGTTACGAGGTCGTGAAGGGTTTCTTAAATTACTTTGGAAGCAGGGTTTTTTTCTGTGGTCAAGAGCAACGATAAACAGCCGTTGCCTTACTCCTCCAGTATTGATGCAGGACACTGTCTCCTTTTCCATGAAGCGAACCTCGCAAGGCTTCTTCCAGCATAGCTCCTGGATGAAATGAGTTTCTTCCCGTCTTCACAGCCTCTTTTACCCCATAAATTCCGTTTAATCATTTCGTTTCTTTTTGCCCCAATCACAATTAGAAAATTGAATTTTATGGTCACTCAGTGTTTATTGGTTTTCGCTATTTAACAATGCGGCCCCCAAAAACCACCCCCCAGACGACACCAGCAAACCCACATTATACCTTACCATTCGGATGAATTATCACTTAATTACCTAGAACTCCTCAAATCACTGCAATCTCTCCCCCGAGTCACTCTAATTCACCCCTCATTTGATATTCCCCTCAACTGCTAACGAAACTCTCCCCCTTTATTGACCAACTAATGAAAGGATCCACTCAATGAAGTTAGATCCGGAAAACTCCTTCTTATTAGCGCAATAGTGGCAATTAATTACCACACTTCCCTTCGCTACCAAGTCATGCCAAACTCCATTTAACCTCGTCCACTGCTTTCATTACTGCGCTCAAATGAAGTGCTACATCAGTGCGTCTGTCATATCGTGAGTCAAAGGTAACCCGACAACAAAGCATCACGTTAATTGGCTGTTTCCCCTTCGAAATTTATTGCCAGCCGCTGAGCGACAGATCATTTAACAGGCCAACAATCAGCTTGTGCCCGTTCCCTGCACACGGTCCACACACATTACTGGAATCTCTCGTGCTAGGATGTTTAGTATTCCCGAGAGCGACTCATGGAAAAATGTAATTTAAAACGTCAGTTAACTTTGCGCCATAAATTTCTAATCGCTCTCTCCCCTCAAACACTCTCTCCTCGCCCCTTGATCCCTGCTAGTGCTTGCTGAGAAGAAGTGTTGTTTTATGGCGTCGGAGGAGTTCCATCGCATGTTCTAGGCCATTCCAGTCATCTGGTCCCGCTCGCCCGCATCTTGTTTGTTTTCATTTGTGTGCATGAAAATATCCGTCAATGATGTGGCAGTGAATGGCATGGAGTCTGGTGAAAGTAGGTCACTGGGAGGTTCACGTCGCTCGTTCACGTCGCTCGTTCACGTCACTTTCTGGAGGCTTTTACGTGATGTGCGCTTCAGCTTTGCGAGGGGAGTATATTGTGTTTCGGTGAGATCTGTAGAATAGACAAACGGAAAATTGGACGCGATTTGGAAGTGTAATATTGATGTAAGACGGGCTCTGTGTTTCGCCTGAACAGGGGTTGGGCGTTTTGAGAGCACCTGATGCAATGCTTGACTGCTGGCCATGTGCAGCATTTTCACAGATGTTATGAACCGCAATAGGATTCTAGTTTAACTTGTGAAGAGAGTGGCATTGCAGCCTATAAGGGATAGAAGCTAAGTTTCTTCAACATCTATTCGCATTGAGTGTGCTTTCACGAGTAGAGGGGATATACAATTTATTGCGAACCCCAAGCGACTATATTTGAAGGGGGATTCATAGTATTCCCCCAGTGTTGTGAGCACCTCAAAAGATGTAGTGACTAACACAAATGTAAAATGTTCAGTGAAAGAATCGAACCTGGGACCTTCGGTCTGTGTGTGGACAAACATACGTCTTTGTTGGGCTAAAGAGACCTTTTTTGTTTTTCCACTGCTCGCCTGCTTCGCAGAAACTTCCCTGAAATATGTAACGCTGACGGTCAATCATTTTCTTGTTCCAAGAAGGTCGATGCAATCCTTTGAATTCCACGGAGATGTACGAGATGTACGTAAGACAGCCATGGTCGCCATGGCATAGTGCGTCGACCCACACGTCGTAGGTCTAGGTTCGATTCCCGGACGGGACACCTCGAATTCTTTCACGGCACCACATCCTTCCAGTTGCTGACAACACTCAATGAGAACCAATGGTCCATGACAAGTTTCTCAGATCTCGCCGTTCGGAGTCGGCAGAAACCTGTAGCTTCCATCTACTCGTGAGAGAACTGTAGCACGCACAACACGAGTAGTTGTTGTAGAAGCCAAGCCCTGGTGCCTTGTGGGCTATAGCGCCACTCAATTATTAACTCTCTCCCCTACACGAGTTTCATACAGAATGCGTAAGCCCTATCCAAATATTTCCATTCCTCTCCACCCTTCTCTCCTCCTTATAAAAGGTACGTCAATAAAAACCGCGAGATAAGACCCTTCCACCGCGTCAGTCAACGTAAATCGAGTCCAAAACAAAATTCAAAGAAACCACCAATTCCGCCTCAATAATGTTCCACCTCGGCATGTCAAATTAATTGAATTACCGTTAGATGGTGAATAAATTTCATAAATTAATCGAATCATCTGAAACACCGTTTGCACGTAGTTTCAGAATTTCATATATCAAAACTGTCATGGGTTAAAAGCCATCCCCCCGATGATGCCAGACGATGTCTAGAATGCCTAAACATCTTCTACCCTTTGTAAATATGAAGAGAACAGAGAAAAGGGCGTTAGTAAACCAAAGCGAAGTAATTTTAATGAGAACTGCCTGCAAAGGAGTCTAAGAAGGAGCAGAAAGAACTGGAAATAACGTCACGCCCTTCAAAGGCGGCAAACTGCTGCCGCCAGGGGGCTTGTAATTACCATTTGCATGACGACGTCATTGTTTCATAAGCATTCACTGCGTAGCCGCATTCCTCCGCTGGAAACTGGGTCAGACGTAAGCCTTAAAACATAATTTTCCTTTAGTGTAAAATTCATTTTACGCAAGAAGGATGCGAAGGCGGAGGGTTGATTCCCATCTTTGCTCTTTGCCTGCCTCCCGCTTTCCCAGGGGATAACTGAGACTATGTAAAGGAAATTTTGCCATAACTCATTCATGGTTGATATTTTATTATTAAGGGCGGTATCAAGGGATGGGGTGCGTGGACCGTTAAAGATGGCGTTAAGAAAATATGTTCCATGCGAGAGAAAGAGGAAGGAGTGGATTTTCTTTTATTTTTTGTAATGAATTGGATTGGATTATGGAGAAGAAGACATTTTTTTTTACTTTTGAAGTCAAGTAACTTAATGGATACAATTGGAAGGTAATACAAATTTAGACTAGATCTTTCCCTTGTTAGTGAGTATACGTAAGGACAAATTCACTCATTGGTAGGCATTCCGTAATCGGTACAAACATTTTCTATAAATAAATAAAATTATCCCCCCAACGTAGTCCCGATGATTTAATTATTTCAAAGCAAGCTGTGGCTGTTAAGGTATAAGACATATTTAGAACCGAATTCGACTGAAAATGTGAGAGGAGAGAAGAGAACATGAATCCTAAACTATAGGCGAAAACAGTGGTGCCAATTAAGGAATGGAAATAAATAAAATATTACATAATTAGGTCAACGAGAGGAAAACAAAATATATGCTGTCGACTAAGAAACGTTCCATCACACAGCACCTAGGACAAAATGTAACAATCGACAACTAAAATCTTGAGGTAGTAAAGGAGTTTGTCTACCTCGGGGCAAACGTTAACTCCACAAATAACATCACAGTGGAGATCCGACGTAGAACCACCCTTGGAAACCGATGCTACTTTGGTTTGTCGAAACAACTGGGGTCAAAGCTCCTGACTCGAAGGACCAAAGTCATGCTCTACAAGACACTTTACTGTCAGTGCTGCTTTATGGAGCTGAAAGCTGGACGATAAGCAAATCTGCAGAGCTGATTCTTGGTGCCTTCGAAAGAAAAATTCTACGTCGGATATATGGTCCCGTCTGCGAGGAAGGTGAATGGAGGAGAAGACACAACCGCGAACTTTACGAGCTGTACCAGGATGTGGATGCAGTCCGGAAGGCACTCGACTACACTGGCTTGGCCACATCGAACGCATGGACAGCAACGCTCTAGAGAAGAGAGTCTTCGAATCTGAGCCTCCTGGTTCGAGAAGAAGAGGACAACCGAACCTCCGGTATAGAGACCAAGTCATCGCGGACGTAAGACAGCTTGTCCTTGATGACTGGAAGCTGCGTAATAATTCTACAGCTGCACGGTCGCATTCGACTGAGAAGAGGAGATACCTTGTATTACTGCATCCCTCCATTTCATTCCTAAGTCTTCAAAGTAAAAATCGTTGCATGTCTTTTCTTAGTAGTTTAATTTAAATTAAGTGGCACTACAGACCGCAAGGGATCAGGACGTAGTTCCTTCAGCAACTACTGGAGTTGTATGTGCTATTGTTTTCTAACGAGTAAAGAGGCCTGCAGTATATTGCCTACTCTGAAGGGGGAAGCTTTCCAATACTAATTTTAAATGTTGTGAGCAATTGGAAAAAGGTGGTACCCTGCAGAAAATGCATGGTATTCAGTCCCGGAATAGAACCTAGAGGCGTGTAAGGCAGTCACTCACTTCCGAGCTAAATGTATTGTTGCTCATGAGATACTCAGACTTTTATGAAATGGACTTCTTTTACGGATATTCAAGAATTATCCTACAAAGTGAACACGAATTGAATATAAATGAAAACTTTCCGTTGGGTACCGTTGGTTTAAAGATTGCTACTATCGTCTTAAGTGCTTCGAAATAGACAGAAACTGTTGATACGCCAGGATACGGAAACCAAATTGGTAAGGAAATCGCTGATAGCCATATTGGAGGCTCCGAAACCCGTCATTGGGTCATAACCCATTTCCGAAATTGACTGTAAGGGCATAAGTCTTGATTAACACAAGTGGATTATGAAACAATAGAGCTACTTTTTTGCAATCCAACGTTTTTAAATGTTCATGATCCAAACTGCAATCCAAACGAGTCAAAGAAGCTCTAAGACTAAGCAAATCTGAACCAAAAGTGCCATGTATAGCACTAACAGGAAGCATGTATCCATCTTTTGATTCTTCAATGGCTCTACAGTCCAGGGTGTACATGAGCCTCAACCAATATGTCTCTCCAGCTAGCACGATCTCTTGCCAGCTGCTTCCAGGTGCGCACTTCAAGTTGGTAGAGGTCCTTTTCCACTTGTGTGCGCCATCTCAGTCTAGGACGTCCTCTGTTGCGTTGTCCCTGTGGTTCGGATTGGAAGACTCTTCGTGCCGGAGCAGTGCTGTCCATCCGCTCTACATGGCCTAGCCACCTTAAGCGTTGTATCCGTAGACGCTTGACTAGGTTCATGCCGCCGTACAGCCCATACAGTTCGTGGTTAAATCTTCTCCTCCAGATGCCATCAACGCAAACAGGACCAAAAATCGCACGCAGAACTTTTCTCTCAAACAGACCAAGGGCTTCTTCATCCGCTTTTAGTAACGTCCAGGTTTCTGCGCCGTAAAGCAGGACTGGGATGATCAAGGTGTTGTACAAAGTTACTTTAATCATTCGGGAGAGGGCTTTATTACTCAGTTGCCTCTTAAGCCCAAAGAAACAGCGATTGGCAAGAGTGATTCTGCGCTTGATTTCGGTACTGATGTTATTGTCCCTATTCACCGCGGAGCCGAGATAGACGAAGTCCTTAACTACCTCGAAATGTCTGCTGCCCATAGTGACGCTCTGTCCGAGACGTCGATGTTCTGGGTCCTTCTTCGATGACAGCATATACTTAGTTTTGCCCTCGTTTACCACCAGTCCCACTTTAGCCGCTTCCGCTTCTATGCTAGCAAACGCCTCATTGACGGCTCGCTGAGTTCGGCCGATCACGTCAATGTCATCCGCATAAGCTAGCAGTTGAACGGACTTGTGGAAGATCGTGCCTCTGATGTTGACGTGTGAGTTACGCACGATCCCCTCAAGAATGATGTTGAAGAAGTCGCATGACAGCGCGTCGCCTTGTCTAAAAGTCAATTGCATCGACTCATCCCAAATTTGATTGGCACCGCCTTCATAGCTGACAGCACTCACCTTAAGTTGATAACTTTTCATATACTGTTTTCTGAAGTCGAAATTTGTCTTTGCATTTAGCTTCGAAGACGACGAATATATGGTCCTGTCTGCGAGGAAGGTGAATGGAGGAGAGTACAACCCCACAACCGCGAACTCTACGTGCTGTACGCAGATGTTCATCTAGTTTGAAGCCAAAATACGTCGACTACAGTCGCTCGGCTACATTGAACGGATGGACAACAACCTGCAGTTAAGAGGTTTTTCAAATTCCATCCTTCGAGTTCGAGAAGGAAAGAAAGGCCGAACCTTCGGTATAGAGACAAAGTGGTTGCGGAAGTAAGACAGCTTGGTCTTGACGACTTCTTGGTCGCAAGCATGATTCATACATACATTTAGCTTCGATCGGCCATCTTTTGCAATCCTTGAAACCTGTTTTTTTCCTAGGACTAGTCGTCAAAAATTCAAAATTTCGATTGTATCACTCGCAGTTTCACTATACCACTGAATACCTGTGTGTCTCACCCGATAATAAATTCTTCTTAAAGATATCTTTAAACATTCCCCACCACGATCCCGGTGAGAACTGCCTCAAAGTTCATTTCCTCTGATTGCCCCGTATTTGCTTATCTTCATAATAATTTGAAGCCCATCCTCCTGCCATCCAGTAGCGACACGCAATTAAATGTAAATGAACACCTGAGCGACACCCTGAGAGAATCTGTTTCTTCCACCCCCTCCACCTTTCGGGTGGCCATTTGAGCCTTCACGTCGCTGGAACCAGGTTAAGCGTAACGACGAAATAAAGTGTCTACCATTTTTCTTCACTCTTCAGGTATCGGCCTTGCATCGAACTCGTTGTCACACACTTCCATTTCCTCTTGAACTGTGTTGCTTTCGACGCCAGCGACAATCATCGCATCCGAGTAAAGCAAGTGCAGCCAAGTCTGAAGGACACACTTTGCCTTTCTCAATGAAGCCTGAGTGGAATGTGTGTGAATATTTTTGGCGGTCTTTTTGTGCTGGCACATGCGCACCGCGTGTTGAGAGGAACTGCTGGAATGCCACCAGCTACAAGAAGCAGTTCCTTTGGCCTTCAGTGGTGAATCGATGTGCTCTCGCTGTAAGCGACGACGGCTGCAAAGAGGAATCCTTGAGATTGGAGCCCTCACACTTTGCGTTGAGTGCTTTGACCTCGCAACACACCTGTGTGTGATTACAGAAATTGCTTGACTGATGGTCTCCAAAATTCCGATTTCCCGATTTAAGTGAATCTCATAAATCTTTTGAAGAGCATTCCGATTCTATGTGTGAGAGTTTCGCAATTCCCTTGGACAGATACAAATGGTACATGTTTCAGTTTTAACAGGATCTAGTAATGCCAAGCAAATGCTGGTGATTAAACTTGCTCTGAAGAGAGGAGATTAAGCAGCAGGGATGGGAGATTACTGAAGTAGCAGGACTCAAACCAAATATAATTAATAATCAAATCTTGATGATAATCGAAGAAAAAGAAGTTGACGGCCTTTAGGGTTCAGATTTATGATTTGGTCATTTGTGTACGTCGTACAGGGAGACTGTCTGGCTGTCAGTATTACGTGTGGACCAATAGCTGTGGGTGGTGTGACTGGACATTTATTCGACCTTGCTTCTGATGCAGACTCTATTTTGATGTGTTATTGATTAAGTGTCAAAAGTGGTTGACATTCCGGTTCTGTAGCTGAGCACAGATGTGGTTTAATGGATTTATTTGTGTACTGTCATACGGTAGCAAAGTTGTGGCATTTCCGCTGCATTAGGCAATTCGTCTTTCCAACTGTTACGAGTAGGCAGGGTGAAAAGTGACTGATGTGTGATATTAATCGACAAAATGACTGACTGAGGAAAATAGGAGTTGATCCTCTTGCCTTTCTTAAGATAGTCGATGTGCATCCCAAAATACGCACCTTTGCAGACGATCTTTGTGTTTTTGAACGTTTTGGACGTGGTTCATCGGCTGCTGTCCACTCCACTGACTGCCAATTTGACTCTGGTGTGTAGCGGTGGATCCATGTTTCATTCATTGTGACATACCGATGCAAAAAGTCCTGTTTATTCTGACGAAACAGCTCCCAACAGCTTTTAGAATCATCGAAACGTTGCTCAGCGAACGCGGCACCCATTTCGAAAACAGGTTTCTCATGGACAAACGTTCATGGAAAACAGTATATACACTGCCTTCTGATGTCTTTAAGGTGTCAGCTATCTCACGCAATTTCTCTCTGCGGTTTTAAACACGATTTTGTGTACTTCTTTGACGTTTTAAGGTTTAACCACCTCAATTGGCCTTCCAGAGCGTGCAGCATCGTTGATGTCTGTACGGCCACGTATTTGACAACATAAGGTTTTTTGGAATAGCTTAGGAACCATACAGGTGAGCCTACAAAAGTCGAAATAATTCCATACGTCTCTTCTGTCCTTCTAAAAACAAAAACTGACGGCATTGACTTCGGCAACTACCCTCTTTTTCCTCCTCCCTGTTCAACCAAGTGATGAAAGAACATACAAATCAAATCGCAAGCGTTGCCATTATACATCTCCTGAGCAACTTCACATTGTGTAGACGAATTTTTTTCAGGCCAACAGGATACATTTCACATGAGCCAAACCTAAAGTTCGTCGCTTCCAGGGGACACATCCTTCTGGCAGTTTCTGCATTACACTCAACCCTTTTCCATCTGAATGTCGCACATTACATTTGCATAACAAGCGTGTACATTTGGGGTCTGCCGACATGCAGCAGCAAGCACAAGGATATATCCGGGCGATGAAATATGCCTTAAAGCAGTTTAAGACCAGACCGGATACTGCTAACGATCCAAGGACTGTCTGTGAAGGAGTGTGTGTGTGTGTGCGTTTTAGAAAGTAGGTCAAACATTGTCAGATAATATCATTTCCGCTTCGCGACAATCGACATTAAGGACCTGCGGATGGATTATGGGAAGAGGAAGATGACAGGCACACAGTACATGTGTTCCTTTGGGAATTTGATTATTTTCTTTTATGAAATCTCATTTCCTTCGTTGCGGTGTAAGATGAGGGGACAATTGTGGAACTGTTATTGGTATGGGTTTAAAAGTGGGGGTGGTAGTGTCCCATCTGTCGGTACTCTTCCCTCATGTGTTTATGTCAAGAAACATTTTCTCAAGTTTTTAAAAATTGGGGAATTTTAAATTCAATTTTTAAGGGATTTTGAGTTTTAAGGAGTGCACATCTTTTTAAAAGGGGAACAAGTGAGACTGTTCCATTAACAGGGACACATCTCTTTAAAGTCTCCCCGGTAAGGTCTATGTTAAAGTGTTGGAGACCAGTTTGAGAGCTGTGTTTGAGTTCAGGTTGAGAACTGAACAGTGCAGCTTTCGTCCCGGCAGAAGTACGAGTATAACCGACCAGCTTCCCAATCTAAGAATAATACTCGAGAAGGCTTGGGAGTATGCTGATCCAATCTACAGTTCTTTTGAGGATTTGGAAAAGGCTAAGGACCGAGTCCCTCGAGGTGATCTCTGGAGTGTAGGATTGATGGCCCCCTGTTGAGTGTCATTCTATCTTTTGACATCACCTGTACCAGCTGTGTTCAGTATGTATTACTTCACCAAGTGTGCGTCTTGTCCCCTCTTCTTTTTATTATACATATGCTGCAGAGCAGCGTAGGTGAGGAATGTTTCAGATTGGGCCTCACATGGGTCATAAGAGTAAGTCATCTTTTTTCGCAGATGACTAAGATGCCCTTACATCCTCGAAGACGGCCGTGTGTACTGATGCTGAAATTAAGGTGAACTTTAACAAGTCCGAAGTAAAGGGCGTTTTTAAAACGCCTCCCCAATGCACTCTACATATTAATGGAGTCCCATTGAAACAAGTGAAGACGTTTCAGTATCTCGGGGTGTTTTTCACGAGTGATGGCGGGAGCAATACTGAACTTTCTTGTAGGATTGGCCAGGCTGGTTCAATTTTGAAGCAGCTTGGTCGATCAGTTACCAGGAAGGCCGAGCACGGTGTCAAAGCTATCCCAGTTATCGGTTTTTATTTCAGTGTATGTTCCAACTCTGTGGTCGCCGTTGCATAACGGGTAACTGCGTCGGCCCACACGCAGAATCTCTAGGTTCGGTTCCTGGACGGGACTCCTCGCATTTTTTTTACTACACCACCTCACCACTGTAGGTCCCTTCTATTCGTGAGAAAATAGTAGCGCGCACAACACGAGTAGTTATTGCAGAAGCTAGGTCGTGGTCCCTTGTAGGCTGTCTTCTTCTTCTTCTATTTGTATTGTATTTCCCTTCTACTTCTTCTTCTTCTTCTAGTGGCGCTACAGTCTGGGGTGGACCTAGGCCTCAACCAACATGCCTCTCCAGCCAGCACGATCTTTCGCCAGCTGCCGCCAGTCGCGCACTCCAAGTTGGTTGAGGTCCTTCTCCACTTGTGTGCGTGACCTTATCCTGGGCCGTCCTCTGTTGCGTTGTCCCAATAGCTCAGATTCGAAGACTTTTCTGGCCGGACCGGTGGTGTCCATACGCTCTACATGATCTAGCCATCTTAAGTGTTGTATCCGAAGACGCTTGACTAGGCGCATGTCGCTTTACAGACGATATAGGTCGTCGTTAAATCTTCTCCTCCAGATGCCATCAACGCACACAGGAACAAAAATAGTACGCAAAACTTTTCTCACGAAAAGACTTAGGGCTTGCTCATCCGCTTTTAGTAACGTCCAGGTTTCTGCGCCATAAAGTAAGACTGGGATGATCAAGGTGTTATATCCTTAAGAGAGGGCTTTATTACTCAATTGCTTTGGAGCCCAAAGAAACAGCGATTGGCAAGAGTGATTTGGCGTTTGATATCGGCACTGGTGTTATTGTCTCTGTTTACCGCGGAACCGAGGTAGACGAAGTTTTGACTACGTCGAAGTCTCTGCTGCCTAGTGTGACGCTCTGTCCGAGACGCCGATGTTGTGTGTCCTTCCTTGATGACAGCATGTACTTTGTTTTGCCCTCATTAACCGCCAGACCCATTTTAGTCGCTTCTGCTTCAATGCCAGCAAAGGCCTCATTAACGACTCGATGTGTTCGTCCAATCACGTCAATGTTGTCGGCGTAAGCTAGGTTGAACTGACTTGTGAAAGATCGTGCCTCTGGTGTTGACTTGTGAGTTACGTAAGATTTTCTCGAGGATGATGTTAAAGAAGTCACATGAGAGCGCGTCTCCTTGTGTAAAACCTTTTTTGACATTGAAGGTCTCGGTGAGTTCGTTCCCGATCTTGACGGAGCAGAGAGAGTTCTCCATCATCATCCTACACAGGCTGACAAATTTGGTAGGAATGCCAAAACTAGACATTGCACTGTATAGCTCGTCTCTATGCATACTATCATCTGCGGTCTTGAAATCGACGAATAGGTGGTGAGTGTCGATTTGCATTTCTTGGGTCTTTTCCAGGATCTGCGGTAGTGTGAAGTGTATGCTGTATTGCCCACACATTATGTTCCAACTCTCACCTATGGCTATGACCAAAGTAGTGACTGAAAGAATAAGATCATGAATACAGGCTGCCGAGACGCGATTTCTCCATGTCCTTGGGAGAGTTTCTCACCGGGATAGGCCGAGAAATGCGACGATGCGAGGGGAACTCAATGTTGAGCAGCTACTTCTTCGGACAGAAAAGTCTTTATTTCGTTGGTTTGACTATGTGGTATTGATGTCTCCTTCATCACTTTCAGGGCATGCCTTAGATGCTATGTCATCAGGTATGCGACTCACTCGGCAAACTCAGAACGATGTGGTTGAATCAAATTCATAAGCAGCCTGTTTGCTCCTAGAAATAGCTCCTGGTGGGTTAGAGTCAATGGTGGGGGATCGATCGGCCTGGAAGTCTCTTGCGCATGCATTAACTCCGCGACCTCGTTAAAGAAAAATGCGGGTTAAAAAAGATGATGATGACGGTGCTGAGGAGTGCAAATTGAAGTCTGTTACTTTCCATGGCGCTACAGCCCGGGGTGGACCTGAGCCTTAACCCACATGGCTCTCCAGATAGCACGATTTCTCATCAGCCATCTCCAATTGTGCACTCCAAGGTGGTTGAGAGCAGGTGAAGTCCGTTTATGAATGTTATTGTTTGACCAAGTTTCACTTTCGTCCCCTTTCCTTTACGATATCGAATTTTCTTTATTTTTTGGTGTACCACACTAAGTCCGGATAAACCCTTAGAGTTACAGGGTGTTTAGAATTTCAATGATTGGCAGATGGGGATAAGCTTTACTCCTGTTAGAGATACAGGAAGTTGGAGTTGGAAGTTAAATTCGGACATTAAAGTACAGGACAAATTATTCATCCTGATAACAACCACTTATTATTCCCAGAAACAATGGACACTTCTGCTCTTCCTCTTCTTAACTTCTTTTACTTCAACTTTGGTAATCCTTTTGCAGAACACCTTGTCTTACCACTGGAAAGTTAACATCTCTCAGTAAAATTTTAGACTCCAACACGTTCACTCAAACTCTTATATCTGCTGCAGAGTCCTCCCCTTAAAATTCATTACCCACGAAGTTTGGACATAAATTTCGGCCCTTACCCCAACAACGGTTACACAGACATAGGCTGACCTAATTTTTCCACTCAATCCGAAGCTGAATACATAAACCAACACGTTTCACTAAACAGTGAAAAGAAAAGTTTGCGGAAAACAAGGAAGATCATATCCTGTCGGAAAACATTACCCCGGGGGAGAGACAATACATCAAACCAAATGGAAAAGTTTTCACTTCTTACTCTAGTTCCACCGTTAGGGGATAAGGCTGCGGTTTGGGATTATGCATCAGTCTCGCCAGTCAATCCCTGGCCAGGCCAACGTAGACTGTTACGGACACTGAACTCAAGGTAATTTACAAAAAAGTTGGTAATAAGCTGGGTGGAGTTGGCAGATCTCCTTTAGGAGATGTTTTGTTTTTGGGAAATACTTTCGAGGAGGAGACCATAAGAGGAGGAGAATACTAAGCGCTCAATGTGTATTGAAATTTATCAATGAATGCTTTGTTTTGAATAACTCTCTCGCTTCCCATACAGGGAAATGTCCTTACCCCATTAAATAAAATCAAACCCAGGTCGAAGACCGCAAACATCCCGAATTGCTTGAACCACTAACAATTGCTGCAAGGGGAGCATCAGTTGTTTGAGCCCACCAACCACCCGGCAAGTGGCCATAACCATTTCACGAAACGATTCTGCTAATGTTTGCTCTTGAATGGAGTTCCCCACAACTCTGTGGCCAGGACAGTGGTGACTTGCTGGTTGACATCAGCGGTATAGATTGTTGCATGTACCACTTGAAGAAGTAAATATTGGAAGTCCTTCAAGTAGATTGGAGATTATTATCATTCCTCCTTTTTCAATGCATGTGCATCCGATGGGTCAATATTTGGTTGGGTAAAACTACAGAGACTTTTGTTGCTGAGACATTTTGTGTGAAGATGTTTTAAAGTCTGAGGGAAGAGTGCGGTTGAAGTTAAAAATTGTGATGGTTGTAGATGCATGGTTAAAGAGAAAGATGGAAATAGATCTTAGATCTGAACAAAGAGAGATGAACAAAATTTGCGATAAACCGTATAAGAATCAAGAACCCCAAGAATTACTTGAAATTAACTTTCCAACTACAATCCAAACTTCCTTCATTTCTGTGACTGCACACAAACCGAGTAGCCCAAATGAGTTAAGTGCCAAGGTGTAGTCCTTTCTTGAGTACATTCCGTCGCTTATTCATTATTTATTTCTTTTCCTCACTCAAAGCATCCCCACGGACATAGATTGCCATCTCGGACCGAGGACTTAAATGCCGTTTGCTCATTTTAATAATTCATCAACATGACAATTTGCTATCCTTCTCCTCGCTATTCATCGGAAGTTCAGTGAACTTCTTGGTTCGCTTATAATTTATTTGCCTAATTCCTTTTGCCTTTTCGTGCGTTCTGGTAGAACCCTTTTAAGTGTTTGACAACTGGAAAGGCGTGGAACAGAAATATTTCATTTAGATTTTCTAAGTCAAATGTTTACGTGCCATCATCATCAGTCTCGTGAATTTATGACGGTAAATTCACTAACACATCACTAAAGAAGTCCCGAGACTGACATAAAGGGGGGTCACTAACAAAATATTACTTTAAGGAAGAACAAACATTGAAATTATACCTGTTAATTTTTATGACAATCTGACAATTAGGTTACAAGTTGTGCTTCAAGTGATGATACTTTTGCAATTTTTAACATAAAGGGGGATTTTTTAACTATTATCTTTTTGGCAACAGTGGTTTAAACAGCTGACGCACGCTTCGTGCTTTGTTTCACTGTCAAACATCAAACATCTTCAGTTTGGTCTATAATTTAAACATGAATCGTCTTACAAACGAACAACGCTTGCAAATTATTAAATTTTATTATCAAAATGCGTGCTTTGTTAAGAAAGTTCATGGCGCGCTTTCTCCATTTTATGGTCAGTTTAATCGACCCACTAAAGCGGCTATCAATTATCGATTCCTCGTCGTAAGCAGCAATTGGGCCTCTGTTACTCAATAACGTGGAAAATTTGGGTGTGTTTCCTTTCAAAATGCAGCTCGTGCAAGAATTGAAGGCAAACAACCTACCGCAAAGTAACATTTTTGGTGAATGGGTTCTTGGAAAGTTGGCCGAAGATCAACTTTTTTACCGAAAAATTGTGTTCAGCGACGAAAAAGCTCATCAGCATCATGGCTCAATGGGTACGTAAATAAGCCGAATTGTCAATTTTGGAGTGAATATCAGCTAGAAGCATTGCAAGAGCTACCAATGCATCCAGAAAATGTCACAGTTGGGTGCAGTTTATGTGCTGGTGGCATCATTGGACCGTACTTCTTCAAAGTTGATGCGAATCGTAACGTAACTGTGAATGGTAGGCGCTACCTTGAGATGATATTCAACTGATTTTTCCCAAAATGCAAAGCTCGACTTGCATAACATGTGGTTTCAACAAGACGGTGCCACATGCCACACAGCACACGAAACAATGGACTTATTGAGAGGCTAGTCCAGTTAACATTTTATTTCACGTTCGGGACCGGTCAAATGGCCGCCTAGATCGACACACAATTTAATTTCTTGAGTTTCTGACAACAATCAGAGAGTCCTTCTTGTTGATGAAAGGCTTTCAAAATTTTCGGGCTCGGCAAATAGTCCGTACATCCTTACTACTTATCGGAGAACAATAGGATGCACGGTGGGCTGTTGTTTCAGTCTCTTCATTGTTCGTGGCATCCGCATCTCTATTTTGTTTTTAATAAATATTTTGTTAGTAATACCTCCCCCCTTCTCTGTGGGGGGAGGTATTTAGTTGACGGCCTCTGCTGGGGCTGGCAACTTCTTCCACGATGAATGCAAAAGAGGTTCTTGCGCCCCCATGAAAGATGATGCTGCCAAAATAAAAATTGAAGTCCTTTCGTCCATATCTTCCGAACATATATATCGTCTTCTTCTAAGATATATCAGGGTAGAATAAAATATTTCCTTAAGGGATAAAAAATTAAGAAGGCGGCATTCGGTGTGCCATTAGGCTTTAGTGATGAACTCCCATTTGTTCTTGTTTACCTTTCACAGGGATACATGTTTTTGCAATTTCATATTTTTGCCGCCTAAAGGGTACTCAGGCAAACAGGATTACTCTGGAAACTTATATTGTTTATGTTTCGTATTTAGGACCTTTTGCGAGAACTCAAAAGAAGCTGGGGTTCGGGTGATGTCGACACACAAGAGGTTTGAAGATCTTTGAAGGCAGTGTGTGAGATTTTTGTGTTTTTATGCGGATGGAATTTGCCTTAGGACGCTAAAGAGCCTTGGTTTCTTGGTTTATATTAAACACGCATTTTGAATGATTTTGGTGTAAATTCTCCCAACATTCAATCGTGAAGCAAGAATGGAATGACAGTATAAATTAAATTAAGATTTTTTATATTTCTCATAACAGCGCGTACGGACATTCTTTTTTCTTCTTCTTCTTCTTCTTCTTCTTATACTACAAATGAAAAGTGATTTATAATAAGGAGAACACTTTAGCAAATTTTTGATAAGACGCGCAACAAAGACGTGAGTTCAATAGGACTCTCTGAATGCTACCATAATTTAACGCTTTCAGAAAAAGTACTAAACGCAATTAGATTTGTAATTCCATGCAGAAACGGAATGGTTTTCCCAAAGTGTAACAATCAAACCTCTTGCTCGTAAGCAAATATTCTCATCTAACCTAATCAGCCCTTAGCGACCTTGTAGCTCTAATGTTTTGTTTCAAACTCTAATTCAGAAACACGTAAGGAGATGGCGAAAGTGTATCACTATATAGCAAAACCTTCGAAGTTGTCAAGGACTTCGTCTACGTCGGCCCCGCGGTAAATAGGGACAACAAGATTCGAAAATGAAACCCAGCATCACTCTTGCCAATCGCTGCTTTTTTGGGCTGAAGAAGCAATTGAATATTAGAGCCTCTCTTGAAGAACTTAACTAATGTAGGGAGAAAATTGATGAACCACTTTGATTAAAGACGATCTTTCTGTTCTGTATTGGCTATTGAATCATTTTCTTGTGTTACATATTTCATAAGACTTTGTTTGTCTTTGTTTGAAGGTGGAGACTTTTCGGTTACATCGACCGATAAGATAGACCGAAACTCAATAGAAAATTTTAGTTTGAGTTAGTTACAATTGTGGTCACCGTGGCGTAGTGGTAAGTGCATCGACCGCGGCGCAGAAAGTCGGGGTTCGATTCCCGGACGGGACACCTAGCATTTTTTCACGACATCACCACTTTCGAGTTGCTGACAACACTCAAAGAGTAACAACTGCCTATGAGAAGCTTCTCAAATCTCGCCGTTCGAAGTCGGCAAAAAACTGTAGGTCCCTTCTACTCGTAAAGAACAGTAGCATGCACAACACGAGTAGTTTTTGTAAAAGCTAGACCCTGGTCCGTTGTGGGCTGTAGTGCCACTCAATTATTATTATTAAATTACAATACGCATACCTCATTTTAACTTATCGCTTACACTGACTTGGTATAACAGTTTGATCATCACAATCCTCCTTTACGGCGCAGAAACTTTGAAGCGTCCTAAAAGCGGCTAAGGGGCCCTTAGTCTTTTCGAGAGAAAAAGACTACGTGCGATTTTTGGTCCCGTTGATGATGTCTGGAGGAGGAGATTCAACGATGAACCTTAAAGGCTTTACGGCGACATGCGCCTGTTCAAGAATCTTTGGATGTAACGCTTAAGATGGCTAGTAGAGGAAATGCCTACTCCAGCCCGAAAGGTCTTCGAATCCGAGCCATTTGGACAATGCAACAGAGGGCGGGTTAGGTTGAGATGGCGTACGCAAGTGGAGAAGGAGGCTACTGGCAAGAGATTAAGGTGATTAAAATTCTGAAGAATTTTCTATTTTCTAATGCCAAATTAAATTGCTAACAAAATTTCAAATTTCTTTCAAATATCAGTTGAACAAGGCACTGTGGAGTAAAAAGCAACTGCATTAGCATAAGTCGTCAACATTTCAGATAATCCACATCCGTTCCCAATTCTGTCCCCACCCACGCATCCAAAGTTGTTTTCCACAAAAGTAGCGTGGGCATTTGTGAAAAACAACTACACTCCGACTTACATTGTGGATTTGGAAACGCACAAATGAGGGCACGCCGTCCTACGCAAATTGCGACACATTCGTCAGCTAAATTGATGACAAATCATTGTGTTGAATATAATTCTCATGGCGACGACTGTTTGCGATTTAAGCCAATTTGATTTATTCGGTGTTCTAAGAGGACTTAAAAGTAAATTCAAAGATTTTTCGAACGAGCATTCAATTCATTTAAAATCCCTCATGAGGCAGGAAATGAATCCCCATCGTGTCCATTTATGAACAGAATGGTCATTCTTTTGAACTCCTCGTTCCACTCTACACATTACACTGCAAAATCCACTGACCACCGGCATATCCTGAAGCAACTACCTTTCTTTCCATAGACGCAATTCATTTCATATTGAGCTTAAAGAAAAGAAACAAAAACAAAAAATATCTGCCCCACCATTAGCCCTGTTGATATAGGTCAATGATATTCGAAGACTGTTTCGCATGAGCTCAACGAAGCCATTAACAGGAAATCACTGAACAAAGAGCGCCCCTCCTGCCTCTTAACAAGGGGCAACGTAAATCGTTTGAATCGCCAGTTTTGGTGTGTGGGACCATTGGACGGATGCAGCGAATACCAAAACGGGAAACCACACACATGACGGAAAGAAAACGATTTTCCGGATATGAGGATAGTAAGGGAAAAGAAATTAAGAGCACAATAATGGGCGCTGCGGGACCTACCCTCACTTTTGTACGCCAATAGGTTTCTTATTTTAATCCAGTAATCATTTGCTCAACGGCCATGGGAAGGCCTAACGGGCTCCATTGGATATTTCCGGCAGAGAATGTCTTTTCGTTCGTGTGTGACTCAGAACCTATGAATGTACGGAAGGGAAATGCCGATTGGAATGGCGTGAGAGTGGACATTCATGGGGGTCTGGAGGAGAACGTTTTTGATCTGATCTAACGGAAGTGGAAGTGGTTTTATGAAGGTTATGGAAGGCTGTAATTGGCAGAACAGATGTTTGCCATTATCAGAATGAAAACGACTTTTTGTCTGTTGAAATTATTTGAAGGGAGACTATTCTGTCCCAAGCACGACATCGCCTGGTGTGGCCGCAAACTGACTCATTGATTTGATTTTCGGAATTAAATTCAATTTTAAACAAAAACAGTAGAAGAAACTGTACAAACACACAGAATTCTGAACTGCCGGCATATTGAGTTTAAGATTTGATAAGGTAACACTTGTTGGTTGTTTATGGGCAACCACAGAAAGGTTGCATTTGGACCCAATTTTACACCATGCAAATTTCCCTCTCCCCATTTGTAACCTTGAAATAGTGTGTGCTGCCTATTGAGGTTTCCTACAGTAGTTCTACTGAGTTGGTGGTAAAATTTTAAGACATGTTGGGCTTTCAGTTCTAGAGTTCTCGCTGCTCCGTCAAGGACGGTAACGAACTTACCGAGACATTCAATTTCGGAAAAAGGCGACTCGCTGTCATGCGACTTTCTTAACATCATCCTTGGGAAGATCATGTGTAACTCACAAGTCAACACCAGAGACACGACCTTCCAAAATTCAGTTCAACAGCTAGCTTACGCCGACGTGATGGACGCGATTGGACGAACATAGCGAGACGTCAATGACGCATTTGCTCGCATTGAAGTGGAAGCGCCTCAAATGGGTCTCATGGTATATGAGGGACAAAACGAAGTACATACTGTCAGCAGGGAAGGACACATAACATTCGCATCTAGGACAGAGCGTCACACTAGGCAGCAGAAACTTCGAGGTAGTCAAGGATTTCGTCTATCTCGGCTCCGCGCTAAACAGGAACAAACACCAGTACCGAAATCAAACGCAGAATCACTCTTGCTAATTGCTGCTTCTCTGTGCTCAAGAGGCAATTAAGTAATAGGCTTGCTTTATTTAACAGCATGATCATTCCAGTCCTACTCTATGGCGCAGAAACTTGAACGTTGCTAAAAGCGGATGGGGAAGCCCTTAGTCTTTTCGAGAGAAAAGTTTTGCGTGCGATTTTTGATCTTGTTTGCCTTGATGGCACCTGGAGGAGAATATTTAACGCCGAACTCAATGAGCTGAACAACGACATGCGTCTAGTCAAGCGACTTCGAATACAATGCCTAAGATGGCTAGGCCATGTGGAACGTATGGACACAAGTGCTCCGGCCCGAAATGTCTTCGAATCTGAGCCAGAGAACGGTCTCGGCTAAGGTGGCACACACAAGTGGAGAAGGACCTCAACCAACTTGGCGTACGCAACTGTCGGCAGCTAGCGAAAGATAGTGCTGGCTTTCGTTATTTGGCTGGCTGGGAGAGGCATGTTGGTTAAGGCGCAGTTCCACCCCGGACTGTAGCGTCACAAAAAGAAGAAGAAGGGCTTTCAGACTTTTTTCTGTTTTGTTCCGTTAAGGTGTTTGTTTAACCCTACCGAAGTTAATGGAAGGTATTTGTCCTTAAAACCGAAATTAAGGATTTAATATTGCACTTGCCATGTTCAATGGATTTACACTTCACTGTGTCCCAAAAGCAACACCGATTTAATATTGAAGTCCTTGGTCGCTGGAGGAAGGTTTCGATGCGCAAATTGTGACTTTTAAAGGAACTTAATTGAAGCATGGGTTCAGGAAGAGGTGATTGTACTCCTTTTGAATATTTTTCATGAGCCATGGCAGTACCTCTACGTATAAGAATAAGAGCAAGTAGATGAAGAAATGGAGGTTCAAGTCTTCAAGAAAAACATCACCTCCCTATGAACTATCTTTACCCATCCGTAAATGTAGTAAGCGGGGTTTCTATCGATCCAGTCAGAATTTTTTGGGCAAGCTGGTGGGTTTCATGGGACATTGCAGTTTCTGAGCATTTTGCGTAATGGCTTAGCTTAGTTCATAGCACAACATCTCTGAGCCTGATTGCAATACAAGCTGCAACAGCCATGCCTAAAATATTTAGTGGATAAAAAAGAGGAAGCATATCCAAAGTGATTCTTTAAGGGTCTGTATGTACTCGTATATGCTGACTAACATATGCACTCGGATAGGTTGCTTCCTGCGGGTACTTTTGGCTAGGGCGTCAAACAGATTATGATGCCGTATAGTTGGCAAGCTACTGTAGTGTAAAGCCTGTAAAGCCTAGGCGAGGCTTTGGTAACAGTTTTCATCGGATCTGTAGATAACGCAGCAGTATAAGGTTGTGAAAGGTCTTAAGATAAGTCCCTGAACATTAAGTTAATGACTTTGTGGAGGTTGCTAAGAGATGGCGTAACTTGTACTGTTCCAGCTGCTTCTAAGCGTCTTAAAATGGCTGCTTGAGTGACACCCAAAGATTCTGCGAGCTCTTCTTATGTTTGGCAATAATCTTCATAGAGCAATGCTCCAGTTCTTCATCTTCAAACTTTTTTCGCCTGGTCCTGAGAAGCCTCACCGTCTTCCAAGCCAAAGTTACCAGTGCAAACCACTTTTGCCACGTGGATCTCGCGGTGAAATATTATGTCTCATAGTAAAAAGTACAAGTTCCGTTGATTTAGTGCAGTCGAAACGTTTTTCAGGTGACAGCTGCACGTTGGCTGGAAGGGTAAAGCCAAATTGATGATGATGATAACGAGTTTTGCTGATGTACTTTCGCTTGGTGATTGCAAAATCATTGCTCACGGATTGCAAGATCTCTTCTCAGGAATTGCAATATCCCTGTTGACTTCAAACACTGACTTTGTTCTTTAAACGTGATGCAGGCTGAGTTGTAATACGAAAAAGAAACAGGCTGTGAACACGTAAGGATGAACTTTGAGAGCAATTCAAATTCGATTCCAGAATATATTTAGCAATCTTCTCCTACTCTCTGTTTTAAATATTCGCAATTTCAGTTTTTACTTTGAACTATGGCAGCTGCTCCTCATCATTTAGGAAATCACTTGCTTCTGCGAAACATTTATCATCCGTCTATCAATCATCAGGTTAATAATATGTCAACGTATGAACATTATTATCCACCAGAAACCAGAGTGCAAATATGTTCATAACCACCTTTTCAAGCTGTGACAAGCTGAAAAACAACTTGAAGGAGTTTCCCGACGACGAAATAAGATTGCTGTTTATGCTAGATGCAGAAATACCCACCATCCGCGTGTTAGACACGAAATGAAACAAAACTTCTTCTGCCCACAACAAGACCACCAGATAGCAAGTATTGGTTGACGTCATAACTATCGCAATAAATTTTGTCAGTTCAAGTTTTCCGCTTTCCCACTTTCCTTATGCGAAAAGTTTGCACTTCATGGTGTGGATGTATTAATTCCATAAATATACACGCGCTGTGGTGGTAATTCTCACGATGACATAAAAGGCCTGTGGAAGGAGCTTTGGTACGAGAGGTTAGTTTTGAAATATCACAGAATTTAACGGTCATTGTTGGACTGGTTTACGTGAAAAGTTAAAATTCCACTGACTTTAGAAACTGTTCAGTTGTTGTTGTGCGAAAGTTTTCTGTACTGAAAGGGACAAAGAAAGGGAGAGAGGTATTTCGGAGAGACGCTGTCATCGTGCCGGTGTTCTTCAGATAAAATGTGTTGTTTTGAAAAGAATTCACTGCTGCACGTCGTTCAGTGAATGGAGAGCATCAACTAAAAGAAAACCACCAACAGAGTGGTCAGCTTGGGTAGGGGTATTGCCTCCATCCTCTGATGATGTGGTATTTCGTACACTTTTTTATTGTTTCTGTTTTCTTTTTCACAGAAAAATAATTGTAAACATAAATTAACTAAAGTTCTGCTTAGTGCTTAGTTTGGTAGTAGCTAGGATTGGTAAGTGAGTCTGAAAGCCAACCTGCTCATGTAAAAGCTGACAGATGACATTACCCCGGAGGAGAAACAAATGCTATGTTGGATAGACTCAGCGTCTTTCATATGTCACTGTCACAGAAATATTTTTTTCTCATTCTACAATACCAAAACTTTTTCGACTAGTGAACGTAGTGGTAGCATTGGTGTAGTAGGCGAGAATAAAAGAGAAGATAATACAATTCAAAAAAGAATTGAAAATTACCCTGGGCTAAACTAGTACGAAAGAAGATTCCCAAACGACATCTGTAAACAAAGCTAATAATCTTCGGACAATTTGATCAAGTTATTGACCAGAATCTCATTTTGCTATACATAGAAGCAGAATGCAGTTTTATGGCTCTTCTCTTCTTTTCGTTGCAAAAAGGTAACACCTCCTGTCAATTTTTGCATCCAACTCCACCCGCTCTCCTACAGTAGTGAAATGAGTAACTGTTCAGCCACGTCATCGTTCACTGGAAAAATCTGCAAAACTCACATCACCTAAACCAGCTGTGGCTTTAAAATCAACAATCCCAAGCACCCTCTTGCCTATGTTCGCACTACTGACAGGCGAACGCCATCGTATACTGTTGCCCCAATATCCCCTCAATTTGACATAAAATTAAATGATCGCATCCTTACGATGGTTGTGTGAACTTTTTCCATTCCTCGAAGATGAAATTGCCATTCCCATTTTCGTGCGCGTATTCATCTACTTTAAGGAGTTTTATCTAATCAGATTCCATTAAAGTAAATTTGCGTTACGTGGTTGATTTCACATCTTCTGGTTGGATGCGGATGTAAATCTATCATCTCAGGTTGCCAAGAGGATGAAAATTGCAACCTTGGTATGAGATCATAAATCACCAGCGCTGTCGAATAAACGAGAGATGCCACGTCCACAACAAATTGCATAAATCCGAAAATTGTATGTACATACTGTACTCACTGCTGGATGCGCTTCGGTCATCTATGCACCATGCAAGACGATCAATTATCTGTGAAGGTTTGACAAGTTGTTGGTTTCTAGAAGAAAATCAAGAGCTGAGCGGCGATGTCTGATGATGTGGTGAGTGCACAGACTGCAACTAACGTGTGATACGAGTGATGTATGAGTATGTCGATGGCGAGAACTATTATTGATTTTTTTGAAAATTAATTCACAATATTTTTGTCGTGGTAGCATGAATGAGGTTTTTTTTTCTTAAATCAACCAAAAAACGGAACTGAAACCCTCCCAAAGATACATTATACAAAACACTGGTTTAATATTTCTCGCCTAAGTTTCGATGTGAGCTTCAGTTACGGATCGACCAATTTTAAGTGTGAAATTTGCCTGTTTATCGGTAGATTTGGTTCAAATTATCATTTAACTATAGACACCAATTTTAATGGCAAAGGTTTTCAAATTTTATTCAAACGAGTTTTTGGTTCAAGTTTCTCCCGAAAGTTAGTGTCGGACTTAGAGCGCATTCACCGAAAATATTACGCAAAACAGTGTTGTCTGCCCTTAATCCTTTGAGACGTTGAACTTCGTTTACTTTACAGCCAAAATTTCCGCGTAATATACATAAGTGAAGCCAAGCATAAGAGAACGACGACGAATCGCTTCGTCATGGTCTTCAAGTACACTCAGCTCAACTGGACCTTCACTGCATGTTGGATATGGTCCAACCGGTCATGTACCATTGACTAATATAAACTAGGACTCAAGCTTGCGAATGGTATTGGCAATGGTGGTTTCAGTAGGCCGAAGTATTTTCCCTAGAACGCAGATGTTTGTAATAATAATGGAAATACTTGAAGACGCTGCTGCAATGTGAGTCCTTCCATGATAACTTGCCAGAAAAAATTAAAAGAGCAGTTTGATAGCAGTCTTTAAAAAAAACTTTTTAAAAAGTAAACCTCACGCTGAATGCATTAAACCTCAAAATGACAATAAAATTTTATGTGAATTGAAAGATCGTAATAACGGCTGTTTATTTAAGTGAAATATTAAACCCCACAATGGTCGCCTTGGCGTAGTGGTAAGTGCGTCGACCGCCGCGCAGAAAGTCTGGGTCGGATTCCCGGAGGGGACATCTCGCATTTTTTCACGGCGCCACCCATTTCGAGTTGCTGACAATACTCAAAGAGTATCAACTCTCTATGAAAATCTTCTCAAATCTCGCCATTCGGAGTCGGCAAAAAACTGTAGGACCCTTCTACTCGTGAGAGAACAGTAGCACGCACAACACGAGTAGTTATTGTGGAAGCTAGGCTCTGGTCCTTTGTGGGCTGTAGTGGCACTCAATTATTATTGGTGCCACTCAATCAAAATTCTATTCAAACCACTCGTGCCACAAAGAGTAGCAATAAAGCGTCTACCGGTGCACATTGACCTCAGGTGTCCTATGTCCAAACCTTGCAATAAGACTCATACAGCTTCATTGCCAATCTGATTTCTTGTACCCTTGAGCTCAAAGTAACAGCGATTGGCAAGAGTGATTCGGCGTTTGATTTCGGTACTGGTGTTGTTGCCCCTTTTTATCACGGAGCCGAAGTCCTTGACTTTCTCGGAGATTTTGCTGCCTACTGTGACCCTCTGTCCGAGACGTCGATGTTGTGCGTCCTTCCTTGATGACAGCATGTACTTCGTCCCTCATTAACCACCAGACCCATTTTGGCCGCTTCCGCTTTAATGCCAGCAAACGCCTCATTGACGGCTCGCTGTGTTCGTCCATTCAAGTCAATGTCGTCGGGGCAAGCTACAAGTTGCACGGACTTCTGGTAGATCGTGCCTCTGGTGTTGATTTGTGAGTTACTCCCGATTCTCTCACGAATGATGTTGAAGAAGTCACATGACAGCGCGTGTCCTTGTCTAAAACATTTTTTGACATTAAAACTACTATCGAAGAACTGAAAGCTAGTTAAATTAACTAGTTGTTGTCGCAATAGATGCAGAAAGGTCATGCAGCATCGAAGCGTTCTTTAATTTAGCTGGCCGATATTCTACCTGGAATCGAATCATCGACCGGTATACCCATTCAGAATAGACTACCACTAAGATGCTGCTGACAGTAATTGTCTACCTGACATGTTGGTCTTCAAAGTTGCAATAAAGTCCGGGGTGAACCTGGACCCCAACCAACATGCCTCTCCAGCTAGGACGGTTTCTTGCCAGCTGCCTCCAACCTCGTACCCAACGTTGGTGTGGGTACGTCGTGTGCACCATCTTAGGTTGGGGAGCCCTATTTTACATTATCCCAATGCCGAGTTCAAAGACACATTTGGCTGGAGCAGTTTAATCCATCCGGTCAACATCACCATGTCTGCAACATATGCTGTAATTTACAAACAGAAGAGGTGGTATTAATTGTGTAGTCACTATTAGGTTTTTCTTTGAAAAATCTTAAGAATGACAGCAATTCGCGCAATCATAAAAAAACCACTATTCCCAATTCTTCTCTACATCACTGCATCTTATGTACAGCTTTTCTAGACGGTAAATTTATCAAAATTAAAAATAGAAAAGAAAAACATCCACTCAAGCAATCTTTTTTCGGATTACGAAAATATCTATCCCTTAATCGGTATTATCGACGGATATCCGCCTCGTGAACGTACCCCATTTTGATTAATGACTACCAGACCACTCATTGTGAAGCTTTGACTGCTCCTATACCGGGGTTTTATTGTTTTTGTTTTAACAACAGATCCCAGTGGGATCCGTATAATTTATTGTTCAGACATCTGGGAACATTTGGTGGAGCCAACGGTTACCCAGACGTAATCGAATTCGGTGTAACAAAATTGAATTTAATTCTTAGAAAGTGATTGATATCCACGGAAATTAATTTCGCATTGTTTCTCTCTAGATTTTCGAAAGATGAGGGTATGTGAGGAGTTTTTTTTTGATCGAGTATTCATTAGTTCTGTGGAAACAGTTCCACAAGTGTTAAAAATCTGATTTTTTCGTTGGTTTGGCACGAAAAAAAAAGTTTGTCCTTTTCCCTTGTCGCAAGTACCCCCCTTTACAACCCATTTGTCCTGAGGGAAACCGTCGCTATGACATTGAGGTTTAATTTTTTTTCTATGCCGATGGAAACGTTCTGTGGCCCAAAAGATGTTTGTGGCCTTTGGTAATACTATGAATCATTATTTAGAAGGACGACAAAGTAAAGCCGGGGGCATTTGAGTATTAAGTGCATGTTAGAACAATCGAAGATCAAGGTTAAATATCATAAAGAGGAAGGGAAGATGACAACATTACGTAAATGATATTCCCAGATGACCATGGAGCGCACCAAGTCTGAGTTCTGTTCATGCCTGCTACTTCTGTTTATCCGTTTTATAATTGATTGGGGTAAGAAGAAGAGAGTGGAATTTAATACTTTCAAGACCCAGAGTTGTTTACTGTCACTCATGCGTTCACAAAATAACTAGCCATTGTCTATGATTGACTCTAGCATTGCTGAAAGGGAACGACATTCTATCCTCGGTGTGTGTATCAACAAAAAATTTTGTTGAAACGATCACATATTCGATATCCCCAGAATTGTAGCGAAATGTTAAGGCGATTAAAGCTATTCAAGAAATATTTCAAGTCTTTTGATCTGGCAACAATATATAAGCACACATCCACCCAAAGCTTGGGCTCAACGCTTCTATCTGGTCTACAGCTCCTGAGACCTTCCTGCACCTGGTCTGAAGCTCCTAAGACCTTCCTGCACCTACTACATGGAATTCAATAGCCAGCGAAAAAACTTATTGAAAATATCGATCGCAATCAATTCGCTAGAACATCGACGAAGTGTCACGTCTTTACCACTATTTCATTGCTATTGTATCAAAAAATGCTCTAACAAGTTAGGCGGTTGTATTCCTCCCATTCAAGAGTTCACCCGCAATACTCATCTCGCTGGGAATGCCCACTCATTCACGCTTAAGCCCACCTTCCGACGTGGAGTTAAGTTTAGAGACTCATTCTTCAGCCGCACTACACGAATATGGAATGGAATGCTCTTCCCAGCTCAACTTTCCCTCTCATTACAATCCGCGGTCATCTAAAACCAATGTTCACCGATACCACCTCTCCCTCTCTTCTTCTATGCTTTGGTCCGTACTATGACTTAACTCCGGTTACTTGAGGGTACTTAACAAAGCTCGTGCCAATTAGAAAACAAATCTGTTACCCGTGTGTGTTTGTTTATTGTTCGTAATCCGCCGATATATAGCATGAGTTTATCGAGTCGTATATCGAGTCCTTGCTGAAGTTGCACTAAAAATTCTTTTTCCAAGTACTTTTCCAAGCCCATGTCCAACTTCATGTTCAAGCCCTTGCTTAAGTCATTGCTCAAGTTCTTATACCATCATTGGCCAATTCTGTCCAATTTCCTGTCCGTCATTCTCTTTGGAAGCGTTTAGTCTCTAAAGTCAACATTTTGATTAAAGTCAATGGAATGAGTGCTGAAGTCTACTTTTGGTGGACTCAAGAATTGCATTGTAATAGGTTGTAGTCTTTGACAGCTCTGATGAGTCGCTTGGTGGTACTAGGCTCTAGTACGTGTTTAGGAGAGACAGTCAGTTGCAACCATTAGGTGGCCTGCACAGACACACCCAGCAGACAATTGAACAGTTTTGTGCATGGCCACAGTTTTTCAAATTTCTTTACCCTGGAAGACTTTGTGCGTTCGTTTAGTAAACTTTCGCAGTCCCTTTGATTGCCGTGGATCGTTTTTAAAAAAGGTTGTGCGTGTTGACGCACCATAGTCTTTTAAAATGCTAGGCTTTAAGTTTGTGAAAAGAGTAGTCCCGCTCTTGCCGCTTTTCTGTATCTGTGTGCACCTCGTTGAGTTTTTTTTTTTTTGGCTCAACTACTTTGCTTATCTATTTTAGAGAATTAAGCTTTAGATTTAAAAGGAATATACAAAACGGTGGTCATCCAACTGAAATTTTTATACAAACAAACAAATCTTTACACTTGGATAGGAATACCTTATGACACATGGATCCCTTCCTTTAACTCTGCCTGCGATTCCTGTTTCCGTTTCGTTTCGAGGAAAGAACAGGCGGACTTCTGGACCTTTAAATAGCAACGATATCATCGAAAGCCATAAATCACAACGAATACGCTGAGGAAATTTGTTTCTCAAATTGTATAAATGTCCTTTACGAAGTATCAAATCTTGATACATCAGATATCGCAATTACTTATGTGTACTAGGACGAATAATAGGTCACACAATGTGTGCACACAATAAGACACTGATTTCGAACGTTTCTGTAACCGGATGCAGTTGATGATGCGCTTTCTGCACACGTTCCTCCAAGGCTGAATGCACCAATTTAATGGTAAATGGAAATATCCTTGTATCAGGGTGAATACGAATGAAAGCTAGCACAGAAGTGAACGGGAAATGTAATGAATGGGCTGGGCAAAAATGTAGCAACTGAAAGTTGTGTGAATTGGAACAGGGACGTTCCCTGAAAATTGGTTATTTAAATGTTTTACATTTTGTTGTCGAATGGGAAAGGCTCCTGACTGGAGGATGTGTTTTGTTGTAAAGGTTTCCTCATTGTACAGGAAATTTGACAGCAATATGTGGTTCTATATATTAAATGGATGCCTTGAAGAGAACATTTTTAAATAGGTGCGAGGACGTTTAATGTGGAGTTCTATGAGAAATACTGCTTAACATATCTTTTCCTTAGTATGTGGTATTATTGTATTGAGAATCACCAAGTGGAGAAACGTGTAAAACAGGTTCCAAATTCTTAACAGAAGTTGGTGGCAGTCCCAGTTTCGGATTAGACTATAATGAGTTGCATCATAAAATGTTTGAATTATGTCAGAATCTTTTCCTGATATCATGCCATCATGTTACATCAGTAGGGAAGACTCACTCTACGTCTTGGTCCCTCTGATTACACTTTTAGGCCTTAACTTAAGTTGTTAAATTCTTTTGCGGATTGAGTGATAGTGTTTTAAGGGATGTTACTCTATCGACGACGACGACGAATAGTTTCGACGATTCAGAGGCGGTGAAAACGACACCATGGTTAGGCCAGCCGGCGGAAGACCTGTGACGACTAATACCGATCGAATCATGGAAATCATCGAGTAAGACCGGCATGTGGCAACTCGTGACATCGCCCAGGAGACGGAAGTTGGTCACCAGACACTAGATGTTTGCGTGCCTACATAAAAACCTACTGGACCGAATCAACGTATGCGATATGCTGCTGAAACGGAACGAACTCGACCCATTGACTGGTGACTGGCGACGAAAAATGGATCACATGCGACAATATCAAGCGAAGACGGTAATGGTTGAAGGTCGGTGAATCGTCCCAAACAGTGGCCAAGCCGGGATTGACGCCCAGGAAGGTTTTTCTGAGTGTTTGGTGGGATTGGAAGGGAATCATCCACTATGAGCTGCTCCCATATGGCCAGACGCTTAATTCTACCATCTGTTGCGAATAACTGGACCGCTTGAAGCAAGCGATCGGCCAGAAGCGTTCAGAATTGGCCAGCAGGAAGTGTGTAGTGTTCCACCAGGACAACGTTATACACTTCGTTGATGACTCGTCAGAAGCTACGGGAGCTCGAATGGGAGGTTTTATCGCATCCGCCATATAGCCCGGACATAGCACCAAGTGACTACAATCTGTTCCTGTCGAACAGGGCGAAAGCCCTTGGTGGTGTGAAGTTGAATTCAAAAGAGGCATGTGTAAAGTGGCTGTCCGAGTTTTTAGCAAAGAAGGAAGGGAGCTTCTACTAGGGGGTATTATGAATTTTCCGTCTAGATGGAAACATATTATCGAACAAAACGGCGCATATTTGAAATAAATCCGATCACTGTAACACTCTTTATAAAGCAGTGAATGAAGAGCAAGAATGCAGAAGGAAGATATTTGACAACCTTATACTTTAAGTGAACGAAAATCTCATAATTTCGAAATTGTCAGGACCCCAAAAATATCACAGTTCATAAGTAAACATTTGGAGGTATATGTTTGAGGGCATGCTTAACGAATACAGGTTGAGTTCGTTGTAGGATTTGAAGTAGATGAATGATAATAACTTCTCTTCTACATTGGGTTCTTAAGTCCATTTGTCGCTTATCGTGATCTAAATTTAAATCTGCTCTGTTCAATTCTCAGTAAAACTGCCATTAAGAGGGAGATTAAGGTTACACAACCATTTCCAGAAAGTCAAAATCTAAGACAATCTATATCAGTTAAAAGCAAGAAGCATAATATTTCAAAAGTAAATCTGATTGTAATCATCCATGATATGGGGAAGGATATGGCCTCAATGAGAAGTGACACAAGCAAGAGTGCACGAACGTAGAAAGTCATGCTCATATTGCTTACCCCCTCATCCCTTCAGCACAGTGTTGTTCCTCATCTCAGGCTCTTGGATTGTTTATTCATCAAACAGATGTCACGTCAGCTATTTTCCAAGTCCCTACTTCTCAGCCTCCAGCAGCCCCCGGAAGACTATATGAAATATTCATTTTCTGGTCACCGCTGGATTAACTGTACTCAAGCAGTGTTCACGAGTGCGCTGCAAGGATACACAAAATTCAATTCGTGACATCATTTGAATATAAAGTGGATCCTCAAAGTTTCAGCCGCCACGAACCCTTTCATTCTTGGTGTCCCATCCTCTGGCGTCACATTTTTCATTGAACAACACGACCATAATAGGCTTGGTAGACGTAATTTGCATAACAAAAGTGACGTTTCAGACCGGGAAGTTCCGCTCAAGGATACCCAAAAGTAGGTCAAGTTGAGTCAACTTGGTGCGTGCGGTGGCTTACGATGCGATGGCCTTGTCCCAGTGGCTGTATTTGTAACACATTTTCTGGTACAAATTGATTGGAAAAGAGTGGTAGTGGATGTAAGGTCCTGTTAAGGATTTTCAGTGGTTTATTGCAATATTGGGGGGGGGGGGGGTCGAGACCTCAATTTTGATTATTCGGGGTCAGATTTTTATTCATTGTTCAAACAACTCTATTGGGTCATGATAGTTTTACACATTGGTTGTCCAAGTGGTACGAAGTACGAAGTCGTACGTAAAGTGTAGAATTTAATTGTAGATCGCATCTAGGTGGCCTTATTCCTGCTGAAAGTGAAATGGCTTCTAACAGATGGACATAGATTTGTGTATGGACTCATCAATGTTAAAATTGGTGAGTTTACGGCTAAAATGGTTTAGCGGACAATTTTTTAGGTTTTCTTTAAAGACATTAGCAGGTTGAAAGACTTGTTTGTAAAAGTATGGCATTCAGACTCCTGTAAGTATCGAATTAAAGATCGGGGACCAAAAATGCTAAAATTTACTAAGATCCTGAAGTGTCCAAACTGAAGGAAAGGAAGGTAAGGGTAAAAGTGCTTATCAGACGACTCACAAACGTTCCGCCTGACAGTTTTTGGCATAGTGCTTTGTTGTTGGGGTTGTTTTACAGCAGCCAACTTAACACCAAAGTGAAGCGAATCTGCTACACGGCCCTCATCCGGACAATCATGGTGTATGGCTGCCCAGTGTGGTTCAATGTAAGTCCTTCCCAAATGGAAAAGGTGAGGGTCTTCGAGAGACAATGGCTTCGCGCATGTCTCAAGAAGTACAGAACCCCGGAATCGGACTACAAGAAGTTCTATCCTAATGAGGTCTTGTATAACGAAGCAAACGTGAATAGGGTTGATAATTTTATTATTAAACTGATTCGGAGGCATGTTGCACGAGCCATGACCTCTGAGAATGATCTCATATTTGGGGCCTACTACCCAAATGACGAGTACCACGAGAACGCTCGCCGAAGGGGTTTTATTCCACCGGAAGCGTTCTTGTATCTTGACCGCATTGGACTGATCCAGGATGCGGAGGCATGTCCACTTATCTACCACGTGGTGAGAAGGACAGTGGACAGGCGACTGTTGTACGACGCCAACGTCGCAAGAGTTAGTCGGGATGCTCTCCGATTCAGCACATCCATCTCCATACGTGATAGGATGGACACGGATAAGGACCGGGGGTTCTACTGGTGGTTAGAGCCACACCAGGAGCCCCAGCTGTCGTCAGCCTGGTAGGTTAGGGTTGGTCCCCCACGGCCAACTCATATTGAGTATAAGTTAAGTTAAGTTAGTAATTAAGATTAAATATAAAAACTGCTTAGAGCGCCCACATAGAGCCAGTAAGTAGTTATAAGATTTCATTACTGTCGTACCTAGGTTAAGCGTTTTGTACCTAGTTTTAAAATACTATTAGCATAAGAAATAAAAAAAATGCCTTTTAAACTAAACTAAACTAAACTGTGCCCATGCAGCCGAAGAATTTTTCTTCCGAATGCACTAGGAATCAGCCCCGCAGTTTAATTCATTGTTCAGCATCCGGCTCCATATAGTAGGACTGGCAGAAAAAATGTCTTGTAGTGCATAATTTAAGCCTAACGGGCGAAGGGCGATTATACGCACCATGATGTCAATCGTGGAATATATGCTTGGATAGACCCATGTAGACAAATTTTTTATGACTTCAAAATTATAGCTGTCAATAGTGATATTATATCCAAGGCGACAAGTAACCGAACGGTGCTCACATTAATCTTAAAACCAGCTCGTTTCATCTGTTCTTCAATTGCCGTGAACGAGGCAGTTGAAGTCCCAGCAGTTGGAGTGACTTGTAGGAAATAGTACCTCCCGTGATAACAGCAGTCCACCGCACGGTACAATACGTAGTGCGTCACAAACCAACTAGTTCTCCTAAATTCGTCCATCGTGGTGAATAGCTGAATATTTAATCAAGCCACGAGTTTTGTCTCACGTAGAGTTCTAAGTGGTGGTCGTGGGGTAGTTGCTTACTGCGTCGGTCCAAACGCAACGGTCACAGGTTCGATTCCCGGACGGAACAACTCGAAATTTTTATCGGCACCACTACTTTCGAGTTATTAACAACACTCAAGGAGTGTCAATTGTCTATGAAAAGCTTCTCAAACCTCGCCGTTAGAAGTCGGCAAAACCTGTAGATCCCTTCTACTCGTGATGGAACAGTAGCACGCTCAGCACGAGTAGTTGTTGCAAGAGTAAGGAACTGATACTTATGGAAAACAAAATTACTGCTTAGTCGATTCTTACTTAACAGCATATTTCGTCTTATCCTCATTAACCTTAAGGTTATTTCGTCTCACTTCTCTGCAATTGGCTTTAAAGCTTCCACAACAGTACGAGCTATAATATTGATATGTCTATGTAACCCAACAGTTGGACTTGTAGATGATTATTACTTCCATGTTAACAGCAGTCCGTCGCACTATTTGCTCAAACTCTCATATCAAACTCTCACATCAAACTATACGACAGTACGGGAATTCTCGGAACTCGGTGCAATATTTAAATGGCTTGGAGGTCCTTGATCCTGATTACGGCCATCGTGTTCCATAACTCAACATGTTCAATCTTTTGGCCCTGTTTCCGTCGATGTAATTTGGTGGAAAAAATTCAACCATGAACCCTCTATATCGACGTGAGCCTAGCCAGTCGTCTTCGGATTCAATGTCTAAGACGACTAGAACATGTACATTACCCCTTTTTCATAATTTTTTCAGCTTTTCCACTCAATTTAGATCAGAGTTCTAATTAAAAAAATAGCTCCCGTATTAACATGATGCATCCTCAAGCACCTGCAGAGACACGGTGAAATATCAGATGGTCAGTGATGAGTTTGATTCCCTACATCATATGTCTTAGGGGTTATAGGCTTATGCACATAGGGCAAGACTCTTGATAGCCTTGCATACCTGGCGGGAGGGGAAAGCGATTCCAATAAGTGCATGAGTCAAGCTGACATACAACCTCCTAGTGGCAACCCCTGGATACCCACCCCAATATTCCTTGGGTGGTGAACTAATGTATGGAGCGATCGCTCTAGGAAAGAGGGGTCAACTTCCGGTCTGCTCCCAGACCAAGCTGGTGGTTGTGCGGAGGGCCCGTCCACATAAAAAAATTTGTTATGAGAGAGCAAGCTCAGGCTCAGTTCCTTCGTTCAGACCCCTTTTGGATCGCAGGCCTGATAAACAAACATGTGTATCAAGACTCCCTAGCAAATCAATGAAGCAGCTTATACAGTCCAGGAGCAAGGGATGTGTCTATATTGCAGTGTATCCCAACCTCCAAAAAAGGGGTGTATTCATTTAATTCTGCGATATCGAGCAAGGAACAAAAACACCTGCCCCACTCGAGGAAAATCTAAACTTAACGACTTTACTCCGAACGTTTATATTGACTGCACACACCGAAGTCCGTATTGCTGGCAAGTGCAGTAAATGATGCACAATGACTACGTTCAGTTCGTGTTGGGGATGGTGAAGCGAAGAGGATTTTTATGTGATATGGGACAGGAGTCTATTTTAAGGGGATTCTTGCTGCGATGGACGAGACATTTTTTGACAGGTGTTCTGATAGTGGAATGAAAAGAAAGGGGATTCGTTCGGATTTAGAAAGGAGGTGGGGGATTCTTCCGTACTCTTGCAGAAATTTCTCCTTTACAGAAGTTCCAAAAAATAGGGCGACCCGCATCCTCTTCCCATCATTAAAATGCCTAATGCCTAAATCCGCTCCCATTTAGTGGACTTGGGTTGCTTTGCCAAATAATGACACACTACGTGAATCATTGCCCCAAGTTTAATTTTCAGTCTAACCCCCTCCTTAGCTCCCACTGGGCCCACTGTTCTCTGTCAACATGAAATCACTTCGATACCTTGACACTATTGATTCCAAGCTTCGCGGAAATTTCCACACCACCAGCCAAAGCGCAACGAAAACAAACATCGCAAGGCAAAGAAATGATGGACACAAGAAATGTGTGAAAAGAACTAAGTGACGCCATAGACTCTTTCGAAGTCCTTGAGAGGTCCACTGAAGCGTGAATTAACACACAGAGAATGAAAGGGTTGCGTCGACTGGAAATGTATGTTTTAGGGTTGACTGACGTTGATCAGCGGGAGGCGTATCAGATTACATTTTGCTGCCGTTTCTCCCCGCTTAAGGGTGTCCTTGCGCACACCCCAACTGTTCGGTCGAGGGAAGCCGTGCACTGCGATTGATAAATGAGATTAACTTGATGATTGTTGACCAGTTAATCGATTTAATACGGCGCTTATCCGGAGGGGGATGATGACGGGTTAAAGATGGATTATAATGGCTTAAGGAGGAGTTGTTGGAGGTGACGGGGGCTTAAGGGAGTTGCTGCTTTCTTAAAGTTGGATGTAAGTTTGATCTCGACAACTGGATGATGAGAATTCAATAGGGGAGTTAAGGCAGTTCAAAGAAGGACACTTTTCTCAATAGTGAGTTCTATGTTGGAAGGGACATCCTGAGGATTAAGAATCCCATTTTGAAGACCCCTTATGCTCCAGCCTATGAACATCAAACATACATTGCGTTTTTATGGAAACACACTATACTTGGATGAATGTCCTAGTTTGTGAACATGACAGTTAGTCGATGCGTAGAATTGTCACACCCTGCTGTACGCCTTGATGAAATCTAATAGCACCGCGTCAGGAATTCCCAAGAAATTCCCGCCCATGGTAAGCAGAAGCCATTTATCTTTCATGACATGTCACCGAGTAAGCTCTGCTTTCTCTCGAGTTCTTTAGGGAGCATCGAGAGAGGGTTATTCAAAAATTCCTCTGCCAAAAGTCTGAGGATGCCAAACGCACTTTCCGTTCTAAAAATGTGAACTACGGAGTAGACACCACATCCACACAGACCTGTGAGTCCCGAATGGGAACACGTCCGTACCCACAAAATTGGCAACAACATCGGTGCCATTCCCAGTTCAAGGAAAAGAAAGGCAAATTGAATAAACCAACTCCAACTTGATGTCATTCAATTGGAACTCAGACTTAAGGTGGATGTATTATTTCAGAAAGAGGGCACACAGTGATTGTGTAATGAATTTTTAAATGGGTGAAAATGTGCGTAGGCAAAAGGGCAATCACCTGCGCCTTTTGCCAAGGCCGTTTGGGACTTTTGAAGAAAAGTTAATTGAGGCGTTAAGGGCGTCTCTCAATTACCATAAAAAGGGAGAGAGACGACCATCGAGTTCGTCTGATGTGAGAAAAAGGCAATTTGATGAACGAAAGGACGAATCAATTCTGGGTAGCAATAAATATTTCCATTGTAGCAACTAAACAGGGTTTTTCAGGAAATGAGAAAAGCTTACAATAGCGACTGGCTCTTTTTTGTGAAATTCAGACATCGTTGAGGGCCATTGGTGTTTTACAGAAATTATTTTCAGAAGATCCAACGATTGCAGTGAAGAGACAACAATCACGGAAACTAAAAATAAGGACGTCCATCACTTCAGTGCGTGACGGGACGTCATACGAATTTGTCAATCCTTGCAGCGTCAGAACCCCCCTTTATATGTAAGTCACTGAAAGAAGTCAATTTGAGAGCGGCCATAACATCATTTTAATTTGCGATTAACGTGTAACTTGGGGCGTTGTTAAACAGTGAATGACAGGAGGGAGTTGAATTCAAAAGATTGGTTAAGCAACCATCCTTTGCGAAAGGGCTGAAAGACTGTGTGTTTCTCTTTTCACTGTTACGAAGGGGGTCAAAATGACAAATGTCGTCCGAGAAATTTGTGCTGCATAAGCTGAGATATTGTATCCTGCATGGACGCGAGTGTCTGAAGAAGGAGACGTTGAGATGTGACGGGAATGAGTTAAGTACTTACTGCAAATGAGCATGTGGGGGAGACAAGGATATCAAACTATTGGAACAAGAATGCTAAGGTTCAATAATAACAATTGAGTGGCACTACAGCCCAAAAGGGACTAGCACCTAGCTTCTACAACAACTATTCGTGTTATTCGTGCTACTATTCTCTCACCTACCGTTTTTCGCCGACTCCGAACGGTGAGATTTGAAGCTTTTCATAGGCCATTGGTACTCTTTGAGTGATGTCAGCTACTCGAAAGAGGTGGTGCCGTAAAAAAATGCGAAGTGTCCCGTCCAGGAATCGAACCTAGACCTTCTGCGTGGCTGTCGAAGCACTTTTGATACGTTTTGATAATTCTTTAGACATTTCACTGAAACCTCTCTGTGGCACGATTGTTGTCACATACCACCCAGTCTGAAAAAAAAATGTTTTCCCAGTCGATTCACGCATACAAAGGCTACTTCCTGCTGTCAAAGTTGAAGAAGCTTTTCATCAGTTGTCTGGCAAAAATTAGTTCTTGCGATTATCATGAGACCTAAGTTTTCAGACATTTTTGTCCCTATCCATCGAACTCTTGTGCCAGTGAGTGTAGGGGAGAGTATTGTATAAGATTCTTCGTAGTTGCGTCTGCAGGTAATAAATTTACTCTGAGGACCTTGTCCAAGCAGACGAAAATTCTCAACAGTTTGTCGTAAAATGTTTAAGTTTAGCTGAAGCTCAATATAATACATCTTGAATAATTAGCCAACGACGCATATAGACATTAGTTTCTCATAAAGCCATACAGACTTGCAATTTTGCCATTTTATTCGTCTTTGGCACTTTTCTAGGGAAGCTTGTCGAACTGAAGATGTTTAACTAGGAGCAGTTAAAGTTTTCTTTGTCTTGAATACATGTGTCTTTTAACCCACTGGAGACGACAGTGAATTTATGGCGCAATTCTTCTAGCAAGGTTATTAGCAATTATTTACTAATGTGAACTACAACAATGGACCGGCATTTAAGTCTGAGCGCTTCAGTGCATTGTTTCCCAACCTCCAAAAAATGTGGGAACGAATAAATGTACCCTTCTTAAATACAGAACCACAAGGAAGGAACAAGGAAGCGGAAGATGGAGAACGTCACTTGTCAACTCCTCTAGCAAGGCGGTAGATGGCAAATGTTTTTATATGGCAATCTGAATCTCTGCCGTCGCTTATTTCAAACCTGATTTACGTTTTGTACGATGGCGGGTTTTATTTGCTGTCACAGATGCATTCACTCCATCTAACGCGTACGCCCAAATCGGCTGCATTTTCAGCTATTTCGGGAGCATTAACCAGATGACCTTAGCAGAAGAACATCGCCTTTATTGTAAGAACAAAAAATATTTCCAAGTTCAGCCGTTGCCCACTGCCCATGCCAATAATGTTTTTCTTGCAATTATTGGTACACATGCATTTGATGTTGGCAGTAGTTCAGCTGCAATACGAAATGGGTCGCTGCAGTGTCATTTCCTCTGTAACACTGATTCCATGTTCCTTGGAGCCTTTGAGTGATATTGAAACGATTTGGTGGCAAAAGTGACTTCACTTCCACGCAGACCACTACCAAAACAACGTTGATTCCACCGTTACCATCATCGCAGTCTTCCGCTTTTTGAAGTGAATTCCCACTGAAAGTCATTGGGAGACACCATGTGGTATCCTCATGTATTACGAGAATCAGTGCAGTGGTCTCGGGTTTAATTTTGTTGCTCAACAGTAGGCGAGCACGTGACGAGGATATTTGCGAATTAACCACGACCCGGAGTGACCTAGTTGTTGATAAGCTTTGCGGAAACATCTCTCAACAATCCTTGAACACTGAAGTGTATGGAATGATTTACGCAGCAGTTGCCTGGTTGTCTGGGGTGTGTGGGGAAATGTATGAGATAAAGGATGAACATGGAATTGGATTGCGAGTGCAGACTTTGGCAATTGTCTTGTCTCTTTTATGTTGAATACGGTGAATCATTATGATTATTTCATGCGATGGAAAAAAGTCGTTGAACAGCAGCTCCTTACCTTTTGGAAATCGAAAGATAAATTTGGAAATTGGCATCGGAAAAATTCTAGTTATTTACCTCTTCCTATAATCTGTGAAACAGTTATGTAACTGGGTAACTCTGAAGTCAGTATTTAAGTGAAACAAAGATCTCGAATTAAAGTAATACTTAAAACCGCACAGCACCTGAAGTCAGCAGTGATTGAGGCAATATTCGTACACTTTGGCGTATACGTAACATTTTTGTCTTTTCGAATGAAACTCGATATAACTTGTGAAAGGGTGTTAAAGCAAAGAAATAAATTGGATGGTGCACTGTCTGATCGGTACAGAGCGATCAACCTTTTTAACGTGTGGAGATTCCACTGAGCGAGTTGGATCAGGTCTTTATCAGCTGAGAAGGACTAGACAGCATTAGTAGATATGATTGCGCCAGAAACTGCAGAGGCAGCTGTCCTGCATGAAAGCGCTTTAGACGTAAATTCTTTTGGGATTATTTCTTAAGCAGCTTGTACCTTAGTTGTTCTCCCTTGTCCGATTAACTAAGTTTTGTAAGCGGCTTTAAATGGCTGTTAGTAGTCTTACACCACTTACAGGTTACAGAACCACGTAGGAATGCCAGCAGGAGGGTTCTGTCTAGAGTAAAGTGAAGCCAAAAGCCACCTCAATCTAACCGAATGTAACCATTCCACTGATGCAGACATTTGCGTTCATACTTTATTTTCTTTCTAAAATAATTTGTTTACAGAATGCGATACTCATTTCTGCATGCTTAGGTGCATTAAATTCTCTAAAAGAATACAGAGACTTCTGCTCACCTTATCTCCTCTCCTTACAAGGACACAATCTTCTTTCACAAGAAAACCAAATTTAACCTACATTTGCTGACAAGTGGCAACGTGAAGTGCCTTCACTGAACCAGCACAATTAGCCCCCCTTATGTGGACATATTTCTTTTTCCTCCAACCCCCGAAGAACAATTAAACCTTAATGAACACCTGCAAAGAGTATGCCTTCGGCTTGGAGCACTCAGCGACCTCCTTCAGCAGATCGCTCGAACGTGCAAAGGAGGTTAAGCGTAATGTCCAAATGACGTGTCTACCACTTAAGACCTTTTCTAGGGTGATGGCCTTGGACACATCACCTCCCTTGTCATCCGACCATTACTGTCTGTTCGACACTCTTTCAGATGCAGCCCCGTCTGGAGGACATTCTCTTCTGTGATGCAATGCCTGTTCTCTTTCCCACGCAACTCAGCAGTTTTGGCGGCAGATTTTCTGCCAGCACAAGCGCATTGGGGGTTTCAGCGTCACTATTGGAAGTGGAGATTTCCCCAGTTCGCTGTTAAAGCCTTGCGACATTGAAAACAACATTCAAAACTCATAATCAGTTGTTGCTTTCAGCTGAACTCAAGCGGTTGGCTAAGTTTTATCCCACAGCTTCCACACGATTCTCGGATCAAGCCATACATCCTTCGTTGTTGCCGCAAGAGTTGTTTCCGGTGCAAGATGGAATACCTACGTCGAGTGATTACGACGTTTCTCTGTTTCACCTTACCGAGGCAAAGATGGTTTAAGGCGCCAGGGTATTCAGCGTCGAAGGACATGCATCACTCATCATTCGGTACGTATCCACGCTGGCAAGGGTGGTGGAAACTTGGGTCAGTGGCAAAGTGCTGATGATGAATCCCTGGCGTTTTGCACAGAGCTACTGGAATGAGTGAGAGAGGGCACGCGTTTTTTATCTGCTCCACTCCCCACGCTGTAGAGTCGCCACGTATAGAGTTTCGGAGAGGAGTCAGCAGCAGCCTTCTATGCGTGAAAGTAATATTTTGCGGCCGAAGTAGTTTGACCAAAATTAGATTTTAGTGTAGCTTCGTCCTTATTTCATTTGTTGTGAATCGAGGGGATGGCAGAATTGAGTGAAGTAACGAATGGAATGATTCTATGGTTGTACGCATTCTGGGAATAACTGAAAGTGCCTTAAAGCTCATCGTTCTGGAAAGTAGGAAAATGCCATTGACAACTTATGTCTACATGAGAGGTAAGTGTGAGTTGGCACGAGGGTGGATATGCAACATTCGCTAAACCTGAAAGGAGATGGCTGTGAAATTTTAATTTGACTGGCCCTTGTCTCTATTTCAAGATACTTGGGTAGTAAAGTGACTGCGAGACAATTTTTAGACCGTGTATAATTTGTGGTGCATTTTAGTAGACTAGACTTGAGTTGCTGTAAAAGAGTACTTACTGCCTTTGAAACGGTCAGCAATAAATTGAAGGTCAGCTTTACACATGAGAGAAGAATCGCTTGCTCAATGAATATACTTGTTGCTAGAGACGCTTCGTGGAACATTCTAAAATTTCAGATTTTTTTCTATTTCCAAGGACACAGTCAACTCGTATGCTTTTCTTATTGGTATTTTTTTTTTAGAGAACTAGAGATGAAAAGCAAGAAAAGCGTGTATAGCAAGTTTTGTGCAGGTCACATGTGAAATGTCACAAGACTGTATGACGAAAAGTTTCAGCTCTGATGTGAATGAAACACAAGTCACATCTTCCTACACAGTTTTGATAGATAAGTATTTTTCTCACACATGTCATGTTACTATTTCAAAGATGTTTTACATCGCTATGCTCCTGTGTGAGTAATGTCCTAACTGCCATTTGCCACTTTTGACATTTGCTTAGTTACTATGTACTTTCATCTTCACCTCAGAAAATACTCTCCTGTAAGCCAGTTACAGCATTTAAGCTATATTGGTAGCCACAAGCAAAATTAGACGAATTCAGTTGTATAATTTTTTAGCACCGAATTTACTACATGGGAAAGCGATTGGAATAGTGTTTCTAAACAGTAATTGAGTGACACTACTGCCAACAAGAGACCAGGGCCTAGCTTCTAGAAATGCATTGCTAAAGGGCAAACGGGTAACAAGACATAGGAAAACCGATAAAACGTTAGAATTCGAATACATATAAACGCAGTTTCAAAATAGCTAATGACTCGCAATGTAAATTTCTTTGCAATAGCAAAATGAAATTCTAAAAAAAATTCTCTTTAAAATTCAAACCATATCTCAGATGGTAAGAAGAGAGAAGACTTGAAATTGTAGGAGTCTAAACGCAAAAAGAAAAACTAAACACACCTGATTCGGAGCGGAGTTAGATGTACATCGCAAAAATGCTCTATTGAAACTGCATATACCGATAGGAAAACTGTTTGCTGTGTCCTACGTCCTAGAGATCATGCAATAACACTGGGTGGGTCGGTGAGAAAGCACATTTCATGTGAATACGAATCGTATCCTAAATAATATCGAGCAAATTACAAAGTACAATTAAATGTTTAGAAATGACTACGATATCGAGTAAAAAGCAACCACGGGCGCGTTTGCAGCTATCAATTTGCTGGACCGAAACTTCCGCTATTTCGCTTTCAATTTTGGCTCTGAGCTCGATCAACCTCTTCTTGTTGTTGGCATAGACCAATTACTTAACGCAACCCTGCAGAAAATAGTCAACGGGCGTAAAATCGCCCAAACGAGACGACCAATCAACTGACTAATTTCTTGAGATAACATGCTCACCATAGTTATTCTTCAATTAATCAATTGTTAAGTGTGTTGTGTGACTTGTAACATCCTGTTGAAACCACATGCTGTTCAAGAGCATGTCTTCCGTAATATAGACATAATAACGCAGACTATTCACAGGAGTTTGACGATGTTATCGTCGATTAAAAAATATGACAAACAGTAAGTTTTCGTGGAAGAAGTGGTGATTCATGACGCACATCTGGAACATAAGTTTCGTCAGTGTAGATGATTTTGGCATGAAGTTCTTCGCGGCGAATTTTCTCCAGAACACAATCGTAGAACCTTTTGAAACTTAATCTTGCGTGGTTGTAAACCAACATCCAGAACCGCAACGAATACGTTGACTCAAATTTTTGCACTAATCTAGTTATTGGCTCCCTCCCCAAGGTAAGAATCCCGACCAAAAGTTTAAGTTAACGCTCTTTAAGTTACGGTCACAGACTCCGAGTTTCGGTAGAAAAGTTTTCTTTTTTCGAACAAATATGGAATATTTAAAAAAAGTGGCAGTTAAAGACTTAACAACGGCAGCGTTTGCAATTCAAATGCTTTTTGCTATCGATATCCTATTTTTGAATACAATTTGGCTTCCTGTACGAAATTTAATAGACAATTGTTAGCAGATGTGTTTGACATTGAGTGTTTTGCCTTTCGTTTCAGAACCAACTTAGCAGCTTCACTTGCATCCCATCGGCTGGTTGATGAAGTATGAAGACACATCATAGAGCGACCACGAGCATGGATGACGCGTTTTGCATTAAGCGTAAGTATACTCCAACATAACCATCATTCTAACTCTCTAACAACATTCCAGATTTCTAAAGGAAGGCTGAATTTCGTGCGTATGCACGCTTTCCATGTTTGTCTTGTGCCCTTCAGAGAAGCTTTTAGTAAAGACATTCGGTTCTTTTTGACCAGCTGTCCAGATGACGAATGCTCCAAACTTGTCGTCGTCTAAAAAAGAACCGCGTTGCTTGGTTATAGAAAGTAATGTGGAGGACTTTACCAAGTTTACTGACCTCATAGTGTTTGCAAAACAGGAGGCAGCTCTAGAGGGCGTGGCAACACCAAATGTTAATCCGATAATATTACGCGTGGGCTTAAGTTCGTGTAAATAGCCTCTGGAGTCCTTAAGTGTAGGCTGAGTTAGTCAATAAAAAAGTTTTTCTTGTGACTGTTAATTGCGTTTTATTTTCAATATTTTAATGCTCCTTTGAAATTCTCGAAATCAGCAGACTTAGAGGGTAGTGAACAAAAACAAAATAAAAGAAAAACCGTTCCCATTCCTTACCTTATCCAAATCCCCACCAATCAGCGCTCAACGGGATGAGACATTTAAAAAATAAATCCGAATTGAAATTCAGCTGTTGAGACAATGAGACAAGAGAAATTCCAATGCGTGACAGACAGTTCCGCTCTTATCGCATCGAAGCACTCAACACAGACTCTCCATTAATTGACGGGCAAGGAGGAAGGGGGGGCTGGAGTCAATTGACGAATCTATTTGATACACAGAATGTACGTGCGGCTTTATTCGTTTAAGGGGCTTAAGGTGTATTCGCTTTAAGTAATGGGCAGGCGGGCGATGGACTTTGTTTTGCTCTTGATCCGGAATCCTGTCAACTGATACTGCCATCAAGTGGCAATTACGGTGACGAAATTTAATACATTGCTCAGTACAGATGGAAGTCGTCGACTCAGCACTTGACCCAATTTTCGTGCCGCAATCGATGGGAGGTGATTGGATGTTGTGTCTGATGGGACAAAATGGGTAGAGGGCGGAGATGGAAATGCAAATTGGGAGATGGGGTGAATTTGAAGTGGATATTGTGTAGGGAGATGGCATTTGATGTCTTTGAATGACTTGCACTAAAGAGGACGAGAGAGAGAGAGGCCAACATACCGATGGTATTGAATTGAATAAAAAGGTCTTCCTGATAGATAAGCTTGTGGATACTTTTGGAAGCGTGAATACTTTTGTTTCGTATTAGATAAGATAGAAAAATGCAATCGGGACAAAGTTTTGGTCAACATATTGATGGGATTGCAGATACATAAGAGGAATATTTTTTTTTGCAATCAGGAAGGTAAAAAAGTCAAAGATTAGGCTTTTCAACATACAATGACACTTTTTATTCATCTTGAAGAGAATGATCCCCTTTCGGTACACCATAATATTTTCTGTATCTCCCTTGGTTTCGTCAGGAAATCAAGATCAACCTCTCTCACGTGAGTAAATTACTCACCGAGACCTCACCGACCTCACCGACTAGGCGACACGCTGTCATGTGACTTTTTCAACATCATACTTGAGAAGATCTTGCGTAACTCCCAAGTCAACACCAGAAGCACGATCTTCCAAAAGTCCGTTCAACAGCTAGCTTACGCCGACGACTTTGACGTAAACGCAGCGAGCCTTTAATGAGGCGTTTGCTGGCATTGAGGCGAAAGCAGCTAAAATAGGTCTGGTGGTTAATGAGGGCAAAGCGAAGTACATTCTGTCATCAAGCAAGGATACACAACATCGGCGTCTCGGAATAAGCGTCAACTACCTTGGCTACCTCGGCCCGAGGTAAATAGGGACAACAACATCCTAACCGAGAACAGAATCACTCTTGTCAATCGCTGTTTCTTTTGGTTCAAGAGGCAACTCGGTAGTGAGGCCCTCTCTCGAAGGACTAAACTGGCTTTGTAGAAGAGATTGATCATCAGAGCCCTCCTTAACGTCTCAGAAATTTGGATGCTACTAAAAGCGGCAGACAAAGCACTTAGTCCTTTTGCTTTGGCATCTGGAGAAGAAGATTGTACAATAAACTCTATTGGCCAAACAGTAACATGCGCCTTGTCAAACTTCTCCGGATATAGCGGCCCGAAAAGTCTTCGAATCCGAGCCATTCGGACAACTTAACGGAGGACGGCCTAGGCTATGGTAGCGCACACAAGTGTAGAAGGATCTCAACCAACTTGGAGTTCGGAGTGGGAGGCAATTAGCGAAATCTCGTGCTGGTTGGAGAGGCATGTTGGTTGAGACCCAGGTCCACCTCGCCACAAGAAGTAGATCAAGAGTTTGTCCCAAAATGACATCCTACATTTTGGGACATTTGTTTCCATAGTGACGTGAAACACTTCTTCATCCCATAGTGCCACATTTTTCATTACGTATCACTTCCACTCTATCGCACATCACTTCGAGCTCTAAAAGATTTAGCACACAAAACGTACAAGATTCCGAAATAAAACATAATAAGCTGTATCTCCCCACACATACCCTGATATTTTCTACAAGTGGTTAATGACGGCTTTGTGTTACGTCTTAATTGTCTTTCCTTGAATTTGATGTCAACTAGAATCGGCACGCGAGATCTGTGCAACCGTTTCGGAGGACTTAGGCACTCAATTACTGTTGGAATACCGCCGGTTTACCTATAAGGTGTGTCAGTGTCTGGCAATCCGTTTTGTTGACTCGTGGTTGTCAAAAATCATGACGGTGGTGTAGGGCGATGATGATGAATTGGTTTCAATTACTCGATGGCATGCTACATGATATGTGGTTAACGATATTGTAAGCGATGTGAATAGGTGTGGTGAATCGATTTGGACTTGCGGATGGGGCAGTAGATGTGATTTGTTGTTGATGGAGGTATACATTTGGTGTATTTCTTCATCTATGGGAGAAAGTTGAAGGATTGTGCAATTTGTAAAATACTTGAATAGCTAACAAAAGCAGGGGTTTGGAGACATAAACCAACGAAATTAAAAAACAAAATCAACATAAATCAGAAAAGCTTAAAATGCCGTGATGCCCAATGCTCATGCTCCCATATTCCTCCTGCCAGGATCAACTCAAAGTAAACGCTCAGCGCTGGGTACGAACCCAGAACCTTGGGCAGGGTGTATACCACCAATAGTATGCTCAAATATCATCACGTGGAAATGCTATACTTATCTATTTGATCCCTCAAACGCTTGTCATCCGCCGTTCATCCCTACATGCATATCAAGCAGCTCCTGAATCGTTGCGCTCTCTTTAACTATCTACTGATGGGAGGGACTATGCATTGATGAAAATACTCACTTGAATATAAAACTTCAACTGTGCAATCCGATTAAACAGTTTTGTGGTCCTTGCTCTTTAGATGTGGTGGAGCATTCTGCCACAACATGTTCACACGTTATGTCTACATGTCAGGACTATGGGGCGTATGTGGAATATCTTCAGGTTTTATCGCGAACGTGAAGAGTTGTTCAGAGTGAGTGACTCTAACCAAATTTAACTTTAAAGAGAACTGTAAAACGATTCTGCCCACCAGAGAAAGTGTTATTGTTTTTTCTGTTGAGTAGTGGGGACCAACTGTTTTTTTTTTTTCGTCCTGAAATGGCGAGATTTGACAATAGGTACTGGCTGATTGTTGTAATTTGAAGTGAAGGATAAACATTTGATACAGAAATTAGGCTTAGGACCCTGGTGTCGTTGAACTTACCTAATTCTTCACGGTGGCCGTTTTTAAAAGGTCCGGGAATAGAACCTGGGTCTTTCGGTGTGTGCGCCAACGTGATCATCCATTACGTCGCTGCCACCACCTTTCTTTTAATTAGGGAAGAACGTCATCTTCCAATGGGATCAGTAGGCTAGTTGTTGTTTGCTTGGTGCAATTCCCGGACGGGACACTTCGCATTTTATTCAGGGCACCACCTCTTTCGAGTTGCTGACAACACTCAAAGAGCATCAATTGTCTATGAAAAAGCCTCTCAAATCTCGTCGTTCGAAGTCGGCAAATCCCTTCTACTCACGAAAGAACAGTAGCACGGCCAACACGAATGGTTGTTGTAGAAGCTAGGCCCTGGTTCACTGTTTACTATAGTGCCACTCAATTATTATTATTAAATAAACACCTTAAATTAAAGAGCTAAAAAGTGTTTACAACTGTCTACATTCCTTTGTGTTCATTCGACTTTCAGTTTCAATTAGTTTCTACCTGGTCGCTGGCTCATGATAGAATCTATCAATGTAGGAGAATGGGGTGAAAAAAGCCCACAATTTAATTTTTTTTGTTATTTTCAAGCGAAAATGCCAAAATCTTACAAAATAATTTAAACCTGAATATCCTCCCCTTCCTTATTTTCGTTGCGGCAAGATGAAACGTGAGATAAGAATACAGGCACAACCAGCCGACGTCCCAGCTTAGCCGCACACCCTCGTCAGATAGCATGTCAATATAATTGAATTTTTTTTCGATGATGAATAAGTATCGGGATTCTATCGAATGGTACTCGTCCTTCGCACGTGGTTTGAGAATTTCAGATATCCAAATTGTTATGGCTTAACTGCCATCCCCAAACCACAGAAGGTGTCTAGAATGCTTAAACGTCTTCATGTCGTCTTCTTCAATTGGTTTTTTAAACAAAGTGAACTGAAGGAATGAAAAAGGGGAAATGAAGAAAATATATGTATAGGGGGCAGTTTGCAAGGAAGTGTGAGTGGCAAGGAAAAAAGTGTTTACAACATTTTGAGGTAGCTAAGAAGTTTTTCTACATCCTGGCATACGTGAACTCCATAAACGTCACGAGGCACAGAAGGACGGTGCATACAAGTTAAGAAAGATCTCAATCAACTTGGAGTGCGCAACTGAAGGCAGCGGTTGAGACATCGTGCTAGCTTGAGAAACAGGTTGGGTGAGGCCCAGGTCCAGCCCGGATTGTAGCGCCATTAAAACAAGTAGATGAAGAATTTAATTTAATACAGATTAAGAGAATTAAAGTACTTCTGATGTGGAAAATGATCACCGGCTCTGTGGCAAAGCGAATTACCCTACTCGGGCTATTACAAATTCAACATTTCTCGGGCATAACTTTATTTGCCTCTTCTAACTACCTATGGCCCCGTTGTAATTCAGTTCCGTGTCATAAAGAATTTCTGGATGAAATTCACGCCATATTGAACAAATGTTTAAGTTCCCATAGACATCAAGATGAGCCCTTTAAACATTTCAATCATTTCTTTTTCAAGGTTCCAGACCCTTACGCAAATAAAGACTGTTCGATTATTTGCATTTTGACAATGTTCGGAAATAAGTTTTAAAATAAGTTTAAGTTCACGAAGTCCGTTGTAATGACCGTCTGTCTACACCGAATTGCGAAGAAAAGTTTTAGACTAAAGCGTTCTTTAGATGACGACATTACAGACGCCGTTATGGTTTAAGCCTGAAAATAGACATCTCGGTGGTTCGTTCATCTTGCTATGTTTCATGATATGGTAAGCACAACCTTATAAGGGCCCATGTATTCTGAAGAGTGTCACCAACCCCCTAAATAAACTGAAGGACCACTGAACTAATTAAATCCTCTTTTGCGGTATCACCAACATTCATTACAGAAAATCTATAATATATCCTGTCAAAATACTCCACCATAAACAAATAATTTGCGGGACAAATGGGGGGAAATTTTGAGTAACACTTTTTTGACACCGTCAAAACAAGCCATTCATAATCATCGTAAATTCATGTCCCCTTTTCTTCTTTCGCTGTTCTTGGAACTATCACTCAGAGCTATCATATTCATATCCCATCCCAGTTTTTGCAAATGAATTCATTTTCAGTGACCATAACTAAATGAATTTACTGCCTGACGGGGCTAATGCCAAGATGGACTAAGTTCTTCTAAGTTCCTGAGCGAAGCCTAGTCAAATGGAAAGTAATGGGATTAAAAACGAAAACTTTTCCAATCGGTTTGATATATTGCCTCTCCCTAACAAAATATTTTCCGACTGGATAGGACTTCGCTTGTTTTCGGAAAAATTTTCTTTAACCCAATGGGGGGGATGTATTGGTTCATGTATTCCGCTTCAGATCGAGTGGAAAATATAGGTCAAATGAAGGGAGGAAATAGATCATTTCCCTTGAACGGTAGCCGTCATTAAGTTCCAAGGCTTAAGATATGTTCCCAGAAGACACTCAGATTTGGGGAGGGACCTCTCTTGCACAGATATGCTGGTTAGGGTGCTGATTTAGTGGGATGGAAGTTGGATGAAAGATGATGACTGGGGTTGAGAGAGGCGTGTGGATTGTAATGAGGGGGAAATGTTGAAAAGGACCATGCTCCGGTGATGCGGCCTAAGAGAGAGTCACTAAATTTAACAGTGCATCAAAATGGGGTTAAATATACAATGCGATGCGGTGACACACAAAACAAACAGAACCAACATAACAACAATGACGTCGCACAAAATTGTAAACAAACATGTTTGAAAGAAGACTTGGCAGCAACGAAGGGCAAATGAAGAAAAGTAAAGATAACGTTGAAGGAAAGACAGTTTTTTCTTAAACTAGTTACACAGATGTTTTAATATAGTTCTTTGATCACAACTCGTACGAATTCTTGCATCGCTGTAAGAAACGCATGCATTTTGCAGTAATCCTGGCGACCACAAGAGTTGAAGGAGTTGACTAGAAATTCAAGTGAAGAAAAACGTTGTCCTTTGAACTCACTTTTAATAATAATTTATCTTTTCTTCTTATTTTGACAATGAGTTACATTCAATTCAGTGAAGACATTTCGGATAAACCATTCCATCGTTCGGTACGATGTATTCAGAGTATTGTCTTCTTACGTCAAACGATAGTGGAAAAAAGAAGTTTAAGAACACTGTTCAAAACTTTAAAATTCGACTCTAAGTAACGGCAGGTTATATTGAAAAATCTACATGATTTTGCATCTCTTGAGAGCTATTACAAATTAAGTAGAACTGGTAATAAGTCTGGAGTCTTTACTTATTTTATGCCCTGTTTTCGCAATAAACTTTGCAGCAGTATTCATTGCTTCTCCCTCAGTCTTAAATAAAATCGCAACCCTTATCCGATCCCCGTCTATTACTGCCACCGACGAAGTAGCCTTATCGACAAAAGTGTCATTCAGTTGACTTTGCTCTTGTCAATACCGTCATTCAATTCGGGTTATCACAGCATCCCTAGATTACCATCTCGGACTGAAGAGTCAGGAGCATTTTTAGTGAGGCACTTTGTTTTCCCCTGTCAATTTTTACTTGGGGGCTTAATGAATTTCATGGTCAACTGCTAAATTATTTGCCTAGCCATTCCAAGGTCTTTTTAATCTCTTATGTCAAATCCCTTCGCAGTGTTCGACAATAAAACAGGTAATGACCTTTTTTGGCTTTTTCTTTTTTGATTGTGTTTAGCTTCCTTTTTTATTCTTGACATAGACCTGCTTGGTCGCTGATAAGCTAAGTCATAATGTCCCATAAGAATACATCGAACAATAAAATCAATTTTTGTTGAAGGAAGACAACTTCCAGTAACTTCGTAGAACCACAAAACTTCTCGTACAAGTAGTTCGTTTTGTTAACGTGACAGACGAGATTAAAATTGCTGCTCGAGTCCGTTGTTCAATTCAAGCTGCTCTATGGCCCAAACTGCAGAGGGATAATGAAGTTCGCCTTCAACTGCTGAGTCAATTGGACTGAATAATCCGAAATCTTTGTCCAGGGTCAAATAAAAAGCTGTTTTAGTCGATCGTGAGTTGATGTTAGTGAACTGAGTTCCACACTCTCAGTCACAGCAGTTGCATTCAGAATTAAGCAACTTTTCTATGAGGGAGGGGGGATGTTGAGCTGAGAAGAGCATTCCATATTCTTGTGGCGGCTGAAGACCGAGTCTCTGAACAGGGTGGACGGGTGGGCATTCCTAACGAGATGAGTATTGCGGGTAAATGCTTGAAGGGGAGGAATGCAATTGGCTTATTCATTAGACCATTTTTTGTTATAATAGCGATAAGATAGTGACACAGACGTGCGAGTCGATTGACGTCGCAGCATTTGTAATACCAATAGCTTTATCGCGCGCTATTGAATTCTGTCTAATAGGTACAGGGAGGTCAAAAGAGCCCCAGACCAGGTAGGAGCGTTATATACAAGTTTACGACGAATGTAAGCCTTATATTTTATTGCCAGGTCAAAAGGGGTGAGATATTTCGCTCTTTGCTTTAAGGAACCTGGACATTTCGTTGCCTTTTTGGCGATCTCGAATATGTGATCGTTCCAACTAAGTATAACTAACTCTCAAGTATAGGCGAAGACAGAGCACAACCTGGTAGCGTTGAGCTGGCTGCAAAATGTGCAGCTAGCAGACTTACGAACTGACAGCTGAAATGTCACTGTAAATGAGCATTGGAATTGGAGACGAGGCGGAATTCCTTTCTGCGGCAATTGACAAAATATCCAGACTAGTGAAAGGAACGAGTAGAATTGACAAGCCTCTATGGCTTCATTCATCCTCTCGCCGGACACTTTTGGAGCCTTCCTTTAATTTATTTGCGACCTGTCTTTATTTCAAATGTCCAGAATGAAGTTGATTGATTGATAAGTACCAACTTCTCCCCCCCTTTCCACTGAAAAATTACTTCACTTCGAATTAACGAAAAGGTGGAGAAGAACCACTGTCATAGAAATTTTGAGGTAAAGATTTCCCTGGAGTTTCCTTAGCATACTACTCGTATACATCTGCCACATCTGACCTGTCCATGTTAATCTCAGAAACCCCTAAGGAAGCATATCCGAAATAACGACAAAGTGCGGAGACGGCACAAATGGACAACATCCACAAAAGGGATGAAATTTCGATTCACATCCCTCCGTCAAATGAAGCAGTTTATTACAAACAAAAATAAGACGAAAAAGAACACAAACCGTCGTCTCGAGTTAAAGCAGACAGAGATGGGGTTGATTTGTGTGTGCTTCTGCACGTGTGGCATTTGGTATCCTTCCGGGATATGTTCAGTTAGAACTGGGTCAGTAGGTTTTTCGTCGAAATCGACAGCAGAAACAAATCGATAGATTAGAAGTCCACACGTGAAGGATGAGGATAAAGTCCCTCACAGAGTCTAATGAAATTTGATTTTTATTCGCTCAGGGGAAGGCAGTGAGTTGGAAGAGTTTCGGGCGAAACATCTGAAAGTTCTGTGATTGTTTTTGCGTCTCATTTAATTCCCTCGAATAGAAATGTTTGTCTTACATTCCAGAGTCTAGGGGTTGTTCGTTGTTGGTGGTTTCTGGTGGAGGTGATTAAAGAGAGCCACGCTCGATGGAGAATGTCTCGTGAAGAATGTTGGGTTGGAGATGGGAGGGTAATGTGATTCGGTTTGAGATTGCGTGCAATTGAATGTAAGGATCGTAAGCCATTTTTGTAAGGGAGGAAGACGAATTATAGGATACAAAGCGTCTGGATGGGTATGAATTGATTAATGTCGGTATTTTTAAATTTGAGAACTTTTTATTATTTTTGTGAGATGCAGGAGAGCTAAAACGCACGCTTAAGATGGAGACTAAAACATTTTGCATATCCGTATAAACAAACTTAGGTCTGACAGTGACCGAGGTATCCTGGTCCACCAATTTTGTGCAGGTTAGGTTCATCTTCAACAGAGAAAAAGTTTGGTGCCACAGGCACATGATCATTCGCCAGCTGCCTCTAGTTTCGCACACCAAAATAGTTGAGGTCCTGCTTCACTCGTGTGCACCTCATCGTTCGGGAACCTCTTCTGCTATACTGCACAAATGGCTTGGAACTGAAGTGTCTTTGGGCCGGCGGTCGGGTCCATTCGCTCTACATGACCTAGCCATAGTAAGGGTTGAATTCGAAAACGCTTAACCAGGTATATGACTCTACACAGCCCGTGGCTGAGTCTTCTCCTTCAGATGCCATAAATGCAAAAAGGACCAAAAGTCGCATGCAGAACTTTTCTCTCAAAACGAGCAAGGACCTTTTTATTCAGTCCATATCTCTGCGTCATAGAGCATGAAGAGGATAATGCGATTCTTCAGAAAGTAAACTTGATATTTCATAAGAAGGCTTTGTTACTGAATTGCCTCTTGACATCAAACATGCAGCGATTTTCAAGAGTAACTCTAGGCTTGACACTTTATTCGAGAGCTCCAATGTTCTGCGTTTTTCTGTGATGACAGCATGTTCTTTGTTTTGCTATCAAAACCTCATGTGTTCCAGCAAGCAGTTGAGCGGAGTTTTGGAGGAATGCGTCTCTGATGCGCGTCTGCGTGTCGCCTATTTGAAACCTTCTTTAACATGAAAGGATGAGTGCGAAACCATTCTTGATGGAATAGCGAGGGGCCTACTTCGACATCATGCAACCTAACTCATGAAGTTAGTTAGACTATCTTGCCTTTAATGCGACCTGAATTCAACGAATACGTGGTGCGTGTTGATACGGATCTCTTGAGTCTTTTTCACGAGGTAAGGCTTCCGTTTGCAAATACCTGGACTACCCACAACTAGAATTCTGAAACAAGCTTTTGATATGATATGGATACGTGTATCGACTCAGACGTCCAGGTTTTCATTCCTAGACTGAACGTCTTGCCTCAGTTCACGGCACGAATTCATTTTAGATGAAAAGCGGTCTATTGTGGGCTGAAGTGCAGTTGACTAGCAACTGGCGTGGTCCGAAATCAGACATGAAGTGGTTGCAAAATTCTGTGTATTGAATACTTGGGCGTAGAGTATTTTCTGTTTAACCGCTTTTCAGGTATAAAACTCTGAAAGTCATCCCACATACAAGGCCATCACTCCTGGCCAGCATTCAACTTTTATGGTTCTTAGTAGGTAAAAACCAAAGCTCTTTTAAGAGTAAGAAAGTCATGAAAATAATTTTCGGCTATAAGACGTTACAGCTGCAAAACTACTCGAAGTCTCTTCTCCCAATTTAAAGACATGATTTTGTTTTAGAGCTAGTCACTGTTTTATAGTTTTCCTCCACTTTGTGTACGTATGAAGCATCAAGTGTTTCTTCTTAATTCTCTGGTAGGGGATGTCTTTTATTGTAGTCTTTTAGAACCATTTTATTGTTGTAGTTTATGACAACTTCAAAAATTTAATGATGAAGCGGACAGTAAAATTCAGAGTTACAGTTTTTGGAAATATGTTCTGTCAAGGTAGTTACAATTTTAATAAGAGTCTAAAGGACCCTAGACTTATGGCAATTCACTGCAGTGCAGATTTATTTCATCTCCTACTTTTTTTGTTACAAATAAAATTTCTTTGAAACGGTGCAACTCCCCAAATTTCCGTACTTCCATCAAATGTAAGCACCGCATTAGAAAAAAACTCTTAAAACTTTCAACAAATATTCGTATGCGCTCCGAGAAGCAATATAAAAATTACCTCACAGCGTCGCCAATGGTAAGTAAATTTTGTCTAAGCAAAAAGAGTCACTCACCACACATTGCCTAGACTACAACATTATGACGGTTCAGAAGTTTCATTTGGCTCGGTTTCAAAACGATTTATGAATGTCAGTTTTAAATGGTGCACCCACGGAGGTAGCACAAGCTGGTGTATAATTTGTTGAGGGTGTTTTAAACGCCTACCACCATAACACCATAAACTGATGAAATATTGTTACAGGTCAAAGTATGAGGTGCCCATAAAGTCCAACTGCGGCTGCAGTAAGTGTTAGTGCAGTGAGGTACCGGGTTGGATTCTTGGACTAACGTTCAACAGAACGAATTCGCTGGAGTTGACGATGACTTAATGTCGACAACGAGCTCTAGGCCTCCATAGACGTAGGAGTACGGTAGCAAATACACCCCAAACAGTTCCTGAAGACATTAAGTATTGGTTTTTAATTTATATGTTTTTCATAGAGAAAGTTAGTCTAGTAAATTTTGCAACTTGGGGTTTCAAAAGGAACGCATTTTTAAGTATTCCTGGAACTAATCCATTGCCTGTTAGAGCACGCAAGAAAATCCATAATCTAAGCAGAGACAAGTTCTGATTAATAGCTTAATATAATATTTCGTGCGTGTACTGAGTTAAGATGCTCCTTACTTTTCACTAAGCAATATGGTGCTTAGAATAAGGAGATCTGAAAATCTACTCTGATTGTTCTGCCTATGGTCCAAATGGCTGCAAAATTTGATAAAATTTCAATATATGTATAAGCGCTGTCACTTCCCCGCATCACACCAATAGGTAATTCAACATCACACCACATCGTCACAGCCGTCCCAACCATCGCACCACTCGAAAGATAACTTATCATACTTATCACACCACGGTCCATGCCAAACCACGCTTATCGGACGATACCGCCTGCGATAGGCTGGCGCCAGTAAAAGAAGAAGAAAAAATCATTGTTCGATGTATAGTATAGTTCAACGACCAATTCAAATTAATGGGGTTTCTTACTCCTTCTCAATAATTTCAAAATCAATTATGTCGTAACCATTTTTGAATAATAGCTTTCAGTTCATTGACTTATTTCGGTCCCAAAGGGCGAAAACCTGGAGTTAATTTATCCGATCAATTGGTCGTGTTATTGTACTCCAGTCGTCTGTTTGCTTGCGTTCCACTGTGTGCAGAGAAAACCTTTTAATGAGGTCGATGTGACGAGAAAATTAATTCCAAGCTTTTTATATGGATACGGACTCCACCTGCATATGCCTTCGGCAGCGGTTACTAAGGCACACCACCCACCTGACCGAAGAAGGTGGCACTAGTAACAGAAAGAACTTAGACACGATAAGCGTTGTCCTTTATTCGAACGTCAGTTGCGTGCGAATTTCGATCTAGGACAACACATCATTTAACGGCTTTAACAACACACAAAGCGCACACCTAGTGGCAGCGTGTTTCACGAAAAGCAATTAGTGGCGGGACGGGTGAAGTCGTGATTTCCGTTTTGTCACCTAATTCAGTTCAGTGTTCTATGTAAGATTTACATGCAGGAATGCTTAGATGGAAAATTGAAGTGTGCTTCATTGAACATTTGTACGGAAACGTATATGGCTTCGATTCTTTCTTTTTTTCACTGGCAAATTATTTGATTTTAGTACAACATATAAGCCCCTTCTTTATAGAAAAAGTGGACAACTGCTTCTGAGTGCCCCTGTTTCCTGATTCATTGTCTTAATCCAACGTCGGCCGAGCTAACTCCCATTTCCATCTGAATAATGCTTGTCCCCGGGTAAAAATTAAAACACTTTTTTATCACCTGTTTGATAGTTTGCAGTTGTTTGATGCTTCACCAGCAATCGTTTAAGAAATTTTTAAGACAATATTTATCCTCCTCATTCCTGTTATCCTGCTTAACGCATCCGCTTCAACTGTACGCGTTCGCACCCTTAAAGCAGGCAAAATACTGCTTCTTTCACATTTCACTCCTGCACTTCACTTACTCGTATGTCAGTAATTATAGGCGGGGTTGTTTTTTGTTTTGCCTTCTATTCCAGTTTCTCATCTACATAGAAATCGATCTAGTTTCCTGACATAAGAAAGGTATATGATCCGTATTCCAATAACGTCATCGTCAAGCCAAAGTATGTCCAACATAGCCCTTGTGGCTCATTCCCCACCAGACTTGCTAGTTGGAAGTCATCTTTGGAAAGTGACTTTAAAGCATCATTATTTGGCGAGAAGTAGGCGCCTGTCTTGTGAGTGAAGCGGAATAAAATCAACTGTTGTCCTTTCTTCTTTATCAATCTAATCGAAACATGGTGCAACAAATTGAATGATATCTTTCAATTAATGCTCTAAGTCACCTGTCTGCTTCCCACCAAGATAAATGCATTCGCATATTCAATCACTTAAAGCGATTTCAAATTTAAATTTTTGAAGAATTCAGTTAGGTCATAAGCTTCCTTAAGGCAAATTTAAATTTTCCCACCCACGGGAGTATCTTCTAAATCCCTTAATTTTGTTATCGTCCTCTACCAACGCCATTGACGTTAGTCCTTAAATTACGTTCTCAACGCACGCTTTGTTTTATTTTGAATTTATTTTCTTTTTCCATAATTCTTCAAAAGCCGTGTGTTCCGTCCAAAATGTCACAAGCAGAATTTCATGAGAGTTTGATGAACTTTTGGTTTCATTGAAAGAGAAGTCGTTAGCCTTGAAAGGTATTCGAAGCACGTTGTTGGTCTCATGTGCTTGAAGGAGAAAAGCTCCTTATGATTTATCTGAATTAATTACTATTTAGGGGAGCTCGTATGTAAAGGATTCGAATGTGTCATTGACGTGAAAAGTGAGTGATGAGAAATTTAATTTTTTTCAGCACCCCAGGAGTAGATGCTTAAAGAGACAGTAACAAAAAGCCGCATAAACTTACGCTGAAATCTTTTTAATATTGAGTTCCTACAGTCTTGCATATACTTTATGCTAGACACCAGTTTCTAAATCGAAGTGCATAACAGAGTGATATTTGAGTTACATAGCTTAAATTAGAAATTACTAAATGCAAATGAGAATGTTCGATAGAAAAGTTTCTCCTATTTGCTTTGATGACGTCTTAGGAAGAAGAAGAACACAGAGCTTTTTAGATTGCACGGCAATATGTGTCTTTTGGGGAATGTGGATGTACCGCTTAGGATGACTAGACCATGCAGAGTATGAGGACAATTAACCCACATGTTGGTCCGGGCCTCCGTCGACGGTTGGATCTCCCGACAGAACAATCAAAAATGGCATGACTCTCCAGGATGCAGACTGCAAGAAAAAAATATATATATATGTTAGCAAGAAATCCGGGGCTTTTCTGTTATTTTTTAGCAGAAAACACGTTCGCACTAACTAACCAGAGTTGAAGCTACCTAGTTAGAATACATTACAAATGGAGAGGAGAAAAAGATAAAGACATGTTCGAAACAGCTAACGCAATTACACAATAATTATACTGAAGGGTTCTTTATTTGCACAAGGAATACAAAGTTTACTTAAGGCTACATATCAAATGGTCAAAAGTCTCAAGCAAAAGTGTCAGCAAATCAAATGGTTTCTCTGGATATATAACTTCACTAAGACTTGCACTGAAAGAATTTAAGCAAATTGATTTCTGAAACATTATACAACTATATCGTTTTAGAAAAAAGCTGAAACTTTTGATAGTGAACTTTATCCTCTTTTAGGATACCTCCGAAAGTATTTTTAACATATTTGGATTGGACAAAAGAGACACAAGTGGCATAAAAACACCAACAAAAGTTTAAGTAACAACCGAAGCCGTCTAACCATCCCAAGTTCACGTGAATACAGAGTAAGTTTTGGATTTTATAGCTCTGTACTCATATTTGAAGAGAATATCGCTTTCGAAAATCTGGGATGTCCAAATTGATTAAATACTCAACTTGGCACATTTTTGTACATTCACACAAAAAAGATTTCATTTTACACAAGCCTTGGTCTGTTCTCTTAAATACCGCAGAAGATCGGTGAGCCTTTTGAATTTGTAACATATTAGTTCTATGGTCTTAACATCAACTTACGTTTTGATTAACATATATATAAATAAAAGACGACACTTTTATCGAATTTATTATTGAAAAGAGGAAAATTTTTATTTTAAGGAAGCCTTCTTTCTTTGCATTTGTAAGTTTAAAATTAGAACAACATCAGCAAGCACAATAGATTATATAAAAATTTAAGAGCAATCTACTGAATCGATGCAAACTAAGAAGATGCTGCGCACTAACGAGCTCCTAACAAACCATCCTTGCGATGCATTTCCAATTTTGTTGTACACTGTAAACGTTGCAGGTTACTACTCTAACTTAAGATTATTAATCTAAATACAGAATTCGACATCATTTTTAGAAAACATTTATTTCTGCACTGATGGAACTGGATGCAGCATTTTTCATTACACGCACTACAAAATCATTACACTCGTCTCTCTGACCATTTCATTACGACTGTCGTGATCCTTTGTGACATATTTATATTTTTAAAACATACGCTCTTTCAAATTCTGTTATCATGTTAACCTGCTGCTATGAGATGTTCAGTCGGATGGAGCCTGCAGTTTTCTATTGATTTTCACTTGCAGCGAGGCACAATAATAGCGCAATGTTCCACCCATTGTGGTCCCTTCAGGGAAAAGTTGTGTGCAAGGATGCACTAAGGGATAGATTGTGAATGTTAAGATGATGTATAGCCTAGACGACGTTAAGTGCGGAGAAGCATATAATTGAGGAAGTTTAACAATGAAGTCATGCTTAATGGTTGTTCGGGTTGTGGGCGTTTGCTGGCGATGGTAGACTCCGAGGTGCTGCACTTTAGAGACAGTATATACTGTCCTAGCGGGTGGTCTGTGGTGTGTTTGGTTGCAAAGTAATGATGCACACATAACACTCTGAAACGAAACAACATCAGATTGGGTGTTATTAATGGGTCTTACTGGTCGATCTTTACTTATGGTGGTGGAAGACACAAGTGGAAATATATTTGGGTTCAGTTCGCCTTACAAAGTATGTTGCCAACAAACGGTGGACTTCGGGGTTTTTTCCTATCTTTGATGGTTACGATAGACCCTCTCGAAGACTATTTATGAGCTCCTGTTATATCAAAAATTTTCTAAAATAGTATGAAAGAAGTGGGTTCAAATTCCTGAGATAACGAGGGTAAGAAACCTGTACAGATGCATTCAACTGAAAACAACAATTTTTAAAAACCATTTGTTAAAAGTTTTTCTTCTGCTTCTTCTTGGGGTGCTACAGTCCGGGGTGGTCCTGGGCCTTAACCAGCATGCATCTCCAGCCAGCACGATCTCTCACCTGCTGCCTCCAGTTGCGCACTCAAGGTTGGTGGAGATCCTTTTTCACTTGTGGGTGCCATTTCAACCTAGGCTGTCCGCTGTTGCGATCCAATGACTCGGAATTGAAAACTTTTACAGCCGATGAAATTAACGTTGCCATTCATTTCTCTTCCACAAGTGTAGAATAACGTATGTCTCAAAGCATCGCAGACATAGAACCGCCAAACTGACAACTATCTTCATTGTGAAACATTCCTACCTACATGCGAATGAAAAATTTTACTCAAAGCGTCGTGATTCAAAAGCGCTTTATGCGGAAATAAAGGTCTCAATTCGTGGGTAGACAGGTTCCTCTTAGGAAATGTTAAATAAAAAAATATTCCACATACGCCACAGTGTCCAACAATGGTAAACATTGAATGCGTAGCGATATACTCAATATTCTTCATTCGGATGGTTGTTCTTAAAACACTTATTTAACCAGAGTAGAAAACCTCCTTAAGTAGATCCACCTAAATATTCCAAAGGCACTCAGCAGCATTTTGCAGTGTGTTTTTCTTATTGGAGACACGTGCATCAATACCACAAAAATGACAATTGAATCCAGATGAATGTCTGTGTTTGGCAACCCGTTCACCATGAGTCAATTCGAATAAACCTTCCAAGACTGTTGGTCAATTAGGATTGATTGAAATAAGTTCTTCAAATTCACCGACACAGTCGGAATACATCATCATCACAGAAGCAATTAGGAGACAAAAATCATATTTTACTTTACAAGGACTAACGCCACAGCACCACCAGTGAATCTGATGAATGAAAATGCAAAAGTGAAATAAAGGTGGTCAGAGATGGAGGAGTTTCCTTTAATTTCTCCTCATCAACAAAGAGGAGAAATATTTGAGTAAAGCCGGAAGACTGAAGCCTTCATTCTGGGATGGTAAGGGGGTGAATGAGATTTAGAGATGATTCGGAATGAGGTGAAGTGGTGGTAAACGTTGCAAAAATAAATTGGCAGAGTGGGCGATACGGAAAGAAATCCTGATGAAAAATGTTGTTCAACCTTACAATGCAATGTTTGACACTAAACACAGCTATTCGATTTGCTTGGAGGAACATAAACAAGTGTTGCCTCTGATTCCTTTCCAAATTTCTTTTATTCACACTCCTCAGGGATGTTGTTGATACTATGTATGCAGAATTGCGCACCCGTTCCTGTCACTCAAATCAAAAAGATTGTCAAAATTATTTTATGCCTTCAGGTTAGGAAGTACTGGTATGACATGCTATCAAAATAAAATCAACCGCCTCCTCCAATGCAATATTTCTCACGTCTACCACCTCAACTTGAGTGCTTTTGATGACATTCATCTGCTGATCTGTCAGCATGAGTTCACTGAACCCCAAGCCGGAAGGTGAGTATTTTATGTTTTCCAGAAATCTGCCAAGCCTTGATTTCTCCTAGGGCAACGATGACACTTCACATATTCGGCGACATAACCAAAACCACTCAACAGAATTACTCGGCATCAGCCACATCCACACTTCGGTTCACCTTGAAATCTTTTTTCTCACGGAGGTGATTTGCTCTACGCCATCGCTCACATTTACGGTCGTAAATATTCCCATTTCCCATCACTCAGGATGGGTAACAAATGGTGATGCAGACGTGGATGCGAGTTCATTGCTGACAACCGACTGTCAACAACACCTGATGCGTTCTACCTCCACAACCGCTTCACTCTTGGCGCTTCGAAATGACACTTTGAAGATTATCACTGCCTGTCTCTAGCATTTGACGAGAGGAAAACATGAAAAATGTATTTTTCCCTGCATGAAAATAGAGCTTGCAGCATGAGTGTGGTCAAGGACGAAATCAATTGATGCAACGATTTGAAGAATCTGTGCTTCACGCAAAATTATTCAAGGGATTATCCTGGAACAGCAAAGAGTGGGACACTTCGTCCAGTCGAAGAGAGATGTGCAACAACGCCATTGAAACACAGTACACATTCCTCCAATGATATGGTCTAAACAAAATTTCTTTCGGCGGTCATTACGGAAACAATAGATTTGCAACTTCCGAGAGAGTCTTTTCGAAGGTCGTTGCTTCCGACTGGAAGTGTGGGTAACATCGCTGAAGAAACATCATCCGCCCCCGACGAGCCCTATGCACATGGAATTGAGTAGTGAATGCCAAGAAAGTGGTTCTGAGTGATTTTGAATTCATAACCGACAACGTGGTGAAGATTTTTCCTGCACATTTGGCTACAGCAACGACTACAATGTGGAGAATGGTTCATATCGAATGAGGGTCAATTTAATTTCAATTCAAAACCGTGAAGCAAGAGCTACACAGGGGCTTTCCATAGCACGCCTGGCTCTGCTTAGTCTCCCTCCCTGGACATCCACATCAATCGGTTGTACAATCAAGTTCATCTCCTGACTAAAAATAACCTTCGGTTCAACTCGCACTGGATCTTATATGACTTCGCGCACCGCGTCTCCTACGACACAAGTCTCATGGACATGTTGTCTGATGCGGGGTCACCAACGATCCACCTGCATCGCAACTTTCCCTGTGTCCAAGACTGGCTTTGGCCAGAAACTGAAACGTCTCCAAGACGACGGAGGGATCTTGAGCTGGGGCCGTTTTAGGTAATTTCATCTGCAGCGGCAGTCAGGTTTTGCTTAATGTCTTACTTAACCCTTTAACCACTTCCAAGATAGTCCAGGAATGAAAGTCTTCGCTTCATTTGGTTGGCAGACTGAATTCGCTAAGACTTGCCTGGGTCCCGGGACATCAAGGAATCACGAGAAACTAGATTGCTGGTAAGGTTCTAATGAGGCATTGAAGGGCCCGAACGAACCTTGAGACTCCCCTCTCCTGGTTAGGACGTCCGTCGACGGTTGGGTCTCCCTACATCACAACTAGAGATGACATGACTCTCCAGGACGCAGAATGACCGAGTCCACGCTCCAAAACGTCAGTAAGAAATCCGTGTCTTTCCTGTTGTCTAGACGGAAAAGAGTGCAGGAAGTTTTTTGACGTACAAACGGAAAATTTTACCATCGCTAAGCACCTTAGCCTACTTCCGCTTAGTGAAGACACTCGCTGCGACGGCGAGTGGAGAATATGAAGACACATCAGAACACTTTCTCTGTCAATGTCCCGCCTTTGTTCGTATCAAGTGGCGGCTGTTCGGCGTTGATGTGGTGGGAGCTGTAAACTTAAGCTCTTTATCACAGAAGCACCCGAAACAACATTAAATTAAGGTTACTGCCTGATATTACAATGGACTAGATTTTGAGTCTGAGTGCTCCAGTGCAGTGGCGCCACTAACAAAAATTTTAATATTTAAAGAATAAGTTTTGTTAGTGGCGCCCCTACTTGTCCCGTAACTTATTGGAGAACACCTGATTTTGATCCAAACCATGAACCTACATTTCATTTTATTCCTCCTTGTACGTGAGATTTTTAGCCGCCTTTTGTCAGACATGAAATGAAGACACAAATAAATCGGTAACCTAAGTCGTTGAATTCAGCAAGTGCCCCACAAAATAAGTTTTATAAAAGAATGAGTCCTTTTCCCTTCGACAACTATCCGGCAAAGCACGCTCATCAAATTCAATCTGACAGACTTGATGCGATATCCAGGAAAAATACCCTCCTCCCCAATTAAGATTGAAAAAGCACCCACGTGAGGTCACTTACAAAAGCAAACTTTTACAAAACCACTTGGTTATGGATAGAGCGTGTGTCGATACTCTAGACCTATTGATAGTATCCATGGGCCAATCATTCCAATCATTCCTAGACAACACAACCCACAACTTCGTTTCCCCTATTATTCAATAGATCATAAGCAAATCCAATAAACCATAAGATATGACTAATGGAGAATTCCTTACAACAGCCGTCCGCAATGTATGCGTAGGCAACAGATTCCTCACATGAGTGGTCCGTTGGGTGGTAGAAATCACGGAGTGTAGCGGATGCCCATCGGATGAATAATCGCACATTTTATGGGCATTTCTCGCTGTCAATGAATATGATTTGTATCTGCGATTGGATCTCCTTATGCTAAAGTTTACCTCATTCACGGGCAATGTACAAGGACGAAGATGTGGAGGTCAATGACCTTTCAAGGCAAATGTAGGCGTTGGTAAGCTAAGCCAAGTAGATGTGAATTTCAATGTTGCCTATGTTGCCTCACGGGTGGAAGGTAAATATGAGTTATAGGGTGGTTTTTGCAGACACAGGCCTTGAAGTTATTGGATGAAAATTGGACTTGGTTCATAATCTCACCATTGTCTGAATAGAGAGGACAGCTTCAATCTCATTTTAAGGAGGTATGCATTCATTTCCCATCCAAGTGCTGTCAATTTCAGCGGTTAGCAAAATAAATTTTTAATGGACTGCAATGACTCCATCCAACCAACTTGGGGTGCGCAACTGGTGGCAGCTGGCGAAAGATCGTGCTCGCTGGAGGGGTATGTTGGTTGAGGCCCAGTTACACCCCGGACTGTAGCGACACAAGAAGAAGAAGAAGAAGGACTTCATCACGAATATGAAGAAGTTTCCACTGTGGAGCGTTTTGATTGGCGCCTGGACAATCCTACGTCATGTGCTTCTAGTTTTTTGGGCATTTCAGAGCAAGTATCCTGTGCACGAGGTTCGAACTCATCCTGCCACCGGTACAATTTCAGATTTCTGTTTTTTAATACGACTAAGGAGATTATCTCATCGGCTTGCATCCCTTTGTTAACATGCACTTACTACAGTGGTAGTTGTTGTGACGTAAATTCATTTTTTTCATCTTATCGCAGAATTTTTCTATTTTTCTTTTTCCTTTTGTGGTTTTTTATATCAAATTCAAGTTACGTGGTGTGATTTGGAAGGGAAGAGTGTGTGGCGGGATATACGCTCAGAGCACTTTCCTTTTGATTAGGAGATTGTGCAACAAATCCGTGTTTCCCTCTGACTCTGAATATGCACGTTATAGAGATTTTAATTCCACTCCTTGCATTGACGCAGTCGTAGTTCAACCACGGATATCTGATAAATTGAACCACACAGGAAATGAAAGAACTCTAACCTGTGTTTTGAAGGTTTTCCATCTGAAACTTATTAGAATCTCTTTTAATATCCGATTTCAATTCAAAAAGAACTTAAACTTGAATTCAAATCCCTTTAATACACATCTCTAAAGAATGTGTTCATTGACGTAACTAATCACTGAATCGTATGCTCCATTAAATATTTTATTTTTAGATTACCATCGGATCAGAGCGAGATAAGCACGTCATTTGTGCCCCCACAAAGCAATAAACATCACGAAGGCAGTAGTTTTAATCCCCCAACCCATTGCCTCCACGGTATGCTTCAGCCGATGCCACTGCTTCAGCATATAGCCATGTTCATTTCATGGTACAATTAAAGGATCATTAACACTTAAACGAATGAGTCACTTGAGTCGTTTAACATAAAATTGTTTATCTCCAGACGGGTTTATGATTTTGCACACATGGGCGCGTGATAAATTTTGTGAAAGAGAGTCAACGAGAAAGCAGGGAGTGCTATGACAAATGAGTATGTTTATGGATTGTGTTAGGTCCACCCAAGAGTTGAATGTATTTAAAGATAACCTCGCCTCCGTCCGCTTTGGCACTCAAGCACTTGGAATTCACAATAGTCTGCATACGCCTTTCTGTCCAAGACTGTAGTATAGCATACTTAAGAGTTTTGAAATATTCAATACCCACCAAAGATGGTGTAATTGATGGACATGCCGTCAGTATCGGTCGGCGACAGCCATGGTTAGGGCTTATACTCTTCTCGACACTCGGAACATGACTGAGTAAGGGTGTGCTATCAACCAATTTTTTTTTAAGAGGTTTTTGTCTTTTGAATTTTCCGGCTATGTACAAAGCGCTACAGAGCTCACATTTGGCAATACTATACATCATTTGAAAGGTTTTGATATGACCTAAACGCTATGCGCGATAAGTTAAGATATTGCGTTCAACAGTCATAGACGTGTAAACATGGAGTTCACTAACGCCGAAATTCGCCATATTTTAAAGTTTTCCTTCGTTTAAGGCAAATCCGCTATAGAAACGTTCCGTGAGATTAATGCTGTTTTAGGGGATGGTACTCTATCACTTCGAACCGCGGAGGAATGGTTTTGACAAATCGGAGGCGGTGGAAACGACACCATGGATAAGCCAGCCGCTGGAAGACCTGTGACGACGAATACTGATCGAATTATGGAAATCATTGAGTTAGACCGGGATGTGGCATCTTGTGACATTGCCCAGGAGATGGGAGTTAGTCACCAATCCATTTTAAACCATCTGCAAAAGGCTGGATACAGAAAAAAGCTTCATATTGGGGTGCCGCATGATTTGACACAAAAAACCTTCTGGACCGAATCAACGCCTGCGATATGCTGCTGAAACGGAACGAACTCGACCCATATTTGAAGCAGATGGTGACTGGCAATAAAAAATGGATCACATATGACAAAATCAGGTGAAAAAGAAGCGGTTGAAGGCCGGTGAATCGTCCCAAACAGTGGCCAAGCCGAAATTGGCGGCCAGGAAGATTTTGCTGTGTGTTTGGTGGGATTGGAAGGGAATCATCCACTATGAGCTGGTCCCAAATAGCCAGAAATTTAATTCTACCATCTACTGCGAACAACTGGATCGCTTGAAGCAGGCGATCGACAAGAAGCATCCACAATTGGCCAACAGGAAGGTTGTAGTGTTCCACCGAGACAACGCCAGACCACACACATCGTTGGTGACTAGCCAGAAGCTACGGGAGCTCGGATGGGAGGTTTTATGGTAGCCACCATATAGCCCAGACATAGCGCCAAGGGACTACCGCCTGCTCCGGTCCACGGTGGTGTGAAATTGAACTCAAAAGATGCTTGTGAAAACTGACTGTCCGAGTTCTTAGCAAAGAAGGAATGGAGCTTCTACGAGGGGGGTTTTGTGAAGTTGCCGTCTCGATGGAAACAGATTATCAAACAAAACGGCGCATATTTGAAGTAAGTCCAATCACTGTAACAGCATTGCATTGAAGCATTGAATGAAGAGTAAAAAAATATTTGACAAACTTATACTCAGCCACAGGGGACCAGGGCCTAGCTTCTACAACAAATACTCGTGTTTTGCGTGCTACTGTTCTCTCACGAGGAGAAGGAACCTACAGTTTTTTGCCGACACCGAACGACGTCCAGGAATCGAATATAAACCTTCTGTGTGGTCGTCGCACTTATCCACTACGCCACGGCGAACACCCTTTAAATTCTCTATATGTGAATAACTCGATTTTTTGAAAGATGAATGGTTTGGCAATGAAATTGTTGAAATCCGCTTAAACACAAGATGTCAAGGTGATGACTTCAAGTCGGTACCCTGCAAAATTTTTGTCTGTTTTCCAAATTTTACTCCAGTGTAGAATGGAGGAACCAACTCCGAGATCCTAGCCTACTACTGTCTTACTCCTGGGTCTTATAAGTGAAGGCCCATCCAGCTTTCTCCCTGGCGAAGCCATCAACCAATAATCGTTTGGGTACAACGTGGACTTAACCTGAGTGGCGTACCGGAGTTGAGTGTCAAAGTTGTCAATCACAAATCGATTTTCCTTTAATGAACCACCGCCCAGTTGGTTGCAAAAACTTAAAAAAACTGTCACGTAAAAATCCGATAATTTGATTCAAAGAAAGGGAGTTATGTGGATAGCGGCTTTAAAGTGGATTTCGTTTGATTTTTCTTCAATTACAGTGCACACCTCTTAACCAATCTCTTTTCAAAGTTTGTACCTGTTGCCCAGCCCTTTGATTCTTCAAGCGTCTATAGTCCTTATCCCCCTCCACTTCTGACCCCTTAGCCCTGAATCCACCTACTTCTACAAATCCTAACTCTGTGCACGACTCTCTTTGTCGCATTCTCCTCTACAGATTAACTCCCTGAATACCTACTAATTTATTTCTGTATTCTCTCTCTTTCTGATTTCTTTCCTCCAGTCATAATAACAGAAAACAGTTCAGTGATACCAGCGGAGATCTACGCCGTGTTCTTTTTCGCCTTGGCGACCGCACAAGTCGCGCAACTAGTCACAGAACCCATTCAATTCTTCGCCTTACTGATTGTGGCATTCTCTCACAAATGATTTTTGACGTTCATCCAGACGACTCCAAGAGCTTAAATCTTCCATCTTTCCTTCGCCTTAAGTAGTCCTACAGACAACTGATTTGTCATATGGATCTGATCCATGTTCAGTTCAGTACCCGCAATTTTTGTTTTTTTTCTTCCACAGACATCATCTCCCGCAAGACCTCATCACCACGGACTATTAATAAAACTGAAAAGTGCCCTCTCACTCGCGAACACATTCCATATGATGGGAAGCCATTCAAATTTGCCATTCCTCACAACAGCAGTGTCATGAATTTAATGCGGACAGAGGGTGATGCATTAGCAGAGATAGGAACCTTCCTTATCCTTCCTATCTTCCCTCTGACTTGCGGTCTCAGTGCTGAGTGTCGTTGTGAAATATTGAACGACCGACAGTGTTGAATTCAACACCTACCACTCTGGTTGGGCAAAACAAGAGCAGTTTCTTTGGCGAAAGTGCTGAAAGACGGTGCGGTTGCATGGACGGCGGCGGAGTCCTCGCCTGGCGGGGGGAGTAACGGCGTCGGGATGATAAATGGTTGTTAGAGGATTTTGCGTCTCATTAACTGAGATATGATGTCCTGAAATGGAAGTAAGTGTCCTGTGGAGCAGACGCCGAGAGATGAGTAATGATGTGAATGAGTTTAGAGTGTATGATGGTTCCAACAAATGGCGAGGTAAAAACTTGACGGAAACACTGCTGCTGAGATAGAATTTGTTTAAGTGGGAAAAAGTACAAATTTTCTGCTTGGCAAATGACAGGGGAAATAACAGATAACAAGGTGTTGGGAAATAGAGGGGAAATTGAGATACGGATTGATGCACACACTACAGCCCACAAGGGACTAGAGACTAGCTTAATGAGCAATGACTCATGTGCTGCTGTGAGTTAGGGTATTTTGAATTACTTTCGTAGTCCGATTGGCGGGAATGGAGAAGAAATTTATTGAAAAATTGATACTCTTGCAGTCAGTTACTTGATTAACGCATTTATGAACTACTTCACGGTAGCCATGTGAGGGCGCATTATAGGAAATCGTGTTCATCACTAGGGCATCCGAGTCAATTATCTGCAAACGCCCATTGGTGTAATGATTTCAGGTTTTAAGCTTATAATTTTAACATAAAGACGTAAAGCAGCTTTAGAAACTACCGAAAAGTATAAATCATATATATGCATGCAGAGTAAAGATTTCCGATTACATGCCTAAAAAATATCTTAAACACATGGATCGCTTCGTGACCGTTTTTGACATATTCGTTAAGCACTTACGTCAGAAAATGAGTAAACAATTAAAAATAAGTGGATAAAAGCAAGAGAGATGATCGTGCGCAACTCACAAGTCAACAACAGAGGCTCCGTCTTCCAAAAGTCGGTTTACCTGCTAGCTTACGAAGACGACATTGACCTGATTGGACGAACACATCGAACCGTCAACGAGGCGTTTGCTGGCATTAAACTGGAAGCGGCTAAAATGGGCTTGGCGATAAATGAGGGCAAGACAAAGCTTATGCTGAAAATCAAGAAAAACCGCAGAATATCGAAGTCTCCGACAGAGCGTCACACTAGGCAGCAGAAACTTCGAGGTTCACAAAGACTTCGTCTACCTCGGCTCTGCGGTAAATAGGGACAACAACACCAGCACCGAAATCAAACGCAGAACCATTCTTGCCGATCGCTGTTTTTTGGGCTCAAGAGGCAGGTGACTAATAGATGCCCCTTTCGAAGGACTAAACTGCTTGCCCACTATTACAGAGCGGAAACTTGGACTTTATTAAAGGCGGATGAGGAAGCCCTTGGTCTTTTTTTGAGAGAAAAGTTTTGTGTGTTATTATTGGTCCTGTCTGCGTTGATGGCGCCTGACGGAGAAGATTCCACGACGCACTCTATAGGCTACATGGCACTATGCGCTTAGTTATGCGTCTTCGGATACAATGCTCAAAATAGAAAGGCCATGTAGAGCGTATTGACACCACTGCTCTTGAGACAACGCAACAGAGGACGACCTAGGCAACGCAACAGAGGACGACCTAGGCTGAGATGACGCACAAAAGTGGAGAAGGACCACAAACAACTGTGAGTGCGCACCAGAAGGCAGCTATCGAAAGATCGTCCACCCCGGACTATAGCGCCACAAGAGAAAGAAGAAAAAAGCTGGCAGCAAACGCATAAGAAGAACCTGCTAAGTCAGTTCTTATGAAAATATCGAAAAATTGGAACACCCTTAATATTTCAAACTGGCACTATGACAGCTCGTCGTGGATTAAAACCACCAAATGCACCTTGCTTTAAAAATAGCAAGGGGTTTGAATGTACGATAATAAAACTTACTGATCGCCGTGGCGTAGTGGGTAAGTGCATCGGCCACACACCGAGAGCCTGGGTTCGCTTCCCGGTTTCTTAACATCGCACTTTTCACAACACTACTCCATTCGAATTTTTACAAGTACTCATTGTCTACGAAAAACTTCTCAAATCTAGCCGCTCGGGGTCGGCAACAAACTCTATTTTTCTTCTGCGTGCAAGAGAGAACAGTAGCACGCACAACACAAGTAGTTGTTGTTGAAGCTAGACGCTGGTCCCTTGTGGGCAGGAGTGGCACTCAATGATTATTATTAATAAAACTGTACAGTGTTTTCTCTTTGTAAGCTATTTTAGCAATTTTTTCATCGTAAGCCAATTTCCCTAATTTTGCCCGTTCGTTTTGGCACTTAGGCACTATGAGCTCACAATAGTCCGCATACGCCATTCTGTCCAGGACTGTTACACAGTTTACATAAGAGTTTTTAAATATTCAATAAGTGCCAAAGATAGTGTAATTAATGGACATGCTGTCAGTATCCCTAGGCGACAACTATGGTTAGGGCTCATACCCTTGTCGACACTTGGAACATGAATGAGTAAGGGTGGAGCTATCAAACGATTTTTTCAATCAAAGGTTTCTCCCTCGATATCTTAAAAGTAGCGCACTTCCCTGAAAGGAAATAAGTTACTTTACATCTGAGTAATGTTAAAAAATAATGCTGCAGCTTTGAAATTTTTTGGGCGGGGTCGTGAAGGACATGTCTTATGTCCACATTTTTAGAACAACTCTACCAATAGTGACTTAGGTCATCCAAGCGAACCGTGAGCTATATCCAATAACCACGTATAAAGTCTTATGGTGTCTTTGTCTTCTTGTGACTCGGGAGCACAAATTCAATATATTATCAAACGGAAGCTCCTAAATTTGCGTACGTCTCCGATAATTTTTCGGCTGAAATTTCCAAAAAATTAATCCTCTCTGACATTGATCCAATCATTGAACCATTCATTTCTTCAAAAGACCCGAACCGGTCAGTCGGTTTGCAGCCGTCGAAAAGACAATAGTCGGAAGAAGCAAAGTTTTAAAAATATGGCGGGTGGGGTAAGGCCTCCCATTTCTGCGTTTCAGGTAGCTTTTGACTGCTACTTGGGGCCAAGGATTATCATGTTACAAAATCATCTTGTCATGCTCTTCGGTCATTTCCAAATTCTGGAAACGAATAAGTTGTAGCGGATTGCTTTTTCCATCAATGGTTTTAGCAGCTTATAGTACAACACACCCATTCGGTCCCACTGTATGCAGATCATAGCCTTGCACCGTGAATGTTCTCCTTTGACGAGGATGTAGACCACGATAAACCGGGCTTTGCATAGAGTTTTTTTTTTTATCGCCAGATAAGATTAGGATTAGGTTTATTGTTCAAAAAGTAGCAGTCACCTTTCCACATCTCTCGGTCTCAAATCGTCCGGTATCCAGTTTCCTTGTTTTTGTAAAAGTCCAAATTTCTTTAACTGAACGAACATTGCTTGCAGATTCACTTCATCTGCGAGTTCACTTTGCATTTGGCACGGATCTTGATCCAGTAATGCCTCCAATTCCTCATCTCCAAACAAGCATGGCGCCTTTTTTGAAAACAATGAAACTAATTTGTTCCCCCAATACTCCTTAATAAGTGAAGATTTTGTTGTATGCAACACAACCATTGAATTTAAAATTGCTTTGCACACGCCTTTACGCCCGTAGCTTGCGGTGCTTTAACATTTCTTGTCAACATGCCTAACGAAAATTGTTCAATGGAAGAAATCATTATTCCATTCATTCATTGTATTCAATTTTAAGGAACGTTAAGTGTGTTTTGTGTGTGGTTATAAAATCTTAGCGCAAAGAGCACACTTCTTTTTTGTATACGCGTGAGAGGGGAACCTCGGAATGGAGTTGGAGCTCCCAAATAAAAATCGCTAAGATTAACTCAGTGCCACGAGTTTCAAGATTTAATTACAGAAAGAAGAACTTAAGTTTCTTATACTTACACACTTACATGCATTTATCTATCTAATTAGAACAAATTACAAGTAACTTTCACCCACCACTCAAATCATAGGCTACATAGCATTTAAATTGAAATCCGCGTCGTGCACACGATTCCTCTGCAATAACAACATCTATTCAAGTGTCTATCTTGCGCTCAACAGTCTTATTAAATTTCAAAAACCTCAAACACTTTTGCGAGTATCTGTCACAGCACTTGACGTGAACTCCCACATGTTAACTTTCAGTGCGAAGGTGCAGTGTGCAGCCTACATATGTACCACAGGAACTCACTGTGAGTTCAATACCATTCACCTTGTCGTAAGAGAAGAACGTACTGACTTGACATTATTGTGAACCCATCAGAGTGGCGTCAGTAGGATGCCTCTTTGACCCACTATGCAGTAAGTTTCTCCGACTAGCTAGGAGCTAAATGGTCCTGTATCAACGGAACCGGCAATTCAAAGGAATGTGTCTGGATTCGAAATATGTCTCCCATATCGCCGTTATGGAGCCACAATTCAAGGCAATGTGGGATGAACTGAATAACTTATGACGCGACTCTAATGGACACTTCATGGCTACGGAGTCAATGACCAACAAAATTCGTTATCGTCTCGTCTGAGAACATCCATTACCGTAATGACGTTAAATCAGCAACAGTCATTAGTTAGTGCTTTGCTTTGCATAGTAAAGTGTCCTTATCATGAATGGAAGTCCTTGTTTCGACGTGGGTCGATGGCCGACTGAATTCTTTTTGACTTACCCCGTAGGCAGTGGAAATGAGTAAAAGTATTCTCTTTAAGGACACCCCAATAGCGAGGATGGCATATGTGTCTCCCTCATTATCATTTACTTCCTGTCAGTGCTATACGACGGAAAAACTATTTTACAGTCTCAAGTTCAGTTATTCAATTGCACATCCTGCAAGTTCGAGTAAAATTGACGAAACCACAGGAAGTAGTACTTAACTTGTTGGAGAGCATCCCAGGACACTTGAATTGCGTGACACTTCAAATGAGCAACAAAACAAATGTATTTCCATGTTTGTTGGCGCAAAAACACAATCAGTGGTAATAAATCCTGCTTTGGCGTACTTTCTCCAAACGCATGCCTCTATGATTGCGGCAGAAGGTCAAACGCAACACGAATTGGGTCGCTAAAGGCAGAATTTAATGATTATTGTTTTCCCAGTGTCTTTGATCACCCTACCGAACATCTATATCTAGTTGGTCTATAATTTCGGATATTCAAATCAATTCCATCGCCACCACCCTCTTCCCAACGTCAGCCTCTCGGTTCAGATTAGTTTAGATTTTAATCAGTTAAAGTGCAGACCACCAACCAAAGCGATGTCAATCGGTAAATGCAATTCCGACGCGGTCTCTTCCTAATTAAAACGCTCGCGGACGTTATGCGACACTCAACGATATCCTTGTGCACCGAGTGTTGTGTTCTTGACAGGGAATCAGTGCGCTGAACCCGAGTTTGATTTTGCTACTCAGCAGTAGGTGAGCCGTTGCCGGGGAAATTTATGCATTTTCCATGTCCCGGCCCGACCTACTCGTAATGGTTCACCCCCGTTGCTGACAAAGAGTGTGCGTATATCTGGCAACAAGCGCTCGCCTTGAGCACACAAATGAGAATGCATTTTGCGGGAAATGTAGGAATTTTCACCCGTGGAGGTGGTTGCGTTGCTGCAGCTGAAAGCTCGTGATGTGCGGAAAATCGGGTAAAAAAAGAAAATTGTAATATAACCGGAAAACATGGAAGAGACGTCGTCCTTTTCACCTCCTGTTTTAGAGGGGATGGGAGGGATTATAATTGTTGTTATTATTTTTGTTGAGCGAATATGAACTCGTGTCGTGTTTTTGAATTATCTTAAAGGCAGTGATAGCGATTGCATTTGTTTTGAATCTTTTATGTAGACAATTAAATAATGTAGCATTCAAAATCATAAAATCAGGGTGGCAACAACATTTTCAAACAAAAGCATTTTCTGAAAAGGAAACACGCTCTATCCAAAGAAACTGTGCGGCTCTGGCTTGCACTCGTTACTTTAATAATAATAAATGACAATTGACATCCTAAAAGGGACCAAGGCCTAACTTCTACTGTTCTCTCACGAGTGGAAGGGACCTACTGGTTCTTGGTGACTCCGAACAGTTAGATTTGAAAAGCTTTTCAAAGACAATTAGTACTCTTTGAGCGTTGTCAGCAACTTCAAAGAGCTGGTGCCCGAAAAAAATGCGAGGTCTCCCGTCCGGAAATGGAACCTAGAACTTCAGAGTGTGCTCGACGAACGTACCAATTACGCCACGGCGACCACAACCTCGTAGCATTGCCGAAGCGAAAATTATAAGACTTCTTCTTCAACACCTTACCTTACCTGTACTAATAATGACATTGGATCTTATTGAAAAAGAACGTTGTATCGGATGGGAATAAGAAATAGCAATCAAGTCAGGAGAGAGACAATACACAAAGACAATACACAAAGTCGCTCGAACAGTCCACTCAACTGAATTGACGCCGAATTATCGCCTTTCCCAGCGGAGCTTATGATGACTACAGCAACAACCATTAACTCGCCAATTTCTGAGGCAATAATCGCGGTCGGCCGTTCGGTTCATAATCTGAAGGCACCCACTGGCACTTAACGTCTTACAATAAATTTTAAATGATCTTTCAGGTGTTTTTAGGTGTCCTAGACCCACAGCCAGTCACTGTTTTCGACATTGTAAATTTTGGGTTTTAAGTCCCACTATGCACACTTTAAAGAATCGAGTGGATTGTGAGACGTATATCGATGGAACACATTAACAGGTCACTCAGTAAGTCCCGGGACATATAGGGGGCGCCACTAATAAAAATTATTCACTTAATATTAACTTTTTTCTTAGTGGCGCCTCCTATATGTGTCGGGACTTTTTGAGTGATGTGTTATACTCAGAAAGATTTGGTACAAAATACTATTGTAGGTACATTTTCGTGGTTTCCTTAGAGTCGAGAGCGGCAGTCGTTTCTTAAAAAGAAATCCGGCGCCCATCATTGGATCCTAGGGTTCTACAATTGAAAGAGAGAAGGGCAGACAAAAAAATACGTTTAAGAGATTTCCGAAATCCCTGCACTAAACACACCCCTGGCCCAAGTTAAATTTCCATCGTTTAGCCTTACAAGACTAGAGCTCGGAGAATGTGGATTTCTTGTAATTGCATCCAACTCTTCTGTGAAGTAATCTGTGGTGTGTCATTATGTGATGTAACCATATGGAAGAACTGCTGTCTATTGACAGCAATTGATGAGTTTCAGGTAAACCCTGACGAAAAGACTGTCCAAACCGGTTTTTGAAAGTACTTCGAAACACTGAAATGGAAAGACATATCCTCCTATCAGTGTAGCCAACTTGGTCTGTCTGGTGATCACTCCTCTAGTTATGATGAAGTTTAGAACTAAATATGCGTGCAAAACCACACGCGTGTGGGTTTTCTCCGGCCTGGGAACATTTTTGTAGTGGATCATGTTGTTTGTCGCTTCGTCCGCATGCTGCGTTTTCCATTGCAAACACGAACACTTGGGATCGAGGTGCAGCTCCCCTTTCCGCCGTCTTGGCAATATATCGTGTTTACTAACTTGTTTATATTTTAAATAAATAAAAATAAAGACATTTTCCCAGATGAAGAAAGCATATTGTGTAAAGGAGTGACTAATAGAACTCTGTCTTGGAAAGGTCTGTATTAGCCATCGATAAGGCTTTCTCATTTAAAAACTTTACGATTTGATTATTTTGACAGATTGGATGAAAGTAGAGCACACACCATGGGACTCGAAATTCCCAAAAAGTATCAATACTTCATTAGACAAAAATAAAGCAATAAACTATTGGAAGTTTTGCGGTCAAGACAAGTCGATAGAGCAGCCACATTTGGAGGACTGGTGGGATGGGTCTCTTGATCGGAGGATTGATCTGGTGCAAATTGTTTTAAAATGCCTGTGGATTGTAATGAGGGTAAAAATTTGGGCTGAAGCACTTCATATATGTGTGGTGTTGCTGAAGAACGAGTCTCTAAACTTAACACTTAGATAAGGTGAACGGGTGGGTATTCTTAGCGACGTGAGTATTGCTTGGAGGGGAGGAATGCAGCTGGCTCACTCATTACAGAATTATTTGTTATAATAGCGAAAAAATAGTGACAAGGACTTTCAAGTAGATTGAGGCCGCAGCATTAGTATTACCAATAAGTTTTATCGCTCGCTATTGAATTCTGTCTAATAGATGCAGGGAGGTCTTACGAGGTCAGAAAGAGTTAGAAGCGTTAAACACAAGTTCTGGGCGGATGTACGCCTCACATATAGTCGCCAGATCAAAAGGGGTGAAATATTTCTTGCATCGCTTTAAGAAAGCTAGACATTAAACGGCATTCTTGGCGATCTCGAATATGTGATCGTTCCAACTAATTGTTGAGTTGATACACTCACCGAGGATATAAAGTCGTTCGGTTTTAGTAACGCTAGAGCTAATCATGGATAATGCCAGCTTATTTTGAGAACGCTTGAGTGACAGTATACAACACTGGGTCTGCTCCACTATATTCTTCTTACCCCATAATTGATTTTGCCGTCAAGATCGGAATTTAATGAGCTTAACAAATGCTGTCGTTCAAAGTATATGGACGAAGATGAGGGTCGAGAGCCAAGGAACAAATATGAAAATCTGAGGGTACTGTCATCAGCAATGGAGTGGATTGGATAAGAAGTGACAGACAGGAGATCATTTATAAAGTGTCGGAGACAAAGCGGAGTAATGGGGAACACCAGCATTAAGACTTGTATTGACAGTTCGAAACGTAACAGTGTTATAAAAATGGTGAAACATATTGCCGGTTTCTCTGATGTAATAACCAGGTGTATATACGTAGGTATACAGAATCAAAACGTTTGTACTTAATACCTGTGAGAGCAGATTCTGATTCAGCAAAGAATAGAGGGCTCATTTTTATTTCCTTTGAAATATTGCCAAAGAAAACACACATCTTCTATTTCCAAATGATTGTTCCACACTTGTTAAGCTCTTTGCCAATTAATGTCTTGTTTTGGTCTTAACCCTGATAAAATCAAGAAACTTCCCTTATAACCTCTGTATCCTACAGCATTCCGAAGTTGTTCCACAGAATACAGAGCACTTTTTCTGGTGCAACCACATTAATAAATGTCGCTATCATGTTCAATTTTTAAGGCTTTTCGTTAAGTTAATACCCATTACGACAGCCCGCAACCGAGATATCTCCCACCACTCCCTAACTCGTCGATTACTTTCACGAGGAGAGGGACGAGATGGAGATGCGGCTTTATAAGTCTGAAACACAAACATTACCCCGTGACCTAGTTTTTTATCGGTTAACTTTCGATTCACGCTTCGTCCTGGATTTCAACCGCTTAAATCAAACGAATGTTCATACGTACAATAGGGGGGCACACACGGCCGAACGAGGAGATGAGAAAACGTGCCAAGAATTCAGGCCATATCAAGTGGCATAAGCATAAATAGGAATAGGAACCCCACGTCTGGAAGAGAATGTCTTACGACTGGGTTGCAATTATTGCTTTCGAATGCGTGGTAAATGAAAATGATTGTCGGCGTTCGATGTTATGGATGGGAGGGAGGGGAATATGAAATAATGTGTAATGAGCTGATTTGATGATATAAAGGATATTGTGTTTATTGAGGTTATTATACGACGGGAGGGGAACGCCGTAAAAGATGTATGAGTTGGAATGGAATAATTTTTCAACAGAAAATGAATTTGTCACACTTCACGTAATGTTGGAAACGAAGGGGGCCCCGAAAAGACAACGAACATCAAATGCAACCGAAGAAAGAGTTGAAGGATATACCTTAAGAGGACTAGGTATTGAAAATACGTCTTCTACACTAAGACTCCTTCGAAGGAGATTAAATAAAATATAGCAAGTTTTTTTTTGTATATGAATTTTGGATATATAAGGTTGTAAAATATCCCCCTTCCACCTTGTTGTCTTTTGAAATTTCCGGCTATATACAAAACGCAACAGAGCTCGTATCTTGGAATTCTTTACATCATTTGAAAGGTCTTGACATAACCTACAAAACAACACTATGCATGATTAGTTGGATATTGCGTTCAACAGTTATAGACGTGTAAACATGGAATTCACTAACGCCGAAATCCGCCCTATTTTAATGTTTTCCTTCGTTAAAGGCATATTCGTTAGAGAAACATTCCGTGAGATTAATGGTGTTTTAGGGGATGGTACTCTATCACTCCGAACCGCGGAGGAATGGTTCCGACGATTCAGAGCCGGTGATAACGACAACATGGAAAAGCCAGCCTGCGGAAGACCTGTGACGACGAATACCGATCGAATCATGGAAATCATTGTGTTAGACCGGCAGTTAGTCACCAAACCATTTTGAACCATCTGAAGAAGGCTGAATACAGAAAAAAGCTTGATATTGGGGGGCCGCATGATTTGACGCAAAAACCTTCTGGACCGAATCTGCTGAAACGGAACGAACTCTACCCATATTTGAAGCAGATGGTGAGTGGCAATGAAAAATGGATTACATACGACAAAATCAGGTGAAAACGGTCGTGGTTGAAGGCCGGTGAATCGTCCCAAGCAGTGGCTAAGCCAGGATTGACGGCCAGGAAGGTTTTGCTGTATGTTTGGTGGGATTGGAAGGGAATCATCCATAATGAGCTGCTCCCATATGGCCAGACGAACATTTTCCACAATCTACTGCGAACATCTGGACCGCTTGAAGCAGGCGATCGACGAGAAACCTCCAGAATTGGGCAACAGGAAGGCTATAGTGTTCCACCAGGACAACGCCAGACCACACACTTCATTGATGACTCGTCAGAAGCTACAGGAGCTCGGATGGGAGTTTTTATCGCATCCACCATATAGGTCGGACATAGCACCAAGTGACTACCACCTGTTCCTGTCCATGGCGAGCGCCCTTGGTGGTGTGAGGTTGAACTCAAAAGAGACTTGTGAAAAGTGGCTGTCCGAGTTCTTCGCAAATTAGAAGGGGGGCTTCTACGAGGTGGGTATTATGAAGTTACCGTCTAAATAGAAACAGATTGTCGAACAAAAGGGCGCATATTTGAACTAAATCCGACAGCATTGCATTGAAGCATTGAATGAAGAGCAAAAGAGCGGAAGGGAGATATTTGACAATCTTATTTTTGCTCAGAGTAATCAATCTGAAGCTTTATCGATCCACGAAGAATGAGTATCGATGCCTCAGCTGCCGAAACAGATAATTACAGTCCTTTCTTCGAATCCTTGATAGGGTGTTAATACAGTTAAGAATTCGTAGCTCGGTTTGCATCATCACACTTTGCACACAATCACGGGAAATAAACGAGTCTGTGTCCGTGGCGTGTGTGTGTGGGGTGGTTGTGTATGCGGTAACAAATGATAAGTATTTGAGTTCAGGAAGGAAGTTCCTACATAATTTATTTTCGAGATTATTTCATATTGCATTCTCAAGGTTTTCTATGAATCCCTGCTCCAGTTTGTGAAGTGGCATTGTTAAGGGAAGGAACAGAGAACAAAATTGCAAATTTGCACTTAAAGACCATAGTTTGTCGCTTTGTTCTGTTCTTGTTGATTCCACTACTTCTGCCACTTCATAACATCCAAAGATACATTAAAGTTATAGGACATCGACGAAATGAGGTAATCCCAGTTATACAGCACTGGAACAGAAGTCCAGCGACATCTTTTTATTAAGCACAACATTCAAGATATTGCTCCAGACTTCAACCAAGGAACATAATTTTTGAATAGTCAGAGTCTACTGAAAGTGTATAGTGCGCATTGGTTTCCCGCCATGACTTCAGTCCAATTACCACCCAAGTCACCACTCAATTCTGTTCACTTACATTACGACATTCATGCCAACCCGGCGGCCGGGACTTAATTGATAACCACCGATGCCGTTAAACGGCGCCGACATTTCAGTCGCTGCCGGCAGTCATAAATTCTGGAAGTATTCCTTCCTAGATAATATCTAGATTTTCATCATTGGCAGTCAAGATTCCCACCTCAAACGTCCCCCGTACGAAAATGGGGGCTACACACCACCCACCGGACAGAGACGTTTTTCACTCGGCCTGCCTCGCAGTTATGTGACAGCGAATGGAGCGAATTTAGAAGTCATTGACCGCGTGAAGTAGCAGGCTTGGTGAAATATTGACATTGAAATACTGATCTAAAATTTTTCTATTCCACGTGCCCATCACGTAGTGATGGAATGATCCACGGAAATGCCTTCTACAGAGAATTTTTCAAATCAGGAAAAGATAGTGAATACGTGCGTTAATAAGTAAATGTTCGTGAGAAACAATATCTCTGCTGATGAGTGGAGCATGTCTGAAGGGACATACAATGCAAGATATTGAGGAAGGAATCTGAGGACATAGCGACAAAAAGGGGCTTTGTGCGAGAATTGAAACAGTAGCGGTTTATACTCTGCAATAAGGGAGAGACTTGAAGGAAGGCTTCATTCAAAAAAGTAATATGATAAATTCGACTGAAATGAAGCCGATCTCATTGCGGAAGCAGAAGGAATTTGAAATCAGAATGTACGTTTGTATAGCGTTTTTCGCAGTTTGCAAGAAATTTTAAGATATGTGTCTAGGAGTTTACTGCGAAGACTATGGTAGCCAACGAAAGACAATAAGAGGGGAAACTGCTTGCTTTTTGTTGGAGTAATATGAATGAGGGAGAGAACTTGAAGCAAACAAATTGTTTGAGAAAGGAGGGTGGTTGGTCGTCGTGAAACACATGAAAGTCAGAAATACAAATCGAAGGTCACCACCTCTTTAATAATGTTAAGGCCTCATATTACAGCCTGTATAGAGATGAGCACAGTGCTCAGTCTTATTTCAGCATTCTTATCAAAGTTGTGCATAATAACAATGGAGGAGGAGGACACTGTGAATAATGTACCAAGAGGTTATATATCTCAAAAGATTTTAAACAAGTGAAGCGGCTGTCATGTGACTTTTTCAACATCGCTCTTGAGAATGTAGTTTGACACTCATATGTCAACATCACTTGCTTATATTGGCATGATGGGGCGAACACAGTGAGTTCTCAATATCCCAAAGCAGTAGTAATCAACTTGTGTCATGAAAAGTTCCCATTCGACCCTTCTTCTCCTTCATCAGATGATGATAATTGTGCTGACCGTGTCTCACCTTTTAGCCTTTGCGTTTTGCAAACGATGATTGGTTGAAGTTATGTCTGATGCGATGCCAGTTACGAAGTGGGGTGAGCTTGAAGTGTCGGAGTGTGACACAATATGGTATATGCCAACCCTAAAAGATTAGCATCAAGAAGTCGACGTTTAATTCTTGGAGAGTTGATCTATGTACTGAAACAACTGACTTGACTTATCCATATATGTGTGTAATAAGAGAGAAAGAACATTCGTAGTCATAAGAAATTCCTAAGCTCCACCAGCTTCACGTGAGAAAGATTTGTTAGGAGTACTGTACTTAAATGGGTTTTAATGTAAAAGCAATGAGATGGAACAGGGCTGGAGACCTCTCTGCTTGATTGTTATTGGGGGAATAATTTCGGTCCATTTTTAAATGATGGTACCATATGCAAGTTGTGGCTGATCTTAGAACGATTACCAACTTCCCTCCAAAGGCGTGACATTTGTAAGAAATAATAAGTTTCCATCAGTGTTTTTTTTTTAGACAACAAAATTGTTTGTTACCTCTTTGAAAATGTAGAGATTTGTCAGCATTTGCTGAAATATTGAATTTCTTTTTTAATTGGAAAAAAGTGCAGCTCAAACCAATCCAATTTTTGTAAAATAGTACGGTAGATCTGCTCCGACCGGTATATTATGAAGAAAGCCATTTCGACGCTTTTACCGTTGAAGACAAAGGGCGTCTTCGCCAGCTCAAACAGAAAATGAGAAATTGGAGGCTTTACAGTATCAAGATCTATGTAAAACGCAAAACAAACTTACCAAATCGTTCTAAGTAACTTCTTAAATAATTTCAATTCGGGTGTATTAATTTGGATTTATTGAAAATGAGGGAAATTGGATGGCATAGTAGTTAAAACCGAGAAATTTTTCGCAGCAATGTTTAACCTCGGAGATGCTTCTTAAGAGACCTTAAAGGTTGCGATTTTTGCACCGGACCGTGACTGGAGATGAAAATTGGACATACTACATACTACTACTCCAGCAAGAAAAAATACTACGCGAATCTTGGTGAATCCGTTCCAACATCGTCTACATTAAGGCGAAAAATCCTCCACGGTTTTAAGGTCTGCATATGGTGGGAGCAGACAGGTGTGGTGTACTATGAGCTAAACCAAACGAAACAATTGCTAAGAAACGTTATCGACTAAAACAAATGAATTTGAGCCAGACTAAAGAAATGGGAAAGGTAGGAAAGGGTTAGTTACCAGGTGTAGTTGTGCCAATTTGTTCGAGTTAACTGATAATCTTCTGGTTGTCCGGTGATTTTCGTTGAGGTCGTTGAATTAACTAGTTAAAGTATTAAGTTTCAACTGAACATGCTACCAATTCAAGCCAGTGATAATAACTGAGTGGCACTACAGCCCACAAGGGACCGTGGTCTAGATTCTACAACTACTTGTGTTGGGCGTACTGCTGTTCTCTAGCGAGTAGAAGGGACCTATAGTTTTTTGCTGACTCCAAACGGCGAGATTTGAGATGGTTTTCATAGACAATTAGTACACTTTGAGTGTTGTCAGCAAATCGAAAGAGGTGATGCCGTGAAAAACTCGAGGTATTCCGTCCGGATATTGAACCTGAACCTTCGGTCGACGCACTTACTAACTACGCCACGGCAACCAAAATTCAAAATACTCTAACTTAATGGACATACCGCTCCAAGTGGCTTATCGCAATTACTAGGTACTCGCTATTCTTCGTTTAATGCGTTCGCTATCGTTGTAAAAGGGTTGGCAGAGAATTAAATAATACTTCTCTCTTTAACGGTTGTGTTGTCTTCTTAAGGCAATAATTGAGACAATGTAAAAAAAATTGAGACAAAACACCACCTAAAGGACAACACGGTGATACACTATGGAAAACTATGATGCAGTAGATAGTAATAAAGGAAAATTTGCACGATTTACAGATTCAGAAAGAAAAAATTTCATGGGTGAGCAATTTTTTTCTTGACTTCTCACACCCGCGTCAAGTTCAATTGAAGCATTCTTTATAATAGGTGGCTGTACCACGGGGGGATATTCCATTTAACTTGCATTGTCAGTCCGATATATCTTTGGATGTCATTTATAGATACTGGCGCCCAACAGACGCCCATGTATAAGACAAATTCTTAAACACAATCTTGAGGCTAAGTTGCTATTATTATTATTAAGATGATCTTTTTAAAAATACGACAACGTGGTTGCCGATAAGTACTCAAGACTGTCTGACGTCCAATGAATGATTCAACAGGATAGAAAGATTGTTAACTTGAGCATTGCCACCAGTTCCTAACACTCTCTGTCATAAAGGTAAAAATAACTAATAAAAGCTTCTGATAATATAAGATGTTCAATCACTTCCAGTAACTTTATCTTAAACTCTAATAAACTGGTAAATATTCGATTTAAAAAAGGACGCAAACTTAAACACCTCTTCAGAGTGTCTTTCCTTAAAATTTGTTTCATTATACAGCGAAACAAACACTAACTGACATCACATTTTATATCACTCTATACCACTTGTCACGATGAGCTGACAAATCAAAAAGTGTTCACTAATAAAGCGCGTTTTGGCAGACGCACGAGATTCCGTAATAAAACATAATTAATTAGACCCGTCCATCAGAAGCACACCCTTGGAGTTGTCATTTTCCTACAAGCGCTTAATAACGGCTTTGCGTTATGTCTTAATTCTCGTTCCATGTCAACCTTAATCGGCACGCGACTTAATGAAACTATGAGATGAGTTTCGAATATTCCAAGTCATCAATGACATGCCTCGACTTCGGCTGGCATAGCATTGCTTTGCTGGCAAAGTGGGTCATTGTCTGACAATCCTTTTTGTCGGCACGTGAATTTCCGAAATCGAGGGCGTTGCAGGAAGCGAGCAACCAATGACGAATTGGTTTCAATTACTCGATGGCATGCTACACGATATGTGTGGTTAACTAAATTGAAAGCGAAACAAATAGGTGGTCGAAGTAAGGGAAGGTTGGGGTGGAAGTGGAGCAGAATTTCCAGTTCTGTAGGAAAGAAGTTCGGTTGGTTGAAGAAGAGGATTTTTGACTTCTTCAGATATGTCTTGTTCTTTTTCTTCTTATTGCAGGGCTACAGTCCGCGGTGGACCTGGTCCTCAAGCAACATGCCTCTTCAGTCTCGGTGAGTTCGATATCCGTTTTGACGGAGCAGCGGGAGTTCTCCATTGTCATCCTACACAATATGACGAGTTTGGTAGCGATGCCAAAACTAGACATTGCACTGTAAAGCTCGTCTCTATGCACGCTGTCATACACGGCCTTGAAATTGACGAATAGATGGTGAGTGTCGATTTGTTCTTCTTGGGGCTTCTCCAGGAATTGCCGCAGTGTGAAGATCTGGTCGATGGTGGACTTCCCTGGACTGAAACCACACTGATAAAAACCTATCATATTGTTGACGAACGGATTCACGCGCTTACAAAGTACGATAGAGGGGACCCTGTAGGCGATTTTAAGAAGGCTGTTCACTCGAAAATTTGCGCACTCAAAGGGGTCTCCTCTCTTCTTGACCGGGCAAACAACGCTGATACTTCACTTCGGACATGCTTTCCTCCGGTCATATCTTACAGATGAGTTAGTGGATTTGCCCAACCAGGTCATCTCCAGCTGCTTTAAATAGCTCTGAGGGCAGTCCCTCCGCTTCAGCAGCTTTGTTCAACTTCAGTCTCGATATTTCTATCTTGACGGGGGACGGAATTCTTGCTTATGATCGTCCAAATTGAGAGAAACATTCTGCCTAACAGCGAAATTTGTGCCGTCGTCGCCATTTTTAAAAGTCTACAAATGTGTCTAGAAAAAGGAATAAATGGGAGTTAAGCGCGATGGTTTAAAAAGTGCAGGTCTTCCTGTTAATGTTAACATTTCCAGTCAGTAAGAGATAGGCTTAGGCCCGATGAAATTTAACGTATAATTTCACGTCTTCATTTCACTCTTATTTCAGCTTACAGAACAGTTTCCTGGCTATTCACAAGGATGAAACATTTTTGCACAAGATTGGAGGGAATGTCCGTTCCTCATCCACATTTTGACACTTCCACTCACCAACTCAAACCTACACTTTGCCTCGAACAGTCGTTCATTTTTGGAACCCCCTTCTCACACCAGAAGCACTTTCCATGCCACTTCCCAGACCAACTCCTCTTATGGATGTCAAACAATCGTGCACCACACAACGAACCACATTCCCTTCAAAATCCAGAGCACACCATTGAAAGCCCATCCGGTATGGCCGACTATTGAATTTTATTTCACATTCCCTATCTCAGCAGGAATCGCTCGCCAGTGAATTTCGGTCGTTCCGTCACCCGTTCGCAGTTCAACTTTTCGCCATAAACAGTCAGAGGACATCGTCGTTTCGGGGCACGCACACAATTGATTTGTCTCAGCGCCACGCCTCCCGCACGCCTCTGCAGCCATCCGTACATCTGACTCTCCAAAACAGGAAACTCCGGATTTGTCCTCGCCTCTATCCGTCGCCTCTCTGCCAGCTCCCAATGACGACGTCTTTCGGCAATTCGCTTGATGTTCGCTTCATTGAATTTCGAATAAAATTTCCCCTCGATGGGTACTGCTGCAAAGGACAATAGTTACACGCAACGGATTCCAGGACACACGCCCTCCTGCCAACTCACCTCTCTCGGTCGCAATGAATTCGTCGACAACGTAAATCCTTTTATTCTGATTGACGGTGAGTTCCTTCTCGAAGAGATAGGGAAGTTCCTTTCTGACCTTTGGCGTTTCCTTCTCCCTGCCACTGTCGTCATCGCTGTCGTTCTTTGGGCTTTGATTTGACATGGTTGTCCTTTGGAGCAGCAAGTGGAGCCTAACGTGCTTCTGCTGGAGCACCCAGTGGAAGACTGCCGTGTCGGAGACAGAGGACAGTTTTCCATTTCACAGACTCGACCCATTTTGTCTTCAACTTGCGACACGAGGTGGTGTCGTGCTGTAAAACTTTTATACTGCCACCGCTTGAGCTGATTCATTCATAAACTACGAGCAGCAAGAACTTCGGCTGTGGGTTACTGGGATTGACGGTGGGGCAGGTAATGTTTGAGCGATGAGTCCGCTTGCTGACGGCACGCAATGCCGTGTTTGTAAAACTGTCGGGTTTCTGACTTGTGTCTGTGTGCGCTGCTGCTGAAACCAAATTAATGACTTTTTCATCACTAGAGTCAACAGCGCTTGACTGCTTGTGGCAGAACGACTTACTTGGGAATGCGAAGGAGTGGCACTCCGAGAGAAAATTTCAAATTGCCAAAGAAATGAAAAAAGTCAGTCCTTTGTCATCTACGTAACCACTGCCATTGTCAGTGCTTGGGCAGAACAAAATTCTTGTTCTGCCAATAAACTTTTGTGATAAAAATATTTTTCAATGTGTGGTCTTGTTGGATACTTGCCAGATATTTTCTCAGTTCACATGTTGCAGGGAATCGTTAACCACTCTGGTTGGCATAGCAAGCTTGTTAGGTATCCGGATGAGAATGGAATAAAAGACAAATTTTTACAATGAGAGCAACGGATTGAGGGTATGTTTAGTGGGCCAGATTGCTCAACAAGTAGAGCAGTGACCTGCATTTGGAGCAGAAATTTGCGGACAATTCCAGAAGAGGGTGTTATTAAACCTTAAAAAATATAGAAAAACCCACAATTATGGCTTCAGTTTGCACTTTGCAAATTCAGAAACGTCAACTCTAAGCAGTGCGAAAGTTGCGTAAAACGGCATTACCCTCATACTCTCCTTTTTCTTCCTCTGTTCACAGCACTACAATCCAGAATGGAACTGGGCCTCAACCAACATGCCTCTCCAGCTAGTACGATATCTCTTCAGCTGCCTCTCCAGCTTGCTCAGGTTGTGCAATCCAAGTTGGTTAAGGTCCTTCTCTACTTGTGTGGGCCATCCTCTGTTACGTTGTCCCAATGGCTCCGATTCGAAGATTTTTCGAGCCAGAGCGGTGGTGTCCATACACTCTACATGACCTAGCCTTCTTAAGCATTGAATCCGAAGACGCTTAGCCGGGCGTGTGCCGCGCACACCCTATAGAATTCATCGTTGAATTTTCTCCTCCAGACTCCATAAACAAAAACAGGACCAAAATAAGGGTTTCCTCATTCGCATTTAGTAGCGTCCAAATTTCTGGGCCGTAAAAAAGGACTGTACAAGCACTTGTACAAGCCAGATTAGTTTTTCCAGAGAGGGCTCTATTACTCAATTGCCTTTTGAGCCCAAAGAAGCAGCGTTTGTCAAGAATGATTTTGCTTTTGATTTCTGTACTGACGTTGTTGTCTCTATTTACCCCGGAGCCTGGGTAAATGAAGATCTTGACCACCTGCAGCCTAGTACGATCTGCCCAAGGTGTCGGTATTGTGTGTCCTTCCTTGATGACAGCATATACTTCGTTGTGCCCTCATTTATCGCCAAGCCTATTTTAGCAGCTTCCGCTTCAATGCCAACAAATGCCTTATCGGCTAGCTCTCTTCGCCCAATTACGTCAATGTCGTTGGTCTAAGCTAGCAGTTAAACGGAGCTTGGAAGATCGTGCCTCTGGTGTTGACTTGTGAGTTACTCAAGGTCTTTTCTAGAATGATGTTGAAATCATCTTAATCACTCACCAACGTATACTATTTCGGAAATTTCGGCAACGTTTCCCATCAGTAAATTTAATGCAAAAAAATAGGGATTTTCAAGAATATCGTCGTTGGGTGATTACATAAAACAAAAGGCAGGAGACTCCATGCCCGCTCAGCAAAACGGGTTTCTACATGCTTTTACTTATCTTCTTCCAAGTTGTGTAAGCACCATTCCATGTTGAAGAGCTCAAATTTAAAGAACGAAAATAGTGCCAATTAATCATCCCTGCTTCACAATCATTCTGCGCCGATGAAAAGGAAACATTTTTAAAGACGGGGAATGCTCTTGGTTGATTTATTTTATTTAGGACAGGTACATACATATGTCTTTTGCCAAACAGTTCACTCTCCCGTAGTACATAGCAACAATGTTGTCAGGCGGTCGCAAATACTAGCGCAGATAAATTTACGAATTAAATTCATTTCCATAACCCCAACGCACACTCACTAACTGACAAATTTTAAAATTTAAATCTTGCCAAAGTTCTGTGAATCGAATGCTGATCGCATTGTCAACCTTTCTACAACCCACATCTCTTGTGAGTCAACTTGAATTTCCAAGAGCTTACACATTTTTGAACTGGTTTAATTAAAAATATGTCATTACACAGACACAGTCAATTATGCGGATAAGGGTTTCATTTTCGTTACACCTCTTTTTTTGAAATTCCAAGTGGCGGAGAGGGAAAGACAGGAAGCAGGTAAGTCTGTTCGAACAAATAATGCGGGAAGGAGTGAGAACCATAACGAAGGACACTTTTAAGAATTTAATTTTAGTCAAGCATGTCAATTGTGAAGAAAAACTAATCGTCTGGTATTGAATTATTTAAAATTATTTCTGGATGGCTAAGCCATAGACTAATCGAGAGACTTGACTAGAGAGACTCTTTTCCAACATTTGTGGTCATATATCGGCAATAACGCCGGTAACAGTGTTTGATTTTGCGACGACTGGAAGTTTAAAATAAACTTCCAGAAGTTTAAAATAAACTTCCAGAAGTGTGAAACCATCCTTTTCCGGACTCCGTTGTACAGAGCCTCTAGCGCTTCGAAGAAAAACTGCCGTAAGTTCGGCATTTTGGACCAACAGGGCCGGCCATCTATCTTGGCATTATGTTGGACCAGTTTCTGTATGGTAATATCCATTTAGCTACAGCTGTGATGAAAGCCACTTGCCTTCGCTATGGCAAGTAGGCTGTTTTACAGCAGCCAACTCGACTCCAATGTTAAGGTGGACTGCTACACGGTCGTAGTCAGACCGTTCGTGGTGTATGGCAGTGTGGTTCAACGTGAGTCCTTTCAAGATGAAAAAGATAAGGATGTTCGAGAGGCAATGCCTTCGTGCTTGTCTCAAAAAATACAGAACACCCGAATCTGGATTCAATACATTCTATCGCAATGAGGTTTTATATAACGAAGCCAAAGTGAATAGAGTGGATAATTTTATTATTAGGCTGATTCGAAGGCATGTTGCACGAGCAATGACATCGCAAAACGAGCTCATATTCGGGGCTTACTACCCAAACGACGCATATCACGAGAACTCACACCAAAGTGGATTCATTCCACCGGAAGCATTTGTATATCTTGATGGGATGGGTACCACTTACCTATCACGTGGTAAGGAGGACATTGGACAAGCGGCTGCTCTACGAGAACTTTGTTAGGACAGTAAGTCCGGGTAACAGTTCAGTACATCCATCCCTGTTCGCGATATAGCGGAAAGTAATATGGTTCGAGAGTTTTATTGGTGGCTACAACCTCATCAAACTCCAGTCGTCGTCAGCTTTTCAGGCTAATGTTGTTATTCCCTACCCGCCTTATGAGCTGTGAGACATGTTGCACCGTCTCTGAATTGTTGAATTCAGAGCTCCTGCAGTAATCATGGCTCTATAGCGGTAAACGTTGACTGTACCTTTCTAACCAGGATCATTCTTAAAGTACCACCGACATTTAGTGCGCACCAAACAGACAGTTTTTGTGGATTTAACGATGTCTCCACATACACTTGTGGTTGTCATCAGTTCGAATATGACAGTTTGAATTTCTGACATACGCAGTCAACCTTCATCGTTAACTTTTGACTTGATTGTGAAAATTGAGAGCAATGATAGTGGAAGTTAGTGTTGGAAGTGTTGTTCAGGCTTCAGTCTATTCATTCACTTGACAGCTCACAAAATATTCGTCTCGCAAATTAATGTTGCCAACAAAAAACCTGTTACAAACCAATAGGGCTACGCATTTAAAATCCTATATTCCTGTTGTCTTATTCGTTAACAAAGTGTTATGTCTACCAATGAAGGGTATCGGCCGTAGTTGTCAACAATAGCTCTCGGCCAAAGATGTCTGTCATGTTTGGCTTTCATGTTATGTGTCTGCCACAGTTGTCTGCCACAGTTGTGGTCCATAGTTGTCCGCCATACTTTGTGTGCAATAATTCTTGGCAATATAGGTCCTTTATCCCGGGGAAAATTAAATGGACACAGACAACGTTTGCAGTTTTCCAGGCATTTCTCTGATCTATGTGCGTTAGATATTTGCTAATAGAAACCAATTTAATTTTTATGTTAAACTATGTTTACATCAAGGAAAAATTTTCTTTAATCAATCTAGAACAACGACTTTTTTCTTCAATGGTCACCCTTTTAAAGTTCATCATCATTGACAGAATAGAAAACGAATTTAATCCAACGCCACCGTCCAAATGAAATTGCCGCCAAAAACAGTCAAGGACAATTCCTCTTCATTACATTTGTGCAAACTTGTCCATGTCCCTTGAAGAAGCCATCGAACGACTTCCTTAAGAGGTTCCAGGCACATTTCCATTCCACGCTGTACCTCAAGTAGCTTCTGCACAAAGTCACCTTGTTCAGCAGCTGCTGAAGCAAGTGCAAGCTCACAAGCCATCCACCGGTGAAAATACTCACTGTTCCACAGCTCGAATGCAAAACTTTAATGGCGCAATCCAATTAAAAAGTTTTGTGTTAGAAATTAAATTAGGGAGCGCTTCGTAAGCGTGGCACAAGGAGTGGAGGAAGGACGCAAGTGCTAAGGTGAACAGTGCACAATGTCATTACAATTTGCAGAAGTTTCGAAATTTGTTTAGTTTCAAAACTGATTATCCCCTTATCTGTGCGGAAAGGGAAACAATAAAATAGAGTTACCTAAGATCTGTCCTTTGCTTGAGGGGATAACAATGTTGAGTGAATTGGAACATGTGATCACCTTTGGAATGCAAAGTGGATTGAAGAAGTATTCACTTCTTTTCCTATCAGCCAACATTGAAAAATATGTGGTCGCCGTGGCGTAGTGGTAAGTGCGTCGACCGCCGCGCAGAAAGTCTGGGTTCGATTCCCGGACGGGGCACTTAGCATTTTTTCACGGCACCACCTCTTTCGAATTGCTGAAACACTCAGCACTTAATTGTAAGCTTCTTAAATCTCTCCGTTTGGAGTCGGCAAAAAACTGTAGGTTCCTTCTACTCTTGAGAGAACAGTTGCACGAACAACACGAGTATTGAAGAAGCTTGGCCCTGGTCCCTTGTGGGTTGTAGTTCTACTCAATTATTATTATTAAAAGCAATTTGAGTCAATCAAAAAATCTATCTATTGAAGGCTAGTTTTGGTCTAACACAATGAACCTTCATTCCATCATCTGCACCAAGAAATTACCTTCCCATGGAGTACAAGTTTATTTAGATTCATTATCGCCATCCAAAGAATTTTGATCTGAATGCCTTCCCCTGATGATAACAGAGGAGGCTAGAGTACCAAAACGACTTCACACAAAATTTCCTTCGCAAACAGAGATAATTGCAAAAAGTACAATATGAAACCAAAGTGAAGTTAATTTAAAGAGAATACTGTAAGGACTAGCAAAAGGTAGCGGAACGTCACGTCCCTCAAAGGCGACGACTGCCACAGCAAAGAGGCTTGTAATTAACTCTTTCACAATGACGTCATTGTCTCATAAACATTCTTCTTCGTCGCTAGAAACTGGGTCAAACAAAAGCTTTAAGATACGGAAATACATTCTTCTCCTTGAATGTAAGATTCATTTTACGTAAGAATTATGGGAAGGCGGTGGGTTGTTTCCTGTTTATGTTTTTTTTTTCTTTTTGTTTCCCCAAGGATAACTGCGGCTGTGTTAAGGAAATATTTCTGTAGCCCAGGCATGACTGGTTTTCTGCTGGGAGTTGCTTCTGCAACGTTGAAAAACTTGATGGGTTCTTATTTGATTTTACATTTTTTTATCTTCAAAATTGTGATTCACATCAAAATGAGATTTAGTGGTGAAAAGGAGGTTTTTCTAACTATTTCAAAAATATGGCCGTTCTACGTACCTCTGAGGTTTAGGTTTAACACATGGACAGGGCAATTTTGTGAACGATACTGGCAGTTCTCAAATGAAACCGGGACCAGGTAGCTTGTGTTGTGGAGAGCAAACCAGGTTCATTATTTTGTATCCTTCACAATGGGAATGAATTTTTGTATTTGTGCAAAAAATCTGACCAACGCCTATTTTTATCTTGGAGCATCAGGTATTTCCTAGGTGTTGTGAAAATTGCACCATGTTCAATTTTGCCAGATTCCCCCGCATATCCGGAAGTCAGTCAGAGTCAACACCCAAATAAAATAAATTAGCACCCCGCCACACTATCGAGAATCTGACTCCTTACACAGACACCTCCCGCTACCCATCGGAGGAGAATTTGAATGCTGTTTCCTAACACTGGAAGTGTTTGCCAGTAATCCTCATTTTTCATGTTTCGACCTTACACCGTACGCGTTGTTAAACATCTCTCTTGCCCCGTTCACAGCTTTGGTGTAGACAGTCGTCACACAGCAAGTGCAGCCAAGTCTGAAGGACACTGCCTGCGTCTGAATGAATGGTGCATGGATTGTGTGTGACGATTTTTGGCGGCCTTTCTGTACAGCACATGCGCACGATGCAACGGATGCAATCACCTCAACTTCAGCATTTCAGTTGGCCTTCAGCTGATGACTGTGGCACTGTGGTGAACTCTTGTGCTCTCCTTACAAGTGACGCCTACACAGAGGAGGACTTTTGAGTCAAGATGAGTGCCTAGACACCACAATGCCAAGAAATTTAGAGACGTTAGAAATAAATATCTTCTATGTAAAATTTCCGAAATGGCTTGGACACGAACATGTGACGCATATTAAATTCTTGAGGATCTTGTAACTCAAGGTGAATGGTCTTGGGGAAACTTGTCCCTTCGAGGTAAATTCTGTGACAAGGCCAGGAGGATGTCTCAGACGTAAGGCTCAGGTGAGATTAATGGAAAAATGTTGTACAAGCGATTTAACTAATTACTAATCGAATCTTGGTAAGATGAGGTGGAGACATGACGGTGGCGGACTTTGGATTACATTACGATTGTTTCTACATTCCTTCAGATTTCATGACGTGGACTAATGGCGACGTCGCCTAGCTGTCAATTGGGCATGTGGTATCTTGGGTTGGAAAGGTTAGTCATCACATTGGCTGTAGAGGTGGTGCCCACGTTGCGAGAAACTGATTGCATGTGGAAAGTGTTCACAAATGTGGTTTTACTGATTTATTTCTAATGTATTAAACAAAGGAGAAATGCCGCATTTTTATATGGATCGAGCGTCCAACGCACTGATAAGCAAATCGGGCGAGACCAAAGTGAGTTTTTCGAGACTGCACTGAAACTACATAGAACTTGGTTACAAGATGAAAAGATGAAGAAGATACAAATCAATTCGCGAATATCACGCATATCAATCGCTTAGAAAGATCAACGTTGTTTGAAATGATTTTTAAATTATAGAGGAGACATTTCGCATGATGAACGCTGGCCACAGACAAAGTTCATCCGTGCAGTTCGGCTCGAGGACATCCGAGCCGTTTGAAACCTGCATCGGATTTCGGCAAGGAGATGCGTTGTCGTGTGACTTCTTCAATTTGGTACTGGAGAAGATAGTGCTGCGGGCCAAGGTCAACACGGAAGACACTATCTTTTACAAAACAGTCCAGCTGACGGGATATGCGGACGACATCGATATCGTAGCGCATTCCCAACGTGCCGTAGCGGAGGCTTTTGCGGGGAAAACAAAGTATATGCTGTCGACTAAGAAACGTTCCGTCACACACCACCTAGAACAAAATGTAAGAATCGACAACTATACTTTCGAGGTAGTAAAGGAGTTTGTCTACCTCGGGGCAAACGTTAACTCCACAAATGACATAACAGTGGAGATCCGACGTAGAACCACCCTTGACAACCGATGCTACTTCGGTTTGTCGAAACAAGTGGCGTCGAAACTCCTGACCAAAGTTTATGGAGTTGAAAGCTGGACGATAAGCAAATCTGCAGAGCTGATTCTTGGTGCCTTCGAAAGAAGAATTCTACGTCGGATATATGGTCCCGTCTGCGAGGAAGGTGAATGGAGGAGAAAACATAACCGCGAACTCTACGAGCTGTACCGGGATGTGGATGTAGTCCGGAAGGCAAAAATCCGGCGACTCCACTGGCTCGGCTACATCGAACGCATGGACAGCAACGCTCTTGCGAAAAGGGTCTTCGAATCTGAGCCTCCTGGTTTAAGGAGAAGAGGACGAGCGAACCTCTGGTATAGAGACCAAGTCATCGCGGACGTAAGACAGCTTGGCCCTGATTACTGGAAGCAGCGTACCTAGGACCATCAGCGATGGAAGGCACCAATTGGTCAGGCTCTAACCCTTCATGGGTCGCCGGCCTGATAAGTAAGTAAGTAAGTATAAAATTCGAATGCATTTGTTGACCGGCCACATGCAACAGAGCTCAACAATGCCTTCGAGCAAGACTATCCGTTAAAGTCTGTGTCAAAAAGTTTTGGAAAATGTCATTTCTGCAGGTATTAAGGACCTGCAGATGAATCGAAGACAAGGCGACGCCCGGTGTTGTGACTTTTTCATTCTTCAGAAAATCGTGCGTAACTTAGAAGCCAACACCAAAGGCACGATCTTTCAATAGTCCGTCCCACTGCTAGCTGATATTGACGTCTTTTGTCGATTACAGCGAGCCATCATTAAGGCGTTTGCTGGCATTGAAGCGGAAGCGGCTTAAATGTGTTCGGCGATAAATGAGGGCAAGCCGAAGTATATGCTGTCATCGAGGAAGGAGAGTCAACAACGATGTCTTGGGCAGAGCGTTCTACTAGGCAGCAAAAACTTCGAGGTTCTCAAAGGCTTCGTCTACCCCGGCTACGGGGTAAATAGGGACAACAACAACAGTAGCGAAATCAAACGCAGAATCACTCTTGCCGATCGCTGTTTCCTTGGGCTCAAGGGGGAACTGTGTAATATCCCTCTCGAAGGACTAAACTGGCCTTGTGCAAGAGCTTGGTTATTCCCGTCCTCCTATACGGCGACGGAGCTTGGACGTCTTTTCGAGCAAAAAGTTCTGCATGCGACTGTTGGATCTGTTTGTGTTTATGGTACCTGGAGGAGGTGATTCAACTACGAATTTCTTAGGCTATACGGCAGCATGCGACTGATCAAGCATCTTCGTATTTAACGCTTGAGAGCCTTGTAGAGCGTATGGCTCCGGCCTACAGACTTCGAATCCGAGCCGGGTACATGCAACCATTATAGCAGCTGTAGCTGAGAGTTTACGCGAACGCATTACCGCAACCGGTTCGCCGTGTTCAGCATAGTGTATCTCGTCGACTAAATGATCTACACGAGGATATCGGCTTTATATCGTTCATAATTCAACTTGTGCAAGACTTAAATCCAAATGACATAAATTTTGGTCATAGTTGTTCATACTGAACTTCAACTGTTCATATTGTTCCCATATAACTGTGGGAAAACTTAATTGTTCAGTCAAAAACCCATTTCCATTCACGTCCAAATTAACCTTACTCGTAAAATTTAAAATTAAGCTTTGGTGAGAGAGCAATATGAAAATGACGTGACTCCCCTGGCACTGTAAAGTAATGTCACACTAACACGTGGCGATTTGGGTCAAAGCTAAAAGCGACACGTACAACACAGTCGTTTGGCCATAATGTCGTGATTCCATTAAACGCCACTCAAAGAGCCCTTGGGTTCGTTTATATTTCAAAAGTTGTGTAGGGTCACGAGCAAATTTATGAAGGTTCTATCTAAATGGTGCACCTTCGGGTATCACACAATTTGGGGTGGTAATTTGTTGAAGCAGATAATGTTATGAAGCCTAAGGGCCTGCAATTGACGCACAAATTTCTGATTAGGGTCGGAGGTGGACTTTTTTTTCGATGCCTCTTCAACTGTGTTTGCGGCGAATATAATTTTTGGAATGAAATTTGACGAAGTTTCGTCGTAAATTTTTGAATTATGATGTACGGTGGATATAAGTTAGGTTTTGGTAAATGCTGTCTGGTAAAAAAATGATTCACAGACCATTGTCATTTAGTTAGAAATGATATTCTTCACTGGCTGTTTGACATGCGAATATTATCATAAAGTTGTTCATCATTTTGGGGGAACGTTGTCTATTCGCTTATCTATTTTCTGTTATTTTTAGAACACTCTTCTTGTCTTTCGAAACTATATAGCTCTACGTTTCCGAAACTTATTCTCATCAGGATGCAGATGCAAGATGCTTTGCCTGATTTTCTCGCAATTGCTATCGAAAATTTTCTTGATTTTAAACCAGGCACAGAGGGTTTCAAGTTTCAAGCGATGTTCAAAGTCTCATTTATTTTCAAATCATTTCCTTTTTAATATTTTATAGCACATGCTCGAAATTAGTTTTCGTATATATACTGCCTGCAATTGCACAGCTAATGACCTCATTTAATTAGGCACAGTCTTTTCGCTTTTAATTCAAAACATTATTCTCGGATAAAGGCGAACAGTGGAAAAGAAGAACAAAACCGGAATACATAATTTCTGGCAGAGCATGAATGGAGTTCGTAGAGTCACTTTCATTTGGGGGATAATGAGAAATATCCATCAAAAGACATATTCTGATAATTTCATAGAATTAAAGAAATGTTAGGAATCGCTACCGATCCTCGTATTTATGAAGATGTTTGTGGGAGTTGATGAAGAAGATACTTAGTCTTTAAATTTTGGACAGCTCGAAAAATAACTGACGTTTAGTCGGTGACGTCTTAAGTAGTATAAATCAAGTATTACGTCGCAGAGGACACAAGGTCACTGAAAGTATTTGCCCTGAATATCTTGATAGACGGAATTATATGCCTTCTTTTAAAATAATAAACTTTAAGATGAGCTTTAGGCCTTAGTCATATTGCTTTGTTTCTGTGCAAAGTTTTGCAAGAGGAATAATAATAATAATTAATGTTTCTGATTCCGAAATTCCTAGAAATTTGCAATTAATTTCATTTCATTAGCAAGTGAACTAAGAAATGATTGATTTTGTAATTTATTTTGTTTGCAACAGGCTACTCAGTAAAGCTTCTGAATTCAAATTTGTATCCAGGAAATTTAAAATTAAGCCCTAGAGCTACATTTTCTTTTGACAAAATATTAACTTTAGAGCAAGCGACGCAAGAAAAATGTCACCCTTTTTGATCTGGCAATCGCATATACGGCTTACGTCCGCCAAAAACTTAAGTATAACGCTCCTAACTGGTCTAGAGTTCCTAACACCTCCTGCACCTACTAGATAAAAATAGAGCGAGCGATAAAACGTATTGGCAATACTTATGCTGTGGATAAGGGCGTCGGCCGCCACGCAGAAGGTCTAGGTTCGATTCTTCGATGAAACACCTCGCATTTTATCATGGCACCACCTCTTTCGAGTTGCTAAAAACACTCAAAAGTTATCAAGTGTCTATGAAAAGCTTCTCGGAGTCGGATAAAACTGTAGGTTCCTTCTACTCGTGAGAGAACAGTAGCACGCACAACACGAGCAGTTGTTGTAGAACCTAGGCCCTGGTCCATTGCGGGTTGTAGAACGACTTAATTATTATTATTATTCCTCTCCTTCAAGCATTTACCCGCAGCACGCGCCTTGCTAGGTATGCCCATCCATCCACCCTTAAGCCCACCTTCGGGCGTGGAGTTAGGTTGCGAGACTCGTTCTTCAGCCGCGACACTCGAAAATGGAATGCTCTTCTCAGCCCAACTTTCCCCCTTAATTAAAATCCACAGGCATTTAAAACCAATGTGCACTGATACCTCATTTCCCTCTTCTCTACTATTCCTTTGGCCCGCGCTGTGACTTAATTGCGGTCACTTATAAAAAAAGTCAACTCCAAGTTCTTCACCGACTTTTTGGGTCTGGTGCGATCAATACACCCTTACATTCTATCTCGATAGCTTTAGAGCAAATCGTCGCGCGATACGTATTGTAGCTGAAGCACCTTTCCATGAAAAATGTTTACTTTACAACTTGAGGCACTCCTACCAAAAAAGTCTAAATTGCGATTAGACGATTAATCTCAATATAAGAGGACAATTTTTTTCTTTTAATTTCGTCATAAAAATTTCATGTGTCGCCATCTGAACCTCCTCTGATGGAGGGCATATTAATAGAGAATCTGGTTAAGATAGCTAAGTGGCCACCTCGTTTGGAATAATAGGGGAGAAAGTTCATGGGAATTTTGATTTTGTGTAATACCAACATTTATGGAGAATAAATTAAGCTTTAAGAAATGTTCACAAAGCGATGTTCTGTACCTTTCAAGGAGCCAGCTCACCGCCTTCTGGAGGTTGATAATTGCTCTTCTATTCAGAAGAGGAAAGAACCCATTCAGTTGCGGTTTTTGGAATTGCCGATGTGTAGTGGAGAGTAGTAACTTAAAGTTTGTGTCCAATCTTCTGTGATTAAGAGGCCGCCTGGCCTTCCCAAGTCACTCAAATGAATTGCAGAATTTTGAATATTGATCGATCTCCTTACACTTGCGTTTGCATATTCCTGTAATTGGAATAATATTTCTGTAAAAGCTTTAAAGGACACGCGTCCACGTTTGCAATTTTGCAAGACGACACTACACATGGATACCCTTTCACTGCTTCTTTCACCACTAGTCAAAATAGTTCACTGATCTCTGTCTGTGCTCTTTTTGTTTCAAAGGAATCAACTGAACGTTTCTCATCTACATTAATCAGGACACATGATATTTTAATTGAAAATTGATGAAAACCCAATGAGTAATAAGGAAGCAGTAATTGCTTTAACTCCAAGGCCACTGTTTTGTGTTCTATGTCAAGCTGCTTTTCTTCCTTCCTTTTACCTGCAAAAGTAATGACCTACCCTCGAAGGATGAAGGAAAAGAGTTCTATGGCTCTTATTATCGCCGGGAAGGTCTCATATGAATCTAAAACTTCTATTATTTTCAAATGGGAAATCAATTATTAAACGAGAAGCCTTCAAATGGTCAAAAATTCTTCCTAACGGACGTACAATCAATGACCTAGATTTACTTTCGAAATCTAGGTCATTCTACCACTTATTCTCCACTATTGACAACACCCTCCCACCAAAAAAGTGACAAAGTCTGGCAAAATATACTTTCAGAAAACCCTCTCCTAACCTCAGTCTAGAAGGTGCTCAGAGGTGTCCAGATCCATTAATCAAATTGTATCCCAAACCCGAACGCGCAATCACCTTAAATAACAGACCGAGTTTCTTCCCTCACAGCATCAGTCGTCTTCGTTGACAGTGACAATGTCGTTAATTCGTTTATCACACATTCTCATCGATTCCCATATTGAGGATTATCTGGCACCCCCCGCCCATGCCGAACCAAATCCTCGGCTTTCATTCCTCCGTCTTCTAATGTCATTTAGGATTTATTTCAACGCACCCATGACATGTACCTAGTCCAGAGCGGAGACATTCAGTTGACCTCTTCTTCTGTCCACTTCGTTGTTATCGTCACTTGTTCCGGAGGCCCTACTGACCCAGTTTCCTGATTTCTCGCTGAAGGCATCGTCGGGCACTGGGGAGTTTTCCGGTTTCAGCAATAAACTGACACTTGTGGATTTATGGAATTTCAATTCGAGCACCCCCTCGCTTAAGCTCCATTTTTACTTCAGACTGTCCACTGGTGAGGGTTGTGCTCCCAATTTTAGCGGCTGCCCTCCTCTTCCTCATCATCGACCGTCTCCTGTGACTTTATTGCCGATAGGTGAATTATTAACCACATTCGTGAGCGAATTGCCGAGAGCCGTGTGGGGTAAAATCGTAAAAGGCCTCTTGAGGTTTTATGACTGCTTTTATGAGGCGACACGGGACGCGAGTAGAAAGAAATTCCGAGATTGTGTATGTTCGAATGATGCTTCTAACATGATGAGGTTTGGACTGAGATCTCTCAAATTACCGACATATGTCGGCGCACTTGTTTATGACACACAATCGTTCTTTTTAGAATTTCATAGTCAAAAGCTACTTTTGAGAGCCTCATTTGCTGGTCTTTCCGATGTACATTTGAATACCCAAAACTCAACGTTTATCGAATGTAGATTTGAATGCGTTCTATTTGAATGGAGAGTTAACATATAGAGGGGCCACATGTTTAAGTTTGAAACCTTACTTTTTATTGCTTTAGGGTGTGTAAAATTGGCTTAATTCTGCTTTAAGTGTTTTGGTAGCGCTTTCACTATCACTCCATCATCCATCATGTAAACATTGAACAATTTGAAGTAAGTTTCAAATTTATTATTAAGATTATCAGTAATTTTATTAAGGGTTAAACCTCTAACTGGGGTTAAAAAAGAACGCGCCTATTAACTTTTGTCTTCTAAGTGACTCCCATCCATACACCGTCTAAAAAGATGAAGAGCTTCTTGAATTGTTAACTCCCCTAGGCGTGTACATTATTACACCCGTGGTAAGGTATCTGTTTGACTCAATTAGTAGCACAAAGCCCTTGAAACAACAAGAGTTATCATTTGTTCGAGGAGCTCACATCCACTTGCAAACTTAATTAAACTCATCTGGGTGCCTTTTCGAAATTAAGGAAAATGTCTGCCACTTGACTTGAGCTTGTCGATTTAAAGCTCAATACTTCTTAGAAATTAATTAAGAAAATTTTTTTTCCCGCAAATAAGGCGTTAGTTAGTTGTATTGCCACTCGCTGAAATAAATATCATCTTCTTCTTTAAGCTACTAATGTGGTTGAAAGGGAAATGCACGCACGTAAGACCTCCAAGCCGCTCTTTCATCAACCCTAACTCATCGGGAGCTATTCCCAAGCGCATCCAGAAGAGTTTATGGACTTGATCAGCACTGGTGTAGCCGAGCTGGTTCAGACGAGCGGTATTGCAGCTGAGGCACGCCTCGGAAGTCGTGATAAAGGAGACGTAAAACGCGAGTTAACCAACGAAACATATATCTTTCCGTCTGAAAAATTAGCTGCTCAGCGTAGAATTTTCCCAGAACCGACGCTTTTCCTTAACATCCGCAACGGCACGGAGAAAATTTCATTTGGGCAGCTTGTTAAAATGAAAATAAGAAATAAATGAAGATAAATAAAAAACATGTGTCGAAAGCGCAACTCTTAAGGTGATAAAAATGTATTTTACTTGGGCCGGTATTGATTTTTGTTCGTTCATCCTTTGCCTCTTTCTCTCTCTCTCTGAGGCAGCTTTCTATTCAACACACCCTACAGTTATTTGCTCCACATCCGAAATATTAATAACAAAGTACAAGGACGGGAATCACTGAACTTCGTAACACATAACCGATATTTAAGCAATCTGGTGAATGTTGGAATCATAAGAAAGTTTAATCCCAATTTGTGGTTCATATCTGACTCTTCATGATTCTATTCATTCTTTGATGAGACTTTCGTTGACACAACAAGTACAAAATCTATACACAGACACATTTTGACGACATCAGTTAACAGAGCAGTGGCAGCTGAGGCGAAGTGGGTTAGAGCGTTCACTTAAACTCCGAGAGTCAAATGTTCGATTTCCGGTCTGAACACCTCCCATTTTTCACAGAACCAGAACGATTTGCTGACAACATTCAAGGTGTACTTGTTGTCTACGAATCAAATCTCGTCATTCGGAGTTGACTGCAAACTGTGGGTTCCTTTCTCTCTCGAGAGAACAGTAACACGCACAACACGACTTCTTTCTAATGAACCTAGGCCCTACTTCCAGGCGGGCTGTAGTGCCTCTCATTACCATATATTACCATTACTTTCTTTTTTTCTCCACGATCAGTTTATTACTCACATCCAATCGCAACTCCCATCGAGAGAGACGGGACACCTCACAGTTTTTCACGGCTACACCTCTTTTGAGTTGTTGACAACACTCAAAGAGTATCGATTATCAATGAAAAACTTCTCGAATCAAGTCGTTCGTAATCGGAAAAAACTGTAGGTCCCTTTTGCTCGTGGAAGAACACTTGCATGCACAACACGAGTAGTTGTAGTAGAAGCTAGACCTTAGTCTCTTGTGGGCTGTAGTGCCACTCATTTATTATTATTATTAATCCCACGGCTGCCTCATTTTAAGTCCTGCTGGTACAGGCCGACGACATGCAAAGTGTGCTCAGGACCAAGTTAGCTGGATAGGAAAAAGTAAAAAGAAATTCATCTCCCTTATTTTCAACTTAAATGAATGGATTCATGCGTTGACAGCAGCTATTTGAATAACATGTACGTTGTTATTAGGATACGGGAATTACAAGGCAAGGAAAAGGAAAAGTAAAGCGCTTTGAAAACTGCACCAATAATTGTGTTGGGATGGGGTTTTCTATCCTGATTCCACAAATATATTTTAATCACCAAAGGAATATTTTATTGGCACAGAACTTGTAAGAGAAAAAAGAGAATCTGCTTCAATGAGGTGACAGTAACCATTCAAGGAAGCCGCCAAGAAATTTATTTTTTATATCAAACGAAAACTTTTGAGCGTCATATCGATTGCAATACTGTCTTTACGAAATACTTTTCCCTTCCATGCCCCATTGAAGATTTTCCTTTTCTGACTCAGTGATAGCTATTCACTTCTGAAAAATCTCTTTAAATAAACAGACTTTTGTTTACTGAACAAGCTGCGCTTAAACCGTTGATTCCATAATTGACCCAATGCCGAAAATGCTTGTGTCCATGTAAGCTTCTCCTTGCTCAAAATTCTACCTACTAAGGAAGGAGAGTACATTTCCATCTGCATGACGTGCTAAAGTACAACATTATCTAACATCAGGGGCAAATAAAAATCCCTCTTTGACTACTTTTTGAGCTATGGCTGCAAATGTTGCAAGTTTTTAGTAGCAAAGCGTTTGACGAGGACAATAAACAATCTTGCCCAATAGGTCGCGTATATAACAAGAACTTCAAGTCGAACATCTGGATGTGTCAAAGAATGAAAAATATAATTGACTCCCACACTCTGCCTTCTAATCTAAGCTTTTGTTCTATATACACTAAAATATTGCAATAAACCTTGAAAGAGGTAGAAGTCGTGAGAAAAGTAAAATGTTGAAAAAAAGCCTGTCAAAATGTTTCATTTTCGCACTAAGACATGAATTTATTTTTTTAGTCAGAAGACTTTTAGAAGACGAGACGCACCAATGTTCTGACCCAAAAAGTCTTCGTATCGAGCACGATGGACTGTGCAGAAGACTGTGACTTTGCTGACTCACGCAAACGGAAAGAAACCTTTACAAGCTAACATATGATCAGGAAATTGGAGACACCTAGGAGACGATTGATCCAGCTGCCAAAGATTGGTGGTTGAGGCCCGTGTCTACTGGATTGTAACATTATGTAAGTAGCGAAAATACACATAATTTGATTCCTGAACTTTCTAAGCTTATGTTACATACATATGTTTCGTCTGACTTAGGAATCTAATACTCTACTCCACAATTTTTTAAGTCCCAACTAAGACATAGTCCCGAAAAAAAAAAACTGGAAAGACCCGAACGCAACGTTGCTGAGACTGGACAATACTGACTTTCGCCATACCAATGCTTTGCAGAATTACCAAGTCTCACAATCTCGGAATTTTCGTGTTTATAGAATTTTTTTTCGTTTCGTCTTGAACAATGTAGGATCTTAGCCTCTCTCTGCACGTCGTCATCTGAGTGCCTTCTTTTCGTTTCTTTTCGTTGACATTGCATCAAGCTTCAAAATGTATCCTTCATTTAGAAGCGAACGAGAGTACTACTATGCTGGCTTGTTAAACTCTGATTGAAACACTGAACAGCAAAGTAATGTGAATCATTTAACTGCAATGAAAATTTATATCAACTGCATGAAAACCCCATAAATTAATAGGGAAATATCCACTGCACTCAACTACCACCAGCACACGGGGATATGTGCCCAAAGGTCTGCCAGTTTGGCACAACGCAACGGAAACAGTTTTAATTTACTGCCGTCCGGGGACTGCAGGTGTTAAGGCACGTTACCAGTTTCTCTCTGTGTACATCTCCATAGATGCTTTCATCGCCTCAGTCTCTACGGGGGATTAATGTATGGGGTCGCTGGTACAGCACTGACAGTGGTCTGCGAGATTGGATGAGAAAAGTTTGAATGCCATGCTCTCGACTTTTGCTGGAGCTGTGATGGGATTTTCTCTTTGTCCCTCTTTGTGCTGTTCTTGCTGCGAGAAGGACAAAGTCTAGCAGAGGCCAAATATAGTTGGCTGCTAGCTTGTGATTACACCATGTGCAGAGTTAATTGCAAGGAACGCAGTGGGTATCGGAAGCAAAGTGAACTTCCAAATTTCCAAATTGTCAGGATATGTTGCTCTTACGGTCAGGTCAAAGAAGACGAACAAATTTGGTTAAGTCAAGGTGCTTGATGTGTGATAATAATCAAACACGGTACTCAAAAGGATTCTTAATTCAGCCAAGTCAAGCCCTCAAGTAAGAATATCTGACTTTTATTCATGCAAGAAGCAATTAGAAAACCACACTGACTTGCGAGTCTACATTGTATTTATATGTTACATAGATGAAAAAACCACCATTTAATGACAAAAAAATATTCAATATGTCGGTCCAAGCGTCAGTTGTATCAGCAGGGAAAGTGAGATAAGACCGATATTCGCTCTTTCTCATTTTCATAAATGATCTCTTGTCTGCTACTGCAAATCCTATTCACTCCTTCGCTGATGACAGTACCCCTAGCTTCTCATATTCGTTCCTTGGCTCACGTCCCTGTACTTCGGCCGTAGACTTGGAACGGCAGCGTATGTCAAGCATATTAAATTCCGACCTTGATAGCATAATCGCTTGGGGTACAAGAAAAAAAGTGCAATTTATTGCTTCCAAAACTTAGTGCTGTCAACTGCCACTCAGGCGTTCCCAAAATAACCAGCCGTTATCCATGGACGGCACCTGCGCTGTTGAAACCGAAAAACTTTCCATCCTCGGTATGTGTATCAACTCAACACTTCGTTGGAACGATCACAAACTTGAGGTCGCCAAAAATGCCGCGAAATGTCTAGGTTTCCTAAAACGATGCAAAAAATACTTTACCCCCTCTGATCTGGCTACAATTTACAAGGCCTACATCCGTCCTAAGCTCGAGTTTAACGCTCCTATCTGGTCTGGTGCTCCCTATTCCTCCCTGCACCTACTGAATATAATCCAAAAGCGAGCGATAAAACTTATAGGAAATAACAATATTGCGAAGTCGATTGACTCGTTAGAACACCGACGTAATGCCGCGTCTCTGTCACTGTTTTATCACTATTTCAATAACAAATGCTCAAACGAATTAGCCAGCTGCATTCATCTCCTTCAAGAATTCACCCGCAATACATGCCTCGCTAGGAATGCTCATCAGTTCACCCTTAATCCCACCTTCGAACGTACAGCTAAGTATGGAGACTCGTTCTTTAGCCGCACCACACGAATAAGGAATACTCTTCCCAGCTCAATATTCCCCTCTCATTACAATTCACGGACATCGGTACCTCCTCTCCCTCTCTTTCTATATACCTTCGGCCCGTGCTGTGACTTAAATCCGGTCACTTAAGGGTAGTTGTAACCCCTTTAGCGCGCACCAACTATAAGAAAAAAAATTAATGCATGGTCACTGAGGCGTATACGTAATATTTTCTTTTTCTGAAGAGCACTTTGGACCCTTGTATCGATCGTGCTTAGGGCAAGTTGCGTTCATAAGTGTTCATCTGGCAGAGACTGCTGATTTTTCAAATGCATTCAAATTCATCTATGTTTGGTCATAAATTCCGGTAAATTCAATTTAGAAAATCGATGAAGTTTAGTAGCGTGGTGTTCAGATCGGGAATCGAAATAGGACCACGCACTTTATTTTGCTCTCCAGACACTGACTATTCATGTTTCCAACTCCAAGTTGTTCGCATTTCATCTGAACCACGACAACCATCATGATAATATAAGCTTCATCCAAAGCGCACAAGCGTTACTATACGTCCACTTTCAGCAGCCAGTGGGTAAAGAAAAACAAAATGTGTTCAAAATCACCTCCTCATGCTGTGACATGGTGAGAAAAATTAAGAAATCCGATAAGGTCCAGAAGGAGAAGTTTCCTGATGGCCAATTTAGATCTTTGTTTCTTGTATGAGCGCTTTTAAGACGCGAAATGGTAGAGAAAAACTTCTCGGGAAGTCTGTAGTCCAAACAGCACCGTCAGGTGGAAGGTATTGGTTGACGTCATAACTGTGACAATAAATCGAGTTGGCTTTGTGTGTTCGGCTTCTTTATGCGAAAACTTATTCGAATCGTGGAGTGGGTGTATTAATTCTATAAATATACACTCGTTTGCTGGTAATTTTCAGGTTGACATCCAAGGAATGGCGATTCTCATTTCGCCATGCTTAACATTTTAAAATTGTTTTTAGAGACGGTAGGTTATTAATTGTCCGGATATTAAAGATCATAACAAGTTATGCGAAAACTTTCAATTAAGTGGATTTGGTAAGCTATTCAATTGTTTTTTCTCTAAAGCTTTGAATCTTTGCACCAGTATGAATACATAAGAGCTGTTAGAAGAAAATAAATTGGCAACCTGTCCGACCCATCGCACGAGAGGCAATTTCTTTTTATGATTTATCTTAGGTTCATGTTATAGTATGGAGGAAGACTCATGCAGCTTGAAGAGCTTGTACTTTTTAGTCCGATATTGTAAAATCCGACGGAGATGACTGGTTTATTTTCTACGTAAGCGGCGTATGCACTTTAAAAATTATTGTTTTCCTTGTTCGAAATGTTTAAAAGTAGCAGTTAATCTATCTAGTCCGCATGTAGTTGCTCCACATGCGGCAACTAATTTTATTGCTCATAATTCTGTTCTTTAAAGTGTAGAGAGAATATTGTTATTGTTTTTAGTCCGATATTGTAAAATCCGACGGAGAGGACTGGTTTATTTTCTACGTAAGCGGCGTATGCACTTTAAAAATTATTGTTTTCCTTGTTCGAAATGTTTAAAAGTAGCAGTTAATCTATCTGGTCCGCATGTAGTTGCTCCACATGCGGCAACTAATTTTATTGCTCATAATTCTGTTCTTTAAAGTGTAGAGAGAATATTGTTACAGGAGTGACTACACTTCAAATGTGCTGTAATGCCCCTACCTAATTCTGTGCCGATCAACTTCACTCTGTCTCTCTCTCAAACTTGATCTTTCTCAGAAGATAGGACTGGACAGAGCAACTCTATTCAGTCTCTATTCTTGTTCTATGTTAGTCACTCTTAAGTCTGTAGCATACAAGTGTGAATCAAGGACATAATGAAACTTTTACTATCGAATACTTGTCTTTTATTTATATTACTCTATACAATTGGGCGCCGATTCCGAATAGAGGTCTGGAACTGACTATTGCGTGTTATTATAAGAACATGCAATATATAAAAGAATGCCCAAAACTGTGTTCGGATAAGTGGAACCTGCGTGCTTAAGACAGAAAAGGAAAAAGGCCAGCATTTGAAGTGAAGATCATCGAAATTTATGTTCCTCCACTTCTTTCATTTGTTCTTAATTTGTTATATTTTTATATATATTCCTGGATTCAAAGTGCTTTCCTGAGGACACAGGTTAGGTCAAATTAAAGTGGCTGTATCTCGAAGGTCAACCATATCTAGGGAGCCTTTGGACTCGTTGTGATGCTGTGCAAATAGTATATGTCCTCCCTCACATTTCCATTGGTTGCCAAAAAAAAAAACTTACCTATATATTCCTTTCTCCTATTGCAACGCCTTGGCAGTCATAAGGTCGAAAGGTCGCAAGTGGCTTTGGCAGTCATAAGGTCCTGCTTCTGCGGGAGACGCTGTGAGTTTTGGCGAGCCTATAGTACTCCAAATGCTCAGTGGCCTAGTATGACACCTCTTACGTTCCCTAGACGTGCTACGTCTATGTTGAGGAGCTAGTGATAGAGCTTTGAATGAAGTTGTGACCAGAGTGTCTTGAATGTAAGACAAGTTGGGCTCGCAGACAAAGTGTTTGTTTTGCTCGCTCACAGTTTTTGTTTTAGCAGGTTCTTTACCATAACGAAGGGCGTAGAAGGAATGTTAAATTTGGACGAGAATAAGGATATGGTACAATACCCAGCAAGTCTTTTGGCATCACAGTTCTTCCAGATATCGCTAGGTCTCGATAGCCCTACAAGGAGCGATATTGAGGTACTTAGCAATCTCATTAGGAGATAGACTCCGTCTATTATACGGCTTTTGTAGGAGATCTTGTGGCCTCCAAAGAATTTGAATGCAGGCTGGCTGCCTAAATGACAGCTTAGATATATTCCCCTTGGATATAGTATTGTTTCTCAGCAGTGACAGTGTCTATCTGATTGTCATAATTTTAGCCTAAGAGAAGCTACAGTGTGAATATAGACTGATGTAGATACAAGGGCTTAAGTCTCTGGAGAAAGTGCCAGTCCCTTCTCTGATTGACACATCCCTAAATATAAATTATGGGTCTTCCAGCGACGAAGTGACAGTTTCATCTTTCCCCTATTCTGGTTGAGGAATCACTTTTAAAGTTGAATAAACGGTAAAAAGATAAAATCTCTGGATGAATTGGGATTGCCTCAGAAATCTGACGAACGTACCTCCTTAAGTTCGGACCCTAGCCTTATGAATTTGAGTTTGGACTACGATTTACTTAATTAGAAAATGTAGTGAAGCAAGGAAGTGTATACATAGCGCCGAGAAGTGGGTACTTCCCATCGCCACGCTAATATTTGCTCTAGGCAAAGGTTATTTTGTACTGATTTAAATTTTTTTTAATATATTTACTAATAACCTGTAAGAATATCGAATTTGTAGACCCTGGCAATAGTCATGTGCAACAGGTCTATCTAATCGTAATATGCCTTACAAGCCAACATGCACAATTTTTCTTTGTTTGAGGGGTTTCTATGGCGTATAAGGAATATTTTTTTATTTGCACTGAAGTCAGACAACACTTATTTTTTGTTTATTCCAGGGATTAAGAAATGGAGTTGAGAATCAAATGTGCTGATAAAAGTGTACACAAACTGCAATTGATGAAAGTATCGAATTCTTGCGCATAACGAGGAGCAGAGACAATTTCAAATAAATTAATTTTTGAGCATCCACAGTCCGTTTCTTTCATTTATTAAATTCTCAGAATTGTTGGAACTGGTAAAAAATAGTTAAGTGCACATCTGCTCAATCATATATTTTCTCGTTCTGAAATTTTCCAACATTCACTTCACTTAAGCCAGATGTGTCTTCCAGCCACAAGTAAAAATGAGCTCGATATTACGTATCCATTCTCCCAATCACAAGCACCAACGCCATCTTGAGTATTTTAAGTTTGCTGACAGAAAAAATGTATCGTCATGACTCCCCTAAATTTACCATCAAATTGAATTACCCGATTTACACCATGCTACCATGAATCATCCCCCTTTTCCTCAGATGCGATATCTATTCTCAACTATGTAAGGTACGCACGTTTATCAAACTTTCAGATTTTTTTTCCGATCAGATTGGATTGAGCGCAAAATTGAATTACGAATTTCATTGCTGGTCCTCTGATTGAATGCTGACCTTAGGTTGCAGAATTGCACTGCAATGTCGTCAAACCTACATGTCAGGCAGGAGAGCACAAATCACCGACACTGTCGAACCAACGCCAGACACCGGTAATGTTGAGTAGTTTTCCAAAAGACGCTCCTTCAACCAATTGCATTTATCGGTCATTTCGAAGCTCGCTCGTGGATGTGACTGGGTCATCACTGTGCAGGACCGCTTGACAAATAGTTGGCTGTGACAAGATCAAAACAAATTTTGAGCAGAGCGCCGATTTTCCTGATGTGGCGTTCAGAGTTCATATCGCTCTTGATACTAAGGGGGAAGGGGAATTTGCCATTTGTGGTTGTGATGTCTTGGTTAAAGCGAAGTCTGTGTGTCCATTTTAATGCGCTTGCGGTGACTGGTTTGGTTTTTTGTTGTTTTTTTTTCTAATTGTTCAAAGATGCAGATAGTTCGTGCAACGTTTGGTTTGTGATTTTATTTCAAACGCAACTGAGAAAAATTAGCTTGACATTTGACGGCAAAAGCAATTTCAGCAAGTTTTAGTATTTTTTTCTTTGAAGATTATTTTATTGTCATGGTGAAAAGGGATGTATCACTTCGGATTCAGTTTTTTTTGAAGAGAGTTCAATGTTGAACATAAACAGAATGAATGGCTACTGAGTACATGTTAGTATCAATAACAATATGAAATGAAGGCTTTGCAAAGGAAGAGAAACGTTGCTGGATGGGAGATTCAGCACATAGATTATGATTTTACTCTCAAAAGCTTGCTTAAGCTGAACACAGAATACTGGGTGTTACAGGATTCTTGAAATTTGCGATGGTGGTGGACATGCTGCGCTAGGCAGTCCCCTTGCTTGGCCGTGGAGATTAACGCATTTTTGTACTTCCTACTAATTTGAAGTGCACAACTGAATTTGTAATTTTATGGTTACACAAAATTCTTCCTTTAGATGAATACAATTTTGGATCTGAATTTAAGTCGGACTTAAAGCACGACACAAGGATATAAATTAGTCTATAATAGGTGTAACAGGACTTAATATGGGCAAATTCATTTGGAAGGACCGTCAAAAAATCTCTAGTCGCACGTTTCTCATGATTTTGTGGTCCCTCGTCTGGTGGTGAGAACTTACGGTGTGATTGATTTCATATTATGCCTCATTATGCTTGAAAGTCTATGTAACAAAAAAAATTGCAGCCCGTGAAGTCCTATTTCTGTCTTTTATTCCTCCACAGGATCATTTGGATAGCCAATTTTTCCTAGGACAAATATTTACTTCTTACACTTCAATGTCGCTCATTTCTCAGTCCACTTCACGCCAAGCCATTCCGACGTTTTGCTACCTCGTCAGATAAATCAATTGAAGAACCAAAGTGAGCAAAAAAGGGTGAACCGCCCACGTTGAAAACGGAAACTTTTTTCTGTGAAAAAATAAATAACTCCTGACGTTTCTTCAAGAAATTATTCCATTTCCGAATGTAACGGGTCATTTAGGAGATCCATGTCTCCGAAGTGCTGACCTAGATCTCGTATTCTTGTCTGCGAGTGTCAGATAAACAACCCACCACAAGAAGGATAACGAAATGCTTTCTCACCCGTAAATTCTGTCCTTGGTCCTTGGATTGCAAATCGATTCAAATCAGTTTACAAATAATTTATTCGGACATTGAACAGGAATATTTTCATTTGAGGGTATTGGATGCTGTTTGGGTGTGGGTTTGAAGGACACAAGTCAATGTGTCATCACTTGCTTCCGCATTTGTGTCGGTGTGTTGATGAAGGTCCATGGAAGTGAAGGACATCCAGTCGAAATTATGATTTATGTGGGAACTTGGGTGCATTTTTTTAGAGGAAACTTATTGCTTGACTCCCACGATAGGTTTGTTGACCATGTCAATAAAAGGCATTTACATTAACGCAGCCTACCAAATTCTTATTCAACTGAATAGTGGTTTGTACTTACTGATACTTTTTTCAGCTATTCTCCTTATCTCGATTCCACATACAAGTCAAACGACAGTTCCCTCACTTGCATAGTTCTGTCGACTTGCCAACCATTAGAAATTTTGACAGTTTAAGGTATGAATTACTGAATACATTGACACTGGATTTGCCAACTAAGGCACCCTCGAGGACGTAGTTTTTGTTCGATTTTAAGCAAGGTCCATTACGGAGGAGGACTCCCGATTGAAGTTGAGTAAATCATAAAGGCATTAACGTATTGCCTGCCTCACTTTTTGTCGGTCAAACTGGACCATCAATATTTGGTGGTGGGTTGTCTAACCATAATGCCTGATGTTAGTTGTGATTCACTTCTACACCAGCTTCCTCTTTCTCAGCTTCATTCGAAAATTCTTTGAGTTAGAATGTGAAAAATTCAACCATTGAGAGGTATACAATTGAGCAGCGCGTAAAAATTGTTTAAGACTATTATGAAAGGGGCTCTAAAATCAAAGAGCATTTCTTGGTCCCTCTCACCTAAATGGATTTGGACACAAGCAGACTTGCCACATCTGGACAAATCGGATCGAAAATCCGATGCATTCACAAAGAGTGACTGTTTCGTGTAGTTTATGGTCTGGTGGCGTTACCGAGTCGTACTTCGTCGAAAATGGCCAAGCAGTTACTGTGAATGGGGTTTGCTGACACGAGATAAAAAAATACTTCCTGTGGCCAGAAAACGGTGATATAAACCTGGAAGTGGTGGCAAGTGGCGCTTTGACGAGGAAGGCACCACTTGCAAGACAGACAGTGAAACAGTGATTCGTTTGCTGAAGAAATTCAATTCCTATGGGTGTCTTCGTAAGCGCAGTCATCTGCAACAGGACGATCGTCTTCTGCCTTCTTTGTGTCTAAAAATTTAAAAACATATTTTTTCTGCACTCACTCGGCCGGCAGGCTGCAGTAATTTTATACGCTACTGTTCAGAAATGTCATGGCAGTGAAAAGGATTGTTTTGAGTTTTTTTTGTGAAGGAATTATTAACAAAAGAAGAAAAAAGTTTTATAATTGATAAACTTAAAGAAAAGAACAAAAAGATATTTTATTGGAAGTGTGTAAATTTAATAGGCATGAACGTCTTGCGCCGAAAAATGTAAACGTTATTGGTACAATAGAGACATATTTCAGAGCCTGGTTCCATGGCCAATCGGGTCGCAAGAAGCAATTTCACATCCTCATGAGTCCACTTTTTCTCTTTTCTGTATGAATACATTAACATTAAGTTGCTTATTATTTAAATTTCCACTAAAGTACGAACAGAATATATGATGGCCGGCCTGTTTTAGCACGATTTGATTTTGTTAGTCTGATGTTTACGAAGACGCCCTATATCACGTCGCGGCGATGTAAATTGGGCCATGTGATTTTACTTGGTTGGACTTCTTTCCTTGGGAATATTTAAATCGAAAGATGTACTTCAATAAGCCAAGATCATTTCTAGATCCGAAGGATGGAGTAATTCAGCACATTGCCGACATTGAACATCAATTATGTTTTATAGGGCTTCGAAATGTGGGCAATCGGATAGAGGTTTACCACCGAATCCATGACGAGCATTTGTTCGATATTTTGTTACAGACGTAATTGCCGTTGATATTTCTATCATCATAAAAATATTAAGAAACTTCTTTTAAAGATATATGTCTTATTTTTAAGTTTTTATTGTGCGCTTTCATTGGACCAATATTAATAATGAGTGTTTCTACCAGGAGGAATCTGTTAACAGTCGGCGCCGTACATGTTTTTGAATCGCCATCTACTTCTGCTTTTTAAAAGGGTCTTACTGGCAATCAAGCCACTTTACCAAATATCAGTTAAGCAGCTTGCAGAGATGACAGGAAGCACCAAATTAAGTTTTCATTTGAGAAATTGTATTTTTGCCATAATTTCTTTTCTTTTTCTTTTTTTTTCAAGAACGATCCCCACTTCAGTCATTGTTTCCTTTATTTTCCTACCGCAAAGCATTTCTCTACAGAAACAACTTCACAATCCATATCATTCCCAAGTCCACCGTATTAAATCACATCTCATCATTTGCTTAAAGCACACTTAAGTGGGTGCTCTAATATTAAATGCCTTTTTTATTCACCCGAAGTACTGACACTACTAACAGTGCGCAACTTTAAGGCAGATTTCCATGTGAATACCTCTCTCATTAAGCACACATTTTCCGCTTGAATACTACACTTATTCCCTTGCCAATGGCATCGAGGCGATGACGACGCTCTCCTCAGGATTGAACAGAATGAAACTACACACGTGCCACGGGGCTTAATTCCTCGCCGTCAGAAGGGTTGCATTTCACAGGCAATAGATTTTCCATTCATCAACACCGTCTGTAGCGTAGACAGACTTAATGCCGTTCAATTGCTTGTGTTGGCAACAAGAGCACGTGAAAGTGGGTCATGTTCGCCACTGACGGAAGGGAGTGATTTTAAGACATGATCTAGGATTTGATACTTCGTGAGCCATAGGGGCGAGGTGGTGCGTTGAGAGAAACTATCATGAGGGGAAGCGATGAAAATTTTGTGCAACTTTTACGTATGTGTTAAATTCATCTATATGAGCTAGATAAGGATGAGAATTTAGGGAATATAGATGTACATATATGAGGGATGGACATAGATTGCTGAGTGCAAAGGAATTAAAAAGTTGACTGTCCTTGTTGTCCGCAAAAGAAAAGTGTCCAGATTCTAGTTTTTTGCATTTTAGACAGGACCTACACATGTACATTTAGACATCTTCAACTTGTGGAAACACGTTTTTTTTCTCCTCCTTTGCTTTTCACTTCAATGTAAATTCACTACTGAGCAGAGCAGGACATCGTTGGTTTCCACAAAGATTAAAAAAGTCGTTTAATTAATAAACGAAAACGTCCCTAAATATAAGCAACCTTTAATGATGCCTATTATATTGAATTGTTATATGCAACAGGGCAACTGAGTCATTTTCGGCATAGCTTTAAAGTCGTTGGCCCTGCTCGATGGAGGAAGCAATATGTAATTATCATTTTCTCTGATGATATTTTTGGCTGATAAGTATCTGCGAAACTGTCAAATCGGAATTGGATTTCCGTCTCCTGCGAGTGCCTGGTAAAACGTTATATTACTTAACACCACGCAAAGCATTCTCCGGCGTTCGGCGAATAGAGGGTAAATATAGTGCTGACGAAGGTGCAAGACGAAGTCGCAACGCAATCTTTAAAAAAAAATTACCACTTAACAGCAGGGATGTCTTCTGTATATCGTCCTAGTTTGAAACCTCACTCTGCGTCCTCTTTTAGGCAATTCACTAATCACCACCTTGTATGGTTCGTATAGAATAGCTCTCTTTGTGAGAGTTATTCTTTGAACCAAATTGACGAGTAAGCGTTTTCAAATGTGTCGAATATAAATGAAAAACGCAGAAGCCTCCGAATACTTTTCCCATCCCTATATGCAAGGTAGATTTGCACGTACATATATATTCATAATCTATGTCGTTGACGCTTCAGATTGAATACAGAGGCGTACTATCCAGCACTCAAGGCGATATTCAGAAGAAAAGTACATTTATAAGAACTCAATGCCGAAAAAAATCAATTCAAAGTTAATAATCATAATACTCAAGGCACTACAGCCCACAAGGGACCAGGCCCTAGCTTCGAAACCAACTACTCGTGTAGTGCGTGCTATTGTTCTCGCACGAGTAGAAGGGATCTTCAGTTTTTTCTCGACACCGAACGGCCAGATTTAAGAAGCTTTTTATAGACAATTGATAATCTTTGAGTGTTGTCAGTAACTCGAAAGAGGTGGTGCATTGAAAAACTGCGAGGTGTCTCATTCGGGAGTCGAACCTAGACCTTCTGCATGGGGGTCACCGACTACGCCACCGCGATCACTCATTTCAAAGTTAATGCCGACAATATACAGATCGATTTTTGTCTGAAGCCCTCAGACTCGAAAACTGAACCATTATACTACCAGGCGATAACCTACATTTATTGTAAGTCTTTGGTCGCACGAAAGAAAACCAATAAGCGTTTCTGTGAGAGAGATTTTAGGTTTTCTGCTCCCAACACATCAGCGCCAAGCTGACGCCAACTTATCCGAGCAAAGGCGGGACATGGACAGAGAAAGTGCTCTGCATTGCCTTTAAGTTGTATTTAAGTCCACAAGCGTTGCAAAGGGTACCATCACTAAGCCTTAGCACACTCCAGTACTTAGTGAAGGTGAAGTTTCTCGTTTGCACGCCAACAAGTCGTCTGCAGTCTCTCCTATTAAGGGAAAAAAGAATATCCGCGGATTTCTTGTTGATGTTTGAGAGCATACGCTTGATAAGCCTGCGTCCTGAGTAACCATTCTATCTCTTATAAGCACTTAAGTGTTCACTAACAAGCATCAAACTAGAAGGGAACTAGCGAACTATAACTCCAGTCTCAATAAACAAGTGGCGCAAGTACGGTTTTGTAGGCGTCGAAAAAATTGTATTTCTAAGTGTCTCCGCATGTGTTTTAAGTACGCCGCAGCTAGCCTAAGCTCTTGTCGAAGACCTAATCCCCAATTTATCCGAAATTTACCACAAACATACTCACGAGGAGTGAGGTCCCACAACTGCATTCCTTCCCATATGCAAAGAAATGTGTAGCTCCCCCCTCCCCACCACAAATCCCAAACCTCCACATTGTTTATTCATCAACCAGATGTCACATCGGCTGGTTTATCTCCCCCTACTTTCTTAAATATTCATTTCCCGGTCACCATTGGAGTATCAAAATTTAAACATTGTTCAAAAGTATGCTGCCGGGATAGACATATTCAATTCGTGACATCATTTGAATAAAGATTGTATCTCCCTTGTCTGACTGCTGAATTAGAAAGGAGTACTAACTCTTTGATTTTTGTTGTGCCTCACTCTCAACATGCCAGTGGAAAGCTTTCGCTGTCGCTGTTTCTTCGAACAATGCGACTATAACAAGCTTGGTAGACAAATCACAATTTACATCATAAAAGCAGTGCTGGAGACTGAAAAATTTTGCTTGAGGATATGCAAAAGTAGGATATGTTTGATAAACTGGGCGATATGCAGTGTTCAATAATAAAGGTTTATTGTAGGAGTGGTCTGGGCCACACATTTTTGAAAACGAATTGTTTGGAACAGTATACATCCTTAAGGATGGAAAAGGATAAGAAGTTTGCGCAAATGAGTTGTTGAATTTGTCACACAATTATGAATACCGAAATTGAAAACCTCCACATTTGAAAAACTAAAAAGATCTGGAGAATAGATAGTCTCATACGTAGAGTTTTCTCATCTTCACTATTTTTTTTTTTTTTATAAAAGTTGAAGAAGTAATACTGACAGCTGATAAACCAGAAATGTGAAAATTTGTGCAGCTTGTGAAGGCAAAATCGGCCGAAGAATCAATTTACTCATACAGACATTCACACGACAGAAACGACCCCTATAAGGTTATAATAGTTGCCCTTATTTGGCTTGGGGTATATTCAGCAAACGATGCCCAACTACCCACTGTGGCGTATGTGGAATATATTTTTTTTTAAATGGCTAGCACTGACAGTTTGAAATAAGTGAAATATTTTTATCACATAGGACGTAGGTTCCTGCACAACATTTATAGATTTGGAGGTAGAGATAGGTAGGACACAAGCTTAAAATAACCTTGAATGGGGTACACACTATTCGAAATCAAGGTAGCAGGATATCCAAGAGAGATAGCAAAGCTCATGTCAACTTTGTCAGGAGGGGTGTCGTGCCAACAACATCAGGCAGTTTCAGCTTCTTAACAAAGCCTTATTACTAAATGACGCTGGAAAGGCGTTGAGGGCGAAGCTAAGCAGTTACAAGATGATGTGGGTGTAGAGTAGGCTTACTTAGGTGGGTTATATAGGATAGCTCAAGTTTATTTTAAATAAGTTAGCTTAGTTCCGCAAACGACCTTCTAGTCTTTTTTGGTGGTAAAAACATAGACCTTGTATACATTAATTTTCTTCTTTTGCTAGTTTTCCTCTCCTAACTATTTGTGTATTAGTATTAGTGTATTAGGACTTTTTCTTTACAATCTTTTCACCTCTTCCTATTGCCACTTGCGTTTGCAATGTGATGTGCTGTTGAGGTAGACAAGAACCACAAACGTGCAGTCGACCTGCTGCTCAGCAACAGCTCAAGAGCGCCCAAATATAAATTTATCATCATGTAACTTAATCTTTCGTGATCGCCGTTGCAGGGTGGAAAAGTGAGTCGACCCCCAAGTGGAAGGTCTAGGTCCGGTTCCCGGACGGGACACCTCGCATTTCTCACGGCACTACCTCTTTCGAGTTGATGGCAGCACTCAACGAGTATCAACTATCTATGAAAAGCTTCTCAAATCTAGCCGTTCAGAGTCGGCAAAAAACTGTGGGTTCCTCCTACCAGCGAGAAAAGAGTAGCACGCCCAACAGGAGTAGTTATTGTAGAAGCTAGGCTCTGGTCCCTTGTGGGTTGTAGTGTCACTCAATTATTATTACCAACAAAATAATTTACACAAACCAAAAAACAATAATAATGAAACTCCTTCAATGTCCTCCTCATCTCCTCGTCTCATCTCATGTTACAATGGTCGCATTCTCTCCTACTTCTCTCCTGTTATATATATTTGAAGATAAATGTCCTACTACAGGAGACGAAAAGCACCAAGTTAGGGAGCGCGATGTCCAACTTAGGAACGACATTTTCAACATCATAGACACATCCAAGGTCAGGTTTGTTTAGTGTACAAGACAGAAGAACTTTAAGTTTATTTTGGCGAGGTGTCAGACACTAGATTTTAACGTTTAGTTGGTGGACATTTTAAGAGTACTGCATATGACATTTTCATCTTCACCAGTTCTTTACTTTTGCTTTGTATGCCTTTCTACGTTAAATTAATCTTAACATCACTTTGATATTCTGCCATGCCCTTTTTCCTCCTTTTTATTCTTCAAAAGTGTTTTTCGAGGCAAAAAGAAACCATTTATCTAATGACCAGCAAAGTGCTCAAAAAAATTTCACGTGCAACCACCAACGTAATCCGTCATAGCACCTTGAGCTCTTTCGCTTTCAAGTTCACACTCGCTGAAGTAACATCGAACACATGTTGCAAAGCCCCATTTCGTTCATGAGTAAAATTCCCATTTACGGCCATTAAACTCATCTAGGAGAACGTCCTAGTAGCGCCCTGCCACTGTGACACGCAACTGCTTTCACCTTCATGTGTAGGCACATGAGCAGGTCAGTGCTCTCTTTACAACTTTTCATCAAAAGCGGCAGCTGTTGGGGATTACTGAGTTTTTGTGCAAAAATAAAATTCGCTGACATGGGAGGGTGTGAGTCTTGGAATAAGTCTTAGGGGGTAAAGCTTTTTTGAACAAAATTTTGAGTTTAATCCCTTGAGAAGATAATCATTGATTTTGTAATTGAATGCCTATAAGCGACATGTTATTGTGATTCGGTCAAACAAAGTGTCATTGTTGGTTTGTCTTATCTCAATGTGTAATGACACATAGAATCCCAAACTGTTGCACGACTTTTTACAATAAGAAAATAAACTACCATATTCGTAATTTGTAGATGCCTATCTTGAGAATCCTTAGAGCTCCTAGTATATTATCTGAGAGAAATTGTTCTGCAGACCCAGGAGACTGTTTTAAAGTTACTACATATCGCTCAATATGTCCCGGGACATATGGAGGGCGCCACTAACAAATAATAATTTTTAAATGAATAATTTTTGTTAGTGGCGTCCCTATATGCCATCCCTATATGTCATCATCCTATATGGATCTAAATCGCGGGATGGAATATATCACTTTTTCAATAAACTACCTCCTTATAGCTTCTCACATAGTTGTAGACATACTCTTCATGTGAGAGTACAAAGATGAGCTGAATAACTTTGCCTTGATCACTTGTACCCTAGGGTGCCACTTAATTTTCATAAAATGATTTCAAATCTGATGCATACATATGTACGGAGTTCCTCAGCAATCAATTCTGGGTCCAAAATTATTTATCCTGATAACGAATGTGTAGGCAACTAATTCTTTACACTATAGTTGGCGTTGTAACTCTTGCCCAACACACTGTTCATATAAATAAATGGATAGAACATAACGTAGTTGTTCTATTGCATGATCGGATAATCTACCCGCTAGCATACTGCGTACAAAGTTTTGTGAGTAATATTTAATCTCTCCAAGGGGAGTTTATTCGGCATTAGCACCTTGAATTCTTTTCCATCTTAAAGATATGCGAAGCTATTGAAGTTGTGAGGTAAAATTTTCTATAAAATCCCCATAGAAGATTGACTGATTGAATATCCCATAGGCAGCGTCACTTTAAAAGTGTCTTTTTCGGACGGCGCAGGCAGGTTAATACAAACGAAGATGTCAAGAATATGAGTTCTTCTCGTTCGGTGAATCTCGCAAAAGGCATTGGCTACTTTTATGGTGAATTGCATCTGCCACGTAATAAGTTGGAACGGTGAGCTACGGTGAACAATATTTTATTGACTTCAACACTGTATTCAAGATGATATTTTATGACTGTGTTCCTTGTATTCGGGATAAATTTTTAAAAAGCCTAAGTTGGCTAAGTCACTAATAATAATACTCCTATAAATGCAAAATCAATGTTCATTGGTACAATTCCCTTGGGATTCATATTTTCGTTCAAATTGTATTCAATTTTGAATAACTATCTACTTGCTAGATTTCCTTGCACGTAACTTGGTCTGAAATCGGAAGGTTCACATTAAGCAGAATTAAATGAAGTTTTCAAAATGCCTTCTGTACATCCTAATCGTATGGTGTATTCATGGCCCACAAGGGACCAGGGCCTTGTTTCTACAACAACTACTCGTGTTGTGCGTGCTTCTGGTTCGAGGTTTGGGAAGATTTTCATTAACATGAGTGTTGTCAGTAACTCGAAAGAGGTGGTGCTGTGAAAAAATGCGAAGTGTACCGTCTAGGACAAGTGCGTGGGCCGACGCACAGCGCCACGGCGACCACGTATTCATATGTGATTTTTTCCTCAAATTCAGACAGATTACATGTCGGATACGAAATCCGTTGCCATGTTCGAAAACACTTCCAGGAACATAGCCAAATTTTCGATTGGTAGTGCAGACTCATGCTCACCACTGCCTAACAAATTAGAGGAACATCTTATCATGTCCAACAGCAAAGCAAGACCCTTGTTCATCCTGTTCCTGCCATCCTGACCCAAAAACGAAAGTACTTGCCGCCGTCAGAGGCAATGTAAAATTGACTCCAGAGGTTTGTGCGGATGTGAGAAGCGACAACAAAGTGCATGAAGATCCAAGGAGAAGGTTCATGAGCCTGGAGAGTGCAAATGCAACTGGTAAGTGATGTACTATACCCATGTTCACAAACTGATGGGGATGGCTAGGAATAAGGATTTATCTGAGATATGCAGCCTTACATGGGAGTGGAGACATTTTCTGGGTGAATGTTGATTGCATGGTGTAGAGAGCATTTGGAAGGTGGACTGTATGTCTGTATGTATCTGTCTATTCGTTTGTATATCTGTCAATTCAGTAAAAAACAAACTTTGTACAACTGATTTCATTTCCAGGGAAGACAATCTAACAAGTGTTGGAATCTTGTAATGAGGTGGAGCAAGCTTTCAAAGGTTGTTTACGTAGTAGAAGTAGTGACCCTTATAGATGTTTGTATGATAAAATTGGATCCACAATCCTATTGAAACTTTACCGCACTGGCAACTGCACCTTGACCACACCCCAGAATGTTCTTTATTTCGTATATTTCTTGGCACCTCTTGGTTCATCTTTTGTCTTAAAAAAAAGTTTCCCATTTTGGTGAAGGTTAAGGCTAATTGACTGTCTAAAAACTCATAACAAGTCACTTTGAAAGATAGACGGACTTGAACTAATCTTAAAAAGGGAGTGGGCAACAGATTTGTGTAAAAATACCTGAGTGCCGTCGTAAACCTTTCCCATGTGCAATCAGGTGTGCACTAAACAAACAGCCCCAACGGGAGTTGCGACGATGAGAAATATGTATATGTTTCAGGTTTGATTGAAATTTACCAGCAGGAGGTGTATTCAATTATGTCTCACTGCAGTGTCCCTCACAGACGGTGTCCTGGGGCTCCATCTATTTCATCGAGGGCAGTCTTGCGGCACAATTGATTAATGAGATTAACTTGATGATTGTTGGCCAGTTAATCGATCTTTTGTGAAGATTATTCGAAGAAGTGATGAAGGATATGAGATTATAGAGAAACAGTGGAAGCGACAAATATTCCTTGGCTTGGTTATGTTAACCACAGTTGTGTCGGTTGATTTGTGGACGGCCGGAATAGGAAACGGATAAGAAAGCTCTTCGTCTTTTTGAGGAAAAAGTTTTGCGTGCGATTTTTGGTTCTGTTTGCGTTGATGGCATCTGGAGGAGAAGATTCAACTACGAACTTTAAAGGCTGTACGGCGGCATACGCCTGGTCTAGCTTCTTTAGATACAACGCTAAAGACGGCTAGGCCATGAAGAGCGTATGGACATTACTGCTCCGGCTCGAAAAGTCTTCGAATCTGAGCTATTGGGACAAAGCAACATAAGACGGTCAAGGCTGAGGTGGTGCACACAAGTGGAGACAGACCTCAACCATTGGAGTGCGCAATCGGAGGCAGATGGCGAGAGATCGAGCTAGCTAGAGAAGCATGTTGGTTGAGACCCAGATTCACCCTGGAAATTTTCAGGATCAGAAAAATGATTGTCTGTAGGAAGTGGTGGATGTTGACGGACCATAACTTTTCTATTAAGAAACGACAGACAGATGCCTGGGGAAGAAGAGAAACCCTCTTCAAAATTTAGTCAGTCGTAACTGAGACGATGAGATATGAGCAGTGAACAGTGTATTTGGACTGACACCCAGGCTGGTTTTGCTAAGTGTTGGGAGGGATTGGTATCTGACACGAGCTATTCCCCTCTGGAAAAACACTTAATTTGTTCGTGTACCGAATGAAAATTGTGACATAAATGAAAAAATCATGCACAAGCTGAAGGCTTTGGCCAACAGAAGCAATGTTGCCTTTCATCAGAATAACTCCCGGCCACACACGTCGATAGTTACACATCAGAAGCTCCGGGAATTCAGCCTGGTGGCTCTTCTGCATCCACCATACCGCTTGAATTTAGAATCAAGCACCATTACTATCCGTTCCTGTCTACGGAGGACGGATTTGTTTCTGAAAACTTCTATTTAGGAAAATCCGTTCCTCAAAAAAATGGGTTACTATAGTTTTTTGGTGATGGGGACCAGGGTTTTTATGAGAGACGTAAAATGATATTACGTTCAAAATGGCGGATTGTTGCAGAAAAAAATGCCGCATTCTTAATTGACTGTAGATCATACCGTTTAAATGGACTGTTCACGAACGCACACAACTTGGTTATAACAAAATATCATCATGATTGACAAATATATAAAGTTTACGTAGCTGAAAACTGTGTTCGGACTGGCTCCTTGCAGGCTTTTAAGCTATCCAATAATCAAATTAAGCAATCAGAGCAAATGTCTCATCACGGGACGTCAATCCAAGGATTCTTTGTCTTTCTGTTCACCTCAAGATTCTATAGCCATATCTAAGCATCTTCCTTCCCCATGGAGTTACGGTAGAAATGTACACAATCCTACACCTTAATATACATGATATACGAAACCACTTAGCATCCGGTTTCACATGTATGACATGGCATCTGGCAGCTGGCACTTGTGATCCAATCCATGATCTGTTGCCAAGTCGTAAATTTGAAAATTATCTTCTGCCAATCACGAGGGTGACTTGTAAATGAATATTTTATATCTTTTTAAATGCTTGCCGCACGAACATCGGATGTGGCCGTAAATCAGTTTACACCTCATTTGTTCCGGCAGAGATTGGGTTTGTCTCAGTGGGGGCATGATTTATTTGATTGTCGCACGAGGAACTGGGTTTTGTTGGAGGAAATTAATGAAAAAGTGTGCAAATTCAAAAGGGAAATATTATTTTCCTTGCACTATAGAAAGATGGCATTAAGACTGGTTGGAAGAATTGATTGTTCTTAGTGTATTTTGGAAAACAATCAGTCAGAGATTGTGTTTCAAGAAAATTGTTTGTGCAGTTTGACGTGGTGTTTTTGATGATACGAAAATGCAGTACGATTCATGCGGCTGATATTGATTTTTGCATATGCAAGATATACCAGCAGATGCTTAAGCGTTTTCAGTCAATCGAAACTTTTTGGGGATATAAAGCTTTAACTTTCTTACCATTCTACTTTGGTACCTACAGAATCTCAGAATGCATGCTGTGTTTCATTCATTATAGAAATCATATTTTGGCGAATAGATTTTTTTTTCGAATTTGATGTCCCGACCACTGCAAGCATTTATTACAAATGAGAGCATGTCCATATCCCTTTTCTCGGAATGTCTCAAAAAAAAAGCCTACTTCCCAACTAAATCGCTATAAAAATCTCTCACCCGTTGCGTATGTCTATGAGAGAAATGATCCATTTCCTACCAGTTGACCCATTTTTTTCTACCCCACTAACTTCTATCGGGGAGGTGCACAGGGCGGCAAATGATGGGAAAAAGATAAATCAAATAGTGTAACGTTCAGTGGGCATTGATGGGACTACACCCACGTGATATTTCTCCTCTCATATACAAACTTTATGTCTGAGCCCATTCCATAAATGCTCTTTGAAGAAGAATCCATTTTTGCCTGCAGAAAAGAAAACTCAACTTCCGGCAACCGCTTGAAAAAAGTTGCAAATGCAAGTGCTGTTGAAATTTAGTCGAGTAAAGTCTTTCAAGGTTGTCGCTCTTTTCTTCAATTCGAAACTAAATATACCTGCTCGGCTGAGGACGACGATATGATGATGTTAATGTTTCCTTCAAATGTCAATGACACTACTCGTCATTAAGCCCTTAATTGTTTTCCCAGAAACAAATCTAAATATTCAATGAAATTTTTCAGTTTCACAAACTCCTGAAAAAACTTACAACAATTTCAATCCAATTGAAAATTATCGCCAGTAATCCTACAATCGATATCCTAGTCAAGGACATCGAAACTCTAAAATCCATTATCAGCATTCCGGGAATTTTAACTTTTGTCCGTCACTTGATTTCAATTTCCTGTCATCCGTTCAGCGTTTAATTAAAATCCTTCACAGAAACCCCGTAAATTATATTCCGTTACATGGATGGGCATATACCGCGTCAAAGTCGCGTTTTGAATGTCAGCAAATTCTGTGAAATTACTTTCAGAAACACTCATGCGGTATAAATGGCCTTGCGGCTCATTGCTTGTTTGACGAATGATTCCCGGAAATAGCTGTCAGTTGATCAGCTTTAGTTGACTTTGGCACGCAAGTTATCCATTTATGGCGGCAGATTACAAGTGGGGAGGATTTCAAAAAGAGGCGATTTTCGGAAATTCTTTAACAAACCTGTGAATGTGAATAATCAGATTTAGGAATAGGGTGCACTAATAGAAATGTGAGTGCTGAAAGAAAGAGACTGAAAACAAGGGAGTGTGGACGAATATAGTAGGTGTGGGTATTTTGCCTTAATTCCAACAATGATACCAAATTTGTTTGATTCTTGAAAAGGCTATATCTCAGAAGCAGTGTGCTTCAGCGTATACTTCACAAGGGAAGTAAAATAAAATTGTGAAGCTTCCAACTCTCACTGCCACCGACTAAAGCTTAAAGTGAAAATGTTGGCTGCTTGATATCGGTCAGAATGTCTTCAGTAAGAGATCGCTCTTAAACAGGGAGTGTGGAAAATGTCTGTCATTGCTGAGTGTGATATCCGGGCATCTTAAGCTGACTCAACTCAGAGATTTTTGACAAGTGCGCATCATCAAGTTCCGATGTCACCATCTTCATTGCCTCCTCTTTCCTACATCAATCTTTGTTTGACCACTCTCTCAGCCCACAGTCAATGACCCGTGTAAGTTATTGCTCCCATTTTCAAATTTTTTCCCAGGTCACTCCTAAAGCCAGCCACTGCCAGTCGTCGTCATCAAACATTAAATAAAGCGCAACAGTCCCGGAACCACATCCGCAAACGAGAAAGATTATCAAAATTGAATAAAGATGACGTCCAACGACAAGCAAGGACGAGCTATAATGGATGTTTGGGACTATCCCCTTGTTCCAGTGATTTGTAATTATCATTTCTATTAAACGACGTCATTGGACAACGAGACAGGTTCGTTTTTTGTGTCACTGAAAGTAGGTCAACTTGCCGACAGACTTCTGGGAAGGTGGGAGCAAACACCGCTCAGCCTATGTTTACAGATGCTCTTGCCTGCCCGACGTGGAGGGATGAAATATGAAGAGACGTCTGCTACTGGTGGCAGAGATAAGCGCAGGCCAGACAGATGGGATGCTGGTGGATGAGGATGAATAATGCAAATCTTTATGTTTCGTCTCATTAAGTCAAGGAATGTCTGGCGACAAAACGTAAGACAGCGACAGCTGGTTCTGGTGGACAGAGGAAAAAAAAGTTGCCTTCATTTTCTAAACATTTTGTGAATTGCACTGGATTCTGGTTGTGGGTTTAATTTGCGCCGCATATAGAAAAATACAGGGAGAAGTAACGCCGAACAGAAGATAATAACTGATGTCCAAATAGGAAAAGCAATATAACTCACTGGACTTACTTAGGTAGGCTATCAACTTAAGTCCGAAAGGAAAGACAACTTTCCTCTGTTGTATAAATTGAGAGAATTTTTTTCTTGCGAGCTTATGCGTAGCTAATTAATTTTTTGATTAAAAAAAAATAAAACGTTTCAGCGGCAAATATGTATAATTCTTATTTGCTTCAATAATGAGTTAAGGTTTCCCATCAATAGATTGTAAAAGCAACAAACAAATTGTTGCTAGTTGTCTGTAAGTAACATGCAATAACTTTCGTACAGTAGATGGCATTTTCAACCTCTCAAGCAACAACTGAATAATAGAAAGTCTGAATGACTTGGTTTGTATCTTTGATATACCATCATAATCCTTGATGTATGCATCCTGACAAATGCATGACACTGTAGTCCGAATAAAATCTATGGCCTCATAGCGCGTGGCGGAACCAATAGTTTATTCGAACCTTTTAGTGGCAGCATAGTTTTCAGTTTCAATGTTGTCAGTAATTTAAAAATGTGTTGCCATTAACGTGTGAACAAACGCACTTAACCACCACCCCACGGCTGCCCAGTGATTAGATTGTCTTATAATTTCAGCACAAATGTCGCATTAATTACACTTTACTTTGCCTATTACAGAAAGCTTCCACACACTGAAATGATACACAAGATGTCACATAGTACTGAATTGAGTGACAGAACTGAAATCACGACTCCGCCCTTCGCTAATGGATTTTCCTAAAACACATCTCCAAGAGGTGTGTGTGTCTTTTTCGCAACAGGATGAATTATAGTCCCTAATCGAAATTCGCACGCAAAAAACGCACGAATGAAAAATTACACTTTGACATGCAATCTTGCTTTACATATCACAAACACCTCCAACACGTGGTAAGTTCAAACGTCATATGTGGATATGTTCTTGCAATTAAGAGAAATGAGTGTCCTTAGGTTAAGTTATGTCCTTAAATTGTCAGCGCACTGTATAATAGCACCAAAGTGATTCCGGAGCACAAGCAAATGGAAATAGGTAAATGGTAGCCACGTACAATAAGAATAATGAATTGTTTAAATGACTTCATAGCCACGCAGTTGGGCACAAGCATTTATTATCAGACCATCAGACTGACTGGAATAAAGTAGACTTCTTAAGCATTTGGCAGTTTCATTGAGCTAAGCGAGAAATGACAACTGTGCTAAGAAGTTATCGGAAACTGACAACCAACAGAAATCGCGAAAACTAATGATAATACGATTTGGACAATTCGTGCGCGAAAGTGGATTCTGGGATGGGTTGTTTGAAATAACTTTACGCCAAAGTTCTCCACAGTCAAATCTTCGCTCTCAAAAGTAAAGGGAGCACGGCCTCCAGTTCAATGACGTTACCATCACCAAACAGTCACTTTCTATGGATACATTGATTTTTGTAAAATAACACGGGAGGTCTTCCAGGAGAAAATGTGGCAATTTTGCTTGTAAATGCTACCGTTTAGATGAAAGTGTCGCTGAACAGCCACATTCCTATCTCTAGAACCATGTGTGATGTTCACTTGCATTTCAAAGTTATCAACATTTTGCACAAGCTGACGTCGTGGTGGTTGCAGCATTTCGGCAAAGTGCTCTTTAAAAAATACTCACTGGTGATAATACCTTACTTTGGAAATGAGTTTTCAATATTTTCATGTCATGTTCAAGTTTAAAGCGAATTATATCACTCAGCGGAGCTATAATTTGCAGTCAATATTCTGAGGGGGAAGCAGTTGTCTGTCGGAAAATAAGGAAAGAGGTCTGTTAAAAAATTTGCGTACATTCGATTATCGACTTTTTAATTTCTTATGTTGGTACACTTGTTTTGAACATATTTCTACAGTTTCAGCTATATAGCATATTTGCTTTGTTTGTGAGAGGCATAAAACTTAGACGTGTCTTGCGTGTTCAGCGATTTGCCTGTTGTTGAAAAAACGAATCAATGAATTTGAATTCAATTTTGTGTGAATAATGGACTTAAATGCTCAAAAACACCTGACTGTAGCATACGGAGAGTGTACTCTGAGTAAAAAAAAATGCTTGCAAGTGGTGTTAGCTTTTCGAAGAATGTCGATAAGATGTGAATGACTTCGTCAACCCTAGACTCCCCAGCACTCAGCACAACTGATGAAAATGTTGACAAAGTAAGAAATTTGGAAATCAACCGTGTGGCAGCGGAATTCGTTTGCTTAGGTATTTGCTCAATAACCAGCCCATCGTATTCTCAAGATTTGGCCTCTGTGACTTTTTTCTGAAGAAACCCACGAGAGGATGATGTTTTGCGACGATAGAAGAGACATAAATCGATAGGAGAGCTCAAGGAAATACCAGAAGCGATTGCAACAAACGCTAACAGAAACGTGTTATATCTAAAGGGGGAATAGTGTGGGGACACAAAATAGAAATTGATGGATAAGTAAATATTTTTTGAAAAAAATTTAAATTCACCTTATTTTTTGAACTAAAAAGAGACATACTAGATGGCTCACTCAACAGAGATACATAACATATCACTCAATGAGTCGCGAGCCTGTTTTTCTTGTGATAGTTTAAATATACCTACAGACCTGTCACAGACAAGGATGCGTATAATCAGAATTTTCTACGTCAGTTAACTTCTTCTAATATGGGATCCAAAGAAGTGAAGTTCTGGCTATTAATTATACTATAATATTACATCTACAGTTATCCCGGCTTCAAGAGAAGATAGGAAACTGAAAACATCATCAATAAGAAATTGAGTGGCACTACAGTCCACAAGGGACCACTGCTCGACTGTTCTCTCACGATTAGTAAGGACCTACAGTTTCTGCCGACTCCGAGCGGCGATATTTGGGAAGCTCTTCATAGACAATTGATACTCTTTGAGCATTGTCCGCAACTCGATAGAGGTGGTGCCATGAAAAACTGCGAGGTGTCCCATCCGGGAATCGAATCTGGACTAGAACTCTACGCCATGGTGATCACATCTTAATTATTTTTTGAACTTTCATCATCATTTTACATCAATCTCTGAAGCATTCAAAAACAAATTATACAAAACTGACGACGTTTGCATATTTCACTGAGTTGCACAGACTGGATAGTTGGTTTAATTTTCAAGAGGAGCAAAATGATGAACCTGTGCTGACTGCCTCTCCTCACTGGAATTCAGGCTAGGATAACTTAGGGATAAATTGAGTTGCCCCTCCTTAATTTAAGCTCAGAATATACTGCAGATACTGACGTAGAAATTGGGAAGACCAAAAGCAGTAACCTGCAATCTTTTTTCAATCATTTCTGTTAGGTTTCGTCTTTCCATTTTTGGCGTGTGCCTTTTATGGAATGGATGAAAAAATGTTCCACATACGCCACAGTGTCCATGTCAGGTGACAATCAAACTGATGATGAATTTAAAGCCACTATGGTAATGTCTGCTAAAAGCAATCATTTCAGCTCAGACTCATTCCTTCGGTATACATAATTCGCTAAGCGCGTGCTTCTATCATCACTCAATTCTCTTGAATTTCAGCTAATTGTGATGATCATTAAATTTTTGAGAGAGTTTGGGAGTGAGAAACGAATTACAATAATTAACTGGCTTCAGCCAGGGCAAATCCACTTGGGTAATGCGAGTAGAATGCCACAAGTGCCAAAATTGATTGGTACCCACCCCATTAGCGGCACCATGTTTCTGTCAATCATGTTGAATATTTAAACACGGCCTGTGAATGAGTGGCGGTTGAAGCATGTGAAGGGGCGTGTGAGAAAGTTCACTGACCGCTTGGTGGAGGAAGTATTGTTACCCAGGATATTGTGTTGAACTTCGGAAAGGTAAGATTGCTTGCGAGTATGAGTAAATATTTGCATCTGAATGAAGAAGTTGAACGGACGTTCGAAAATGGCGGAGAGGGTTTTAATTTTCACTCGTAGGAGTTTTCTATTTTTCTTTAGAATCACTATATTCCTGCCAACACAAAACTTAAAGTCGCAACAAACTGAGGGATTCTTTCTAATTATATCTGGGGGCAAAAAGAATTTAACTTTCAGGACCATTAATTTAATCGATGCGAACAATCTCTTCTGAAAATATCCTTGCTCGCATAAGCATTCCTAGAAATCTGAAGAAATTGACTAGAGTTGTTCACTAAACTGCAGTTGAGTGCTGCTGATTATTTCAAATTTGCGAAAAATCGTAGCTCGCTCTCTCTTCCAGAGCTTGGTGATCTAATTTTAGTTCCACAACGCCCTCAAGTCCTGCTGGTTTAGCGTCTACTTTAAATCACGCGCTCATTAAGAAAATGAGTGCAGTATTTTCTTGGTTTCAAATTTCAGTATGATCGATCAACAGTACGTATTGCACTAGCCATTGTAATGCTTGCAACCAAGAAGGCACATACCGAGTGATTGAACGATGATGCATGGCCCCGAAGAAACGAAGAACGGAGATAGGCATGAAAGAAAAAAAACCTAGAGGAAGAGTGTTTTAGAAAGGAGAAGGAAAATCTTGTTAGTTGTGCCGCCCTTTGAAGTGTCTACAAATAAACTTTGCCAAATTATCCCTCTTCTTCTTTCGTGACATGTCTGATCGTATCAAATATCCAAACGTTTGATACCCTCCTTTGGTTTTGTTGGAGAAAACTAAGTCAGTTGGAGATGACAGGAGCAGCTCAGAACTCAGAGCATTCCATAAATTCATATGAATAGCTCGATTCTTAATGAAAGCCGAACCCTCCACAATGTAGGATCTTGAAATAACTTTTTGCTTACTGTATTATCTTTTGATAGGAATATACAATTTACATACAAGTTTTCTGCCCGTCCGACGCTGATTCCCTCCTCTTCTCCTGATAACACATAATTCTACACAACAGCTGTAGTGGTGAGAGGTTCTCGATCCTTCTTCCTCGAGGGCCGTAAGTTTGTATAAATGTTTTCTTAATCAAAAGAAGAGCGAATACTGATGGTGTAGAAATACGAATCACCGATATCACATGTGTAGACAAAATTGTTTTATAATGACATATGTAGATATTTTTGCACCACTGTGTATTTAATGCAATTCTCAGTGAGAAACACTATCTGTATATCGAGTCAAGGTGTGGGGTGCCTGTACCGACATCTCTACACTTGCAGGACGCATGAATGTCTATAGAAGCCTGTACATCAAATAAACAAGTCTGCTACACCACCTCAGTAGTGCGAGTTTTTTTATTTTTTTTTTTGGGTGACAACCGCCTACACATGCTATAAATAATCTCACATCAAAATCCTAAAGGAAAGTGCCCTTAAAGCCATTCATAAATTGATCTGTCAACAGCCTTCACTTTCAAGTGACACGCACGTAGTTCATTGAACCCTGAGCTGAAAACCCCAAAATCAGAAAAGTCCCACAAGCATGAATTTCCCCAAAGGTCCACGACTCCACGCAAATCCTTGAAAGCAATAAAAAACACTCAACAAAATTACCCGGCAGGCGTACACACTTCTGTTCACCTTGAAATATCATGCGCATGGTGGTGGATTGGGTTGTGTCTTACCTTCTGTTTGAAAGTGCTTCTGTTTCCTGCCACTCAGGTGGGGAAGCCAAACGGAATGTTGGCGGGGATGGGAGTGCATTGCAATGACGAATTGTTTAACTGGTGTCAGACGGGTGTCAACTACATGTGAACTGTGGCGCCTTAGTGCGTTGGAAGCATTTCACGGCACAATATGGTCTTCAGCACATGGTGAGTCAAAAACTGGATAAATGAATTCTTTAAGGAAAACCGATGCAGTGACGTTGCCAAACTAAAACAAAAAGTCTAATTGTGAAGGACATACCAAATGGGAAATTTTGTTTCATCGAAATTCACTGAATGTCGTGTATGCAATCGGAATTTAATCCGACGGAGAGAAATTCTCACACACAGATTGTCAGACGCCTGTAATTCATGTTGCCAGTGTGGAAAACTTCGCGGAAAAAGCATCAATCTGTGCACGTTGAAGCGCATTCACATTGAAAACATACAGGCTTTGAATTTGTGAGCACAAGCACTTCTGTACAGATTGGGTTTAAATTCAAAATCAACCGGTTGAGTTGCTACATTAAAGAGTTGGTTGCGGACAAATCGATTCGTGCGAAAATCCACTTAATTTCCATTTACAAACTTAAAGCAGAATTGAACGAAGCTTGGACTCTGTTTGAGTTAGTAAGAATCGAATGAACTCTGTACCGAATTACTTAGTATGTGGAAAATGGGAATGGAAGTATTTCGACTGAACTTTTAATCAGTGGCGCTGAAATTTTCATTATTTTCCACTTAAAACGGCTTAACACAAAAACAAACAAAATGAAAAGCCGGTCAAAAATGTGGGACGGGATGATGACACTTGGCGCCGCAATTTAATTAGATATCGGTATCATACTCGTGTACATTAAACATCACTCAATAGGTCTGGGACCTACATATAGGGGGCGCCTCTAACACGAAATTCATATAAATTGAAGGAAGTACAAGTATTCAAATGATACCTGTCAAACACTTATGACAACCTGATTATTAGGTTCCAGTTACAGCTCTTCAAGTGACGCTACTTTTGCGATTTCTAAAACAATTGAAAAAACAGAATTTCTTGTGTTGACTAAACACAGCTTTTTGATTCGAAAAAATACCATGTCAGCTCAGTAATGGCTTGAGAAGTGTTACAGGGACCGTGCTCTATCAAAAATAAATATTTGTAGGTGGTATTGTGACTGTCAACGTGGCCGTATAGACTCCAGCCATGCGTGAAAAACACAAAGGTCAGCTAGCAAGTTTGTGGTAATCCTATTTTTGGATGCTCACGGAATTTTATTCATCGACTATTGTGAGAAAGTGTGGTCGCCGTGGCGTGGTGGTAAGTGCGTCGACCGCCGCGCAAAAAGTCTGGGTTCGATTCCCGGACGGGACACCTAGCATTTTTTCACGGTACCACCTCTTTCGAGTTGCTGACAACACTCAAAGAGTCTATGGAAAGCTTCTCAAATCTCGCCGTTTGGAGTCGGCAAAAAACTGTAGGTCCCTTCTACTTGTGAAGAACATTAGATCCGTTGTGGGCTGTAGTGCCACTCAATTATTATTATTGTGAGAAAGCCAAAAAGTTCAACACGTAATACTACATGGCATTATTGGTGCATTTGAAGGAAGAAATTGCCCAAAAAACGGTCCCATATGAAAAAGAAAAAAATTCTCCCTCACCAGGACAATGCACCGTGTCACAAGTCGTTGGTTATTAAGACCAAATTTCAGGTATTAGGCCTTGACTTGCTTGCGCACCCATCGTACTCTCTAGTCCTGGGCCCTAGCGACTTCTACCTCTTTTCAGACCTTATAAAGATGCTCGCCGGAAAAAAATATGGCTCGAATGAGGTGGTGACCGCCAAAACTGAAGACTATTTTAAGGTCAAAGATAAATCGTTCCATAAAAAAATGTCAAAATATAGGAGTGATCTTGGACTGATTGAATCACTTTTGAAGGAAGCATAAACTCTTATTTCAATCAGATAGACAACAGACATTTTTTTACCACACCTTCCTTTGCAAACACACAAGTCTAAAGAATTCATACCACAGTATGGGCGATAGATTCTAACGTAGATTTTAATTTACGATGCGATCCTCTTGTGGCCTTCAGCGTGCTGTGTAAGTAACTCAAGGATTGGAATTATTCCAAAACACACTGTTGGCAAAAGTTCTAATTCCTTCTGAAGTACCCCGACAGGATGCATTTAATTCTGAATGCGCTTACAGGATATTTCACTTGTGAATTGCAAGACGGTCCTCTTATTTTTCTCTCTATCTCTCTAATGCGATTTCTTTTACACAGGATTGGGGTTAAACTTTGAGATTTATAAGTGTACAAAAATATGGGAAATTTTCTCGGAACCTGTATGTGTTAGTTGTGGGACTAGGGACTAGGGACTTTTGGAAGATTATTCTTACATACACATTCCTCTCTTTTAGCAGACGATACGGCCGGGGTGGACCTATGCCAGAAACAGCATGCCTGTGCGTCTGTCACGACTTTTTGCTAGCAGCCTCAAATTTCGCATTGAAATTCTTCGTTATGTTGTTTCAATGGCTGGGATTTGAAAACCTTTCGAATGGAAGCTGTGTTTTCCACACGCTCTATATGGCTAAGCTATCCTCAACTTTTTAAAGACATTCAAACACAACTAGGAGCATGGCATCTTAAAGCGTAATGAGTTGATACCGCGTGTCTACTCTGTCATCAACGTCACTAAGACTTCTGGTTCAAGCAAAACTCTTCACTCAAAAATACTTCTCCATGAGTTTTTAGTAACGCGTGTCCTTTTCTGATGACAGGATATGCTTTATTTTTTCCTCTGTTACCGCTAAATACAGTGTAGATGCGTATATATATGCCAATGCTGGCAAACTTTCCACCAATGGTTGGCTGTGTTCACGTACTGACTTTTGAAAGTCCGTGCCTCCCCCTTTCACATAAAAATTTTAAAATAAACCCAAATTAAGCACACCGTCTTATAAACACATCCTATAATGATTTCATCATTCTCACCAAAATTTGTTTGACGTAACTAATCTGCAAATTGAGTACTTTACGTCAGCAAGCACTTTATTTTTGGATTATCCACGAATAAGTGCGAAATAGTTACGTCATTCGCACCCACATAAAGTCCTTTACATCATTAAGTCGTTTGTTCAAGCACTCAGGCTCTTAAATCAAGTCTCTGACACTGATTTGGCCACTGGCTGTGCCTACGCAGTTTATTTAAAATTATTTCTCGGGAAATAAACTTGGATGCACTGTTGCGTATACGTAACCTTTTTGTTAAATGTAGTATTAGTTGTATTGTTTCTTGGCTCAAAGGCTGTTTTATTTCATATTTTCTTTCACAATATTTTATACCTGCTACTGTGGCTTGGATGGTAATTAATTATATATGTGTATCAGAGTTCTAACATGCATGTGGAATTGGTGGCTGATGAAATGTGCCAAAATATGCCTATGAAAGTAAATAACACTTCTGGAATTTCAGTCTCCCTAAGTTTTCTTGTTGGCTGCTAGGGAGTGAATGTCCTTTAATTTACTGCGCAAGGCCTTGCGCAGCATTCTGGTTACTGAAAATGGTGGTTCAATTAAAACCAACAGCAAAAGGAATTCGTCAGTCATATCTGACCTACTCTGTTAGATCTAATTTTGGCAAAACACACAATAACACGAAATCAAACAATTTTATTGTAGTTCCTGTCTTTATCCGGCGTTTTGTTCGCCCTCTCATGAGTCCTTGATGCCAAGTAATGTAAGACTTCATACACGAGCAGGTATACAGAGTGGAACTATTTTAAGATACTCCCGGACGAACGCCAGCTGCGTGGGCAGCGATTTTTCTTCATTTTTAAATATTCGTTCGTAGGTTGACTCGATTCTTCAAGTGAATCATTTTCTGTCCCCCTTCAAATGTATCGCCCACACAATCATCTATCACTCCGAACATCACTCACCCTACACAGCTCTCATATTCGACAAAATCGTCAATGGCAACTTTCTTTGTCGTGTAACATTATAACGATCCTATTCTTAGAATTGACTAGAATAGCTTTAACACGCATGAACGTTGTCCTAAACTCACTCAGTAATGTGAGTGGACTTATGAACCACATCCCCTAATATTCAGTGTCAACGGACAAATGACTATTTGGTATGATAGCGGCTACAAGACTCAGATATTGGGGGAACCTTACTGATAGTCACAGTCTGAGTGGAAACTATATATCAACGGGAGGTAGTCAGTAGTCACAGAATCTTTGTTTAAGTCTATGCATGCGGTACACCACACCCTTGTGGTAGTTCTGTGGTGACTTTGTTTGCTTTGTGACTGGTCTAAAACAATTTTGGTCAACCTTCTGACTCAGGAGCTCAAAACGGATTTTCTCGTTTCAGTGTGAAGTTGCCTTGCAACATGGTGCTCTGAGGTGTCAGAGAGTCCTCGTTTTCTACCAACGCGTTATAATTATCCATCAACTGATATCTAGTCTTGCATTATTTACGATACGCGCTTAACCAAAAAAATGAGAGCCCCAATTTGTTCATCAGTTAAAACTAAATCTCTAAATAGGGAAGAACTTCCAATGTTATAAGAAAATAGGTCGGTCCTCGCTAATAGCCAGAATGTTAATTCTGTGTCAAAGGATTTTGAATGCCAAAGGAAAAAGTGGGACATCGAATTAATTAACCTTCGAGACACCTGAGAAAGGATTCCCATACAGGAAATACCCCCGCAAGCAAAACTGTGACCGACATACGGCTGCTCAAGACGAATAGTAGAAAAGAAATAGACCGGGCAGACGTAAATGATGTGCCGTCCATTTCCACGATTGACAAAACCTCGCTCGTGTTCTAGTTAAGAGAAAGGACATACAGTGATTTAAGGAAACGACATTAATGTGCGGTGATGAGAGGGTGACATGGTGAGGAATAGGTCAACAACTTGCGTAATTGTTTCATTCCTTGGTCAAACAGACATCGGCCATGAGCCATTTACGGAGCACGTGTAGGAGACTTTGGAAGGAAATTAAATTAAGACATTAAGGGTGTCTTTAAATTACCATAAATTGTTCGACCGGCAAACATCAGCTTAGGCCAATGCGAGGGGAGGCAATTCAATAGAATTTTCAAATGCCACTGAATAATAAAATGGTTCGGAGCACTAGTTGATATTCTGTTTTTGCGGAAGTCTTATTGATTATGTATGTCATGGGGACAGATGACGTAAGAGGAGGGTAAATTTTATGGGTGACACGTTGCCTACAAGGGATTAGTGCCTTACTTCATCAGCAACTACATGTATTGTGCGTGGCACGAGGGGAGGGTACTTCCAACTAATTGTCGGCTCCAAATGGGAAAAATTGCGAACTCCATAAAATGTTAGGGGTGGCGCCAGAAAAAAATGCGATATTTTCTGTCCAGGAAGCGAACCTAGAAAAATCAGCAAATGAATCGAAACATTTATGCATCACTCGGTGGCATTCAAGAATGGGAAACATTCCACGGATTACGGTAAGTGATATTTCGGATTATCTGTCTTCTGGATGAAAATGCCAATCTAGAGTATCCACAAAATACAGTATAGACGTACGAAGAATCATAAACTTTTCTATGGTGTGTCTGATTTAGGAGAACACCAGTCTAACACTTTTTAATTTAAGAAATATTGAATAAATTTCGGACTAATCTTGAAGCACTCCCGTCCTTTCTTGATGTAATCACGGACTTAGCTCATGTCAACTTTAACACGAGATTCGATTGAGCGTCAACCTTCTCTAGAAATAACAGACTTAAGAGGACCAAAAGGAAAAACCCTGACATTATCCAAGGGTTTTTCAAGGTCGCTCGAAGTCTGCGTACACTCACAAGCTAGTACTTCGATTTAAACTAGACTACTATTCATCACACGGCTTCGAGTAAATTTTTGCATATATTCCTGTTCCTCTGTCTCCAGGTACCGTGTCTGGATTTTTGACCTGATTCAAAATCGAAATCGTAATGTCAACAGAACTACTAATGGAACCAAAGACGCGGCTATAAGACTCAGAAATTTAGGGAACCTCAACTGTAGCGATAGCTTTAAAAGAGGCTGAATTCTGATGCCGCAGGAGGTCATTAGCCCCTTGAACTTCGATTCCACCCTGACTAGGCAGTAGGCCCCCATGTGTGAGTCTTGTGGATGTGGCTTAAAACCCAATATTGGGGGCAGAGTCAAGTTAAGTGTACTCTCCTGACTGGTCTAGTTAATTGTTGATCCATTTTAGGCCAGGCGGTTAGAGGACACAAAAACCGAATGCCGACTGAAGGGGTTCTATCAGAATTTGTTTGTGGTAGTCATTGAGCCTGCACTAAGCCAGGTAAAGAGTTGTCAAATCTTTCCCTGAACTTGCATTTTGTTCGTAGCTGGGTGGCCTTCTGAAGTACTGAATGACAAGAATAAGATGAATTCACTTTGATTGGTCAAAATATTAACAACTTCCGTAGACTGTAATGCTATTGGGGTTATTTTTGCACGGCGCAGACAGATAAGCCGTTGAAATGATTTTTCCTACTAAAGGACTCTCCATCTCATAAATTCAAATATGATGTTCTAAGGGAAATAATTTTTCCATCGGAGATACTCTAAGGGTGAGTTTTATGTAAAAATTAAGCAGGACGATATTTGGAACAGAAATTTCTTCTGTACGGGAAGATGTAGCAAGCTGGTGACACACAAAGGAAAACATGAAGATTTGCATAGTAGTGTTATTGTAGATTTGTTTTTATTCTTATTCATAACATTCGAATAGCAAGTGAGGGCGTAGCTAACAAGCCGTTCTTGTATCCGATGGAGATCCCAGAATTCAACCGTTCATGTTCTAGTGCTCTTGATACACTAGTCGGCTACAAATTCGTAGGCAACAAGGTCGGCTTAAATAAAATTTATATTTGCTGGCAGTAATTGTAATAACATAGTTCTTTTAACTAACAGCTAGAGTCAGCTACTGGAGTAATGGGTAAGTGTGTCAAGCTACAACCCGAATGTTTAGGTTCGGTTGCTGACAACAATCAAGGAGTACTCATTCCATGAAAAGCTTCTCAAACATCGCTATTCGGAGTCAGAAAAAAACTGTAAATTCCATCTACTCTGAAGAGAAAAGTTGCACACACAACACAAAGTTGTTTGTTTGTTTGTTTATCAGGCCTGCTACCCATGAAGGGTCTGAGCCTGAGCTACGTCTGCCTTCCATTCTTTACGGTCCCTGGCACGCTACTTCCAGTTGTCAATACTAAGCTCTCTAACATACGCAATCACGTGGCCTCCATACAGGAGGTTCGACCTTCCTCTCCCGGAGGCTGGGATTCGAAGAGCTGGAGCGTTGTTGTAGCCTCTCGCCATCCCCGCAGACAGGACTATATATTCGTTGCAGCATTTTTTTTTTCAAAGTAACCAAGAATCTGCTCTGCCGTTTCTCTTGTAGTCCAGCACTCGGCTCCGTATAAGAGAACGGGTAGGATTAGAGCCTTATTGAGCATTATCTTAGTCCTTTGATTCAGGAGTTTTAGCTCTAGCTGTTATAGCAAACGCACAACACGAGTAGTTACTAATAAATCTAGGCCCTGGTCTCTTGTGTGCTGTAGTGCCAATCTTGTGAATTATTTTCAGCCACTGTAGAAGTATATATTAGCTCAGTGCGGGCCACCACTGTCATCCACATACACCACAATGGCCAACGACTATGCCTGATCCATGTCACAACAATTGGAAAATTTAGCACATGTTTGCCATGTTAAGAACTTTAAAATCTGAAAATGTTCCACATACGCCCGAGTACCTTTGAACAGACCATGTTAGTCTTCATGTCGACAATATTTTTCATACAATCCACATGTCCTCAGCTTCATAGATGCTTTATTTAAACTTCATCAGCCCATTGCTAATCTATTTACCATGTACACACGTTTTAGCTGCCGTTCGATAGCAAAGAGTGTTTCAGTGAGTAGCATTTTTAAGATCATCATCTCTCACTTATTAGAATAGGTTGTAAGGGTCAACTGTGCGGGGAAAAGTATTCTTTCCTGCCACTTAATTCCCCGTTTCATATGCCACCCAGATCAGGAAAATTCATATTCCTCCGTACGACACTCTCATCACAGACCCTAAAGCATTCAGATTCAATAACCAGCCGAGGACACAAGGGTTTCTATGCACCTATGACACATGTTCAAACTGTTCGCTTCACACTCAAAGGTCCAATTAAATTCTAAAAGCCTTAATACTTGCACAGCCTGTAGATCCTGTCGCCCACTCTATCGTGACATGAGAATATTCCTCCTCAGAGTGCAGTGCATGACATTGTCATCGTCATTGTAGTGCCGTCTGTTGGATGTCTTTGTTTCACAGTTTGTAGTACGATGCTCCGCTTGGAGCAATCAGAAAATGAAATAATTTTAGTCTTGAAACTGGTGATTCAGGGAATCTGTCTGACATCAAAACACATCCCTTACCGTTGCCTCAATCTCAATAATTTATGCGCCAACTCAAGGGAATACTTCTTGAGCATGCAGTCAACGACCTACCCAATTCATTTCACTAATAGCCTCATCGTCTCGTCCTGCTTTCCTTTGTCTGTTGCCGGTTTCAGAAGTTCATCACCGCGACGATGTTTAATCAGCAGCAGTCATTAGTGGTCCTGCTTCCATTTCCCTCGCATAACAGAGTCTGTTTGTCTCGGATGGCAACCACTGCTTCAAAACTCTGGGGTCGATGGCCGAATTCAAATCTAGACAAGGCCATTGCTCGGATGCCGTGGGAGCAACTGAAACTTTTCTACTTAAGGATAGTACAACAGGGAGGTGTAGAAGTTGGGGCTCTGGCATATGTCTCATGATGCTTGCTTGCTGTGGTGATTCATGTCCTCGCCATCACCGGTTTTACGCTCATTTGCTGTCATAGCCTTGTAATGTCGGATTTCCTCAGCTGTCGCAGAGGCATTCATTTCATCGGACGTGACGCACGTCCTGATAAAACTGCCAAAACCACTGCAAGTGGTGCTCAGATTGTTGGAGAGTAGTTAACATCGGACGTTCCATCGGAGGACACATGCCAAACATTTCAAATGTGTGTCCAACTCACGGCCGTTGTCGTTGGACACAAAAACTATTTCCACGTCCGCTAGTGGGACGTCCCTGCTGATACCAGTAAAAAGTTTTTTTTGTTCTCGCAGACCTTGTTTCACATGCATGGCTCTTTGACCCTGGTAGCTGTCGGGCTCCACCGTGAACTCGTTCGCTGGAATGAAAAGTCGCTCATAGGCATTTACGGAACATCCCAGATTTTTGATTATCCTGCAAATAGTCCATCGGTGAGCCTGCGTGGCCGATATTTAAGCGATTTTCGGTGTGGAGTAATAAAACCTCTGTCACACTATCCTCGACTCATTAGAGGTTAGTTAGCTAAAAACAGCGTCGGTTTCGAAATAAGAACTTTGCACGCGTCGTTAATTTTGCATTGTGCCAATTAAAAGGATTTGTAGCTTGAGTTGGGGTAATAAGATTATTCTCCAGGATTTGACTTTTCTGTTCAGCGGTAGGTGACTACTTGCCGAAGTGTTTAGTAGCCCAAATGACCTAGATGTTGCATTGCGCCCTCTATCGTACATCCGCGGTGGTTGCAAAGGGTCCTGCATACATCTGGCAATTAGTGACCGATTTGAACATTAAGATGAGCTTGTTGCAATTGCGGTCACTACAAATCGCTTAGAACTTTTAGTCTCTAAGCAACATTAACTTTCATCGATAGTAAGTCTATAGGCTGAAAAAGCTAGATCCCGGTCCCTTGAACGCTTCGTTCCACATAACAGCAAAGGACGTGTGATAGGACACGCTCAGGGTGTGTAATAAGTAGGTTACGGATATTGAGACTTCTACCATGGCTTGTATTGGGTGATTCATTGTTACGTTGGTTTTCAATAGGCTATTTTTGACAGAGCACACGCGACTTCTTTCACATTTTTCTGTCATTTTCATTCAGTTTCTTTTGGCAAGCCATCGTGGGAAGACGCCCACCACAACAACTTGACCAAATTGGTTAGCCTTGTGACGAAAATCAGCATTTTGAGAAATGTTTGTCATGTAATTCGAAAAACTTTGTAAAACCGTTTTGCCACTTTGCATTCGTAAACTTGAGTATCAGTTTAGAAATGGGACTGATAATTGATAGGTTAGACAGCACACAGCATGCAGCGAAGAAACTACTGTTGCTGTAGATCAAAGTGTATGTGAAGAACTGATTCGTCGTCATTGTCAGCAACATGAGGGCCTCAACCGAAAGGTGTTCAGGTTTCAACAATACAGCGCTACAAGCCAAAGAATGCATGAAACAGTGAGATATCATTTTGGGCACTTAGACTCAGGTTACTCTACTGCAAATTAGGCGCCGATATGTTTATACTTTTGGAATATTTTCTTTGGGGATATGTTACGTCCCAAGTTTTCAAGAATATGCCAGCTCCCATTAAGGTTTTAGAGGCCAGCATTGCTCTTGTTACCTGCCAAATATCAATCGTCATACTTGTATCGGCCGCCTAAAATTTAAATCTTCGAACAAACCGTCTCAGACGTAGTCGCAACGAAAATAAACGCGATCTTATTTTCATAATGTAAACGCGATGAATCCTTCTCCTTTCATTTATGCGTTTTGTTTTACATTATGAACCAAACCCTGCAAACATCCTCCTGCTCCTAACAAATTTCAGCTTAACCATCGCTTCGGTCATCTTTTCTTATACTTGTCCTTGCACCATATAACAAAGAACTTGGCCTTCAAAACGCATGTCCCACCATTGGAACCCCAATCATCAAACTCGGTTTTTCAATTGTATTGCATAACTTTTCATTTGACCACATCGTCTGCATTATTTCAAGAGCAATCATTTGCCACTTTGGTTGTCCCTTCATTCCTTCGTAGCTAAACTTTAACCGTCAGACGACATTGTCGCTTCAGTGCACGCACACAAGTGATTCGTTTCAATGTCACCCAGCCCCCACTCGTTCGTCTGACTTTCCAAAACAGGAAACTCCGGATTTGCCCTTACGCCAATCCGTCGCCCCTTTGTTAACTGCCAGTTAGGATGTCCTTCGACAGTGTGCTGGATATAGAGTCGCTTCTGTTGTGGGTTACTTGGAAGTAGGTACAGTCAGAGCAAACATTTTCTTGTTGCCAGAATTGTATGGCGCGTCTATAAAGCGGTCAGTTCCTGACTTGCTTTTCTGTGCGCTGTTGTCGCAGCCAAATTCAAAGGTTTTCCTAAAACTGCTGATTGCAAATGCCACCCAAAACTAGTCGCATTTTCGGTCTTTTAGAAGGGAAGGTTAGGAGTAGAACTCATTCAAATTAATTGACTTGATACCAAATTGCATTTTTTTTTGGTCACAGAGATTGATACACCTAAAGCAGTCAAAAGATTTGACGTGAAGTCGAAGCACCCTTTTGTGCAAACACAACCCTCATGGTTGCGAGGGTCGGGAACTGTTTTCAAATAAAATCGGAACATTGTTTACACCAGCGTGTACCTGCTGTGTGCTGTGTGTTTAGTTTTCGTTAAATTTCTCTATTCAGCATTTGTTTTGCAGTTCTTCAATGCGCAAGCAGACTCGCCGAGCACACTTCACTCAAACTGTGTAGAATGCAGAACTTCAATGGCAATTCAATTTAAAAGTTTTTCGGTGGAAATTAAATAAAGTCGTACTTCGTGAGGATGTTGCAAAAGCAGTTGAAGTACAAGGAGCAAGTGTTGACGTGAATACTGGAGACTAAACAGATTCCAAAACTTATCTCAAGCACAGACGGGGGGAGAGGTAGATAAGTTTGACTCTTCTTTCTCAGTGAGGGCAAGGAAACGGGCATCGTCGATTAAGGCAAGTATGCTTTGGTCTGCATTGTATAATCCACCATATCTCACTCATGATTCGCTATTGAAACGTATGTACCCATCTTTCGAAAGATAACAATGTCTTTCGGGTGCGCGTAAATCTAAGAAACTAAGTTTTTTTCGTATCTGACGGATATTGATGAGGATTGTTTACATATTTCCTCTCAACTGGTTACGCAGTCATTGCAGATGTAAACTTGATATGACCGAGTGTTGCGAAAAATCTAGCGTTCACGGATTTTGAAATGCTCAGCATATATCGCTTGTGTCCTGAATTTCACTGAAGGAAGTAACGTCTGCTTGTATTGCTTAAATCATTAAGAGGAACATTTGGTGATTACGAAACAATAGTGCAAACTTAAGTTAAGCTTAGTTCGTACACTTTATTATGGAAAAATTCAGATTCCTGCAGCATGTTCTGGGAGTAAGATCACAGGTTCGAATTGTGCCCTCAATAGTTCGCATATTTACTAGATCCCACAAATCTGCTTTAATCAACTTAAATGTAAATCAGCCAACCATTTTCTGACATCTATCGCAACTGTGCATTATTTTTTCCTTTAGGTTTTGCTCACATATGAACTCAACATTTCAACATCACTTGAGATTTTGTTTGTTTTCCATCAAATTACACAAATACAAAATAATTACATCCGTTTTCAAAAGATGGCGCCAGTTGCAACTTGTTGCTAATCTTGGAAGCGAATGTTCTCTGAATGTTATCTGAAATAAAAAACATTCGCCGGAAGTTTTGATTTTGTGTTTTGATTTAGAGAAGTTCAGCTGAAGCCCTTCGAATGCTTATAGAAGTTTATGGTTAACCTGCTCCGACTGATAAATTATGCAGAGGGTGGTTGTGATGCTTCAAAAGTGTTGATTTTAGTGTCGAAGGCAAAGATTGTCTTGAGAAGCCCAGAAAGTTTGATGATGAGAAATTGGAGACCTTACTGGATTAAAATCCGTGTCAAATGCAAACTAAACTAGAAGAATCATTGAACGTGACTCAGCACACAATTCCCATTCAGTTAAAGAAATTTGGACTTATTCGAAAGCAAGAAACTTGGGTGCCATACGAGTTGAAATCGAGAATGTCGAAAAGTGATATTTCACCTCGGAACTGCTTCAATATCAATCAAAGGAATGTGTGCATAGTAACTGGAGATGTAAAGTGGATATACTGTGATAACCCCAAGAAGAAAAAATAGTATGCAAAGCCTAGTATATCCGTTCCAATATCGTCTACAACGAAGGCAAAAAAAATATACACGGTTCAAGGGACATGTTCTACATATGGGGGGACCAGACGGGGGGCTGTACTATGAGCTGCTTACATCAGGCACAACCATTAATGGGAAACATTACCAGCAACAACTAAAGATTTTGAGCCGTGCATTGCATGAAAAACGGCCAGGAATGACCGAAAGACATGGCAACATTATAACACTCAAACGCTCAGTCCCACATGGCTGTACCGGTCAAAACGACCTGAAAGCACTCCAATGGTAGGTCTCGCCCCACCCCCATATTCTTCAGATCTTGTATCTTCCAACTACTAGCTTTTTCCATGGACGAAGAACGATTTGGAGAGTCACCGGCTCAGGTCTTTTGAAAAAATCGGACAATGCCCCAATTTTTGAATCGATGTGCGGAGGGGACTTATTTTTTAGACACTGTATTCGATACCAACAGATGAAAAAAACCAGTAGCCGATGCACAATACTTTGAGGGATGTATTTTGTACGTTTTTTGAACACAAAAAGCGTACTCCAAAGACCTTAAGTTCCTATAACTTCAAATACTGAGTACGAAACGGTTGAGGGCCTATGACATTTTCAGTTACTCCATGGTCATTTAGAGTCGGATGAAATGAATTGAGAAACCGATACTCTTTGTGAAAATTTAGCAAACTGTCCTTCCGAATGAAGGGACAATCGAATTCGTCTGTAAATTAAACCATATTTCAGTACATATAGTTCTCCTATAGGCAAAGTATTCCGTGGGCAACTCTTGATACTTGGAGGCATAATTTTGTTCAATTCGAAACTCTTCTCAAACACAGTCCACCTCAGTATCTTTTAAAAAGTCATGTCTCCACAATCTTGAACGGGTTTCGTTGTTGCATCCCCTGGTAATGGCTTGAGTTGAAATGTTTATCTTTCTTAATCTTGATATTGTCAAGTTCTAACTGCCATAACAATGGACCTGAAGATTGATAATGAATGTGGTAAATGTTTTGCACATCATATCAGATGCTTTCAAATTAAACTACCACAACTGAAGTCATTCCACAAACAAACATCATTCGTCATCATCTCTTACTCCGTTTGTTTCTAATTTTTAAAATCTCGTATAGTTCGCTGAACTCTTTGTCCTTTCCCAAGACTCAAGGGAACTATTGTTAAGTATTTAAAAACAATTTTATTTTCCGAATTGTTGACATAGTTTCTGACATCAAAAGACTTTCAATGGATCCCTAACCTTGACACCCTTTTCATGCAAGACAGCGTCAATCGTTATTATTTCACAAAGGTCGTCCAACAACCTCCTCGAAAGGGTTTCCTTTGCTCTTAAAAGTGACTCGTTACAATCAAGTTTTATAAAACGTATTTTGTGTGAATTGTCATTATGCAGATATTGTCTTCATTGTCTTCAGTGCCATTTTGTGTGCTTTTGTGGTTCAGTGCATGTGGGAAGTATGTTTACATTTGTACAATACCGGCGATTGTGAACAGGTACGTGGATGCTAAAGGTAATTTTCATCTTTCACGGATAAATTAAGGAAACGAGGGGCACATTAATCGACTTAGTGCCTAATGTTTGACCACACTAGACCAACTTCTGCACATTTATTGACGGAGGGAATAAGATGAAAGCAGATAATGGGCGGTCTTTGCAGATTCTTCCAATGAGATAGGAGGATGCGTGAATCCAAGCCCACAACATTATGAAGTTCCTACTTGAGTCCTCAATCATCACCTTTCATATTTCCTCCGAAAAAGCGTTCAAACTTTGTGTCCGTTAGTAGATATAACAACAATTGAGTGGCACTATAGGCCATAAGGGACCAATGCCTAGCTTTAACAACAAGTACTCGTGTTGTGCTTGCTACTGCTCTTTCACGAGTAGAAGAGACCGGCACCTACAGTTTATTGCCGACTCCGAACGGCAAGATATGAGAGGCCTTTCATAGACAATTGGTACTCTTTGAGTGTTGTCAGCAACTTGAAAGAGGTGGTGCCATTAAAAATTCAAGTTGTTCAGCCCGGGAATCAAACCTAAGCCATTGCCGTGTGAGTCGACACAACCACGGTTGTTTCTATGTCAGTATAAAAAGAAAAGCAGAAAGAAGGCTATTCTCACCCAAGCTTAGTTTCTAATGCCCAATCGCCGCGGCTGTAGTCTACTGCTTCCGCATCTGCAAATAACTTGCGACAGTTCAAACAGTTTTTCAATTTGACGTCGAGAGAGATCGTAACTAAGCGCTTCATTCGGCTGCAGACTCTCAACATACATCACACCGCAACAACACATTCTAGCCATGAGTAGAAGGCGCGGCAATAGACAATGAGGCTTATGCTAGGTACCCATACGATGGCTGTTGAGGAAACTAGGCCTAGTTCTCTAGTTGGCTACATTGTCACTCAATTATTATTTTTCTTACAGAAAGAGCCACTTTTATACTAAACCAGCTGAGTTTCTTTCCACCGTTCTTATAGTACGCCTCCTCATCCTCCTTCTCCGTGGTGATTTTGCTCTTTCCACATTTCATTCTATTTTCGTGCTGGACGCATAAAATGTCTTACCGCCTCCACAAAATTGGCTATTGAAGAACAAAAAACAGCGGTATACGGTAATGAAAAGTAATAAAGACGCACAGATTGATACCCACAAACTGAAGCCGTATTACCCTCGGATTTATTGTTGCTTCTCATCACCTTTGACTTATTTTGTGGTCAAACAGTGAACCCAAAATAGAACAAATAAATTTCCACAAAGAGGAACGCGGCGCTTGACAACTTCACGCAACAGCCTTTGGAACAATTGCTCTTTTTCTTAGTGTCAGTTTATGTATGGGAATTTGCAGTGTGCCTGGTGTTTTCTACGAGGGAAGGTAGTTCCTAAATAATGTATTGCCATAATTGCGGTCTTCAATGCAAACCTGCAGAATGTGTTGAAGAATGGGACTTCTATCTGAGGACTGGCGTGTGCTGTTGTTATAGTAGATTGTGAAATTGGTTATTCTTCGTCTGTGAGTGTCAAGGAAAAGCTGGCTCCACTCACACTCATCATTGATGCCACACAACCCCATAATACCGGCTTATGATTTGATTTTCCCGTAATGAACGAGTTCCCAGAGTCAGTTGAATAATGAAATGAATGCATGGCCTAACACAAATGATACACAAAATGATGCTAGACATTGTCTAGAATCTTAAACCATTTTCACACTGAATCCCTTTCGAAACAACGAAGACTTACAAAAAAATCTCTTGATTTAAATTTAAAGAGGACTCCTTACAACAAAGTGTGTGTAAGAGAAATGGGGCGGGAAATAACGTCACACTCCGCACAAACAGCTACTGCCATCGCTGGGAGCCTTGTAATTACCATTTGCATGACTACGTCATTGTCTCGTAAACATTCGCTGTGTAGTCGCGTTCCTTGCCGGAAACTGGGTCAAACATAAGCCTTAGGATACGGAAATACATTTTTTTTTGAGTGTAAATTTATTTGAATTATGGGAAGGCAGTGAATAACTTCCCTTCTTTGTAATTGGAATGTGTTAAGGAAGTGTTATTTTAAGACTGAGAGGGACTGGGTATATAGACCGCTGCAGGCAGTTTAAAAGAATTATGTTTATGTTAGCGGTATATTAGAGGGATGTTAATTTTATCTTCTGTTTCGTTGGTTTGAATGAGCGAAGAATTTGTCTTTAATTTGGTTGAGATTTTCTAAAATTCTTGATCTGTAGAACAACATTTACCTCACTCGGAGAATTCTTATAAATACGCTGGTTTTTCCTTTACAACAGCAAACTTGAGTATACTGCACCTCTAGTAGTTAATAATATAAGTGCCGCCTTCTCGGTGAACAAATGCTTCACTCGTCTTTAATTTAATTTTTAAAATTCGGTTCGGGAGTCACGAATATGATTTACAATAGGCAAACCGGAAACTTTAATTGAGAGCCTTCTGTATGCGTTGCTGAACGGGGCATGCCACTGTGTAGTCCTTGCAGTATGTGATTAAGTCTTTTCATCCAGACGCCATCAACGCAGACAGGACTTAAGGTGGCACTGAGATTTTTTCTCTCTAACAACCATTCACTTCCTATAGAGTCTACGCATTAACGCCATAAAGCACGTTGGAGTTTCGAAAGACGGCTCTGTTACACAATTGCCTTTTGAGCCCAAGGAAGCAACAATTGCCAAGAATAACTCTGTCTTTGATCTCGGTACTAGTATTATTGTTCCCATTTACTCCAGAGCCAAGGCAGACGAAATTCTTGACTACCTTTAAAAATTTGCTACCCATTCTGACTCTTTGTCCGAGACACGAATGTTGTACGTTCTTCAGGGGTAGCAGCTTGTAACCGCATTGGCTGCTAGACAAAATTTAACCACTTTAGCTTCAATGCCAACCTACTCTTGATAGATCGTGCCTCTGGTGTTGACTTTGCTTTTCTCACAATTCCCTCAGATATACAGAAACCACATCGCGGGTCGCCCTACGTGAAACCCTTTTTGATATTGAAGGCCTCTGTGAGCTCGTTGATAACTCTGGTAATGCAGGCAGTGCTCTGCAACGTAATCTTGCGTAATCGCAAGACTTTTCTCTCGAAAAAGCCTTGCGATTCTCTCTCGAGGGACTAAGCTTGTTCTTTACAATGCCTCGATCATCCTTAGCTTAGTCCCTCGAGAGAGGACTCAATTGCCTCTTGAGCCCAAAGAAACAGAGATTGGCAAGAGTGATTCTGCATTTGATTTCCGTACTGGCATATGCGGCCTTAAAATCAAGGAATAGGTAGTTTGTGTCAATCTGCATCTTTTGACTCATTTCCGGGATCTGTCACAGTTTGAAGATTTTGCCGATGATGGACTTCCCGGTCTAAAACCGCACTGACAAGGTTTTGTCGGATCGTTGACGGATGGTGTTAGGCGTTCACACAATGCTGCAGAGAAGTTCTCGTAATGTATGCTGAATAGGGTGATCCATAGATGGATGGCGCAGTCAAAAGGAGGAACCCTTTTATAACATGGAGGTGGACTGTGCTTTTAACAATATTTGCTACTTTAATGCATGTCACTAAATGGGTATTTTGCTGGTGTACTTTAGAGTAGCCAAGCAACAAACCAAGCATAAAATCTTCCATTCGGAATTTAAAACTGTAGAGGAGGAGTATCCATAGCTGGGCAAGAGTTGGAGAGAACTGAAACTCTTTGCAAGAAACTGTAACAGGATAGTGCGTCGAAGTCGTAGAGGCCCTACGCCCGCAAACTAGTTTTAGGAACTAAAAGAGAAATATAAAATTCCAAACATTAATTATTTTCCTTAATTCGTAACGATTAAGACTTGTTGCTGCTCCTGGGCTGAAATTTTCTTTGGATTCTCTGCCGTAAGGACTTTGGATAAGGACTGCACATCATTATAAACTTTTCACTATAATAAGCATTATGATTTGGATATCTACCTACATCTAGGCATAATTGCAGTCTTAAGTGCGCTCAATGCAAAGTGTGTGAAAATGTGGCATTTAGTCAATCAGTAACACTGTAAGTCTACATCCAAATAGTCAGGATAGTAACAGAAATTGCCTCCGTCAATTTCAGTTGATTGCTTTACATTTGCATATCTTGACGACAATTTCAAGCTCGTCCTCCTAGTAATCAGAGGCAACACGCAATTAAGTGTAAATGAACACCTGAGCAACAACCCTCCCCAATCTGACGCCCACCTTTCTGTAGTCCATTTGAAAGAGCCTTCAGAGGACTGGAATCAGGTTAAGCGCAACAACCAAATTAAGTGTCTGCCATTCTTCCTCAGTCTCTACTCGGCTTTGCACCAAAAGCGTCGTTACACACTTCCTCTCTTCACTGTACATTATGCTGCTTGTGACGACAGAGACAATCACCTCATCCAGATGAAACAGGCGCAGTTATGTTTGAAGGACACACTCTGCGTTTCGATGTGTATGAATACTGAGCGAAAGTGTTTGCCTATTTTTGGCGGTCTCGCTGTGTGTCACGTGTGCTTCGTATGTCGAGACGAATTGCATCAATCAGTACAACTTTGAATGCCTGTTCAGTTGGACTTCTGATGGCGACATCCTATAAAGGTTTTACGAGTCCTCATTTGTCGCACTGATGGCTTTGCCATTTCCTAGCCCCTTTGCTGACATAAGCCAACCCGATTAATCCGTGTCAAATACTTTGGGCTACATATGTTAATATACAGAAATTCTCTTAAACAAATATTTACATATGAGACACATTAGATGGTGTAGGATTTGTAAGGGTTGCAGAATTTATGTCGGAGACATGTGCTTTTGTCTGGATAAACTGAGCGGCAGAGACGAAATTGAGGTCGAGGGGGACTGGTTGTTAAAGTGTACCACGATGTAAGCAACTAAGTCAAGGGGTGTGGCGACAGCTACATGGGGGTGTTGATTGTTGTTCAATATATAGACTGATTGGATAATCCTACAGATAAATCGATCCGGCAATTTATAATTTATGAAGGCGCTGTCAACATGTCAACAGAGGGTGTCTACCAATACCTTAGGTTACTAAGTCGTACTTGCTTCAGAGGTTAACTTAAATTTAAAATATCTAATAAAGGCTGGAGTATCGAATATATGTGACGTATATTTTTTGCGGGCATACACATGTGTTTTTTGGGTTTATCTGTGGATACATATTTAAACGGGGGCAAGCATGCCAGCCAGCCAGAAAATTAATACACTAAGATGGTTGAGGTCTTTCTGCTCATTTCTACGCCCTCTTAAAATACACCTTTCTCTGTTGCGATCTCCCAAAGTCTCGAATTCAAAACCTCTTTGGGCCGGAGCAGTGTTATCCGACCTTTCTGTCTTAAGTGCTGTATCCAAAGATGCATGCTATCGTATAGCCAATAGAGTTTGTATGTGAATCGACTCCTATAGATGCCATCATCGCCTCTTCTTCTTTCCTTTCGAAATGAAAGAAAGACCTGTTCTAGCACATTCCTCATCATCATTATTTTTAGTGACTCGCAAGGTCCACTAAAAGGTACGCGAGGCAATGCACCTCGCTCCGGGTCTGTCTAGCGGTGGCCTATCAGAAGAAATCGCACCTTAGACTCAGTGATCCGAGAGATGTATGATTTTGCGAGATCATTTAAGATGTGTGTGCAGCGGATAAGTGTAACTGTCTACACCCAATAGCTAAAGGTTCGATTCCTGGACTGGACTTTCTCGTAACTGCCATTCTGCTGCGGCACCACTGCGCCTAAGGAGTACTGGTCGTCTATGAAAGAACGTCAAACGTTTCGTTTTTCATGAGGTAGGAGACCTGCACTCACAATGTCAGTAGTGCCTTGATCCTTGTTACTTGTAACACTACAAAGAAACAAGAATTCATAGCGCATGGAATTCAGTTAAAAAAAAAAATTAGTCGAGATCATAGCTCTTGATCGCCACTGTGGCGTATACGTAACAAAATTCAATAGCGCTCAGGAACATGACATGACACATGGCACATGGCACTTGGATGTAAAATGGTGCAAGATTGGGTGTCGACCACATGGCACGCTGATGCCACTTTTGGTGCCGCACACAAGTCGCTGGTTCGAGTGTCGAGCCCCTTTTAATTTTTAACTTTCTGTCTGCTTCTTCAAGTTTTCTGTCTGATGGTTAAGGGCACAGGCAACTGGAAGAAACCAGAGTTCAATAACACAATTTCTCTAATTGCAATTATTCTTCGTCGAATATCTTCGCACTCCTTGTTTACTTTCAAATTATTTCACCCTATCTCCTGAAATCTGTCTGCTATTGTCACTGTCAGAGCCTAAGTGGTCAAATCAAATAAAATGTCATTCTGTCGATCTTTCCTATTGCTACCTTACTAAGCCTAACTCAAGACACCGCTCAAGAATCAAAAGAAGGTAAATGGGCTTTTTGCTCACCTTAATATTTCATTAACACGACTCTTTGTCGTAGGTTCAGTGAACTTATTCAGTGATAATTTATTCAACATGCTAATTCTTTTTGTCGATGCAAGTGATTGTCGGAGATTGGGAAAAAATGTTTTCTTTTCCTTGTTCACATCCTCTCCAAAATGATTCCCTAAATTTTCTACAAAGCTCTGAAAGACCATTGTTACGAGCATAAATTCACTCGCTTCATGATGAGCTGAGTCAGAATATCTGACATACATTGACAACCAAACAATAAAATCAATTATAGGCGAGGAATGAGTTGGAATGTAGCCAGATGTATGCATATATCTTTCAATACGTATGTGTTAAAGGGACAATGCACCGAGATAAGAGTTCAGAGCGCAGAGCCTCGTTTCAAGAAGAAGAGCGATAACAATAAATGATGCCTTCATTAAAAGAGATTGCGGACTCTGATGCAGGAAAGTTTGTGCGTTGGAGGAGACGATAAACTATTCGGAGGTAAATCGACTTGTGACGGACCATATATCACGAATATGGGAGAAACGTAATGCAGATTCGAATGGGTTAATTTGGGAGGATTACCATAGACTTTCTGTTAATGCACTGAAAGGTGTTATGCCAACTGTCGTAATGTATAAGTTTTGTTAGACTAAGTGCTTTTAACAACGTCAGGTAAGTTAACACATCAGCTGGAATACAAAATCCAATCAGACCTTGATAAACGTTATGACATTGAGCAAAATACTTGAATGAAATTTTACTTTAATTTCTCTTGAATAAGGACATATAGGGCAATCCAAAGGGTCACGACGCGTCCAGCTTCACAATCTATCAATTCTTTTATTCTCTGATACTAAGACTTTTTAAAAAAAATTAACATACGCAGTTCAAGGACATCAGAGAGATGATACCAGTCGGCAGCAATGACAAAATGATAGTGAACAAATGGTTATTCAAACGTAAATTGATTAATTTCGTTACGCCAAAGTATGACTCTGAATTACTGTCAAAATTTTGAGTGAAAAATCGCTCAAAAATAACCTTAGATTGAAAAAACACACAAATTATCGCTGAACAGATTGCTAAAGGGCTTATGTAATCGATCGCCATGGTCTAGTGGGTCTAATTTTGATTCCCGGACTAGACACATCGCATTTTTTTTTGCGGCACCACCTCGAAAGAGCTGCTGACAATAAAGTGCACTAATTGTCTGTTAAAAGCTTCTCAAATCTCGCTGTTCGAAGTCAGCAAAAAACTGTAGATCCCTTCTACTCGCTAGGGGACAGTAGCACGCAAAACACGAGTAGTTTTTGTAGAAGCTTAGGCCCTGGTTCCTTGTGGACTGTAGTGCCACTCAATTATTGATCGGAATTGAATTACACGACGTGCGCTTGGCACGTATGGAAGATCAAAGTGGAATCTAAACACCAGTGCCTGGAATGTATGATGTTGGATGAGTGTAGCTTTGAAGGATGGGTGGTGTGACGCCAGCTGTAAAACTAGTCTATAATCGAACTGTGTAGCTACATAAGACGTGTAAAGGTAAGTCGATAGGTATTCATATTGAGGGTGGTTCCTTGGACAGGAGGTATGCAAAAGGCTTATTGTGCATAAACTGGTCAGTAAATTTTATTTCATAAAAAAAATTCAGGGAGACGAACAAGCCACGCCATTGTCGAATAGGTAGTGTCTGCTGAAGTAGAGAATGACAAAACTGTAATTCTTCCTTGTCTTTAGCTTTGAACAAATAGTCTCCCATGACCTAATATCCTACGAAGCATCTTCTGGGTTTCTTTTTTATTTGGTACATTGGAGTGCCGTTTATTGTGACCTTGTAGAATTAAGAGCCCTGTGTTCATTTTCCTTACAGTTATTTTTTATAAGAAATTTTAAAGCTTTACGTATATGTAAATAAAAGCCTGATACAACATTTCAACCAATATTTGGTATGTTGTTGTTGTCACTTTACGACTTGAAGTGTCTAAGACAGATTGATAGGAATAAGTTTTCTTTTATCCCTTTTTTTACAAATAAAAAATTTATGGGAGTTGTAAAAATGTTGTTCCATGTTACACACAAATCACTTGAGTTCAAAGGGAAATTTAGCAAAATTCCACAGGACGTTCACAGAACTTCCATCACAGTTGAGACTATACAGAAGGCACTGTTGAATGATATCACATGACATTTGGGGGCTCACGAAAAAACAAATACATACCACAAAGTCGTTTGTCTATTAGATCATGATCCCATTAAGAAAAAAACAAAAGAATACCCCGGTCCTCTCAATCATTCTAAAGCACATATCGAGCTTCTTCTTTCACAGAGAAACAACCCGCTCTACAGTCACCCATGAAGGGGACAATGTCGTAAAATCGATTATCACACATTGTTATTGGTCCCTTTATTGAGGCTTATCGCGCACCCCCCCCCCCCCCCTCCAGTCGCCATTCATCTTCCTAATTGGATTTAGAATTTATTGCTGTACAAACATGAGATATCCTTCTTTCGTCGCAAATGAGTTTATTTTGGTAACCAGCTGGCCCACATTCCTGCTTGTCTGCTCAAGGCCATTGATTTGGGTTACCATCTGAAAATAAGAAGATACTCGCCGCTTGCTAATTTAAAGAGGTTCAACTCAATTGGATCTCCCTCGCCTAAACGTCCTCTTCATCTAAACTGACCAACACTCTGGATTGTGTGGCTATTTGCAGTACCTTAACTTACTGAACAATGGGAGCATCTTACAAATTGTAGCAGATTTGTTATTAGCACAGTTAGGGTGGTAAAAACGAGAACTTTCTTTATCGAGTATCATCTTGTGTGAAGTCTGACAATGCCTACTGACCATTTTTGTAAGGTGACCAGGTATGGGAAATGAACAAATATTGGAGGGCAGTGAGTTCTTTTCAGATGATGCTTATTCTGAAATTCTCTTGACTTAGGTAGAGTGCTTGTCATGTTTGCGGCTTAAATCAATGTCAACGCAGGTGTCCTTTTTGCTGAATTGACTTGCCTCTATTTATAACACTAGATGAACAGTGAGAGAAATGATTGAATTTTCTTTCTGTCAATATCTAAAACTTAAAAAAGGATTTTTATTGTCTGTTCAAATATTAGTTCTGTTCAATGTAAAAGGGTAAAATAATTCGTTTCCGATGCTTGTTAATGCTTCGTAACTATGATTTTTTGTGTGGTCGGGTAGTTACCCCGACGGCACAACCCCCAACCTGGGCCAGTTCCTTTTAGGTAACCCCTAGTACAAAAGATCGCACTTATAACTTTGGCAACTTGAGCTCGAGTGAATTACAACCAATACCGGATGGCTACCACTTGGAGGGCAAATTATCACAATTGGTGTGTAGAAAAAGTTATAACACTGGGCATTGACAGGTTGACGCCAGTCAGTGCCTACCCGATTCCCACAGCACCCACCCATTCTCCGTCTGATTCTCAGTCCCGCCTGCATAGATGGTAAGTGGAGGAGGAGATATAACGAGCTATACGGGCTGTTCAGCGACATCGAATTAGCCAGAAGAGTGAAGATCTAACGATTGAGATGGCTAGTTCATGTAGTGCGGATGGAAACCTATGCTCCGGCCCAAATAGTCTTTGAATCCGTCCCCGAGGTACGGTCCGACAGCGACTCAGGTGGCGCATGCAAATGGAAAGGGACCTCAACCAACTATGCGTGTGAAACTGGAGACAACTAGCTAAAGATCGAGCTGGTTGGAGACGCTTGTTGATTGAGGCTCGGGTCCACCCTGGACTGTAGAGCCACCTCAAGTAAGTACGTAACGTAATAGTATGTATTTTAGAGGTCTAGAAAGACACTCAATCACAATGTCTCACTTTGTTCGGAAGAAAATCTTCTACTTTGCTATGATCTTTACAGAATCTTTGCAATATGACCACCATGGCTTCCTCGGACTTAGTCTAATCTGCAGGTCCACAAATTTTTTTCCAACATTCATAGCAGTATTTCGGCAACAACGCGGTTATTGTTTCCTTCCAAGTGGTTAATTTTTCAGGCTTATCGACATAGACTTCTCATATACCTTGAGAAAATAGTCAAGCGATGTTAAGTCGCATGATATTGGAAGCAAATTCATGTGTCCGTAACGTGAAACTCTGCGGTTGTCAAACGTTTCCTTTAATAAATCCATTTTGGCGAGAGCTGTTGCTCTGTCCTACCACAGCTCCTGTAAATCATCATCACCCTTGACTGTAGCGATCTGACCAACTATATCACCGAGTTATACACCACACCAAGCTGTGAGTTGATGATCAGTGGATACAACGGTGTCTTAACATACACCAAAGGATTACCATCCCTTCAAATGTGACAGTGTTCTTTATTAACTCATCTTTTCAAAGAGAGCTTCGTTGCTTAAGTGAAAATACAGGCGTAGTGCACGATTCTTGTTGAAACGTCATATGAACTGTTTCCAGCTCAAAGTCCAATGCCTTATAATGGCAACCATTACAAGTATGATGGACAAGGCACACGTTTATGCCATTCTCTCACGTTAGCTTAAAGAACAGCAGGAACTTTTGAAATCCCCTCAAAGCTGTGTAGCTGTTCGAATGCTTCCGTAGGAGGGAAAAATCTCTTGTTTCCGTCACGGGCTTATTGGTCTCTTTTTCCATCGAAGGTAGGTATTTACAGGACGTCATGGATGTGCTTTCTCGCGGATGCTATTAAGAATATCAGAGTTAAGCAAATAAATCAAAAAGAGTTTGTTACGCAAACAGCCCTAACAACCGCTATTAAAGTTCTCAATTGACCATGTTGCATCAAAAGAAAATATTAACCAACGATATTCACTCCAAAAGACGTCCGTCAAAATTCCGTACAAATGCAAGTAACATCCCTTAACACAGAAGCACTGACTACAAGGTTGCGACAAAGCAAAAGAGCAGTTTCATGCACTGAATGAATCCAGTTACGTTACCAGTTCACTTACTGCCATTGAACTACGGTTCAGCGCCCCCGTATCCACCGTGGATTAATGTATGCACAGCTGGATAGAGCTGTGGGCGGAATGAGAAAAGTTTGAATTTCGTGCTCTCGACTTTTGCGCTAGCACTGATGAGATTTTGTTTTGTTGCCCTATTTTCTCGCTGTAGCTCTGATGGGTGAAGTAAATGTTCGTGGTGTACATATTCCCATCAACTTGGTATCCAACTTGTGTCTGAATTGTGTTCGAGGCAGTGAACTTCTGTTGAGAACTGAGTGTGTTGTCCCTTTATTTGGTTACGCTTGAGAAACAGTCCTGCAAAGATATTCTGGAATTTTGACAGTCAAATGCATCAAGTAAAAATGTGACTAACTCGATAGTGTCAGATCACTGTCGAATGCATGCCATCTCATCATCTACACCTATTCTTTAAGTTTTCTGATGTCAAAAGACCAACAGTAGTCTGCAGGATATATGTCGGTAGCTAAGTAGTCAAGTATAAGGCTCACACCACCAGAAAGTGCACATAATTGCAAACGCACACCATCTTCTCGCCACAATTCCAATTTATGTTTCACTTAAGTCGTTGCACTTCAAGAATTGTTAAGATCCATTGCCAACAGCTGCTTTCGCATTTTCCGCCCCTCTAGCAGCCATCCGCAGACAAGCACTTTATCACAGAAATATGTGTTTTATTTTCAAAACGACTTCCACCTCCATTGCATGCGAAGTGCCGTCGAAATTGAATTCCCCCTCCTCCCAGGAACTCGCGCGAATGCACTCATGCACGTCTTAATTACATTCTCGCACACAAGGGGGTGGTGCGCGAGTGCAGGCGAGAAATACAATAAGCTCAGCGGATTACCAAGAAAGCACTGCAACACGTCCATTCCATTTAATACCCCTTCCAATGCCATAACCAGTTGCATCGACAGGAAAGCCATTCCGCACACGTCCCCCCGGGCGAGGACATTAACTTTACTTTCCCGACATTAACAAGGTTTTCATTTTCGCGGCACTTTCGTGTGCTGCGTCATCGGAAAGCGATTTTAATTGAGAACCAGTAGCAAGGGTGAAACATGATCCTTGGAGAAATTTAAATTAAATTTGCTCACCGACAAAAGAATTTACGGTCCCGTGGCATATCCTTTCAGAATGCGTTAATGGACAATCAATTGAAAAATAAGGGGACGGGGTCACAGACATAAAGTGGTTTGTATTCGGTGTGCATGTGTTACTACTTAAGGATTTCTTTTGCGGGAATCCTAAAAAAAAAACGTGGACGAAGATGAAGCCTCTTTCAACGTTCCAAAACGTTTCAATTCTCCAATGCACTTTATTATCCGCACGGACACAAGTTCGACTTAAAAAACCTCCAGCCAGCCGGTGATGTTCCCGCCTTTTCATTTAGCTTCTGCATCAGCTAAATGTTCCCGTGTTCCCTGCATGCATATCCACACCACGTGGCGCGTCTGCCGTGTTAGCAAATATGTTCGGTTGTGGCCGTGAAAACGTCCAGGACAAAGTGCAGTGCAGACAGGAGTCGTGTCGCATGATCGTTCTATGGTTGTGTCGCGTTAACTTACTTTATTTTCTTTTAATTTCGTTTCTGTTTTTAGAATTTCTTCGGAGGAACCACTGGTTGAAGCCACAGGACTTGGTAAAATCCTTACACATCATATGAAGCACAAGGAATCAGGAAAGCGTACACCGCCGCAAGAAGAGTAAGCCCCAGTGAGCTGTCCCTCAGTACGTTTAGTCAGAACAAAATTGGGAAAAATCTATTTAGTGCCAGAAGACATATGAGTAACGTCACCATAACAAAAGGATTGTTTTTGTAGTTTAAGCTGACCAAAATGAACGACTGATTTTATCACTTGTTCAGTAGATATTGCAACCAATTTATGTTTCATAAGACCAGACCTTAACAGTTAATTTCTAAACTTCCTTAGTTATCAACGAGTTGTGTCTCCAAAGTGCGAACGAATGACTGCTACCCTCTTCTGGTAGTCATAAGCAGACCCCACCGTAGTCTTGTCTATATTTAGAACCGATCAACCAATCAAGAAATAATGTCCCATTTGGACATCCTTCAATATACTCACCAAGGTAGGGAAAATTACATTTTTTCCTAACTGATGATGATGATAATCATTCACACCCACTTTCAAGGAGGACTCGCAATCAGAATGCGTGTAATGCACAGTCGGATGTTTGTGCATATCCATCAGATGAAGCTGCACAAAACAATCCCAAAACCATAAAAACTGCATCCTCTGTAAGATATCATAAATAACCAACGTCAGATACCACGTCCGAGAATGTTGAATAATCTTTCAGAAGACTCCCTTCCTCCTCGACAAATTGCACTTATCGGATATTTTTAAGTCGCCTCGTAACTCACTGGCGGATGTGGGGATGACCATCAATGCAGGGAGCAGGATGATCAATTACTTGGGAGAAATTGACAAATTGTCAAGATTGTGTGAAAAATTAAAACAAGCAGAGTGACAGTCGCTGCAACTGACGTGTGGCATGTGTTCTGAGTGTAAATGGAGAAATTTTGTTGGCAGAGTATGATAAAGGTGACCATAAGAGAACCCACTGATTTTGTTTGAAATAAAAGATGATTGTTTTCGGTGCTTCTGAAAGGATGTGTCAATTCATTTTGCTACAATGACACCTTAAGCTGAATTTCATTTGAAAATCCAACACATAACAAAAACAGAACTTGTCAAACACGAGGAGGAATACTCTCAAGCCTCCGATGGAAAACATTTTATAAAAATTTGAGGTCATTCTCGGCAGTATTTTGTCACTGTCCATCATTGACCATATGTCTGGAAATCTGGTTGCATCAAAGAGGCGCTTGAAACATAACTTGGTAAAGATTGGAAAGATGCTTAGATTTTTAAAAAATCTAATATACAATTCAGCGTTATAAAGCAATCTGTAACAATCCTTAAACAGCTGACATATTCATTTTTGTTCTTTATATATATACAAATCAATTCAAAATCTTTATTACAATAATTTCGAATATATTGTTGCTTAGGTACATCCTGTGGTCGCCGTGGCGTAGTGATAATTGCTTTGACCTCCACGCATTTTTTTCACGGCACCACCTCATTCGAGTTGCTGACAACACTGAAAGAGTATCAATTGTCTATGAAAAGCTTTTCAAATCTCACCGTTCGGAGTCGGCGAGAAAACACGAGCGCGCACAACACGAGTAGTTGCTGTAGAAGCTTAGGCCCTGGTCCGTTGTGGGCTGTTGTGCCACTCAATTATTATTATGTACATCCTGTAGTCATTGCCTTGCCAAATATTTTTTATAACGACAAGTGTTAAGATTGCTTAAGTATTGGAAGACAAAGCAGAAAGTGCCCAGAATTGGATCAAGCATGATTAAAGTTCGTCAGTTTAAGTCTGTGGCCCATGGCGAAGGATAGACACTAAGTGATAAAACTGGCATACTATCGGGTGATTAATGGCGAGGTTTGGCTTTCAATAGTCTTTTGTTCACAGATCGCACGTGTTTCCTATGAAAGTGCTCTGTCAATTTACTTCAGTATCTATTTTCAAGTTATCGATAAATGCACACCTCAATAGAGTCTCAAAATTGCATAGTTGTCTTACAAAAATCATAATTTTTAAAGAAATTCACGACGCATATGAACGACTTTAACCCCTTTTGTAAAAATCATTCGCAAGTTTAAGTCCAAATTTACAATTATGATTGACACTCGATCGATTAGATCATATCCAAGAGGTAGTTAAGAGACTAGGGCAGCTGTGGCTGAGAGTGTACGTCAAGAAAATGACGAACTGATTCATTTTCGTTTTCAGCTACTTGGCTTAGGGTATACGATAATATCGCGTATTTAAGTGAGGATACCGTCCTAAATTCAATTCAATTTGTGTAAGAATTTTCAAAGGTCAGATTTTTCAGTGAATGCGCTTTGAAAAATTCAGAGAAATACTGGTGATTTATCGTCAAATTTTGTTCAGGGATGAGGCCCACTCCTGACTCACTCGACAAGTAGGTAACCAAAATTATTAAATTTCGGCTGATGAGTGTACAGAAAAGTCTGTGTTCGATTCCCGGACGGTACACATAGCATTTTTTCACGGCACCACCTCTTTCGAGTTGCTGAAAACACTCAAAGACTATTAATTGTCTATGGAAAAGCCTCTCAAAACTCGCCGTTCGGAGTCGGTAAAAAACTGTAGGTCCCTTCTACTCGCAAAGAACAGTAGCACACCCAACACGAGTAGTGGTTGTAGAAGCTAGACCCTGCTCCGTTATGGGTTGTAATGCCATTCAATTATTATTATTATTATAATTATTATTATGAGCACCGAAAAGAGTACTAAGATCTACCATTGCATGAATTGCGCTGCGACGTATGGCCTGGTGAAATCAGTATTTTGATATGGGCTGTACAACGACATGCGCCTAGATAAGCGTCTCAGGATATAAACCTCAGGATGGCTAGGCCACGTAGAGCGTATGGACACCACTGCTTCGGCCTGAAAAGTCTTCGAATCTGAGCCATTGGGACAACGCAACAGAGGACGACCTAGGCTAAGATGGCACACATAGTAAGTGGAGAAGGACCTCAACCAACTTGAAGTGCGCAACTGGCGGCAGATGGCGAAAGACCGTGCTTGCTGGAGAGACATGTTGATTCAAGCACAGGTCTACCCCGGATTGTAGCGCCACAAGAAGAAGAAGAGGATATATAAAAAAGCAGGTTTTCAGGAATAAACCAGCTCCAATGACCTTTTGGAAGTCATCATTACTCGAGTTAGCTGCAAGATACCAGTCGCTATGTTTGAACGCCTTTCGATATGGGCTACCTCAGACGCAGTCGTAGCAAAGACATCATTTACAAAAAAATGGAATAAATCATTCTATTAAGCAATGAGAAAAGTCTTAAGTTTACTTTCAAATGTATGTTTTTTTTCATTTTCCGCTGTAAAACAAACCAATGAATCACCTTCTATATGAAGCAGGCAGGGAAGAAGTTAGAAATGACTTGTTCCTGTTCTCGGATTTTACTTTTGCTAGCATCTCTGTCTGGTTACTAACAGCACGCAAGAAGTATAAAGTCTCTATTAAAAAAAGGAACTCAAACTCCGCTATTCCTCGTCGGGAATAAACTGTCCCTTTACTCATTACAGAGAAATATCATTCAAAACCCGCCAAGAAATCCAGACGCTGCTCCTTTGTGTACTTCAGGACAATCAAAATTACTTGCTCATGAAATGCAGTCGAGTGAGTAAAGGCTCCAGATGGGGTTAGATTAGAAGCTTTCGCTTAAATCATCCCTCTTATTCCATGTGATCATATTTTTACAAATTCCTTGTTTTATTACTTGCCATTTTAATGAGTTTTTAGTTTTGAATTGAAACTGTCTGCTCAAGAGCGATTTCACTTGAAGATAGATTCCAATAAATTGTTGCAGCTCATGAAAATTTCAAACGGAATTTATGAGTGTGACTTTATTTGAAGCCATTTTTATAGGTTCTTATTTTACGATCCTAATAAGTCGAGTGGTAACTTGAATCCCCCTCGATATCATTTTCGTAAGGAGTTTTGAATTATTCGTGTGAAGGTGTTGTGCATAAATGTATGGAGACAATCTCTGTTTTTTAGTATCATGGGGGATATGGGTGATTGTCCTTGTCTGAAGTGAAAAATGTCTGCAAAATTTTATGACCATTTTATTTCAGCTGCCAAGGATTGTCATTTTTTTCACTTTGAGTAGTAGCAAGTTATTTGAAACGAGGTTCTGTGAATTCAATCCAACGTAGTGTTCATAATGCATTAATGAAATACCGCAGCATTTATGCAAAACGGTCTTTCAAAATTTCATTAAAAGATCGCGTATGTGCCAGCAAAGCCGCGGCGGCCATCTGGCCGATGTGTTATTCCACACATAACCTCATCCTGTCGTCTTTACGATATAATAAAGAATTAACGTTCTTTTTAAATACCTGCCTTTTATTTAAAACTTAAAACTTACGTTCTTGTTGGAACACCCTTTACAAATACATTAGAAAAATTGTTGTGGCACAACAGCTCAAAAATGAGATTTCCTTGCTTCCTTAGTTACTCGTGCAATGGAGTTAAATATATCCTAGGTTCACTTCATTTCGCTTAAATCACTCCCTACTTTGAGCTGAAGACAACAGTCACCTGAAGTTACGGAAGGCTACAGGCGTCTATTTCAATGAAACTACCACGAAATGGTTGTGTTATGCAAATTTGGGAAATTCTCCTACACAATTCGCACAGCAATCTATCAAATTTATGATCCCGCCATAAATTCCGGATGTCTCCCGGCACCTCGTGGTCATAAATAATGGGGTGATGGTCACTGTAACGCCCAAGCAAAGAATTCTTGTTGCTGGCAATGACCTGTAAGTATTGGTTATTCAAACAAATCAAATCCGCACAAACTTTAAATTCATTGCATTTATACTAGTTCCCATTTCAAGTCGATCCCCTCGTCACAGCCGACGTCAAGAGAAAGCAATGGAAACGATTTCCCATGAATATAAATCACTTTCGAAAAATTAAATTCAATTTTGTTACCCCAAATCGGATTACGTTTGGGTAACCGTTGGTCTTGTCAAGGGTTCATTGAACTCTGAACATTGGAAACCCACATGCTGCAAATGGTTTGACTGGGATCCGGTATTTAAGCAGAAACAATACTTCCCTGGCAGCAAAGCAGACAAAATTTTACGATTATTGGTCAGCTGGTCATTAATCAGAATTGTTTTCGTTCTGAGGCGGATATCCGACGATTAGGGTTTCGTTGGATATTTTCTGAAATCTACAGATGGCTTCCATAAGGAATTGAATTTTTTCCGTTCAAGGATTTTGATAAATTATGTCTGTTTGCTGGGTGGCGAGAGAAAAATGTATCGACATAGACTCAGACAACGCAGATTTTGTGGAATGGTTATGGGGAAACCTTGTTGCCCCATCAATGTTTGTAACGAGTCCTCTAAGCCATTCAACCTCTAAAATGGTGGAAATTGCAAAAAGGAACAAGCTAAACATTATACTTAAGAACAAGAAAACAACACTAAAGCCACAAGCTACCAAGACTGTGTTCAAATGCTTAATTACACCGATGAAATGGACGTGGCTTTGGGGACTGATGACGGTTTTCAAGCATTGCAAAGAAAACAACAATAGGAGGTCTGGCTGCAAACGAGGGAACAACAGTGTACATACGGTCACTATGGAAGGACGCACGATATCAATGTCTCTAACAGAGCTTCACAATAGGTACCCATAAGGATATCAAGGACTTGTTTTACCTTGTCCCTGCAGGTGGTATCGATAACGACACAATAATCGAAATCAAACCTAGAAACACACTTGAATGGTTGCGTTTAACAGGCCGGCAGACTACATTCGCTAAGACTTATCTCGCTCACGGCACACCACGGGATTATGGGAAACAAGATTGAGGATTTACTGGATAGGTAAAGAACAAAAGAAACACTCATAGGGCCCGAATCCACCTTGACTCTGCCCACGTCCTTGGTTATGGCCTCCGTTGACGATTGTGACAGCACATGGCATGACGACAGGACTCAGGCTGAACATGTGTATGTTCCCAAACGTCAGGAAGAAATGCGCGTTTTTTCTCTTATTTTTATACAAAAAGGACTGCATACGACTTGTCGGCATACAACGCGACACTTCACTTTCGCTAAGCACTTCAGTGTGCTTGGGCTTACTGACGAGCACTTAATTTGTTAATGTCCCGTATTTGCTCTGCTGCTGTAGGCTTTTTGGCACTGATGTAGTGGGAGCTGAAAACCTAGGCTCTACATCACAGAGAGCTTGCTAGTTTTCCTCCGGTAGACCAAAAAATTACATTAAATGTCGGCTACTGCCTGGTAATACAATGGACCAGACTTCTATTTGATTATGAGCCATCCAGTGAAGTGCTGTCATCGTGTGAAAGACTAAGCTGATTTAATTATTCCTGTACTCCTCTTTAGGTTAGTACAGGATGAGGAATGCCTTTTTATATTCGAGAGAAATGTCCATGATCCAGTTTGCATTGACGACACCTGAGGGAGAAAATTCAAGGACAAACTCCAGAGGTTGCACGGCGGCATTCTTATAGTCTACGTTTAAGGATGCAATGGATATTATGACTTGTTCTTGTAGAGTTGAAGAGTCTTGGAGTTGGGATTAGGTTAAAGAGGTCCGCTGTTACGATAGCACATACGAAGAAAAAAGGATCTCAACGAATTAAGTACGCAAAATTGCAACAGCCGAAGAGCCATGGTTATGGTCACGCTGGAGAAAGGCAAAGAGTGTAGAAAGAAAAGTATTCCATTAAAACCGTAAACTAAACCGAACGCCTTCTTTTAATGGAAATTTTCTACTGAAGGGAAGTACACGCGTCTCAGAAGCAATACCATGAATTTTCACATTATTATGTCAAGAAAGGATTAAGTCAAGGCTGTAGAAGACTGCTTTGACGTTACCCTAATCTTGAAACAATTTCATTAAGAAAAAGGTGTCACGTATACGCAACCGATGCTTGAAGTCAGTTTGTTGTGCACATCAGTTTAAATGTCCATTTGGAACAAATTGGGAATTTTTCATCGGTGACGTATACATTCCATTTCAAAAAGCAATCCAAGTGCAACACCACACTTTATACTTTAGAGTAGAACTAGAGCTGCTGTACGAGTATTTTATGAATTTAAGGTGGTTGTGTAGATTGTGACCTAAATTTTGCGCAATATTATAAAACTATTTAAAATCTTTCATAACGGTAATCTGGACATCTTTTTTACATTCAGGCCACAAACGATTTTGGACAATAAATAATAGCAAGTGAAGATCGGATTATTTTGAAAGGACATATCAGACTGCAGGGCCAATATACAGTTGTCATGTGAGCAGTTTATTGCAAGATTTGTCATGATGCTAGATCTCACCCTGTGGGTAAGGCTCAGTATTTTTACTTTTCAACGCACATTCAACAGTGGAAATAAATCCTCTTGAGGCTTCGGAAATATTCCCACATTGTGAAGTCACGATTTAATTTCTTTTCGGCTTTTAAATTGTATTGTAGGTAAATCTTCTCTTCCTGTCTACCTAAAAAATCTTAAATCCAGTTAAGCCTAGTCTACATCATTTAACAGTCTTTCACAATTCAAACCTCAGTCATTTCTTGCTCTTACATGGCTTTTATGGTGCTTGTGCTGTATATGCAACGAAAATACTAAAGCTATCTACATCATATACACACTTTAAATATGATTTCCATTTAAGTAATGCTCACATCATAAATTTTCCATTTGCAAACAAAATTGAATCCCTACTCAGGGGCATCAAGGTGATGATGACGTTCTCCTCATACTCCATCGAAAAGAAACTGCACTCGTTCTGGGGAGGTGTGTTAAGTGTTTTCCCCTTCTCAGCTAGAGGTGAATTTTCCTGGGAATAGATTTTCCACTCATCAGCACCGTCAATCGGGCAGACAGACTGCATGCCGGTCGCTTGATTGTGTCCGTTCGGAAGGGCATGTGAAAGTGGGTCATGATTGTTTCCAGGTTCGACACGTGTGAACCTTCAAATTTTCACTCAGCACACAATTAGAAACTTCCTTGAGAGGGAACACTTTAAAGTGCTTTCAAGGAATACCACTTGTGAGTCCATGGCAGGCGGTTTATTTGGGAAAACTTGAAGGAAACCGCTTTTAGTTTGAATCCGGTTCTTGTGAACGTACTAACTCAACATTTTACGAAGACCATGCCCAACTGGGGTTGAAGGCCTAACCAGAATTGAGAAATTAAGCTGTCGACATAATTTAACCGTTCATTTTCAAAGTTCAATATCGATTAGACTTTTTCGCCATCCTACTTAAAACGTCTTCAAATAAAAACAAAAGGTCACAAGCCACCCACCGCCCCTTAGGAGCTGATTAATGTATCAAGTGAAATCTCTATCCCCTGGCATCTCTTAACAATCTTAAGCACTCTCAAAATAATCGTTTATTATCACGCCTACCGGCACACGTCACGTTCCATAGCAAGTACTTTCCATTTCCTTATGGGCATGGGTACGAACCTAACAAGAATGAGACGGAAAGTGTGCCTATTATCTTAAACTGTTTTACGCACAGCTCCAAGGACGAGATGAAGAGCAACAAAAAAAATTAATTTAAAAATCTACCAAGGGCGGAGTAATTTCCGAGAAAGCCCCTTTGACGGGATAAGCAAAAAGTTTGGACGCGTCCCTCCTTTCCCCGCGTGGCTTGAGCAATTTGTAATTATCACTTTCTACAACGATATTGCTGACCAGCGAAAATTGCGATGTGGCCAGATTGTTGCGATTGAATCTGGGTCAACCACGAGAGCCGGCAGAGACGTGAGAATCTTTAACACAATTTAGAGTGCTCAGCTGTGTAAGGCGATTGGGCGGGTGGGTGGAATCTGTAATCAATACAAGGCTGCGGAAAAATTAACGACATTATGCTGGAAATCCCTTCTGGCTGTTCAATGCTGCTGGTAAATTCAAGGCGACCTTTAAAAATTTTCTCAGACAGAGAAACTGGAATGGCGATTGACGAACTTAGGGGAATTAAGGCGATTGAAATTGGGGAGTAAAATAATTAAGCTGTCAGGAGCAAAGTGAGTATGGCAGGAGAAACATGGCATACGGAATGACATGGTAATGACAGGAATGGTGGTCGTCGTACATAGACCGCCGCGGTGATAACAAGTGTTTCGGCTTTGCGGAAGAAAGTGTAAATTTCAATAAAAACTAAATTAAGTGACAAGACAGTGACTTTCAAAACAGGGCAGTGACCTGAAGAAAAGAGTGCTTCATACAAATAGTGTGAAAGAGTGAGAAATGGAGCCGAGTGAGCGGCTCGAGGAATCAGGCGATGTCTTTAAGACACCGGTGGCTAGATCACGCCACAAGGTCAGCGACTGCAGTGAACGGTCCGCCAGTCCTACGAGCCGTCAAACAATCGTGATAAGGAAGCGGAGGAAGAAGGGGCAGCCGCAACTGAATTTGACTAAGCGTCGCACGGTGACAGAAACGTCAGACGAGGAAGCGGCCGCACGAAAACAAAGAAATACAACGACCACAGCAGTAACAACAACAACACCAACAACAATAAAAAAAACCAGACTCTCGCCGATAACTGACGCCGAGATTGAAGCGCTCCAGTATCAATCGGAGGGCAACGAGGGTTTATATACGGGGGCCAATAACTCCTTCCAGCCCCTCGCCACCTCTAATGCGGAGGATATAGTATGCGATATGAAGGAGCTGGAAGAGAGTATTAAGGAGAGGGATGAGCTTAGTGCTCATATTAATTACCTCGCCGAGAAGGTCGCAAAAAACAAAGCGGCCCAAAAAGCTGAAAAGGAACGGCAACAACAACAGCAAAAACAACTGCAGCAGGAACAACAAAAAAAGCAGACGCAACAACAACGTCAGCAGCAGCAATTTAAGCAGCCTCTGCCCTCGACCAGACAGCAGCCGAAGAGGTTGCAGTCAGACGAGCAGCCTAGTACTTCAAAGGCAGCGCAACGGTTGGAACAGCTACAGCAACAACAGCAACAACAACAACAAAAACAACAACAGGAGCAGAAGCAACAACAGTCACAGCAACAGAGACAGATACAACAACCCAAGCAGCAGAAGCAGCAACCACCACAGCAGCAGCAACAACCACAGCAGAAGCAGCAGCAGAACGTACAAGTAGTGAGGAAAGAAAGGTGTCCGCCCATCAACGTCTTCGGACTGGAGACGAAAGATGTGGTGAAGCTATGTAAGTTGGCCACTCCTAATCTACACGAAATTAAATATAGGGGGCCCTTAAGGCAAACTATTAAATGCTCCTCAATAGAGGATCATAAGATAATTATTAATAAGCTGACGGCGGCGGACGCCGAATATTTTTCGTATACACCAAAAGGTGAGAAGCTACAGACCATGCTCCTTAAGGGCATGGATCCTTCTGCGGACCCGAGGGAGATCCTCGACGAGCTGCGCCATGCTAAGTGCGACGGCGTCGAGTTCGTGGGGGTTAAGCCCTTTACCACTGCGGCAGCGAGGAGGGAGAGTAGAAATCTTCCTTTTTTCCTGGTGCAGGTATCCCAAAATAGCAAACTAGAGAGCCTAAAGAAAATTCGATATTTAGGCTCACTGGCCATCAGGTGGGAAAAACTAAAAAAAACCAACCACATATTGCAATGTGCGAGGTGTCAGCGCTTTGGGCATGCCGCGGCGAACTGCAACATGGAGTCTCGCTGCGTCAAATGCGCTAAAAGCCACAGACTAGGAGAATGTTCTTTAGGAAAGGAAAAGGTCGAAGATAAGGCACAACTCGCGTGTGTGCTCTGCAAGGGCAATGGTCACCCCGCCAACTATCGGGGATGTCCAAAAGCCCAGGAGTTACGGAAATTAATTCAGGCCAAGAGGGCTGAAAAAATAGTAGCAGCGAGGCCCGCTCCTCGTCTTCCAGCTACCACTGTTACACAGGCTATCTCCTTCGCCCAAATGACGTCGGGAAGAAAGCCTGCACAACAGACAGCGCCGACGGTGGCTCAGGTCCCTGTAACCAGCCAACCAACGGACAAGGTGAGTCTCCAGACTGTCATGCTAGCAGTGACGGCAATGAAGGAACAGATGCTTGCTATGCAGGCACAGTTCCAGAGCCAGATGACTGCTATGCAGAAGCAGTTTGAGAAACAGTTCCTCGAACAATCAGCGCGAGTAGACTTTATCTACTCGTCGCTGTTTGTGCCTAACGCGTCGATATAATGGCTGCGCTGGTAACCAGAATTCTTAAGATCCTAGCAGTGAATGTAAATTCGCTGATTAGGATCGAGCGAAAACTGACTTTGGCTCACTTGTTGCAGACACATAATCCTGACGTGCTGATGGCTAGCGAAACAAAGCTAAACCAGACGCGCAACCTCAGGTACAAAAATTACCATGTCATTAGGAGAGACCGGCCCCAATCCACTCAAGGGGGCGGGGTTGCACTCTTAATTAAAAAGGACCTTCGTCATAAGGTAATATATAGCAGTGAAGTGCGTAGGTTCGAGGTGCTAGAAGCATGCATTGCACGCATCCCTCTCCAAGGTGGAAAGAGGTTGTTTGTAATTGCTGTCTACGCGCCTGATTCTCGGAATCCCCATTTCATGTCAGAGCTCGAGGCTCTTTTCACAAGTCTTCGTTTGAGCTCGGAAGAAAACTATTATATAATCGCCGGGGATTTGAACGCAAAGCACGGCGAATGGGGTAATAGTGTTCCAAATGATAGAGGAAACGCACTCTTAGGGTGGTTGGCACAGCACAATATTGAGTTCAGGGTGGACTTGTTGGCAACCGATAGACCATCGTTTCCAAGAAGCGGGTCCTATCTGGATGTGATGCTCATCGACCGACGACTAACGCTACTGGACGTGGAAAGAACCAGAAGGAACTGCTTGACCACGGTGGAGTACGACAGTGACCACTGCGGACTTGCCGCGTCAATCCAGTTACCGAACGAGCTGGAGGAACTAGGGGAATGTGTCCTGACGTACCCTTATGATTACAATAAGGCTCGCTGGCCACGTTTCACTAGAGCCTTATCCAGAGAACTACGTTCGAGTGGAATCAATCCCCCCACAAACAGAAACCTGACGAACGAAGAGGTTGACAGGTACCTCAAACAAATGGACGAAGTAATACGACGAACAATGGACAAAACTATTCCGAAGGTAGCGCAAACCGATGACGGCGACGTCTATCGCAACGCTACCATCGATGCACTTCACGTGCAAAAAAGTGGACTGCTTACAAGACTTAAGCTCTTGTACAGACGGTTTACAGATCCACAAATCGCCGAGGTGCGGTCACTGAAGTCGCAGATCAAAAACCTCTAACAGTTAATCAAAATCCATTACAGTATGGCTGTAAGCTTGCACTGGGGCAACAAAATCCGGGCTGTAAGATCCAACAACCCGGGTATGTTCCCGCAAGTAAATAAGATATTCCGGAGGAGAGTCAGAACGACATTCAGGCTGTTAGACTGGAAAGGACGACAGAAAACGCAAACATACTGACATCTGTTGGCATCAATCCAAATGGAGCTGTGCTGGACGACAACTTCTTCATAGTTGAGGATCCCAAGGAGAAGGTTGAAGCAATCGGTGCTGTTTTCCAGAAAGTGTACACGGTCAACGAGTCTCGTAGGCCAAATCACGATTTGGAGAACAGAGCTTTGCTAAACCACTGCGATCTCCAAGAGGAGATAAGTCAATGGCGATCTGAGAACCCAGGTTTTACCAGGTTCAGTGACGAACACATGGCAAATAATGCCGTTGCCGTTGATGGAAACATCTTGATTTATAAGGAAGATCTCCAGAGCATCTTCAACTCGCTGAAGAAGAAGAAGTCAGTAGGAATAGATGGTATACCGAATATTGTGCTGCGCCATCTACCCTCTGAAGCGGTAGATATTTACGCAACACTGTTTAACAATGCGTTGAGTAATGCCTATTACCCGGCGCATTGGAAAACTGCTGTTGTGCAACCGATCCCTAAACGGGACAAGGACACTTCTATCCCATCAAATCTCCGGTCGATTAGTCTTCTTCCGTGCATAAGCAAAGTCTTTGAGAAGATAGTTATAGACGATTTAAAAAATTGGGTCGAGGAAAAGAAAATTTTACCGGACAACCAGTTCGGATTTAGGGCGGGGCATGATACTATACATGCCGCGTCTAAGCTGGTATCCGACATTCAATGGAATAATTGCAAAAAGCAAGCCACGGGCGCCTGTCTAGTTGACTTGGAGAAGGCCTTCGACACTGTATGGCTAGAAGGACTTTTCTTCAAGATGGTCAGATACGGCATTAGTAAACCACTGCTATATATGATCTATGACATGATCACAGGAAGAAAGTTCGTCGTGAAGAATGGCAACGTAACTTCTACCACGGTCTTTAACATAAAAAATGGTCTGCAACAGGGGGCAGTTGGCTCGCCGATTTTGTTCGCGATATTCACTAGCGATCTTATAGGTTCTATGCCGCACCTAATAGCGTACGCCGATGATATCATTGCGTACAGATCAGGTCTGAAGGTCGAAGTAATAAATATCCTCTTGCAACGTGACTTCGAGATAATCCAGCGATTTTGCGACGACTGGAAGTTGCAAGTCAATTTCCGGAAGTGTGAAATCATCCTCTTCAGGACACCTCTGTCCAAGGCCTCAGGGGATACAAAGAGAAACTGGCGTAAGTTTCGCATAGTGGATTCGCAGGGACGGCCGTTATCGGTGAAAAGTGTAGTCAGGTATCTTGGCATTTGGTTGGATCAGTACCTATATTTCAACAGACATATAGATGCTGCTCTAACAAAGGCCAAAAAGACCTTTGCTGTGGCAAGGGGGTTGTTCTACAGCAGCCAACTTGATACCAGAGTAAAGGTCATCTGCTACATGGCCCTCATCCGGCCAGTCATGGCGTACGGTTGTCCAGTGTGGTTCAACGTGAGTTCTTCCCAGATGGAAAAGATGAGGGTGTTCGAGAGGCAGTGTCTTCGGGCCTGCCTCCGGTTGTATCGAACACCTGAATCCCAGTACAAGAAATTCTATCCCAACGAGGTCTTGTATAACGAGGCAAAGGTGATTAGGATAGATAATTTCATTATTAAGCTGATTCGAAGGCATGTGGCACGGGCTATGACTTCGACTAACAGTCTGATCTTCGGGGCCTACTACCCCAATGAAATGTACCACGAGAGTGTGCGTTTTAACGGCTTCATCCCCGCTGAAGCGTTCCTCTATTTAGATACGAAAGGCCTAATCCAGGATACGGAAGGATGTCCTATTATCTTCCATGTCGTACGTCGAACAGTGGACCGGCGACTCAACTACGAACACACTGTCGCACGCAACCGCGAGGATCTGCTTCGGTTCAGCAGAGCGATCTCTGCTCGAGACAGGAGAGAGTCTGCCAAAGAACGGCAATTTTACTGGTGGTTGCACCGTATTCGGCCTCCGCCGCCGTTGGCTTATCATTGATAAGGGACAGTTGGGCATGGTATTGGCCAACTTACATAAGTTTTAAGGGTAGTAGTAAGTTAGTTTTAAGACTATAAAAAAAAAAAAAAAAAAAAAAAAGGTGCGCCACGGCGTATAGTCTCTATATGTGAAGCATATAAATGATGCATACGCCCTGGTGCACGCGTCCGTATTACGTTACGGACATAGTTTAATGTAGCTTAACGTACATTATATTCTTAGGTTAGGTTAAGTTATTTTAAGGTAGATTAAGTTAGTTTTAAAAATAAAAATTGAGATCTTTTAGCCAAGTTTTTTTAAATTTTCTTGGTCGATAATGTAAGTTAACTTTAAGATTTAGATAAGCAATAAATAAATTCAGGTGCCGAAAGGCAGATTAATATTTGGTTAAGATCAGAATAACTTAGAGTACCTGCATAGGGTCAGTAAGATAGGATAAGAATATGTTTCACCTAATTAAGCTAGCTTTAAGTAATTTTGTCTAGTATGTAAGTAACATGAATTAAATACAACACAAATTGCAAAAACAAAAAAAAAAAAAAAAAAAAAAAAAAAAAAAAAAAAAAAAAAAAACAGGAATGGTGGTGTGAAAATAGTGAACATCTTGGTAGGACTTGATTTTAAACATAGGAACAACTGGCATCTTGATTTTGTAGGGTAACAATTAACATTCTATGCGGTAGCTCTGCAGTACCCTAACTTACCTTAGAGTGGGAAAGTATTTATTCCCTTCATGGTCATCTTCGAAAAATATTCGATTTAATAAAATCATAAACATATTTCGAAAAGTAGACACGGAACCATCCAATCTAGTGACGATTATACTGGCTTATGGCAATGGAATCAAAATTCCACAGCCAAATAAACACGCTCTCCCATCTTCGGGAACCGTTTGTGCAGTTGTGTACCACTTTTGTTGAGTGCTTTCCGATGCGACTTCGGGCTCCGCATCTTAGGAAATATTAATCATCACCACTGGCAGAATATTCGAATATCTCCCAATACAAAATCGTCTCACTGTTTTTTTGTAACAAAATGGTATAGGTGTCTATATAACTACAAACGTTCGCCAAATTGTTTCAAATGAACGAACGAGAGGCTACATCCCATGCTACATGTTTTGCTTAAACTGTTTTCGAATTTGAGGCTCTTGATAAAAGCTAGATTGAATAAAGTGTGAGTGAAATATCTAAAGAAACATGCTCCATCTTAATGCGATGATAGTTTTGTTCGATTTCGTTACAATGAAGAAAATACACCTCGCACTAAATTCCTGCCACTAAGAAGATATATGAAATTTTACAGGGCATGGCACTTGACCGGGACCGAGATAGCGGCGAATTCTTACCTGTGACAGTTCTTAATCACCATAAAACGTAGTAGTGAAGTTCTACCGAAACTAAAGGAAATGAGACGATTCATTGTTACAAAAAAACATTATTAAAGAAAAGAGTATCCAGCACACGATCACGGCTACTAGAAGCTGACCGACCAACTTTTCATGTTTTTCTTCTTCTTTCAATGGCGCTACAGTCTTCAGCCAGGACGATCTCTCACAAGCTCCCTTCAATTATGCACTCCAAGTTGGTCTCATAAGTGTCTACTTTTGAGCGCCATCACAACGCAATAGATCGGATTCAAAAACTTTTCGGGCCGGAGCAGTGGTGTCTATGCGCTCTATATGGCCTAGCCATCTTATCCAAAAACACTTGACCAGACGTAAGCCGCCGTGTTACCTATTAACTTCATCGTTCAATCTTCGTCTCCAGACGCCGTCAATGCAAACATGACCGGATATCGCACGCAGAACCTTTCTCTCGAAAAGACAAAGGGCTTCCTCATCCGCTTTGAAAAGCATCCAAGGTTTTTGCGACGTAAAGGAGGACTGGGATGATCAAACTTTGTACAAAACCAGTTCTGTCATTCGACCAAGGGCTCTTTTAGTTAATTGCTTCTGGAGGTGCTGGTGTTGTTGTCCCTATTTGCCGTGTAGACGAGGTTATTGCACTTCTTGACTACCTCGAAGTTTCTGCTGCCTAGTGGTGCGTCTTGTCCAAGACGTCACTGTTGTGTGTCCTTCCTTGGTGACAGCATGTACTTCATTTGTCCTAATTAACCATAAGACCCATTTTAGCCGCTTCCGCTTCAATGCCGGCAAACACCTCATTCGTCTAATCACGTCAATGTTATCCGCGTAAGTTAGCAGTTGGAAGGACTTTTGGAAGATCGTGCCTATGATGTTGACCTGTAAGTTACGCACGATCTGCTTTTGATGTTAAGTTTACAGAAAAAATGGATGTGTTGCGTGTTTGATAGCGTTTTGAGTGAGTAGCCCTCTATGAGGGGCTAAAGGTTGATAAAAAGGTCAATTCGATAATGCGCCTTAAACACCTCCACCGCTGGGAGGAAGCAAAAAACAACTAGAATTGACCACCGTTTCCACCACATTCCTCCATTGGTCAAAAACTTCTTTGATGAACAATTATAGTGATGGAGCTTGGTTTGGAAGTCTTGATGCATCCATTGTATATCTTAAAGTGGCTGTAATCCACTGTTTCGTTCGCTCTTCACAGTGAAAATATTGTCCGATCGTCCCATAACCGAAATTATGAAACTCCCCGGAAAATGTAACTAGGTCAGGTAATAGTAAAAAAGAACATAATTTTTTTAAAGATTAACAAAAAATCCCTGGAGACTTTCTTATGCTTCCGATATAATAGAAATTGTTGCCAATCATTTTCCAATTTTTTGTGAATTCAGATGAATAGCGCAAAGCTCGTCAAGGTCTCGGGTCCGACCTCCTGACGGAACACCTCGCATATTCTTTTAAGGCACCACACCTCTTTCGAATTGCCGACGTCACTCAAAGATTACTTATTGTCTATGAGAGTCTTCTTAAATTCCGCCGTTCGAAGTAGGCGAAAAACTGTAGATCCCTTCTACTCGTTAGAGAACAGTAGTATCCTCAATACGAGCAGTTGTTGTAAAAGTCTGGCCCTGTTCCCTTAAGGGCTGTAGTGCGACTCAATTATTATTAAAAACCCAAAGTGGACACTTGTCAAATCTGAACAAAAATACGCATTTTCACAGAATAATTCGACGTTTGTTGAGTTTGATCTAACATTTTTCGGTATCTACTGCAAAGTCGGGTCTTAACCCAAGCCCAGGACTAGATTTTCACATCATTTGTGGGACCACTTCATTTTCATGATTAGCTGTCTACGCAGCTGAAATACACAAATTATGATCCATTTGCAATTTGGCTCCATATGGATAAGTTTTTGCTAAGATATACATAAACGTTCATCTTCAGCTATAATTCGCTCCATTTGTGGCCGGGTCTTGCCTTGTTTAATATTTTCGGGCAACATACAAATCAAAACAATCGTGTCTCTTAAGTTCTTATGAATATTGCAAAGTATGCGGCTATCGGTGACTAGTATCAGTGAAAGTTGCGCCAACTTAAAAATTAGAATATTTAGCCCAAAAAATGCGATTATTTCATTGTGTTTCTTACTCCCAGTTGGAACTACTTAAGCAGTACAGCGCCAAGAATCGAGTCTCTTTGAAAAAGCCACGAAAACTAGACCCCTCTACAAACGTGAGTCAATATGTAAATGAACGTCCAAAGCGAGGAAAAATCTACATATTTCCACAAGTCCCATTTAACCAGCACGCGCATCAACTCGACCCACAAACAAGGACAACCAATTTGTTTTTATGGACGTCGTCTGTTATTTAGGTGTCCACTGAAATGTGATGAATTGCCGACGCTATTACTAACAGTAGTTGCTGAGACATTTATGAAATGGCGACCAAAGAGATAATCAACTGAGGACAGAGAATAGCACGTCACTTAAATGATTTGTTGAAATGTTTTATTATTGCGTCATTGGCAATGATGGGTTTGAGTCTGTTGGCAGTGGAAATCATGTCTTTGGTGGGACATTGCTGATGTTTCCTAAGTTGTTGTATGAAATTAAGATTTGTGGAGGGATGTGTTGTGCAGTCTGTGGTCCAGATTTATCGTGGATGACATGGTGTGTTTGAATGAAGAATGATAGAATGTGGGAGACGCAGCGAAGGAAGAAGATCCTTCATAGATTAAGCTGAGGAAACTATTATTGATCACTTGAAAGTGGACAATGAATCTACTGCCAAAAGCCTATTGACTGCCCAACGCCAATTGATATCGGTGCGATCTTATTTTTCACCACCGCACACTCTAAGCTCCTACGATCAATACATTTTTATGCAAATTGAGCCTTCTAATAAGTAGTAGGAGTAGAAGGGACCATCTGTAAGATATGGCCGAAAGAAAGCATGCGCGATGAGTGGAATTTCTGTCTGTCCGGTCCACAAGAAAGGAGACCCCTTCGACTGCGACAACTATCGAGGGATTAGTGTCCTTAACATCGCGTACAAGATCCTCTCTACCGTAATGTGTGAACGTCTAGAACCGTTCGTCAACAACCTAATAGGTCCTTTTCAGTGGTGTTTCAGGCCAGGGAAGTCAAACATCGACCAAATCTTCACACTACGGCAGGTCCTGGAAAAGACACAAGAAGAGCAAATCGACACTCACCACCTATTCGTCGATTTCAAGGCCGCATATGGCAGTATCCATGGAGACGAGCTATACAGATCCATGTCTAGTTTTGGCATTCCTGCCAAGCTCATCAGATTGTGTAGGATAACAATGGTGAATACTCGCTGTCAAGTTCAGCAACGAACTGACCGAAACCTTCAATGTAAAAAAATGTTTTAAACATAGCGAGGCACTGGCATGTGACTTCCTTAACATCATCCTTGAGAAGATCGTGCGTAACTTACAGGTCAACACCAGAGGCACGATCTTCGAAAAGTCAGTTCAATTGCTAGCTTACGCCGACGACATTGACGGGATTGCTGGCATTGAAACGCAAGCGGCTGTCATGAGGGAAGGACGCACAACATCGACATTTCGAATAGACAGTTAATGGCGACGTTTAATCGATAGTGGAATTATTCTCAAGGAAGAAGCAGATGCCCTTAGATCGACCTGATTGTCAATGTAAGAACTTTATAGGCTGCTAAGATTCCAGCCAAATATTTAAATTTTTTTCTACCATTCTCATTAAATTTCTTTCATTCTCCATTCACCCACTCAAATAAATCACTCAACCCCCAAGAAAAATGAATTCCTCCCCGCAACGTTTCAAACCAAACCACCGACCACAACTGACACACTCAGCCGGGCGCCTATTCAAATCTGGACACAGCTAATCGTTTTATGTGTCCCTTTGCCCATCACTGTGCTGCTGGTCCATCAATCACGCTGTCAATTGAGTCCTGCCGGGAGGCAAAAAGTATGTGAATTAATTCCACAGCTCATGGTGCGAGCATTTGAATGCGGGAACACCATAAAAATTTGTCATCTCCCACCCAGACGGATGACGAAGCGTCTCAGCGTATAGGCAAATTGGTGACGCTAATTTTCGGTGTGGAAAGCACTTCATAAGGAGCAAGGAATTTCGATTGACACTTCCTGCAAAATAATGGTTCCTTTAGATTTGGGGAATGATGAATGTCTTGTGACAGAAGTTTGCAGCTCATTAGAGAAATGGTGAATTTTCCGATGGGATGGAGATAATTGACCAATTGCAATAAAGAATGATGGATAAAAGATAGGGAATGTCAGAAGGGCATGTGTTCGAAATATCAAAGGGAACTGTCTCAGCATAGGACTTGACAGTGGTAAGTGATGACAAATGATTAGTGTATTGGCGTTTAAGTTGGATTGCTAGATGCGTTTCGGGTACAAAAACAAAAAGGCTTTGAACGACAATTAAACAGTTTTGCAGGTATTTCTGCTTAGCAAATCCCTAATCTGAAAAAATTTGCTTCCAATTGTGGGCATAATTTCAACTGCAATAGACCAGTCCAGTCCAGTCAAATCTTCATGTATCCATGTATTAGATAGACGTGTCATATGAAAACATGGTCCTGTTGGTCTGCAGAACAATAAAACACTTATTTCAAGCCTCTTCTGTGGCCGGATGCAGCTGTTGATGCGTGTGACGCCTATATTGAATGTACCAACCTCGAGGCAAATGGAAATATGCATCTGGGGAAGTCGCATCGAAGGAAGCTCGAGAGCGGTGAGGAACGGCAACTAAATGGGAACGTAATGGACAAGGGGGCGAACAGGATTTTTGAAAAGTTTTCGCATTAAATTGTCCACTTATGTAACGTTTTGAAACCGCGTAAGAACAACTCCAAATAGACTATGACCACATCTCATATCTCGACATTTGTATGCATCCTTCATGCAGAAAATTGGTTGAAAGTTTTAAGCGATTAAAACGTTTGGTTATCGTTCGCAGTGATATTTCATCGTTAAACAGCCTCACTTTAGTTCGCATTCGAAACGCTGTGCTCCCACTATCCGTGACGCAACAATGCAAACGGTTACCGTTGGGTAGTGGTCAGTGGGTCAATTCACATGGCCCCAGGCTGGATTCTAAGGACTCGACTCTTCCCAATGTTCATGACACATTCTCTTAGGGATGTCCCCTCTTCAATAGTACTCACAACTTAATTAGTTGCTGAAGACCTAGGTCTATGTCACTTGAGAGGCTTAAGTTCCAATTAAAAGTGCAAGACACAACTGAATTTTCAGCATGACCTTCGCTTTTTCATTGATACAACCTGGTTGACGAATTTCTTGTGTAAAGCTTGAAATGAGACAAAAGGAAAGGTCCTCGCTAATATACTTTTCGTTCGGTCTATTTGTTATTCTCTAAGGTACCTCCTAGTTTCTTCTAGGTTCACCCTACCAGATTTAAATGTTAACAAGCACGGTGCTCAGAAGGACGAGAAACGTGAAAAGAATTCATGCCAAAAATCAAATAGTATGAGTATCTCGGCTGCAAATTCATCGAAAGGGTTCAAGAATAATAGCATTGAGGAGAAAAAAAATCAGAGGCACACTTACTTAGATTATGTGTTTCGGACTCTGACTTATGTTACTGTGGTTACTGTGGCTCATTGGAAAGTCATCGAAATATAAGACCTCCTTATAAGAATAAAACCACTCTTTCAAAATCTACTAGCCCAATCAGCATTTATTGAATTGCTCTCACTTTCTCGCGACTGTCCCCGTCTGCCACAATGCAGCCTCCTTATATACTTCAGCAGCGCCACGATCAGTACCGGTTACTGCACTGGTGCGATGTGAGGCAGCCTATCGCAGGCGGTATCGTCCGGTAAGCATGGTGTGACCGTGGTGTGATAAGTATGATGGGTTGTCTTTCGATGGGTGGGACGATTGATGATGATGATGTGGTGTGATGCTGAGTTGTCTTCTGAGTGGTGTATTGCGTGGGAGTGAGAGTGCTTACAGAAATAAAAAAATTTCTTGGTTGAGGGCAAAGCACTTGCAGTTTTATTCGTCAGACGTGAGTCAGATTTAAAATTTCGTCGATTCACACGCCAAAGGCCCAGGATCAATTGTCGGACAGAACACCTCAGATTTTCACGGCACCAGCTCGTTCGTGTTGCTCCAAATACTCAAAGAGTTCTCATTGTCTTTGAAAAGCAAGCTCCTGAAGAAGGTAGGTCTGGGTCCTTTGTGGGCTGTTCCATTATTATTACTCTCTACTCTAAATGTTCAGTACACAGCTTTCTTTCGCATAGAGAAAGTCTGCATCAATCTGGAGACTAGAACATTTCGGGGACACCTACATACCCAAGAAGTAAGGAGAGATGAGAAGAATACAGAGAGAAGAAGAACTTTCTCAAGTGATTTTCAGCGCCATTTCTTTCTTCTTTTTTTTTCTTTCAAAATCAAGACAATTTTGCAGGAACCGAAACATCCTATCTGGGAGGATGCACTGAAACATCCAACCCGACCTTCTTCAGGTTTTTATTGGCCATCAATCAAACGATGTGGCCTTGGTCTTAAATTATGGACAACATCTCACAACTTCCGATCGCTAGTTCTTGATTGCTTCATTCAATCTCTCGAGTATGCATAGCACTATTTTGAGGAGCACGCAGCCCAAAATACATAATTTGCAACAATTCATCCATGCGCGTAACATTAGCATGGTTGGCATAAATCCAGGCTTTGAAGTCCTTTGTGATCGATGAGCAGTTCTTCACCATGATCCCATGAGGTAGTAGCGTCACCCAGCTGCACAGACATCTACGACTGTTTCACCAACAGAATCACTAATTGGAGCAAAGACAAATTGGAACGATGGCTGCTACCAGGCTCAAGAATTGAAGAGAACTGACTGATGGCGACGTTCCGACCAGATCCCCTCTTTTGGTCCCCTAGAAGATCAAGAGCCCTTGAAACTTCTTTTCAACAAGAGAGTGTGATATGCTTCCTTATGGGAAGTGGTCTTCATGACTTCTGCAATCATGCAATGAAGGAAAGGATATGGGTACTGTTCTGACTGGTCGCAAAGAGTGTTGTGCCCCCTACTGACTCAGACCAGGTGGTTACTAATAGCAGTATTAAGTAACATCGCTACCGGATGCTGTGTTCTAAAGAACAGAAATTTTTTTAGAAAGGCTTCACTCCGAACCCTGTCGGAGTCATTGTCTGCCAGACATAAGGCAATATCATTCTAGTGTAAACCAAGCATCTAGTCTTGTGTTATCTTCAACTGTTGAGAGGCAGGCATTCACATCTAAAACCCATATCTGTCATCTATGACCTAATTCAACTGCAGTGCGCCAGATATGAGAAGCATTCACTGCGATTAAAAGAAGGCAACTTCAACCAGCATTTAAATCTACAAAGCATCACTTATTTCTTGAAAAAAAAATAATTCGTTTTTATGTACGAGCTAAGGAGACTTTCGTGTCTTACGCTGGATTACACAAACTATAAATCATAATCCTAACTCTTCTTATATGACATTGTCATTGCTACTCATAGTTAATCTCGATTGGTGTAAATTTTCAGGAAGACAGCAGTAATCATCAGCAGGGTCAATTCGATGTTTAAATACCCAATCCATTCGTGGAACGTTTGTTCAAAATATGGACTCCCAAAACCACAATATTTTCATTTATTTTATACCACCTCCAAACAAAGCAATTCGTCATCCCTTGATTCACAAAAATGCCACGTCAGCTGGTAACCAAGTCCCCACTGCCCCCCCACTGAAATGTTCATTTCATGGTGACCAAGAAGATTAACTGAACCCAAGCACTTTTCCTCTGACACCGACTGTGCTGCGAGAACACAATTTTTGACATCATTTGAGCACACAGAGGATATCAAAAGTCTCAGACCCTCTAACCCTTTGATTCTTGTCTTGGCCTATTCTCTGAGTCAGCAGATTCCGGTTTCGGTCGCATTTTCCATTGAGGAACACTTAATGGATTTGGTAGACATAATTTGCATCACAAAAGTGTCATTTCTCGACCGAGAAAGTTTGCTCAAGGGTACGCATAAGTAGGTCAAGTTGAGTAAACTTGTGGCCGTTGTGGTGGAGAGTGTAGGGTTGTGCCTGTCACACATTTTTGGTTACAAATTGAATGGAATGGAGGTGGGCATTGAACGTAAATCAATGAAACAATTCTCATCGGACATATTGGAAGTGAGCTTCAGAAAATTGCTGCAATTGAAAGTGGGAAGGGTTTGACGTTTGGGCGTGTTTATCGCACATTTGCTGAGGACGCGTTTGGATTCTCAATTCAAGGGGATTGTTGGGGTAAAATTAGTAAACTCCTTCATATATGGGACAATATTCCATGGTTCCACTTAACCACTCTCCCTCTACAGCTGGCCATGTACATAAAAAAACCTGCGGCAACTTTTCTTGAAAAGGTCAAGTACAGTGTCATTTGATGTGAAAAATTTATGAAGCCCACTAAGTGACTGTTAGTACAAGAGAATGGCACAACCATAAATCTAGATAATAACTGCAGTCGCACACGCAGTACGAGAGGACGCTGCAAAGGGGTGCATGTGAAATTGCTGCTCAAGGGATGAAAAAATACGCGGACAGAGCTCGTCGTTTCCACAAGCAAATACACAGGCAAGGAAGTTTCTGTCCGCAAGGTGTGAAGTTTTCAAATTTATTTATGACCGTTGGTCGAAGGATGCAAAATTCCTTCTACGGCTACCTTGGGGGATATTTACGCAAATTGTGTGCAACAGTAAGGCCACGGGGGTGAAGAAATAGGTGATAATGTGCGATGTTTGAAATTTCGTTTAAATGGAGAGTTGTGGAATTGCGAATGTAGACGTCAGGGAGATTTTGTGCGAAACGGTGTGACATTGAGAATTATCAGAGGAGTTCTGGTATCAGCCGCTTTGTGGTCTACAGATTTGGTGGCTCAAGAAATCAGCAGTAAGAGTAAGGATTGGGTAAATCTCGAAGGATAGATGTTTCGTGAGGAGAAACACCAAAAATTCTATGGTGATAAGCTACGAGGAACTTGAAATAATTGCTTGAATTGTCGTAACGTGTTGAGTGAAATTCTGCTATCTAGACTTAACTTGTCAACCAAATGCTTTTTCATATAATCTAACTTAGAACTGATGTTCAATTTTAAATTAAAAATCAGGATCAATTTGTTCTACTACTACTAATTCTTCACCTAATTGAGTCTTGTTCATCAAATCAGTCTTGTGATTTATTTCTATTTTCTTTTAGAGTAGGATGATGTACAACAGTTTGCAAACACTTGGGGCGCTTAAACAGTAATTTACGATGGAAATCCTATTACAGAGCAAAGAAATGTTTGTGACAGCCAATCAGGATCCGAAAAGTTATTCCTTCTACTCACTACCAATGACTAGACTAGACTAGTCACTGAAAAAGCCGGGCACTGGTCCCGATCAGGGGACTCGCATTTGGTATTTCGCATCATAGCGACGTTTGATATATTCCCCTGGGAAATACACAATTTACATACGATTCCGCCTATTTCTTGAAATTTTATCTGCAGAGCAGTCGTTAGGGAATCCCCCTGATTTTCAACACTTCCTGTTCCATTCTTTTGTTTAATCATATGATTTGTTTTTACCTTAGTACTTGGCGTTTTTTTTATTCCTGTTACTTGTTTCTATTCCTTATTTCCTTGACTAAATGTATACACGGGGTGCTCCTCAGTTAAAACCACGCTCAGTTCGTGTTACATTTTTTTGGAAATCGCCTACACATTAAGTTAAAGAATCCAGGTGTTCTGATCTGGTGCATTAATTTTGGTCACCAATGTAAACCAACAAAAACTAAACTTTGCTGACTTTGGTACATTAGCTCAAAACCAACCATCACACGATGCACTAGACTCCCTGCCGTACCAGTTTTTGCACATAGATGTAGTTTTAAGTTTTTTTGGACCGACCGCCGCACCGACAGGAACGGAGCTGATGACTACCAGCTGCAGAAAGAAAACTTTCACTCTCGATGCAACCCTTATACAGTCTTGTATTTATAGTATCCGCACTTCAATAGAGATTCACTATCTGTTAATCTAATTATTATTTTCGTTTTTCGTCGTAAATTCGTTTCAGTGGTCTGGTTCCAATTTTAATACTGCATTGAGTACGACATGAGCTAATTTCGATGCCCATTAACACATATAATTTCCTATGCGCCTCGAGATTATCTGGCTAACATCCCAAGTTCATCAATTTGAAAAGGCAAGATGGAAATCAATTTTCATTTTTGTTATGACTCGAAAACAAACGGTTATTCATATATACATATCTACTTAGAATATAAACACAAATTCGAATTGCAGAATTTTCTGGAGAGAGAGAGAGAGAGAGAACGCACCAGAGATGTTTAAAGCCAATCTAAACAGATCCCCAGTTGACTGGCTATTGTTGAAGACACTCTTGCGAATGAAGGCCAACGGACCCACACAAAGTGTCTTTTTTAAGTAACTTCATTGGACACTGTGGCGTGTGTGGATTTTTTTTGAAACATAATAACAAACATATTTTAGCCATCATAAAGATGTTAGCTAAGCACGTGCTGTTCCCCAAAATATTGTGGAAGAGTATTTAAAAACAGCCTTAGAAACAGTGTTATCGAACTGCCCTCAAAATCGGCAGATTCACCACCGTAAACATAATCTTTTGACTACATTGGCGATGCGATAAATATGGCCCACAATTCATATCTGCGAGTTGGTAATAAACAGTTGCCATGCGAAGTGCTTATTGTTGCCCTTCCCATATTGCTTTTAGTTTGCATTTAATGAGTGGAAACATCGAATTTTTAATCCTCACAAAGGACATACGATAAAAAAAGAATCATTTTATTTATTGGCAACTTTTTCACTACTCTAAACTGAAAGTATTCTTCATCCCGTAGTAACTGAAGCAATGTCGGGGGATGGTTGGAAGGACTGTTTCAGGACACGCGAGCAGGAATTTCTGTAGTATTCGGCACATGTCTAAGATTAATTTCTTTTTCCGTTCTTTGTTGACAGAAAACTTATTCTAGCAAAAAATTGTTTAAGAGAACAATTAAATTCGCAGATTGGATAGAGAGCTTATTTGTTTCGTAATTATAAGAAATAAGTTTCTTTATTTCTGAAACAATCACTTAAACAAAATACCAAATTTCATATATTTAATGAAATTGAATTCTTATGTAAGTACTATATGTAGAACGTTGTTTGTGGCAGGAAATCTTGTTCAAAATAGGAGACAAACGTTGGTGTCCCTGCAACTGCAGAAGGGCTGAGAGACAGTTTGCAAAACTGTCAATTAAGAAGAACCATGAAATACACGAAATAGCAACTGGAACCGGAAAGAGGTGGTTCCGTGAAAAATTGCGAAGTGCACCGTCCGAGAATTGAAACCATACTTTCTGCGCGGCGGTCGACGCACTTACCAATACGCCACGGCGACCACCATTCAAGTAATTACAAGAAAAATATAAATACCATAATTTCATTTGCTTTTAAAGTAGGAGTTTTCGACTTTTAGCCTTTAAGCTGTGTTCTAGATTATATACGGTTTCGTAGGAGTGCCTGATCTAGCGGACTTGCTAGAACGTACTTAATACTTGAATGGTAACATATGGTCCTTGTCCCCAATAAACCTTTAAAAATTAAATAATCTCCCTTCCATTTTCCGAATCTCCCCGAATTAAGGCATTTCTCTACCTTTCTCACTCTTTATGCTCTATTTAAATTAGCAACCTATCATTATTTGTCTGCCTGCTTTCAAGATATGGGCATTAGCTAACGGTTTCTCTTATCCTCCGCAATCTCTGCAGAAGCGATTATATGGGTTGCCTTTGCCTTAACTTTAGCATGATTACCTGGCAGATTTTGTTTAGTAAGTATTCCAATAAAAAGACTTAACACATCATGTTAAAAGTCCCGGGACATATAGGGGGCGCCACAAGGCACAAGGAAATTAATATTAAATGAATGATTTTTATTAGTGGCGCCCCCTACATCCTTTCTACAGTCAATACTTTCGACGGGAACTTTTAACTAACTTCTTTATAAAGGAAAGTGTGTCCTCTATTATTTATTTATTAGTGGCGCCCCCTACATCCTTTCTACAGTCAATACTTTCGACGGGAACTTTTAACTAACTTCTTTATAAAGGAAAGTGTGTCCTCTATTAGGTGGCTGGGTGATGTGGGAACAGGGTAGGCACTGATTGGTATCAACCTGGCGATGCCCAGCTGTTGTAACTGTCTCCCACACATCAACTGTGCTTATAGTACCTCCGCGTCGGTAGCCACCGGATACTGGTTGTTGTTCATCCGAACTCAACTTGCTAAACCTATAAGTGCGACCTCCGCCCAAGAGGTATAAAAAAGGGCCCGGTCCTCCAGGTTGGGGGTGTGCGTCGGGGTAACTGCCCGGCCACAGTAAAAAGAACAAGTTACGAACCGACCGAATGCCTCGGATACGGATGGATACACTGTTGACGACCCCCGCAAACGAACAAAGGACAATGATTTACGGATCTGCACGTGGAATGTGAGGTCCCTAAACAGACCACGTGCAGCCGATGAACTTGCGGAGGCCCTGGACTGCTATAAAGCAGACATTACCGCAATCCAGGAAATGCGGTGGGATGGGCCGGGCAAGAGAAGAGTTAGAAACTGCGACATTTACCACGGCGACTGCTACAGGGAGAGAGGGAAACGCTTATTTGGATGCGGTTTTGTTGTTCGAGGCAGACTTAGGCAAAAAGTCTTAAGCTTCCAATACATAAGCGAACGCCTCATAACAATCCGCATCAAGGCTAAATTCGGAAATATAAGCCTCATATGCGCCCACGCCCCGACAGAGGAAAAAGATGACAGCAGTAAAGAAGACTTCTATCACCTCCTAGAAAGGACTTACGATCGTTGCCCCAGCTACGACACCAAGATCGTTCTAGGAGATTTCAACGCTCAGCTGGGAAGAGAAGAAGTCTTTGCTAAAGTCATCGGAAGACACAGCCTGCACGCCAACACCTCCGGAAACGGACTCAGGCTAGTTGACTTCGCCTCGGGGCGAAATCTCTCTGTGGCCAGCACGCGGTTCCCACACCTCAACATTCATAAAGGGACCTGGCGATCACCTGATCAATCAACCGTCAACCAGATTGATCATGTTGCGATCGACGTCAGACACTCCTCCAGTATTCTCGATGTCCGAACCTTCCGAGGTGCAAACATCGACTCGGATCATTTCCTTGTTGTAGCCAAGGTAAGAACCCGGATATCGAGAGAGCAACGGAGTCGAGACAGGCCAAAACGGTTTGACGTCGGAAAGCTACAATCGCAGCCGATCGCTAGAGCCTTTACCGATCGATTCTCCCTGAAACTGTCTCAAAGTTCGACGCTGCCTGCACAAACAATAGAAGACAAATGGAAACGTTGTCAAGAAGCCATCAAAGAGGCCGCCACTGATGTGCTGGGTTTCATGCCACCACCTAAGAGGAACCCATGGTTTGACGACGAGTGCAGGCAGGCGCATGCAGCCAAACAGGAAGCTTACAAGGCAACGCTGCATCGAACGACGAGAGCTGTTTGTGAGCTCTACAAACAGAGAAGAAGGGAAGAGAACCGGCTTCTCAGAAGAAAAAAGAAAGAGCACGAGAAGCGCGCGGTCGAGGAAATGGAGAGGTGCTATGGCAGGAATGACGTCCGAAATTTTTACCGCAAGGTAAAACAGTTATCTGGCGGTTACAAACCTCGGACTGAAGCCTGCCGGGACCAAAATGGACAACTGGTGGTAGAGTCGCAGTCGGTGCTGAGAATCTGGAAGGATCATTTCTGCAGACTCCTAAACGGCGATGACGACACAAATCCCGCTGTTAGGCAGAATGTTCCACCCAATTTGGACGACGATGGACAAGAATTCCGTCCCCCCGACCTCGACGAGGTCAAGATAGCAATATCGAGACTGAAGTCGAACAAAGCTGCTGGCGCGGACGGACTATCCGCAGAGCTGTTCAAAGCGGCTGGGGATGAGCTGGTTGGGTGCATGCACCAGCTCATCTATGAGATATGGTCGGAGGAAAGTATGCCCGACGAGTGGAATCTCAGCATCGTATGCCCGGTCCACAAGAAAGGAGACCCCTTCGACTGCGCCAACTATCGAGGGATCAGTCTCCTTAATATCGCATATAAGATTCTCTCTGCCGTATTGTGTGAGCGCCTGAAACCGTTCGTCAACAACCTGATAGGTCCTTATCAGTGTGGTTTCAGGCCAGGGAAGTCCACAATCGACCAGATCTTCACACTGCGGCAAATCCTGGAGAAGTCCCAAGAAGTACAAATCGACACCCACCATCTATTTGTCGATTTCAAGGCCGCGTATGACAGCGTGCATAGAGACGAGCTATACAGTGCCATGTCTAGTTTTGGCATCCCTACCAAACTCGTCAGATTGTGTAGGATGACGATGGAGAACTCTCGCTGCTCCGTCAAGGTCGGTAGCGAACTCACCGAGACCTTCGATGTCAAAAAAGGATTTAGACAAGGCGACGCGCTGTCATGCGACTTCTTTAACATCATTCTTGAGGGGATCGTGCGTAACTCACACGTCAACACCAGAGGCACGATCTTCCACAAGTCCGTTCAACTGCTAGCTTATGCGGATGACATTGACGTGATCGGCCGAACTCAGCGAGCCGTCAATGAGGCGTTTGCTAGCATCGAAGCGGAAGCGGCTAAAGTGGGACTGGTGGTAAACGAGGGCAAAACAAAGTATATGCTGTCATCAAAGAAGGACGCAGAACATCGACGTCTCGGACAGAGCGTCACTATGGACAGCAGACGTTTCGAGGTAGTGAAGGACTTCGTCTATCTCGGCTCCGCGGTGAATAGGGACAATAACATCAGTACCGAAATCAAGCGCAGAATCACTCTTGCCAATCGCTGTTTCTTTGGGCTTAAGAGGCAATTGAGTAATAAAGCCCTCTCCCGAACGACCAAAGTAACTTTGTACAACACCTTGATCATCCCTGTCCTGCTTTACGGCGCAGAAACCTAGACGTTACTAAAAGCGGATGAAGAAGCCCTTGGTCTATTCGAGAGAAAAGTTCTGCGTGCGATTTTTGGTCCTGTTTGCGTTGATGGCATCTGGAGGAGAAGATTCAACCACGAACTGTATGGGCTGTACGGCGGCATGAACCTAGTCAAGCGTCTACGGATACAACGCTTAAGGTGGCTAGGCCATGTAGAGCGGATGGACAGCACTGCTCCGGCCCGAAGAGTCTTCGAATCCGAACCACAGGGACAACGCAACAGAGGACGTCCTAGATTGAGATGGCGCACACAAGTGGAAAAGGACCTCAACCAACTTGGAGTGCGCAACTGGAAGCAGCTGGCAAGAGATCGTGCTAGCTGGAGAGGCATGTTGGTTGAGGCCCAGGTCCACCCCGGACTGTAGCGCCATCCGAAGAAGAAGAAGAAGTGTCCTCTATTAGCCGCCAGCATAAAACCCGCCAGTTGTCTTTCTGGTTCATAGAATTTTCTTTTGTCCAGTATAAAACAATACTCAGAAATCCAGCCATGGTAATATTACAAATAACCACTATATGTATCTTCTTAAAAACAAAAACATAGGCTAAGCTCGATAAATACTATAATTTACCTGTTCCATTAACAGAGTGTGTGGTGGCCGTGGCATAGAGGGTAAGTGCGTCGACTCACACGCCAAGGCTTAAGGTTCGATTCCCGGGCGGAACACCTCGAATTTCGAAAATTAGATAAAAAGTTCTAATCGATAAAAGCACCAATCGAGCTTACCATGAGCTGCGTGTACCCCACATTAATTCCGGAAATCGGAATCAGACCGAATATATTATGTTTGTCAATGGAAAGTTTGCCCATTTGTCACAGGACTTTCACCTGCAATTAATAATATATTCCACATTTACCTTACTGTGCAACTGCATCCTGTTGTGCGTCCAATATACTACTCGTAATCCTAATTTTTCAAACAGTCAAGTGCTTGCAGAGGCGAATTAAATTTTGCTCCATGTCAACATTTTGCACACATATCCCAAAAAGTCACACATCTTCAATATTAATTCATTCCCTATCAGAAACCACTCCATACCCCAAACTCTCTCTGCCACCACAGTTTCCCTAATTTATTGGAAGAGCAGAACCATGATATACAAATCAAATTTATCTACTCAAACATCCTTCTAGGGATAAAAGCAATAAAACGGGCCGCTAACCTTCAGCCCCTCCACGGAGCGTACGCTCAAGTAAAAGAAACGAACAGAGTTTCCACGCGGTTGGAAGCTCCAAGCAATTTGGGAATTCCTTATCCCTGCAAGCTATTTACCCCTTTCAACCGCACGAAGGGCACGGCAATTTATTCAAAAGCATCCACATTCAAGTCGCAAGAAGATATATGCATCCAACTGATTTGTGTATCGTTTCAATTGCGCAGATTGCTTCCAGCAGCACGTTGACCTAGATTGCTCAACTGAAGAAGTGCTGTCTTATGGATGGGGAGTTTTTCTGTGATCTCTAGAGACGGAGGATATCGCTCCATTCGAGCGAGATTCGTGTAGACTTTGGGGTTGAATGAATGTTGTTTTCTTTGATTCACAGGCGATTTAAAATTCAATTGAACATGCACAATTGACCGTGTTCTGTGGTGAAATAAATTCAGAGCCAAATCAGTACGCAAATGCAGCGGAGGAGTAGGAAAGGGCATTCCATTCGAGTCACGTATAGAAGTCCATGCTGCGCTATGCTGCTTGATATGATTATACGCCGCGGACATGACGGAAATCAAATTATTTTGAAGCGAAAACTGAATTTGTGCCTTTTTTTCAGACCAGAGCACAGTTTCATGAAGGACTTTGTTGAAATGTTTGGAAAAAATGACAACTTTGCAGATTACACCTCCGGAAGTGGCTGCTTTGTGAATATGATTTTCGCTGCAGTTCAGAACTCCGAAAGGGTTCATAGAGAACTTTAGCCAAATGCAATGAGATTGCAGAAACTTATCGGCGAACACTTGACAAAATGAATTGAACAGAAGAGACTTTTCTCTCTTATCTGATCTGATGGCCTTACAGACTACATTAGCATGTTGGTTTGTGATAGCCAAGTTTTCCTAGAAACTCTACATCTGACATCATTTCATTATTCTATTTTTGAAACAGAAAAATTATGCCTTGCTTAGCGTCTTAAATTCCTGCTTTTCCACCGCAAGTCTTTAACATTTTATCAGCACTACGAAATGCGCCCGTATCGAAATCGATTAACTGGTAGTTAATCAAGTTAATCCCTTTTATCAACCAACGACTACCCTTGACGGAGTAGTCGGAGTTATGGGCATAGCCACAGCCCATATATTTGAGTACGCCCACTGCTGATGAACGTCAATCAATACTAAATCATGTGTTCCTGAGTGTCACAACCCCTGCATTAGTTATGATTATTATACGCAAGAGTGTGCACGTTACAATAATCAATTGCGTTAAGATTTCTTCACTTGGTGCTACTTTCAACTGTTCCTTTGCTGAGCACTGTTTGCTTTTGATTTCTTTCTGTTGGGGCGGAAAATTGTATCAATGAAGCGTATCAGAGAGTCCTGGGAATAATTTTCTCAGCATACAGAAAAAAAAGACAACAAAATTAAAACAAAATACAAACACATCATCACCCTGTTAAAGAAACATTTTCGAACTTTTAGTCAACAGTAACCATTTTCTCAAAACCTATGTTCTAATCATCTGATAGGGTTATGACCAGAAGCCCAGCCTTATTATAAATATAAGCACAAATGTGAATTTTGCTCCCTCCTTTGCATTACCCAATAGGCGGAGCACTTCGACCACGTAAGTTGCTTTCCTCCTTGAACTCCTTCTCTTCTCTCCTACAAATAGAAACAGTCTTCAACTGTTTTCAAACTTCAATTCAACGGCTCGCATTTACTCAATGAGGCGTTTATCAAAGCGCAGCTATATTTTAAATGTTTTGTTATCTGGAAACGCTACACTATAGTGCTCAGACTCGAAAACTGGTTCATGGTCCTATTAACTGACATTTAATGTAACTTTTTGTTCTTTTTACTTAGCGAAGGTGAAGTATCCTGTTTATAAGCAAACAAGTCATTTGTACTCTTTCCTGTCCGGAGATAGTAGACTTTCAGCCTACATCCTGGAAAATCATGCCATCTCTGGTTACCATGTACAGAGACCCAACCGTCGATGGAACCTTAAACCAAGGACGCGAGCAGTCACAAAGTGGGTTCACGCAGATTTTCTCACTGTCTTTCTTTTTGTATGTAATAAGCGAAATAGTTCCACCACAGAAGCCGTTTGCGAATTTAGAATTATGTCTTAATCTACCTAAATATAAAAAAGTAAGTACCACAAAGTGAATCAACTTAAATGCATGATTCTGTAAATTCCATACACTCCACACTGCATACTCTTGTTTTGTTAACAAGCAACTTGCAATCAATGCTCTTTACATGGCAGACATGCACACGCATTTGCAAAGTCCTCAGTACAGTTGCCTCTTACTAACTGAAGAAAGCCTTCTCCGTCAAAAGAAAAATCCGTCAAAATATATCTTTCTTCCCGTGTGTAATTACGTATCGCAAATAAATCTTTATTCCTGGCCAATCCCGGCCGCAGAATGAGCTCACTTGCCTAATATTATGCTAGATGCACTGGAACTTGCTTAGTGCAATGACATATAATATGTTTTGTTGTAACAACTGGCATCCATAGGAACGTCGAGTGTGTGAAGAAATCGATTTGTGAATGCCCTTGGTAGGAAGCAAGCATTTTCATTCTTAGGTTGGCATTTCATAGCATCACTTCTTTCAAGTTGCTGACAACACTCAAAGAGTGCTTGTTATGTATGAAAAGCTCCCCAAATCTTGCCGTTCGAAGTCGGCAAAAAACTGTAGGTCCCTTCTACTCCTAAAAGAGCAGTAGCACGCACAACACGAGTAGTTATTGTAAAAGCTAGGCCCTGGTCCCTTGTGGCCTGTAGTGCCACTCAATTATTATTATTATTACGTTTGCTCTTGCTCTTAAGGCTTTTCTAAAGCATTATCCAAAGAAGTCATTTGTTAGGGGAACATGGTACACCTATACCGGGAGTTCAGTAAACCAATAGACTGTTCGTTCGTTCCCCTTTTAACAAGGGATTCGGTTTAAAATAAATTATCTTTCTGGCAACACTTGTTTAAACTGCTGAGGCACGCTTCGTGCTTTGTTTCACTGTCAAACATCAAACATCTTCAGTCTGGTCTATAATTTGACCATGAATCGTTTTACAAACGAACAACGCTTGCAAATTATTGAATTTTATTATCAAAATGCGTACACTGTTAAGAAAGTTCATCGCGTGCTTCTTCCATTTTATGGTCAGTTAAATATACCCACCGAAGCGGCTATTCGGGCTATTGTGACAAAATTTCAAACCAAATTAACATTGCTAGACATTAAACCACCAACACGCTTACGTAGAGTGTGAACTGAAGTAAATATCGCAGCTGTGTCGGCCAGTGTTAATGATGACCATCAATTATAGATTCGTCGCCGTTCGCAGCAATTGGGCCTCTGTTACTCAACAACGTGGAAAATTTTGCGAAAGGATTTAGATGTGATGCCTTTCAGAATGCAAGAATTGAAGCCGAACGACCTACCGCAAAGTAAATTTTTTGGTGAATAGGTTCTTGGAAGGTTGGCCGAAGATCCACTTTTTTACCGCATTTTAAACTGTTCTCTATAGTTCTTCGTCCAACTCCTGAACTGATGGTTCATTAGCGATAAACTGTAGATAACCTCTGTTGGGGATCTTGCAAAAGAATAACAGTTTCCCGTAAAACTCGTGTAAGCACAAAAGAACAAGCGAGAGCTTATTTTATATAGCCTTCGCATATATATTGGTACATGTCAAAATATGTATGTTTCTGTGTATTTACAAAAGTTTATACATAGGGCTAGTTAGGGCTAAGCTAGACCCTGGTTCCTTAGATTGCAATGTTATCCATTTCATACTATTATGATTTTCATTATATCTGTCTTTTTTATAAAATAATAGTTTCTAAAATAATATCCTTATTGCATGTCCTTTCCCCTTTGAGAGCCGACAGTTGGAATTGCACAGTCTCTTTGAAAGGTACGATTTTTTTGAAATTCCTTCAAATAGATAAAGGTAATAAAAGCTCTAAGGAAGAAAAAGGAAGTAGAACAGATTTTTCTAAGAACAAAAGTCTGATATTCACAGAAGTTCAGTTTAATTCAGTTCGCCACTTTTTTTTCTTTTTCTAGTCAAAACCGTCGACAACCTAAAATTTTTCTTTATATTTTCATCTTGAGACGGTAGCGTAACAGGCAATTTTCAGAACCTATATTAGAATAAGAAAATGAAGAGGGAAATGGGGTGCTGCCTCATTGTTTCCTTTTTCGTTTCCCAGTTATTTATTTAAGAAAGAAGTTTATCAACTAAATATTCAAAGTTTTCCATAAAATGAGAGTAAGTCAATGGGTCTATTGGAAATGGGCAGATAATGTAGGTCCAGCCTCACTGCTTAAATTTAGAGTTGGCCACGTCCTAATTTAAGTATTTCCTCTGTGTAATTTTTTCACTGGCTTTGCATTCCTGATATCTCCTTTTCGTTTGAGTATTCTTCTTAATTGATGTGACCTCGCACAGTTCTCCTTTAAAACTTCCTCTAAAACTTGAGCTTGAGAAATGATTTAATCCACAAAAAATCGAACGCAAATATCCCTTCACATTCATATTCCCTTTCTTTCCAATTCATAAAATAAAGTAAATATTAAAAGTAAACAATTCATTAATAGATCACATAAAAGGAAATCTAATACCGTTCAGAAAAAATTCTCCACATGTGTCGGATAGCGCCGAATGGATGATTTAATGATTACGCCATTTTCATGGTCATTAAGCTAATTAATGGCAGCGACAGGCTTCTCCATATACGGTCGGCCATAATGAGTGTGGCCTCGTGTGGCCAGACATTACCATTTTCGAATTATTTGTTGACCTTGGGAGCGAAGTCCCATAGCCGGGGTATGAGCGATGAAAAATGGCAAATAAATATCGGGGAGTTCACATATAACATATTTCTGGCAATATGCCCCCGATGACAGTCCACAGATAGTTGCTGATGAGAAATGGAGTTTTGTTGGTCAATAACCACACTCATGGGCACATTTAATCGGTTCAACATTTTAACATTATATGTGACTGCGTTAAAGGTGAAAATCGAAAATGGTTTGAAATGTGTCAAGTATTAAATACAGGACTAAATGTGTAAGGAAATATACGAACGTAGGAGATTATGTGGTTTTGTGTTGTCGTACGTGCCTGATTTTGCAGTCACAGCAGCAACTTTTGAGTACAAAAGTGGCAGAAGTAACAACAACAGAGGGGTTGCTATATTTTTTTTTAAAACCAAATTTGGGTATCCACCACAGCACGGATTTTTACAGCTGCTTCAGGAATCCAGAACATCAAAACTATCAGAAATGGTATATGATGGGAACACCCAAAGGAGAAATTTGACCGAAGGAGGCACTTTGAGGAGAACTCACCAGTGCGTAAGAGAACTCAAATTGCCCCGACCAACTGCTCCAGACTGAAAATTCCCGTCTAATGTTAACCATATTAGATTTCGAATGTCGCCACCGTATCCCTTTGAAGAAGCTCCCCTATTCTGGCATAAATCATCGTTCGTCCTGGACTCGAAAGTCAATGAGTCGTGTTGGTATATTTTTCTCCTTCTTTCACTATTCCATGTCACTCCTTAGATAAACGCCTAACCGCCGTCATTGCTGAGCATTTAATGGATCTTAACAGCTCACCGTACCACTTCCTCATACGAAAGATGTTATCAAATTGAATAAAGATGATTCCTAAGAATTCTTGCAGGGGACAAGGGATGCAGTGTGGAGCATGCCCTTGTTCCAGGGAGTTGTAATTATGATTATCATTTAATGTCCTCATTGGACTACAAATTACCGTTTTTTTGGGCCACGGAAAGTAGGTCAACGTGCCTCTAGACCGGAAGGAATACAGTGTGTCTTCCTGCCGGAATCGGGATGGTTGGAAGGAAAAAAATGGCCACCTCACAGATGCTTGGAGGATTGAAATATGAAGAGAAGCATTATTATGTCTGCGCCTGGTGGAACAGCTAAGCACCGGCCAGACAGTCGGGAAGAACAGGACGGAGGAGCAACGATTACGAGGATGTATGATGCAAGTCAACACGTTATGCCTCATTAAGCACCGAAACGTTTTGTGACGAAGCCTGAGAAGTCTGCGGCTAGTGCTGGAGGACAGACGATAAAAATGTGTTTGCATTATCGCCGGGGGTGAGTATTAAGTGTAGGGAGGTAGAGCCAGGCTGTGGTGTGAATTAACGTAGCCAATTAGGAATTTGAGGGAATGTGGTCGTTTACCTAGGGGGAACGGAAAATAATTCACTGTACGAAGAAATGAGTACCATAAAATTTTGCGGAAGGGGGCCGAAAAATGATTTAACTAATAGATCCTTTTTTGTTTTTTCCTTTTTGGCCGTTAAAGATAAAAATAAGCCTCTCTCTGGTTTTCTTACCAATTTCTTATCAACCTGAAGTACCTAATTAAACAAATATCTAGTGACTGGACAACTAATTGTTGAGCATACCAAACTTATAGTTTCAATAACTCCCAGATGTTGTGAACAGATTCCATCACAAGATTAAAAATCACACCCGTTGTGTCAATGGACTCATTGTGAGTTTGCGGCTTACAGCGTCCGTCAAGAAAACAGTTTGATGCTCTTATTGCTGAGGTTGTATGAAGCCATGGGAGGTCAGAAGAAACTGAAACTTTGTTTCGACCTCACCGTGTGGCAGCCTTCTTTTGAGAGTTACGTTGAGTTTGAGATTTAACCCGAACAGGCAGATTTGAAGCAACTCGCCTGCAACACTTTTATTTTCAGCACTGACTTGGACAGATGATTACAAGTGAAATACAAAATCTATTCAAATTAGAAAGGTTTCTCTGTAGTGGATAGGAGTGGAGTGATTGTTCCTCAAACATGAACTCAAGTGGTAATCAAGGCGCCTGGTCGCCTGGTGGAATATACACGACCACCGGGTCGTGTATGTACAAATCATACCGTTATTTACAATCGCATATGCAATTGATGTGAAAGGCTATGAAAGGTACGCTACACTAGAAGCTGTCAATTGATGCGATCGCTTGTGAGCTTGTATGACAATTGTGTTCACGCTGCTCAAGCATGCGTTTTGGTGTACTTAGTGTTTGTGTTATAGGCTCCGATAATCTACCATTGATTTGGGGCTGGTCTAGGTAGTTAGTTTCTTAACACTACAGGCACAGCAGATTATCAGGACAACGCTAATGACGGCTCTGTCATCTAAAGCGGATGGATGCCACTGCTCCGGCGCACAAAAGACGCCCTTATCTGGTATGTCACTTATCAAATCGATTGTCTAAAAGACAGATCCACTGTACTACCAGGCAGTAACTGTCATTTAATGAAATTTCTTGATCTCTCGGAGAAACACCAGCAAGCGGTTTTATGATAGAGAACCAAGGTTTCAATTCTCACCACATCAGCGTCAAACAGCCGCGATAGAGGCTACATTCTGGAGAGTCATGCCATCTCTGGTTGTGCTGCAGGGAGATCTAACCAGCGACGGAAGCCCTAACCAAGGAAGCGGATAGTCCCAACGTGCGTTCGGGCTCTGCGAAAACCTCTTTAGAACCTTGCTCAGTTAGTTAATCAGCAATCTTGTGTCCTGTGATGCCGTGACGTCCCGGGACCTCGAGCAGCCTTAGCAAATTCAGTCTGCCGATGAAATTAAGGAAAGACTTGTATCCCTGGGCTACCTTGAAAGTGGTTAAAGGGTTGGGTAAGGCCTAAAGCACAGCGTGGCTCTCGTTGCAGACGGAGATTCTTCTTCCCCTCCACCTACTCTTCACAACATAGTTGGTGGCCATTAGGATCGCAAACGTTTCCGCCTGGAAGAGCGACGCGAAATTATCTAAAGAGGTGTAAAGTCTGATGTTGTCGTCTTCCACGAAAGCCCCGGCCCAAGATCCCTCCATCGTATTGAGCCGTCCATGCAAATACGAGTGCGTTCCCTTCCCGGCTCAGTTTCTGGCCAGAGCCAGTCCTGGACACAGGGAAAGTCGACTTCGTATGAAAGACGATCACACGTCGAGGAGCAGCTTAGGAGCGGAGCGTTGTGAAAAGTTTAAGGTAACTCAATTCGGTAAAGTGCCACAGCTGCGGTAATTGATTCAAAGCCCCCCTTGACCTACATTCTGCCTCACCAAAATCGAATATGTTACGTGCTTGTCATGTCACTGTCAGTCGTGTGTCTCCGATGTCGAATAATTAAACACGTTCTGTGTGTGAAGGTAAGATTGAAACAGGAGTAAGGTGGCGTGAAGGAAATTTCAGTGACCTCATATGAAGGCGGAGGTAAAGGATGGTAAATAATTGGAAGCTTGTGACCTTCATTAACTTCGATTGAACTTTTAAAGTCAATGCTTCTTCAACAAAAACATAATCGAACTGTTTGTATTTGTTTGTATTTGACATGCAAAGCGTCACGCAGACCTTCCTCAACGGGTGCTGTTAACGCTTTGACTGGTTAATGCATTGGTGTTCATGCTTAACCCTTACTTGACATTCGTTGGAGGCCGCCTTTCTTCAGTTAGATAATACAGCACAGTATAAGAGTCTACGAAAATTGCAGGAGAATTATAAAACCATGTTTATCCTCTTCGGGACCACTTGAGATACACCAATCATAAACTCACTCTTAAGACTACTTTGCCTTTTATTTTATTTGCACATGACAGCACAATGGAGTTCGCGCCACCCAGTGAATCGAGGCGAAAAGTGAAGATGCTCTATGCAACTTATCCTTTCCACAAATACGATTTCCAACTGGGAACGACTTGCTCCTTTCGAAGATCTCCTGTTTTTCCATAGGTTGCTTTGGAACTGCACTACTCAACATTCTTACGATCTACACTCCCATCGAATTCGTTCTCGAAAAGCTGACCTTCAGGACTGATCGCATTTCGTGGAAAATTTTCAATATCTCTTGAAAAATATCTCAAAGGAAGTTCTTGTGTCTTCTCTCATTTCAGTTTCTGACCATGAACTTTGGTGACCCACATGTAATTCCATTACAATACGCGGTCTGCTGCTGGCATCACAAAAGCAAACTGCGAAGAGAGAGTGTGGTTTCTTGTTGGTTTGTAATTTCAGCGAGCACCAGCACAGCATCACGTTGGTCCATCCATTCTGGTGTTTTCAGCGAAAAGTTGTGTGCAAGGATGTACATGCTGGCGTGGTGACTGTGGGCTCATTGTTAATGCAAACGTGCAATGCATTGTGGATATAATGAGGATATATGGCCAAGACGACATTGTGTGTGGAACTGTGGATAAGGGAGAAAATTTAACTGTGTAACCGAGTTTAATGGTCGCCCGGGTAGAGTGCTTTCGCTGGTGGTGATACCCCCTGGGTGCTTTTGTGCACGGCAGACTGTGTACAACGGGTGGTGTGCCCTCTGGGTAATTATAAGGATATTTCGTGGGGAAAATGGAAACAGCGAAGAGGAAAATGTCAATGAGCAATACAATCAGATCTGAATTAAATTTTAACCCTTCCATCAGGGTGGGAACACTGATGAACTGAAAATATGAGTACTTGCTAGTCTTGGAGGTCAGTTTTACCCTCATACAATATATGAAATTTGCTTTGGTTGAGAAGAAGGATCAACTTATGCTGACTTTCCAGACTTTTAACTCGATACTTGTATAATTTATTCGAATTCTTCTTGAATTGGTTGCGATTGGTTGCAAAACGCTTGCTTGAGAACAGGTCTCGTACACACGTCAGTCCTTTATCCTTAACAACGAAACGTCATGTAAGATTGTGCATCAATACAAACAGAAAATATACAGTGTATATAATTAAGTACTTCTTTTATATTAAAGAAAAAAAAAACACGTTTCATTATTTCAGCTGATAATTCTTATTCATCTGTCTTCAAATGACACAATATTACCACTGACACCGATGCGTGGATCGATCTGTTCAACATCTTATCAGAGAGAAAATATGGGAGTCCGGTATTGTGCTGAGAGAGCACCAACACACGCTCAATGTTGAATAGATCAAGCAATTGAGCGTCGCGAGAGTACAACAACTGTCACTTGCATAGGTGCGGAGGCGAGTGTCAGAGTTACGTCTCCAGGGGAAGTCATCATCAATGTAACAATTGCCGAGTAAATTTGTTTCTTCGTAGATTAAGGAGATTCGTTATAAGGAAGCCCTTCAAGAAGAGGGTGGGAGGGCACAACCCGGAGACAAAGCAAGGCCTTCGCACATACTGGCAATACACAGAGAGAATTCGAGAATAAACTTAACGCGGTATTTGTATAAAGAAAGGAAGCTCGTTCAAAATATAACTTTCATGGTCAGTTCCGTTTTCGAAAAAATTCCCAAATTTTCAAATTTCTAGGTTACCTTAACATTGTAAGCTTAAATGACATAAGAGGGTGTTGTTTCTATTGGGAGTACAAATACAAATTGATTTTCTCTGGTAATTTTCGAATGCCATCTTTTTCCCTCCCTTGCAGCAATCAAGTCATCGAGTTATTCTTCAAATTCTTCGAAAGCCTCGAGTCGGTGAACCGCACAAATCGTTTTGCATCCATCCAAAAGGCGAAAGGAGCAAGGTCTGGAGAATATGGTGCGTGAGGTATATCCTCTCATTTCAACGTTTCCTGGTAGTTTTAAGCCACTCCAGCTAAGTGGGGCAGAGCGCTATGATGTTGCAAAATCAACTTCTAATGCCCTTTTGGTCGTTTCTGTTCGTTTTTTACACTAAGCACGGCTCAAAGGCATTATTTATAGTCCCATCAATTATTTGGCCAGGCTTTAGTATCTTATAGTACACGACATCCGTTTGGTCTCATCAAAAGCAAAGCATGACCTTTTAACGGTGGATGCTATTCTTTGACGATAGTGGAACGGGTTCACCAGTCTTTGCATAAACTCGTAATTTTTTCTTCTTGGAGTTATCGTAGTGCACCCACATTTCATCTCAAGTCACAAGCCAGTGCCAGAATCCTTTCCTTTTATGTCTTTCAAGAGGCGACTCTATGGTGAAAAATCTCTATGTATCAACTTGTTATGCACCCTTGCTTTAGAATAAGCCGAAATTTCTTTAACTGAACGGAAGTTGTTTGCTGTGTCAGTACCAACGATTGTGCGAGTTTAAATTGCATTTGGCATAGGTCTTGTCTAGTACGGCCCCCATTTTCTCATCTTTAAACTTTTTGAGCTGACCGTGGTGCCCTTTGTCTTCGGCGCTATGATCACCACTTTTGAATTGTCCAATCGACTCTCTGTATGATTTATTGGTCAAAGCAGATCCAGCATAAAATGCAAAAAGCATTCTTAGGGCTCCAGCTACTCTTTTCTCCCAATTAAAAAATAAAGTCAAAATTTCACGCACTCAAATACTTTATTTAACACAAATCCGGACAGTCTCTTTCAAAGTCAGCCAAAGCTTGCAAACGGCGCTATCTTTGAACACACTGAATTAATTGGTACCCTCGCCTGAGATAACAATAGTACGCCTAATACGAGTTGTTGCTGAAGGAGCTAGGCCTGGTCTCTTGTGTACTGTACTGTCACTAAATCAAGCAATCAGATCCAAAGAAGCTTTGGCATGTGCAAGTACCGGCGCTGTGATGAATGACAGATGTCTATGGTTCCCGGTTATGTGTTTAAGTGGGTGGGGTCAATTTTTACTGGTGCTGGACTTGGATTTCAGTTCAATGGTTTCGTATTTATGGGACAAGTCCATTCTTTGGTCTAAAGCGGAGAGAACAGAATGGTTAGCAGTCAAAGCACCGGTACAAGCGCTAGTTACTCGAGACCTATTGAAAGAAAGCACGCAGTAGTCATTTCATTGAAATCTGCTCTACAAGACAAAGATAAGGTTCCTTTTACCATAGCCTGTCGTTGGTCAGAAGGGACTTTAAAAAGGACTCATATGGGCAGTAGTGGTAATCGTAATACATTCGAGAAGCCCTGCTTCTTGTGTTTTTTTGTTTTAACTCAAATTTGAAGCTTAATCTCTATTCCAGCCGGCAAGGGTAAGTTTCGTTTGAAACTAAATGAAGTGACTTAGGAAATCTGAGAAGAATCTCATGCATTCATCGGTTTATATTCGTCGACAGATTCATTCAAAAAATTCAAATAGCTGTTACTCTCCGTATTTATGGTAATTTAAGGACACCCTTAATGCCTTAATTTAATTTCATTCCAAAACCTCCTACACAGCCTGTTGGGACAAGGGACAAAACAATTACCCAGGTGGTTGACCTTACCCCACCACGAATTCCGCTCAAGGCCGCCCATTACGAGTTAGCTCTAAAAAAAGGGACTCAAAGTGTCCTTTTTGTAAATAGAATAACGGATGTAATGGAATTCAGTGATACCAAGTATCTTATCCCCAGTTTATTCGCTTTCCCCTATTCACATGAACTGCCAAGGACATGGCCATTGCTGCATTCCTTCGGTGAGGTGGTGTCTTTTTTTCGCATACCATTTTGAGACTCCCATGACGGAAGCAAGTTAAGAACTTGGGATCAAAAATATGTTTGGCAAAGAAAATCCTTTGACGGTCCAATAGACATACAAGTCTTGTGTGGTAACTGACCCGTTTTTTGGCATTGAAGCGACAGTCGGTGCTCCCTGTGAGAATCGTGTTTCCCACAAATGAACTTGAGGATATGAAAAAATGAAGAATTGTGCCTGCAAAAGATGTCACTTCGAACAGCGTAAGGCCACATCAGCGTTGAGATGTACAGGAGGTCTGACAATCCATTTAACTAGTAGTGTCCCACTTCAAATGACAGCTAAGATTAACAGGTGCAGCAACACCCTGCCAGCCTAACCAACTTGATGCCGCAAAATGAATAAATGATCCTTTTTGTTGTATGTCTACAAATGTCGTTTTTAAAATATTCCTCATCTTGTAATCAGCTATTCATTTCCAGCACATAATTTGGAAAGTTTTATTTCCCATTCAACTCCTGTCAAAGGATGAATCCTTCTAATAACACACAGAAAGCGTGCAAAGTTTTCCACTCCAACGCATCCCGCCACCGACAAAAACCGAAGTCCTTCATCGGCAAGGACACGGTTATGGGCGTGCTTCCCCTTCTGTCGCGGCACCGCAGGGAATTGCATTAGTATCCAAGCACTTAGGTGCATCAACCGCGCGTGTGTGATAAGCAAGCAATAAATTCTCTTCCATAAGCGCTGTCATGGTAGACTAGTTGTCATGCACCGGCTGATGTCCTCTTCAAGCACAAAAGTAGGCCACCTACGCCACAAGGCCTCGCAGTCTCAACGATGGACTTGTTGAACTGTACCCCTAGACGCAATTCAAAGGCAAACAACTTGAAGATTCTTCGCATGGATGGAGGTGCTTATCTAGCCCTTTTTTGGCAGCATCTCCGGCTCACGTCACCCAATCGGGATATTCATGAGAGTGGCTTGCCATCGAGTTGACAAATCCAATCCATATCCCAGCCACAAGGGACCTTGTGTGAAGAGCCAACTGCTCCATGCATGCAAATTGAGCTCATGGTCTACCACTTTCAGTTCTTTTGCTCGGTCGCCTGTTCAATATTCATGACCCTAAGCATCTGGCCATAACCATGTGTGTAACCCACATCACTAATATATTCTGCCCTGCAACATGCACTAGCCACAGTAAGTCCTCGTAACAAGCTCCCTGTCCCTAGTTTACCTTAAGCATCTTTGAGTCTGTGAAATCTCCATATCTCCTAGGTGTTCGAAATTGCAGCACAGGAAGTGGCATTGTACTCGCAGTTCCTCGACAAGGACTGCTATGCCAGCAAACGGAATTCGCTCATAAAAACATTATGAAACCCCGCATCAGGGCATTAGGGGATGCACCGCAAGTGGATGAAAGGCTTCCGGCAGCACTCGGAAGTTGCTGTTGCATAGTTTGCGATACAGATTTGAGATGGTAGCGGGTTGGCTTTTGCAGCGAGAGACTACACCATGAATGCAGTGTAGCGATGGAAAGTAAAAGAAAAGGAATAGAGACAGGAGCTCCTTGGTTGGAGCAGTGGTTTTGTTTGTTGCCGCTGTTCAACACCTCAATCTGTCCATAGTTCCTTTTTCCAAATCTGTTTGATTTTTAGACACGCTGTGTATTGAATTGCATCCATTTCAACATAAAATTAAGGCTCAGAATTACGTCGATGCTCAAAAAATTGTTGCAGTCCAAGCACCCCTCACAACACAATGGTCATCGCCCCTTTCGTAGCAAACAATTGTCTCAATGCACGTCCTCCCTCCAACACAATAACACGCTACTGATGTGAAAATCACTTTCATTAAGACACAATTACTGTCACTAGCATTTGTCGGGGCGTATCCTGGAGCGCATCCCTAGCAACGTTCATTGAACTCAAGCGAGTATCTGCAACGGACATCCTCAAGGAAAACTTGATTTCCGTCTGGAGAACAAAAATGCTGTGAACAACTTCGAGGCGCCACTGCCAGTGAGGAAATACCCAACAGGATGTCTAATGACAGTTCTTGAGTCACTTTAATTGCATCATCACTGTGGCCAATTGCTGAGAACAAGTTCAGACCAGACCATTTATGCAAGCACTTCCCATGAGTATAGTGACGCAGAAGACATTTCGCAAATTACTCCTCTCAAGGATACGGGCACAAAATAAACGTTTCTAGGCGAAACAGAGGCAGAAAGTGAAATAAATACGGCCGCTTTTGGCTTTACGAAATCGTTGAATTTGAAGGAGATTTTTGCGAATAAAAAATGATTGCTCATGGTTGCAATGAAACTTGATGTGCGAGGCAGTACAATGGATGGGGAGTTAGCGGCGGAAAATTTTAACGAATTTAAACTCCAGCTGAATAGGGATCCCCTGTGAATTCGCAGAAATCAGTTTTTCTCTTGCGTGTTTAGTTAGCGTCCGACTGTTCTAAGAAATTCCATAGCTCCAAAGACAGTACATCTCTTACGAAGTAAGAAGAGGTGCTCAGTGGTGGAAATGCTCGTATATTGCGTCACAACAAAGTGATAATTGGTTGAGAGAGTACAATTACACATCTGCCGCGAGAAGCAGAAACTAAGTAGACAACATCTGAGCGATGACATTGAAACCAAAGAGGGAATATAGTAGTCCTCTGATTCCAAATTTCTAAAACCATTCAAGATGGGCAATGAGCACCCAATAGTTTGTCCACTACGAAAATATTCCACATACGCCCCAGTAGCACAACGCGGTTGATCTTGGGATTTTGCAGTGACCCGAAATTGTTCTCCAGAACAGATGTTATTGTTTTTCAGGTGCGGTGTTCATTTCTTACAAATTTACTTTATCTTCATGACCTAGCATCTTAAGAGCTGTATCCGAAGACGCTTGACTAGGTGTATGTCGCTGTACAGCCCATAGAGTTCGTCGTTGGATCTTCTTCTCCATCAAGGCAAACAGGACCAAAAATCGCACGCAGAACTTTTCTCTCAAACAGACCAAGGGCATCCTCATCTGCTTTTAGTACTGTCCAGGTTTCCGCACTATAAAGTAGAACTGGGATGATTAAGGTGTTATATAAAGCAAGTTTAGTCTTTCGAGAGAGGGCTTTATTACTCAATTGCCTCTTGAGCCCAAAGAAACAGCGATTGGCAAGAGTGATTCTGCGTTTGATTTCGGTACTGGTGTTATTGTCCCTGTTTACTGCGGAGCCGAGGTAGACGAAGTCCTTGACTACCTCGAAGTTTCTGCTGCCTAGTGTGACGCTCTGTCCGAGACGCCGATGTTGTGTGTCCTTCCTTGATGACAGCATGTTCTTCATTTTGCCCTCATTTACCACCAGACCCATTTTAGCCGCTTCCGCTTTAATGCCAGCAAACGCCTCATTGACGGCTCGCTATGTTCATCCAATCACGGCAATGTCGTCGGCGTAAGCTAGCAATTGAGCTGACTTTTGGAAGATCGTACCTCTGGTGTTGACCTGTGAGTTACGCACGATTTTCTCGAGGATGATGTTAAAGAAGTCAGATGACAGTGCGTCGCCTTGTCTAAAACCTTTTTGACATTGAAGGTCTCGGTGAGTTCGTTCCCGACCTTGACGGAGCAGCGAGAGTTCTCCATCATCATCCTATACAATCTGACGAGTTTGGTAGGAATGCCAAAACTAGACATGACACTGTATAGCTCGTCTCTATGCACACTGTCACATGCGGCTTTGATATCGACGAACAGGTGGTGAGTGTCGATTTGTACTTCTTGGGTCTTCTCCAGGATCTGCCGTAGTGTGAAGATTTGGTCGATGGTGGACTTCCCTGGCCTGTAACCACACTGACAAGGACCTGTCCGGTTGTTGACGAACGGTTTCAGGCGTTCACATAACATGGCAGAGAAAATCTTGTACTCGATGTTAAGGAGACTAATCCCCCGATAGTTGGCGCAGTCGAAAGAGTCTCTTTTCTGGTGGAATGGACAGACGACGCAGAGATTCGACTCGTGGGGAATGCTTTCCTCCGACTATATCTTACAGATGAGCCGGTGCATGAGCCCAACAAGGCCATCTCCAGCTGCTTTGAACTATGTCGCTGTTTAGGAGTAGAAGGGTTCTACAGTTTTTTGCCGACTCCGAGCGATGGGAATTGAGAAAGTTTTGCATAGATAATTGGTACTCTTTGAGTGTTGTCAACATCTCGAATGAGGTGTTCCGTCCGGGAATCGAATCTAGACCTTCGGCGCGTGAGCTGCATTTAGATATTACATTAATCCCAAAAGAAGAAGTTCCACCGTTTCAAATCGCGTGATAGTGACGACCAATCAACAGAGTTACAATGTGCGGGCAACACAACAATTGAATTTCTCAAAAGTCTCATTTATTCTTTGGCTTTGGATACCGTCCTACACATACAGTCCAGATTCAAATCCGTAAATCCTGGCCACAATTAATCCTTTCTAATTTCGTGATACCGAACTCAATTCACGGTTATTGCTTGGCCAACCTTCCCTACGAAGAAGTGAGACCCCATTGCTTCGGTAGTTCATAAGCTGCACCAAACAGGCACTCTCTGTAAATCATTGTTTTTTCAACGATCACTCTTGGATTCACATTCACCGAAACGCTCGCAACTCTGCGTGCCAACGAATTCACTGAGCTGAAGTAAAGTCACAAAACGTCAATTTTCGTAGAAAGCTTTAACAATCTTAACGCACTGCTCAATTATGCACCGGTCCTGTGTTTGCTAAGCACTTTGCTGAGAAATACATTAAGGCGTGACTCAAAATTAATTAATGCACGACGCATTATGGTTGGTCCATATTTTGTTTGCTGAAATATTGGATTAAAGAAGACCCAACATTAAAGGGAGAACAGGAATGCAGACTTTCCTAACTACTTAGCGGAGATTAGATTATAAGTACTGACTATGGCATACTTGGAGTTTCCAAACATCGGAAAATATGCTGCTTTTGCGCCCTTTTGTATTTTGAGAGAGGTTGCAATATTCCCCCGCCGTCAGTGAATAGGTTCCTTCCCATCATCCTGTATTGGCTGGCTTGCTGTGCCCGCTTGCCTGCAACCTTTGACTTATGCATTGAGACATGGGCTACTTAGGGCCAGATGTATACAGTTTTCTATTCCCGAAACCCCGACTGCTGTTCTAAATATGTTGCTAACAGAATGCTAACTGATTCTTTTCGTTCTGTAACTTTATGTGATGTCTGCGTCTTGACTGTGTTCAACAATTCCAGTCGGATACCCCACGAATACATATTACACGAAGCAACTTTGCAGACTTGAAGTAGTATAAAGTAAACAATGGCAAACGCGGCTTCATCTCCATTCTCCTACACAACTATGTAAAAGTGTCTTATTTAAAATAATTCAGAGTATATAAGTCTGTTTAAGAATTCCCCCATTCCCTTAACTCTCATCTTACCCAAGCTCCCACAACACAAAATATTTCCCTTCTGTAAAGTCCTGGTTCGATTTTCTTTCCCCTCTTCTCTCCAACTAAGTTCACGAATTAAATCGAATTAACTTCAATCCTACCCAAAGTTGACCTTCATTCCCTGTAAATGTTCTACAAACTATAAGAGAGGCGCGGAAGCACCCGTTACTGTTCCAACACGCGATATTTGTTTAAGTACAAGGTTACAATCGGCCACTTGCTATAAGTCTTGTGTGTGTCGCAGGCATTATCCGGCAACCAATGCTTTCAACAATGACTTCTGTCCTAAATTACTTCATTGTCTTGTGAATGATTGAACAGAACGCATGAGGGCAACATTGAGTGGGGAGCATGTGAGTGAGTTAAGTGCTTCAATTGCTCGATAGCATGAAACATTAAATATGGGAGGTGTGCTCTTAAAGGTAATTAAGTAACTTGGGGGTCAAACAAAAACAATTTTTACCAGTGCTTTAATTCTATGGGAGCAACTACGGTGTTTAAGTGTTCTGAGTTCATTGACTCAGCAATAATAATCGAAATTCTTTAATGGTGCTAGATTTCGCAGAGAAAGCAGGTTCCAACTAACAGCATCCTACTGTTGCGCACTTGTAGCTGGTTGAGATCCTTCTCAAATTGTGCTCGACATCTCAACCAAGACCATCTTCTGTTGCTTTACGAGTTGATTCAGAAATATGCTTCCTTCGTTCCACAAACGCTATACTTCACCGTAAATTTGTTTCGACATGGATCAAGTATCAACTTCAGATTTTGAACTGTTTTACGTTTCCTGTCTCGACCATAAAAACGATACGATGCTCTAGCTTATCTCTAAGCGGCGCCCAGTAGTTTTTGTCCTCTCGCCATCAAAGTCATAACTTTATATTTGGCTTAAAGCTCAATAAATTCATGCTGTGACATGTACACTGCCGACAAAACCCTCTAGTCAGTAATCTTCTTCTCAAGCCATTAGGGCGTTAAACAGATTATTTCCTGTCCCAACTTATAAATGTTGGGATCAAGACAACATTGTCCAAGTAAGACAATAATTGATGTCTAGAAGATGAGACCCTAAAATGAGATTTCAGACATTGTTTTCATTATAAGATTGAGCACAGTTTTTGATTTCATAGTGCTCCACGAGTCCCGATACTGCCTTTGGTGGAGGCGAGGGAACAAAATTGTTGAAGATCATCTGACGCAATTACAAAGTTATGTCGCGCTCCGCTTGCTTTACGTCTAATGGTAGCAGAAACGGAAGTGAGAAGGATCTCGTTACAATAACAAAATTTCTCTTTAGTTTGGACGGTGCACTAAAGAGTGCTGTGGGGTTTCGTAAAACACAAAGGACACAGATGTACTTTGGGAGCAGGTTCTATGCATTTTCATCTTCCCAATTGAGTGCCTGATCACGAAATTAGGTTATTTCTGCTTCATGTAAATTGAACAGTAAACTTCATTATTTTTCTTCAATCGACTGGCAATGAAAGACGAAAATGGTGACTTATTTTAGCCGTTAATAACTTTTTATGAAAAAAATCGATTTATTCAAAGTCTTCCGACGAACTGAAGACTAGGATGACACCGTTCGTGTAAGCTATGATATTGTCAGGGACACTCGGTATAACCACAAATATCATAGATTTAATTTCTTTCAAACGCTGATCACTGCTTAGGAAGAAACGGAACCATCATTGTGTGAGGGAAGCTCACGCTTTCTGGTTTGCTTACTTCTGAATATATGCATATCTCGAGTCGAACTTCCGAGTTTTTTTTTTCACACAAGGCCCCTGTGGCATGCGGTAAATTAACAGTCTTCCCAAGGTTAGTGAATATTTGCGGCTTATAGAGAAATTTTTGCTGATGTTCGCAAGTTGGGCGCCAATTGTGTTTTATATATGCTCGTATCGGTTGCAGTTTGATAAGGTCTTTCCTTCTAGATTTGGACTAACTGCTTCGTGATGTCTATCTTAAAATCTACCTACTATATGGTCTAACCCACAGTTCGTAGAGGTGTTTCCAATCTTGTTTGATATGAAGACGCATATGTGAGATACTTTTACTTGCCATCAAGACCACTGAAACATGAGCTTAGCCAAGACTTGTACACTTTTATACTAGTCTCCTTCTCTTTTACAGTCTGGAGAGGACCCGGGTTCCAACCAACATGCCTCTTTAGCTACCTACAGTTGCGCACTCCAAGTTTGTTGAGGTCTATCCCCATTTGTGTTTGACATTACAACCAAGGCAGTTCCTTCCTTGATGACAGCATATACTCGTTATCTTTGATTTTCCCGGTCCTGTCTCATGATACACACACATGAATCCTACTGAAAGCATACTTGTATCTGGGATATTCAAGAGACGTTAACGTTCTTCTTTTCTTCTTCTTCTTCTTCTTTCCATGTCTTTACAGTCTGGCGTGGACCTCAACCAACATGGCCCTCCTGCTGACAATATCATTCGCCAGCTCCCTCCATGTTAGTTGAGGTCATTCTCTACTTGTGTGCGCCATCGCAAGCTGGGCCGTTCGCTATTGCGTTGTTCCAATGGCTCGGATCCGAATAGCAGCGGTGTCCGTACGCTCTACATGGCCTAGCCATCCTAAGACTTGTATCCGAAGACGATTGACCAGGAGCATGCCGCCGTACATCCCATTAAGTTCGTCCTTCAACTTCTCCACCAGATGTCATAAACGCAACCAGGAGCAAATATTGCATGTCAAACGTTTTTCTCGATAAGACTACGAGCTTTCTCATTCGATTTTAGCAGCGATTTTAGTACCCTCCGCAACGTTTAAGGGAAATGTGATGGTCTTACTATCAAACAAAAACAGTTCAGTTCTTCAAGAGTGGGCTCTTTGACTAAACTGCCCCTTGAACCCAAAGACGTGTAAATGGTCTTACAAAACATGTCAATTTGATTAATCTTTTTCGACCAGAATTAATTAGTTCTCACTTCAAAAAAACGTCAAAAGAATAAAATAATAGTTTTGCGGGAAGAAAACAATTTTTTTCCAAATCCATAAATTGTCCGAACGTAAGACTGACTTTGGAATCCCTGCTTAAACTCCTCATTAAAAATCAAACACCAACAGGACTCCGATGAGGGTCCCACAAATCCTCATATTCGTTCATCATTATGGGCAACCTCGATTTCTTACATAAAACCCCCTTCAAAGGAAACCGAACAAAAAAAAAATCTTCCCACAAAAAGCGGAGAAGAGAAATACACTTTACGTGCCCTCAACACCCTAGCGTGCTGAGTCCACGCCGACAAGCCGATGCAATCTACAAGTGTAATCTCCTGTAAGCGCATTTAAAGCGAAATGAATTCCGTGTGTCTGCCGGCGGCGGCGAAAGGAATTTGAATTTCCGCCCACAGTACATTTCGGAATAATTAAAATTCCGAAATGCTAGCCCACACACCGCAGGCCACAAACCACAAAAGGATTATGTTCACGGCGTTAATGGCACGCTGCACTGGAAGTTTTCCCGCTTCCTTTGGCCTTGCGATGGATTTCTTGCAGTCGGATGGAGGGGGTGTGGAGAGTTTTGTTCTTACATAGGAAGATGGTGACCTGTGCTCTGAGACTGGCACACGGTAAAAATGCCGATTTCTTCTTAGATTCAATTCAAATCGTTTCTGGTCCGTATCTGTTCGAGGTAAGAGCGTAGAGAAATAACCATACTCCTCTCATAACATATTTCTAAATGCTGTGAGGTACAAAGACAACATTCAAATTCACATCTCATTCGCCTACAAAGGACCAGAGTTCTGTCTGAAGGTCATTGACATGAGCAGCACACCGACCTCCAGTTAACCGGTAAATAAGATAAACTTCCGAATAGTGAGATCTTACAGTAGATACAAATCATAGTCACTGACAACAAGAATTGCCCATAAAATGCGCCATTATTCTTCCGATAGGCATCCGCTTAACCACACAACCAACCAGCACCGACGTGGAGTCAGTTTGGCCGTCCAGAGGACCACGCGCCCACTCCATCAATGACTTACCTTGTGGGTGGCTGATGGGAGGGATTCTCATCCGTTTGTCATATCTGAGGGATTATTGGATTTGGTTATGATATTGTGGAAGGAACGGTTGGGAACTGTCACGGTGCACAGACACTCCTCTGATTGCCTGGGGGTCCTGGAAAAGTTTGTCTCACTTAAACGTCACCCCATTTCGATCTTAATTAGATTTGACATCTTCCCTTGCTCTTTTCAACGCTGCCCTTGATGGCGGTGATGCGTCGGGGGAATCATGAAATGACATCGTAACGATCAAAATCGATAAAAGGCACAAACTCATCCGCATCCCGCCCATAAAGCAGTTTTTACGACGGCATAAGCTGACCTTAGGGTTGCGGCTACGTTTGCATCGTTCATATATTGATTTGTATCTCTATTTAATGTTTGGTAACAGCCCACTGACCCAATTATGGACATAAAAAGTTGCACGTAAGACGAGGGATAACCGACCCACACAGCACATCGACCTGACTAGACGGGACGTCGACGACAACGACGGTGTGGGCCCGGCCACTGTCTCACCAATAAACTCTGCTTCGATCCATATGGGAGTCATTCAGATGGGCAAAATTGTGCCATCTGTCTTTGAAGAATCGTGCAGTCATTGCTCCCTGGGATGTCGTTTGTTGAAATTGACATCTAAGATGGGAGGGCAGTAGAGCGGTTGTGAGGGTTAGGAATTCAGTCTTGTCCTGTGGACATTCCAATTGGAGTGTGCGCTTTATCGGAGTGGTTTGAAATTCATCAAGTCTCCTTCTTAGCCAAGAACACTCCTCGCGCACGACAGAAATAGAACGGAAACAGCTCTCAACATTAACAGAACCCAAATCTGATTAAAGGCAACAATTTTCTCAATTATGAAAAATTAAAATCCAAGGAAATCTAAATAAGTTTGTCATTGACAGCGCTCCACAGTTCTAGTCCACAAGGAGCGCTGAACATTTCGCAGAAACAAAAGTGTTATCCAATTAACCGCATCCCTTGCGCGTTTCATTTGAAATTCAAATTCCCAAAGTGGATAATGGCCCAGCAGAAAAGGAATCTCTTCGCCGTGGCTTTCTTGTGTGCGGGGAACTTGCGTTCCGTGCGAACAACTTGTTTAATTTGCAAAAACGTGCGAAATCATCTCACGGGAGCTGGTAGTTGTCTAGCAGTGTCCAGAGGATTACACTCCTCCTAGTCAGGCGCGGTGGTGGCGGTGGCGGCGGTGGTGAAATGAATTGAAATGAGACTTGTGTGGCATCCTTGATTTGATGGTTAGCAATTGCAGGTTGGCGGGATGATTGAAGCAAGTCAGGAAGGGGGGGGGTGGAAGGGAGGAGATGTGAGCGGTGGAGAAATTTTCAATTACAACAGTGGCACGTGAAAGATATTTCACTAGACGTGGGAAACTAATTTATTTCGGGGCTTAATAGAAGTGTCCATGTTCGGGTTTTCAAATTCATCTCGCTTGCTTTGAATCAGCGATTTTTTGATGAAGGGTTTCGTTCAGCACCACAACAACATTCGTGTGTAAGTCACAAGCGTGTAAATTAAATAAAGCGAGATGCTTCGAATTGGGATTGGAAGGATGATATGCGTGGAAAGAAAAGTTTATTTCAGTGACATCCTTCGATACATGCACCAGACTTTTAATAATAAGTAAAGGTTCTAGTGTTCAAGGTTCTAGGGTGCAGATTCTGCGTTTAAATTCGGTACTAATGTTTCTCTTATCCTTTGCTGAGATCGTCAACAGTCTGTCTATTTTCGAAGCACGAAGTTGTCTCTGAACTTAATTGTTTTCTGTGGTGAGGGAGTTGATATCACGCACAACCCACAAGCTGGCGGCCAGGCCCATTCTGCCCGAGGGCAGAGGTGTTCGCTGCATACATTAATTTACCACACAGTGGGTGTTGTGATGGTGATGCAGGGGGCGCCACGAGGGGGCTGTATGGCACTTCCACCATTGAGGAGGAGGATGCACAGGCAAGGATAGTGTTGACATCTCGCCAAGTTGAGTGCGATCAACAATATTGCGTCGTGTGTACAGGCCCATGCCCCCCGTAGAATCGTTCTCGATAATCGCTACTCCTGTGAGCTCAGGAGGCAATTGAGTAATAGAGCCCTCTCTCGAAGGACTAAACTGGCCTTGTACAACGGCTTGATCATTCCAGTCCCCCTTTACGGCGCAGAGGTCTGGACACTGCTAAAAGCGGATGAGGGAGCCCTTAGTCTTTCTGAATGGGATTCTTGCCCTCGTTTGCGTTGATGGCGTCTGGAGCAGAAGTTGTATGACGAACTTTATGGGCTGTGAGGCGGCATACGCCTGGTCAAGCGTTTTCGGATACAAGGCTTAGGATGGCTAGCCCATACAAAGGCACCACTGCTCCGGCCGGAAAAGTCCTCTAATCCGTGCCATTGGGACAACACAACAGAGGACGGCCTGGGTTGCGATGGCGCACATAAGTGGAGAATGACCTGAATCAACTTGTTGAACGCAACTGGTGGCAACTGGCGAGACGTAGCTGGAGAGGCATGCTGGTTGAGGCCCACGTCAACCCCAGACTCTAGCATCAGTAAAAGAAGAAAAAGAACGGTTAGACGGGATAGCTAAGTTTCTGTTTGGATCAACTGGTTGATGTTAGAATCCTTTAAATGTCTCGTCTATGATTTTTTTTTCTTTTTCTCGAGCACCAAATTTTCAAGAGTTTTAACACCACGACCTTGGACCAACTTGGATAAGGCACTAGCGGCATTGCGGATGGCATGATGTTGTGGAAATAGGCTAAATCCCCAAAATGCACTGTAGGAGATGACAGCTTGACAGATTTTATTCAGTCTGCTTTTTGATTGCATAGTGCATTGACGAACATTTTTCCAAGTGGTTCAGGGCTGGTCCGTTTTTATTTCTTTTATATTTGTGAAGAAAACGAGGGGTAGAGCGAAGAAGTTCTACTAATTTAATTTTTCTAGTACTTCGAAGCTTTTCTTTCTTCCTCCCTCATCTTTACCGACTGGAAGACTGAACGAGAAATGAATTTGGAGCCACCGTAGAGTACCCGAGACTGATCGCGATTTCAACAAAGCGAACATCTTAAATATCCGGGAGCGACAAGTAAGGTGTGCAGATTATTATATACGTTTGTTCGGAGTCTACGTTCGTCTCATTCGACGTTCGATTCCTTAAGAACGTTATCGAAGTGGTAAGACAAAATGTACAAGGATGGCAAAAATTTGTGGTATATCTTGCCTTGTACCTAAATTCGACCGAAGAAATTTATAAGATCAGTGGCGGTCCCCTTCTGTGGGCGGTTTCGGCTGTTTGGTTCGCCAGTTTGAGAGTTTCGAGTACGGTTTATGAATAAGCTTCTTTTGTTTTATTCACTGAACTCTTTTTTTTTCTTCTAATAATTTGGTACCTTTTTTACTGATTAAAGTGGTTATTAGTTTGAAGCTGGATTAAATAAATTTGTATCGTTCTAAGGTAATATAATTGTATAAATTGAAGCGAACTGCGCTCTTTCTGTCGCTATTCAAAGGCTGGTCGATACTGCTAGAGGTTAATCGCGTGGCGCCCAGAATAAACAAAAACAAATGACTACGGCCTTTTCCGTAGAGAAAAGCGGGGTAACAACTTTTTGACCTTTATTGACAAGTGCCTCTCAGGCTTCTAGACTGTGCTCTGGGATTTCTTCCGATTCTCAACAGAATCTGTAGAGACCTTCACCATATTACCTCAGTTTTCTCAGGTGTTCAACTAGTTTGCAGTCACATGTTCTTACCCAATTTAATGCATGCTTGATATCCCTTTCAGTTATATTGACCAAGGAACTTGTTTGCATGCCCCATACCTTGCTCCTTATTTCTGCTCGAATGCTTGTCTTCATTCTCCTGAACTCAGAGCCAAAGGTTTTGGTGCCCTTCTTTTTGAAAGGAATTCTTCAATGTCTTGCACACTTTAACTCTGTTCTTCTTACTTAGCTCCTCTAGCCCCTACAGTCATTCTCACATAGGATTGGATTAAATAAGATGAAAGTTAAGAGCCAAGAAAGATGCGTGATTATCTGATATTATCGCTTATGTCTTCGTTTGTACACCTTCTCCCAAGGGTGAGTTTACATCATACATTCTTGCTTGAGGGACGCTCGTACTCTTACCCACAGGTTCATAGTATTTCACTTTTCGTCCAAATACTTTGGCTCCAGTTCCTTCATCTCTTCTTGTGCCGCCTCTGTGCCATGTTTTCGTACAGTTGCTGTGATTGATTATTCATTACTCCAGTTACCTTTAGTGTTAAATTTCCAGACAAAACTTTTCTGGAAGCCAAATTTTCGGTTCTCTTCATATTTTAAGGGTGGCCAATAATAAGAATTTTTTTTTGACAAGTGCATCAAATTGTGCCTTGCCTTTAGCTATTTTATGTTTGGACATCTTATAACTTTATACCAAACCTTTCAGCTTGCACGGAAGAAATATGTTGACCTATACAATGAAAAGGACAGGATGGGATAACGACAAGACATCTTTGCTTTGTTAACTTTTAAAGGAATTGCAGCTCGAAAAAAAGGTTAAATTTTTAAGGCTGATAAAACGGACAAAGAACTAGAAATGTTGTCCTACTCTCTAGCAAGCTCTTAGCAAAATTGTACAGATCATAGTTCATTGCATTCCATTCTGTAAATATCTTCCCATGAGAAAAGATCCAAAAATTTCAAGAAGATCATTCATCTCTCCCAGTCATTAACTTATTCCCACAAAATAAACATAAAATTCTTGACTGTACGCCACTTTAATTACACCTAAAATCACACTCATTCAATTCTCTAGCTTCTGTCTAAAACATTCGGAGACTTCAAACAAAACCCAACCATTTCCAGTTTTTCGTCTGTTAAATGAAATTGAATTGAATTTTCTCCAAACAGATTTATTTTCCATCGTCGTGGCGAACCAACTTACCCGAACGTTCGCCCTACGTACAGTGGATCCACCCCCGGGCAGCTGGTCCTGAATATCAAATCACAAAAAAAGAAGAGAGAGAGAGCAATCCTGCATCTCTTGAATGTCCCTTGCATTCACCGCACATCGATGATGCCTTTTCTAGGCGAGCGGAAGGAAGCTTCATCTGGCGAACTTCTCTCGGGAGTTGCAAATCAATGCTTCATTGTTTCAGTGACCACCGTTGAAATGGAATTTTGAATACTCCATGGCTGGTTGGGTGAACGTGTTTGATTGAATTTAGATGAAATTCTGCAATCATAGGACTCCTCTCTCAAACCGGAGGCACCCTGCTGTGTCTGAATTGGACGGACGATAGAAGTGAAGACTTAATTTGATGGAACTGCGTGCTTCGTTTCAAAAATTCCAAAGTCCTTTAACCGCTTTTTCAATCGAGTTCACCCTACCTGTCTTTTCAGTTTTCGTCCTTGCAGAATTCATTTATCAATTCTCTACCGAATGCGAGAGACGATGTGAATGTAGGTAACACCCGGCTGTCAAGTGCAAGATTATTTTGCATTCCTGCAATGCACTCCCACATAAGTCCACATCACCGTTCGGTACTCCACCTGTATGACAAGCAATGGAAATATTTACGACCGGAGCAGCAAATCACCATCATGCGAGCGGGATTTCAGAGCGAGGGGAATGAAGGATGCTTCACATGTAATTTTGTTGAGTGTTTTTGGTTACGTTGAAGGACTTACGAGGAAACGCTGTGGTCCTGGGGGAAACTCGAAAAGGTAAGCGCCTTCTGGCTGCGGGTTCGTTGAACTGCGAGCGTGTCACTTAAGAATGAAGGTTGTTGACAGCTCCACAAATGTATGGCTTTAAAGGCAATCAAGTTGCGAAGGTCGATGTGCTTTGTGTTCCATTGGGGTATAGGTCAATTTTATTTTTTATGAGATTCTTTGACATCTGAGGGGATATAAGGATTTTTTGTCGAATGGGTAGAAATGGGATTTCAACTAGAAGCTTGAATAATTTGTGTGTGGATTTTTCTGCCATCAGCTGTCGCTCGTTGAACTTGGCTTTCACTTGGGGAATGTGAATGATTATTAGAGAGAGGGAATTGACTTTTTCTGTCATAACAAGGACATTGATCTATTCCATTGATTAAGAGCGACAGAGAACCTAATGAAGTAAAACTGCTTAGCTGGTACATAAAGAGGAATCACCTTGGCCCTGACTTTGCCCTGAAAACGCACTTCTTCTTCTTCTTCTTGTGGCGCTTCAGATCGGGGTGGACCTGGGCCTCAACCAACATGCCTCTCCAGCCAGCGCGGTCTTTTGTCAGTTGCCGCCAGTTGCGCACTTCAAATTGGTTGAGGTCCTTCTCCACTTGTGAGCGCCACCTAAGCTTGGGCCGTCCTCTGTTGCGTTGTCCCAATGGCTCAGATTCGAAGACTTTTCGGGCCGGAGCAGTGGTGTCTATACACTCTACATGGCCTAGCCACGCACTTAGCGGCCATTTTTTTCAATTTTTGGAGAGGCAGACAATTAACTCATTTACGGCATTTCTTACTTTTCTGTCAAAGCCATTCATTTCTCATTCTCATCGAACCCATGCCCATTTCGAAGAAGTTCCTCAAAGTAAGAACTTAAATTTCCTCCAAATCGAATGCCTTGAGGTTGCAAAATTCAGATATTATCTCCCGCAGGAAAAGAGTTGACGAACGCGAATCAAGCAACGTTTCATGATCACTTTCATTAAACACTCTCACTTCCATCAATTAGAGCATTTCTGCTGGCAGTGCTACGACATCAATCTTTGTCAAAGAAATTATGATGTTTGTATCCTAATCACTTTTGTGACGTCGCCTCGGGCACCGGGAGTTCGATGAACTTCTGTGAAAAAGTTCGTGGGTAAGATTTACTTTAACTTCGGCGCTGGGTGAGCGGAAATTGCTTCCATTAATCTTGATGGAATTACAATAGTGATAGATTTTCTTTGGCGAGGGTGTTTTGAATTTCTGTTGTGCGGAATGCCAGAAAAGGACCCACGTCTTGATTAGAACTAAGGCATGAGGACTCTTGTATTTTTGCATAACATTGAGGATATTTCACTTGGTCAGACACAACGCCAAAGATGACTCATTTGTTCTGAAATGTCCATATTTAGCTGAAAATCAGTGAGGAAAGGACCAGAAGACGAAGTGAAAACGCGGCAATTGTAAGGAGGATCAATCAGTATACTAACTGGAGACTGTGGCGTATGCGCAACATTTTTATTCCACCATCATGTACACTGTGAGTTGGTTAACTCACGAACTCTATAAGCCTTACAGTGACATGCGCCTAGTCAAGCGTCTTCGGATACAGCGCTTAAGATGACTAGGTCACGTAGAGCGTATGGGCACCACTGTTTCGGCCCGAAAAGTTTTCGAATCTGAATCATTGGAGCAAATCAACAGAGGACGGCCTAGGCTAAGGTGGTGCAAAGGTGGAGAAGGACGTCAGCCTACTTTAAGTACAAAACTTGCGGCCTGGCGAAAGATCGTGCTGCTGGGATAGTTGAATTGAAGGGCAGGACACCGATTGACAATCAAAGTAGACCGCGTCAACTAGAGAACTTTGTTTACCAATAATTAACTTATACCGAAGAAGCCTTTATTTGATATATAAGGTTGTGAAATATCTCTCTTCCGTTTTTTTGCTTTTCATTCAATGCTCCATAAAAAGTGTTAAAGTGATCGGATTTAGTTCAAAATGCGCCGTTTTGTCCGATAACGACGGCAACTTCATAATAGTCCCCTTTTGCCACTTTCCACAAGCTTCTTTTAAGTTCAACTTCATTTTTCGTTGCCAGTCACTATACGCTTCAAAAATGGGTCAAGTTCGTTCCGTTTCAGCAGCATATCGCAGGCGTTGATTCGGTCCAGAAGGTTTTTTGCGTCAAATCATGCGGCACCCCAATATCAAGCTTTTTTCTGTATCCAGCCTTCTGCAGATGGTTTAAAATGGTTTGGTGACAAACTCCCATCTCCAGGGCGATGTCATGAGATGCCACATGTTTGTCTAACTCAATGATTTCCATGATGCGATCGGTATTCGTCGTCACAGGTCTTCCGCCGGCTGGCTTATACACGGTGTCGTTTTCACCGGCTCTGAATCGTCAAAACCATTATTCCGCAGTTCCAAGTGATAGAGCACCATCCCCCAAAACATAATTAATCTCACGGAACGTTTCTCTAGCGGATTTGCCTTTAACGAAAAAAAACTTTAAAAAAGGGCGAATTTCGGCGTTAGTGAGCTCCATGTTTACACGTCTTTAACTGTTGAAGGCAATATCCGAACTAGTCATGTGCAGCGTCGTTTTATAGGTTCAAACGATGTTTAGTATTGCTAAATACGAGCTTTGTAGCGCTTTGTATACATCCGGAAAATTCAAAAGACAAAAAGGCGGAAGGGAGGTATTTGCCAACCATATATATATAAAAATGGCTGTTCCCTTAATCTAAGGAACAGGAATCTTAATACTTCACAAGGGACCAGGATCTAGCTTCTTCACCAAATACTTGTATTGTGTTTTTTATTGTTGTGTCACAAGTAGATGGGATGAAATGATGAGATGAGTTTTTCGCCGACCCAAAATGCGAAATTTGAGAAATTTTGTTTGAAATTTGGTGACATTTGCGTATTTCCATTAACTCGAAAAATGTGGTGCCATGGGAAAATGCTTGGCTTTCAGTCCGGGTATCGATCCTGGCACATTCGAAGTAGGAATCGGTGAACTAACGCAAGCAGATCCGAGGAACTTATGAGGTAGTCCCACCTCCAGTAGCATCATTGACAGTGTCTCATGCAATTGTCTAGAAAAATTAAGTCTCTCCTTAGCCGATGATAACATAAACAAATGGAATTTCAATATCCCCTTCGAATAGTTCAGAATTCCTTACGATACCTCAACAAAAAGTTTCCATCGGCAAATGCTTTGACCTCAGTGCTCTTGCTGTCACCTAGAATCTCAACTGACCCAGTTTCCTCAAACAACACCCGAGAGGCACTACTGAAAATTTATTGAAATCAAGGATGGTATGAGAAGAAGGAAAAATTGATTAGATGGCGGAGTTTCCCTTTCCAAAAACACCAAGTGGCCTGCCCCTGATTTATACGAGCTCAATCAATACGGAAGACGGCTGTAGGATTTGCCTTAATTTCAGCACAACTTTCAAAGGAAGGAGTTTTATTTTGTCTTTACGACAGGTCGCTAAATTATTAACATCCTCAGAGGCCCAAAGCAGATAAATGTTTGGAGTTATGGTTCTCCCGGACGAATCATACACATTACGATCTGATTTATGAAAAGCACACAATAAGGATTACGGAGGAAGGCATTCGACGTGAAGAACAGTGCTCGCTCTACGGAGCGTAAGAAGTTTGTTGTTTGTCTACCTCATGTGCTATGTGAAGGGTGTGAATCCAGATTATGAGCTCTAAAAGAGAATAGAGCAGTATGGCGACTGTTTGCAGAGAGGGGGAAGTTTCACCCAAGAAAGTGTGTACTTCCTTCAGGCAGAAGTAACATATGAAATTTTCCAAGCTTTTATTGAAAACTTCATAAATCAAACTTCATCTCATCACGTCTGAACCTGTCAATCAGCTGAAAGCCCCGCAATAGTAATAACTGCAATAACGAGTGAGTCATGAATGTTGTTGGTGTGAGTATGGATTCCCCCCACCACCTGAAAATTCCAAACACGTTCTATTATTTTGCCCAAGGTGCGCTTCAATGCATCATTGGAAGTCATCTCATGACTTGAAGTGGGGAGTATTACAAAAGTAGTTTTGGGTTCAAAATATCGCATATTACAAAAGTATTTTTTTGGATCCAAGATATCTGAGACTATGCAGAGATTTATTCGAAAGTGCCTGGAATAATTGATTTTAAGAGGGGTTGTGAGAGTGAAAGAAACTATTTCGTATAAGGCAATCTATCAAAAACCAATCACATGAACCTTCAAGTCTGTGGGTGAAAAGGGGAAAGTGCGGATTTTAATAAAAGGATATCCATGGAATTAGTAAGAGGCATTTGAAGTGAAATATTTATTCAACGGAGGATTTATTCAACGGACACCGCCTAACGATACATTAGTATGTGTTCTCAAAACTTTTGACGTCATTTTTCTTAATTTCGATTAAAAGTATATATATTTTGTAATAGTATACCGTATACATGGCTTCCTTCTTTATGCACTCTGGTTGTGCGTTCGGTTATTCTCTCACCAGAATATGGGACTTATAGTTTATTGCCGACTCTATACGGTGGTATTTTGAATTCTTTTCAATGACAATACGTGATCTTTGAGTCTTGTTCAGCAATTGAAAAGAGGTGATGCCGTGAAAACAGTACAAGATGTTCAGTTCTGTGACCATTGGCGTTTGAGTAGACCAACGTACTGGCTTCATCAAGGCGGTAGCCTTAAAATTTAGAAAAAAATAATAACAATAATTGAGAGGCACTGCAGCCCACAACGGACCAGGGCCTAGCTTCCACAACAATTATTCGTGCTGTTGAAAAGACAAGGTGTTCCATCCGGGAATCGAACCTAGAGTTTCTGCGTGGCGGTCGATGCACTTACCACTACACTACGGCGACCACATTTAGAAAGAAACTTTTAAATAAATTATAAAATCCTCCACTTGTCGTTTAGTTGATACAGTAAGCCTTTCAGTCTCTTCCTTTTTAGTTAAGTCTTTACGAACCTCTTGGGTCATTAATACTGAAGGCCAAGTCCAGGCCAGGGAAGTGGTGTAGAGTATACGACCACCACGGCTTAAGCACCACTGCTTTGGCACAACTGCGCCAGCACCAGTGCTCTTAGAATCCGAGCCATTGGGATTACGCAACAGAAGACAACCAAGGTTAAGATGGCGCACTCAAGTGGAGTAGGACCTTAATCAGCTTGGAGTGCGTAATAGGAACAAGCTGCAGAAAGATCATGCCAGCTGGATCCAAGACCAGGCCAACTTCGGTCTATATCGACAGTAAAAGAACGAGAAGTCTGCCCTCACATATATTTCATATTTATTAGTCTAACGCAATTGATGCTATAACAGGCCACTACGGACATTGGATAACACGACATCTTCCGCATCTCTCACAATTAATTTTACAGTCGCTGCAGGGACAAAGAACAGGTTGAAACAATTTCTCACTTTACTGCTTTGGAAGGAAGAATCACGTAGCCAAGAACTTCTTTGACAACTCAGTTAACTCATCAACATTAATGTGGGTCATCTCTACATAACAAGACAGTACTGATTTTAAGAGCAATTAAGGATAATGGCGGCCTTAGTATGGTAATCAACTGACAACCACTTCAACACGAGCTAATTTTCGGTTACATCATGCCTAGGATGGTAAAACTTTTTCTGACTGCTTAGCGATTTGCTTATTGGCAAAGCTCACTTCTGAACACTTCTTTTTTTGACAATCACTTCTGAATTAGTGGCAAGACATTCTACTAACTCTCAGCCACTTAATTGGGGGCTGAACCCGAACTGGATTAGGCTATCGCACTCCACACATCACACATATCCATTTCATTGTACATGCATCATCAGATGTGCTTCTGAATACGATCGCCCATGCTCAACCCTATCTGGATATGATCGTGGCGTATACATATGTGCTTTTTGCCTGTCGTCCTGAAAAGCGGGCATATACCCTTCAGCCGCCTAAATTCCGCTATCTTATGACTTCGTTCAAAAGTGACTTTGGTATTTTTGAGATGAGACTAGGTGAGAACCGTTGAATGTGAATGTCTTCTTAGTTTTCCTATGGAAACACCGAATGTAAAGGTTCCTCAATCAATTGTATGTGACTGTTTATCTCATTTGCAAATTGAGCTGTTCCAAACATGTATTCCTCGTCCTCGAGAGTTACACAAATGCAAGTCAGCAGACTCGACGATGGAGCATTTGTGTTGCTTCGCAACCCATTAATAAGGTGACGTCTTTTTCCGGTTCCAGTGAGTGCGTTGATTTTACTATTTGACATCATATTTTAATTTGTATGCATAAAGGTCGGACCCGCAGAGCCGTGATCATCGAGTGTTTTTCATTTAACTTGAGCGACCATGATCGGGAGAGAACTTAACGTGCCATTGTATTTTCTTATAGGGCGCGATTTCCTGTTCGATCACACAACTTTTGCATTGCGAGAATCAGTCAGCAGTCCCGTTTTAAGAAGACAACTCTTTTATTCTTCTAAAATAAACTGACTCACAGATATCAAACCCCGAACCTAGCCATTTGCATATATCTAGCCCACTAAAGTGCACTGCCTTAAAAGCAGAAATTTGTGTTATATCTGTTATTGGAACTCGAGCAATCTCAAACATATTCTTCATCATATTTTCGATTAACCAATCTTCACGTATTTACCCTCATCATCAATTAAGCATCAGTCGTCTAAAAACGACACCTTAATTCGTAGATGTGACCGACGGCTGCTTCTGTACCTTGTTGCATAAAAATTACTCCGGTAAGGTCTCAGGCATCCAATTAAGGGAAATTTCAAATCAAGCTCACTGTGGTAAAGAAAAGTCCCGAAAGCTCTTGTTCCTCTCAACGCAAACTTTCATGTTCGTCAGGATCCATATAAAGGATTGATTTACACAGTTGTGGGGGACTGATGTAAGTGCACGCCGATTAAAGACAGATATATCGTAGATTTACGAAAAACATTTACAATCTGTGACCATAATGGTTCCTTAAAACTTGTTTGCATTATTTGAGAATCTACACATGACGAAGAGACATCACTAAAACCGGAAATCGGCCCTTATTGGAAAAGACTTCCACTTGCGGCCACAGTCTGATGTAAATTCTGTATATGCAAGCGAAACCTAGACGTAGTCCCCCCTACGCACTGCACGCACTGCTTTGAAGTCGCGTCACAGTCTTTGTGCAGTTCCAATCTGCCTCGTGCACTCAATCGTGTCAAAAAAAACTCGCATCGACTAGAAGAAGGTAATTGAAACCGTCTCTTACAAAAGGGCACTCTTTCCTACACACGGGATATTCATTTGAGTTATAACATGGTTACCTCATTTTCCTTACAGTGCCAGAAGTATTGAACACTTTCGCGGTTACAGTAGAAGGTCAGGAATTTTATTCAATGCGGTACAGAAATTCACCCATAACAAGTGCTATTAGTGATTAGAATCCGATTAGCAAAAATTGCGTTTTTACTTGTCGGTATAGTGGGTTAATGTGGTCTCCGGGGCGTAGTGGATAAGTGCATCGACTCATACGCCAAGGTCTCGGGAACGATTCTCGGACGAAACACCTCGCATTTTTACACGGCACCATCTCTTTCGAGTTACTGGCAACAATCAAAGAGTGCTAATTGTCTCCGAAAAGCATCTCAGATCTCGCCATTCGGAATCGGCCAAAAACTGCAGGTTCCTTCTACTCGTGAGAGGAAGTAGAACACATGACACGAGTAGTTGTTGAAGAAGTTAGGTCCTGGTCTCTTGTTTATATTTAGAAGTGGGTTAATACCATCACGTCTCTGTTTACTTTCTTTGCAACACTGATCTGAGAAACGTAAAGTACCCAGAGACGTAGAAAATCCTAGAAATTCATTCAAAGCTGGAATTTTTGTTGAACTCACTGAAAGACTTATTATTCGTGTCTCAGTTCCATTTGATGTTTTCATAACCTTTACAGAAGCAACGATTTGTTTCAACACTTCCCATTCATGTGCCATTCACACATTACACTCTTAATTCGTAGCAATTCTAATTAACCCCAATGCGCCACCCTCAACGCGGGCTGAAAAGCATTCAAAATTAAATGCCAACCGAGCGAATGACGCCCCTGGATTTGTTCACATTTATGACAGCATTCAAACTGTCATTCCCGCACTTAACAGTCCAATTAAGTCTCCAGCCCTTTGCTGTATGCATTACAGAATAACCCCAACGAGTGGCGGCGGCTGTAATGCTTTCATCTGCCATAGCACTTGACACAGATTTCCGCATGTTAACTCTCCAACCACCCACATACACGAAGCAGTAGTTGGCTTGATGTCATTCACTTTGCCGTGACATAGCAATCTCCTGCCCGAGAGTGCAGTGCACGATATTATTGTGGAGTCATCGTAGTGGCGTCTGCAGGATGCTTCAATGCTCATCGGAGCCGCTGTGACCCAGTAAGTAGTAAGATGCTCCGGTCGGAGCTAGAAAGCGATAGGAAATGAATGAGTCTGGGCCACCGGAAACGGCAATTCAACGAATGCGTCTGCCTTCGGAATATGTCTCCCATTTCGCCGTCACGGAGCCGGAGTAATTGTGCAAGGAGACTGGAATTCAAAGCATTGTTGCGTGAACTGAATAATTTATACCGCATCTTAAGAGGACCCGGCTTGGCCATACAGTCAACGACCTACCCAATTCATTTCATTAGCGGCCTTATCCTCTCGCCCGGCTGTCATTTGTTTACCGCCGAGAGTTATCTGCGGAAGTCCATCACTGTGACGATGTTTAATCAGAAGCAGTCATTAGTCGTCTTGTTTTCGTTTCTCTTGCATAATGAAGTCCTGATCCTTATCTGTGGGTGGAGTCTTAGTTTTCCACGAACTGCGGTCAACGACCGACAAGACTTCTCACAGAAGCAAGGACATGAATTAGTTAGTGGTACACAGGGGCATGGCTCAAACTTATGTCTTAAGGACAACATAACAGGGAGGCAGACGAAAATTTTTGTGTCATATCGGCAGAATTGCCTACAGGATCTCTCGTTTCAGCTTGTGCCTCATAGAAGGAGGTGCTTCATGTCACTTCCGTCAGCAGAGTCGCCCTCAATTGCTTTCATTGCTGTGTGACGTCGGTATTGCTCAGCTGTCGCAGGTACAATCATTCCTCTGGACGTCACTTATGTCCTGATAAAACTGACTACACCACTGCGGGAGGCCTTCAGCATGTCGGAGTCCAGTTAGCAGCGGATATCCTGTCGAAGGACACATATCACACACTTGTACTGGGTGTTCTTCACTCTACTGCCGATAAAAGAAAGTTTCGCAGTCCGTCCGGCGCCCCACACACTAAGAACCTGGTGACGTAGTTGAAAAGTTCCTTCAAGGAATTTGGTAGGTTCCTGCAGTGGTCCTTTGACAAGGAAGAAACAGCCATTTGCTCACAAATTTTTAATCAGCTGACTCTCAGACCACACCGAACCAACGTCGAGCCGTAAATGTAAATTTTGCCTGATCATCGGTACGCCCTCCTATCAATTGCAACGAATCCCCACCAGCAGTCACTATCAGACTCTGAGTGATGTCCTTGTACATCACCAAGAATCAATGCACTGAACCCAGATTTAATTTCGTTGCTCAGCAGGAGGTGAGCACTTGCCGGGGAGATTAATGAATTAACCATGACCCGGAGCGACCTAGTTGTTGTGGTGCGCCCCTCGCCCGCCTCCTGTTGTTGTTGACAATCCGTGCGCATATATCTGGCAACAAGCGCTCGCTCGCCTTGAACACTGAGATGAGCGTATATTTTGCAGGAAATGCAAAGTATTTCAAATTGCTGTTGCGGGGTTTTTGGTTCGTGGAGGTGGTGCTATGGCTGCGGGGAAAGTTCGTCGCTGTGTGTAGAGCATCATCGTGGTGTTCAGGGAAAATGTGTAATAAAAGCGCCGAACATGGAAGAGGATTGCGAATTGCATACTCTGTCGTGCACCTGTTGGCTGGAAGGGGAGGAAATGTAATTGTAGTCCCTTCTCGTGTTAAGCGAACTTTGCAGCGTGGTAGTTTCTGCTGGAAATTTGTTTTCGGTTCACCTATGGATTGGATTCGTCTCGATTTTTTGCGTTTAATAAAAGGTTCTGTTTGCTGTTCACAAGAGAATTTCGTTCTTAGTACATAAAAAGAAGTGTTTGCCGCTAAAAAGGGGCCGAGACTTAGTTCCTTTAGCAACTTCCTGTGTTATGCGGGTTTTTGTTTTATCACGACTGAAGAAGCCTGATAGTTTGGTTCAGAATCCGAACAAAGAAATTCGAAAAACTTTCCGTAGACGATTAGCTCACTTTAGGCAGTCCAAATCAAGATGGTGGTATAAATAAAAGTGAGATAAACATTGAGTGCAGAAAACGTCAAACAGATATTCACTTTATCATGGTGTCCATCAAAAATGACACCTTTGGGCTAGGTGCTATGAAGAAGTACTCAAACCTTAAAGGATAACAAAGTACCAGTACGCATTGGTTTTAAATGCCAATTAAAGTTGTTCTTGGCGGAGCATCACATATTTGTATGGTGCGGCTGAAGAACGAGTCTCTAAACTTAACTGTATGTCAAAAGTTGGGCTAAAGGGTGAACGGGTGGGCATTCCTAGCAAGGCGAGTATTGCTGGTGAATTCTTAAAAGGGAGGAATGTTTAAATGGCTCCACTGTGAAGAAAAATCATCTTGTGTTCAACCATTCTTTTTTTAAATTTTAGGCGGGAAAATATTTTTTCGGGGCTTATTTTGTATATTATGTAATCTACTAGCTGCATGTACTCTTTCAATCCGCTTCTAGTTGTGCATATAAAGATAGAAATCTTTTTGCACGTACGTACCAAATTCGTAACAAGAAACTCATCATTGTTATTCTAACGGACCTCCAAATAGCTTTCGCAATCTTAACTAGGTGTGTTCTTCTCTATTTTTATATGACGTTTTTTTTGCTGTTTGTCAAATTGTACACCACTTATTTGGTACAGGGGCTTTAAAAAAAGGAAAAAAAAGGTGCACCATGAAGCATTTCATATATATGTTCAGTATATAAATAACACATGCATCCTGGTGCATGCGTGCGTAGGATGTTAATAATAATTGATTGGCACTACAGCCCATAACGGACCAGGGCCTAGCTTCTACAACAACTACTCGTGTTGTGCATGCTATTGTTCTTCACGAGTAGAAGGGACCTACATTTGCCGATTCCGAACGGCGAGATTTGAGAAGCTTTCCATAGACAATTAATACTCTTTGAGTGTTGTCAGCAACTCGAAAGAGGTGGTGCCGTGAAAAAATGCTAGGTGTCCCGTGCGGGAATCGAACCCAGACTTTCTGCGCCGCGGTCGATGCACTTACCACTACGCCACGACGACCACTTCGAGAATAATTGCATTGGGGAAAAAACAGCAGAGGCACACTTATTTAGATTTTGTCTTTCGGACTCTGATTTATTTTACTGTGGTTACTGTGGCTCATTGGAAAGTCATCGAAATATAAGACCTCGTTATAAGAAGAAGAAAAACACTCTTTCAATATCTACTAACCCAATCACCATTTATTGACTTGCCCTCACTCTTTCGCGACTGTCCCCGTCAGCCACAATGCAGCCTCTTTATATACTTCAGCAGCGCTACGGTCAGTACCGGTTACTGCACTGGTGCGATGTGAGGCAGCCTATCGCAGGCGGTATCGTCCGAAAAGCATGGTGTGACCGTGGTGTGATAGGTACGATGGGTTGTCTTTCGATGGGTGAGACGATTATGATAATGTGGTGTGATGCTGAGTTGTCTTCTGAGTGGTGTGATGCGTGGGGATGAGAGCGCTTACAGGAATAACAAAATTTCTTGGTTGAGGGCAAAGCACTTGCAGTTTTATTCGTCGAACGTGATTCAGATTTAAAAGGTTGCCAGTATACATACTCCTGATCACCGTACCGTAGTGGGTGAGTCCGTCGATTCACACTCCGAAGGCCCAGATTCAATTGACGGACAGAACACCTCAGATTTTTTCACGGCACCACTTCGTTCGAGTTGCTCCAAATACTTAAAGAGTACTCATTGTCTATGAAAAGCAAGCTCCTGAAGAAGCTAGGTCTTGGTTTCTTGTGCGCTGTACTGTAATTCCATTGTTAATAGTGTCAACTAAACGCACCCTTCAAGGAAATCTCCCTGAGCGCAGCCCACAGGAAAACTGTCAACGAAATTAGGTGAGAGAGAGAGACGGCGTTGGCTGACGGAATGGGCAACGACTTCTTCGTTTTCTGCAATCCTTTTTCTTCTGTTTTTTTGTTTTGTCGAATAAATAAAATTATTCTGGATTTTTCTTCATCAAAGCAGGACGTGTTTTATTACGGTCACAGCTCAGAAGTGGGATATAACCAAAACCACACGATAAAATTAACGTAACGACACCGAAGCGAACGTTTAATACCATGCCAATGGTCAAACTCGATACGCTCTTCGTAAAACAATTAAAAGCGATTCTGGAATCCAGGGATTTGCCCATATCCGGTCGCAAAGCAGAGTTATTAGCACGCATTATGGATCACATAAACTCCGACGAAATTGATATTGCCGAAATACGAAACATCGAAGAAGAACAAGAAGAAAACTGTAAAGAGAGGATCCCCGCCGACGGAAACATGCAACAACTAACAAGGGCGGTGGAAAATCTGTCTCAACAGTTTGCAATGCTTTTAACCACTTTAAATTGTAACAGGTCCACATCGACGACAATAACCAACGTCCCGAATACACCAAATGCAACAGAAAACGTCATCCCCTCGTCATCACCATCAACACCAATCTTCATACCGACACTCGCCTCAGCCAACGAAATGCAAAGCCTTATTCCCGAATACCACCCATTGGAGGAGCTCTCTCCAACAGCCAAACAATACGTCGAACGCATCAACACCCTCAAAAGATTGTACGCATGGAATGAAAGGAGTGTACTTGTCACCGCACAGTCAAAAATGCGAGGTCCAGCAAAATCATGGTCAGACTCACTGCTGGGAGAGGTACAATCGTGGCAAGAATTCTCTGAACGACTCATAATGGATTTCGGTAGGCAGGAAAACGAGGCCGACATCCATTTAAAAATGTCTTCGACGACACGAAGGCAAGGTGAAAATGTTATTGATTTCTTTTATCGCATGCGTGCACTTGGACAAAAACATCGATTGAGCGATGCCGCGATAATAAAATATATACGCTGCGGTATGAATCATAACGAATTACAAATTGCGCTTGCAGCCACACACCTAACGCAATTGAATGATATGCGCAACGCCATCGAACGATACTTTGACAATCGTCCATCAGGTTCGTCAACCAGCAAACCACGGAAAACTACGGCAAGTGTTCAGTACGCACACAACGGCCAGCCAAGAATCGCCACCACATCAGAAAGCCAAACAACAATCACAACTAGACAGTCCTCATCTCCAGTCGTATGCTACAACTGTTCAGAAACTGGTCATATATCAATCAACTGTACAAAACCACAGAAGAAACCGCGATGTAGTGTTTGTCAAAAAACAAACCATCTCGAGAATAACTGCCCAGAACGAGGTCGCACGTCAACGATAAGGAACAACGTCCTAAGAATTTCCAAAGACAATGATAACGACAGCAACCGAACGAAGGTCGTGACGATAAACGGTCTTTCGGTAAAGGCATTTGTCGATCCAGGCAGCGATCGCTCACTTATACGGAATTCACTTGCACAAAAAATAGGGATAATTCAGCCACACAACCCATTCACGTTGGAGGGATTTGCAGGAGGAAAGTGGACTGGTAACAGCTGTGTTGTTACGACAATACAAATAGACGAAATGGAAGAGGCTGATCACTGTTTCTTGATTGTGCAAGATGATTTGATGCCGTATCCGCTATTCCTTGGGAACGACATCGTATGCAAAAACAATCGACGTCTTATCATCGGAGGAAAAACTTGCCGTCTTGAGGAGTTCACCGAAAGGGAAATAAAAACGGGAAACGAGTTGTCGTCGGAGCAGAAGCAGAAGCTGTACGGAATCATCAATAAATTCTCTATGTGTTTTGGTGAAACTCTGGATCGCCTAGGATTATGCAACACAACTACTATGAACATTTCGCTCACATGTAATACGCCGATTGCAAAGAAACCATATCGAGTGCCATTTGCGAAAAGAGAAATAATTGATAACATCGTTGAGGATGAAATAAATCTAGAGCCAATCAGTATGGAGCAGCGACGAGCTGATGTATCTCGACGGATTCATGAGGAAAGAGAAAGGTGGAAACTGAGGTTCGATGCCAAGCATAGGCAGCCTACAATATACAACGAAGGAGACCTCGTTGTGGTGGAAAGTGTCCCTTCACCCACTGGTGAATCGCATAAGCTGGAGCCGAAGTACAGGGGACTATATATTGTGGAGAAGTGCTTACGTCAAGATCGATACGTTCTTGGTGGAATTGAAAGCGGTCGGCGGAAATTTTCAACTGTAATGACTAGTGACAAAATGAAGCCGTGGTGTTTGTTGGGGCCGGAGCTTGACGACTCCGATAATGATGATGACGATGTTTCTTCGGGAGTCAGAGACGACTCCATATCAGGAACGGCCGAGCTGTCAACTAAACGCACCCTTCAAGGAAATCTCCCTGAGCGCAGCCCACAGGAAAACTGTCAACGAAATTAGGTGAGAGAGAGAGACGGCGTTGGCTGACGGAATGGGCAACGACTTCTTCGTTTTCTGCAATCCTTTTTCTTCTGTTTTTTTGTTTTGTCGAATAAATAAAATTATTCTGGATTTTTCTTCATCAAAGCAGGACGTGTTTTATTACGGTCACAATAGTATACATACTCTAAATGTTCAGTACACAGCTTTCTTCCGCATAGAGAAAGTCTGCATCAATCTGGAGAATAGGATGCTAGAACATTTCAGGGACACGTACATACCCAAGTAGAAGAACTTTCTCAAGTGATTTTCAGCGGCATTTCCTTCTTTTTTTTCAAAATCAAGACAATTTTGCAGGAACCGAAACATTCTCTCTGTGTGGATACACTAAAACATACTACCGGACCTTCTTCAGGTTTATCATCAATCAGACGATGTGGCCTAGGTCTTAAATTATGGACAACATCTCACAACTTCCGATCGCTAGTTCTTGATTGCTTCATTCAATCTCTCGAGTTATGCACAACAGAAGATCGAATTGACTATTTGAGGAGCACGCAGCCCAAAATACATAATTTCCAACAATCCATCCATGCGCTTAACATAAGCATGATTGGCATCAATCCAGTCCTTTTTTGATCTTTGAGCAGTTCTTCACCATGATCCCATGAAATAGTAACGCCACCCAGCTGCACAGACATCTACGACTGTTTTACCAACAGAATCACTAATTGGAGCAAAGACAAATTGGAGCGATGGCTGCTACCAGGCTCAAGAAGTGAAGAAAACTGACTAATGGCGACCGTTCCGACCAGATCCCCTCTTTCGGTCCCCTAGAAGATCAAGAGCCCTTGAAACTTCTTTTCAACAAGAGAGTGTGATATGCTTCCTTATGGGAAGTGGTCTTCATGACTTCTGCAATCATGCAATGAAGGAAAGGATATGGGTACTGTTCTGACTGGTCACAAAGAGTGTTGTGCCCCCTACTGACTCAGACCAGGTGGTTACTAATAGCAGTATTAAGTAACATCGCTACCGGATGCTGTGTTCTAAAGAACAGAAATTTTTTTAGAAAGGCTTCACTCCCAACCCTGTCGGAGTCACTGTCTGCCAGACATAAGGCAATATCATTCTAGTGTAAACCAAGCATCTAGTCTTGTGTTATCTTCAACTGTTGAGAGGCAGGCATTCACATCTAAAACCCATATCTGTCATCTATGACCTAATTCAACTGCAGTCCGCCAGATATGAGAAGCATTCATAATAATAATAATAATAATTGAGTGGCACTACAGCCCATAACGGACCAGGGCCTAGCTTCTACAACAACTACTCGTGTTGTGCATGCTATTGTTCTTCACAAGTAGAAGGGACCTACAATTTTTTGCCGATTCCGAACGGCGAGATTTGAGAAGCTTTCCATGGACAATTAATACTCTTTGAGTGTTGTCAGCAACTCGAAAGAGGTGGTGCCGTGAAAAAATGCTAGGTGTCCCGTCCGGGAATCGAACCCAGACTTTCTGCGCCGCAGTCGATGCACTTACCACTGCGCCACGGCGACCACGTAGG